>CM060989.1:128854385-130060675 GCA_030765065.1 Deroplatys truncata | reverse complement strand
AAAATTCAACGCCACAGCCAGGATTTGAACAGGTTCTCCAGCTCTCCGTGCAGTTGCTCTAACCATTGAGCTACTGTGACAATATGCAGGTCGTACATTGAATTCCCCAATGACTCAAGTTGTTTCCCAGACAGACCACTAAGGCATCTCACTCCAGATGACAATCTCAGTGGCGACCTGCAATCGCAAGTACTTCAGTGCTGGGTGTTTACGTGTTTCTTGCCAAGACCGGCTAAGGTCTGTACAAAGTATAATTATATATCTAATAATAATAATAAAATCATTTCTCTTGTTTCAAGGACCACGTAAATGTGATGTCTGTTAGTTTCAAGAATCAATATAATATTATTGATATTTTACAAATTCAAGCGCTGTATAAAAAATAGTACATGCCACACGTGTTAAAAGTGGTTTTATTTTGCATATAGGATTGCAAAACTCGGCCTATAGCTTTTTGTTTCACAAACATTTCTACTCGCAAAATAAAGCCCTAATTTTACTGCTTGTATCATAATCTTCTACGTTTTTTTTTTCTTCAGCAGTTCTTTCAAGCAACATTTTCATTTTCAAGAAAAAAATCCCCCCATCCTAAACTACCTTGCATGAACAATTTTTCATTTTCTCAAAAATGACTCTAACAATTTTGATTAAAATATATGTCAAGTAAAATGTATATGATGAATTTTGTGGCAATAGCATGTGAAGTCCTCTTCATAGAAATGACTTGGTAAACCAAAAGTGATAACAAAATCATACTAACAACACTGTAGAATCATTTAAGCACAGAATTTGTCAATTTTTTTGCAGCATTAAGCATTTCTGAGATATTCTTTAGTATTGGTTTGAATTTCAAATTCGTACTTACTCTCTTCAAGTGGTAAGTTACTATTTATTTTTTCCTGTGATCATGCAAAGCCATCACAAAACGACCTGCCTTTTAAAAATCTGACTCGCTTTAGCTTATTGTAATCTTGTTATAGCTACAACGAAATGTGTGATGTAAGTTTATCTGTATTAACAAGAACATTTCTAGTTTATTATTTATATGTTTCTCTTTATTGTAACCTCAAAAAACACCTTTTATGTTTTGCTTGTTCTAGTTTTCTTTCATTTAACACTTTTTTTTTCTTTGTCAGATTGGACCATTACATTTTTTTTTTGTTGGCAAATTTCTAGGATAATTAATTATTAATAAAATTGATATAATGAGTGAATAACTTGGTGACAAATTAATTGGCGCGAATGAACACCTGCAACTATATAAAATGGGCACCAACATAACATACAATATAACTAGCTTTCACAATAGATGCAACAGGTTAGTATTTGAGGAGGAGCTGCTGGTTATGAATGGAACCTAACAACCCAAATATCACCAGATTCTAGTAACTTATCCAATAATGGTGTGAAAATGTCAAAGTTGCACTTAAGTAAGTAGTGATCACTGTAGCTGAGTGGTCACCCTGACTACTTTGTGGGGACAGGGTTCACACTGAGTTGCTGTTTTGAGCTTTGATTGTGGTATCTAATGTTTCATGTCTGGCCTCCTTGTACTGCAGGGTGCCAGCACTCTGTCTTCGCTTGTTAAGTCTATATTCCTGTACATAAAACATAACAAAATTAACTCTTACCACATAGCAAATGCTGCATGTGTACAAGTTGCTAGTGATTCTTGTGGCAAATGTTCAACATTTTCACCAGTTTCGTCTAATGTTTCATTTGTTAACACTGTACATATTTGTATGTGTTTCTTATTTTGCGCCAAAGCACTGGTCTCAGATTTATTCACAAGTCCGTGAATTAAAATTCCGGAAGGAGGCAGTTATGCAGGAAACTTCAGGATGAATTATTCATGAACACAACAAGCCAATTCCTATTTAAAATAACATTTACTTACACACATATATATTGTTGTAAAGATGCCTCCCCATGGACTACTGACGCTAATGACTACATGGCAACTGAAGGACAGAAAGCCTGTCGTTGCCTCTGATGCACAACACTGTGCAAGTGGTCAGGTTTTGTACTGAAGACCCAGTACATCGCTTCTCTCACAGGAATTTGAGGGGTCTGATACTTCTCTTGTGAAAATAACATCCCACATAAATGTATGTGTTTGTGTTTAGGATTCTGAAGCAAGTGAAGAGCTGGTGAGGCAGATGAAAAGGTTTTTACTGGCACTGCCAGTGTGTGGAGCCCCTATGGACTGTCTTGAAGTGAGCTTCCGCATGCTGTGTAAGGAACCATTTTACCAAGAAGCAGTACTTAGTGCATTATGGGAAGGAGTGGTTCATCCCAGACCTGCAGTGCGAAGTGTAACAGCAAGCCTTTTTGTTGCCACAGTGGGCAGCGTATCAGAATCTCTGGTAGCAAGCCGTGTTGCGCCGGGCCTCGTAACGCTAGCAAGTGATCCAGATATGTAAGTACCTCTTTACAGCAAAGGAGGAATTGTGGGCAGATTCAAAGTGTTTCAGTTATTCACCACGGTCATGGCAAACCATTAAATTCTATTGCATTAATAATAATAATAATAATGATGATGATAATATTTACTTGTCGGTAAACTTCTACAGCAATAGACACTCAAATACAAGATGGGGGAGACTTTCCCAGTGCCGTACACTTCTAAGAAAATATAGACGACAATAACTGATGCATTACTATTATAATGAAGCTGACGATGTATAGAACCAGCATTAATAAAGAAAATTCATGAAAGTGAGTAAGTTTGTGTTAAAATCAAAGAAAAATATTAGTAATAATTACACATCTCAAAAAGTGTTTCCCAGTACCTGACAGAGATGAATTAGCGTATGTTTCTAAATAAAGGAAGCAAATTTACATGTGAAACTACAAGAAAATGAGTGTTAATTATTGCATTTTGTAATGAGAACAGAACACAATAAAAGGATAATACATTTTTCAAAATATTTTCTAGTTTGTGATGACAAATAAAACGTCTTTTGAATTAACAAAACATTTTTTGCATTAACACAATGATAATTGTTTATAAAATTAATAATGTTCAGTGTAAGTTCCTGTCTGGTGCTGGGCAAGTTAGACATACGTGAATATGATATTACTGTACCGTCCCATTCTTTTAAAATAAGTCATTGTTATGTAGTCTATTTAATGAAAAATAAAATTTGTATAAATACTTAATTTCTCACCAGACAAGGCAGCAGCAGAAGGTGGCAACAGCTCTACTTAATACACCTTCACTTATCAGTAGCATCTAACGCAACAACTTGACTTTGATAGTTGTTTATCTCAATGCATACCATGAGCAGTGCCAAAAAACTGACACTGGAGTGTTACATGCCAAAAATCACAATAATTGCTCATGTATAGAATATAATGGATTATCCACAAGGAAGTCCTACAATTTGTTTTTAAACACATTTACATAATATAGATTGACACAGCTTATTGAAGAGTCTTACACCTAAAACTTTATGATTTTGCATAGTTTTGGTAAGGATTTGCCTGGCTTAAAGCCAAACTGATGTCCTGTTAGTATCATCAATTGCAAGTAGTGAAATTGGATGATAGCTATTTGGGCAGTCTTAATATTTATGGAACAGCTTCTGATATCTGTGAAAACACTACCCCTAAAACACATATTGATGCATGAAGTGAGAGGACAGATAACAACGCCAGTTATTTGTTTAATAAGTCCATTAGATAGGTTATGGCTGTCTACACTCTTTCTAGATTTAAACCTTTTTACAACATCTCTAACATCATTCTCCGTGACTTCACTGAAATAAAACCATGAGTTTACTCATACAGGAAAATTAAGTTATTTACAGAGGAAATAACAATTTCTTAAATAATTGAGTGGTTTGTATGATTATTATTTCTAGCAATAATGTTTATGACACTCCATGAACCTTACGTTATATTGTAACTTAAGATTACAAACTAAATGTACAGCACTAATTGTATATTGTGCTATGATAGACCATAGCTTATCTGTGTGTCTATTCTTCATCATGATCATGGTCCCCCTTCAGTGGGCTACAACAAAATGTATAGCACCACTAGTGACCTCTAGTAAATGGTATACAGTGCTATGATAGACCATAGCTTATCTGTGTGTCTATTCTTCATCATGATCATGGTCCCCCTTCAGTGGGCTACAACAAAATGTATAGCACCACTAGTGACCTCTAGTAAATGGTATACAGTGCTATGATAGACCATAGCTTATCTGTGTGTCTATCCTTCATCATGATCATGGTCCACTTTCACTGGACTACAACAAAATGTATAGCACCACTAGTCACATCTAGTAAATGGTATACAGTGCTATGATAGACCAGAGCTTATCTGTGTGCCTATCCTTCATCATGATCATGGTCCCTCTTCACTGGGCTATAACAAAATGTATAGTACTACTAGTGATCTCTAGTAAATGGTATACAGTGCTATGATAGACCATAGCTTATCTGTGTGTCTATCCTTCATCATGATCATGGTCCCCCTTCACTGGGCTATAACAAAATGTATAGCACCACTAGTGACCTCTAGTAAATGGTATACAGTGCTATGATAGACCATAGCTTATCTGTGTGTCTATCCTTCATCATGATCATGGTCCCCCTTCACTGGGCTGCAACAAAATGTATAGTACTACTAGTGACCTCTAGTAAATGGTATACAGTGCTATGACAGACCAGAGCTTATCTGTGTGTCTATCCATCATCATGATCATGGTCCCCCTTCACTGGGCTGTAACAAAATGTATAACACCACTAGTGACCTCTAGTAAATGGTATACAGTGCTATGATAGACCATAGCTTATCTGTGTGTCTATCCTCCATCATGATCATGGTCCCCCTTCACTGGGCTACAACAAAATGTATAGTACTACTAGTGACCTCTAGTAAATGGTATACAGTGCTATGACAGACCAGAGCTTATCTGTGTGTCTATCCTTCATCATGATCATGGTCCCCCTTCACTGGGCTACAACAAAATGTATAGTACTACTAGTGACCTCTAGTAAATGGTATACAGTGCTATGACAGACCAGAGCTTATCTGTGTGTCTATCCTTCATCATGATCATGGTCCACTTTCACTGGGCTACAACAAAATGTATAGTACTACTAGTGACCTCTAGTAAATGGTATACAGTGCTATGACAGACCAGAGCTTATCTGTGTGTCTATTCTTCATCATGATCATGGTCCCCCTTACTGGGCTACAACAAAATGTATAGCACCACTAGTGACCTCTAGTAAATGGTATACAGTGCTATGACAGACCAGAGCTTATCTGTGTGTCTATCCTTCATCATGATCATGGTCCACTTTCACTGGGCTACAACAAAATGTATAGTACTACTAGTGACCTCTAGTAAATGGTATACAGTGCTATGACAGACCAGAGCTTATCTGTGTGTCTATCCTTCATCATGATCATGGTCCACTTTCACTGGGCTACAACAAAATGTATAGTACTACTAGTGACCTCTAGTAAATGGTATACAGTGCTATGATAGACCAGAGCTTATCTGTGTGTGTATCCTTCATCATGATCATGGTCCCTCTTCACTGGGCTGCAACAAAATGTATAGCACCACTAGTGACCTCTAGTAAATGGTATACAGTGTTATGATAGGCCAGAGCTTATCTGTGTGTCTATCCTTCATCATGATCATGGTCCCCCTTCACTGGGCTGCAACAAAATGTATAGTACCACTAGTGACCTCTAGTAAATGGTATACAGTGCTATGATAGACCAGAGCTTATCTGTGTGTCTATCCTTCATCATGATCATGGTCCCTCTTCACTGGGCTGTAACAAAATGTATAGCACCACTAGTGACCTCTAGTAAATGGTATACAGTGCTATGATAGACCAGAGCTTATCTGTGTGTCTATCCTTCATCATGATCATGGTCCCCCTTCACTGGGCTGTAACAAAATGTATAGCACCACTAGTGACATCTAGTACATGGTATACAGTGCTATGATAGACCAGAGCTTATCTGTGTGTCTATCCTTCATCATGATCATGGTCCCTCTTCACTGGGCTGTAACAAAATGTATAGCACCACTAGTGACCTCTAGTAAATGGTATACAGTGCTATGATAGACCAGAGCTTATCTGTGTGTCTATCCTTCATCATGATCATGGTCCCCCTTCACTGGGCTGTAACAAAATGTATAGCACCACTAGTGACCTCTAGTAAATGGTATACAGTGCTATGATAGACCAGAGCTTATCTGTGTGTCTATGCTTCATCATGATCATGGTCCCTCTTCACTGGGCTGTAACAAAATGTATAGCACCACTAGTGACCTCTAGTAAATGGTATACAGTGCTATGATAGACCAGAGCTTATCTGTGTGTCTATCCATCATCATGATCATGGTCTACCTTCACTGGGCTATAACAAAATGTATAGCACCACTAGTGACCTCTTGTAAATGGTATACAGTGCTGTGATAGACCAGAGCTTAAATGTGTGTCTATCCTTCATCATGATCATGGTCCCTCTTCACTAGGCTACAACAAAATGTATAGCACCACTAGTCACATCTAGTAAATGGTATACAGTGCTGTGATAGACCAGAGCTTAAATGTGTGTCTATCCTTCATCATGATCATGGTCCCTCTTCACTGGACTATAACAAAATGTATAGCACCACTAGTGACCTCTAGTAAATGGTATACAGTGCTATGATAGACCATAGCTTATCTGTGTGTCTATCCTTCATCATGATCATGGTCCCTCTTCACTGGGCTATAACAAAATGTATAGCACCACTAGTGACCTCTAGTAAATGGTATACAGTGTTATGATAGACCAGAGCTTATCTGTGTGTCTATCCTTCATCATGATCATGGTCCCCCTTCACTGGGCTGTAACAAAATGTATAGCACCACTAGTGACCTCTAGTAAATGGTATACAGTGTTATGATAGACCAGAGCTTATCTGTGTGTCTATCCTTCATCATGATCATGGTCCCTCTTCGCTGGGCTGTAACAAAATGTATAGCACCACTAGTGACCTCTAGTAAATGGTATACAGTGTTATGATAGACCAGAGCTTATCTGTGTGTCTATCCTTCATCATGATCATGGTCCCTCTTCACTGGACTATAACAAAATGTATAGCACCACTAGTGACCTCTAGTAAATGGTATACAGTGCTATGATAGACCATAGCTTATCTGTGTGTCTATCCTTCATCATGATCATGGTCCCTCTTCACTGGGCTACAACAAAATGTATAGCACCACTAGTGACCTCTAGTAAATGGTATACAGTGCTATGATAGACCAGAGCTTATCTGTGTGTCTATCCTTCATCATGATCATGGTCCACTTTCACTGGGCTATAACAAAATGTATAGCACCACTAGTCACATCTAGTAAATGGTATACAGTGCTATGATAGACCAGAGCTTATCTGTGTGTCTATCCTTCATCATGATCATGGTCCCCCTTCACTGGGCTACAACAAAATGTATAGTACCACTAGTGACCTCTAGTAAATGGTATACAGTGCTATGATAGACCATAGCTTATCTGTGTGTCTATCCTTCATCATGATCATGGTCCCCCTTCACTGGGCTACAACAAAATGTATAGCACCACTAGTGACCTCTTGTAAATGGTATACAGTGCTGTGATAGACCAGAGCTTAAATGTGTGTCTATCCTTCATCATGATCATGGTCCCTCTTCACTGGACTATAACAAAATGTATAGCACCACTAGTGACCTCTAGTAAATGGTATACAGTGCTATGATAGACCATAGCTTATCTGTGTGTCTATCCTTCATCATGATCATGGTCCCTCTTCACTGGGCTACAACAAAATGTATAGCACCACTAGTGACCTCTAGTAAATGGTATACAGTGTTATGATAGACCAGAGCTTATCTGTGTGTCTATCCTTCATCATGATCATGGTCCCTCTTCACTGGACTATAACAAAATGTATAGCACCACTAGTGACCTCTAGTAAATGGTATACAGTGCTATGATAGACCATAGCTTATCTGTGTGTCTATCCTTCATCATGATCATGGTCCCTCTTCACTGGGCTACAACAAAATGTATAGCACCACTAGTGACCTCTAGTAAATGGTATACAGTGCTATGATAGACCAGAGCTTATCTGTGTGTCTATCCTTCATCATGATCATGGTCCACTTTCACTGGGCTATAACAAAATGTATAGCACCACTAGTCACATCTAGTAAATGGTATACAGTGCTATGATAGACCAGAGCTTATCTGTGTGTCTATCCTTCATCATGATCATGGTCCCCCTTCACTGGGCTACAACAAAATGTATAGTACCACTAGTGACCTCTAGTAAATGGTATACAGTGCTATGATAGACCATAGCTTATCTGTGTGTCTATCCTTCATCATGATCATGGTCCCCCTTCACTGGGCTACAACAAAATGTATAGTACCACTAGTGACCTCTAGTAAATGGTATACAGTGCTATGATAGACCATAGCTTATCTGTGTGCCTATCCTTCATCATGATCATGGTCCCCCTTCACTGGGCTATAACAAAATGTATAGCATCACTAGTGATCTCTAGTAAATGGTATACAGTGCTATGATAGACCATAGCTTATCTGTGTGTCTATCCTTCATCATGATCATGGTCCCCCTTCACTGGGCTATAACAAAATGTATAGTACCACTAGTGACCTCTAGTAAATGGTATACAGTGCTATGATAGACCATAGCTTATCTGTGTGTCTATCCTTCATCATGATCATGGTCCCCCTTCACTGGGCTATAACAAAATGTATAGCATCACTAGTGATCTCTAGTAAATGGTATACAGTGCTATGATAGACCATAGCTTATGTGTGTGTCTATCCTTCATCATCATCATCATGGTTCCCCTTCACTGGGCTATAACAAAATGTATAGCATCACTAGTGATCTCTAGTAAATGGTATACAGTATAATGATAGACCAGAGCTTATCTGTGTGTCTATCCTTCATCATGATCATGGTCCCCCTTCACTGGGCTACAACAAAATGTATAGCACCACTAGTGACCTCTAGTAAATGGTATACAGTGCTATGATAGACCATAGCTTATCTGTGTGTCTATCCTTCATCATGATCATGGTCCCCCTTCACTGGGCTACAACAAAATGTATAGTACTACTAGTGATCTCTAGTAAATGGTATACAGTGCTATGATAGACCAGAGCTTATCTGTGTGTCTATCCTTCATTATGATCATGGTCCCTCTTCACTGGGCTGTAACAAAATGTATAGCACCACTAGTGACCTCTAGTAAATGGTATACAGTGTTATGATAGACCAGAGCTTATCTGTGTGTCTATCCTTCATTATGATCATGGTCCCTCTTCACTGGGCTGTAACAAAATGTATAGCACCACTAGTGACCTCTAGTAAATGGTATACAGTGTTGTGATAGACCAGAGCTTATCTGTGTGTCTATCCTTCATCATGATCATGGTCCCCCTTCACTGGACTGCAACAAAAGGTTCTATAAATATTGAACGGGTCATTGTATTTCTTTAGTATAATACAGTTCAACGTTCAGCATCTTTCTAAGATGCTAAACAAAGATTTTCAAACTAAATCCCTCCACCCCAAACAATCCTTTACATGTAATTTTTTTTGAAATTTTAGATTTTCTGAAAAATGGATCTAATAGTTTTTATTAAAATACAATATACTATTTAAGATATTTACATAACAAATAAAATGGATGTCTTGAATTTTCTGGGAATATCCTGTGTAGCTTTGTTCATTCTGAAGGAATTTTGTGTAATGTTGTATAACTGGTAAACTTTATACATAATTTATTTCAAGTG
This sequence comes from Deroplatys truncata, assembly GCA_030765065.1. Classification (NCBI taxonomy): domain Eukaryota; kingdom Metazoa; phylum Arthropoda; class Insecta; order Mantodea; family Mantidae; genus Deroplatys; species Deroplatys truncata. The sequence goes on along the minus strand of CM060989.1, from coordinate 130,050,833 downwards.
TGTGTTTGTGGGTGTATAATTTTTTTTGGGTAGCATTGGCCATTACTGAGATATTTGTTATTGTTATTTAGAAGTTTTCAGTACTCTGGTCATTTTAATGCTGTGTCTATTCAGTTGTTTCTCATGATGTGTTGTAAAGACTAACAAATTTCAAGGTCTGCATAAAGGAACCCAGTCTCTAAACAGCCAGTTTCAATTCTGTTAACTTTATCTTGATTAACATGAAGTACTTAGAAAAATATTCTTTTATAAGAATAGTTTGCACAAGCTACATTAAAATAATAGTGGGTAGAGAAAGTGAAGTGAATATAACATATCAAGTTTTTAAATGTGATTATTGACTTGTGTTATAGAGAGACTAGATGTTTATAGGTTTTCCTACAGGAGGACTGTACAAGTGTGAAGTGTTTGTAATGTATAGGAGACCTGTTGTCTGGACTTATGAGGCTGCTGACCCTCCCTCGACTCATCTCTGCAAATATGTTTCAGATCTGTGCGAACAGCAACAATTCCAGCCTTTGGTTCTCTAATAACCTGTACTGCTTTAAAAGAAGTGAGTCATAATACATTTATTATATTTTTTGTTTCTCCTTTTGTCACTGTACTCTTCACTTTTTTCTTTCTTCCATTTTGAGATGTATAAATTTCTGAGCTCTTAAGCTACTGTGTTGATTTCATAAGTTCTGATATTCTTTATAGTAAGTGCTTATCTCACACTGAGGCTGAAGAGGAAAGTATAAGATATTCTTAAGCACTCAGTTTCAAGGTTTATTTATGATTTTATTTCATTAAGATGTATTCACTATTTGTGGAGATCTCGTCCTCCCTGGTCTAGGGTTACCATGTTAGCCTCTAGTTCCCGAGGTTGTGACTTCAAACCTGGCAGAGGGTGCTGGATTTTTTCAGGCGTAAAAATCCTTAGCATGGCTTCCTTCAGAAGGGAAGTAAAACCTGTGTCGTAGATTTATGGCAGTAAAAGAACCTCAAGCCTGATAAAGAGGCCTCTGAGCAAAATTTCCAGTCTCACGCAATATAGAATGGGACGCCAAGAAAGATAGTAGTTAAAGAGCATCCAAAATAAAACTCAATTTAATTGTTTTCATTCCTTATAGGTGACATTTTAACCTTAAAAATAAAGAACACAAATTCAAAAGGAAGAATCAGACTGAAAAATCCAATGCCATATCTGGGATTTGAACCATGGATCTTTGGCTTTCCATGTCATTGCTCTAGCCAGCTGAGTTACCATGGCAACATGCTGGTAAGACGTTAAATTCCACAACTGATTCACATTTTTTCCAGTAAACCTAAAGGCATTCTCAAATTGATATTGAGATAGTGTACCCCAATGGCGACTTATGAAGTACTTCAAGTCCTGGGCTTCATAGTTAACCATATTAGGTCAATAATCCTTGTGGGGAATTAGTGTTGTATCAGCATGGTAGCTCAATTGATTAGAGCACCAACATGGAAAGCCAAAGATCCCTGGTCCACATCCCAGCCATGCCATAGAATTTTTCAGCCTGATTCTAGCTTTCCAGTTTCATTAGGTGGTGGTGGTACCCTATACCTAGCTTGTGTAGGCATTAAATAGCTTCAGTCGTAACTATCTTTTAAGGCTGATACACAATAACCAAGAATGGTGACCATAAAGTTAAAATAATGTCAGCATTCCCAGCTCCCAGCTTTCTTGTTCCTGGGCATAGCATATTAGACTGTTTACTGTAGAAACAGCTGCTAGAGGTCTCTCTAGTCACAAGCTGGGAAAATGAATCAAATGTGCATCCTAACCTCAAATCCTGAGATCCACAGAAGACATCTAGCAAAGGTGTCATCTGTAGTTTGTTAATATACAACTATTGCCTCGAAAACTACACAGAATAGCAAAACTGGTAGAAGTTAGCAAAGAACAACAAACAACTTATGTTGTTAATAAATGAATAAAGCTGGATACAACTAGAGAAGTTGGAAACAGTAATTCAAATTCAAATTTTATTGCAATTCAATTTTGTGTTATCACGATTGAATCCTGTCAGAGTAAGCAATAAAAGTAATATATACAATGAGGTGTTAACAATAAGCAAGACAATTTATAATTTGATTTATACAGAATACAGAGTCACTAAGTAGCCCAACGAAAGGAATTAAAAGATTACAGCTAATTTACTATTTGCACAATTCTTTATACAAGTATTCATCAATACATACATATACTTTATTCACCTTTTGGAAATTTGCTACAATTTCATGGCTTCGTCATACAAAATATTACAATTATTATGATATATCTTCCGGTACAGCTTTGTAAAGTTTTATTCCAGTAAACGTAGGCATCTTTTCATACAAGTGTTATCTGTGGCTGGAGAGTACATAATCATTTTTATGTCTTGTGTTGCATGTGTAGACATCAGTGTTTGTGGAATTATACTTTTTAAAATGTAGAATGTTTTGTAGATGTGTAAGCTCGGTAAAGTTAATGTATTTAGTTGTCTAAAGGTATTTCTGCATCGCTCATTAAATTTTAATTTGCCAAAGTATCGAACTGCCTTTTTTTGTAGAATAAATATTTTGCAAAAATTTATATCAGATGCAGTGCCCCATAGTTCAGTTGCATATGTAATTTGTGAATGAATAAGAGAATAGTATATAGCTCTTGCTGATCTGGTTGGTACGTAGTTTATTAAGTATTTCAGAACAAATAAGTTTTTGTTGACTATTGATCCCAGTCTGTGTACGTGTCCAGCATAGCTAAGAGGATTACAGAATTTATGCTATTGATAGAATTGTGGTTTATGGACAGCTGTAATTATGGCTCACTATTTTTAAATCCAAAGGTAACTAATTCACATTTACTTACGAGGGCTGATCAATAAAGACTGAGACTGATTTTTTTCTGTAGTTTCCTTGATAGTTTTATGTCTCTAACCACGAATACTTGAAAAGAGCAGGGTTTCATGTATAATGTCCATAAGCGACAGCACTCTCGTAACGGTAGGTTGGTAGTAATGCTGTATATTGTTGAACCTACTTGAATTTCGCATACCACAAAATGGAGGTGACACGAGAGGAGCAATACAGCGCAATAACATTTTATTTTTATTTAAATCATACAGCCTTGAAACTTTCGAAAAGCTGAAGCAAGCATACGGTGAAGATGCACTACCTCGTGCAACTGTGTTTAGGTGGTTCAAGGACTTCAAAGAAGGGCGAGTCCTCTGTGCTAAGCAAGGTGGGCCTGGTGTTTCGGAATGGAATGATTTACCAGCTTGCAGTTCCCCCCTCACACTACTGTTACAGCAGCTACTACACTTCAGTATTGGCTACACTGAGGAAGCACATTACAAGGAAACGTCCAGAACATCATCGGAATGGGTGGCGACTTCATCATGACAACGTGCGGCCTCACATCACAAATCAAGTCCAGGAATTTCTGGCTAAATTCAATATTACCTGTGTGCCGCATTCTTCTTAAAGCCCCAGTCTTACCCCCTGTGATTTCTTTTTATTCCCATTACTAAAGGCAAAGCTCCGGGGCATTCGATTTGAGAGCACTGAAGCAGTGCTAAAGAAAAGTGAGGCGATTCTCAAAGACCTGACAAAGAATGGCCTGCACCATGTGTTCGAGGACTGGCAGAGACGCTATAAAAAGTGCATTCAGTTAGCAGGGGACTACTTTGAACAAGATCATGTCTACATTGAAATGGAGTAATAAATACTGTGGAAAAAAAATCAGTCTGTCTTTATTGATCAGCCCTCGTACATATTTATGCTGTTATAATACATAGCTATTGTATTTACAGTATCACTGATACCTCTCCTAGTGCACACAAATTATTGTTGCTGACTGAACTGGTTGTATCGTCGGCTTATTGTACTAATCTAGTATTTTCAGACATAATTTCATTTGTATCATGAATATGAAGAATAAATAATAACGGTCTTAATATAGATCTCTGCGCATGCCATATGGATCTGCATTTACTCTATCAAACTTTGACATTGGCTAGCCTGTGTTGTGTTGGCTGAATTGCAAACAGGTGAAAAGATATCATTGGTGAGTTGTAAACAAATGAAATCCTAATACACAAAATCAACTTTCCACTTTGTTATCGTGATTGATTCCTGTTCTTGTGAACCAGCCTTTAAAGTAATAGATCCATAACTTAAAACCAATAAATAATTTAGTTTACTGTGTGTTTAACTAAATGTATGCTTCATTGCTTCAGATTCAAGATAAAACCTACATGCAGTTACAGAGTTTTCTATCTGATACCTCGGTACGTGAAAACCATTCAATGCTTCTCCAGCTGGTGGCTACCATGGGACACATAACTGCTGCCTGCGAAGCTTGGTTCAGGGAAGATGGTAAGTACACTACACTAAAAGGAAAAATATTTAATGCTTTGTAAACACTTTTTACTTATTTAAGTAACGCTGAGTCACTTAAGGCTTCACTAACTTTTACTTACAGATGGCGCACAGGTCATTAGTGCATAAAAAACTACAGAAATTAAAAAAGAAGAAGTAGATATCAAACATAATCACTCTAACAGCAGAAAAAGAAAAGAAAAGGTTAAAAAAATTCACTTACCATCCAAAGTTCATGAGAACATTCCAAAAAGTCTTCCACGGTTATGACATAGTGCTGGTCCCACAAAACAGACATTGTATAAAAAAAACTGTTGTTGTTGTTCACCAGTGGCACTGGGGATTAATTGATCTGCATCATTTTCCCTCTGGCTTCCCAATATAAAGTCTGTAAGTTATCACTTTTAAGGCCTTTGTTGAGGATGACATCTTCTTGCACTTGGGTGTAGGTAGGCATCCTACCTTGTAGAGATGTTCTGCGAGCCAATCGTGGCCAGTTGCCATCCTAAATAAGGCCACTGCAGTCTTCCTTGGCATTTTTTGTATATCAACTTTATCTTTAATATTCTTATAATCTTTATCCTTTAATTTATCTTCTTCATCAAGTCTCTGCTGTCTTTTGAAATGTTGTTTGTTTACTTATTTCTATTTGTCCTGCAGGTTTTATTTGTTGTATTGCACCTTTCTTTGCTAATTGATCCGCATGCGTTCATTGCCAAAAGTCCAACATGAGCTGGGATCCATTGTAGAGTGACAAGATTTCTAGTTTCAACTGCTTTAATTAGGCTTCTTATTCCTTGTTGTTTTATTATTGTAATTTACTATTCCAGCTATGACTGATTTTGAGTCTGATAAGGTGAATATTTTTTGTTTTATGTATGGTCTATATAAAATGTTCTATAATGGTGCTTTTATAGCTGTTAATTCTCCATCATAGTGGTTTGACGTTTCATCTAATGTTAGATACTGTGCAAAATGTTTACAGTATACTCCTGTATGTACTGTATACAGTATAAAAAACTTAATTAAATCAAACAGATCTGTTGTAACACCTTCTTCAAAGAAACCAGGAATTTACAAAATCAGCTGTGGAGATTGCAACAAAAGTATACATAGTAAAAACTAAAAGGGAACATACAAAACTCGCATCAAGGAACACCTTAGGCACACAAACACAGCAGCATACCATCCAGCCACAACATTAAAAACAGCGTCCATCTTTTGAAACAAGACCAATAGAACTTGAAACAATTCCTGCTGAAGTAGGAGAGCCTCAAGAATTCCAGAGGGAACACATTTCAGCAGTCAGTAGCTGATGTTGCAGATGTGAAACATATGTAATATGTGCAAGTAAAGGTTAGTGAAGCATTAAGTGCTAATTTCAACTCAGTGTTACTTTAATAAGTCGTCATTTCACTTCACTGTGTTTCTTTATTTATGATAAAGCATGTTTACTTTCTCTACTATTTACCTATTTGTGTGCGTGTGCGCGTGCATGCGACTCAAAAACGATAGCCTATTAAATATAAAACTTGGCATTTAAATTCAGCATCTTCCAAGGATCTGACACAAGAAAATCTTCCCACCCTAAACTACCCTTTACATTGAAAAATGTTGATTATTTTTTATTTTCTCAAAAATGACTGTAATGTTTTTTATTAAAATACCATGCATTAAAGATATTTACATGACAAGTAAAATGTATATCTTGAATTTTGTGGGAATAGCCTGCAAAGTCCTCTTTGTTCTGAATGACATTTTTATAGTTGGTAAACCATGAGAGAGAGAGAGAGAGAGAGAGAGAGAGAGAGAGAATCTTAGTACAGTAAAAATGTAGATGTTGTTACAGCACACAATCTATGTGAAATACTTCTTTTTGTGAGATATTCTTTGTTATTGATTTGAGTTTTCAAATAGTTTATACTTTTCTCAACTGCAAACCAGAGCTATCACCACTGCCACTGATGGTTATGGAAAGAAAACACAATTTCAAAGTAATCACATAACTATGTAGTAACCAGCTTTGAAACGATTTGGTCATGTATCCTTGTTATACCTACAGAGAAACGTCTTATGAAAGTTTATCTGTATCAACAAGAAGCAGATAGAACTATAAGATTTTGCAAGAGTAGCTTCTAGAAGAGTGATGTGAATTTTAACACTTTTTTCTCTCCCACTCCCCTTGGTCATCTGCTGAGCACCCATCGCTTCAATTTTTTGCATGGTGTCGATACCCAGATGAATTCCAGGATGTTTCCCTGTATTGAAGGAAAGAACATACAATTGCATAAACACATTGTTGGATTCTATGTGCAACGATTTAATAATCACTTTCTGTGAAGATCTGGATGTCTTAGATCTCTTTGAACTTGCATACAGGGTATACATAAGTCCATGATAGGTCATGGTGACTGTTAAGTCAATAGAAAGAAACACTCCCAAGTTTATTTTATAACAAATGTCGCCTTAAGTTGCCATTTTTTATTGCTTGATGACAGTAGTTATCAATAATGGGAAAATGTTGTTTACTGAACATAAGTAATCTTTTTGTGTCTTGGAATATGCAGGAACCTGTGACTGTGCAGAGACACAGCATCCACGTGAAGGGGAATGTTTCAGTTTCCTTCATATTTACAATGATGGGTAAAGTACACAAAATAATAATCAATAAGATTTAGAAGCACAATTACGGTTATTTAAAGAAACATCAATCATAAGGAAATGATACATTTTATTTATTTTCTGCCTTATTTTGTCTTATCACTTACATTTGGTAGGTAAAAGACGTATTGTATACCATCCAAAAAAGTTTGGTGTCGAAATTTCATTGGAAATGCAGTTTTGAGAACCTAACCATGTGCCAAAAAAAACTATATTTTAGATAAAGGTTATGTGAAAGAGGTAGGGGCAAGAGAAATAAAGAGAGATAGATGTTGAGAAACAGGGAGGGAGAGAAAGACAGAGATTGAGAAAGACGGAGGAAAAGAGAGAGAGGGAAAGAGATTGAGAAAAATGGAGCATGAGGGAGAGATATTGAGAAAGAGGCAGGAAGAGAGATAGGGAGAGAGAGAGAGAGAGAGAGAGAGAGAGAGAGAGAGAGAGAGAGACAGACAGACAGACAGACAGACAGAGATAAATATATTAAGAAAGAGAGATATTGAGAAAGATGGAGAGATAGAGAGGGAGACAAAGATATTGAGAAAGAAAGGAAGAGAAATAGAGGGAAACACAATCAGAAGAGAGAGAAAGATGGAAAAAGATAGAGGGGGACAGAGAGATTGAGAAAGAGCAAGAGAGAGAAATTGAGATATAGAGGAAGAGAGAGAGAGAGGGGGGGGAGACAGAGATATTGAGAAGAGGTAGGAAGAGAGGGAGATTGAGAGAGAGGGAGGGGACAGTGAAACTTGAAAATGAACATTCAAATGAATACTAAATTTTATATTTGAGTGCAGCATCTTTTAAGGAATCAACATGAAAAGATTTTTAAGTTAATTCCTGCACTGTAAATTGCCCTTGTAAAGGAAAACACTTTCATTATTCTTTTATTTTCCCCTTAACAGTCTTGATTGATAGACGATATGTCTGAGATACCTAAACCAAGAATAAAATGTATATGCTGAATTTTTATGTGAGTAACCAACCGCTGTACTCCTGTTGATTCCAACTGAACTGTGTGTGATTTTTATAAGTGGGAAGCCGTAAGAAATGATAAACACTTGGGCAAGTAATTATTTTCATTGCAAGACATATTTAATGTTATATGTTTACATTTTTGCAGCTATGACAATTGACTGAACCTTTGAAAGTTTGTGATTGTTTTTTTATTTTTGCTCACAAGAAGCTTTACTCTGTCCCCATAGTAAGTTGGTAGTGCACCTGCTTGCCTCTGGGTGTGTGCAATGTGAGCTAACAATTTGGGAGAACACAACAATATAGTAAAAGTTTGCCGCGGTATCGTTCGTGTTATCTTATTTGCTGAGCGCCTGTTATTGTTTTACTATTTTGAATTTTGGGTTCTTTGTCCTCCGGCTAGCTATTATTACTCAGTCGAGCAAATATCTTGAACATGGTATGTAAACGGAAAGGAGTTGTTACTAAAAGATAACACTGATAAAGAATTTCTTTTTACACTTTTGTTGCCGTCACACTTTATTAATTTCACATATTTACTCTTGATACACGCCCGAATGAAACTGTTATATTTTCAAATGTAACTATAATCACTTATTTGCCGCATATTATAAATTCGAGTATTTCATATTTTTGTAACTAACTTTACGACGCGTACTGTAGAATTGCGTAACGTGTACTTCGTGAATACTTCTGTTGAACTACACAACGTGTAACCCGTGAATGATTCTGTTGAACTGCGCGACATGTAACCCGTGAATGATTCTGTAGAACTGCGCTACGTGTAACCCGTGAATGATTCTGTTGACCTGTGCGACGTGTAACTCGTGAATTATTCTGTTGAACTCGGCGTTACTTGTCTCTGGCTTCAGAATTTATACTCCCTCACCCCGATATGCCTAAACATTATAACAGACCTGCTATTGGTTAATAAAGCGCCAACATTAGCGTCTATTTTTATATCCAATCAAAATTACGAACACATATGCTCTAGGGAAGATATTCCCTCCATTTCTAAAGAAAGGCACGCTACTCTGATGTCATTTGTTTGTCTCTTCTAATTAATACATTGTTACCCGCTCCTATTGTCAGTTTCAGTGAGGTGTGTAAACTTATTTCCTAACAATGCTTATAATTAACAAAGATCTCAAATCATTGTCATACAATAATGCTAATTTACACTACAGTCACTCTGGCATTTACAGTGTTGTGATATAAAATACTGCCTCAAGTTGTATATGACATTAGAAAGATGGTGTGATGTTTCTAACATTGCTTCCCTGGTCTATGTGAACTAACTATGCCTACCTCCTCGTCATCCTATCCCACGGTCTATAGATGGCAGTTCAGCTGAACTAAACTGGTTGATAGTCATCAACCTACCTACATCAGTAGATTGTTGCCACTTTCTTCTCTACTTCTTCATTTCAGTTTGAGACAAACACTGAATTAGTTCATTTAAGGCGTTGCCTCTACTATAACAATGTATAATATGTTCTTGTAATATTTGTCAATTATGTACAGATATTCACTTTGTTGTATATCATAAATATTATTTGTTCTTGCATATAATTACTCTGTGATGTGGTTCTGTAGGTTTCTAAGCTAATGAAAAATGTTCTGAACTCCTAGCTCATACAAGCAAGATATACTGGACATTGTTCCAAATTATTCAAATTACGTGAAGACACAATTTCAAGATTTGTTAACAATTAATTGAATTATTTGAAGAATATACTAGATTTAAATATAGAAAGAAGATTTACTATTTTAAATTAAATATATACATTGAATTTGCACCAATGCATGAGATAACCGTATTTCTCATCACTCTGCTAGACAGCTACTGAGAATGTTTCATTATTTTAAAAGTGTCAGCGAACTTCTGTTCCAGAAAGGATGACCAACTTTAAAGCTTATTAAATCAAATCTCTGTTTCAAACATAAGTTATATACCGCTAAGAATTATAATCCAATTTACGTTTAAGTTTCCTCTCCAGCATTCCAGACTTCATGGTCTTTGTTGTGGCAGACAATTGTTGACCTGGTCCACTGTTTCTCTACTATTTGGTTTTCCTGCACCTAGCACTTCAGTTAACAACCTCTGGTCTCTTACTAGCGGCAATTGTATATTTTTCTTACTTTTGATAGAAAATCTACAGTTTTGGCAAGTAAGTGACCAAAGAATCTAACATAAGTGTATTTATAAGCATTTAATATATAAATCTCCACTCTTTTTTTAATACTTTCTCTACTACATATAGTAAGTAGGGGAAGTATTGTATTCGATACCGAGATTTCACTGGAAATATTTTGAGACCCTCTGAATCCAAAAAAAGCATTTTTAGAAACATGTCCTGTGTGTGTCTGTGTCTGTGAACAGCATAACTCAGAAACAAACAGTCTGATAAACACCAAACTTGGTATTTAGGTTCAGTATCTTCCAGAGATGCGACACCAAGGTTTTCAAGAAAATCCCCCACCCCAGATTACCCTTTAGGTGGAACATTTTTTGAAAATTTCAATTTTCTCAAAAATGGCTGTAACGATTTTGATTAAAATATCATATGTTTAAGATATTTTCATGAGAAATGAAATATATATCTTGAATTTTCTGGGAATGTCTCCAAAAGTATTCTTCATTGTGAACGACTTTTCCATAACTAGTAAACCATAAGAGATAGACAAAAGTTTGCTACACAAAAAATGTAGATCGCGTTAAAATACACAATTTATGTCATATACTTTTTTTTGTTGAGTGAATCATTTTCGAAATATTGCTTGTTATTTCCTTAAATTTTCCAATACTTATATTTTTTCTCAAATACGTTATTCATTTTTTTTTGTTCTGGTAAAGCAAAGAGAATGGAATACTCCACATAGCAACCAGCTCTTAAAATATTTGACTATCGCTTAACACCTAGCAATTGCCCTTGCATCTACAAGAAAATTAGCAATAAGATTAACATCTCGATATCTCGATTAACATGAAGCATATGGAGAATAAGGGTTTGTAAAAATAGTTTGTACAAGAGTAGAGAAAGTCATGTGAGTGTAACACATCAGATTTTTTTTGATAGAAAATCTACAGTTTCGGCAAGTAAGTGACCGAAGAATGTAGCATAAGTGCATTTATAAGCATTTAATATATAAATGTCCACTGTTTTTTTTAATATAAATCTAAACTTTAGTTATTTACGTAGGCTCAGCTGTTTGCGACCACCATATTGAATTTTACACATTTGTAAACAGTAAACTTAAACCAGCTATAGACTCCATTAGTGATGATGTCAGCCGTTGCTAGGAGGCTTCCTTCTTTCCAAACAACTAGTTGCTGCGCAGCTTGTGCTGTATATTTGTCTACTGCTTTGGGAGAATGTTATTTTGAAAAGTGTACATTAATTATTATTTATTAATCCTAGATAAATACCATTGCTAGGAATACAGCTATACTTACATGTGTAGAGGTTATTATTACCAGCCTTAAGTGAGCATTACGCTATAACATGGCTGTGTAACTGAGTGAAATAATAGCATACTTTGAAGACGAATTGAGACTGGCAAAGAAAGGTAAAGATGCTGTTAAGTCTAATCACGTCTTAGCCGTGACATATGATGGAGAAATTTCCTATTTGCGAGGCCAGCTTCAAGCCAGCATGAAAAATTAAATCTTACAATGTAGCATAACCAAGGAATACTTTTACATATTTTGTCCTACAAATGAAAATGGGTAATATTATGTAAATGTTTTAGTACCCATAGATAACATAAAAGTGTAGAGCCTATACCAAACTAACTTCACAGTTGCATATGTTTGGGATAAATGTCCATAGGGTAAAACTTTATTTTATGCCCCGGTGAGGAATTTCGCTTAACGTATTTAAATATATTAAAAACATAACAATTTGAGCTGTTTTTATAAAGTAAATGCCAAATTTTGACGAAAACAATAAAAATAGCTTTCTTGTGTGCATGTATATTGTTTGCCCAAGCTGTAATAGACAAAACCAAGGGTGTTAGATGACATAATAAAGTATAAAGAGAGTATCTGTGAAACCAGGTGGTTCTTCACAAGTGATTATTGTTACTAAAGCACACCTAACTTAAGCTCAATAATTGAAATATAAGTTCAGCAATTTACACTTACTTAAAAATGTAATTACTGAATAGAAATAATTGTAGCTGTAAGCAAATGTGGTGGAGGTATAAAGACTTAAGTCAGGTTGAATTATCATCTTATTAAAAAAAAATCTGATGTGTTACACTCACATGACTTTCTCTACTCTTGTACAAACTATTTTTACAAACGCTTATTCTCTATATGCTTCATATTAATCGAGATGTCAATCTTATTGCTAATTTTCTTGTAGATGCAAGGGGAATATGGTAGGTTTTAAGCGATAGTCAAATGTTTTAAGAGCTGGTTGCTATGCGGAGTATTCCATTTCCTTTGCATTACCGGGACAAAAATAATTGAATAACGAATTTGAGAAAACGTATAAGTATTGGAAAATTTAAGGGAATAACAAGCAATATCTCGAAAATGATTCACTCAACAAAACAAATGTATATGACATAAATTGTGTATTTTAACGTGATCTACATTTTTTGTGTAGTAAAATTTTGTCTATCTCTTATGGTTTACCAGTTATGCAAAAGTCGTTCACAATGAAGAATACTTTTGGAGACATTCCCAGAAAATTCAAGATACACATTTCATTTGTCATGAAAATATCTTAAACATATGATATTTTAATCAAAATCGTTAGATCCATTTTTGAGAAAATTAAAATTTTCGAAAAATGTTCCATGGATTTTCTTGAAAACCTTCGTGTCGCATCTCTGGAAGATACTGAACCTAAATACCAAGTTTGGTGTTTATCCGATTGTTCGTTTCTGAGTTATGCTGTTCACAGACACACACACGGACATGTTTCCAAAAATGCTTTTTTTGGATTCAGGGGGTCTCAAAACATATATTTCCGGTGAAATCTCGGTATTGAATTTTTTGGTGGAATACAATACTTCCCCTACTTACTATACGTAGTAGAGAAAGTAAAAAGGGGGACTCATCTAGAGAGTTTTTAGACTGGAGTTCACTATAGTGTTTGCAGTCAGGAACAAAACACTCAACCAATGTGACAGAAACGCTCTTGGCCCTGTTGCAGCTATTCAAAACACGTTGCCTCTGCCCAAAGTAATTGAAAGTAATATATTACAACACAATTACACTAAACGTTATTAGTTATATGAAAGACTTCCAAAATCTCGCTGTAGGAATCAATGTTGTTTGGAAAGCAAGATGGAGATCTCCATGGCAATGACTAGCTCTGGCGTCAGACTAACGGAGTCTATTCTTATTAATTTCTAATTATTGTAAACTAACTGTGGATTAGTATACAGTTAAGTAAGCAATTGGATTAATCCTAACCACTGATAGGTATAAAAGGTAAGGAATCGCATACAGAATAGTTGTTAAAATAAAATAGTGCGGTAGCGTTCAGTGTAGTGCTTATAGTGAGAGCGAGTGTTGTAGTCAGTTTGTTTAGTGTTGGTGATTATAGTGAATATTTTATCAGTGTTACATACTTGTGTGAAAACGTGTGATCTAAGTGGCAACTGTGGTGCGTGCCACTGTAAGGTTAGTCAAGGTGTGAGTGATGATGTGAAAGATTGTAAAGGTGGTTTTATGAGCTTTGAAGGTATAAGACAGGAGGGAACCGTTTCTAACCGCAGAAAAGAAAAAGATTCCAGATGCATGATTTTGGCTTCAGAGCGTTCAGAAATTAAATCATCCAATTGTAAGGTGCTCTCCAAATGAAATCTGAGGAGGAAAAGGTATTTCTCTGCTGATGTTTGATGTGCAACAGATTCAGTGTTCTATGAACAGTTCTCAAATCCCTCGGAGCAGGTTTTAGATAGTTGCACAAAAACCAAGGTTTTGTTACATGGGAGGGGCATAGCATTCCTGCTAAAAGAGGATTTGGGAAATGATTTTGATGTATTAGGTATAGTTAAACCTGGGCTTTCTGATGTCACCGAGGACCTGGTAAAACTAACTTTACTAAGAGGAATTATGTAATTATAGCGGGTGGGTCAGGGAACACCCCGAACAGAGACTGTAATTATATAATTGAAAAAGATCTATATAACATCAGCAAGACCAGCAGTAAGGATACAAATGTGGGGTTTGTTGGACTGTTTCATAGGAGGGTGAGGGACTTGTTGAGTCCTATTGCATCTCACATGGAGATGTTAGTGGTAACCATAGGACATGATGGTTACACATCTCATGGTTTGCAACTTAATCCTAGAGGCAAAATGCAGCTTATTGCTAACAAAATTGGGGATAGCTCTAATAGGGCATTTTTAGATTAAATAAGGCCCCCAGCAAGAATTGTTTAAAGAACATAAAGAAATCAAAGGGGGTATCCACAAACAAGATTAATTCAGAAAAGACAAATTGTTGATATAAATTCTTTCTGTATACTTCATCAAAACATAAGAGGTCTAAGAAACAAAGTAGATGAGCTTTCCCTTAGTCTTGCTTTAAAAATTCTGTGGCCACCTGTATTGTGTTTATCTGAACATCATTTGACAGAACAGCGATTCTTACCAATCCTATTACAAGGGACTCTTTAGGAGCAGCATTTTCCAGACAAAATTTACACAAACGGGGGCATCTGTATATTTATAAGAGATGATGTTCCTTATAAATGTATTAATCTTTCTAAGTTTTGCATTGAACAGGCCATAGAAATGTGTGCAATTCAAGTACATATACATGAGGTAAATTTAATAATAGTAGCTCCATATCGATCACCAAAGGGTAATTACAACTTGTTCAAAAACCAACTTGGAACTTCTGTTCAAACCTAAAAGAGAATTAATAATTTGCGGTGACATAAATATTGATTATCTCCCTCAGACTCTATATTCGCGACGTACAACATGTCGGCTTTCATATAAGAATTCAAAATACCTCATCTATGGCAATAGATAATGTATTTATAAGCATAGACAGATTAACATAACATAACATAAGATCTCAATCTATAGACCCTATAGTGAGGTAGACCAGCTTAAAGAAAGCTAGTCTACTATAGGATGCAGATTACATCATAAATACATAATTACATTGTGTACTTGTATGTAAATAAATTGTAGTTCTTATGTAGAGTACGTTAGAGCTAAAAAAATTTAAAACAATATTATTTATACTTAATGTAGTTATAAAATTTAGTAACATTTTATAGTCAGTTATTTTTTGAATGAAAGAAATCCTCCTGTGTATAGAAGGTGATGAGATATCTTTTTAATGCTAACTTGAATTTATTTTTATTAGTTTTCAGTTGCTTAATATATGATGGAAGTGAATTAAATAATACTATACCATTGTAGTAAGCCCCTTTTTGGAATACTTGTAGGTTATTGCTTGGCTGCCCATTTCTGGTTTGTTTGCTGTCTATGTCTGAATTTTTATGAACACTTCTGGGTGGTCAACCACGGTTAAAAGTACAGCTAAAATATACTCACAGGCTAATGGTAGAATTCCAAATGTTTTGAATAGTGGTTTACAATGAGTTGATTTCTTTACAACTGCCATTATTCTTATTACCTGAATTTCCTCAAAATATTATTCCATAAGTCATAATTGAATGAAAATAAGCATAATAGGATGCTTTTATTTGTAAAATGAATTAACGATCTAATTGCAAAACATGCAGAGCTTAGTTTTGGTAGGATGTAGTCAATATGGTCCTTCCAATTCATATTATGACCTATAATAAGACCAAAATCATATACCATTATCCCATTTGCAAATGGCC
Organism: Deroplatys truncata; assembly: GCA_030765065.1. NCBI lineage: Eukaryota > Metazoa > Arthropoda > Insecta > Mantodea > Mantidae > Deroplatys > Deroplatys truncata. The sequence continues at coordinate 130,035,006 of CM060989.1, read as the reverse complement.
TATTAGATCATGAGGCACAAGTACTACATTTTAAACAAATAAATTTAAAGCTAAAACCAAAGCATAACTATCGAAAATCTAGAGCAATAGACGAAAGTAATCCAAAACATTTTAAGCAATCAATCCAACAAGAATCTTGGAATGAAATTAAGGGAGTAAACAACAAGTTTAACAGTCCTTTACAGGATTTCAAAACATATTTTGTAGCATGCTTTCCAGTTAAATACACCAAAGTGCATAACAACAAGTGGAATAATTCCTGGATTACGTTAGGTATTAAAATGAAGAGTAGTTTACAGTCTATTCCCAGAAAATATCTTTAATGTATGGCATTTTAATCAAAATCATTAGAGTGAGTTTTCAGAAAATAAAAAATTTTGAAAAATGTTCCAAAAAGGGGTGGTTTGGGGTAGGGGATTTTCTTGAAAATGTTTGTGTTGCATCTTTGGAAGTTACTGTACCAACTTTAGTGTTTATTCAACTTTTTGTTTTTGAGTTATACTGTTGACAATACCTTCTCTATGTACGGTGTAGCTGCTAAGTATTTCATGTTTTGCAGTAATCCTTCCTCAGCTGGCAGGAATAGCAGCCTATGCATCTCAGTTACCAAATTTGACGAGGAAGCTGGACTTGGCTATTGCTCTTATTGAAGCCTTTTCAGCAACAGTGTACTGCGCTTTATCAAAGCAAACAATTAGTGCTTCATTGTTGCCAGGTTTAAGGTAAGTAAGATTCTGGTTCACAGTAACCGGGAGACAATGTCAAAACGAAAACAAAAAATGTGATGCTTTTCCAGATCCAGGAAACAGAAAGATGACTTGGTGAAAGTTTCAACTTTTTCATTCCTGTTTCCAGTAACGGTGTTTGATAGAATTTATAAAACTTGTAATATCTCAAAAATCAACAATAGCAAAACCCAGTAGAAATTACAATAAAGAAACAGAGCTTGATGCACAGTCACAACTACTGTACGAGATTCCTCCAGAAACACAATGCTTGCATCAGTCAGAGAGACGTCAATTCAAAGTACTTGATAAACAACTCCTCTCTTCGCTTTTCCTGAAGTTTGCAGTGAGGGCTCTACTCTAGGACCTGTCTTTTACCTGCCCCTGCTCATCTACAGGACCACACCCTGAATCCTTTCCTCAGCAAGGGTGAGGGGTACAATAATACCAATCAAGATTGCTCTGTGGTAACGGCAGAGCTCACAATTGGGAAGTCCTGGGTTTGATTCTTGCAGCCGGCCATGGGTTTTTTGTGGTTTTCCCTGGTTGACAAGGCAAATGCTGTGGCAGTTTCTCTTCTATCATGAATTTCCTTTCCCTCATTTCACTTCCTCTTTCATGTTTCACATAGGCTTAGGAGCTGTGCAGTGTGATGGCACAGATGCTTGTTCTCTTGCCATATGGCAACCTTCTCTCGACTGCCTCAGATGCATTGCATTCTTGCTACTTCCACCAGAGGGAAGGCTTCTCTAAACCGCCTGTGGTGTGTCAAGTTCTCTTCTGAACAGCCTCCAGGGGTTGAGTTCTCGCCAGTTCTGCCAGATGGCAGTATTCTCTGAACACCCTCTGGAGAGTTGAGTTCTCCCCAGTTCTACCAGATGCTGGCCTCTGAACTGCTTGTGGTGTGTCAAGTTCTCCTCTGAACAGCCTCTGGAGAGTTGAGTTCTCCCCAGTTCTACCAGATGCTAGCCTCTGAACTGCTTGTGGTGTGTCAAGTTCTCCTGAGCTGCTTGTGGTGTGTCAAGTTCTCCTCTGAACTGCCTGTGGTGTGTCAAGTTCTCCTGAACTGCCTGTGGTGTGTCAAGTTCTCCTCTGAACTGCCTGTGGTGTGTCAAGTTCTCCTGAACTGCCTGTGGTGTGTCAAGTTCTCCTCTGAGCTGCCTGTGGTGTGTCAAGTTCTCCTCTGAACTGCCTGTGGTGTGTCAAGTTCTCCTGAACTGCCTGTGGTGTGTCAAGTTCTCCTCTGAGCTGGTTGTGGTGTGTCAAGTTCTCCTGAACTGCCTGTGGTGTGTCAAGTTCTCCTCTGAACTGCCTGTGGTGTGTCAAGTTCTCCTGAGCTGCTTGTGGTGTGTCAAGTTCTCCTCTGAGCTGCCTGTGGTGTGTCAAGTTCTCCTGAGCTGCTTGTGGTGTGTCAAGTTCTCCTCTGAGCTGCCTGTGGTGTGTCAAGTTCTCCTGAGCTGCTTGTGGTGTGTCAAGTTCTCCTCTGAGCTGCCTGTGGTGTGTCAAGTTCTCCTCTGAACTGCTTGTGGTGTGTCAAGTTCTCCTGAGCTGCTTGTGGTGTGTCAAGTTCTCCTCTGAGCTGCCTGTGGTGTGTCAAGTTCTCCTCTGAACTGCCTGTGGTGTGTCAAGTTCTCCTCTGAGCTGCCTGTGGTGTGTCAAGTTCTCCTCTGAGCTGCCTGTGGTGTGTCAAGTTCTCCTCTGAACTGTCTGTGGTGTGTCAAGTTCTCCTGAGCTGCCTGTGGTGTGTCAAGTTCTCCTCTGAACTGCCTGTGGTGTGTCAAGTTCTCCTCTGAACTGCTAGTGGTGTGTCAAGTTCTCCTGAGCTGCCTGTGGTGTGTCAAGTTCTCCTCTGAACTGTCTGTGGTGTGTCAAGTTCTCCTGAACTGCTTGTGGTGTGTCAAGTTCTCCTCTGAACTGCCTGTGGTGTGTCAAGTTCTCCTCTGAACTGCCTGTGGTGTGTCAAGTTCTCCTCTGAACTGTCTGTGGTGTGTCAAGTTCTCCTCTGAACTGCTTGTGGTGTGTCAAGTTCTCCTCTGAACTGCTTGTGGTGTGTCAAGTTCTCCTCTGAACTGTCTGTGGTGTGTCAAGTTCTCCTGAGCTGCCTGTGGTGTGTCAAGTTCTCCTCTGAGCTGCCTGTGGTGTGTCAAGATCTCCTCTGAGCTGCCTGTGGTGTGTCAAGTTCTCCTCTGAGCTGCCTATGGTGTGTCAAGTTCTCCTCTGAGCTGCCTGTGGTGTGTCAAGTTCTCCTCTGAACTGCTTGTGGTGTGTCAAGTTCTCCTCTGAACTGCTTGTGGTGTGTCAAGTTCTCCTCTGAACTCCTTGTGGTGTGTCTAGTTCTCCTCTGAACTGCTTGTGGTGTGTCAAGTTCTCCTCTGAGCTGGTTGTGGTGTGTCAAGTTCTCCTCTTAACTGCCAGTGGTGTGTCAAGTTCTCCTCTGAACTCCTTGTGGTGTGTCAAGTTCTCCTCTGAACTGCTTGTGGTGTGTCAAGTTCTCCTCTGAACTGCTTGTGGTGTGTCAAGGTCTCCTCTGAACTGCTTGTGGTGTGTCAAGTTCTCCTCTGAACTGGTTGTGGTGTGTCAAGTTCTCCTCTGAGCTGGTTGTGGTGTGTCAAGTTCTCCTCTGAGCTGGTTGTGGTGTGTCAAGTTCTCCTCTGAACTGCTTGTGGTGTGTCAAGTTCTCCTCTGAGCTGGTTGTGGTGTGTCAAGTTCTCCTCTGAGCTGGTTGTGGTGTGTCAAGTTCTCCTCTGAACTGCTTGTGGTGTGTCAAGGTCTCCTCTGAGCTGGTTGTGGTGTGTCAAGTTCTCCTCTGAGCTGGTTGTGGTGTGTCAAGTTCTCCTCTGAGCTGCCTATGGTGTGTCAAGTTCTCCTCTGAACTGTCTGTGGTGTGTCAAGTTCTCCTCTGAACTGCCTATGGTGTGTCAAGTTCCCCCTGAACTGCTTGTGGTGTGTCAAGTTCTCCTCTGAACTGCTTGTGGTGTGTCAAGTTCTCCTCTGAACTGCTTGTGGTGTGTCAAGTTCTCCTCTGAGTTTCCTGTGGTGTGTCAAGTTCTCCTCTGAGTTTCCTGTGGTGTGTCACGTTCTCCTCTGAGTTTCCTGTGGTGTGTCAAGTTCTCCTCTGAGTTTCCTGTGGTGTGTCAAGTTCTCCTCTGAGTTTCCTGTGGTGTGTCAAGTTCTCCTCTGAGTTTCCTGTGGTGTGTCAAGTTCTCCTCTGAACTGCTTGTGGTGTGTCAAGTTCTCCTCTGAACTGCCTGTGGTGTGTCAAGTTCTCCTCTGAGTTTCCTGTGGTGTGTCAAGTTCTCCTCTGAGCTGCTTGTGGTGTGTCAAGTTCTCCTCTGAGCTGCTTGTGGTGTGTCAAGTTCTCCTCTGAACTGCCTGTGGTGAGTCAAGTTCTCCTCTGAACTGCCTGTAGTGTGTTAAGTTCTCCTCTGAACTGCCTGTGGTGTGTCAAGTTCTCCTCTGAGCTGGTTGTGGTGTGTCAAGTTCTCCTCTGAACTGCCTGTGGTGTGTCAAGTTCTCCTCTGAACTGCCTGTGGTGTGTCAAGTTCTCCTCTGAACTGCTTGTGGTGTGTCAAGTTCTCCGCTGAACTGCTAGTGGTGTGTCAAGTTCTCCTCTGAACTGCTTGTGGTGTTTCAAGTTCTCCTCTGAGCTGCTTGTGGTGTGTCAAGTTCTCCTCTGAACTGCTTGTGGTGTGTCAAGTTCTCCTCTGAACTGCTAGTGGTGTGTCAAGTTCTCCTCTGAACTGCTAGTGGTGTGTCAAGTTCTCCTCTGAGCTGCTTGTGGTGTGTCAAGTTCTCCGCTGAACTGCTAGTGGTGTGTCAAGTTCTCCTCTGAACTGCCTGTGGTGTGTCAAGTTCTCCGCTGAACTGCTAGTGGTGTGTCAAGTTCTCCTCTGAACTGCTAGTGGTGTGTCAAGTTCTCCTCTGAACTGCCTGTGGTGTGTCAAGTTCTCCTCTGAACTGCCTGTGGTGTGTCAAATTCTCCTCTTAACTGCTTGTGGTGTGTCAAGTTCTCCTCTGAACTGCCTGTGGTGTGTCAAGTTCTCCTCTGAACTGCCTGTGGTGTGTCAAGTTCTCCTCTGAACTGCCTGTGGTGTGTCAAGTTCTCCTCTGAACTGCTTGTGGTGTGTCAAGGTCTCCTCTGAGCTGCCTATGGTGTGTCAAGTTCTCCTCTGAACTGCTTGTGGTGTGTCAAGTTCTCCTCTGAACTGCTTGTGGTGTGTCAAGTTCTCCTCTGAACTGCCTGTGGTGTGTCAAGTTCTCCTCTGAGCTGATTGTGGTGTGTCAAGTTCTCCTCTGAGCTGCCTGTGGTGTGTCAAGTTCTCCTCTGAACTGCCTGTGGTGTGTCAAGTTCTCCTCTGAACTGTCTGTGGTGTGTCAAGTTCTCCTCTGAGCTGCTTGTGGTGTGTCAAGTTCTCCTCTTAACTGCTAGTGGTGTGTCAAGTTCTCCTCTGAACTGCCTGTGGTGTGTCAAGTTCTCCTCTGAACTGCCTGTGGTGTGTCAAGTTCTCCTCTGAACTGTCTGTGGTGTGTCAAGTTCTCCTCTGAGCTGCTTGTGGTGTGTCAAGTTCTCCTCTGAACTGCTTGTGGTGTGTCAAGTTCTCCTCTGAACTGCCTGTGGTGTGTCAAGTTCTCCTCTGAACTGCCTTGGGGTGTCAAGTTCTCCTCTGAACTGCCTGTGGTGTGTGAAGTTCTCCTCTGAACTGCCTGTGGTGTGTCAAGTTCTCCTCTGAGCTGCCTATGGTGTGTCAAGTTCTCCTCTGAACTGCTTGTGGTGTGTCAAGTTCCCCTCTGAACTGCTTGTGGTGTGTCAAGTTCTCTGAACTGCTTGTGGTGTTGTAAGTTCTCCTCTGAGCTGCCTATGGTGTGTCAAGTTGTCCTCTGAGCTGCTTGTGGTGTGTCAAGTTCTCCTCTGAGATGCCTATGGTGTGTCAAGTTCTCCTCTGAACTGCCTGTGGTGTGTCAAGTTCTCCTCTGAGCTGCTTGTGGTGTGTCAAGTTCTCCTCTGAGCTGCCTGTGGTGTGTCAAGTTCTCCTCTGAGCTGCCTGTGGTGTGTCAAGTTCTCCTCTGAACTGCCTGTGGTGTGTCAAGTTCTCCTCAGAGCTGCCTGTGGTGTGTCAAGTTCTCCTCAGAGCTGCCTGTGGTGTGTCAAGTTCTCCTCTGAGCTGCCTGTGGTGTGTCAAGTTCTCCTCTGAGCTGCCTGTGGTGTGTCAAGTTCTCCTCAGAGCTGCCTGTGGTGTGTTAAGTTCTCCTCTGAACTGCCTGTGGTGTGTCAAGTTCTCCTCTGAACTGCCTGTGGTGTGTCAAGTTCTCCTCTGAGCTGCTTGTGGTGTGTCAAGTTCTCCTCTGAGCTGCCTGTGGTGTGTCAAGTTCTCCTCTGAGCTGCCTGTGGTGTGTCAAGTTCTCCTCTGAGCTGCCTGTGGTGTGTCAAGTTCTCCTCAGAGCTGCCTGTGGTGTGTCAAGTTCTCCTCTGAACTGCCTGTGGTGTGTCAAGTTCTCCTCTGAACTGCCTGTGGTGTGTCAAGTTCTCCTGAACTGCCTGTGGTGTGTCAAATTCTCCTCTGAACTGCTAGTGGTGTGTCAAGTTCTCCTCTGAACTGCCTGTGGTGTGTCAAGTTCTCCTCTGAGCTGCCTATGGTGTTTCAAGTTCTCCTCTGAGCTGCCTATGGTGTGTCAAGTTCTCCTCTGAGCTGCCTATGGTGTGTCAAGTTCTCCTCTGAACTGCCTGTGGTGTGTCAAGTTCTCCTCTGAACTGCCTGTGGTGTGTCAAGTTCTCCTCTGAACTGCCTGTGGTGTGTCAATTTCTCCGTTGAACTGCTAGTGGTGTGTCAAGTTCTCCTCTTAACTGCTAGTGGTGTGTCAAGTTCTCCTCTGAACTGCCTGTGGTGTGTCAAGTTCTCCTCTGAACTGCCTGTGGTGTGTCAAGTTCTCCTCTGAACTGCTAGTGGTGTGTCAAGTTCTCCTCTTAACTGCTAGTGGTGTGTCAAGTTCTCCTCTGAACTGCCTGTGGTGTGTCAAGTTCTCCTCTGAACTGCTTGTGGTGTGTCAAGTTCTCCGCTGAACTGCTAGTGGTGTGTCAAGTTCTCCTCTGAACTGCCTGTGGTGTTTCAAGTTCTCCTCTGAGCTGCTTGTGGTGTGTCAAGTTCTCCTCTGAACTGCTTGTGGTATGTCAAGTTCTCCTCTGAACTGCTAGTGGTGTGTCAAGTTCTCCTCTGAACTGCTAGTGGTGTGTCAAGTTCTCCTCTGAACTGCTTGTGGTGTGTCAAGTTCTCCGCTGAACTGCTAGTGGTGTGTCAAGTTCTCCTCTGAACTGCCTGTGGTGTGTCAATTTCTCCGTTGAACTGCTAGTGGTGTGTCAAGTTCTCCTCTTAACTGCTAGTGGTGTGTCAAGTTCTCCTCTGAACTGCCTGTGGTGTGTCAAGTTCTCCTCTGAACTGCCTGTGGTGTGTCAAGTTCTCCTCTGAACTGCTAGTGGTGTGTCAAGTTCTCCTCTTAACTGCTAGTGGTGTGTCAAGTTCTCCTCTGAACTGCCTGTGGTGTGTCAAGTTCTCCTCTGAACTGCTTGTGGTGTGTCAAGTTCTCCGCTGAACTGCTAGTGGTGTGTCAAGTTCTCCTCTGAACTGCCTGTGGTGTTTCAAGTTCTCCTCTGAGCTGCTTGTGGTGTGTCAAGTTCTCCTCTGAACTGCTTGTGGTATGTCAAGTTCTCCTCTGAACTGCTAGTGGTGTGTCAAGTTCTCCTCTGAACTGCTAGTGGTGTGTCAAGTTCTCCTCTGAACTGCTTGTGGTGTGTCAAGTTCTCCGCTGAACTGCTAGTGGTGTGTCAAGTTCTCCTCTGAACTGCCTGTGGTGTGTCAAGTTCTCTGCTGAACTGCTAGTGGTGTGTCAAGTTCTCCTCTGAACTGCTAGTGGTGTGTCAAGTTCTCCTCTGAACTGCCTGTGGTGTGTCAAGTTCTCCTCTGAACTGCCTGTGGTGTGTCAAATTCTCCTCTTAACTGCTTGTGGTGTGTCAAGTTCTCCTCTGAACTGCCTGTGGTGTGTCAAGTTCTCCTCTGAACTGCCTGTGGTGTGTCAAGTTCTCCTCTGAACTGCCTGTGGTGTGTCAAGTTCTCCTCTGAACTGCCTGTGGTGTGTCAAGTTCTCCTCTGAACTGCTTGTGGTGTGTCAAGGTCTCCTCTGAGCTGCCTATGGTGTGTCAAGTTCTCCTCTGAACTGCTTGTGGTGTGTCAAGTTCTCCTCTGAACTGCTTGTGGTGTGTCAAGTTCTCCTCTGAACTGCCTGTGGTGTGTCAAGTTCTCCTCTGAGCTGATTGTGGTGTGTCAAGTTCTCCTCTGAGCTGCCTGTGGTGTGTCAAGTTCTCCTCTGAACTGCCTGTGGTGTGTCAAGTTCTCCTCTGAACTGTCTGTGGTGTGTCAAGTTCTCCTCTGAGCTGCTTGTGGTGTGTCAAGTTCTCCTCTTAACTGCTAGTGGTGTGTCAAGTTCTCCTCTGAACTGCCTGTGGTGTGTCAAGTTCTCCTCTGAACTGCCAGTGGTGTGTCAAGTTCTCCTCTGAACTGTCTGTGGTGTGTCAAGTTCTCCTCTGAGCTGCTTGTGGTGTGTCAAGTTCTCCTCTGAACTGCTTGTGGTGTGTCAAGTTCTCCTCTGAACTGCCTGTGGTGTGTCAAGTTCTCCTCTGAACTGCCTTGGGGTGTCAAGTTCTCCTCTGAACTGCCTGTGGTGTGTGAAGTTCTCCTCTGAACTGCCTGTGGTGTGTCAAGTTCTCCTCTGAGCTGCCTGTGGTGTGTCAAGTTCTCCTCTGAACTGCTTGTGGTGTGTCAAGTTCTCCTGAGCTGCTTGTGGTGTGTCAAGTTCTCCTCTGAGCTGCCTGTGGTGTGTCAAGTTCTCCTCTGAACTGCCTGTGGTGTGTCAAGTTCTCCTCTGAGCTGCCTGTGGTGTGTCAAGTTCTCCTCTGAGCTGCCTGTGGTGTGTCAAGTTCTCCTCAGAGCTGCCTGTGGTGTGTCAAGTTCTCCTCTGAACTGTCTGTGGTGTGTCAAGTTCTCCTGAGCTGCCTGTGGTGTGTCAAGTTCTCCTCTGAACTGCCTGTGGTGTGTCAAGTTCTCCTCTGAACTGCTAGTGGTGTGTCAAGTTCTCCTGAGCTGCCTGTGGTGTGTCAAGTTCTCCTCTGAACTGTCTGTGGTGTGTCAAGTTCTCCTGAACTGCTTGTGGTGTGTCAAGTTCTCCTCTGAACTGCCTGTGGTGTGTCAAGTTCTCCTCTGAACTGCCTGTGGTGTGTCAAATTCTCCTCTGAACTGTCTGTGGTGTGTCAAGTTCTCCTCTGAACTGCTTGTGGTGTGTCAAGTTCTCCTCTGAACTGCTTGTGGTGTGTCAAGTTCTCCTCTGAACTGTCTGTGGTGTGTCAAGTTCTCCTGAGCTGCCTGTGGTGTGTCAAGTTCTCCTCTGAGCTGCCTGTGGTGTGTCAAGATCTCCTCTGAGCTGCCTGTGGTGTGTCAAGTTCTCCTCTGAGCTGCCTATGGTGTGTCAAGTTCTCCTCTGAGCTGCCTGTGGTGTGTCAAGTTCTCCTCTGAACTGCTTGTGGTGTGTCAAGTTCTCCTCTGAACTGCTTGTGGTGTGTCAAGTTCTCCTCTGAACTCCTTGTGGTGTGTCAAGTTCTCCTCTGAACTGCTTGTGGTGTGTCAAGTTCTCCTCTGAGCTGGTTGTGGTGTGTCAAGTTCTCCTCTTAACTGCCAGTGGTGTGTCAAGTTCTCCTCTGAACTCCTTGTGGTGTGTCAAGTTCTCCTCTGAACTGCTTGTGGTGTGTCAAGTTCTCCTCTGAACTGCTTGTGGTGTGTCAAGGTCTCCTCTGAACTGCTTGTGGTGTGTCAAGTTCTCCTCTGAACTGGTTGTGGTGTGTCAAGTTCTCCTCTGAGCTGGTTGTGGTGTGTCAAGTTCTCCTCTGAGCTGGTTGTGGTGTGTCAAGTTCTCCTCTGAACTGCTTGTGGTGTGTCAAGTTCTCCTCTGAGCTGGTTGTGGTGTGTCAAGTTCTCCTCTGAGCTGGTTGTGGTGTGTCAAGTTCTCCTCTGAACTGCTTGTGGTGTGTCAAGGTCTCCTCTGAGCTGGTTGTGGTGTGTCAAGTTCTCCTCTGAGCTGGTTGTGGTATGTCAAGTTCTCCTCTGAGCTGCCTATGGTGTGTCAAGTTCTCCTCTGAACTGTCTGTGGTGTGTCAAGTTCTCCTCTGAACTGCCTATGGTGTGTCAAGTTCCCCCTGAACTGCTTGTGGTGTGTCAAGTTCTCCTCTGAACTGCTTGTGGTGTGTCAAGTTCTCCTCTGAGTTTCCTGTGGTGTGTCAAGTTCTCCTCTGAGTTTCCTGTGGTGTGTCACGTTCTCCTCTGAGTTTCCTGTGGTGTGTCAAGTTCTCCTCTGAGTTTCCTGTGGTGTGTCAAGTTCTCCTCTGAGTTTCCTGTGGTGTGTCAAGTTCTCCTCTGAGTTTCCTGTGGTGTGTCAAGTTCTCCTCTGAACTGCTTGTGGTGTGTCAAGTTCTCCTCTGAACTGCCTGTGGTGTGTCAAGTTCTCCTCTGAGTTTCCTGTGGTGTGTCAAGTTCTCCTCTGAGCTGCTTGTGGTGTGTCAAGTTCTCCTCTGAGCTGCTTGTGGTGTGTCAAGTTCTCCTCTGAACTGCCTGTGGTGAGTCAAGTTCTCCTCTGAACTGCCTGTAGTGTGTTAAGTTCTCCTCTGAACTGCCTGTGGTGTGTCAAGTTCTCCTCTGAGCTGGTTGTGGTGTGTCAAGTTCTCCTCTGAACTGCCTGTGGTGTGTCAAGTTCTCCTCTGAACTGCCTGTGGTGTGTCAAGTTCTCCTCTGAACTGCTTGTGGTGTGTCAAGTTCTCCGCTGAACTGCTAGTGGTGTGTCAAGTTCTCCTCTGAACTGCTTGTGGTGTTTCAAGTTCTCCTCTGAGCTGCTTGTGGTGTGTCAAGTTCTCCTCTGAACTGCTTGTGGTGTGTCAAGTTCTCCTCTGAACTGCTAGTGGTGTGTCAAGTTCTCCTCTGAACTGCTAGTGGTGTGTCAAGTTCTCCTCTGAACTGCTTGTGGTGTGTCAAGTTCTCCGCTGAACTGCTAGTGGTGTGTCAAGTTCTCCTCTGAACTGCCTGTGGTGTGTCAAGTTCTCCGCTGAACTGCTAGTGGTGTGTCAAGTTCTCCTCTGAACTGCTAGTGGTGTGTCAAGTTCTCCTCTGAACTGCCTGTGGTGTGTCAAGTTCTCCTCTGAACTGCCTGTGGTGTGTCAAGTTCTCCTCTGAACTGCTTGTGGTGTGTCAAGGTCTCCTCTGAGCTGCCTATGGTGTGTCAAGTTCTCCTTTGAACTGCTTGTGGTGTGTCAAGTTCTCCTCTGAACTGCTTGTGGTGTGTCAAGTTCTCCTCTGAACTGCCTGTGGTGTGTCAAGTTCTCCTCTGAGCTGATTGTGGTGTGTCAAGTTCTCCTCTGAGCTGCCTGTGGTGTGTCAAGTTCTCCTCTGAACTGCCTGTGGTGTGTCAAGTTCTCCTCTGAACTGTCTGTGGTGTGTCAAGTTCTCCTCTGAGCTGCTTGTGGTGTGTCAAGTTCTCCTCTTAACTGCTAGTGGTGTGTCAAGTTCTCCTCTGAACTGCCTGTGGTGTGTCAAGTTCTCCTCTGAACTGCCTGTGGTGTGTCAAGTTCTCCTCTGAACTGTCTGTGGTGTGTCAAGTTCTCCTCTGAGCTGCTTGTGGTGTGTCAAGTTCTCCTCTGAACTGCTTGTGGTGTGTCAAGTTCTCCTCTGAACTGCCTGTGGTGTGTCAAGTTCTCCTCTGAACTGCCTTGGGGTGTCAAGTTCTCCTCTGAACTGCCTTGGGGTGTCAAGTTCTCCTCTTAACTGCCTGTGGTGTGTGAAGTTCTCCTCTGAACTGCCTGTGGTGTGTCAAGTTCTCCTCTGAGCTGCCTATGGTGTGTCAAGTTCTCCTCTGAACTGCTTGTGGTGTGTCAAGTTCTCCTCTGAACTGCCTTGGGGTGTCAAGTTCTCCTCTGAACTGCCTTGGGGTGTCAAGTTCTCCTCTTAACTGCCTGTGGTGTGTGAAGTTCTCCTCTGAACTGCCTGTGGTGTGTCAAGTTCTCCTCTGAGCTGCCTATGGTGTGTCAAGTTCTCCTCTGAACTGCTTGTGGTGTGTCAAGTTCCCCTCTGAACTGCTTGTGGTGTGTCAAGTTCTCTGAACTGCTTGTGGTGTTGTAAGTTCTCCTCTGAGCTGCCTATGGTGTGTCAAGTTCTCCTCTGAGCTGCCTGTGGTGTGTCAAGTTCTCCTCTGAGCTGCCTGTGGTGTGTCAAGTTCTCCTCTGAACTGCCTGTGGTGTGTCAAGTTCTCCTCAGAGCTGCCTGTGGTGTGTCAAGTTCTCCTCAGAGCTGCCTGTGGTGTGTCAAGTTCTCCTCTGAGCTGCCTGTGGTGTGTCAAGTTCTCCTCTGAGCTGCCTGTGGTGTGTCAAGTTCTCCTCAGAGCTGCCTGTGGTGTGTTAAGTTCTCCTCTGAACTGCCTGTGGTGTGTCAAGTTCTCCTCTGAACTGCCTGTGGTGTGTCAAGTTCTCCTCTGAGCTGCTTGTGGTGTGTCAAGTTCTCCTCTGAGCTGCCTGTGGTGTGTCAAGTTCTCCTCTGAGCTGCCTGTGGTGTGTCAAGTTCTCCTCTGAGCTGCCTGTGGTGTGTCAAGTTCTCCTCAGAGCTGCCTGTGGTGTGTCAAGTTCTCCTCTGAACTGCCTGTGGTGTGTCAAGTTCTCCTCTGAACTGCCTGTGGTGTGTCAAGTTCTCCTGAACTGCCTGTGGTGTGTCAAATTCTCCTCTGAACTGCTAGTGGTGTGTCAAGTTCTCCTCTGAACTGCCTGTGGTGTGTCAAGTTCTCCTCTGAGCTGCCTATGGTGTTTCAAGTTCTCCTCTGAGCTGCCTATGGTGTGTCAAGTTCTCCTCTGAGCTGCCTATGGTGTGTCAAGTTCTCCTCTGAACTGCCTGTGGTGTGTCAAGTTCTCCTCTGAACTGCCTGTGGTGTGTCAAGTTCTCCTCTGAACTGCCTGTGGTGTGTCAATTTCTCCGTTGAACTGCTAGTGGTGTGTCAAGTTCTCCTCTTAACTGCTAGTGGTGTGTCAAGTTCTCCTCTGAACTGCCTGTGGTGTGTCAAGTTCTCCTCTGAACTGCTTGTGGTGTGTCAAGTTCTCCGCGGAACTGCTAGTGGTGTGTCAAGTTCTCCTCTGAACTGCCTGTGGTGTTTCAAGTTCTCCTCTGAGCTGCTTGTGGTGTGTCAAGTTCTCCTCTGAACTGCTTGTGGTATGTCAAGTTCTCCTCTGAACTGCTAGTGGTGTGTCAAGTTCTCCTCTGAACTGCTAGTGGTGTGTCAAGTTCTCCTCTGAACTGCTTGTGGTGTGTCAAGTTCTCCGCTGAACTGCTAGTGGTGTGTCAAGTTCTCCTCTGAACTGCCTGTGGTGTGTCAATTTCTCCGTTGAACTGCTAGTGGTGTGTCAAGTTCTCCTCTTAACTGCTAGTGGTGTGTCAAGTTCTCCTCTGAACTGCCTGTGGTGTGTCAAGTTCTCCTCTGAACTGCCTGTGGTGTGTCAAGTTCTCCTCTGAACTGCTAGTGGTGTGTCAAGTTCTCCTCTTAACTGCTAGTGGTGTGTCAAGTTCTCCTCTGAACTGCCTGTGGTGTGTCAAGTTCTCCTCTGAACTGCTTGTGGTGTGTCAAGTTCTCCGCTGAACTGCTAGTGGTGTGTCAAGTTCTCCTCTGAACTGCCTGTGGTGTTTCAAGTTCTCCTCTGAGCTGCTTGTGGTGTGTCAAGTTCTCCTCTGAACTGCTTGTGGTATGTCAAGTTCTCCTCTGAACTGCTAGTGGTGTGTCAAGTTCTCCTCTGAACTGCTAGTGGTGTGTCAAGTTCTCCTCTGAACTGCTTGTGGTGTGTCAAGTTCTCCGCTGAACTGCTAGTGGTGTGTCAAGTTCTCCTCTGAACTGCCTGTGGTGTGTCAAGTTCTCCGCTGAACTGCTAGTGGTGTGTCAAGTTCTCCTCTGAACTGCTAGTGGTGTGTCAAGTTCTCCTCTGAACTGCCTGTGGTGTGTCAAGTTCTCCTCTGAACTGCCTGTGGTGTGTCAAATTCTCCTCTTAACTGCTTGTGGTGTGTCAAGTTCTCCTCTGAACTGCCTGTGGTGTGTCAAGTTCTCCTCTGAACTGCCTGTGGTGTGTCAAGTTCTCCTCTGAACTGCCTGTGGTGTGTCAAGTTCTCCTCTGAACTGCTTGTGGTGTGTCAAGGTCTCCTCTGAGCTGCCTATGGTGTGTCAAGTTCTCCTCTGAACTGCTTGTGGTGTGTCAAGTTCTCCTCTGAACTGCTTGTGGTGTGTCAAGTTCTCCTCTGAACTGCCTGTGGTGTGTCAAGTTCTCCTCTGAGCTGATTGTGGTGTGTCAAGTTCTCCTCTGAGCTGCCTGTGGTGTGTCAAGTTCTCCTCTGAACTGCCTGTGGTGTGTCAAGTTCTCCTCTGAACTGTCTGTGGTGTGTCAAGTTCTCCTCTGAGCTGCTTGTGGTGTGTCAAGTTCTCCTCTTAACTGCTAGTGGTGTGTCAAGTTCTCCTCTGAACTGCCTGTGGTGTGTCAAGTTCTCCTCTGAACTGCCAGTGGTGTGTCAAGTTCTCCTCTGAACTGTCTGTGGTGTGTCAAGTTCTCCTCTGAGCTGCTTGTGGTGTGTCAAGTTCTCCTCTGAACTGCTTGTGGTGTGTCAAGTTCTCCTCTGAACTGCCTGTGGTGTGTCAAGTTCTCCTCTGAACTGCCTTGGGGTGTCAAGTTCTCCTCTGAACTACCTGTGGTGTGTGAAGTTCTCCTCTGAACTGCCTGTGGTGTGTCAAGTTCTCCTCTGAGCTGCCTGTGGTGTGTCAAGTTCTCCTCTGAACTGCTTGTGGTGTGTCAAGTTCTCCTGAGCTGCTTGTGGTGTGTCAAGTTCTCCTCTGAGCTGCCTGTGGTGTGTCAAGTTCTCCTCTGAACTGTCTGTGGTGTGTCAAGTTCTCCTGAGCTGCCTGTGGTGTGTCAAGTTCTCCTCTGAACTGCCTGTGGTGTGTCAAGTTCTCCTCTGAACTGCTAGTGGTGTGTCAAGTTCTCCTGAGCTGCCTGTGGTGTGTCAAGTTCTCCTCTGAACTGTCTGTGGTGTGTCAAGTTCTCCTGAACTGCTTGTGGTGTGTCAAGTTCTCCTCTGAACTGCCTGTGGTGTGTCAAGTTCTCCTCTGAACTGCCTGTGGTGTGTCAAGTTCTCCTCTGAACTGTCTGTGGTGTGTCAAGTTCTCCTCTGAACTGCTTGTGGTGTGTCAAGTTCTCCTCTGAACTGCTTGTGGTGTGTCAAGTTCTCCTCTGAACTGTCTGTGGTGTGTCAAGTTCTCCTGAGCTGCCTGTGGTGTGTCAAGTTCTCCTCTGAGCTGCCTGTGGTGTGTCAAGATCTCCTCTGAGCTGCCTGTGGTGTGTCAAGTTCTCCTCTGAGCTGCCTATGGTGTGTCAAGTTCTCCTCTGAGCTGCCTGTGGTGTGTCAAGTTCTCCTCTGAACTGCTTGTGGTGTGTCAAGTTCTCCTCTGAACTGCTTGTGGTGTGTCAAGTTCTCCTCTGAACTCCTTGTGGTGTGTCAAGTTCTCCTCTGAACTGCTTGTGGTGTGTCAAGTTCTCCTCTGAGCTGGTTGTGGTGTGTCAAGTTCTCCTCTTAACTGCCAGTGGTGTGTCAAGTTCTCCTCTGAACTCCTTGTGGTGTGTCAAGTTCTCCTCTGAACTGCTTGTGGTGTGTCAAGTTCTCCTCTGAACTGCTTGTGGTGTGTCAAGGTCTCCTCTGAACTGCTTGTGGTGTGTCAAGTTCTCCTCTGAACTGGTTGTGGTGTGTCAAGTTCTCCTCTGAGCTGGTTGTGGTGTGTCAAGTTCTCCTCTGAGCTGGTTGTGGTGTGTCAAGTTCTCCTCTGAACTGCTTGTGGTGTGTCAAGTTCTCCTCTGAGCTGGTTGTGGTGTGTCAAGTTCTCCTCTGAGCTGGTTGTGGTGTGTCAAGTTCTCCTCTGAACTGCTTGTGGTGTGTCAAGGTCTCCTCTGAGCTGGTTGTGGTGTGTCAAGTTCTCCTCTGAGCTGGTTGTGGTATGTCAAGTTCTCCTCTGAGCTGCCTATGGTGTGTCAAGTTCTCCTCTGAACTGTCTGTGGTGTGTCAAGTTCTCCTCTGAACTGCCTATGGTGTGTCAAGTTCCCCCTGAACTGCTTGTGGTGTGTCAAGTTCTCCTCTGAACTGCTTGTGGTGTGTCAAGTTCTCCTCTGAGTTTCCTGTGGTGTGTCAAGTTCTCCTCTGAGTTTCCTGTGGTGTGTCACGTTCTCCTCTGAGTTTCCTGTGGTGTGTCAAGTTCTCCTCTGAGTTTCCTGTGGTGTGTCAAGTTCTCCTCTGAGTTTCCTGTGGTGTGTCAAGTTCTCCTCTGAGTTTCCTGTGGTGTGTCAAGTTCTCCTCTGAACTGCTTGTGGTGTGTCAAGTTCTCCTCTGAACTGCCTGTGGTGTGTCAAGTTCTCCTCTGAGTTTCCTGTGGTGTGTCAAGTTCTCCTCTGAGCTGCTTGTGGTGTGTCAAGTTCTCCTCTGAGCTGCTTGTGGTGTGTCAAGTTCTCCTCTGAACTGCCTGTGGTGAGTCAAGTTCTCCTCTGAACTGCCTGTAGTGTGTTAAGTTCTCCTCTGAACTGCCTGTGGTGTGTCAAGTTCTCCTCTGAGCTGGTTGTGGTGTGTCAAGTTCTCCTCTGAACTGCCTGTGGTGTGTCAAGTTCTCCTCTGAACTGCCTGTGGTGTGTCAAGTTCTCCTCTGAACTGCTTGTGGTGTGTCAAGTTCTCCGCTGAACTGCTAGTGGTGTGTCAAGTTCTCCTCTGAACTGCTTGTGGTGTTTCAAGTTCTCCTCTGAGCTGCTTGTGGTGTGTCAAGTTCTCCTCTGAACTGCTTGTGGTGTGTCAAGTTCTCCTCTGAACTGCTAGTGGTGTGTCAAGTTCTCCTCTGAACTGCTAGTGGTGTGTCAAGTTCTCCTCTGAACTGCTTGTGGTGTGTCAAGTTCTCCGCTGAACTGCTAGTGGTGTGTCAAGTTCTCCTCTGAACTGCCTGTGGTGTGTCAAGTTCTCCGCTGAACTGCTAGTGGTGTGTCAAGTTCTCCTCTGAACTGCTAGTGGTGTGTCAAGTTCTCCTCTGAACTGCCTGTGGTGTGTCAAGTTCTCCTCTGAACTGCCTGTGGTGTGTCAAGTTCTCCTCTGAACTGCTTGTGGTGTGTCAAGGTCTCCTCTGAGCTGCCTATGGTGTGTCAAGTTCTCCTTTGAACTGCTTGTGGTGTGTCAAGTTCTCCTCTGAACTGCTTGTGGTGTGTCAAGTTCTCCTCTGAACTGCCTGTGGTGTGTCAAGTTCTCCTCTGAGCTGATTGTGGTGTGTCAAGTTCTCCTCTGAGCTGCCTGTGGTGTGTCAAGTTCTCCTCTGAACTGCCTGTGGTGTGTCAAGTTCTCCTCTGAACTGTCTGTGGTGTGTCAAGTTCTCCTCTGAGCTGCTTGTGGTGTGTCAAGTTCTCCTCTTAACTGCTAGTGGTGTGTCAAGTTCTCCTCTGAACTGCCTGTGGTGTGTCAAGTTCTCCTCTGAACTGCCTGTGGTGTGTCAAGTTCTCCTCTGAACTGTCTGTGGTGTGTCAAGTTCTCCTCTGAGCTGCTTGTGGTGTGTCAAGTTCTCCTCTGAACTGCTTGTGGTGTGTCAAGTTCTCCTCTGAACTGCCTGTGGTGTGTCAAGTTCTCCTCTGAACTGCCTTGGGGTGTCAAGTTCTCCTCTGAACTGCCTTGGGGTGTCAAGTTCTCCTCTTAACTGCCTGTGGTGTGTGAAGTTCTCCTCTGAACTGCCTGTGGTGTGTCAAGTTCTCCTCTGAGCTGCCTATGGTGTGTCAAGTTCTCCTCTGAACTGCTTGTGGTGTGTCAAGTTCCCCTCTGAACTGCTTGTGGTGTGTCAAGTTCTCTGAACTGCTTGTGGTGTTGTAAGTTCTCCTCTGAGCTGCCTATGGTGTGTCAAGTTGTCCTCTGAGCTGCTTGTGGTGTGTCAAGTTCTCCTCTGAGATGCCTATGGTGTGTCAAGTTCTCCTCTGAACTGCCTGTGGTGTGTCAAGTTCTCCTCTGAGCTGCTTGTGGTGTGTCAAGTTCTCCTCTGAGCTGCCTGTGGTGTGTCAAGTTCTCCTCTGAGCTGCCTGTGGTGTGTCAAGTTCTCCTCTGAACTGCCTGTGGTGTGTCAAGTTCTCCTCAGAGCTGCCTGTGGTGTGTCAAGTTCTCCTCAGAGCTGCCTGTGGTGTGTCAAGTTCTCCTCTGAGCTGCCTGTGGTGTGTCAAGTTCTCCTCTGAACTGCTTGTGGTGTGTCACGTTCTCCTCTGAACTGCCTGTGGTGTGTCAAGTTCTCCTCTGAGCTGATTGTGGTGTGTCAAGTTCTCCTCTGAGCTGCCTGTGGTGTGTCAAGTTCTCCTCTGAACTGCCTGTGGTGTGTCAAGTTCTCCTCTGAACTGTCTGTGGTGTGTCAAGTTCTCCTCTGAGCTGCTTGTGGTGTGTCAAGTTCTCCTCTTAACTGCTAGTGGTGTGTCAAGTTCTCCTCTGAACTGCCTGTGGTGTGTCAAGTTCTCCTCTGAACTGCCAGTGGTGTGTCAAGTTCTCCTCTGAACTGTCTGTGGTGTGTCAAGTTCTCCTCTGAGCTGCTTGTGGTGTGTCAAGTTCTCCTCTGAACTGCTTGTGGTGTGTCAAGTTCTCCTCTGAACTGCCTGTGGTGTGTCAAGTTCTCCTCTGAACTGCCTAAGGGGTGTCAAGTTCTCCTCTGAACTGCCTGTGGTGTGTGAAGTTCTCCTCTGAACTGCCTGTGGTGTGTCAAGTTCTCCTCTGAGCTGCCTGTGGTGTGTCAAGTTCTCCTCTGAACTGCTTGTGGTGTGTCAAGTTCTCCTGAGCTGCTTGTGGTGTGTCAAGTTCTCCTCTGAGCTGCCTGTGGTGTGTCAAGTTCTCCTCTGAACTGCCTGTGGTGTGTCAAGTTCTCCTCTGAGCTGCCTGTGGTGTGTCAAGTTCTCCTCTGAGCTGCCTGTGGTGTGTCAAGTTCTCCTCAGAGCTGCCTGTGGTGTGTCAAGTTCTCCTCTGAACTGTCTGTGGTGTGTCAAGTTCTCCTGAGCTGCCTGTGGTGTGTCAAGTTCTCCTCTGAACTGCCTGTGGTGTGTCAAGTTCTCCTCTGAACTGCTAGTGGTGTGTCAAGTTCTCCTGAGCTGCCTGTGGTGTGTCAAGTTCTCCTCTGAACTGTCTGTGGTGTGTCAAGTTCTCCTGAACTGCTTGTGGTGTGTCAAGTTCTCCTCTGAACTGCCTGTGGTGTGTCAAGTTCTCCTCTGAACTGCCTGTGGTGTGTCAAGTTCTCCTCTGAACTGTCTGTGGTGTGTCAAGTTCTCCTCTGAACTGCTTGTGGTGTGTCAAGTTCTCCTCTGAACTGCTTTTGGTGTGTCAAGTTCTCCTCTGAACTGTCTGTGGTGTGTCAAGTTCTCCTGAGCTGCCTGTGGTGTGTCAAGTTCTCCTCTGAGCTGCCTGTGGTGTGTCAAGATCTCCTCTGAGCTGCCTGTGGTGTGTCAAGTTCTCCTCTGAGCTGCCTATGGTGTGTCAAGTTCTCCTCTGAGCTGCCTGTGGTGTGTCAAGTTCTCCTCTGAACTGCTTGTGGTGTGTCAAGTTCTCCTCTGAACTGCTTGTGGTGTGTCAAGTTCTCCTCTGAACTGCTTGTGGTGTGTCAAGTTCTCCTCTGAACTCCTTGTGGTGTGTCAAGTTCTCCTCTGAACTGCTTGTGGTGTGTCAAGTTCTCCTCTGAGCTGGTTGTGGTGTGTCAAGTTCTCCTCTTAACTGCCAGTGGTGTGTCAAGTTCTCCTCTGAACTCCTTGTGGTGTGTCAAGTTCTCCTCTGAACTGCTTGTGGTGTGTCAAGTTCTCCTCTGAACTGCTTGTGGTGTGTCAAGGTCTCCTCTGAACTGCTTGTGGTGTGTCAAGTTCTCCTCTGAACTGGTTGTGGTGTGTCAAGTTCTCCTCTGAGCTGGTTGTGGTGTGTCAAGTTCTCCTCTGAGCTGGTTGTGGTGTGTCAAGTTCTCCTCTGAACTGCTTGTGGTGTGTCAAGTTCTCCTCTGAGCTGGTTGTGGTGTGTCAAGTTCTCCTCTGAGCTGGTTGTGGTGTGTCAAGTTCTCCTCTGAACTGCTTGTGGTGTGTCAAGGTCTCCTCTGAGCTGGTTGTGGTGTGTCAAGTTCTCCTCTGAGCTGGTTGTGGTATGTCAAGTTCTCCTCTGAGCTGCCTATGGTGTGTCAAGTTCTCCTCTGAACTGTCTGTGGTGTGTCAAGTTCTCCTCTGAACTGCCTATGGTGTGTCAAGTTCCCCCTGAACTGCTTGTGGTGTGTCAAGTTCTCCTCTGAACTGCTTGTGGTGTGTCAAGTTCTCCTCTGAGTTTCCTGTGGTGTGTCAAGTTCTCCTCTGAGTTTCCTGTGGTGTGTCACGTTCTCCTCTGAGTTTCCTGTGGTGTGTCAAGTTCTCCTCTGAGTTTCCTGTGGTGTGTCAAGTTCTCCTCTGAGTTTCCTGTGGTGTGTCAAGTTCTCCTCTGAGTTTCCTGTGGTGTGTCAAGTTCTCCTCTGAACTGCTTGTGGTGTGTCAAGTTCTCCTCTGAACTGCCTGTGGTGTGTCAAGTTCTCCTCTGAGTTTCCTGTGGTGTGTCAAGTTCTCCTCTGAGCTGCTTGTGGTGTGTCAAGTTCTCCTCTGAGCTGCTTGTGGTGTGTCAAGTTCTCCTCTGAACTGCCTGTGGTGAGTCAAGTTCTCCTCTGAACTGCCTGTAGTGTGTTAAGTTCTCCTCTGAACTGCCTGTGGTGTGTCAAGTTCTCCTCTGAGCTGGTTGTGGTGTGTCATGTTCTCCTCTGAACTGCCTGTGGTGTGTCAAGTTCTCCTCTGAACTGCCTGTGGTGTGTCAAGTTCTCCTCTGAACTGCTTGTGGTGTGTCAAGTTCTCCGCTGAACTGCTAGTGGTGTGTCAAGTTCTCCTCTGAACTGCTTGTGGTCTTTCAAGTTCTCCTCTGAGCTGCTTGTGGTGTGTCAAGTTCTCCTCTGAACTGCTTGTGGTGTGTCAAGTTCTCCTCTGAACTGCTAGTGGTGTGTCAAGTTCTCCTCTGAACTGCTAGTGGTGTGTCAAGTTCTCCTCTGAACTGCTTGTGGTGTGTCAAGTTCTCCGCTGAACTGCTAGTGGTGTGTCAAGTTCTCCTCTGAACTGCCTGTGGTGTGTCAAGTTCTCCGCTGAACTGCTAGTGGTGTGTCAAGTTCTCCTCTGAACTGCTAGTGGTGTGTCAAGTTCTCCTCTGAACTGCCTGTGGTGTGTCAAGTTCTCCTCTGAACTGCCTGTGGTGTGTCACATTCTCCTCTTAACTGCTTGTGGTGTGTCAAGTTCTCCTCTGAACTGCCTGTGGTGTGTCAAGTTCTCCTCTGAACTGCCTGTGGTGTGTCAAGTTCTCCTCTGAACTGCCTGTGGTGTGTCAAGTTCTCCTCTGAACTGCTTGTGGTGTGTCAAGGTCTCCTCTGAGCTGCCTATGGTGTGTCAAGTTCTCCTTTGAACTGCTTGTGGTGTGTCAAGTTCTCCTCTGAACTGCTTGTGGTGTGTCAAGTTCTCCTCTGAACTGCCTGTGGTGTGTCAAGTTCTCCTCTGAGCTGATTGTGGTGTGTCAAGTTCTCCTCTGAGCTGCCTGTGGTGTGTCAAGTTCTCCTCTGAACTGCCTGTGGTGTGTCAAGTTCTCCTCTGAACTGTCTGTGGTGTGTCAAGTTCTCCTCTGAGCTGCTTGTGGTGTGTCAAGTTCTCCTCTTAACTGCTAGTGGTGTGTCAAGTTCTCCTCTGAACTGCCTGTGGTGTGTCAAGTTCTCCTCTGAACTGCCTGTGGTGTGTCAAGTTCTCCTCTGAACTGTCTGTGGTGTGTCAAGTTCTCCTCTGAGCTGCTTGTGGTGTGTCAAGTTCTCCTCTGAACTGCTTGTGGTGTGTCAAGTTCTCCTCTGAACTGCCTGTGGTGTGTCAAGTTCTCCTCTGAACTGCCTTGGGGTGTCAAGTTCTCCTCTGAACTGCCTTGGGGTGTCAAGTTCTCCTCTTAACTGCCTGTGGTGTGTGAAGTTCTCCTCTGAACTGCCTGTGGTGTGTCAAGTTCTCCTCTGAGCTGCCTATGGTGTGTCAAGTTCTCCTCTGAACTGCTTGTGGTGTGTCAAGTTCCCCTCTGAACTGCTTGTGGTGTGTCAAGTTCTCTGAACTGCTTGTGGTGTTGTAAGTTCTCCTCTGAGCTGCCTATGGTGTGTCAAGTTGTCCTCTGAGCTGCTTGTGGTGTGTCAAGTTCTCCTCTGAGATGCCTATGGTGTGTCAAGTTCTCCTCTGAACTGCCTGTGGTGTGTCAAGTTCTCCTCTGAGCTGCTTGTGGTGTGTCAAGTTCTCCTCTGAGCTGCCTGTGGTGTGTCAAGTTCTCCTCTGAGCTGCCTGTGGTGTGTCAAGTTCTCCTCTGAACTGCCTGTGGTGTGTCAAGTTCTCCTCAGAGCTGCCTGTGGTGTGTCAAGTTCTCCTCAGAGCTGCCTGTGGTGTGTCAAGTTCTCCTCTGAGCTGCCTGTGGTGTGTCAAGTTCTCCTCTGAGCTGCCTGTGGTGTGTCAAGTTCTCCTCAGAGCTGCCTGTGGTGTGTTAAGTTCTCCTCTGAACTGCCTGTGGTGTGTCAAGTTCTCCTCTGAGCTGCCTGTGGTGTGTCAAGTTCTCCTCTGAGCTGCCTGTGGTGTGTCAAGTTCTCCTCAGAGCTGCCTGTGGTGTGTCAAGTTCTCCTCTGAACTGCCTGTGGTGTGTCAAGTTCTCCTCTGAACTGCCTGTGGTGTGTCAAGTTCTCCTGAACTGCCTGTGGTGTGTCAAATTCTCCTCTGAACTGCTAGTGGTGTGTCAAGTTCTCCTCTGAACTGCCTGTGGTGTGTCAAGTTCTCCTCTGAGCTGCCTATGGTGTTTCAAGTTCTCCTCTGAGCTGCCTATGGTGTGTCAAGTTCTCCTCTGAGCTGCCTATGGTGTGTCAAGTTCTCCTCTGAACTGCCTGTGGTGTGTCAAGTTCTCCTCTGAACTGCCTGTGGTGTGTCAAGTTCTCCTCTGAACTGCCTGTGGTGTGTCAATTTCTCCGTTGAACTGCTAGTGGTGTGTCAAGTTCTCCTCTTAACTGCTAGTGGTGTGTCAAGTTCTCCTCTGAACTGCCTGTGGTGTGTCAAGTTCTCCTCTGAACTGCCTGTGGTGTGTCAAGTTCTCCTCTGAACTGCTAGTGGTGTGTCAAGTTCTCCTCTTAACTGCTAGTGGTGTGTCAAGTTCTCCTCTGAACTGCCTGTGGTGTGTCAAGTTCATCTCTGAACTGCTTGTGGTGTGTCAAGTTCTCCGCTGAACTGCTAGTGGTGTGTCAAGTTCTCCTCTGAACTGCCTGTGGTGTTTCAAGTTCTCCTCTGAGCTGCTTGTGGTGTGTCAAGTTCTCCTCTGAACTGCTTGTGGTGTGTCAAGTTCTCCTCTGAACTGCTAGTGGTGTGTCAAGTTCTCCTCTGAACTGCTAGTGGTGTGTCAAGTTCTCCTCTGAACTGCTTGTGGTGTGTCAAGTTCTCCGCTGAACTGCTAGTGGTGTGTCAAGTTCTCCTCTGAACTGCCTGTGGTGTGTCAAGTTCTCCGCTGAACTGCTAGTGGTGTGTCAAGTTCTCCTCTGAACTGCTAGTGGTGTGTCAAGTTCTCCTCTGAACTGCCTGTGGTGTGTCAAGTTCTCCTCTGAACTGCCTGTGGTGTGTCAAATTCTCCTCTTAACTGCTTGTGGTGTGTCAAGTTCTCCTCTGAACTGCCTGTGGTGTGTCAAGTGCTCCTCTGAACTGCCTGTGGTGTGTCAAGTTCTCCTCTGAACTGCCTGTGGTGTGTCAAGTTCTCCTCTGAACTGCCTGTGGTGTGTCAAGTTCTCCTCTGAACTGCTTGTGGTGTGTCAAGGTCTCCTCTGAGCTGCCTATGGTGTGTCAAGTTCTCCTCTGAACTGCTTGTGGTGTGTCAAGTTCTCCTCTGAACTGCTTGTGGTGTGTCAAGTTCTCCTCTGAACTGCCTGTGGTGTGTCAAGTTCTCCTCTGAGCTGATTGTGGTGTGTCAAGTTCTCCTCTGAGCTGCCTGTGGTGTGTCAAGTTCTCCTCTGAACTGCCTGTGGTGTGTCAAGTTCTCCTCTGAACTGTCTGTGGTGTGTCAAGTTCTCCTCTGAGCTGCTTGTGGTGTGTCAAGTTCTCCTCTTAACTGCTAGTGGTGTGTCAAGTTCTCCTCTGAACTGCCTGTGGTGTGTCAAGTTCTCCTCTGAACTGCCTGTGGTGTGTCAAGTTCTCCTCTGAACTGTCTGTGGTGTGTCAAGTTCTCCTCTGAGCTGCTTGTGGTGTGTCAAGTTCTCCTCTGAACTGCTTGTGGTGTGTCAAGTTCTCCTCTGAACTGCCTGTGGTGTGTCAAGTTCTCCTCTGAACTGCCTTGGGGTGTCAAGTTCTCCTCTGAACTGCCTGTGGTGTGTGAAGTTCTCCTCTGAACTGCCTGTGGTGTGTCAAGTTCTCCTCTGAGCTGCCTATGGTGTGTCAAGTTCTCCTCTGAACTGCTTGTGGTGTGTCAAGTTCCCCTCTGAACTGCTTGTGGTGTGTCAAGTTCTCTGAACTGCTTGTGGTGTTGTAAGTTCTCCTCTGAGCTTCCTATGGTGCGTCAAGTTCTCCTCTGAGCTGCTTGTGGTGCGTCAAGTTCTCCTCTGAGATGCCTATGGTGTGTCAAGTTCTCCTCTGAACTGCCTGTGGTGTGTCAAGTTCTCCTCTGAGCTGCTTGTGGTGTGTCAAGTTCTCCTCTGAGCTGCCTGTGGTGTGTCAAGTTCTCCTCTGAGCTGCCTGTGGTGTGTCAAGTTCTCCTCTGAACTGCCTGTGGTGTGTCAAGTTCTCCTCAGAGCTGCCTGTGGTGTGTCAAGTTCTCCTCAGAGCTGCCTGTGGTGTGTCAAGTTCTCCTCTGAGCTGCCTGTGGTGTGTCAAGTTCTCCTCTGAGCTGCCTGTGGTGTGTCAAGTTCTCCTCAGAGCTGCCTGTGGTGTGTCAAGTTCTCCTCTGAACTGCCTGTGGTGTGTCAAGTTCTCCTCTGAACTGCCTGTGGTGTGTCAAGTTCTCCTCTGAGCTGCCTGTGGTGTGTCAAGTTCTCCTCTGAACTGCTTGTGGTGTGTCAAGTTCTCCTCTGAGCTGGTTGTGGTGTGTCAAGTTCTCCTCTGAGCTGGTTGTGGTGTGTCAAGTTCTCCTCTGAACTGCTTGTGGTGTGTCAAGTTCTCCTCTGAGCTGGTTGTGGTGTGTCAAGTTCTCCTCTGAGCTGGTTGTGGTGTGTCAAGTTCTCCTCTGAACTGCTTGTGGTGTGTCAAGGTCTCCTCTGAGCTGGTTGTGGTGTGTCAAGTTCTCCTCTGAGCTGGTTGTGGTATGTCAAGTTCTCCTCTGAGCTGCCTATGGTGTGTCAAGTTCTCCTCTGAACTGTCTGTGGTGTGTCAAGTTCTCCTCTGAACTGCCTATGGTGTGTCAAGTTCCCCCTGAACTGCTTGTGGTGTGTCAAGTTCTCCTCTGAACTGCTTGTGGTGTGTCAAGTTCTCCTCTGAGTTTCCTGTGGTGTGTCAAGTTCTCCTCTGAGTTTCCTGTGGTGTGTCACGTTCTCCTCTGAGTTTCCTGTGGTGTGTCAAGTTCTCCTCTGAGTTTCCTGTGGTGTGTCAAGTTCTCCTCTGAGTTTCCTGTGGTGTGTCAAGTTCTCCTCTGAGTTTCCTGTGGTGTGTCAAGTTCTCCTCTGAACTGCTTGTGGTGTGTCAAGTTCTCCTCTGAACTGCCTGTGGTGTGTCAAGTTCTCCTCTGAGTTTCCTGTGGTGTGTCAAGTTCTCCTCTGAGCTGCTTGTGGTGTGTCAAGTTCTCCTCTGAGCTGCTTGTGGTGTGTCAAGTTCTCCTCTGAACTGCCTGTGGTGAGTCAAGTTCTCCTCTGAACTGCCTGTAGTGTGTTAAGTTCTCCTCTGAACTGCCTGTGGTGTGTCAAGTTCTCCTCTGAGCTGGTTGTGGTGTGTCAAGTTCTCCTCTGAACTGCCTGTGGTGTGTCAAGTTCTCCTCTGAACTGCCTGTGGTGTGTCAAGTTCTCCTCTGAACTGCTTGTGGTGTGTCAAGTTCTCCGCTGAACTGCTAGTGGTGTGTCAAGTTCTCCTCTGAACTGCTTGTGGTGTTTCAAGTTCTCCTCTGAGCTGCTTGTGGTGTGTCAAGTTCTCCTCTGAACTGCTTGTGGTGTGTCAAGTTCTCCTCTGAACTGCTAGTGGTGTGTCAAGTTCTCCTCTGAACTGCTAGTGGTGTGTCAAGTTCTCCTCTGAACTGCTTGTGGTGTGTCAAGTTCTCCGCTGAACTGCTAGTGGTGTGTCAAGTTCTCCTCTGAACTGCCTGTGGTGTGTCAAGTTCTCCGCTGAACTGCTAGTGGTGTGTCAAGTTCTCCTCTGAACTGCTAGTGGTGTGTCAAGTTCTCCTCTGAACTGCCTGTGGTGTGTCAAGTTCTCCTCTGAACTGCCTGTGGTGTGTCAAATTCTCCTCTTAACTGCTTGTGGTGTGTCAAGTTCTCCTCTGAACTGCCTGTGGTGTGTCAAGTTCTCCTCTGAACTGCCTGTGGTGTGTCAAGTTCTCCTCTGAACTGCCTGTGGTGTGTCAAGTTCTCCTCTGAACTGCTTGTGGTGTGTCAAGGTCTCCTCTGAGCTGCCTATGGTGTGTCAAGTTCTCCTTTGAACTGCTTGTGGTGTGTCAAGTTCTCCTCTGAACTGCTTGTGGTGTGTCAAGTTCTCCTCTGAACTGCCTGTGGTGTGTCAAGTTCTCCTCTGAGCTGATTGTGGTGTGTCAAGTTCTCCTCTGAGCTGCCTGTGGTGTGTCAAGTTCTCCTCTGAACTGCCTGTGGTGTGTCAAGTTCTCCTCTGAACTGTCTGTGGTGTGTCAAGTTCTCCTCTGAGCTGCTTGTGGTGTGTCAAGTTCTCCTCTTAACTGCTAGTGGTGTGTCAAGTTCTCCTCTGAACTGCCTGTGGTGTGTCAAGTTCTCCTCTGAACTGCCTGTGGTGTGTCAAGTTCTCCTCTGAACTGTCTGTGGTGTGTCAAGTTCTCCTCTGAGCTGCTTGTGGTGTGTCAAGTTCTCCTCTGAACTGCTTGTGGTGTGTCAAGTTCTCCTCTGAACTGCCTGTGGTGTGTCAAGTTCTCCTCTGAACTGCCTTGGGGTGTCAAGTTCTCCTCTGAACTGCCTTGGGGTGTCAAGTTCTCCTCTTAACTGCCTGTGGTGTGTGAAGTTCTCCTCTGAACTGCCTGTGGTGTGTCAAGTTCTCCTCTGAGCTGCCTATGGTGTGTCAAGTTCTCCTCTGAACTGCTTGTGGTGTGTCAAGTTCCCCTCTGAACTGCTTGTGGTGTGTCAAGTTCTCTGAACTGCTTGTGGTGTTGTAAGTTCTCCTCTGAGCTGCCTATGGTGTGTCAAGTTGTCCTCTGAGCTGCTTGTGGTGTGTCAAGTTCTCCTCTGAGATGCCTATGGTGTGTCAAGTTCTCCTCTGAACTGCCTGTGGTGTGTCAAGTTCTCCTCTGAGCTGCTTGTGGTGTGTCAAGTTCTCCTCTGAGCTGCCTGTGGTGTGTCAAGTTCTCCTCTGAGCTGCCTGTGGTGTGTCAAGTTCTCCTCTGAACTGCCTGTGGTGTGTCAAGTTCTCCTCAGAGCTGCCTGTGGTGTGTCAAGTTCTCCTCAGAGCTGCCTGTGGTGTGTCAAGTTCTCCTCTGAGCTGCCTGTGGTGTGTCAAGTTCTCCTCTGAACTGCTTGTGGTGTGTCAAGTTCTCCTCTGAACTGCCTGTGGTGTGTCAAGTTCTCCTCTGAGCTGATTGTGGTGTGTCAAGTTCTCCTCTGAGCTGCCTGTGGTGTGTCAAGTTCTCCTCTGAACTGCCTGTGGTGTGTCAAGTTCTCCTCTGAACTGTCTGTGGTGTGTCAAGTTCTCCTCTGAGCTGCTTGTGGTGTGTCAAGTTCTCCTCTTAACTGCTAGTGGTGTGTCAAGTTCTCCTCTGAACTGCCTGTGGTGTGTCAAGTTCTCCTCTGAACTGCCAGTGGTGTGTCAAGTTCTCCTCTGAACTGTCTGTGGTGTGTCAAGTTCTCCTCTGAGCTGCTTGTGGTGTGTCAAGTTCTCCTCTGAACTGCTTGTGGTGTGTCAAGTTCTCCTCTGAACTGCCTGTGGTGTGTCAAGTTCTCCTCTGAACTGCCTTGGGGTGTCCAGTTCTCCTCTGAACTGCCTGTGGTGTGTGAAGTTCTCCTCTGAACTGCCTGTGGTGTGTCAAGTTCTCCTCTGAGCTGCCTGTGGTGTGTCAAGTTCTCCTCTGAACTGCTTGTGGTGTGTCAAGTTCTCCTGAGCTGCTTGTGGTGTGTCAAGTTCTCCTCTGAGCTGCCTGTGGTGTGTCAAGTTCTCCTCTGAACTGCCTGTGGTGTGTCAAGTTCTCCTCTGAGCTGCCTGTGGTGTGTCAAGTTCTCCTCTGAGCTGCCTGTGGTGTGTCAAGTTCTCCTCAGAGCTGCCTGTGGTGTGTCAAGTTCTCCTCTGAACTGTCTGTGGTGTGTCAAGTTCTCCTGAGCTGCCTGTGGTGTGTCAAGTTCTCCTCTGAACTGCCTGTGGTGTGTCAAGTTCTCCTCTGAACTGCTAGTGGTGTGTCAAGTTCTCCTGAGCTGCCTGTGGTGTGTCAAGTTCTCCTCTGAACTGTCTGTGGTGTGTCAAGTTCTCCTGAACTGCTTGTGGTGTGTCAAGTTCTCCTCTGAACTGCCTGTGGTGTGTCAAGTTCTCCTCTGAACTGCCTGTGGTGTGTCAAGTTCTCCTCTGAACTGTCTGTGGTGTGTCAAGTTCTCCTCTGAACTGCTTGTGGTGTGTCAAGTTCTCCTCTGAACTGCTTGTGGTGTGTCAAGTTCTCCTCTGAACTGTCTGTGGTGTGTCAAGTTCTCCTGAGCTGCCTGTGGTGTGTCAAGTTCTCCTCTGAGCTGCCTGTGGTGTGTCAAGATCTCCTCTGAGCTGCCTGTGGTGTGTCAAGTTCTCCTCTGAGCTGCCTATGGTGTGTCAAGTTCTCCTCTGAGCTGCCTGTGGTGTGTCAAGTTCTCCTCTGAACTGCTTGTGGTGTGTCAAGTTCTCCTCTGAACTGCTTGTGGTGTGTCAAGTTCTCCTCTGAACTCCTTGTGGTGTGTCAAGTTCTCCTCTGAACTGCTTGTGGTGTGTCAAGTTCTCCTCTGAGCTGGTTGTGGTGTGTCAAGTTCTCCTCTTAACTGCCAGTGGTGTGTCAAGTTCTCCTCTGAACTCCTTGTGGTGTGTCAAGTTCTCCTCTGAACTGCTTGTGGTGTGTCAAGTTCTCCTCTGAACTGCTTGTGGTGTGTCAAGGTCTCCTCTGAACTGCTTGTGGTGTGTCAAGTTCTCCTCTGAACTGGTTGTGGTGTGTCAAGTTCTCCTCTGAGCTGGTTGTGGTGTGTCAAGTTCTCCTCTGAGCTGGTTGTGGTGTGTCAAGTTCTCCTCTGAACTGCTTGTGGTGTGTCAAGTTCTCCTCTGAGCTGGTTGTGGTGTGTCAAGTTCTCCTCTGAGCTGGTTGTGGTGTGTCAAGTTCTCCTCTGAACTGCTTGTGGTGTGTCAAGGTCTCCTCTGAGCTGGTTGTGGTGTGTCAAGTTCTCCTCTGAGCTGGTTGTGGTATGTCAAGTTCTCCTCTGAGCTGCCTATGGTGTGTCAAGTTCTCCTCTGAACTGTCTGTGGTGTGTCAAGTTCTCCTCTGAACTGCCTATGGTGTGTCAAGTTCCCCCTGAACTGCTTGTGGTGTGTCAAGTTCTCCTCTGAACTGCTTGTGGTGTGTCAAGTTCTCCTCTGAGTTTCCTGTGGTGTGTCAAGTTCTCCTCTGAGTTTCCTGTGGTGTGTCACGTTCTCCTCTGAGTTTCCTGTGGTGTGTCAAGTTCTCCTCTGAGTTTCCTGTGGTGTGTCAAGTTCTCCTCTGAGTTTCCTGTGGTGTGTCAAGTTCTCCTCTGAGTTTCCTGTGGTGTGTCAAGTTCTCCTCTGAACTGCTTGTGGTGTGTCAAGTTCTCCTCTGAACTGCCTGTGGTGTGTCAAGTTCTCCTCTGAGTTTCCTGTGGTGTGTCAAGTTCTCCTCTGAGCTGCTTGTGGTGTGTCAAGTTCTCCTCTGAGCTGCTTGTGGTGTGTCAAGTTCTCCTCTGAACTGCCTGTGGTGAGTCAAGTTCTCCTCTGAACTGCCTGTAGTGTGTTAAGTTCTCCTCTGAACTGCCTGTGGTGTGTCAAGTTCTCCTCTGAGCTGGTTTTGGTGTGTCAAGTTCTCCTCTGAACTGCCTGTGGTGTGTCAAGTTCTCCTCTGAACTGCCTGTGGTGTGTCAAGTTCTCCTCTGAACTGCTTGTGGTGTGTCAAGTTCTCCGCTGAACTGCTAGTGGTGTGTCAAGTTCTCCTCTGAACTGCTTGTGGTGTTTCAAGTTCTCCTCTGAGCTGCTTGTGGTGTGTCAAGTTCTCCTCTGAACTGCTTGTGGTGTGTCAAGTTCTCCTCTGAACTGCTAGTGGTGTGTCAAGTTCTCCTCTGAACTGCTAGTGGTGTGTCAAGTTCTCCTCTGAACTGCTTGTGGTGTGTCAAGTTCTCCGCTGAACTGCTAGTGGTGTGTCAAGTTCTCCTCTGAACTGCCTGTGGTGTGTCAAGTTCTCCGCTGAACTGCTAGTGGTGTGTCAAGTTCTCCTCTGAACTGCTAGTGGTGTGTCAAGTTCTCCTCTGAACTGCCTGTGGTGTGTCAAGTTCTCCTCTGAACTGCCTGTGGTGTGTCAAATTCTCCTCTTAACTGCTTGTGGTGTGTCAAGTTCTCCTCTGAACTGCCTGTGGTGTGTCAAGTTCTCCTCTGAACTGCCTGTGGTGTGTCAAGTTCTCCTCTGAACTGCCTGTGGTGTGTCAAGTTCTCCTCTGAACTGCTTGTGGTGTGTCAAGGTCTCCTCTGAGCTGCCTATGGTGTGTCAAGTTCTCCTTTGAACTGCTTGTGGTGTGTCAAGTTCTCCTCTGAACTGCTTGTGGTGTGTCAAGTTCTCCTCTGAACTGCCTGTGGTGTGTCAAGTTCTCCTCTGAGCTGATTGTGGTGTGTCAAGTTCTCCTCTGAGCTGCCTGTGGTGTGTCAAGTTCTCCTCTGAACTGCCTGTGGTGTGTCAAGTTCTCCTCTGAACTGTCTGTGGTGTGTCAAGTTCTCCTCTGAGCTGCTTGTGGTGTGTCAAGTTCTCCTCTTAACTGCTAGTGGTGTGTCAAGTTCTCCTCTGAACTGCCTGTGGTGTGTCAAGTTCTCCTCTGAACTGCCTGTGGTGTGTCAAGTTCTCCTCTGAACTGTCTGTGGTGTGTCAAGTTCTCCTCTGAGCTGCTTGTGGTGTGTCAAGTTCTCCTCTGAACTGCTTGTGGTGTGTCAAGTTCTCCTCTGAACTGCCTGTGGTGTGTCAAGTTCTCCTCTGAACTGCCTTGGGGTGTCAATTTCTCCTCTGAACTGCCTTGGGGTGTCAAGTTCTCCTCTTAACTGCCTGTGGTGTGTGAAGTTCTCCTCTGAACTGCCTGTGGTGTGTCAAGTTCTCCTCTGAGCTGCCTATGGTGTGTCAAGTTCTCCTCTGAACTGCTTGTGGTGTGTCAAGTTCCCCTCTGAACTGCTTGTGGTGTGTCAAGTTCTCTGAACTGCTTGTGGTGTTGTAAGTTCTCCTCTGAGCTGCCTATGGTGTGTCAAGTTGTCCTCTGAGCTGCTTGTGGTGTGTCAAGTTCTCCTCTGAGATGCCTATGGTGTGTCAAGTTCTCCTCTGAACTGCCTGTGGTGTGTCAAGTTCTCCTCTGAGCTGCTTGTGGTGTGTCAAGTTCTCCTCTGAGCTGCCTGTGGTGTGTCAAGTTCTCCTCTGAGCTGCCTGTGGTGTGTCAAGTTCTCCTCTGAACTGCCTGTGGTGTGTCAAGTTCTCCTCAGAGCTGCCTGTGGTGTGTCAAGTTCTCCTCAGAGCTGCCTGTGGTGTGTCAAGTTCTCCTCTGAGCTGCCTGTGGTGTGTCAAGTTCTCCTCTGAGCTGCCTGTGGTGTGTCAAGTTCTCCTCAGAGCTGCCTGTGGTGTGTTAAGTTCTCCTCTGAACTGCCTGTGGTGTGTCAAGTTCTCCTCTGAGCTGCCTGTGGTGTGTCAAGTTCTCCTCTGAGCTGCCTGTGGTGTGTCAAGTTCTCCTCAGAGCTGCCTGTGGTGTGTCAAGTTCTCCTCTGAACTGCCTGTGGTGTGTCAAGTTCTCCTCTGAACGGCCTGTGGTGTGTCAAGTTCTCCTGAACTGCCTGTGGTGTGTCAAATTCTCCTCTGAACTGCTAGTGGTGTGTCAAGTTCTCCTCTGAACTGCCTGTGGTGTGTCAAGTTCTCCTCTGAGCTGCCTATGGTGTTTCAAGTTCTCCTCTGAGCTGCCTATGGTGTGTCAAGTTCTCCTCTGAGCTGCCTATGGTGTGTCAAGTTCTCCTCTGAACTGCCTGTGGTGTGTCAAGTTCTCCTCTGAACTGCCTGTGGTGTGTCAAGTTCTCCTCTGAACTGCCTGTGGTGTGTCAATTTCTCCGTTGAACTGCTAGTGGTGTGTCAAGTTCTCCTCTTAACTGCTAGTGGTGTGTCAAGTTCTCCTCTGAACTGCCTGTGGTGTGTCAAGTTCTCCTCTGAACTGCCTGTGGTGTGTCAAGTTCTCCTCTGAACTGCTAGTGGTGTGTCAAGTTCTCCTCTTAAC
This sequence comes from Deroplatys truncata, assembly GCA_030765065.1. Taxonomy (NCBI): domain Eukaryota; kingdom Metazoa; phylum Arthropoda; class Insecta; order Mantodea; family Mantidae; genus Deroplatys; species Deroplatys truncata. The sequence continues at coordinate 130,002,514 of CM060989.1, read as the reverse complement.
TGCTAGTGGTGTGTCAAGTTCTCCTCTGAACTGCCTGTGGTGTGTCAAGTTCATCTCTGAACTGCTTGTGGTGTGTCAAGTTCTCCGCTGAACTGCTAGTGGTGTGTCAAGTTCTCCTCTGAACTGCCTGTGGTGTTTCAAGTTCTCCTCTGAGCTGCTTGTGGTGTGTCAAGTTCTCCTCTGAACTGCTTGTGGTGTGTCAAGTTCTCCTCTGAACTGCTAGTGGTGTGTCAAGTTCTCCTCTGAACTGCTAGTGGTGTGTCAAGTTCTCCTCTGAACTGCTTGTGGTGTGTCAAGTTCTCCGCTGAACTGCTAGTGGTGTGTCAAGTTCTCCTCTGAACTGCCTGTGGTGTGTCAAGTTCTCCGCTGAACTGCTAGTGGTGTGTCAAGTTCTCCTCTGAACTGCTAGTGGTGTGTCAAGTTCTCCTCTGAACTGCCTGTGGTGTGTCAAGTTCTCCTCTGAACTGCCTGTGGTGTGTCAAATTCTCCTCTTAACTGCTTGTGGTGTGTCAAGTTCTCCTCTGAACTGCCTGTGGTGTGTCAAGTTCTCCTCTGAACTGCCTGTGGTGTGTCAAGTTCTCCTCTGAACTGCCTGTGGTGTGTCAAGTTCTCCTCTGAACTGCCTGTGGTGTGTCAAGTTCTCCTCTGAACTGCTTGTGGTGTGTCAAGGTCTCCTCTGAGCTGCCTATGGTGTGTCAAGTTCTCCTCTGAACTGCTTGTGGTGTGTCAAGTTCTCCTCTGAACTGCTTGTGGTGTGTCAAGTTCTCCTCTGAACTGCCTGTGGTGTGTCAAGTTCTCCTCTGAGCTGATTGTGGTGTGTCAAGTTCTCCTCTGAGCTGCCTGTGGTGTGTCAAGTTCTCCTCTGAACTGCCTGTGGTGTGTCAAGTTCTCCTCTGAACTGTCTGTGGTGTGTCAAGTTCTCCTCTGAGCTGCTTGTGGTGTGTCAAGTTCTCCTCTTAACTGCTAGTGGTGTGTCAAGTTCTCCTCTGAACTGCCTGTGGTGTGTCAAGTTCTCCTCTGAACTGCCTGTGGTGTGTCAAGTTCTCCTCTGAACTGTCTGTGGTGTGTCAAGTTCTCCTCTGAGCTGCTTGTGGTGTGTCAAGTTCTCCTCTGAACTGCTTGTGGTGTGTCAAGTTCTCCTCTGAACTGCCTGTGGTGTGTCAAGTTCTCCTCTGAACTGCCTTGGGGTGTCAAGTTCTCCTCTGAACTGCCTGTGGTGTGTGAAGTTCTCCTCTGAACTGCCTGTGGTGTGTCAAGTTCTCCTCTGAGCTGCCTATGGTGTGTCAAGTTCTCCTCTGAACTGCTTGTGGTGTGTCAAGTTCCCCTCTGAACTGCTTGTGGTGTGTCAAGTTCTCTGAACTGCTTGTGGTGTTGTAAGTTCTCCTCTGAGCTTCCTATGGTGCGTCAAGTTCTCCTCTGAGCTGCTTGTGGTGCGTCAAGTTCTCCTCTGAGATGCCTATGGTGTGTCAAGTTCTCCTCTGAACTGCCTGTGGTGTGTCAAGTTCTCCTCTGAGCTGCTTGTGGTGTGTCAAGTTCTCCTCTGAGCTGCCTGTGGTGTGTCAAGTTCTCCTCTGAGCTGCCTGTGGTGTGTCAAGTTCTCCTCTGAACTGCCTGTGGTGTGTCAAGTTCTCCTCAGAGCTGCCTGTGGTGTGTCAAGTTCTCCTCAGAGCTGCCTGTGGTGTGTCAAGTTCTCCTCTGAGCTGCCTGTGGTGTGTCAAGTTCTCCTCTGAGCTGCCTGTGGTGTGTCAAGTTCTCCTCAGAGCTGCCTGTGGTGTGTCAAGTTCTCCTCTGAACTGCCTGTGGTGTGTCAAGTTCTCCTCTGAACTGCCTGTGGTGTGTCAAGTTCTCCTCTGAGCTGCTTGTGGTGTGTCAAGTTCTCCTCTGAGCTGCCTGTGGTGTGTCAAGTTCTCCTCTGAACTGCTTGTGGTGTGTCAAGTTCTCCTCTGAACTGTCTGTGGTGTGTCAAGTTCTCCTGAGCTGCCTGTGGTGTGTCAAGTTCTCCTCTGAGCTGCCTGTGGTGTGTCAAGATCTCCTCTGAGCTGCCTGTGGTGTGTCAAGTTCTCCTCTGAGCTGCCTATGGTGTGTCAAGTTCTCCTCTGAGCTGCCTGTGGTGTGTCAAGTTCTCCTCTGAACTGCTTGTGGTGTGTCAAGTTCTCCTCTGAACTGCTTGTGGTGTGTCAAGTTCTCCTCTGAACTCCTTGTGGTGTGTCAAGTTCTCCTCTGAACTGCTTGTGGTGTGTCAAGTTCTCCTCTGAGCTGGTTGTGGTGTGTCAAGTTCTCCTCTTAACTGCCAGTGGTGTGTCAAGTTCTCCTCTGAACTCCTTGTGGTGTGTCAAGTTCTCCTCTGAACTGCTTGTGGTGTGTCAAGTTCTCCTCTGAACTGCTTGTGGTGTGTCAAGGTCTCCTCTGAACTGCTTGTGGTGTGTCAAGTTCTCCTCTGAACTGGTTGTGGTGTGTCAAGTTCTCCTCTGAGCTGGTTGTGGTGTGTCAAGTTCTCCTCTGAGCTGGTTGTGGTGTGTCAAGTTCTCCTCTGAACTGCTTGTGGTGTGTCAAGTTCTCCTCTGAGCTGGTTGTGGTGTGTCAAGTTCTCCTCTGAGCTGGTTGTGGTGTGTCAAGTTCTCCTCTGAACTGCTTGTGGTGTGTCAAGGTCTCCTCTGAGCTGGTTGTGGTGTGTCAAGTTCTCCTCTGAGCTGGTTGTGGTATGTCAAGTTCTCCTCTGAGCTGCCTATGGTGTGTCAAGTTCTCCTCTGAACTGTCTGTGGTGTGTCAAGGTCTCCTCTGAACTGCCTATGGTGTGTCAAGTTCCCCCTGAACTGCTTGTGGTGTGTCAAGTTCTCCTCTGAACTGCTTGTGGTGTGTCAAGTTCTCCTCTGAACTGCTTGTGGTGTGTCAAGTTCTCCTCTGAGTTTCCTGTGGTGTGTCAAGTTCTCCTCTGAGTTTCCTGTGGTGTGTCACGTTCTCCTCTGAGTTTCCTGTGGTGTGTCAAGTTCTCCTCTGAGTTTCCTGTGGTGTGTCAAGTTCTCCTCTGAGTTTCCTGTGGTGTGTCAAGTTCTCCTCTGAGTTTCCTGTGGTGTGTCAAGTTCTCCTCTGAACTGCTTGTGGTGTGTCAAGTTCTCCTCTGAACTGCCTGTGGTGTGTCAAGTTCTCCTCTGAGTTTCCTGTGGTGTGTCAAGTTCTCCTCTGAGCTGCTTGTGGTGTGTCAAGTTCTCCTCTGAGCTGCTTGTGGTGTGTCAAGTTCTCCTCTGAACTGCCTGTGGTGAGTCAAGTTCTCCTCTGAACTGCCTGTAGTGTGTTAAGTTCTCCTTTGAACTGCCTGTGGTGTGTCAAGTTCTCCTCTGAGCTGGTTGTGGTGTGTCAAGTTCTCCTCTGAACTGCCTGTGGTGTGTCAAGTTCTCCTCTGAACTGCCTGTGGTGTGTCAAGTTCTCCTCTGAACTGCTTGTGGTGTGTCAAGTTCTCCGCTGAACTGCTAGTGGTGTGTCAAGTTCTCCTCTGAACTGCTTGTGGTGTTTCAAGTTCTCCTCTGAGCTGCTTGTGGTGTGTCAAGTTCTCCTCTGAACTGCTTGTGGTGTGTCAAGTTCTCCTCTGAACTGCTAGTGGTGTGTCAAGTTCTCCTCTGAACTGCTAGTGGTGTGTCAAGTTCTCCTCTGAACTGCTTGTGGTGTGTCAAGTTCTCCGCTGAACTGCTAGTGGTGTGTCAAGTTCTCCTCTGAACTGCCTGTGGTGTGTCAAGTTCTCCGCTGAACTGCTAGTGGTGTGTCAAGTTCTCCTCTGAACTGCTAGTGGTGTGTCAAGTTCTCCTCTGAACTGCCTGTGGTGTGTCAAGTTCTCCTCTGAACTGCCTGTGGTGTGTCAAATTCTCCTCTTAACTGCTTGTGGTGTGTCAAGTTCTCCTCTGAACTGCCTGTGGTGTGTCAAGTTCTCCTCTGAACTGCCTGTGGTGTGTCAAGTTCTCCTCTGAACTGCCTGTGGTGTGTCAAGTTCTCCTCTGAACTGCTTGTGGTGTGTCAAGGTCTCCTCTGAGCTGCCTATGGTGTGTCAAGTTCTCCTCTGAACTGCTTGTGGTGTGTCAAGTTCTCCTCTGAACTGCTTGTGGTGTGTCAAGTTCTCCTCTGAACTGCCTGTGGTGTGTCAAGTTCTCCTCTGAGCTGATTGTGGTGTGTCAAGTTCTCCTCTGAGCTGCCTGTGGTGTGTCAAGTTCTCCTCTGAACTGCCTGTGGTGTGTCAAGTTCTCCTCTGAACTGTCTGTGGTGTGTCAAGTTCTCCTCTGAGCTGCTTGTGGTGTGTCAAGTTCTCCTCTTAACTGCTAGTGGTGTGTCAAGTTCTCCTCTGAACTGCCTGTGGTGTGTCAAGTTCTCCTCTGAACTGCCTGTGGTGTGTCAAGTTCTCCTCTGAACTGTCTGTGGTGTGTCAAGTTCTCCTCTGAGCTGCTTGTGGTGTGTCAAGTTCTCCTCTGAACTGCTTGTGGTGTGTCAAGTTCTCCTCTGAACTGCCTGTGGTGTGTCAAGTTCTCCTCTGAACTGCCTTGGGGTGTCAAGTTCTCCTCTGAACTGCCTTGGGGTGTCAAGTTCTCCTCTGAACTGCCTGTGGTGTGTGAAGTTCTCCTCTGAACTGCCTGTGGTGTGTCAAGTTCTCCTCTGAGCTGCCTATGGTGTGTCAAGTTCTCCTCTGAACTGCTTGTGGTGTGTCAAGTTCCCCTCTGAACTGCTTGTGGTGTGTCAAGTTCTCTGAACTGCTTGTGGTGTTGTAAGTTCTCCTCTGAGCTGCCTATGGTGTGTCAAGTTGTCCTCTGAGCTGCTTGTGGTGTGTCAAGTTCTCCTCTGAGATGCCTATGGTGTGTCAAGTTCTCCTCTGAACTGCCTGTGGTGTGTCAAGTTCTCCTCTGAGCTGCTTGTGGTGTGTCAAGTTCTCCTCTGAGCTGCCTGTGGTGTGTCAAGTTCTCCTCTGAGCTGCCTGTGGTGTGTCAAGTTCTCCTCTGAACTGCCTGTGGTGTGTCAAGTTCTCCTCAGAGCTGCCTGTGGTGTGTCAAGTTCTCCTCAGAGCTGCCTGTGGTGTGTCAAGTTCTCCTCTGAGCTGCCTGTGGTGTGTCAAGTTCTCCTCTGAGCTGCCTGTGGTGTGTCAAGTTCTCCTCAGAGCTGCCTGTGGTGTGTTAAGTTCTCCTCTGAACTGCCTGTGGTGTGTCAAGTTCTCCTCTGAACTGCCTGTGGTGTGTCAAGTTCTCCTCTGAGCTGCTTGTGGTGTGTCAAGTTCTCCTCTGAGCTGCCTGTGGTGTGTCAAGTTCTCCTCTGAGCTGCCTGTGGTGTGTCAAGTTCTCCTCTGAGCTGCCTGTGGTGTGTCAAGTTCTCCTCAGAGCTGCCTGTGGTGTGTCAAGTTCTCCTCTGAACTGCCTGTGGTGTGTCAAGTTCTCCTCTGAACTGCCTGTGGTGTGTCAAGTTCTCCTGAACTGCCTGTGGTGTGTCAAGTTCTCCTGAACTGCCTGTGGTGTGTCAAATTCTCCTCTGAACTGCTAGTGGTGTGTCAAGTTCTCCTCTGAACTGCCTGTGGTGTGTCAAGTTCTCCTCTGAGCTGCCTATGGTGTTTCAAGTTCTCCTCTGAGCTGCCTTTGGTGTGTCAAGTTCTCCTCTGAGCTGCCTATGGTGTGTCAAGTTCTCCTCTGAACTGCCTGTGGTGTGTCAAGTTCTCCTCTGAACTGCCTGTGGTGTGTCAAGTTCTCCTCTGAACTGCCTGTGGTGTGTCAATTTCTCCGTTGAACTGCTAGTGGTGTGTCAAGTTCTCCTCTTAACTGCTAGTGGTGTGTCAAGTTCTCCTCTAAACTGCCTGTGGTGTGTCAAGTTCTCCTCTGAACTGCCTGTGGTGTGTCAAGTTCTCCTCTGAACTGCTAGTGGTGTGTCAAGTTCTCCTCTTAACTGCTAGTGGTGTGTCAAGTTCTCCTCTGAACTGCCTGTGGTGTGTCAAGTTCATCTCTGAACTGCTTGTGGTGTGTCAAGTTCTCCGCTGAACTGCTAGTGGTGTGTCAAGTTCTCCTCTGAACTGCCTGTGGTGTTTCAAGTTCTCCTCTGAGCTGCTTGTGGTGTGTCAAGTTCTCCTCTGAACTGCTTGTGGTGTGTCAAGTTCTCCTCTGAACTGCTAGTGGTGTGTCAAGTTCTCCTCTGAACTGCTAGTGGTGTGTCAAGTTCTCCTCTGAACTGCTTGTGGTGTGTCAAGTTCTCCGCTGAACTGCTAGTGGTGTGTCAAGTTCTCCTCTGAACTGCCTGTGGTGTGTCAAGTTCTCCGCTGAACTGCTAGTGGTGTGTCAAGTTCTCCTCTGAACTGCTAGTGGTGTGTCAAGTTCTCCTCTGAACTGCCTGTGGTGTGTCAAGTTCTCCTCTGAACTGCCTGTGGTGTGTCAAATTCTCCTCTTAACTGCTTGTGGTGTGTCAAGTTCTCCTCTGAACTGCCTGTGGTGTGTCAAGTTCTCCTCTGAACTGCCTGTGGTGTGTCAAGTTCTCCTCTGAACTGCCTGTGGTGTGTCAAGTTCTCCTCTGAACTGCCTGTGGTGTGTCAAGTTCTCCTCTGAACTGCTTGTGGTGTGTCAAGGTCTCCTCTGAGCTGCCTATGGTGTGTCAAGTTCTCCTCTGAACTGCTTGTGGTGTGTCAAGTTCTCCTCTGAACTGCTTGTGGTGTGTCAAGTTCTCCTCTGAACTGCCTGTGGTGTGTCAAGTTCTCCTCTGAGCTGATTGTGGTGTGTCAAGGTCTCCTCTGAGCTGCCTGTGGTGTGTCAAGTTCTCCTCTGAACTGCCTGTGGTGTGTCAAGTTCTCCTCTGAACTGTCTGTGGTGTGTCAAGTTCTCCTCTGAGCTGCTTGTGGTGTGTCAAGTTCTCCTCTTAACTGCTAGTGGTGTGTCAAGTTCTCCTCTGAACTGCCTGTGGTGTGTCAAGTTCTCCTCTGAACTGCCTGTGGTGTGTCAAGTTCTCCTCTGAACTGTCTGTGGTGTGTCAAGTTCTCCTCTGAGCTGCTTGTGGTGTGTCAAGTTCTCCTCTGAACTGCTTGTGGTGTGTCAAGTTCTCCTCTGAACTGCCTGTGGTGTGTCAAGTTCTCCTCTGAACTGCCTTGGGGTGTCAAGTTCTCCTCTGAACTGCCTGTGGTGTGTGAAGTTCTCCTCTGAACTGCCTGTGGTGTGTCAAGTTCTCCTCTGAGCTGCCTATGGTGTGTCAAGTTCTCCTCTGAACTGCTTGTGGTGTGTCAAGTTCCCCTCTGAACTGCTTGTGGTGTGTCAAGTTCTCTGAACTGCTTGTGGTGTTGTAAGTTCTCCTCTGAGCTGCCTATGGTGCGTCAAGTTCTCCTCTGAGCTGCTTGTGGTGCGTCAAGTTCTCCTCTGAGATGCCTATGGTGTGTCAAGTTCTCCTCTGAACTGCCTGTGGTGTGTCAAGTTCTCCTCTGAGCTGCTTGTGGTGTGTCAAGTTCTCCTCTGAGCTGCCTGTGGTGTGTCAAGTTCTCCTCTGAGCTGCCTGTGGTGTGTCAAGTTCTCCTCTGAACTGCCTGTGGTGTGTCAAGTTCTCCTCAGAGCTGCCTGTGGTGTGTCAAGTTCTCCTCAGAGCTGCCTGTGGTGTGTCAAGTTCTCCTCTGAGCTGCCTGTGGTGTGTCAAGTTCTCCTCTGAGCTGCCTGTGGTGTGTCAAGTTCTCCTCAGAGCTGCCTGTGGTGTGTCAAGTTCTCCTCTGAACTGCCTGTGGTGTGTCAAGTTCTCCTCTGAACTGCCTGTGGTGTGTCAAGTTCTCCTCTGAGCTGCTTGTGGTGTGTCAAGTTCTCCTCTGAGCTGCCTGTGGTGTGTCAAGTTCTCCTCTGAGCTGCCTGTGGTGTGTCAAGTTCTCCTCTGAGCTGCCTGTGGTGTGTCAAGTTCTCCTCAGAGCTGCCTGTGGTGTGTCAAGTTCTCCTCTGAACTGCCTGTGGTGTGTCAAGTTCTCCTCTGAACTGCCTGTGGTGTGTCAAGTTCTCCTGAACTGCCTGTGGTGTGTCAAAGTCTCCTCTGAACTGCTAGTGGTGTGTCAAGTTCTCCTCTGAACTGCCTGTGGTGTGTCAAGTTCTCCTCTGAGCTGCCTATGGTGTTTCAAGTTCTCCTCTGAGCTGCCTATGGTGTGTCAAGTTCTCCTCTGAGCTGCCTATGGTGTGTCAAGTTCTCCTCTGAACTGCCTGTGGTGTGTCAAGTTCTCCTCTGAACTGCCTGTGGTGTGTCAAGTTCTCCTCTGAACTGCCTGTGGTGTGTCAATTTCTCCGCTGAACAGCTAGTGGTGTGTCAAGTTCTCCTCTTAACTGCTAGTGGTGTGTCAAGTTCTCCTCTGAACTGCCTGTGGTGTGTCAAGTTCTCCTCTGAACTGCCTGTGGTGTGTCAAGTTCTCCTCTGAACTGCTAGTGGTGTGTCAAGTTCTCCTCTTAACTGCTAGTGGTGTGTCAAGTTCTCCTCTGAACTGCTTGTGGTGTGTCAAGTTCTCCTCTGAGCTGCCTGTGGTGTGTCAAGTTCTCCTCTGAACTGCCTGTGGTGTGTCAAGTTCTCCTCTGAGCTGCCTATGGTGTGTCAAGTTCTCCTCTGAACTGCCTGTGGTGTGTCAAGTTCTCCTCTGAACTGCTTGTGGTGTGTCAAGTTCTCCTCTGAACTGCTAGTGGTGTGTCAAGTTCTCCTCTTAACTGCTAGTGGTGTGTCAAGTTCTCCTCTGAACTGCTTGTGTTGTGTCAAGTTCTCCTCTGAACTGCCTGTGGTGTGTCAAGTTCTCCTCTGAACTGCTTGTGGTGTGTCAAGTTCTCCTCTGAACTGCCTGTGGTGTGTCAAGTTCTCCTCTGAACTGCCTGTGGTGTGTCAAGTTCTCCTCTGAACTGCTTGTGGTGTGTCAAGTTCTCCTCTGAGCTGCCTATGGTGTGTCAAGTTCTCCTGAGCTGCCTGTGGTGTGTCAAGTTCTCCTCTGAACTGCTTGTGGTGTATCAAGTTCTCCTCTGAACTGCCTGTGGTGTGTCAAGTTCTGCTCTGAACTGCCTGTGGTGTGTCAAGTTCTCCTCTGAACTGCCTGTGGTGTGTCAAGTTCTCCTCTGAGCTGCCTATGGTGTGTCAAGTTCTCCTCTGAGCTGCCTGTGGTGTGTCAAGTTCTCCTCTGAACTGCCTGTGGTGTGTCAAGTTCTCCTCTGAACTGCCTGTGGTGTGTCAAGTTCTCCTCTGAACTGCCTGTGGTGTGTTAAGTTCTCCTCTGAACTGCTTGTGGTGTGTCAAGGTCTCCTCTGAGCTGCCTATGGTGTGTCAAGTTCTCCTCTGAACTGCTTGTGGTGTGTCAAGTTCTCCTCTGAACTGCTTGTGGTGTGTCAAGTTCTCCTCTGAACTGCCTGAGGTGTGTCAAGTTCTCCTCTGAACTGCTTGTGGTGTGTCAAGTTCTCCTCTGAACTGCCTGTGGTGTGTCAAGTTTTCCTCTGAACTGCCTGTGGTGTGTCAAGTTCTCCTCTGAGCTGCCTGTGGTGTGTCAAGTTCTCCTCTGAACTGCCTGTGGTGTGTCAAGTTCTCCTCTGAACTGCCTGTGCTGTGTCAAGTTCTCCTCTGAACTGCCTGTGGTGTGTCAAGTTCTCCTCTGAACTGCCTGTGGTGTGTCAAGTTCTCCTCTGAGCTGCCTATGGTGTGTCAAGTTCTCCTCTGAACTGCTTGTGGTGTGTCAAGTTCCCCTCTGAACTGCTTGTGGTGTGTCAAGTTCTCTGAACTGCCTGTGGTGTGTCAAGTTCTCCTCTGAACTGCTTGTGGTGTGTCAAGTTCTCCTCTGAGCTGCCTATGGTGTGTCAAGTTCTCCTTTGAGCTGCCTGTGGTGTGTCAAGTTCTCCTCTGAACTGCTTGTGGTGTGTCAAGTTCTCCTCTGAACTGCCTGTGGTGTGTCAAGTTCTCCTCTGAACTGCTTGTGATGTGTCAAGTTCTCCTCTGAACTGCCTGTGGTGTGTCAAGTTCTCCTCTGAACTGCCTGTGGTGTGTCAAGTTCTCCTCTGAACTGCTTGTGGTGTGTCAAGGTCTCCTCTGAGCTGCCTATGGTGTGTCAAGTTCTCCTCTGAACTGCTTGTGGTGTGTCAAGTTCTCCTCTGAACTGCTTGTGGTGTGCCAAGTTCTCCTCTGAACTGCCTGTGGTGTGTCAAGTTCTCCTCTGAACTGCTTGTGGTGTGTCAAGTTCTCCTCTGAACTGCCTGTGGTGTGTCAAGTTCTCCTCTGATCTGCCTGTGCTGTGTCAAGTTCTCCTCTGAACTGCCTGTGGTGTGTCAAGTTCTCCTCTGAACTGCCTGTGGTGTGTCAAGTTCTCCTCTGAGCTGCCTATGGTGTGTCAAGTTCTCCTCTGAACTGCTTGTGGTGTGTCAAGTTCCCCTCTGAACTGCTTGTGGTGTGTCAAGTTCTCCTCTGAGCTGGTTGTGGTGTGTCAAGTTCTCCTCTGAGCTGGTTGTGGTGTGTCAAGTTCTCCTCTGAACTGCTTGTGGTGTGTCAAGGTCTCCTCTGAGCTGGTTGTGGTGTGTCAAGTTCTCCTCTGAGCTCGTTGTGGTGTGTCAAGTTCTCCTCTGAGCTGCCTATGGTGTGTCAAGTTCTCCTCTGAACTGTCTGTGGTGTGTCAAGTTCTCCTCTGAGCTGCCTATGGTGTGTCAAGTTCTCCTCTGAACTGCTTGTGGTGTGTCAAGTTCTCCTCTGAACTGCTTGTGGTGTGTCAAGTTCTCCTCTGAACTACTTGTGGGTATTCAAGTTCTCCTCTGAGTTTCCTGTGGTGTGTCAAGTTCTCCTCTGAGTTTCCTGTGGTGTGTCACGTTCTCCTCTGAGTTTCCTGTGGTGTGTCAAGTTCTCCTCTGAGTTTCCTGTGGTGTGTCAAGTTCTCCTCTGAGTTTCCTGTGGTGTGTCAAGTTCTCCTCTGAGTTTCCTGTGGTGTGTCAAGTTCTCCTCTGAACTGCTTGTGGTGTGTCAAGTTCTCCTCTGAACTGCCTGTGGTGTGTCAAGTTCTCCTCTGAGCTGGTTGTGGTGTGTCAAGTTCTCCTCTGAACTGCCTGTGGTGTGTCAAGTTCTCCTCTGAACTGCCTGTGGTGTGTCAAGTTCTCCTCTGAACTGCTTGTGGTGTGTCAAGTTCTCCGCTGAACTGCTAGTGGTGTGTCAAGTTCTCCTCTGAACTGCCTGTGGTGTGTCAAGTTCTCCTCTGAGCTGCTTGTGGTGTGTCAAGTTCTCCTCTGAACTGCTTGTGGTGTGTCAAGTTCTCCTCTGAACTGCTAGTGGTGTGTCAAGTTCTCCTCTGAACTGCTTGTGGTGTGTCAAGTTCTCCTCTGAACTGCTAGTGGTGTGTCAAGTTCTCCTCTGAACTGCTTGTGGTGTGTCAAGTTCTCCGCTGAACTGCTAGTGGTGTGTCAAGTTCTCCTCTGAACTGCTTGTGGTGTGTCAAGTTCTCCTCTGAGCTGCTTGTGGTGTGTCAAGTTCTCCTCTGAACTGCCTGTGGTGTGTCAAGTTCTCCTCTGAGCTGATTGTGGTGTGTCAAGTTCTCCTCTGAGCTGCCTGTGGTGTGTCAAGTTCTCCTCTGAACTGCCTGTGGTGTGTCAAGTTCTCCTCTGAACTGTCTGTGGTGTGTCAAGTTCTTCTCTGAGCTGCTTGTGGTGTGTCAAGTTCTCCTCTGAGCTGCTTGTGGTGTGTCAAGTTCTCCTCTGAGCTGCTTGTGGTGTGTCAAGTTCTCCTCTGAGCTGCTTGTGGTGTGTCAAGTTCTCCTCTGAGCTGCTTGTGGTGTGTCAAGTTCTCCTCTGAGCTGCTTGTGGTGTCTCAAGTTCTCCTCTGAACTGCTTGTGGTGTGTCAAGTTCTCCTCTGAACTGCCTGTGGTGTGTCAAGTTCTCCTCTGAACTGCCTGTGGTGTGTCAAGTTCTCCTCTGAACTGCTTGTGGTGTGTCAAGTTCTCCTCTGAGCTGCTTGTGGTGTGTCAAGTTCTCCTCTGAACTGCCTGTGGTGTGTCAAGTTCTCCTCTGAACTGCCTGTGGTGTGTCAAGTTCTCCTCTGAGCTGCCTATGGTGTTTCAAGTTCTCCTCTGAGCTGCCTATGGTGTGTCAAGTTCTCCTCTGAGCTGCCTATGGTGTGTCAAGTTCTCCTCTGAGCTGCCTATGGTGTGTCAAGTTCTCCTCTGAGCTGCTTGTGGTGTGTCAAGTTCTCCTCTGAACTGCTAGTGGTGTATCAAGTTCTCCTCTGAACTGCCTGTGGTGTGTCAGGTTCTCCTCTGAACTGCTTGTGGTGTGTCAAGTTCTCCTCTGAACTGCTAGTGGTGTGTCAAGTTCTCCTCTTAACTGCTAGTGGTGTGTCAAGTTCTCCTCTGAACTTCCTGTGGTGTGTCAAGTTCTCCTCTGAACTGCTTGTGGTGTGTCAAGTTCTCCTCTGAACTGCCTGTGGTGTGTCAAGTTCTCCTCTGAACTGCCTGTGGTGTGTCAAGTTCTCCTCTGAACTGCCTGTGGTGTGTCAAGTTCTCCTCTGAACTGCTTGTGGTGTGTCAAGTTCTCCTCTGAACTGCCTGTGGTGTGTCAAGTTCTCCTCTGAACTGCTTTGGGGTGTCAAGTTCTCCTCTGAACTGCCTGTGGTGTGTCAAGTTCTCCTCTGAACTGCCTGTGGTGTGTCAAGTTCTCCTCTGAGCTGCCTATGGTGTGTCAAGTTCTCCTCTGAACTGCTTGTGGTGTGTCAAGTTCCCCTCTGAACTGCTTGTGGTGTGTCAAGTTCTCTGAACTGCTTGTGGTGTTGTAAGTTCTCCTCTGAGCTGCCTATGGTGTGTCAAGTTCTCCTCTGAGCTGCTTGTGGTGTGTCAAGTTCTCCTCTGAGATGCCTATGGTGTGTCAAGTTCTCCTCTGAACTGCCTGTGGTGTGTCAAGTTCTCCTCTGAACTGCCTGTGGTGTGTCAAGTTCTCCTCTGAACTGCCTGTGGTGTGTCAAGTTCTCCTCTGAGCTGCCTGTGGTGTGTCAAGTTCTCCTCTGAGCTGCCTGTGGTGTGTCAAGTTCTCCTCAGAGCTGCCTGTGGTGTGTCAAGTTCTCCTCTGAACTGCCTGTGGTGTGTCAAGTTCTCCTCTGAACTGCCTGTGGTGTGTCAAGTTCTCCTGAACTGCCTGTGGTGTGTCAAATTCTCCTCTGAACTGCTAGTGGTGTGTCAAGTTCTCCTCTGAACTGCCTGTGGTGTGTCAAGTTCTCCTCTGAGCTGCCTATGGTGTTTCAAGTTCTCCTCTGAGCTGCCTATGGTGTGTCAAGTTCTCCTCTGAGCTGCCTATGGTGTGTCAAGTTCTCCTCTGAACTGCCTGTGGTGTGTCAAGTTCTCCTCTGAACTGCCTGTGGTGTGTCAAGTTCTCCTCTGAACTGCCTGTGGTGTGTCAATTTCTCCGCTGAACTGCTAGTGGTGTGTCAAGTTCTCCTCTTAACTGCTAGTGGTGTGTCAAGTTCTCCTCTGAACTGCCTGTGGTGTGTCAAGTTCTCCTCTGAACTGCCTGTGGTGTGTCAAGTTCTCCTCTGAACTGCTAGTGGTGTGTCAAGTTCTCCTCTTAACTGCTAGTGGTGTGTCAAGTTCTCCTCTGAACTGCTTGTGGTGTGTCAAGTTCTCCTCTGAGCTGCCTGTGGTGTGTCAAGTTCTCCTCTGAACTGCCTGTGGTGTGTCAAGTTCTCCTCTGAGCTGCCTATGGTGTGTCAAGTTCTCCTCTGAACTGCCTGTGGTGTGTCAAGTTCTCCTCTGAACTGCTTGTGGTGTGTCAAGTTCTCCTCTGAACTGCTAGTGGTGTGTCAAGTTCTCCTCTTAACTGCTAGTGGTGTGTCAAGTTCTCCTCTGAACTGCCTGTGGTGTGTCAAGTTCTCCTCTGAACTGCTTGTGGTGTGTCAAGTTCTCCTCTGAACTGCCTGTGGTGTGTCAAGTTCTCCTCTGAACTGCCTGTGGTGTGTCAAGTTCTCCTCTGAACTGCTTGTGGTGTGTCAAGTTCTCCTCTGAGCTGCCTATGGTGTGTCAAGTTCTCCTGAGCTGCCTGTGGTGTGTCAAGTTCTCCTCTGAACTGCTTGTGGTGTATCAAGTTCTCCTCTGAACTGCCTGTGGTGTGTCAAGTTCTGCTCTGAACTGCCTGTGGTATGTCAAGTTCTCCTCTGAACTGCCTGTGGTGTGTCAAGTTCTCCTCTGAACTGCCTGTGGTGTGTCAAGTTCTCCTCTGAACTGCTTGTGGTGTGTCAAGGTCTCCTCTGAGCTGCCTATGGTGTGTCAAGTTCTCCTCTGAACTGCTTGTGGTGTGTCAAGTTCTCCTCTGAACTGCTTGTGGTGTGTCAAGTTCTCCTCTGAACTGCCTGTGGTGTGTCAAGTTCTCCTCTGAACTGCTTGTGGTGTGTCAAGTTCTCCTCTGAACTGCCTGTGGTGTGTCAAGTTTTCCTCTGAACTGCCTGTGGTGTGTCAAGTTCTCCTCTGAGCTGCCTGTGGTGTGTCAAGTTCTCCTCTGAACTGCCTGTGGTGTGTCAAGTTCTCCTCTGAACTGCCTGTGCTGTGTCAAGTTCTCCTCTGAACTGCCTGTGGTGTGTCAAGTTCTCCTCTGAACTGCCTGTGGTGTGTCAAGTTCTCCTCTGAGCTGCCTATGGTGTGTCAAGTTCTCCTCTGAACTGCTTGTGGTGTGTCAAGTTCCCCTCTGAACTGCTTGTGGTGTGTCAAGTTCTCTGAACTGCCTGTGGTGTGTTAAGTTCTCCTCTGAACTGCCTGTGGTGTGTCAAGTTCTCCTCTGAGCTGCCTATGGTGTGTCAAGTTCTCCTCTGAGCTGCTTGTGGTGTGTCAAGGTCTCCTCTGAGCTGGTTGTGGTGTGTCAAGTTCTCCTCTGAGCTCGTTGTGGTGTGTCAAGTTCTCCTCTGAGCTGCCTATGGTGTGTCAAGTTCTCCTCTGAACTGTCTGTGGTGTGTCAAGTTCTCCTCTGAACTGCCTATGGTGTGTCAAGTTCCCCCTGAACTGCTTGTGGTGTGTCAAGTTCTCCTCTGAACTGCTTGTGGTGTGTCAAGTTCTCCTCTGAACTGCTTGTGGGTATTCAAGTTCTCCTCTGAGTTTCCTGTGGTGTGTCAAGTTCTCCTCTGAGTTTCCTGTGGTGTGTCACGTTCTCCTCTGAGTTTCCTGTGGTATGTCAAGTTCTCCTCTGAGTTTCCTGTGGTGTGTCAAGTTCTCCTCTGAGTTTCCTGTGGTGTGTCAAGTTCTCCTCTGAGTTTCCTGTGGTGTGTCAAGTTCTCCTCTGAACTGCTTGTGGTGTGTCAAGTTCTCCTCTGAACTGCCTGTGGTGTGTCAAGTTCTCCTCTGAGCTGGTTGTGGTGTGTCAAGTTCTCCTCTGAACTGCCTGTGGTGTGTCAAGTTCTCCTCTGAACTGCCTGTGGTGTGTCAAGTTCTCCTCTGAACTGCTTGTGGTGTGTCAAGTTCTCCGCTGAACTGCTAGTGGTGTGTCAAGTTCTCCTCTGAACTGCCTGTGGTGTGTCAAGTTCTCCTCTGAGCTGCTTGTGGTGTGTCAAGTTCTCCTCTGAACTGCTTGTGGTGTGTCAAGTTCTCCTCTGAACTGCCTGTGGTGTGTCAAGTTCTCCTCTGAGTTTCCTGTGGTGTGTCAAGTTCTCCTCTGAGCTGCTTGTGGTGTGTCAAGTTCTCCTCTGAGCTGCTTGTGGTGTGTCAAGTTCTCCTCTGAACTGCCTGTGGTGAGTCAAGTTCTCCTCTGAACTGCCTGTAGTGTGTTAAGTTCTCCTCTGAACTGCCTGTGGTGTGTCAAGTTCTCCTCTGAGCTGGTTGTGGTGTGTCAAGTTCTCCTCTGAACTGCCTGTGGTGTGTCAAGTTCTCCTCTGAACTGCCTGTGGTGTGTCAAGTTCTCCTCTGAACTGCTTGTGGTGTGTCAAGTTCTCCGCTGAACTGCTAGTGGTGTGTCAAGTTCTCCTCTGAACTGCTTGTGGTGTTTCAAGTTCTCCTCTGAGCTGCTTGTGGTGTGTCAAGTTCTCCTCTGAACTGCTTGTGGTGTGTCAAGTTCTCCTCTGAACTGCTAGTGGTGTGTCAAGTTCTCCTCTGAACTGCTAGTGGTGTGTCAAGTTCTCCTCTGAACTGCTTGTGGTGTGTCAAGTTCTCCGCTGAACTGCTAGTGGTGTGTCAAGTTCTCCTCTGAACTGCCTGTGGTGTGTCAAGTTCTCCGCTGAACTGCTAGTGGTGTGTCAAGTTCTCCTCTGAACTGCTAGTGGTGTGTCAAGTTCTCCTCTGAACTGCCTGTGGTGTGTCAAGTTCTCCTCTGAACTGCCTGTGGTGTGTCAAATTCTCCTCTTAACTGCTTGTGGTGTGTCAAGTTCTCCTCTGAACTGCCTGTGGTGTGTCAAGTTCTCCTCTGAACTGCCTGTGGTGTGTCAAGTTCTCCTCTGAACTGCCTGTGGTGTGTCAAGTTCTCCTCTGAACTGCTTGTGGTGTGTCAAGGTCTCCTCTGAGCTGCCTATGGTGTGTCAAGTTCTCCTTTGAACTGCTTGTGGTGTGTCAAGTTCTCCTCTGAACTGCTTGTGGTGTGTCAAGTTCTCCTCTGAACTGCCTGTGGTGTGTCAAGTTCTCCTCTGAGCTGATTGTGGTGTGTCAAGTTCTCCTCTGAGCTGCCTGTGGTGTGTCAAGTTCTCCTCTGAACTGCCTGTGGTGTGTCAAGTTCTCCTCTGAACTGTCTGTGGTGTGTCAAGTTCTCCTCTGAGCTGCTTGTGGTGTGTCAAGTTCTCCTCTTAACTGCTAGTGGTGTGTCAAGTTCTCCTCTGAACTGCCTGTGGTGTGTCAAGTTCTCCTCTGAACTGCCTGTGGTGTGTCAAGTTCTCCTCTGAACTGTCTGTGGTGTGTCAAGTTCTCCTCTGAGCTGCTTGTGGTGTGTCAAGTTCTCCTCTGAACTGCTTGTGGTGTGTCAAGTTCTCCTCTGAACTGCCTGTGGTGTGTCAAGTTCTCCTCTGAACTGCCTTGGGGTGTCAAGTTCTCCTCTGAACTGCCTTGGGGTGTCAAGTTCTCCTCTTAACTGCCTGTGGTGTGTGAAGTTCTCCTCTGAACTGCCTGTGGTGTGTCAAGTTCTCCTCTGAGCTGCCTATGGTGTGTCAAGTTCTCCTCTGAACTGCTTGTGGTGTGTCAAGTTCCCCTCTGAACTGCTTGTGGTGTGTCAAGTTCTCTGAACTGCTTGTGGTGTTGTAAGTTCTCCTCTGAGCTGCCTATGGTGTGTCAAGTTGTCCTCTGAGCTGCTTGTGGTGTGTCAAGTTCTCCTCTGAGATGCCTATGGTGTGTCAAGTTCTCCTCTGAACTGCCTGTGGTGTGTCAAGTTCTCCTCTGAGCTGCTTGTGGTGTGTCAAGTTCTCCTCTGAGCTGCCTGTGGTGTGTCAAGTTCTCCTCTGAGCTGCCTGTGGTGTGTCAAGTTCTCCTCTGAACTGCCTGTGGTGTGTCAAGTTCTCCTCAGAGCTGCCTGTGGTGTGTCAAGTTCTCCTCAGAGCTGCCTGTGGTGTGTCAAGTTCTCCTCTGAGCTGCCTGTGGTGTGTCAAGTTCTCCTCTGAGCTGCCTGTGGTGTGTCAAGTTCTCCTCAGAGCTGCCTGTGGTGTGTTAAGTTCTCCTCTGAACTGCCTGTGGTGTGTCAAGTTCTCCTCTGAGCTGCCTGTGGTGTGTCAAGTTCTCCTCTGAGCTGCCTGTGGTGTGTCAAGTTCTCCTCAGAGCTGCCTGTGGTGTGTCAAGTTCTCCTCTGAACTGCCTGTGGTGTGTCAAGTTCTCCTCTGAACTGCCTGTGGTGTGTCAAGTTCTCCTGAACTGCCTGTGGTGTGTCAAATTCTCCTCTGAACTGCTAGTGGTGTGTCAAGTTCTCCTCTGAACTGCCTGTGGTGTGTCAAGTTCTCCTCTGAGCTGCCTATGGTGTTTCAAGTTCTCCTCTGAGCTGCCTATGGTGTGTCAAGTTCTCCTCTGAGCTGCCTATGGTGTGTCAAGTTCTCCTCTGAACTGCCTGTGGTGTGTCAAGTTCTCCTCTGAACTGCCTGTGGTGTGTCAAGTTCTCTTTTGAACTGCCTGTGGTGTGTCAATTTCTCCGTTGAACTGCTAGTGGTGTGTCAAGTTCTCCTCTTAACTGCTAGTGGTGTGTCAAGTTCTCCTCTGAACTGCCTGTGGTGTGTCAAGTTCTCCTCTGAACTGCCTGTGGTGTGTCAAGTTCTCCTCTGAACTGCTAGTGGTGTGTCAAGTTCTCCTCTTAACTGCTAGTGGTGTGTCAAGTTCTCCTCTGAACTGCCTGTGGTGTGTCAAGTTCATCTCTGAACTGCTTGTGGTGTGTCAAGTTCTCCGCTGAACTGCTAGTGGTGTGTCAAGTTCTCCTCTGAACTGCCTGTGGTGTTTCAAGTTCTCCTCTGAGCTGCTTGTGGTGTGTCAAGTTCTCCTCTGAACTGCTTGTGGTGTGTCAAGTTCTCCTCTGAACTGCTAGTGGTGTGTCAAGTTCTCCTCTGAACTGCTAGTGGTGTGTCAAGTTCTCCTCTGAACTGCTTGTGGTGTGTCAAGTTCTCCGCTGAACTGCTAGTGGTGTGTCAAGTTCTCCTCTGAACTGCCTGTGGTGTGTCAAGTTCTCCGCTGAACTGCTAGTGGTGTGTCAAGTTCTCCTCTGAACTGCTAGTGGTGTGTCAAGTTCTCCTCTGAACTGCCTGTGGTGTGTCAAGTTCTCCTCTGAACTGCCTGTGGTGTGTCAAATTCTCCTCTTAACTGCTTGTGGTGTGTCAAGTTCTCCTCTGAACTGCCTGTGGTGTGTCAAGTTCTCCTCTGAACTGCCTGTGGTGTGTCAAGTTCTCCTCTGAACTGCCTGTGGTGTGTCAAGTTCTCCTCTGAACTGCCTGTGGTGTGTCAAGTTCTCCTCTGAACTGCTTGTGGTGTGTCAAGGTCTCCTCTGAGCTGCCTATGGTGTGTCAAGTTCTCCTCTGAACTGCTTGTGGTGTGTCAAGTTCTCCTCTGAACTGCTTGTGGTGTGTCAAGTTCTCCTCTGAACTGCCTGTGGTGTGTCAAGTTCTCCTCTGAGCTGATTGTGGTGTGTCAAGTTCTCCTCTGAGCTGCCTGTGGTGTGTCAAGTTCTCCTCTGAACTGCCTGTGGTGTGTCAAGTTCTCCTCTGAACTGTCTGTGGTGTGTCAAGTTCTCCTCTGAGCTGCTTGTGGTGTGTCAAGTTCTCCTCTTAACTGCTAGTGGTGTGTCAAGTTCTCCTCTGAACTGCCTGTGGTGTGTCAAGTTCTCCTCTGAACTGCCTGTGGTGTGTCAAGTTCTCCTCTGAACTGTCTGTGGTGTGTCAAGTTCTCCTCTGAGCTGCTTGTGGTGTGTCAAGTTCTCCTCTGAACTGCTTGTGGTGTGTCAAGTTCTCCTCTGAACTGCCTGTGGTGTGTCAAGTTCTCCTCTGAACTGCCTTGGGGTGTCAAGTTCTCCTCTGAACTGCCTGTGGTGTGTGAAGTTCTCCTCTGAACTGCCTGTGGTGTGTCAAGTTCTCCTCTGAGCTGCCTATGGTGTGTCAAGTTCTCCTCTGAACTGCTTGTGGTGTGTCAAGTTCCCCTCTGAACTGCTTGTGGTGTGTCAAGTTCTCTGAACTGCTTGTGGTGTTGTAAGTTCTCCTCTGAGCTTCCTATGGTGCGTCAAGTTCTCCTCTGAGCTGCTTGTGGTGCGTCAAGTTCTCCTCTGAGATGCCTATGGTGTGTCAAGTTCTCCTCTGAACTGCCTGTGGTGTGTCAAGTTCTCCTCTGAGCTGCTTGTGGTGTGTCAAGTTCTCCTCTGAGCTGCCTGTGGTGTGTCAAGTTCTCCTCTGAGCTGCCTGTGGTGTGTCAAGTTCTCCTCTGAACTGCCTGTGGTGTGTCAAGTTCTCCTCAGAGCTGCCTGTGGTGTGTCAAGTTCTCCTCAGAGCTGCCTGTGGTGTGTCAAGTTCTCCTCTGAGCTGCCTGTGGTGTGTCAAGTTCTCCTCTGAGCTGCCTGTGGTGTGTCAAGTTCTCCTCAGAGCTGCCTGTGGTGTGTCAAGTTCTCCTCTGAACTGCCTGTGGTGTGTCAAGTTCTCCTCTGAACTGCCTGTGGCGTGTCAAGTTCTCCTCTGAGCTGCTTGTGGTGTGTCAAGTTCTCCTCTGAGCTGCCTGTGGTGTGTCAAGTTCTCCTCTGAACTGCTTGTGGTGTGTCAAGTTCTCCTCTGAACTGTCTGTGGTGTGTCAAGTTCTCCTGAGCTGCCTGTGGTGTGTCAAGTTCTCCTCTGAGCTGCCTGTGGTGTGTCAAGATCTCCTCTGAGCTGCCTGTGGTGTGTCAAGTTCTCCTCTGAGCTGCCTATGGTGTGTCAAGTTCTCCTCTGAGCTGCCTGTGGTGTGTCAAGTTCTCCTCTGAACTGCTTGTGGTGTGTCAAGTTCTCCTCTGAACTGCTTGTGGTGTGTCAAGTTCTCCTCTGAACTCCTTGTGGTGTGTCAAGTTCTCCTCTGAACTGCTTGTGGTGTGTCAAGTTCTCCTCTGAGCTGGTTGTGGTGTGTCAAGTTCTCCTCTTAACTGCCAGTGGTGTGTCAAGTTCTCCTCTGAACTCCTTGTGGTGTGTCAAGTTCTCCTCTGAACTGCTTGTGGTGTGTCAAGTTCTCCTCTGAACTGCTTGTGGTGTGTCAAGGTCTCCTCTGAACTGCTTGTGGTGTGTCAAGTTCTCCTCTGAACTGGTTGTGGTGTGTCAAGTTCTCCTCTGAGCTGGTTGTGGTGTGTCAAGTTCTCCTCTGAGCTGGTTGTGGTGTGTCAAGTTCTCCTCTGAACTGCTTGTGGTGTGTCAAGTTCTCCTCTGAGCTGGTTGTGGTGTGTCAAGTTCTCCTCTGAGCTGGTTGTGGTGTGTCAAGTTCTCCTCTGAACTGCTTGTGGTGTGTCAAGGTCTCCTCTGAGCTGGTTGTGGTGTGTCAAGTTCTCCTCTGAGCTGGTTGTGGTATGTCAAGTTCTCCTCTGAGCTGCCTATGGTGTGTCAAGTTCTCCTCTGAACTGTCTGTGGTGTGTCAAGGTCTCCTCTGAACTGCCTATGGTGTGTCAAGTTCCCCCTGAACTGCTTGTGGTGTGTCAAGTTCTCCTCTGAACTGCTTGTGGTGTGTCAAGTTCTCCTCTGAACTGCTTGTGGTGTGTCAAGTTCTCCTCTGAGTTTCCTGTGGTGTGTCAAGTTCTCCTCTGAGTTTCCTGTGGTGTGTCACGTTCTCCTCTGAGTTTCCTGTGGTGTGTCAAGTTCTCCTCTGAGTTTCCTGTGGTGTGTCAAGTTCTCCTCTGAGTTTCCTGTGGTGTGTCAAGTTCTCCTCTGAGTTTCCTGTGGTGTGTCAAGTTCTCCTCTGAACTGCTTGTGGTGTGTCAAGTTCTCCTCTGAACTGCCTGTGGTGTGTCAAGTTCTCCTCTGAGTTTCCTGTGGTGTGTCAAGTTCTCCTCTGAGCTGCTTGTGGTGTGTCAAGTTCTCCTCTGAGCTGCTTGTGGTGTGTCAAGTTCTCCTCTGAACTGCCTGTGGTGAGTCAAGTTCTCCTCTGAACTGCCTGTAGTGTGTTAAGTTCTCCTCTGAACTGCCTGTGGTGTGTCAAGTTCTCCTCTGAGCTGGTTGTGGTGTGTCAAGTTCTCCTCTGAACTGCCTGTGGTGTGTCAAGTTCTCCTCTGAACTGCCTGTGGTGTGTCAAGTTCTCCTCTGAACTGCTTGTGGTGTGTCAAGTTCTCCGCTGAACTGCTAGTGGTGTGTCAAGTTCTCCTCTGAACTGCTTGTGGTGTTTCAAGTTCTCCTCTGAGCTGCTTGTGGTGTGTCAAGTTCTCCTCTGAACTGCTTGTGGTGTGTCAAGTTCTCCTCTGAACTGCTAGTGGTGTGTCAAGTTCTCCTCTGAACTGCTAGTGGTGTGTCAAGTTCTCCTCTGAACTGCTTGTGGTGTGTCAAGTTCTCCGCTGAACTGCTAGTGGTGTGTCAAGTTCTCCTCTGAACTGCCTGTGGTGTGTCAAGTTCTCCGCTGAACTGCTAGTGGTGTGTCAAGTTCTCCTCTGAACTGCTAGTGGTGTGTCAAGTTCTCCTCTGAACTGCCTGTGGTGTGTCAAGTTCTCCTCTGAACTGCCTGTGGTGTGTCAAATTCTCCTCTTAACTGCTTGTGGTGTGTCAAGTTCTCCTCTGAACTGCCTGTGGTGTGTCAAGTTCTCCTCTGAACTGCCTGTGGTGTGTCAAGTTCTCCTCTGAACTGCCTGTGGTGTGTCAAGTTCTCCTCTGAACTGCTTGTGGTGTGTCAAGGTCTCCTCTGAGCTGCCTATGGTGTGTCAAGTTCTCCTCTGAACTGCTTGTGGTGTGTCAAGTTCTCCTCTGAACTGCTTGTGGTGTGTCAAGTTCTCCTCTGAACTGCCTGTGGTGTGTCAAGTTCTCCTCTGAGCTGATTGTGGTGTGTCAAGTTCTCCTCTGAGCTGCCTGTGGTGTGTCAAGTTCTCCTCTGAACTGCCTGTGGTGTGTCAAGTTCTCCTCTGAACTGTCTGTGGTGTGTCAAGTTCTCCTCTGAGCTGCTTGTGGTGTGTCAAGTTCTCCTCTTAACTGCTAGTGGTGTGTCAAGTTCTCCTCTGAACTGCCTGTGGTGTGTCAAGTTCTCCTCTGAACTGCCTGTGGTGTGTCAAGTTCTCCTCTGAACTGTCTGTGGTGTGTCAAGTTCTCCTCTGAGCTGCTTGTGGTGTGTCAAGTTCTCCTCTGAACTGCTTGTGGTGTGTCAAGTTCTCCTCTGAACTGCCTGTGGTGTGTCAAGTTCTCCTCTGAACTGCCTTGGGGTGTCAGGTTCTCCTCTGAACTGCCTTGGGGTGTCAAGTTCTCCTCTGAACTGCCTGTGGTGTGTGAAGTTCTCCTCTGAACTGCCTGTGGTGTGTCAAGTTCTCCTCTGAGCTGCCTATGGTGTGTCAAGTTCTCCTCTGAACTGCTTGTGGTGTGTCAAGTTCCCCTCTGAACTGCTTGTGGTGTGTCAAGTTCTCTGAACTGCTTGTGGTGTTGTAAGTTCTCCTCTGAGCTGCCTATGGTGTGTCAAGTTGTCCTCTGAGCTGCTTGTGGTGTGTCAGGTTCTCCTCTGAGATGCCTATGGTGTGTCAAGTTCTCCTCTGAACTGCCTGTGGTGTGTCAAGTTCTCCTCTGAGCTGCTTGTGGTGTGTCAAGTTCTCCTCTGAGCTGCCTGTGGTGTGTCAAGTTCTCCTCTGAGCTGCCTGTGGTGTGTCAAGTTCTCCTCTGAACTGCCTGTGGTGTGTCAAGTTCTCCTCAGAGCTGCCTGTGGTGTGTCAAGTTCTCCTCAGAGCTGCCTGTGGTGTGTCAAGTTCTCCTCTGAGCTGCCTGTGGTGTGTCAAGTTCTCCTCTGAGCTGCCTGTGGTGTGTCAAGTTCTCCTCAGAGCTGCCTGTGGTGTGTTAAGTTCTCCTCTGAACTGCCTGTGGTGTGTCAAGTTCTCCTCTGAACTGCCTGTGGTGTGTCAAGTTCTCCTCTGAGCTGCTTGTGGTGTGTCAAGTTCTCCTCTGAGCTGCCTGTGGTGTGTCAAGTTCTCCTCTGAGCTGCCTGTGGTGTGTCAAGTTCTCCTCTGAGCTGCCTGTGGTGTGTCAAGTTCTCCTCAGAGCTGCCTGTGGTGTGTCAAGTTCTCCTCTGAACTGCCTGTGGTGTGTCAAGTTCTCCTCTGAACTGCCTGTGGTGTGTCAAGTTCTCCTGAACTGCCTGTGGTGTGTCAAATTCTCCTCTGAACTGCTAGTGGTGTGTCAAGTTCTCCTCTGAACTGCCTGTGGTGTGTCAAGTTCTCCTCTGAGCTGCCTATGGTGTTTCAAGTTCTCCTCTGAGCTGCCTATGGTGTGTCAAGTTCTCCTCTGAGCTGCCTATGGTGTGTCAAGTTCTCCTCTGAACTGCCTGTGGTGTGTCAAGTTCTCCTCTGAACTGCCTGTGGTGTGTCAAGTTCTCCTCTGAACTGCCTGTGGTGTGTCAATTTCTCCGTTGAACTGCTAGTGGTGTGTCAAGTTCTCCTCTTAACTGCTAGTGGTGTGTCAAGTTCTCCTCTAAACTGCCTGTGGTGTGTCAAGTTCTCCTCTGAACTGCCTGTGGTGTGTCAAGTTCTCCTCTGAACTGCTAGTGGTGTGTCAAGTTCTCCTCTTAACTGCTAGTGGTGTGTCAAGTTCTCCTCTGAACTGCCTGTGGTGTGTCAAGTTCATCTCTGAACTGCTTGTGGTGTGTCAAGTTCTCCGCTGAACTGCTAGTGGTGTGTCAAGTTCTCCTCTGAACTGCCTGTGGTGTTTCAAGTTCTCCTCTGAGCTGCTTGTGGTGTGTCAAGTTCTCCTCTGAACTGCTTGTGGTGTGTCAAGTTCTCCTCTGAACTGCTAGTGGTGTGTCAAGTTCTCCTCTGAACTGCTAGTGGTGTGTCAAGTTCTCCTCTGAACTGCTTGTGGTGTGTCAAGTTCTCCGCTGAACTGCTAGTGGTGTGTCAAGTTCTCCTCTGAACTGCCTGTGGTGTGTCAAGTTCTCCGCTGAACTGCTAGTGGTGTGTCAAGTTCTCCTCTGAACTGCTAGTGGTGTGTCAAGTTCTCCTCTGAACTGCCTGTGGTGTGTCAAGTTCTCCTCTGAACTGCCTGTGGTGTGTCAAATTCTCCTCTTAACTGCTTGTGGTGTGTCAAGTTCTCCTCTGAACTGCCTGTGGTGTGTCAAGTTCTCCTCTGAACTGCCTGTGGTGTGTCAAGTTCTCCTCTGAACTGCCTGTGGTGTGTCAAGTTCTCCTCTGAACTGCCTGTGGTGTGTCAAGTTCTCCTCTGAACTGCTTGTGGTGTGTCAAGGTCTCCTCTGAGCTGCCTATGGTGTGTCAAGTTCTCCTCTGAACTGCTTGTGGTGTGTCAAGTTCTCCTCTGAACTGCTTGTGGTGTGTCAAGTTCTCCTCTGAACTGCCTGTGGTGTGTCAAGTTCTCCTCTGAGCTGATTGTGGTGTGTCAAGTTCTCCTCTGAGCTGCCTGTGGTGTGTCAAGTTCTCCTCTGAACTGCCTGTGGAGTGTCAAGTTCTCCTCTGAACTGTCTGTGGTGTGTCAAGTTCTCCTCTGAGCTGCTTGTGGTGTGTCAAGTTCTCCTCTTAACTGCTAGTGGTGTGTCAAGTTCTCCTCTGAACTGCCTGTGGTGTGTCAAGTTCTCCTCTGAACTGCCTGTGGTGTGTCAAGTTCTCCTCTGAACTGTCTGTGGTGTGTCAAGTTCTCCTCTGAGCTGCTTGTGGTGTGTCAAGTTCTCCTCTGAACTGCTTGTGGTGTGTCAAGTTCTCCTCTGAACTGCCTGTGGTGTGTCAAGTTCTCCTCTGAACTGCCTTGGGGTGTCAAGTTCTCCTCTGAACTGCCTGTGGTGTGTGAAGTTCTCCTCTGAACTGCCTGTGGTGTGTCAAGTTCTCCTCTGAGCTGCCTATGGTGTGTCAAGTTCTCCTCTGAACTGCTTGTGGTGTGTCAAGTTCCCCTCTGAACTGCTTGTGGTGTGTCAAGTTCTCTGAACTGCTTGTGGTGTTGTAAGTTCTCCTCTGAGCTGCCTATGGTGCGTCAAGTTCTCCTCTGAGCTGCTTGTGGTGCGTCAAGTTCTCCTCTGAGATGCCTATGGTGTGTCAAGTTCTCCTCTGAACTGCCTGTGGTGTGTCAAGTTCTCCTCTGAGCTGCTTGTGGTGTGTCAAGTTCTCCTCTGAGCTGCCTGTGGTGTGTCAAGTTCTCCTCTGAGCTGCCTGTGGTGTGTCAAGTTCTCCTCTGAACTGCCTGTGGTGTGTCAAGTTCTCCTCTGAGCTGCCTGTGGTGTGTCAAGTTCTCCTCTGAGCTGCCTGTGGTGTGTCAAGTTCTCCTCAGAGCTGCCTGTGGTGTGTCAAGTTCTCCTCTGAACTGCCTGTGGTGTGTCAAGTTCTCCTCTGAACTGCCTGTGGTGTGTCAAGTTCTCCTCTGAGCTGCTTGTGGTGTGTCAAGTTCTCCTCTGAGCTGCCTGTGGTGTGTCAAGTTCTCCTCTGAGCTGCCTGTGGTGTGTCAAGTTCTCCTCTGAGCTGCCTGTGGTGTGTCAAGTTCTCCTCAGAGCTGCCTGTGGTGTGTCAAGTTCTCCTCTGAACTGCCTGTGGTGTGTCAAGTTCTCCTCTGAACTGCCTGTGGTGTGTCAAGTTCTCCTGAACTGCCTGTGGTGTGTCAAATTCTCCTCTGAACTGCTAGTGGTGTGTCAAGTTCTCCTCTGAACTGCCTGTGGTGTGTCAAGTTCTCCTCTGAGCTGCCTATGGTGTTTCAAGTTCTCCTCTGAGCTGCCTATGGTGTGTCAAGTTCTCCTCTGAGCTGCCTATGGTGTGTCAAGTTCTCCTCTGAGCTGCCTATGGTGTGTCAAGTTCTCCTCTGAACTGCCTGTGGTGTGTCAAGTTCTCCTCTGAACTGCCTGTGGTGTGTCAAGTTCTCCTCTGAACTGCCTGTGGTGTGTCAATTTCTCCGCTGAACAGCTAGTGGTGTGTCAAGTTCTCCTCTTAACTGCTAGTGGTGTGTCAAGTTCTCCTCTGAACTGCCTGTGGTGTGTCAAGTTCTCCTCTGAACTGCCTGTGGTGTGTCAAGTTCTCCTCTGAACTGCTAGTGGTGTGTCAAGTTCTCCTCTTAACTGCTAGTGGTGTGTCAAGTTCTCCTCTGAACTGCTTGTGGTGTGTCAAGTTCTCCTCTGAGCTGCCTGTGGTGTGTCAAGTTCTCCTCTGAACTGCCTGTGGTGTGTCAAGTTCTCCTCTGAGCTGCCTATGGTGTGTCAAGTTCTCCTCTGAACTGCCTGTGGTGTGTCAAGTTCTCCTCTGAACTGCTTGTGGTGTGTCAAGTTCTCCTCTGAACTGCTAGTGGTGTGTCAAGTTCTCCTCTTAACTGCTAGTGGTGTGTCAAGTTCTCCTCTGAACTGCTTGTGGTGTGTCAAGTTCTCCTCTGAACTGCCTGTGGTGTGTCAAGTTCTCCTCTGAACTGCTTGTGGTGTGTCAAGTTCTCCTCTGAACTGCCTGTGGTGTGTCAAGTTCTCCTCTGAACTGCCTGTGGTGTGTCAAGTTCTCCTCTGAACTGCTTGTGGTGTGTCACGTTCTCCTCTGAGCTGCCTATGGTGTGTCAAGTTCTCCTGAGCTGCCTGTGGTGTGTCAAGTTCTCCTCTGAACTGCTTGTGGTGTATCAAGTTCTCCTCTGAACTGCCTGTGGTGTGTCAAGTTCTGCTCTGAACTGCCTGTGGTATGTCAAGTTCTCCTCTGAACTGCCTGTGGTGTGTCAAGTTCTCCTCTGAACTGCCTGTGGTGTGTCAAGTTCTCCTCTGAGCTGCCTATGGTGTGTCAAGTTCTCCTCTGAGCTGCCTGTGGTGTGTCAAGTTCTCCTCTGAACTGCTTGTGGTGTGTCAAGTTCTCCTCTGAACTGCCTGTGGTGTGTCAAGTTCTCCTCTGAACTGCCTGTGGTGTGTCAAGTTCTCCTCTGAACTGCCTGTGGTGTGTTAAGTTCTCCTCTGAACTGCTTGTGGTGTGTCAAGGTCTCCTCTGAGCTGCCTATGGTGTGTCAAGTTCTCCTCTGAACTGCTTGTGGTGTGTCAAGTTCTCCTCTGAACTGCTTGTGGTGTGTCAAGTTCTCCTCTGAACTGCCTGAGGTGTGTCAAGTTCTCCTCTGAACTGCTTGTGGTGTGTCAAGTTCTCCTCTGAACTGCCTGTGGTGTGTCAAGTTTTCCTCTGAACTGCCTGTGGTGTGTCAAGTTCTCCTCTGAGCTGCCTGTGGTGTGTCAAGTTCTCCTCTGAACTGCCTGTGGTGTGTCAAGTTCTCCTCTGAACTGCCTGTGCTGTGTCAAGTTCTCCTCTGAACTGGCTGTGGTGTGTCAAGTTCTCCTCTGAACTGCCTGTGGTGTGTCAAGTTCTCCTCTGAGCTGCCTATGGTGTGTCAAGTTCTCCTCTGAACTGCTTGTGGTGTGTCAAGTTCCCCTCTGAACTGCTTGTGGTGTGTCAAGTTCTCTGAACTGCCTGTGGTGTGTCAAGTTCTCCTCTGAACTGCCTGTGGTGTGTCAAGTTCTCCTCTGAGCTGCCTATGGTGTGTCAAGTTCTCCTTTGAGCTGCCTGTGGTGTGTCAAGTTCTCCTCTGAACTGCTTGTGGTGTGTCAAGTTCTCCTCTGAACTGCCTGTGGTGTGTCAAGTTCTCCTCTGAACTGCTTGTGATGTGTCAAGTTCTCCTCTGAACTGCCTGTGGTGTGTCAAGTTCTCCTCTGAACTGCCTGTGGTGTGTCAAGTTCTCCTCTGAACTGCTTGTGGTGTGTCAAGGTCTCCTCTGAGCTGCCTATGGTGTGTCAAGTTCTCCTCTGAACTGCTTGTGGTGTGTCAAGTTCTCCTCTGAACTGCTTGTGGTGTGCCAAGTTCTCCTCTGAACTGCCTGTGGTGTGTCAAGTTCTCCTCTGAACTGCTTGTGGTGTGTCAAGTTCTCCTCTGAACTGCCTGTGGTGTGTCAAGTTTTCCTCTGAACTGCCTGTGGTGTGTCAAGTTCTCCTCTGAGCTGCCTGTGGTGTGTCAAGTTCTCCTCTGAACTGCCTGTGGTGTGTCAAGTTCTCCTCTGATCTGCCTGTGCTGTGTCAAGTTCTCCTCTGAACTGCCTGTGGTGTGTCAAGTTCTCCTCTGAACTGCCTGTGGTGTGTCAAGTTCTCCTCTGAGCTGCCTATGGTGTGTCAAGTTCTCCTCTGAACTGCTTGTGGTGTGTCAAGTTCCCCTCTGAACTGCTTGTGGTGTGTCAAGTTCTCCTCTGAGCTGGTTGTGGTGTGTCAAGTTCTCCTCTGAGCTGGTTGTGGTGTGTCAAGTTCTCCTCTGAACTGCTTGTGGTGTGTCAAGGTCTCCTCTGAGCTGGTTGTGGTGTGTCAAGTTCTCCTCTGAGCTCGTTGTGGTGTGTCAAGTTCTCCTCTGAGCTGCCTATGGTGTGTCAAGTTCTCCTCTGAACTGTCTGTGGTGTGTCAAGTTCTCCTCTGAACTGCCTATGGTGTGTCAAGTTCCCCCTGAACTGCTTGTGGTGTGTCAAGTTCTCCTCTGAACTGCTTGTGGTGTGTCAAGTTCTCCTCTGAACTGCTTGTGGGTATTCAAGTTCTCCTCTGAGTTTCCTGTGGTGTGTCAAGTTCTCCTCTGAGTTTCCTGTGGTGTGTCACGTTCTCCTCTGAGTTTCCTGTGGTGTGTCAAGTTCTCCTCTGAGTTTCCTGTGGTGTGTCAAGTTCTCCTCTGAGTTTCCTGTGGTGTGTCAAGTTCTCCTCTGAGTTTCCTGTGGTGTGTCAAGTTCTCCTCTGAACTGCTTGTGGTGTGTCAAGTTCTCCTCTGAACTGCCTGTGGTGTGTCAAGTTCTCCTCTGAGCTGGTTGTGGTGTGTCAAGTTCTCCTCTGAACTGCCTGTGGTGTGTCAAGTTCTCCTCTGAACTGCCTGTGGTGTGTCAAGTTCTCCTCTGAACTGCTTGTGGTGTGTCAAGTTCTCCGCTGAACTGCTAGTGGTGTGTCAAGTTCTCCTCTGAACTGCCTGTGGTGTGTCAAGTTCTCCTCTGAGCTGCTTGTGGTGTGTCAAGTTCTCCTCTGAAATGCTTGTGGTGTGTCAAGTTCTCCTCTGAACTGCTAGTGGTGTGTCAAGTTCTCCTCTGAACTGCTTGTGGTGTGTCAAGTTCTCCTCTGAACTGCTAGTGGTGTGTCAAGTTCTCCTCTGAACTGCTTGTGGTGTGTCAAGTTCTCCGCTGAACTGCTAGTGGTGTGTCAAGTTCTCCTCTGAACTGCTTGTGGTGTGTCAAGTTCTCCTCTGAGCTGCTTGTGGTGTGTCAAGTTCTCCTCTGAACTGCCTGTGGTGTGTCAAGTTCTCCTCTGAGCTGATTGTGGTGTGTCAAGTTCTCCTCTGAGCTGCCTGTGGTGTGTCAAGTTCTCCTCTGAACTGCCTGTGGTGTGTCAAGTTCTCCTCTGAACTGTCTGTGGTGTGTCAAGTTCTTCTCTGAGCTGCTTGTGGTGTGTCAAGTTCTCCTCTGAGCTGCTTGTGGTGTGTCAAGTTCTCCTCTGAGCTGCTTGTGGTGTGTCAAGTTCTCCTCTGAGCTGCTTGTGGTGTGTCAAGTTCTCCTCTGAGCTGCTTGTGGTGTGTCAAGTTCTCCTCTGAGCTGCTTGTGGTGTCTCAAGTTCTCCTCTGAACTGCTTGTGGTGTGTCAAGTTCTCCTCTGAACTGCCTGTGGTGTGTCAAGTTCTCCTCTGAACTGCCTGTGGTGTGTCAAGTTCTCCTCTGAACTGCTTGTGGTGTGTCAAGTTCTCCTCTGAGCTGCTTGTGGTGTGTCAAGTTCTCCTCTGAACTGCCTGTGGTGTGTCAAGTTCTCCTCTGAACTGCCTGTGGTGTGTCAAGTTCTCCTCTGAGCTGCCTATGGTGTTTCAAGTTCTCCTCTGAGCTGCCTATGGTGTGTCAAGTTCTCCTCTGAGCTGCCTATGGTGTGTCAAGTTCTCCTCTGAGCTGCCTATGGTGTGTCAAGTTCTCCTCTGAGCTGCTTGTGGTGTGTCAAGTTCTCCTCTGAACTGCTAGTGGTGTATCAAGTTCTCCTCTGAACTGCCTGTGGTGTGTCAGGTTCTCCTCTGAACTGCTTGTGGTGTGTCAAGTTCTCCTCTGAACTGCTAGTGGTGTGTCAAGTTCTCCTCTTAACTGCTAGTGGTGTGTCAAGTTCTCCTCTGAACTTCCTGTGGTGTGTCAAGTTCTCCTCTGAACTGCTTGTGGTGTGTCAAGTTCTCCTCTGAACTGCCTGTGGTGTGTCAAGTTCTCCTCTGAACTGCCTGTGGTGTGTCAAGTTCTCCTCTGAACTGCCTGTGGTGTGTCAAGTTCTCCTCTGAACTGCTTGTGGTGTGTCAAGTTCTCCTCTGAACTGCCTGTGGTGTGTCAAGTTCTCCTCTGAACTGCCTTGGGGTGTCAAGTTCTCCTCTGAACTGCCTGTGGTGTGTCAAGTTCTCCTCTGAACTGCCTGTGGTGTGTCAAGTTCTCCTCTGAGCTGCCTATGGTGTGTCAAGTTCTCCTCTGAACTGCTTGTGGTGTGTCAAGTTCCCCTCTGAACTGCTTGTGGTGTGTCAAGTTCTCTGAACTGCTTGTGGTGTTGTAAGTTCTCCTCTGAGCTGCCTATGGTGTGTCAAGTTCTCCTTTGAGCTGCTTGTGGTGTGTCAAGTTCTCCTCTGAGATGCCTATGGTGTGTCAAGTTCTCCTCTGAACTGCCTGTGGTGTGTCAAGTTCTCCTCTGAACTGCCTGTGGTGTGTCAAGTTCTCCTCTGAACTGCCTGTGGTGTGTCAAGTTCTCCTCTGAGCTGCCTGTGGTGTGTCAAGTTCTCCTCTGAGCTGCCTGTGGTGTGTCAAGTTCTCCTCAGAGCTGCCTGTGGTGTGTCAAGTTCTCCTCTGAACTGCCTGTGGTGTGTCAAGTTCTCCTCTGAACTGCCTGTGGTGTGTCAAGTTCTCCTGAACTGCCTGTGGTGTGTCAAATTCTCCTCTGAACTGCTAGTGGTGTGTCAAGTTCTCCTCTGAACTGCCTGTGGTGTGTCAAGTTCTCCTCTGAGCTGCCTATGGTGTTTCAAGTTCTCCTCTGAGCTGCCTATGGTGTGTCAAGTTCTCCTCTGAGCTGCCTATGGTGTGTCAAGTTCTCCTCTGAACTGCCTGTGGTGTGTCAAGTTCTCCTCTGAACTGCCTGTGGTGTGTCAAGTTCTCCTCTGAACTGCCTGTGGTGTGTCAATTTCTCCGCTGAACTGCTAGTGGTGTGTCAAGTTCTCCTCTTAACTGCTAGTGGTGTGTCAAGTTCTCCTCTGAACTGCCTGTGGTGTGTCAAGTTCTCCTCTGAACTGCCTGTGGTGTGTCAAGTTCTCCTCTGAACTGCTAGTGGTGTGTCAAGTTCTCCTCTTAACTGCTAGTGGTGTGTCAAGTTCTCCTCTGAACTGCTTGTGGTGTGTCAAGTTCTCCTCTGAGCTGCCTGTGGTGTGTCAAGTTCTCCTCTGAACTGCCTGTGGTGTGTCAAGTTCTCCTCTGAGCTGCCTATGGTGTGTCAAGTTCTCCTCTGAACTGCCTGTGGTGTGTCAAGTTCTCCTCTGAACTGCTTGTGGTGTGTCAAGTTCTCCTCTGAACTGCTAGTGGTGTGTCAAGTTCTCCTCTTAACTGCTAGTGGTGTGTCAAGTTCTCCTCTGAACTGCCTGTGGTGTGTCAAGTTCTCCTCTGAACTGCTTGTGGTGTGTCAAGTTCTCCTCTGAACTGCCTGTGGTGTGTCAAGTTCTCCTCTGAACTGCCTGTGGTGTGTCAAGTTCTCCTCTGAACTGCTTGTGGTGTGTCAAGTTCTCCTCTGAGCTGCCTATGGTGTGTCAAGTTCTCCTGAGCTGCCTGTGGTGTGTCAAGTTCTCCTCTGAACTGCTTGTGGTGTATCAAGTTCTCCTCTGAACTGCCTGTGGTGTGTCAAGTTCTGCTCTGAACTGCCTGTGGTATGTCAAGTTCTCCTCTGAACTGCCTGTGGTGTGTCAAGTTCTCCTCTGAACTGCCTGTGGTGTGTCAAGTTCTCCTCTGAACTGCTTGTGGTGTGTCTAGGTCTCCTCTGAGCTGCCTATGGTGTGTCAAGTTCTCCTCTGAACTGCTTGTGGTGTGTCAAGTTCTCCTCTGAACTGCTTGTGGTGTGTCAAGTTCTCCTCTGAACTGCCTGTGGTGTGTCAAGTTCTCCTCTGAACTGCTTGTGGTGTGTCAAGTTCTCCTCTGAACTGCCTGTGGTGTGTCAAGTTTTCCTCTGAACTGCCTGTGGTGTGTCAAGTTCTCCTCTGAGCTGCCTGTGGTGTGTCAAGTTCTCCTCTGAACTGCCTGTGGTGTGTCAAGTTCTCCTCTGAACTGCCTGTGCTGTGTCAAGTTCTCCTCTGAACTGCCTGTGGTGTGTCAAGTTCTCCTCTGAACTGCCTGTGGTGTGTCAAGTTCTCCTCTGAGCTGCCTATGGTGTGTCAAGTTCTCCTCTGAACTGCTTGTGGTGTGTCAAGTTCCCCTCTGAACTGCTTGTGGTGTGTCAAGTTCTCTGAACTGCCTGTGGTGTGTCAAGTTCTCCTCTGAACTGCCTGTGGTGTGTCAAGTTCTCCTCTGAGCTGCCTATGGTGTGTCAAGTTCTCCTCTGAGCTGCTTGTGGTGTGTCAAGGTCTCCTCTGAGCTGGTTGTGGTGTGTCAAGTTCTCCTCTGAGCTCGTTGTGGTGTGTCAAGTTCTCCTCTGAGCTGCCTATGGTGTGTCAAGTTCTCCTCTGAACTGTCTGTGGTGTGTCAAGTTCTCCTCTGAACTGCCTATGGTGTGTCAAGTTCCCCCTGAACTGCTTGTGGTGTGTCAAGTTCTCCTCTGAACTGCTTGTGGTGTGTCAAGTTCTCCTCTGAACTGCTTGTGGGTATTCAAGTTCTCCTCTGAGTTTCCTGTGGTGTGTCAAGTTCTCCTCTGAGTTTCCTGTGGTGTGTCACGTTCTCCTCTGAGTTTCCTGTGGTGTGTCAAGTTCTCCTCTGAGTTTCCTGTGGTGTGTCAAGTTCTCCTCTGAGTTTCCTGTGGTGTGTCAAGTTCTCCTCTGAGTTTCCTGTGGTGTGTCAAGTTCTCCTCTGAACTGCTTGTGGTGTGTCAAGTTCTCCTCTGAACTGCCTGTGGTGTGTCAAGTTCTCCTCTGAGCTGGTTGTGGTGTGTCAAGTTCTCCTCTGAACTGCCTGTGGTGTGTCAAGTTCTCCTCTGAACTGCCTGTGGTGTGTCAAGTTCTCCTCTGAACTGCTTGTGGTGTGTCAAGTTCTCCGCTGAACTGCTAGTGGTGTGTCAAGTTCTCCTCTGAACTGCCTGTGGTGTGTCAAGTTCTCCTCTGAGCTGCTTGTGGTGTGTCAAGTTCTCCTCTGAACTGCTTGTGGTGTGTCAAGTTCTCCTCTGAACTGCTAGTGGTGTGTCAAGTTCTCCTCTGAACTGCTTGTGGTGTGTCAAGTTCTCCTCTGAACTGCTAGTGGTGTGTCAAGTTCTCCTCTGAACTGCTTGTGGTGTGTCAAGTTCTCCGCTGAACTGCTAGTGGTGTGTCAAGTTCTCCTCTGAACTGCTTGTGGTGTGTCAAGTTCTCCTCTGAGCTGCTTGTGGTGTGTCAAGTTCTCCTCTGAACTGCCTGTGGTGTGTCAAGTTCTCCTCTGAGCTGATTGTGGTGTGTCAAGTTCTCCTCTGAGCTGCCTGTGGTGTGTCAAGTTCTCCTCTGAACTGCCTGTGGTGTGTCAAGTTCTCCTCTGAACTGTCTGTGGTGTGTCAAGTTCTTCTCTGAGCTGCTTGTGGTGTGTCAAGTTCTCCTCTGAGCTGCTTGTGGTGTGTCAAGTTCTCCTCTGAGCTGCTTGTGGTGTGTCAAGTTCTCCTCTGAGCTGCTTGTGGTGTGTCAAGTTCTCCTCTGAGCTGCTTGTGGTGTGTCAAGTTATCCTCTGAGCTGCTTGTGGTGTCTCAAGTTCTCCTCTGAACTGCTTGTGGTGTGTCAAGTTCTCCTCTGATCTGCCTGTGGTGTGTCAAGTTCTCCTCTGAACTGCCTGTGGTGTGTCAAGTTCTCCTCTGAACTGCTTGTGGTGTGTCAAGTTCTCCTCTGAGCTGCTTGTGGTGTGTCAAGTTCTCCTCTGAACTGCCTGTGGTGTGTCAAGTTCTCCTCTGAACTGCCTGTGGTGTGTCAAGTTCTCCTCTGAGCTGCCTATGGTGTTTCAAGTTCTCCTCTGAGCTGCCTATGGTGTGTCAAGTTCTCCTCTGAGCTGCTTGTGGTGTGTCAAGTTCTCCTCTGAACTGCTAGTGGTGTATCAAGTTCTCCTCTGAACTGCCTGTGGTGTGTCAGGTTCTCCTCTGAACTGCTTGTGGTGTGTCAAGTTCTCCTCTGAACTGCTAGTGGTGTGTCAAGTTCTCCTCTTAACTGCTAGTGGTGTGTCAGGTTCTCCTCTGAACTTCCTGTGGTGTGTCAAGTTCTCCTCTGAACTGCCTGTGGTGTGTCAAGTTCTCCTCTGAACTGCCTGTGGTGTGTCAAGTTCTCCTCTGAACTGCCTGTGGTGTGTCAAGTTCTCCTCTGAACTGCCTGTGGTGTGTCAAGTTCTCCTCTGAACTGCTTGTGGTGTGTCAAGTTCTCCTCTGAACTGCCTGTGGTGTGTCAAGTTCTCCTCTGAACTGCCTTGGGGTGTCAAGTTCTCCTCTGAACTGCCTGTGGTGTGTCAAGTTCTCCTCTGAACTGCCTGTGGTGTGTCAAGTTCTCCTCTGAGCTGCCTATGGTGTGTCAAGTTCTCCTCTGAACTGCTTGTGGTGTGTCAAGTTCCCCTCTGAACTGCTTGTGGTGTGTCAAGTTCTCTGAACTGCTTGTGGTGTTGTAAGTTCTCCTCTGAGCTGCCTATGGTGTGTCAAGTTCTCCTCTGAGCTGCTTGTGGTGTGTCAAGTTCTCCTCTGAGATGCCTATGGTGTGTCAAGTTCTCCTCTGAACTGCCTGTGGTGTGTCAAGTTCTCCTCTGAACTGCCTGTGGTGTGTCAAGTTCTCCTCTGAACTGCCTGTGGTGTGTCAAGTTCTCCTCTGAGCTGCCTGTGGTGTGTCAAGTTCTCCTCTGAGCTTCCTGTGGTGTGTCAAGTTCTCCTCAGAGCTGCCTGTGGTGTGTCAAGTTCTCCTCTGAACTGCCTGTGGTGTGTCAAGTTCTCCTCTGAACTGCCTGTGGTGTGTCAAGTTCTCCTGAACTGCCTGTGGTGTGTCAAATTCTCCTCTGAACTGCTGGTGGTGTGTCAAGTTCTCCTCTGAACTGCCTGTGGTGTGTCAAGTTCTCCTCTGAGCTGCCTATGGTGTTTCAAGTTCTCCTCTGAGCTGCCTATGGTGTGTCAAGTTCTCCTCTGAGCTGCCTATGGTGTGTCAAGTTCTCCTCTGAACTGCCTGTGGTGTGTCAAGTTCTCCTCTGAACTGCCTGTGGTGTGTCAAGTTCTCCTCTGAACTGCCTGTGGTGTGTCAATTTCTCCGCTGAACTGCTAGTGGTGTGTCAAGTTCTCCTCTTAACTGCTAGTGGTGTGTCAAGTTCTCCTCTGAACTGCCTGTGGTGTGTCAAGTTCTCCTCTGAACTGCCTGTGGTGTGTCAAGTTCTCCTCTGAACTGCTTGTGGTGTGTCAAGGTCTCCTCTGAGCTGCCTATGGTGTGTCAAGTTCTCCTCTGAACTGCTTGTGGTGTGTCAAGTTCTCCTCTGAACTGCTTGTGGTGTGTCAAGTTCTCCTCTGAACTGCCTGAGGTGTGTCAAGTTCTCCTCTGAACTGCTTGTGGTGTGTCAAGTTCTCCTCTGAACTGCCTGTGGTGTGTCAAGTGTTCCTCTGAACTGCCTGTGGTGTGTCAAGTTCTCCTCTGAGCTGCCTGTGGTGTGTCAAGTTCTCCTCTGAACTGCCTGTGGTGTGTCAAGTTCTCCTCTGAACTGCCTGTGCTGTGTCAAGTTCTCCTCTGAACTGCCTGTGGTGTGTCAAGTTCTCCTCTGAACTGCCTGTGGTGTGTCAAGTTCTCCTCTGAGCTGCCTATGGTGTGTCAAGTTCTCCTCTGAACTGCTTGTGGTGTGTCAAGTTCCCCTCTGAACTGCTTGTGGTGTGTCAAGTTCTCTGAACTGCCTGTGGTGTGTCAAGTTCTCCTCTGAACTGCCTGTGGTGTGTCAAGTTCTCCTCTGAGCTGCCTATGGTGTGTCAAGTTCTCCTTTGAGCTGCCTGTGGTGTGTCAAGTTCTCCTCTGAACTGCTTGTGGTGTGTCAAGTTCTCCTCTGAACTGCCTGTGGTGTGTCAAGTTCTCCTCTGAACTGCTTGTGATGTGTCAAGTTCTCCTCTGAACTGCCTGTGGTGTGTCAAGTTCTCCTCTGAACTGCCTGTGGTGTGTCAAGTTCTCCTCTGAACTGCTTGTGGTGTGTCAAGGTCTCCTCTGAGCTGCCTATGGTGTGTCAAGTTCTCCTCTGAACTGCTTGTGGTGTGTCAAGTTCTCCTCTGAACTGCTTGTGGTGTGCCAAGTTCTCCTCTGAACTGCCTGTGGTGTGTCAAGTTCTCCTCTGAACTGCTTGTGGTGTGTCAAGTTCTCCTCTGAACTGCCTGTGGTGTGTCAAGTTTTCCTCTGAACTGCCTGTGGTGTGTCAAGTTCTCCTCTGAGCTGCCTGTGGTGTGTCAAGTTCTCCTCTGAACTGCCTGTGGTGTGTCAAGTTCTCCTCTGATCTGCCTGTGCTGTGTCAAGTTCTCCTCTGAACTGCCTGTGGTGTGTCAAGTTCTCCTCTGAGCTGCCTATGGTGTGTCAAGTTCTCCTCTGAACTGCTTGTGGTGTGTCAAGTTCCCCTCTGAACTGCTTGTGGTGTGTCAAGTTCTCCTCTGAGCTGGTTGTGGTGTGTCAAGTTCTCCTCTGAGCTGGTTGTGGTGTGTCAAGTTCTCCTCTGAACTGCTTGTGGTGTGTCAAGGTCTCCTCTGAGCTGGTTGTGGTGTGTCAAGTTCTCCTCTGAGCTCGTTGTGGTGTGTCAAGTTCTCCTCTGAGCTGCCTATGGTGTGTCAAGTTCTCCTCTGAACTGTCTGTGGTGTGTCAAGTTCTCCTCTGAACTGCCTATGGTGTGTCAAGTTCCCCCTGAACTGCTTGTGGTGTGTCAAGTTCTCCTCTGAACTGCTTGTGGTGTGTCAAGTTCTCCTCTGAACTGCTTGTGGGTATTCAAGTTCTCCTCTGAGTTTCCTGTGGTGTGTCAAGTTCTCCTCTGAGTTTCCTGTGGTGTGTCACGTTCTCCTCTGAGTTTCCTGTGGTGTGTCAAGTTCTCCTCTGAGTTTCCTGTGGTGTGTCAAGTTCTCCTCTGAGTTTCCTGTGGTGTGTCAAGTTCTCCTCTGAGTTTCCTGTGGTGTGTCAAGTTCTCCTCTGAACTGCTTGTGGTGTGTCAAGTTCTCCTCTGAACTGCCTGTGGTGTGTCAAGTTCTCCTCTGAGCTGGTTGTGGTGTGTCAAGTTCTCCTCTGAACTGCCTGTGGTGTGTCAAGTTCTCCTCTGAACTGCCTGGGGTGTGTCAAGTTCTCCTCTGAACTGCTTGTGGTGTGTCAAGTTCTCCGCTGAACTGCTAGTGGTGTGTCAAGTTCTCCTCTGAACTGCCTGTGGTGTGTCAAGTTCTCCTCTGAGCTGCTTGTGGTGTGTCAAGTTCTCCTCTGAACTGCTTGTGGTGTGTCAAGTTCTCCTCTGAACTGCTAGTGGTGTGTCAAGTTCTCCTCTGAACTGCTTGTGGTGTGTCAAGTTCTCCTCTGAACTGCTAGTGGTGTGTCAAGTTCTCCTCTGAACTGCTTGTGGTGTGTCAAGTTCTCCGCTGAACTGCTAGTGGTGTGTCAAGTTCTCCTCTGAACTGCTTGTGGTGTGTCAAGTTCTCCTCTGAGCTGCTTGTGGTGTGTCAAGTTCTCCTCTGAACTGCCTGTGGTGTGTCAAGTTCTCCTCTGAGCTGATTGTGGTGTGTCAAGTTCTCCTCTGAGCTGCCTGTGGTGTGTCAAGTTCTCCTCTGAACTGCCTGTGGTGTGTCAAGTTCTCCTCTGAACTGTCTGTGGTGTGTCAAGTTCTTCTCTGAGCTGCTTGTGGTGTGTCAAGTTCTCCTCTGAGCTGCTTGTGGTGTGTCAAGTTCTCCTCTGAGCTGCTTGTGGTGTGTCAAGTTCTCCTCTGAGCTGCTTGTGGTGTGTCAAGTTCTCCTCTGAGCTGCTTGTGGTGTGTCAAGTTCTCCTCTGAGCTGCTTGTGGTGTCTCAAGTTCTCCTCTGAACTGCTTGTGGTGTGTCAAGTTCTCCTCTGAACTGCCTGTGGTGTGTCAAGTTCTCCTCTGAACTGCCTGTGGTGTGTCAAGTTCTCCTCTGAACTGCTTGTGGTGTGTCAAGTTCTCCTCTGAGCTGCTTGTGGTGTGTCAAGTTCTCCTCTGAACTGCCTGTGGTGTGTCAAGTTCTCCTCTGAACTGCCTGTGGTGTGTCAAGTTCTCCTCTGAGCTGCCTATGGTGTTTCAAGTTCTCCTCTGAGCTGCCTATGGTGTGTCAAGTTCTCCTCTGAGCTGCCTATGGTGTGTCAAGTTCTCCTCTGAGCTGCCTATGGTGTGTCAAGTTCTCCTCTGAGCTGCTTGTGGTGTGTCAAGTTCTCCTCTGAACTGCTAGTGGTGTATCAAGTTCTCCTCTGAACTGCCTGTGGTGTGTCAGGTTCTCCTCTGAACTGCTTGTGGTGTGTCAAGTTCTCCTCTGAACTGCTAGTGGTGTGTCAAGTTCTCCTCTTAACTGCTAGTGGTGTGTCAAGTTCTCCTCTGAACTTCCTGTGGTGTGTCAAGTTCTCCTCTGAACTGCTTGTGGTGTGTCAAGTTCTCCTCTGAACTGCCTGTGGTGTGTCAAGTTCTCCTCTGAACTGCCTGTGGTGTGTCAAGTTCTCCTCTGAACTGCCTGTGGTGTGTCAAGTTCTCCTCTGAACTGCTTGTGGTGTGTCAAGTTCTCCTCTGAACTGCCTGTGGTGTGTCAAGTTCTCCTCTGAACTGCCTTGGGGTGTCAAGTTCTCCTCTGAACTGCCTGTGGTGTGTCAAGTTCTCCTCTGAACTGCCTGTGGTGTGTCAAGTTCTCCTCTGAGCTGCCTATGGTGTGTCAAGTTCTCCTCTGAACTGCTTGTGGTGTGTCAAGTTCCCCTCTGAACTGCTTGTGGTGTGTCAAGTTCTCTGAACTGCTTGTGGTGTTGTAAGTTCTCCTCTGAGCTGCCTATGGTGTGTCAAGTTCTCCTCTGAGCTGCTTGTGGTGTGTCAAGTTCTCCTCTGAGATGCCTATGGTGTGTCAAGTTCTCCTCTGAACTGCCTGTGGTGTGTCAAGTTCTCCTCTGAACTGCCTGTGGTGTGTCAAGTTCTCCTCTGAACTGCCTGTGGTGTGTCAAGTTCTCCTCTGAGCTGCCTGTGGTGTGTCAAGTTCTCCTCTGAGCTGCCTGTGGTGTGTCAAGTTCTCCTCAGAGCTGCCTGTGGTGTGTCAAGTTCTCCTCTGAACTGCCTGTGGTGTGTCAAGTTCTCCTCTGAACTGCCTGTGGTGTGTCAAGTTCTCCTGAACTGCCTGTGGTGTGTCAAATTCTCCTCTGAACTGCTAGTGGTGTGTCAAGTTCTCCTCTGAACTGCCTGTGGTGTGTCAAGTTCTCCTCTGAGCTGCCTATGGTGTTTCAAGTTCTCCTCTGAGCTGCCTATGGTGTGTCAAGTTCTCATCTGAGCTGCCTATGGTGTGTCAAGTTCTCCTCTGAACTGCCTGTGGTGTGTCAAGTTCTCCTCTGAACTGCCTGTGGTGTGTCAAGTTCTCCTCTGAACTGCCTGTGGTGTGTCAATTTCTCCGCTGAACTGCTAGTGGTGTGTCAAGTTCTCCTCTTAACTGCTAGTGGTGTGTCACGTTCTCCTCTGAACTGCCTGTGGTGTGTCAAGTTCTCCTCTGAACTGCCTGTGGTGTGTCAAGTTCTCCTCTGAACTGCTAGTGGTGTGTCAAGTTCTCCTCTTAACTGCTAGTGGTGTGTCAAGTTCTCCTCTGAACTGCTTGTGGTGTGTCAAGTTCTCCTCTGAGCTGCCTGTGGTGTGTCAAGTTCTCCTCTGAACTGCCTGTGGTGTGTCAAGTTCTCCTCTGAGCTGCCTATGGTGTGTCAAGTTCTCCTCTGAACTGCCTGTGGTGTGTCAAGTTCTCCTCTGAACTGCTTGTGGTGTGTCAAGTTCTCCTCTGAACTGCTAGTGGTGTGTCAAGTTCTCCTCTTAACTGCTAGTGGTGTGTCAAGTTCTCCTCTGAACTGCCTGTGGTGTGTCAAGTTCTCCTCTGAACTGCTTGTGGTGTGTCAAGTTCTCCTCTGAACTGCCTGTGGTGTGTCAAGTTCTCCTCTGAACTGCCTGTGGTGTGTCAAGTTCTCCTCTGAGCTGCTTGTGGTGTGTCAAGTTCTCCTCTGAGCTGCCTATGGTGTGTCAAGTTCTCCTGAGCTGCCTGTGGTGTGTCAAGTTCTCCTCTGAACTGCTTGTGGTGTATCAAGTTCTCCTCTGAACTGCCTGTGGTGTGTCAAGTTCTGCTCTGAACTGCCTGTGGTATGTCAAGTTCTCCTCTGAACTGCCTGTGGTGTGTCAAGTTCTCCTCTGAACTGCCTGTGGTGTGTCAAGTTCTCCTCTGAACTGCTTGTGGTGTGTCAAGGTCTCCTCTGAGCTGCCTATGGTGTGTCAAGTTCTCCTCTGAACTGCTTGTGGTGTGTCAAGTTCTCCTCTGAACTGCTTGTGGTGTGTCAAGTTCTCCTCTGAACTGCCTGTGGTGTGTCAAGTTCTCCTCTGAACTGCTTGTGGTGTGTCAAGTTCTCCTCTGAACTGCCTGTGGTGTGTCAAGTTTTCCTCTGAACTGCCTGTGGTGTGTCAAGTTCTCCTCTGAGCTGCCTGTGGTGTGTCAAGTTCTCCTCTGAACTGCCTGTGGTGTGTCAAGTTCTCCTCTGAACTGCCTGTGCTGTGTCAAGTTCTCCTCTGAACTGCCTGTGGTGTGTCAAGTTCTCCTCTGAACTGCCTGTGGTGTGTCAAGTTCTCCTCTGAGCTGCCTATGGTGTGTCAAGTTCTCCTCTGAACTGCTTGTGGTGTGTAAAGTTCCCCTCTGAACTGCTTGTGGTGTGTCAAGTTCTCTGAACTGCCTGTGGTGTGTCAAGTTCTCCTCTGAACTGCCTGTGGTGTGTCAAGTTCTCCTCTGAGCTGCCTATGGTGTGTCAAGTTCTCCTCTGAGCTGCTTGTGGTGTGTCAAGGTCTCCTCTGAGCTGGTTGTGGTGTGTCAAGTTCTCCTCTGAGCTCGTTGTGGTGTGTCAAGTTCTCCTCTGAGCTGCCTATGGTGTGTCAAGTTCTCCTCTGAACTGTCTGTGGTGTGTCAATTTCTCCTCTGAACTGCCTATGGTGTGTCAAGTTCCCCCTGAACTGCTTGTGGTGTG
This sequence comes from Deroplatys truncata, assembly GCA_030765065.1. NCBI lineage: Eukaryota > Metazoa > Arthropoda > Insecta > Mantodea > Mantidae > Deroplatys > Deroplatys truncata. The sequence goes on along the minus strand of CM060989.1, from coordinate 129,960,726 downwards.
TCAAGTTCTCCTCTGAACTGCTTGTGGTGTGTCAAGTTCTCCTCTGAACTGCTTGTGGGTATTCAAGTTCTCCTCTGAGTTTCCTGTGGTGTGTCAAGTTCTCCTCTGAGTTTCCTGTGGTGTGTCACGTTCTCCTCTGAGTTTCCTGTGGTGTGTCAAGTTCTCCTCTGAGTTTCCTGTGGTGTGTCAAGTTCTCCTCTGAGTTTCCTGTGGTGTGTCAAGTTCTCCTCTGAGTTTCCTGTGGTGTGTCAAGTTCTCCTCTGAACTGCTTGTGGTGTGTCAAGTTCTCCTCTGAACTGCCTGTGGTGTGTCAAGTTCTCCTCTGAGCTGGTTGTGGTGTGTCAAGTTCTCCTCTGAACTGCCTGTGGTGTGTCAAGTTCTCCTCTGAACTGCCTGTGGTGTGTCAAGTTCTCCTCTGAACTGCTTGTGGTGTGTCAAGTTCTCCGCTGAACTGCTAGTGGTGTGTCAAGTTCTCCTCTGAACTGCCTGTGGTGTGTCAAGTTCTCCTCTGAGCTGCTTGTGGTGTGTCAAGTTCTCCTCTGAACTGCTTGTGGTGTGTCAAGTTCTCCTCTGAACTGCTAGTGGTGTGTCAAGTTCTCCTCTGAACTGCTTGTGGTGTGTCAAGTTCTCCTCTGAACTGCTAGTGGTGTGTCAAGTTCTCCTCTGAACTGCTTGTGGTGTGTCAAGTTCTCCGCTGAACTGCTAGTGGTGTGTCAAGTTCTCCTCTGAACTGCTTGTGGTGTGTCAAGTTCTCCTCTGAGCTGCTTGTGGTGTGTCAAGTTCTCCTCTGAACTGCCTGTGGTGTGTCAAGTTCTCCTCTGAGCTGATTGTGGTGTGTCAAGTTCTCCTCTGAGCTGCCTGTGGTGTGTCAAGTTCTCCTCTGAACTGCCTGTGGTGTGTCAAGTTCTCCTCTGAACTGTCTGTGGTGTGTCAAGTTCTTCTCTGAGCTGCTTGTGGTGTGTCAAGTTCTCCTCTGAGCTGCTTGTGGTGTGTCAAGTTCTCCTCTGAGCTGCTTGTGGTGTGTCAAGTTCTCCTCTGAGCTGCTTGTGGTGTGTCAAGTTCTCCTCTGAGCTGCTTGTGGTGTGTCAAGTTATCCTCTGAGCTGCTTGTGGTGTCTCAAGTTCTCCTCTGAACTGCTTGTGGTGTGTCAAGTTCTCCTCTGATCTGCCTGTGGTGTGTCAAGTTCTCCTCTGAACTGCCTGTGGTGTGTCAAGTTCTCCTCTGAACTGCTTGTGGTGTGTCAAGTTCTCCTCTGAGCTGCTTGTGGTGTGTCAAGTTCTCCTCTGAACTGCCTGTGGTGTGTCAAGTTCTCCTCTGAACTGCCTGTGGTGTGTCAAGTTCTCCTCTGAGCTGCCTATGGTGTTTCAAGTTCTCCTCTGAGCTGCCTATGGTGTGTCAAGTTCTCCTCTGAGCTGCCTATGGTGTGTCAAGTTCTCCTCTGAGCTGCCTATGGTGTGTCAAGTTCTCCTCTGAGCTGCTTGTGGTGTGTCAAGTTCTCCTCTGAACTGCTAGTGGTGTATCAAGTTCTCCTCTGAACTGCCTGTGGTGTGTCAGGTTCTCCTCTGAACTGCTTGTGGTGTGTCAAGTTCTCCTCTGAACTGCTAGTGGTGTGTCAAGTTCTCCTCTTAACTGCTAGTGGTGTGTCAAGTTCTCCTCTGAACTTCCTGTGGTGTGTCAAGTTCTCCTCTGAACTGCCTGTGGTGTGTCAAGTTCTCCTCTGAACTGCCTGTGGTGTGTCAAGTTCTCCTCTGAACTGCCTGTGGTGTGTCAAGTTCTCCTCTGAACTGCCTGTGGTGTGTCAAGTTCTCCTCTGAACTGCTTGTGGTGTGTCAAGTTCTCCTCTGAACTGCCTGTGGTGTGTCAAGTTCTCCTCTGAACTGCCTTGGGGTGTCACGTTCTCCTCTGAACTGCCTGTGGTGTGTCAAGTTCTCCTCTGAACTGCCTGTGGTGTGTCAAGTTCTCCTCTGAGCTGCCTATGGTGTGTCAAGTTCTCCTCTGAACTGCTTGTGGTGTGTCAAGTTCCCCTCTGAACTGCTTGTGGTGTGTCAAGTTCTCTGAACTGCTTGTGGTGTTGTAAGTTCTCCTCTGAGCTGCCTATGGTGTGTCAAGTTCTCCTCTGAGCTGCTTGTGGTGTGTCAAGTTCTCCTCTGAGATGCCTATGGTGTGTCAAGTTCTCCTCTGAACTGCCTGTGGTGTGTCAAGTTCTCCTCTGAACTGCCTGTGGTGTGTCAAGTTCTCCTCTGAACTGCCTGTGGTGTGTCAAGTTCTCCTCTGAGCTGCCTGTGGTGTGTCAAGTTCTCCTCTGAGCTTCCTGTGGTGTGTCAAGTTCTCCTCAGAGCTGCCTGTGGTGTGTCAAGTTCTCCTCTGAACTGCCTGTGGTGTGTCAAGTTCTCCTCTGAACTGCCTGTGGTGTGTCAAGTTCTCCTGAACTGCCTGTGGTGTGTCAAATTCTCCTCTGAACTGCTGGTGGTGTGTCAAGTTCTCCTCTGAACTGCCTGTGGTGTGTCAAGTTCTCCTCTGAGCTGCCTATGGTGTTTCAAGTTCTCCTCTGAGCTGCCTATGGTGTGTCAAGTTCTCCTCTGAGCTGCCTATGGTGTGTCAAGTTCTCCTCTGAACTGCCTGTGGTGTGTCAAGTTCTCCTCTGAACTGCCTGTGGTGTGTCAAGTTCTCCTCTGAACTGCCTGTGGTGTGTCAATTTCTCCGCTGAACTGCTAGTGGTGTGTCAAGTTCTCCTCTTAACTGCTAGTGGTGTGTCAAGTTCTCCTCTGAACTGCCTGTGGTGTGTCAAGTTCTCCTCTGAACTGCCTCTGGTGTGTCAAGTTCTCCTCTGAACTGCTAGTGGTGTGTCAAGTTCTCCTCTTAACTGCTAGTGGTGTGTCAAGTTCTCCTCTGAACTGCTTGTGGTGTGTCAAGTTCTCCTCTGAGCTGCCTGTGGTGTGTCAAGTTCTCCTCTGAACTGCCTGTGGTGTGTCAAGTTCTCCTCTGAGCTGCCTATGGTGTGTCAAGTTCTCCTCTGAACTGCCTGTGGTGTGTCAAGTTCTCCTCTGAACTGCTTGTGGTGTGTCAAGTTCTCCTCTGAACTGCTAGTGGTGTGTCAAGTTCTCCTCTTAACTGCTAGTGGTGTGTCAAGTTCTCCTCTGAACTGCCTGTGGTGTGTCAAGTTCTCCTCTGAACTGCTTGTGGTGTGTCAAGTTCTCCTCTGAACTGCCTGTGGTGTGTCAAGTTCTCCTCTGAACTGCCTGTGGTGTGTCAAGTTCTCCTCTGAACTGCTTGTGGTGTGTCAAGTTCTCCTCTGAGCTGCCTATGGTGTGTCAAGTTCTCCTGAGCTGCCTGTGGTGTGTCAAGTTCTCCTCTGAACTGCTTGTGGTGTATCAAGTTCTCCTCTGAACTGCCTGTGGTGTGTCAAGTTCTGCTCTGAACTGCCTGTGGTATGTCAAGTTCTCCTCTGAACTGCCTGTGGTGTGTCAAGTTCTCCTCTGAACTGCCTGTGGTGTGTCAAGTTCTCCTCTGAACTGCTTGTGGTGTGTCAAGGTCTCCTCTGAGCTGCCTATGGTGTGTCAAGTTCTCCTCTGAACTGCTTGTGGTGTGTCAAGTTCTCCTCTGAACTGCTTGTGGTGTGTTAAGTTCTCCTCTGAACTGCCTGTGGTGTGTCAAGTTCTCCTCTGAACTGCTTGTGGTGTGTCAAGTTCTCCTCTGAACTGCCTGTGGTGTGTCAAGTTTTCCTCTGAACTGCCTGTGGTGTGTCAAGTTCTCCTCTGAGCTGCCTGTGGTGTGTCAAGTTCTCCTCTGAACTGCCTGTGGTGTGTCAAGTTCTCCTCTGAACTGCCTGTGCTGTGTCAAGTTCTCCTCTGAACTGCCTGTGGTGTGTCAAGTTCTCCTCTGAACTGCCTGTGGTGTGTCAAGTTCTCCTCTGAGCTGCCTATGGTGTGTCAAGTTCTCCTCTGAACTGCTTGTGGTGTGTCAAGTTCCCCTCTGAACTGCTTGTGGTGTGTCAAGTTCTCTGAACTGCCTGTGGTGTGTCAAGTTCTCCTCTGAACTGCCTGTGGTGTGTCAAGTTCTCCTCTGAGCTGCCTATGGTGTGTCAAGTTCTCCTCTGAGCTGCCTGTGGTGTGTCAAGTTCTCCTCTGAACTGCTTGTGGTGTGTCAAGTTCTCCTCTGAACTGCCTGTGGTGTGTCAAGTTCTCCTCTGAACTGCTTGTGATGTGTCAAGTTCTCCTCTGAACTGCCTGTGGTGTGTCAAGTTCTCCTCTGAACTGCCTGTGGTGTGTCAAGTTCTCCTCTGAACTGCTTGTGGTGTGTCAAGGTCTCCTCTGAGCTGCCTATGGTGTGTCAAGTTCTCCTCTGAACTGCTTGTGGTGTGTCAAGTTCTCCTCTGAACTGCTTGTGGTGTGCCAAGTTCTCCTCTGAACTGCCTGTGGTGTGTCAAGTTCTCCTCTGAACTGCTTGTGGTGTGTCAAGTTCTCCTCTGAACTGCCTGTGGTGTGTCAAGTTTTCCTCTGAACTGCCTGTGGTGTGTCAAGTTCTCCTCTGAGCTGCCTGTGGTGTGTCAAGTTCTCCTCTGAACTGCCTGTGGTGTGTCAAGTTCTCCTCTGATCTGCCTGTGCTGTGTCAAGTTCTCCTCTGAACTGCCTGTGGTGTGTCAAGTTCTCCTCTGAACTGCCTGTGGTGTGTCAAGTTCTCCTCTGAGCTGCCTATGGTGTGTCAAGTTCTCCTCTGAACTGCTTGTGGTGTGTCAAGTTCCTTTCTGAACTGCTTGTGGTGTGTCAAGTTCTCCTCTGAGCTGGTTGTGGTGTGTCAAGTTCTCCTCTGAGCTGGTTGTGGTGTGTCAAGTTCTCCTCTGAACTGCTTGTGGTGTGTCAAGGTCTCCTCTGAGCTGGTTGTGGTGTGTCAAGTTCTCCTCTGAGCTGGTTGTGGTGTGTCAAGTTCTCCTCTGAGCTGCCTATGGTGTGTCAAGTTCTCCTCTGAACTGTCTGTGGTGTGTCAAGTTCTCCTCTGAACTGCCTATGGTGTGTCAAGTTCCCCCTGAACTGCTTGTGGTGTGTCAAGTTCTCCTCTGAACTGCTTGTGGTGTGTCAAGTTCTCCTCTGAACTGCTTGTGGTGTGTCAAGTTCTCCTCTGAGTTTCCTGTGGTGTGTCAAGTTCTCCTCTGAGTTTCCTGTGGTGTGTCACGTTCTCCTCTGAGTTTCCTGTGGTGTGTCAAGTTCTCCTCTGAGTTTCCTGTGGTGTGTCAAGTTCTCCTCTGAGTTTCCTGTGGTGTGTCAAGTTCTCCTCTGAGTTTCCTGTGGTGTGTCAAGTTCTCCTCTGAACTGCTTGTGGTGTGTCAAGTTCTCCTCTGAACTGCCTGTGGTGTGTCAAGTTCTCCTCTGAGTTTCCTGTGGTGTGTCAAGTTCTCCTCTGAGCTGCTTGTGGTGTGTCAAGTTCTCCTCTGAGCTGCTTGTGGTGTGTCAAGTTCTCCTCTGAACTGCCTGTGGTGAGTCAAGTTCTCCTCTGAACTGCCTGTAGTGTGTTAAGTTCTCCTCTGAACTGCCTGTGGTGTGTCAAGTTCTCCTCTGAGCTGGTTGTGGTGTGTCAAGTTCTCCTCTGAACTGCCTGTGGTGTGTCAAGTTCTCCTCTGAACTGCCTGTGGTGTGTCAAGTTCTCCTCTGAACTGCTTGTGGTGTGTCAAGTTCTCCGCTGAACTGCTAGTGGTGTGTCAAGTTCTCCTCTGAACTGCCTGTGGTGTGTCAAGTTCTCCTCTGAGCTGCTTGTGGTGTGTCAAGTTCTCCTCTGAACTGCTTGTGGTGTGTCAAGTTCTCCTCTGAACTGCTAGTGGTGTGTCAAGTTCTCCTCTGAACTGCTTGTGGTGTGTCAAGTTCTCCTCTGAACTGCTAGTGGTGTGTCAAGTTCTCCTCTGAACTGCTTGTGGTGTGTCAAGTTCTCCGCTGAACTGCTAGTGGTGTGTCAAGTTCTCCTCTGAACTGCTTGTGGTGTGTCAAGTTCTCCTCTGAGCTGCTTGTGGTGTGTCAAGTTCTCCTCTGAACTGCCTGTGGTGTGTCAAGTTCTCCTCTGAGCTGATTGTGGTGTGTCAAGTTCTCCTCTGAGCTGCCTGTGGTGTGTCAAGTTCTCCTCTGAACTGCCTGTGGTGTGTCAAGTTCTCCTCTGAACTGTCTGTGGTGTGTCAAGTTCTCCTCTGAGCTGCTTGTGGTGTGTCAAGTTCTCCTCTGAGCTGCTTGTGGTGTGTCAAGTTCTCCTCTGAGCTGCTTGTGGTGTGTCAAGTTCTCCTCTGAGCTGCTTGTGGTGTGTCAAGTTCTCCTCTGAGCTGCTTGTGGTGTCTCAAGTTCTCCTCTGAACTGCTTGTGGTGTGTCACGTTCTCCTCTGAACTGCCTGTGGTGTGTCAAGTTCTCCTCTGAACTGCTTGTGGTGTGTCAAGTTCTCCTCTGAGCTGCTTGTGGTGTGTCAAGTTCTCCTCTGAACTGCCTGTGGTGTGTCAAGTTCTCCTCTGAACTGCCTGTGGTGTGTCAAGTTCTCCTCTGAGCTGCCTATGGTGTTTCAAGTTCTCCTCTGAGCTGCCTATGGTGTGTCAAGTTCTCCTCTGAGCTGGCTATGGTGTGTCAAGTTCTCCTCTGAGCTGCTTGTGGTGTGTCAAGTTCTCCTCTGAACTGCTAGTGGTGTATCAAGTTCTCCTCTGAACTGCCTGTGGTGTGTCAAGTTCTCCTCTGAACTGCCTGTGGTGTGTCAGGTTCTCCTCTGAACTGCTTGTGGTGTGTCAAGTTCTCCTCTGAACTGCTAGTGGTGTGTCAAGTTCTCCTCTTAACTGCTAGTGGTGTGTCAAGTTCTCCTCTGAACTTCCTGTGGTGTGTCAAGTTCTCCTCTGAACTGCTTGTGGTGTGTCAAGTTCTCCTCTGAACTGCTTGTGGTGTGTCAAGTTCTCCTCTGAACTGCCTGTGGTGTGTCAAGTTCTCCTCTGAACTGCCTGTGGTGTGTCAAGTTCTCCTCTGAACTGCTTGTGGTGTGTCAAGTTCTCCTCTGAACTGCCTGTGGTGTGTCAAGTTCTCCTCTGAACTGCCTTGGGGTGTCAAGTTCTCCTCTGAACTGCCTGTGGTGTGTCAAGTTCTCCTCTGAACTGCCTGTGGTGTGTCAAGTTCTCCTCTGAGCTGCCTATGGTGTGTCAAGTTCTCCTCTGAACTGCTTGTGGTGTGTCAAGTTCCCCTCTGAACTGCTTGTGGTGTGTCAAGTTCTCTGAACTGCTTGTGGTGTTGTAAGTTCTCCTCTGAGCTGCCTATGGTGTGTCAAGTTCTCCTCTGAGCTGCTTGTGGTGTGTCAAGTTCTCCTCTGATATGCCTATGGTGTGTCAAGTTCTCCTCTGAACTGCCTGTGGTGTGTCAAGTTCTCCTCTGAACTGCCTGTGGTGTGTCAAGTTCTCCTCTGAACTGCCTGTGGTGTGTCAAGTTCTCCTCTGAACTGCCTGTGGTGTGTCAAGTTCTCCTGAACTGCCTGTGGTGTGTCAAATTCTCCTCTGAACTGCTAGTGGTGTGTCAAGTTCTCCTCTGAACTGCCTGTGGTGTGTCAAGTTCTCCTCTGAGCTGCCTATGGTGTTTCAAGTTCTCCTCTGAACTGCTTGTGGTGTGTCAAGTTCTCCTATGAGCTGCCTTTGGTGTGTCAAGTTCTCCTCTGAGCTGGTTGTGGTGTGTGAAGTTCTCCTCTGAACTGCCTGTGGTGTGTCAAGTTCTCCTCTGAACTGCTAGTGGTGTGTCAAGTTCTCCTCTGAACTGCTAGTGGTGTGTCAAGTTCTCCTCTGAACTGCTAGTGGTGTGTCAAGTTCTCCTCTGAACTGCTTGTGGTGTGTCAAGTTCTCCTCTGAACTGCCTGTGGTGTGTCAAGTTCTCCTCTGAACTTCTTGTGGTGTGTCAAGTTCTCCTCTGAGCTGCTTGTGGTGTGTCAAGTTCTCCTCTTAACTGCTAGTGGTGTGTCAAGTTCTCCTCTGAACTGCTAGTGGTGTGTCAAGTTCTCCTCTGAACTGCCTGTGGTGTGTCAAGTTCTCCTCTGAACTGCTAGTGGTGTGTCAAGTTCTCCTCTGAACTGCTTGTGGTGTGTCAAGTTCTCCTCTGAACTGCTAGTGGTGTGTCAAGTTCTCCTCTGAACTGCTTGTGGTGTGTCAAGTTCTCCTCTGAACTGCCTGTGGTGTGTCAAGTTCTCCTCTGAACTGCTTGTGGTGTGTCAAGTTCTCCTCTTAACTGCTAGTGGTGTGTCAAGTTCTCCTCTGAACTGCTTGTGGTGTGTCAAGTTCTCCTCTGAACAGCTTGTGGTGTGTCAAGTTCTCCTCTGAGCTGCCTGTGGTGTGTCAAGTTCTCCTCTGAACAGCTTGTGGTGTGTCAAGTTCTCCTCTGAACTGCCTGTGGTGTGTCAAGTTCTCCTCTGAACTGCTAGTGGTGTGTCAAGTTCTCCTCTGAACTGCTTGTGGTGTGTCAAGTTCTCCTCTGAACTGCTTGTGGTGTGTCAAGTTCTCCTCTTAACTGCTAGTGGTGTGTCAAGTTCTCCTCTGAACTGCTAGTGGTGTGTCAAGTTCTCCTCTGAACTGCTAGTGGTGTGTCAAGTTCTCCTCTGAACTGCTTGTGGTGTATCAAGTTCTCCTCTGAACTGCCTGTGGTGTGTCAAGTTCTCTGAACTGCTAGTGGTGTGTCAAGTTCTCTGAACTGCTAGTGGTGTGTCAAGTTCTCTGAACTGCTTGTGGTGTATCAAGGTCTCCTCTGAGCTGCCTGTGGTGTGTCAAGTTCTCCTCTGAACTGCCTGTGGTGTGTCAAGTTCTCCTCTGAACTGCTTGTGGTGTGTCAAGTTCTCCTCTGAACTGCTAGTGGTGTGTCAAGTTCTCCTCTGAACTGCTTGTGGTGTGTCAAGTTCTCTGAACTGCTAGTGGTGTGTCAAGTTCTCCTCTGAACTGCTTGTGGTGTGTCAAGTTCTCCGCTGAACTGCTAGTGGTGTGTCAAGTTCTCCTCTGAACTGCTACTGGTGTGTCAAGTTCTCCTCTGAACTGCTAGTGGTGTGTCAAGTTCTCCTCTGAACTGCTTGTGGTGTGTCAAGTTCTCCTCTGAACTGCTAGTGGTGTGTCAAGTTCTCCTCTGAACTGCTAGTGGTGTGTCAAGTTCTCCTCTTAACTGCTAGTGGTGTGTCAAGTTCTCCTCTTAACTGCTAGTGGTGTGTCAAGTTCTCCTCTGAACTGCTTGTGGTGTGTCAAGTTCTCCTCTGAACTGCCTGTGGTGTGTCAAGTTCTCCTCTGAACTGCCTGTGGTGTGTCAAGTTCTCCTCTGAGCTGCCTATGGTGTGTCAAGTTCTCCTCTGAGCTGCCTGTGGTGTGTCAAGTTCTCCTCTGAACTGCTTGTGGTGTGTCAAGTTCTCCTCTGAACTGCCTGTGGTGTGTCAAGTTCTCCTCTGAACTGCCTGTGGTGTGTCAAGTTCTCCTCTGAACTGCCTGTGGTGTGTCAAGTTCTCCTCTGAACTGCTTGTGGTGTGTCAAGGTCTCCTCTGAGCTGCCTATGGTGTGTCAAGTTCTCCTCTGAACTGCTTGTGGTGTGTCAAGTTCTCTGAACTGCTTGTGGTGTGTCAAGTTCTCCTCTGAGCTGCTTGTGGTGTGTCAAGTTCTCCTCTGAACTGCCTGTGGTGTGTCAAGTTCTCCTCTGAACTGCTTGTGGTGTGTCAAGTTCTCCTCTGAACTGCTTGTGGTGTGTCAAGTTCTCCTCTGAACTGCCTGTGGTGTGTCAAGTTCTCCTCTAAACTGCTTGTGGTGTGTCAAGTTCTCCTCTGAACTGCCTGTGGTGTGTCAAGTTTTCCTCTGAACTGCCTGTGGTGTGTCAAGTTCTCCTCTGAGCTGCCTGTGGTGTGTCAAGTTCTCCTCTGAACTGCCTGTGGTGTGTCAAGTTCTCCTCTGAACTGCCTGTGCTGTGTCAAGTTCTCCTCTGAACTGCCTGTGGTGTGTCAAGTTCTCCTCTGAACTGCCTGTGGTGTGTCAAGTTCTCCTCTGAGCTGCCTATGGTGTGTCAAGTTCTCCTCTGAACTGCTTGTGGTGTGTCAAGTTCCCCTCTGAACTGCTTGTGGTGTGTCAAGTTCTCTGAACTGCTTGTGGTGTGTCAAGTTCTCCTCTGAGCTGCTTGTGGTGTGTCAAGTTCTCCTCTGAGCTGCTTGTGGTGTGTCAAGTTCTCCTCTGAGCTGCTTGTGGTGTGTCAAGTTCTCCTCTGAACTGCTTGTGGTGTGTCAAGTTCTCCTCTGAGCTGCTTGTGGTGTGTCAAGTTCTCCTCTGAGCTGGCTATGGTGATTCAAGTTCTCCTCTGAACTGCCTGTGGTGTGTCAAGTTCTCCTCTGAACTGCCTGTGGTGTGTCAAATTCTCCTCTGAACTGCCTGTGGTGTGTCAAGTTCTCCTCTGAACTGCTTGTGGTGTGTCAAATTCTCCTCTGAACTGCCTGTGGTGTGTCAAGTTCTCCTCTGAACTGATTGTGGTGTGTCAAGTTCTCCTCTGAGCTGCCTATTTTGATTCAAGTTCTCCTCTGAACTGCTTGTGGTGTGTCAAGTTCTCCTCTGAACTGCTAGTGGTGTGTCAAGTTCTCCTCTGAACTGCCTGTGGTGTGTCAAGTTCTCCTCTGAACTGCCTGTGGTGTGTCAGGTTCTCCTCTGAACTGCTAGTGGTGTGTCAAGTTCTCCGCTGAACTGCTAGTGGTGTGTCAAGTTCTCCTCTGAACTGCTTGTGGTGTGTCAAGTTCTCTGAACTGCTAGTGGTGTGTCAAGTTCTCCTCTGAACTGCCTGTGGTGTGTCAAGTTCTCCTCTGAACTGCCTGTGGTGTGTCAAGTTCTCCTCTGAGCTGCCTATGGTGTGTCAAGTTCTCCTCTGAGCTGCCTGTGGTGTGTCAAGTTCTCCTCTGAACTGCTTGTGGTGTGTCAAGTTCTCCTCTGAACTGCCTGTGGTGTGTCAAGTTTTCCTCTGAACTGCCTGTGGTGTGTCAAGTTCTCCTCTGAACTGCCTGTGGTGTGTCAAGTTCTCCTCTGAACTGCTTGTGGTGTGTCAAGGTCTCCTCTGAGCTGCCTATGGTGTGTCAAGTTCTCCTCTGAACTGCTTGTGGTGTGTCAAGTTCTCCTCTGAACTGCTTGTGGTGTGTCAAGTTCTCCTCTGAACTGCCTGTGGTGTGTCAAGTTCTCCTCTGAACTGCTTGTGGTGTGTCAAGTTCTCCTCTGAACTGCCTGTGGTGTGTCAAGTTTTCCTCTGAACTGCCTGTGGTGTGTCAAGTTCTCCTCTGAGCTGCCTGTGGTGTGTCAAGTTCTCCTCTGAACTGCCTGTGGTGTGTCAAGTTCTCCTCTGAACTGCCTGTGCTGTGTCAAGTTCTCCTCTGAACTGCCTGTGGTGTGTCAAGTTCTCCTCTGAACTGCCTGTGGTGTGTCAAGTTCTCCTCTGAGCTGCCTATGGTGTGTCAAGTTCACCTCTGAACTGCTTGTGGTGTGTCAAGTTCCCCTCTGAACTGCTTGTGGTGTGTCAAGTTCTCTGAACTGCTTGTGGTGTGTCAAGTTCTCCTCTGAGCTGCTTGTGGTGTGTCAAGTTGTCCTCTGAGCTGCTTGTGGTGTGTCAAGTTCTCCTCTGAGCTGCTTGTGGTGTGTCAAGTTCTCCTCTGAGCTGCTTGTGGTGTGTCAAGTTCTCCTCTGAACTGCTTGTGGTGTGTCAAGTTCTCCTCTGAGCTGCTTGTGGTGTGTCAAGTTCTCCTCTGAGCTGCCTATGGTGATTCAAGTTCTCCTCTGAACTGCCTGTGGTGTGTCAAGTTCTCCTCTGAACTGCCTGTGGTGTGTCAAATTCTCCTCTGAACTGCCTGTGGTGTGTCAAGTTCTCCTCTGAACTGCTTGTGGTGTGTCAAGTTCTCCTCTGAGCTGCCTATGGTGATTCAAGTTCTCCTCTGAACTGCCTGTGGTGTGTCAAGTTCTCCTCTGAACTGCCTGTGGTGTGTCACGTTCTCCTCTGAACTGCTTGTGGTGTATCAAGTTCTCCTCTGAACTGCTTGTGGTGTGTCAAGTTCTCCTCTGAACTGCCTGTGGTGTGTCAAATTCTCCTCTGAACTGCTAGTGGTGTGTCAAGTTCTCCTCTGAACTGCCTGTGGTGTGTCAAGTGCTCCTCTGAACTGCCTGTGGTGTGTCAAGTTCTCCTCTGAACTGCTTGTGGTGTGTCAAGTTCTCCTCTGAACTGCTTGTGGTGTGTCAAGTTCTCCTCTGAACTGCCTGTGGTGTGTCAAGTTCTCCTCTGAGCTGCCTGTGGTGTGTCAAGTTCTCCTCTGAACTGCCTGTGGTGTGTCAAGTTCTCCTCTGAGCTGCCTATGGTGTTTCAAGTTCTCCTCTGAGCTGCCTATGGTGTGTCAAGTTCTCCTCTGAGCTGCCTATGGTGTGTCAAGTTCTCCTCTGAGCTGCCTATGGTGTGTCAAGTTCTCCTCTGAGCTGCTTGTGGTGTGTCAAGTTCTCCTCTGAACTGCTAGTGGTGTATCAAGTTCTCCTCTGAACTGCCTGTGGTGTGTCAAGTTCTCCTCTGAACTGCCTGTGGTGTGTCAGGTTCTCCTCTGAACTGCTTGTGGTGTGGCAAGTTCTACTCTGAACTGCTAGTGGTGTGTCAAGTTCTCCTCTTAACTGCTAGTGGTGTGTCAAGTTCTCCTCTGAACTTCCTGTGGTGTGTCAAGTTCTCCTCTGAACTGCTTGTGGTGTGTCAAGTTCTCCTCTGAACTGCCTGTGGTGTGTCAAGTTCTCCTCTGAACTGCCTGTGGTGTGTCAAGTTCTCCTCTGAACTGCCTGTGGTGTGTCAAGTTCTCCTCTGAACTGCCTGTGGTGTGTCAAGTTCTCCTCTGAATTGCCTGTGGTGTGTCAAGTTCTCCTCTGAACTGCCTTGGGGTGTCAAGTTCTCCTCTGAACTGCCTGTGGTGTGTCAAGTTCTCCTCTGAACTGCCTGTGGTGTGTCAAGTTCTCCTCTGAACTGCCTGTGGTGTGTCAAGTTCTCCTCTGAACTGCTTGTGGTGTGTCAAGTTCCCCTCTGAACTGCTTGTGGTGTGTCAAGTTCTCTGAACTGCTTGTGGTGTTGTAAGTTCTCCTCTGAGCTGCCTATGGTGTGTCAAGTTCTCCTCTGAGCTGCTTGTGGTGTGTCAAGTTCTCCTCTGAGATGCCTATGGTGTGTCAAGTTCTCCTCTGAACTGCCTGTGGTGTGTCAAGTTCTCCTCTGAACTGCCTGTGGTGTGTCAAGTTCTCCTCTGAGCTGCCTGTGGTGTGTCAAGTTCTCCTCTGAGCTGCCTGTGGTGTGTCAAGTTCTCCTCAGAGCTGCCTGTGGTGTGTCAAGTTCTCCTCTGAACTGCCTGTGGTGTGTCAAGTTCTCCTCTGAACTGCCTGTGGTGTGTCAAGTTCTCCTGAACTGCCTGTGGTGTGTCAAATTCTCCTCTGAACTGCTAGTGGTGTGTCAAGTTCTCCTCTGAACTGCCTGTGGTGTGTCAAGTTCTCCTCTGAGCTGCCTATGGTGTTTCAAGTTCTCCTCTGAGCTGCCTATGGTGTGTCAAGTTCTCCTCTGAGCTGCCTATGGTGTGTCAAGTTCTCCTCTGAACTGCCTCTGGTGTGTCAAGTTCTCCTCTGAACTGCCTGTGGTGTGTCAAGTTCTCCTCTGAACTGCCTGTGGTGTGTCAATTTCTCCGCTGAACTGCTAGTGGTGTGTCAAGTTCTCCTCTTAACTGCTAGTGGTGTGTCAAGTTCTCCTCTGAACTTCCTGTGGTGTGTCAAGTTCTCCTCTGAACTGCTTGTGGTGTGTCAAGTTCTCCTCTGAACTGCCTGTGGTGTGTCAAGTTCTCCTCTGAACTGCCTGTGGTGTGTCAAGTTCTCCTCTGAACTGCCTGTGGTGTGTCAAGTTCTCCTCTGAACTGCTTGTGGTGTGTCAAGTTCTCCTCTGAATTGCCTGTGGTGTGTCAAGTTCTCCTCTGAACTGCCTTGGGGTGTCAAGTTCTCCTCTGAACTGCCTGTGGTGTGTCAAGTTCTCCTCTGAACTGCCTGTGGTGTGTCAAGTTCTCCTCTGAACTGCTTGTGGTGTGTCAAGTTCCCCTCTGAACTGCTTGTGGTGTGTCAAGTTCTCTGAACTGCTTGTGGTGTTGTAAGTTCTCCTCTGAGCTGTATATGGTGTGTCAAGTTCTCCTCTGAGCTGCTTGTGGTGTGTCAAGTTCTCCTCTGAGATGCCTATGGTGTGTCAAGTTCTCCTCTGAACTGCCTGTGGTGTGTCAAGTTCTCCTCTGAACTGCCTGTGGTGTGTCAAGTTCTCCTCTGAACTGCCTGTGGTGTGTCAAGTTCTCCTCTGAGCTGCCTGTGGTGTGTCAAGTTCTCCTCTGAGCTGCCTGTGGTGTGTCAAGTTCTCCTCAGAGCTGCCTGTGGTGTGTCAAGTTCTCCTCTGAACTGCCTGTGGTGTGTCAAGTTCTCCTCTGAACTGCCTGTGGTGTGTCAAGTTCTCCTGAACTGCCTGTGGTGTGTCAAATTCTCCTCTGAACTGCTAGTGGTGTGTCAAGTTCTCCTCTGAACTGCCTGTGGTGTGTCAAGTTCTCCTCTGAGCTGCCTATGGTGTTTCAAGTTCTCCTCTGAGCTGCCTATGGTGTGTCAAGTTCTCCTCTGAGCTGCCTATGGTGTGTCAAGTTCTCCTCTGAACTGCCTGTGGTGTGTCAAGTTCTCCTCTGAACTGCCTGTGGTGTGTCAAGTTCTCCTCTGAACTGCCTGTGGTGTGTCAATTTCTCCGCTGAACTGCTAGTGGTGTGTCAAGTTCTCCTCTTAACTGCTAGTGGTGTGTCAAGTTCTCCTCTGAACTGCCTGTGGTGTGTCAAGTTCTCCTCTGAACTGCCTGTGGTGTGTCAAGTTCTCCTCTGAACTGCTAGTGGTGTGTCAAGTTCTCCTCTTAACTGCTAGTGGTGTGTCAAGTTCTCCTCTGAACTGCTTGTGGTGTGTCAAGTTCTCCTCTGAGCTGCCTGTGGTGTGTCAAGTTCTCCTCTGAACTGCCTGTGGTGTGTCAAGTTCTCCTCTGAGCTGCCTATGGTGTGTCAAGTTCTCCTCTGAACTGCCTGTGGTGTGTCAAGTTCTCCTCTGAACTGCTTGTGGTGTGTCAAGTTCTCCTCTGAACTGCTAGTGGTGTGTCAAGTTCTCCTCTTAACTGCTAGTGGTGTGTCAAGTTCTCCTCTGAACTGCCTGTGGTGTGTCAAGTTCTCCTCTGAACTGCTTGTGGTGTGTCAAGTTCTCCTCTGAACTGCCTGTGGTGTGTCAAGTTCTCCTCTGAACTGCCTGTGGTGTGTCAAGTTCTCCTCTGAACTGCTTGTGGTGTGTCAAGTTCTCCTCTGAGCTGCCTATGGTGTGTCAAGTTCTCCTGAGCTGCCTGTGGTGTGTCAAGTTCTCCTCTGAACTGCTTGTGGTGTATCAAGTTCTCCTCTGAACTGCCTGTGGTGTGTCAAGTTCTGCTCTGAACTGCCTGTGGTATGTCAAGTTCTCCTCTGAACTGCCTGTGGTGTGTCAAGTTCTCCTCTGAACTGCCTGTGGTGTGTCAAGTTCTCCTCTGAGCTGCCTATGGTGTGTCAAGTTCTCCTCTGAGCTGCCTGTGGTGTGTCAAGTTCTCCTCTGAACTGCTTGTGGTGTGTCAAGTTCTCCTCTGAACTGCCTGTGGTGTGTCAAGTTCTCCTCTGAACTGCCTGTAGTGTGTCAAGTTCTCCTCTGAACTGCCTGTGGTGTGTCAAGTTCTCCTCTGAACTGCTTGTGGTGTGTCAAGGTCTCCTCTGAGCTGCCTATGGTGTGTCAAGTTCTCCTCTGAACTGCTTGTGGTGTGTCAAGTTCTCCTCTGAACTGCCTGTGGTGTGTCAAGTTCTCCTCTGAGCTGCCTGTGGTGTGTCAAGTTCTCCTCTGAACTGCCTGTGGTGTGTCAAGTTCTCCTCTGAACTGCCTGTGCTGTGTCAAGTTCTCCTCTGAACTGCCTGTGGTGTGTCAAGTTCTCCTCTGAACTGCCTGTGGTGTGTCAAGTTCTCCTCTGAACTGCTTGTGGTGTGTCAAGTTCTCCTCTGAGCTGCCTATGGTGTGTCAAGTTCTCCTGAGCTGCCTGTGGTGTGTCAAGTTCTCCTCTGAACTGCTTGTGGTGTATCAAGTTCTCCTCTGAACTGCCTGTGGTGTGTCAAGTTCTGCTCTGAACTGCCTGTGGTATGTCAAGTTCTCCTCTGAACTGCCTGTGGTGTGTCAAGTTCTCCTCTGAACTGCCTGTGGTGTGTCAAGTTCTCCTCTGAGCTGCCTGTGGTGTGTCAAGTTCTCCTCTGAACTGCTTGTGGTGTGTCAAGTTCCCCTCTGAACTGCTTGTGGTGTGTCAAGTTCTCTGAACTGCCTGTGGTGTGTCAAGTTCTCCTCTGAACTGCCTGTGGTGTGTCAAGTTCTCCTCTGAGCTGCCTATGGTGTGTCAAGTTCTCCTCTGAGCTGCCTGTGGTGTGTCAAGTTCTCCTCTGAACTGCTTGTGGTGTGTCAAGTTCTCCTCTGAACTGCCTGTGGTGTGTCAAGTTCTCCTCTGAACTGCCTGTGGTGTGTCAAGTTCTCCTCTGAACTGCTTGTGATGTGTCAAGTTCTCCTCTGAACTGCCTGTGGTGTGTCAAGTTCTCCTCTGAACTGCCTGTGGTGTGTCAAGTTCTCCTCTGAACTGCTTGTGGTGTGTCAAGGTCTCCTCTGAGCTGCCTATGGTGTGTCAAGTTCTCCTCTGAACTGCTTGTGGTGTGTCAAGTTCTCCTCTGAACTGCTTGTGGTGTGCCAAGTTCTCCTCTGAACTGCCTGTGGTGTGTCAAGTTCTCCTCTGAACTGCTTGTGGTGTGTCAAGTTCTCCTCTGAACTGCCTGTGGTGTGTCAAGTTTTCCTCTGAACTGCCTGTGGTGTGTCAAGTTCTCCTCTGAGCTGCCTGTGGTGTGTCAAGTTCTCCTCTGAACTGCCTGTGGTGTGTCAAGTTCTCCTCTGATCTGCCTGTGCTGTGTCAAGTTCTCCTCTGAACTGCCTGTGGTGTGTCAAGTTCTCCTCTGAACTGCCTGTGGTGTGTCAAGTTCTCCTCTGAGCTGCCTATGGTGTGTCAAGTTCTCCTCTGAACTGCTTGTGGTGTGTCAAGTTCCCCTCTGAACTGCTTGTGGTGTGTCAAGTTCTCCTCTGAGCTGGTTGTGGTGTGTCAAGTTCTCCTCTGAGCTGGTTGTGGTGTGTCAAGTTCTCCTCTGAACTGCTTGTGGTGTGTCAAGGTCTCCTCTGAGCTGGTTGTGGTGTGTCAAGTTCTCCTCTGAGCTGGTTGTGGTGTGTCAAGTTCTCCTCTGAGCTGCCTATGGTGTGTCAAGTTCTCCTCTGAACTGTCTGTGGTGTGTCAAGTTCTCCTCTGAACTGCCTATGGTGTGTCAAGTTCCTCCTGAACTGCTTGTGGTGTGTCAAGTTCTCCTCTGAACTGCTTGTGGTGTGTCAAGTTCTCCTCTGAACTGCTTGTGGTGTGTCAAGTTCTCCTCTGAGTTTCCTGTGGTGTGTCAAGTTCTCCTCTGAGTTTCCTGTGGTGTGTCACGTTCTCCTCTGAGTTTCCTGTGGTGTGTCAAGTTCTCCTCTGAGTTTCCTGTGGTGTGTCAAGTTCTCCTCTGAGTTTCCTGTGGTGTGTCAAGTTCTCCTCTGAGTTTCCTGTGGTGTGTCAAGTTCTCCTCTGAACTGCTTGTGGTGTGTCAAGTTCTCCTCTGAACTGCCTGTGGTGTGTCAAGGTCTCCTCTGAGTTTCCTGTGGTGTGTCAAGTTCTCCTCTGAGCTGCTTGTGGTGTGTCAAGTTCTCCTCTGAGCTGCTTGTGGTGTGTCAAGTTCTCCTCTGAACTGCCTGTGGTGAGTCAAGTTCTCCTCTGAACTGCCTGTAGTGTGTTAAGTTCTCCTCTGAACTGCCTGTGGTGTGTCAAGTTCTCCTCTGAGCTGGTTGTGGTGTGTCAAGTTCTCCTCTGAACTGCCTGTGGTGTGTCAAGTTCTCCTCTGAACTGCCTGTGGTGTGTCAAGTTCTCCTCTGAACTGCTTGTGGTGTGTCAAGTTCTCCGCTGAACTGCTAGTGGTGTGTCAAGTTCTCCTCTGAACTGCCTGTGGTGTGTCAAGTTCTCCTCTGAGCTGCTTGTGGTGTGTCAAGTTCTCCTCTGAACTGCTTGTGGTGTGTCAAGTTCTCCTCTGAACTGCTAGTGGTGTGTCAAGTTCTCCTCTGAACTGCTTGTGGTGTGTCAAGTTCTCCTCTGAACTGCTAGTGGTGTGTCAAGTTCTCCTCTGAACTGCTTGTGGTGTGTCAAGTTCTCCGCTGAACTGCTAGTGGTGTGTCAAGTTCTCCTCTGAACTGCTTGTGGTGTGTCAAGTTCTCCTCTGAGCTGCTTGTGGTGTGTCAAGTTCTCCTCTGAACTGCCTGTGGTGTGTCAAGTTCTCCTCTGAGCTGATTGTGGTGTGTCAAGTTCTCCTCTGAGCTGCCTGTGGTGTGTCAAGTTCTCCTCTGAACTGCCTGTGGTGTGTCAAGTTCTCCTCTGAACTGTCTGTGGTGTGTCAAGTTCTCCTCTGAGCTGCTTGTGGTGTGTCAAGTTCTCCTCTGAGCTGCTTGTGGTGTGTCAAGTTCTCCTCTGAGCTGCTTGTGGTGTGTCAAGTTCTCCTCTGAGCTGCTTGTGGTGTGTCAAGTTCTCCTCTGAGCTGCTTGTGGTGTGTCAAGTTCTCCTCTGAGCTGCTTGTGGTGTCTCAAGTTCTCCTCTGAACTGCTTGTGGTGTGTCAAGTTCTCCTCTGAACTGCCTGTGGTGTGTCAAGTTCTCCTCTGAACTGCTTGTGGTGTGTCAAGTTCTCCTCTGAGCTGCTTGTGGTGTGTCAAGTTCTCCTCTGAACTGCCTGTGGTGTGTCAAGTTCTCCTCTGAACTGCCTGTGGTGTGTCAAGTTCTCCTCTGAGCTGCCTATGGTGTTTCAAGTTCTCCTCTGAGCTGCCTATGGTGTGTCAAGTTCTCCTCTGAGCTGCCTATGGTGTGTCAAGTTCTCCTCTGAGCTGCCTATGGTGTGTCAAGTTCTCCTCTGAGCTGCTTGTGGTGTGTCAAGTTCTCCTCTGAACTGCTAGTGGTGTATCAAGTTCTCCTCTGAACTGCCTGTGGTGTGTCAAGTTCTCCTCTGAACTGCCTGTGGTGTGTCAGGTTCTCCTCTGAACTGCTTGTGGTGTGTCAAGTTCTCCTCTGAACTGCTAGTGGTGTGTCAAGTTCTCCTCTTAACTGCTAGTGGTGTGTCAAGTTCTCCTCTGAACTTCCTGTGGTGTGTCAAGTTCTCCTCTGAACTGCTTGTGGTGTGTCAAGTTCTCCTCTGAACTGCTTGTGGTGTGTCAAGTTCTCCTCTGAACTGCCTGTGGTGTGTCAAGTTCTCCTCTGAACTGCCTGTGGTATGTCACGTTCTCCTCTGAACTGCTTGTGGTGTATCAAGTTCTCCTCTGAACTGCTTGTGGTGTGTCAAGTTCTCCTCTGAACTGCCTGTGGTGTGTCAAATTCTCCTCTGAACTGCTAGTGGTGTGTCAAGTTCTCCTCTGAACTGCCTGTGGTGTGTCAAGTGCTCCTCTGAACTGCCTGTGGTGTGTCAAGTTCTCCTCTGAACTGCTTGTGGTGTGTCAAGTTCTCCTCTGAACTGCTTGTGGTGTGTCAAGTTCTCCTCTGAACTGCCTGTGGTGTGTCAAGTTCTCCTCTGAGCTGCCTGTGGTGTGTCAAGTTCTCCTCTGAACTGCCTGTGGTGTGTCAAGTTCTCCTCTGAGCTGCCTATGGTGTTTCAAGTTCTCCTCTGAGCTGCCTATGGTGTGTCAAGTTCTCCTCTGAGCTGCCTATGGTGTGTCAAGTTCTCCTCTGAGCTGCCTATGGTGTGTCAAGTTCTCCTCTGAGCTGCTTGTGGTGTGTCAAGTTCTCCTCTGAACTGCTAGTGGTGTATCAAGTTCTCCTCTGAACTGCCTGTGGTGTGTCAAGTTCTCCTCTGAACTGCCTGTGGTGTGTCAGGTTCTCCTCTGAACTGCTTGTGGTGTGGCAAGTTCTACTCTGAACTGCTAGTGGTGTGTCAAGTTCTCCTCTTAACTGCTAGTGGCGTGTAAAGTTCTCCTCTGAACTTCCTGTGGTGTGTCAAGTTCTCCTCTGAACTGCTTGTGGTGTGTCAAGTTCTCCTCTGAACTGCCTGTGGTGTGTCAAGTTCTCCTCTGAACTGCCTGTGGTGTGTCAAGTTCTCCTCTGAACTGCCTGTGGTGTGTCAAGTTCTCCTCTGAACTGCTTGTGGTGTGTCAAGTTCTCCTCTGAATTGCCTGTGGTGTGTCAAGTTCTCCTCTGAACTGCCTTGGGGTGTCAAGTTCTCCTCTGAACTGCCTGTGGTGTGTCAAGTTCTCCTCTGAACTGCCTGTGGTGTGTCAAGTTCTCCTCTGAACTGCTTGTGGTGTGTCAAGTTCCCCTCTGAACTGCTTGTGGTGTGTCAAGTTCTCTGAACTGCTTGTGGTGTTGTAAGTTCTCCTCTGAGCTGCCTATGGTGTGTCAAGTTCTCCTCTGAGCTGCTTGTGGTGTGTCAAGTTCTCCTCTGAGATGCCTATGGTGTGTCAAGTTCTCCTCTGAACTGCCTGTGGTGTGTCAAGTTCTCCTCTGAACTGCCTGTGGTGTGTCAAGTTCTCCTCTGAGCTGCCTGTGGTGTGTCAAGTTCTCCTCTGAGCTGCCTGTGGTGTGTCAAGTTCTCCTCAGAGCTGCCTGTGGTGTGTCAAGTTCTCCTCTGAACTGCCTGTGGTGTGTCAAGTTCTCCTCTGAACTGCCTGTGGTGTGTCAAGTTCTCCTGAACTGCCTGTGGTGTGTCAAATTCTCCTCTGAACTGCTAGTGGTGTGTCAAGTTCTCCTCTGAACTGCCTGTGGTGTGTCAAGTTCTCCTCTGAGCTGCCTATGGTGTTTCAAGTTCTCCTCTGAGCTGCCTATGGTGTGTCAAGTTCTCCTCTGAGCTGCCTATGGTGTGTCAAGTTCTCCTCCTGAACTGCCTCTGGTGTGTCAAGTTCTCCTCCTGAACTGCCTCTGGTGTGTCAAGTTCTCCTCTGAACTGCCTGTGGTGTGTCAAGTTCTCCTCTGAACTGCCTGTGGTGTGTCAATTTCTCCGCTGAACTGCTAGTG
Organism: Deroplatys truncata; assembly: GCA_030765065.1. Lineage (NCBI taxonomy): Eukaryota > Metazoa > Arthropoda > Insecta > Mantodea > Mantidae > Deroplatys > Deroplatys truncata. The sequence continues at coordinate 129,939,593 of CM060989.1, read as the reverse complement.
GTGTGTCAAGTTCTCCTCTTAACTGCTAGTGGTGTGTCAAGTTCTCCTCTGAACTTCCTGTGGTGTGTCAAGTTCTCCTCTGAGCTGCCTATGGTGTGTCAAGTTCTCCTCTGAACTGCTTGTGGTGTGTCAAGTTCCCCTCTGAACTGCTTGTGGTGTGTCAAGTTCTCCTCTGAGCTGGTTGTGGTGTGTCAAGTTCTCCTCTGAGCTGGTTGTGGTGTGTCAAGTTCTCCTCTGAACTGCTTGTGGTGTGTCAAGGTCTCCTCTGAGCTGGTTGTGGTGTGTCAAGTTCTCCTCTGAGCTGGTTGTGGTGTGTCAAGTTCTCCTCTGAGCTGCCTATGGTGTGTCAAGTTCTCCTCTGAACTGTCTGTGGTGTGTCAAGTTCTCCTCTGAACTGCCTATGGTGTGTCAAGTTCCTCCTGAACTGCTTGTGGTGTGTCAAGTTCTCCTCTGAACTGCTTGTGGTGTGTCAAGTTCTCCTCTGAACTGCTTGTGGTGTGTCAAGTTCTCCTCTGAGTTTCCTGTGGTGTGTCAAGTTCTCCTCTGAGTTTCCTGTGGTGTGTCACGTTCTCCTCTGAGTTTCCTGTGGTGTGTCAAGTTCTCCTCTGAGTTTCCTGTGGTGTGTCAAGTTCTCCTCTGAGTTTCCTGTGGTGTGTCAAGTTCTCCTCTGAACTGCTTGTGGTGTGTCAAGTTCTCCTCTGAACTGCCTGTGGTGTGTCAAGTTCTCCTCTGAGTTTCCTGTGGTGTGTCAAGTTCTCCTCTGAGCTGCATGTGGTGTGTCAAGTTCTCCTCTGAGCTGCTTGTGGTGTGTCAAGTTCTCCTCTGAACTGCCTGTGGTGAGTCAAGTTCTCCTCTGAACTGCCTGTAGTGTGTTAAGTTCTCCTCTGAACTGCCTGTGGTGTGTCAAGTTCTCCTCTGAGCTGGTTGTGGTGTGTCAAGTTCTCCTCTGAACTGCCTGTGGTGTGTCAAGTTCTCCTCTGAACTGCCTGTGGTGTGTCAAGTTCTCCTCTGAACTGCTTGTGGTGTGTCAAGTTCTCCGCTGAACTGCTAGTGGTGTGTCAAGTTCTCCTCTGAACTGCCTGTGGTGTGTCAAGTTCTCCTCTGAGCTGCTTGTGGTGTGTCAAGTTCTCCTCTGAACTGCTTGTGGTGTGTCAAGTTCTCCTCTGAACTGCTAGTGGTGTGTCAAGTTCTCCTCTGAACTGCTTGTGGTGTGTCAAGTTCTCCTCTGAACTGCTAGTGGTGTGTCAAGTTCTCCTCTGAACTGCTTGTGGTGTGTCAAGTTCTCCGCTGAACTGCTAGTGGTGTGTCAAGTTCTCCTCTGAACTGCTTGTGGTGTGTCAAGTTCTCCTCTGAGCTGCTTGTGGTGTGTCAAGTTCTCCTCTGAACTGCCTGTGGTGTGTCAAGTTCTCCTCTGAGCTGATTGTGGTGTGTCAAGTTCTCCTCTGAGCTGCCTGTGGTGTGTCAAGTTCTCCTCTGAACTGCCTGTGGTGTGTCAAGTTCTCCTCTGAACTGTCTGTGGTGTGTCAAGTTCTCCTCTGAGCTGCTTGTGGTGTGTCAAGTTCTCCTCTGAGCTGCTTGTGGTGTGTCAAGTTCTCCTCTGAGCTGCTTGTGGTGTGTCAAGTTCTCCTCTGAGCTGCTTGTGGTGTGTCAAGTTCTCCTCTGAGCTGCTTGTGGTGTCTCAAGTTCTCCTCTGAACTGCTTGTGGTGTGTCAAGTTCTCCTCTGAACTGCCTGTGGTGTGTCAAGTTCTCCTCTGAACTGCTTGTGGTGTGTCAAGTTCTCCTCTGAGCTGCTTGTGGTGTGTCAAGTTCTCCTCTGAACTGCCTGTGGTGTGTCAAGTTCTCCTCTGAACTGCCTGTGGTGTGTCAAGTTCTCCTCTGAGCTGCCTATGGTGTTTCAAGTTCTCCTCTGAGCTGCCTATGGTGTGTCAAGTTCTCCTCTGAGCTGCCTATGGTGTGTCAAGTTCTCCTCTGAGCTGCCTATGGTGTGTCAAGTTCTCCTCTGAGCTGCTTGTGGTGTGTCAAGTTCTCCTCTGAACTGCTAGTGGTGTATCAAGTTCTCCTCTGAACTGCCTGTGGTGTGTCAGGTTCTCCTCTGAACTGCTTGTGGTGTGTCAAGTTCTCCTCTGAACTGCTAGTGGTGTGTCAAGTTCTCCTCTGAACTGCTAGTGGTGTGTCAAGTTCTCCTCTTAACTGCTAGTGGTGTGTCAAGTTCTCCTCTGAACTTCCTGTGGTGTGTCAAGTTCTCCTCTGAACTGCTTGTGGTGTGTCAAGTTCTCCTCTGAACTGCTTGTGGTGTGTCAAGTTCTCCTCTGCACTGCCTGTGGTGTGTCAAGTTCTCCTCTGAACTGCCTGTGGTGTGTCAAGTTCTCCTCTGAACTGCTTGTGGTGTGTCAAGTTCTCCTCTGAACTGCCTGTGGTGTGTCAAGTTCTCCTCTGAACTGCCTTGGGGTGTCAAGTTCTCCTCTGAACTGCCTGTGGTGTGTCAAGTTCTCCTCTGAACTGCCTGTGGTGTGTCAAGTTCTCCTCTGAGCTGCCTATGGTGTGTCAAGTTCTCCTCTGAACTGCTTGTGGTGTGTCAAGTTCCCCTCTGAACTGCTTGTGGTGTGTCAAGTTCTCTGAACTGCTTGTGGTGTTGTAAGTTCTCCTCTGAGCTGCCTATGGTGTGTCAAGTTCTCCTCTGAGCTGCTTGTGGTGTGTCAAGTTCTCCTCTGATATGCCTATGGTGTGTCAAGTTCTCCTCTGAACTGCCTGTGGTGTGTCAAGTTCTCCTCTGAACTGCCTGTGGTGTGTCAAGTTCTCCTCTGAACTGCCTGTGGTGTGTCAAGTTCTCCTCTGAACTGCCTGTGGTGTGTCAAGTTCTCCTGAACTGCCTGTGGTGTGTCAAATTCTCCTCTGAACTGCTAGTGGTGTGTCAAGGTCTCCTCTGAACTGCCTGTGGTGTGTCAAGTTCTCCTCTGAGCTGCCTATGGTGTTTCAAGTTCTCCTCTGAACTGCTTGTGGTGTGTCAAGTTCTCCTATGAGCTGCCTATGGTGTGTCAAGTTCTCCTCTGAGCTGGTTGTGGTGTGTGAAGTTCTCCTCTGAACTGCCTGTGGTGTGTCAAGTTCTCCTCTGAACTGCTAGTGGTGTGTCAAGTTCTCCTCTGAACTGCTAGTGGTGTGTCAAGTTCTCCTCTGAACTGCTAGTGGTGTGTCAAGTTCTCCTCTGAACTGCTTGTGGTGTGTCAAGTTCTCCTCTGAACTGCCTGTGGTGTGTCAAGTTCTCCTCTGAACTTCTTGTGGTGTGTCAAGTTCTCCTCTGAGCTGCTTGTGGTGTGTCAAGTTCTCCTCTTAACTGCTAGTGGTGTGTCAAGTTCTCCTCTGAACTGCTAGTGGTGTGTCAAGTTCTCCTCTGAACTGCCTGTGGTGTGTCAAGTTCTCCTCTGAACTGCTAGTGGTGTGTCAAGTTCTCCTCTGAACTGCTTGTGGTGTGTCAAGTTCTCCTCTGAACTGCTAGTGGTGTGTCAAGTTCTCCTCTGAACTGCTTGTGGTGTGTCAAGTTCTCCTCTGAACTGCCTGTGGTGTGTCAAGTTCTCCTCTGAACTGCTTGTGGTGTGTCAAGTTCTCCTCTTAACTGCTAGTGGTGTGTCAAGTTCTCCTCTGAACTGCTTGTGGTGTGTCAAGTTCTCCTCTGAACAGCTTGTGGTGTGTCAAGTTCTCCTCTGAGCTGCCTGTGGTGTGTCAAGTTCTCCTCTGAACAGCTTGTGGTGTGTCAAGTTCTCCTCTGAACTGCCTGTGGTGTGTCAAGTTCTCCTCTGAACTGCTAGTGGTGTGTCAAGTTCTCCTCTGAACTGCTTGTGGTGTGTCAAGTTCTCCTCTGAACTGCTTGTGGTGTGTCAAGTTCTCCTCTTAACTGCTAGTGGTGTGTCAAGTTCTCCTCTGAACTGCTAGTGGTGTGTCAAGTTCTCCTCTGAACTGCTAGTGGTGTGTCAAGTTCTCCTCTGAACTTCTTGTGGTGTATCAAGTTCTCCTCTGAACTGCCTGTGGTGTGTCAAGTTCTCTGAACTGCTAGTGGTGTGTCAAGTTCTCTGAACTGCTAGTGGTGTGTCAAGTTCTCTGAACTGCTTGTGGTGTATCAAGGTCTCCTCTGAGCTGCCTGTGGTGTGTCAAGTTCTCCTCTGAACTGCCTGTGGTGTGTCAAGTTCTCCTCTGAACTGCTTGTGGTGTGTCAAGTTCTCCTCTGAACTGCTAGTGGTGTGTCAAGTTCTCCTCTGAACTGCTTGTGGTGTGTCAAGTTCTCTGAACTGCTAGTGGTGTGTCAAGTTCTCCTCTGAACTGCTTGTGGTGTGTCAAGTTCTCCGCTGAACTGCTAGTGGTGTGTCAAGTTCTCTGAACTGCTAGTGGTGTGTCAAGTTCTCCTCTGAACTGCTAGTGGTGTGTCAAGTTCTCCTCTGAACTGCTTGTGGTGTGTCAAGTTCTCCTCTGAACTGCTAGTGGTGTGTCAAGTTCTCCTCTGAACTGCTAGTGGTGTGTCAAGTTCTCCTCTTAACTGCTAGTGGTGTGTCAAGTTCTCCTCTTAACTGCTAGTGGTGTGTCAAGTTCTCCTCTGAACTGCTTGTGGTGTGTCAAGTTCTCCTCTGAACTGCCTGTGGTGTGTCAAGTTCTCCTCTGAACTGCCTGTGGTGTGTCAAGTTCTCCTCTGAGCTGGTTGTGGTGTGTCAAGTTCTCCTCTGAGCTGGTTGTGGTGTGTCAAGTTCTCCTCTGAACTGCTTGTGGTGTGTCAAGTTCTCCTCTGAACTGCCTGTGGTGTGTCAAGTTCTCCTCTGAACTGCCTGTGGTGTGTCAAGTTCTCCTCTGAACTGCCTGTGGTGTGTCAAGTTCTCCTCTGAACTGCCTGTGGTGTGTCAAGGTCTCCTCTGAGCTGCCTATGGTGTGTCAAGTTCTCCTCTGAACTGCTTGTGGTGTGTCAAGTTCTCTGAACTGCTTGTGGTGTGTCAAGTTCTCCTCTGAGCTGCTTGTGGTGTGTCAAGTTCTCCTCTGAACTGCCTGTGGTGTGTCAAGTTCTCCTCTGAACTGCCTGTGGTGTGTCAAGTTTTCCTCTGAACTGCCTGTGGTGTGTCAAGTTCTCCTCTGAGCTGCCTGTGGTGTGTCAAGTTCTCCTCTGAACTGCCTGTGGTGTGTCAAGTTCTCCTCTGAACTGCCTGTGCTGTGTCAAGTTCTCCTCTGAACTGCCTGTGGTGTGTCAAGTTCTCCTCTGAACTGCTTGTGGTGTGTCAAGTTCTCCTCTGAGCTGCCTATGGTGTGTCAAGTTCTCCTCTGAACTGCTTGTGGTGTGTCAAGTTCCACTCTGAACTGCTTGTGGTGTGTCAAGTTCTCTGAACTGCTTGTGGTGTGTCAAGTTCTCCTCTGAGCTGCTTGTGGTGTGTCAAGTTCTCCTCAGAGCTGCTTGTGGTGTGTCAAGTTCTCCTCTGAGCTGCTTGTGGTGTGTCAAGTTCTCCTCTGAGCTGCTTGTGGTGTGTCAAGTTCTCCTCTGAACTGCTTGTGGTGTGTCAAGTTCTCCTCTGAGCTGCTTGTGGTGTGTCAAGTTCTCCTCTGAGCTGGCTATGGTGATTCAAGTTCTCCTCTGAACTGCCTGTGGTGTGTCAAGTTCTCCTCTGAACTGCCTGTGGTGTGTCAAATTCTCCTCTGAACTGCCTGTGGTGTGTCAAGTTCTCCTCTGAACTGCTTGTGGTGTGTCAAATTCTCCTCTGAACTGCCTGTGGTGTGTCAAGTTCTCCTCTGAACTGATTGTGGTGTGTCAAGTTCTCCTCTGAGCTGCCTATGGTGATTCAAGTTCTCCTCTGAACTGCTTGTGGTGTGTCAAGTTCTCCTCTGAACTGCTAGTGGTGTGTCAAGTTCTCCTCTGAACTGCCTGTGGTGTGTCAAGTTCTCCTCTGAACTGCCTGTGGTGTGTCAAGTTCTCCTCTGAACAGCTAGTGGTGTGTCAAGTTCTCCGCTGAACTGCTAGTGGTGTGTCAAGTTCTCCTCTGAACTGCTTGTGGTGTGTCAAGTTCTCTGAACTGCTAGTGGTGTGTCAAGTTCTCCTCTGAACTGCCTGTGGTGTGTCAAGTTCTCCTCTGAACTGCCTGTGGTGTGTCAAGTTCTCCTCTGAGCTGCCTATGGTGTGTCAAGTTCTCCTCTGAGCTGCCTGTGGTGTGTCAAGTTCTCCTCTGAACTGCTTCTGGTGTGTCAAGTTCTCCTCTGAACTGCCTGTGGTGTGTCAAGTTCTCCTCTGAACTGCCTGTGGTGTGTCAAGTTCTCCTCTGAACTGCCTGTGGTGTGTCAAGTTCTCCTCTGAACTGCTTGTGGTGTGTCAAGGTCTCCTCTGAGCTGCCTATGGTGTGTCAAGTTCTCCTCTGAACTGCTTGTGGTGTGTCAAGTTCTCCTCTGAACTGCTTGTGGTGTGTCAAGTTCTCCTCTGAACTGCCTGTGGTGTGTCAAGTTCTCCTCTGAACTGCTTGTGGTGTGTCAAGTTCTCCTCTGAACTGCCTGTGGTGTGTCAAGTTTTCCTCTGAACTGCCTGTGGTGTGTCAAGTTCTCCTCTGAGCTGCCTGTGGTGTGTCAAGTTCTCCTCTGAACTGCCTGTGGTGTGTCAAGTTCTCCTCTGAACTGCCTGTGCTGTGTCAAGTTCTCCTCTGAACTGCCTGTGGTGTGTCAAGTTCTCCTCTGAACTGCCTGTGGTGTGTCAAGTTCTCCTCTGAGCTGCCTATGGTGTGTCAAGTTCACCTCTGAACTGCTTGTGGTGTGTCAAGTTCCCCTCTGAACTGCTTGTGGTGTGTCAAGTTCTCTGAACTGCTTGTGGTGTGTCAAGTTCTCTGAACTGCTTGTGGTGTGTCAAGTTCTCCTCTGAGCTGCTTGTGGTGTGTCAAGTTGTCCTCTGAGCTGCTTGTGGTGTGTCAAGTTCTCCTCTGAGCTGCTTGTGGTGTGTCAAGTTCTCCTCTGAGCTGCTTGTGGTGTGTCAAGTTCTCCTCTGAACTGCTTGTGGTGTGTCAAGTTCTCCTCTGAGCTGCTTGTGGTGTGTCAAGTTCTCCTCTGAGCTGCCTATGGTGATTCAAGTTCTCCTCTGAACTGCCTGTGGTGTGTCAAGTTCTCCTCTGAACTGCCTGTGGTGTGTCAAATTCTCCTCTGAACTGCCTGTGGTGTGTCAAGTTCTCCTCTGAACTGCTTGTGGTGTGTCAAGTTCTCCTCTGAGCTTCCTATGGTGATTCAAGTTCTCCTCTGAACTGCCTGTGGTGTGTCAAGTTCTCCTCTGAACTGCCTGTGGTGTGTCACGTTCTCCTCTGAACTGCTTGTGGTGTATCAAGTTCTCCTCTGAACTGCTTGTGGTGTGTCAAGTTCTCCTCTGAACTGCCTGTGGTGTGTCAAATTCTCCTCTGAACTGCTAGTGGTGTGTCAAGTTCTCCTCTGAACTGCCTGTGGTGTGTCAAGTTCTCCTCTGAACTGCCTGTGGTGTGTCAAGTTCTCCTCTGAACTGCTTGTGGTGTGTCAAGTTCTCCTCTGAACTGCTTGTGGTGTGTCAAGTTCTCCTCTGAACTGCCTGTGGTGTGTCAAGTTCTCCTCTGAGCTGCCTGTGGTGTGTCAAGTTCTCCTCTGAACTGCTTGTGGTGTGTCAAATTCTCCTCTGAACTGCTAGTGATGTGTCAAGTTCTCCTCTGAACTGCCTGTGGTGTGTCAAGTTCTCCTCTGAACTGCCTGTGGTGTGTCAAGTTCTCCTCTGAGCTGCCTATGGTGTTTCAAGTTCTCCTCTGAGCTGCCTATGGTGTGTCAAGTTCTCCTCTGAGCTGCCTATGGTGTGTCAAGTTCTCCTCTGAGCTGCCTATGGTGTGTCAAGTTCTACTCTGAGCTGCCTGTGGTGTGTCAAGATCTCCTCTGAGCTGCCTGTGGTGTGTCAAGTTCTCCTCTGAACTGCTTGTGGTGTGTCAAGTTCTCCTCTGAACTGTCTGTGGTGTGTCAAGTTTCCCTCTGAACTGCTTGTGGTGTGTCAAGTTCTCCTCTGACCTGCTTGTGGTGTGTCAAGTTCTCCTCTGAACTGCTTGTGGTGTGTCAAGTTCTCCTCTGAGCTGGTTGTGGTGTGTCAAGTTCTCCTCTGAACTGCTTGTGGTGTGTCAAGTTCTCCTCTGAACTGCTTGTGGTGTGTCAAGTTCTCCTCTGAACTGCCTGTGGTGTGTCAAGTTCTCCTCTGACCTGCTTGTGGTGTGTCAAGTTCTCCTCTGAACTGCTTGTGGTGTGTCAAGTTCTCCTCTGAACTGCTTGTGGTGTGTCAAGTTCTCCTCTGAACTGCCTATGGTGTGTCAAGTTCTCCTCTGAGCTGCCTATGGTGTGTCAAGTTCTCCTCTGAGCTGCCTGTGGTGTGTCAAGATCTCCTCTGAGCTGCCTGTGGTGTGTCAAGTTCTCCTCTGAACTGCTTGTGGTGTGTCAAGTTCTCCTCTGAACTTCCTGTGGTGTGTCAAGTTCTCCTCTGAGCTGCCTGTGGTGTGTCAAGTTCTCCTCTGAACTGCCTGTGGTATGTCAAGTTCTCCTCTGAGCTGCTTGTGGTGTGTCAAGTTCTCCTCTGAACTGCCTGTGGTATAAGTTGTCCTCTGAGCTGCTTGTGGTGTGTCAAGTTCTCCTCTGAGCTGCTTGTGGTGTGTCAAGTTCTCCTCTGAGCTGCTTGTGGTGTGTCAAGTTCTCCTCTGAACTGCTTGTGGTGTGTCAAGTTCTCCTCTGAGCTGCTTGTGGTGTGTCAAGTTCTCCTCTGAGCTGCCTATGGTGATTCAAGTTCTCCTCTGAACTGCCTGTGGTGTGTCAAGTTCTCCTCTGAACTGCCTGTGGTGTGTCAAATTCTCCTCTGAACTGCCTGTGGTGTGTCAAGTTCTCCTCTGAACTGCTTGTGGTGTGTCAAGTTCTCCTCTGAGCTGCCTATGGTGATTCAAGTTCTCCTCTGAACTGCCTGTGGTGTGTCAAGTTCTCCTCTGAACTGCCTGTGGTGTGTCACGTTCTCCTCTGAACTGCTTGTGGTGTATCAAGTTCTCCTCTGAACTGCGTGTGGTGTGTCAAGTTCTCCTCTGAACTGCCTGTGGTGTGTCAAATTCTCCTCTGAACTGCTAGTGGTGTGTCAAGTTCTCCTCTGAACTGCCTGTGGTGTGTCAAGTTCTCCTCTGAACTGCCTGTGGTGTGTCAAGTTCTCCTCTGAACTGCTTGTGGTGTGTCAAGTTCTCCTCTGAACTACTTGTGGTGTGTCAAGTTCTCCTCTGAACTGCCTGTGGTGTGTCAAGTTCTCCTCTGAGCTGCCTGTGGTGTGTCAAGTTCTCCTCTGAACTGCCTGTGGTGTGTCAAGTTCTCCTCTGAGCTGCCTATGGTGTTTCAAGTTCTCCTCTGAGCTGCCTATGGTGTGTCAAGTTCTCCTCTGAGCTGCCTATGGTGTGTCAAGTTCTCCTCTGAGCTGCCTATGGTGTGTCAAGTTCTCCTCTGAGCTGCTTGTGGTGTGTCAAGTTCTCCTCTGAACTGCTAGTGGTGTATCAAGTTCTCCTCTGAACTGCCTGTGGTGTGTCAAGTTCTCCTCTGAACTGCCTGTGGTGTGTCAGGTTCTCCTCTGAACTGCTTGTGGTGTGTCAAGTTCTCCTCTGAACTGCTAGTGGTGTGTCAAGTTCTCCTCTTAACTGCTAGTGGTGTGTCAAGTTCTCCTCTGAACTTCCTGTGGTGTGTCAAGTTCTCCTCTGAACTGCTTGTGGTGTGTCAAGTTCTCCTCTGAACTGCCTGTGGTGTGTCAAGTTCTCCTCTGAACTGCCTGTGGTGTGTCAAGTTCTCCTCTGAACTGCCTGTGGTGTGTCAAGTTCTCCTCTGAACTGCTTGTGGTGTGTCAAGTTCTCCTCTGAATTGCCTGTGGTGTGTCAAGTTCTCCTCTGAACTGCCTTGGGGTGTCAAGTTCTCCTCTGAACTGCCTGTGGTGTGTCAAGTTCTCCTCTGAACTGCCTGTGGTGTGTCAAGTTCTCCTCTGAGCTGCCTATGGTGTGTCAAGTTCTCCTCTGAACTGCTTGTGGTGTGTCAAGTTCCCCTCTGAACTGCTTGTGGTGTGTCAAGTTCTCTGAACTGCTTGTGGTGTTGTAAGTTCTCCTCTGAGCTGCCTATGGTGTGTCAAGTTCTCCTCTGAGCTGCTTGTGGTGTGTCAAGTTCTCCTCTGAGATGCCTATGGTGTGTCAAGTTCTCCTCTGAACTGCCTGTGGTGTGTCAAGTTCTCCTCTGAACTGCCTGTGGTGTGTCAAGTTCTCCTCTGAACTGCCTGTGGTGTGTCAAGTTCTCCTCTGAACTGCTTGTGGTGTGTCAAGGTGTCCTCTGAGCTGCCTATGGTGTGTCAAGTTCTCCTCTGAACTGCTTGTGGTGTGTCAAGTTCTCCTCTGAACTGCTTGTGGTGTGTCAAGTTCTCCTCTGAACTGCCTGTGGTGTGTCAAGTTCTCCTCTGAACTGCTTGTGGTGTGTCAAGTTCTCCTCTGAACTGCCTGTGGTGTGTCAAGTTTTCCTCTGAACTGCCTGTGGTGTGTCAAGTTCTCCTCTGAGCTGCCTGTGGTGTGTCAAGTTCTCCTTTGAACTGCCTGTGGTGTGTCAAGTTCTCCTCTGAACTGCCTGTGCTGTGTCAAGTTCTCCTCTGAACTGCCTGTGGTGTGTCAAGTTCTCCTCTGAACTGCCTGTGGTGTGTCAAGTTCTCCTCTGAGCTGCCTATGGTGTGTCAAGTTCACCTCTGAACTGCTTGTGGTGTGTCAAGTTCCCCTCTGAACTGCTTGTGGTGTGTCAAGTTCTCCTCTGAACTGCCTGTGGTGTGTCAGGTTCTCCTCTGAACTGCTTGTGGTGTGTCAAGTTCTCCTCTGAACTGCTAGTGGTGTGTCAAGTTCTCCTCTTAACTGCTAGTGGTGTGTCAAGTTCTCCTCTGAACTTCCTGTGGTGTGTCAAGTTCTCCTCTGAACTGCTTGTGGTGTGTCAAGTTCTCCTCTGAACTGCCTGTGGTGTGTCAAGTTCTCCTCTGAACTGCCTGTGGTGTGTCAAGTTCTCCTCTGAACTGCCTGTGGTGTGTCAAGTTCTCCTCTGAACTGCTTGTGGTGTGTCAAGTTCTCCTCTGAACTGCCTGTGGTGTGTCAAGTTCTCCTCTGAACTGCCTTGGGGTGTCAAGTTCTCCTCTGAACTGCCTGTGGTGTGTCAAGTTCTCCTCTGAACTGCCTGTGGTGTGTCAAGTTCTCCTCTGAGCTGCCTATGGTGTGTCAAGTTCTCCTCTGAACTGCTTGTGGTGTGTCAAGTTCCCCTCTGAACTGCTTGTGGTGTGTCAAGTTCTCTGAACTGCTTGTGGTGTTGTAAGTTCTCCTCTGAGCTGCCTATGGTGTGTCAAGTTCTCCTCTGAGCTGCTTGTGGTGTGTCAAGTTCTCCTCTGAGATGCCTATGGTGTGTCAAGTTCTCCTCTGAACTGCCTGTGGTGTGTCAAGTTCTCCTCTGAACTGCCTGTGGTGTGTCAAGTTCTCCTCTGAACTGCCTGTGGTGTGTCAAGTTCTCCTCTGAGCTGCCTGTGGTGTGTCAAGTTCTCCTCTGAGCTGCCTGTGGTGTGTCAAGTTCTCCTCAGAGCTGCCTGTGGTGTGTCAAGTTCTCCTCTGAACTGCCTGTGGTGTGTCAAGTTCTCCTCTGAACTGCCTGTGGTGTGTCAAGTTCTCCTGAACTGCCTGTGGTGTGTCAAATTCTCCTCTGAACTGCTAGTGGTGTGTCAAGTTCTCCTCTGAACTGCCTGTGGTGTGTCAAGTTCTCCTCTGAGCTGCCTATGGTGTTTCAAGTTCTCCTCTGAGCTGCCTATGGTGTGTCAAGTTCTCCTCTGAGCTGCCTATGGTGTGTCAAGTTCTCCTCTGAACTGCCTGTGGTGTGTCAAGTTCTCCTCTGAACTGCCTGTGGTGTGTCAAGTTCTCCTCTGAACTGCCTGTGGTGTGTCAATTTCTCCGCTGAACTGCTAGTGGTGTGTCAAGTTCTCCTCTTAACTGCTAGTGGTGTGTCAAGTTCTCCTCTGAACTGCCTGTGGTGTGTCAAGTTCTCCTCTGAACTGCCTGTGGTGTGTCAAGTTCTCCTCTGAACTGCTAGTGGTGTGTCAAGTTCTCCTCTTAACTGCTAGTGGTGTGTCAAGTACTCCTCTGAACTGCTTGTGGTGTGTCAAGTTCTCCTCTGAGCTGCCTGTGGTGTGTCAAGTTCTCCTCTGAGCTGCCTGTGGTGTGTCAAGTTCTCCTCTGAACTGCCTGTGGTGTGTCAAGTTCTCCTCTGAGCTGCCTATGGTGTGTCAAGTTCTCCTCTGAACTGCCTGTGGTGTGTCAAGTTCTCCTCTGAACTGCTTGTGGTGTGTCAAGTTCTCCTCTGAACTGCTAGTGGTGTGTCAAGTTCTCCTCTTAACTGCTAGTGGTGTGTCAAGTTCTCCTCTGAACTGCCTGTGGTGTGTCAAGTTCTCCTCTGAACTGCTTGTGGTGTGTCAAGTTCTCCTCTGAACTGCCTGTGGTGTGTCAAGTTCTCCTCTGAACTGCCTGTGGTGTGTCAAGTTCTCCTCTGAACTGCTTGTGGTGTGTCAAGTTCTCCTCTGAGCTGCCTATGGTGTGTCAAGTTCTCCTGAGCTGCCTGTGGTGTGTCAAGTTCTCCTCTGAACTGCTTGTGGTGTATCAAGTTCTCCTCTGAACTGCCTGTGGTGTGTCAAGTTCTGCTCTGAACTGCCTGTGGTATGTCAAGTTCTCCTCTGAACTGCCTGTGGTGTGTCAAGTTCTCCTCTGAACTGCCTGTGGTGTGTCAAGTTCTCCTCTGAGCTGCCTATGGTGTGTCAAGTTCTCCTCTGAGCTGCCTGTGGTGTGTCAAGTTCTCCTCTGAACTGCTTGTGGTGTGTCAAGTTCTCCTCTGAACTGCCTGTGGTGTGTCAAGTTCTCCTCTGAACTGCCTGTGGTGTGTCAAGTTCTCCTCTGAACTGCCTGTGGTGTGTCAAGTTCTCCTCTGAACTGCTTGTGGTGTGTCAAGGTCTCCTCTGAGCTGCCTATGGTGTGTCAAGTTCTCCTCTGAACTGCTTGTGGTGTGTCAAGTTCTCCTCTGAACTGCTTGTGGTGTGTCAAGTTCTCCTCTGAACTGCCTGTGGTGTGTCAAGTTCTCCTCTGAACTGCTTGTGGTGTGTCAAGTTCTCCTCTGAACTGCCTGTGGTGTGTCAAGTTCTCCTCTGAACTGCCTGTGGTGTGTCAAGTTCTCCTCTGAGCTGCTTGTGGTGTGTCAAGTTCTCCTCTGAGCTGCCTGTGGTGTGTCAAGTTCTCCTCTGAGCTGCCTGTGGTGTGTCAAGTTCTCCTCAGAGCTGCCTGTGGTGTGTCAAGTTCTCCTCTGAACTGCCTGTGGTGTGTCAAGTTCTCCTCTGAACTGCCTGTGGTGTGTCAAGTTCTCCTGAACTGCCTGTGGTGTGTCAAATTCTCCTCTGAACTGCTAGTGGTGTGTCAAGTTCTCCTCTGAACTGCCTGTGGTGTGTCAAGTTCTCCTCTGAGCTGCCTATGGTGTTTCAAGTTCTCCTCTGAGCTGCCTATGGTGTGTCAAGTTCTCCTCTGAGCTGCCTATGGTGTGTCAAGTTCTCCTCTGAACTGCCTGTGGTGTGTCAAGTTCTCCTCTGAACTGCCTGTGGTGTGTCAAGTTCTCCTCTGAACTGCCTGTGGTGTGTCAATTTCTCCGCTGAACTGCTAGTGGTGTGTCAAGTTCTCCTCTTAACTGCTAGTGGTGTGTCAAGTTCTCCTCTGAACTGCCTGTGGTGTGTCAAGTTCTCCTCTGAACTGCCTGTGGTGTGTCAAGTTCTCCTCTGAACTGCTAGTGGTGTGTCAAGTTCTCCTCTTAACTGCTAGTGGTGTGTCAAGTTCTCCTCTGAACTGCTTGTGGTGTGTCAAGTTCTCCTCTGAGCTGCCTGTGGTGTGTCAAGTTCTCTGAACTGCCTGTGGTGTGTCAAGTTCTCCTCTGAGCTGCCTATGGTGTGTCAAGTTCTCCTCTGAACTGCCTGTGGTGTGTCAAGTTCTCCTCTGAACTGCTTGTGGTGTGTCAAGTTCTCCTCTGAACTGCTAGTGGTGTGTCAAGTTCTCCTCTTAACTGCTAGTGGTGTGTCAAGTTCTCCTCTGAACTGCTTGTGGTGTGTCAAGTTCTCCTCTGAACTGCCTGTGGTGTGTCAAGTTCTCCTCTGAACTGCTTGTGGTGTGTCAAGTTCTCCTCTGAACTGCCTGTGGTGTGTCAAGTTCTCCTCTGAACTGCCTGTGGTGTGTCAAGTTCTCCTCTGAACTGCTTGTGGTGTGTCAAGTTCTCCTCTGAGCTGCCTATGGTGTGTCAAGTTCTCCTGAGCTGCCTGTGGTGTGTCAAGTTCTCCTCTGAACTGCTTGTGGTGTATCAAGTTCTCCTCTGAACTGCCTGTGGTGTGTCAAGTTCTGCTCTGAACTGCCTGTGGTATGTCAAGTTCTCCTCTGAGCTGCCTGTGGTGTGTCAAGTTCTCCTCTGAACTGCCTGTGGTGTGTCAAGTTCTCCTCTGAGCTGCCTATGGTGTGTCAAGTTCTCCTCTGAGCTGCCTGTGGTGTGTCAAGTTCTCCTCTGAACTGCTTGTGGTGTGTCAAGTTCTCCTCTGAACTGCCTGTGGTGTGTCAAGTTCTCCTCTGAACTGCCTGTGGTGTGTCAAGTTCTCCTCTGAACTGCCTGTGGTGTGTTAAGTTCTCCTCTGAACTGCTTGTGGTGTGTCAAGGTCTCCTCTGAGCTGCCTATGGTGTGTCAAGTTCTCCTCTGAACTGCTTGTGGTGTGTCAAGTTCTCCTCTGAACTGCTTGTGGTGTGTCAAGTTCTCCTCTGAACTGCCTGTGGTGTGTCAAGTTCTCCTCTGAACTGCTTGTGGTGTGTCAAGTTCTCCTCTGAACTGCCTGTGGTGTGTCAAGTTTTCCTCTGAACTGCCTGTGGTGTGTCAAGTTCTCCTCTGAGCTGCCTGTGGTGTGTCAAGTTCTCCTCTGAACTGCCTGTGGTGTGTCAAGTTCTCCTCTGAACTGCCTGTGCTGTGTCAAGTTCTCCTCTGAACTGCCTGTGGTGTGTCAAGTTCTCCTCTGAACTGCCTGTGGTGTGTCAAGTTCTCCTCTGAGCTGCCTATGGTGTGTCAAGTTCTCCTCTGAACTGCTTGTGGTGTGTCAAGTTCCCCTCTGAACTGCTTGTGGTGTGTCAAGTTCTCTGAACTGCCTGTGGTGTGTCAAGTTCTCCTCTGAACTGCCTGTGGTGTGTCAAGTTCTCCTCTGAGCTGCCTATGGTGTGTCAAGTTCTCCTCTGAGCTGCCTGTGGTGTGTCAAGTTCTCCTCTGAACTGCTTGTGGTGTGTCAAGTTCTCCTCTGAACTGCCTGTGGTGTGTCAAGTTCTCCTCTGAACTGCTTGTGATGTGTCAAGTTCTCCTCTGAACTGCCTGTGGTGTGTCAAGTTCTCCTCTGAACTGCCTGTGGTGTGTCAAGTTCTCCTCTGAACTGCTTGTGGTGTGTCAAGGTCTCCTCTGAGCTTCCTATGGTGTGTCAAGTTCTCCTCTGAACTGCTTGTGGTGTGTCAAGTTCTCCTCTGAACTGCTTGTGGTGTGCCAAGTTCTCCTCTGAACTGCCTGTGGTGTGTCAAGTTCTCCTCTGAACTGCTTGTGGTGTGTCAAGTTCTCCTCTGAACTGCCTGTGGTGTGTCAAGTTTTCCTCTGAACTGCCTGTGGTGTGTCAAGTTCTCCTCTGAGCTGCCTGTGGTGTGTCAAGTTCTCCTCTGAACTGCCTGTGGTGTGTCAAGTTCTCCTCTGATCTGCCTGTGCTGTGTCAAGTTCTCCTCTGAACTGCCTGTGGTGTGTCAAGTTCTCCTCTGAACTGCCTGTGCTGTGTCAAGTTCTCCTCTGAACTGCCTGTGGTGTGTCAAGTTCTCCTCTGAACTGCCTGTGGTGTGTCAAGTTCTCCTCTGAGCTGCCTATGGTGTGTCAAGTTCACCTCTGAACTGCTTGTGGTGTGTCAAGTTCCCCTCTGAACTGCTTGTGGTGTGTCAAGTTCTCTGAACTGCTTGTGGTGTGTCAAGTTCTCCTCTGAGCTGCTTGTGGTGTGTCAAGTTGTCCTCTGAGCTGCTTGTGGTGTG
Source organism: Deroplatys truncata (assembly GCA_030765065.1). Classification (NCBI taxonomy): domain Eukaryota; kingdom Metazoa; phylum Arthropoda; class Insecta; order Mantodea; family Mantidae; genus Deroplatys; species Deroplatys truncata. Next base: position 129,923,471 of record CM060989.1, on the reverse strand, counting down.
TCAAGTTCTCCTCTGAGCTGCTTGTGGTGTGTCAAGTTCTCCTCTGAGCTGCTTGTGGTGTGTCAAGTTCTCCTCTGAACTGCTTGTGGTGTGTCAAGTTCTCCTCTGAGCTGCTTGTGGTGTGTCAAGTTCTCCTCTGAGCTGCCTATGGTGATTCAAGTTCTCCTCTGAACTGCCTGTGGTGTGTCAAGTTCTCCTCTGAACTGCCTGTGGTGTGTCAAATTCTCCTCTGAACTGCCTGTGGTGTGTCAAGTTCTCCTCTGAACTGCTTGTGGTGTGTCAAGTTCTCCTCTGAGCTGCCTATGGTGATTCAAGTTCTCCTCTGAACTGCCTGTGGTGTGTCAAGTTCTCCTCTGAACTGCCTGTGGTGTGTCACGTTCTCCTCTGAACTGCTTGTGGTGTATCAAGTTCTCCTCTGAACTGCTTGTGGTGTGTCAAGTTCTCCTCTGAACTGCCTGTGGTGTGTCAAATTCTCCTCTGAACTGCTAGTGGTGTGTCAAGTTCTCCTCTGAACTGCCTGTGGTGTGTCAAGTTCTCCTCTGAACTGCCTGTGGTGTGTCAAGTTCTCCTCTGAACTGCTTGTGGTGTGTCAAGTTCTCCTCTGAACTGCTTGTGGTGTGTCAAGTTCTCCTCTGAACTGCCTGTGGTGTGTCAAGTTCTCCTCTGAGCTGCCTGTGGTGTGTCAAGTTCTCCTCTGAACTGCTTGTGGTGTGTCAAATTCACCTCTGAACTGCTAGTGGTGTGTCAAGTTCTCCTCTGAACTGCCTGTGGTGTGTCAAGTTCTCCTCTGAACTGCCTGTGGTGTGTCAAGTTCTCCTCTGAGCTGCCTATGGTGTTTCAAGTTCTCCTCTGAGCTGCCTATGGTGTGTCAAGTTCTCCTCTGAGCTGCCTATGGTGTGTCAAGTTCTCCTCTGAGCTGCCTATGGTGTGTCAAGTTCTACTCTGAGCTGCCTATGGTGTGTCAAGTTCTCCTCTGAGCTGCCTGTGGTGTGTCAAGTTCTCCTCTGAACTGCTGTGGTGTGTCAAGTTCTCCTCTGAACTGCCTGTGGTGTGTCAAGTTCTCCTCTGAACTGCCTGTGGTGTGTCAAGTTCTCCTCTGAACTGCCTGTGGTGTGTCAAGTTCTCCTCTGAACTGCTTGTGGGTGTGTCAAGGTCTCCTCTGAGCTGCCTATGGTGTGTCAAGTTCTCCTCTGAACTGCTTGTGGTGTGTCAAGTTCTCCTCTGAACTGCTTGTGGTGTGTCAAGTTCTCCTCTGAACTGCCTGTGGTGTGTCAAGTTCTCCTCTGAACTGCTTGTGGTGTGTCAAGTTCTCCTCTGAACTGCCTGTGGTGTGTCAAGTTTTCCTCTGAACTGCCTGTGGTGTGTCAAGTTCTCCTCTGAGCTGCCTGTGGTGTGTCAAGTTCTCCTCTGAACTGCCTGTGGTGTGTCAAGTTCTCCTCTGAACTGCCTGTGCTGTGTCAAGTTCTCCTCTGAACTGCCTGTGGTGTGTCAAGTTCTCCTCTGAACTGCCTGTGGTGTGTCAAGTTCTCCTCTGAGCTGCCTATGGTGTGTCAAGTTCTCTGAACTGCTTGTGGTGTGTCAAGTTCTCCTCTGAGCTGCTTGTGGTTGTGGTCAAGTTGTCCTCTGAGCTGCTTGTGGTGTGTCAAGTTCTCCTCTGAGCTGCTTGTGGTGTGTCAAGTTCTCCTCTGAGCTGCTTGTGGTGTGTCAAGTTCTCCTCTGAACTGCTTGTGGTGTGTCAAGTTCTCCTCTGAGCTGCTTGTGGTGTGTCAAGTTCTCCTCTGAGCTGCCTATGGTGATTCAAGTTCTCCTCTGAACTGCCTGTGGTGTGTCAAGTTCTCCTCTGAACTGCCTGTGGTGTGTCAAATTCTCCTCTGAACTGCCTGTGGTGTGTCAAGTTCTCCTCTGAACTGCTTGTGGTGTGTCAAGTTCTCCTCTGAGCTGCCTATGGTGATTCAAGTTCTCCTCTGAACTGCCTGTGGTGTGTCAAGTTCTCCTCTGAACTGCCTGTGGTGTGTCACGTTCTCCTCTGAACTGCTTGTGGTGTATCAAGTTCTCCTCTGAACTGCTTGTGGTGTGTCAAGTTCTCCTCTGAACTGCCTGTGGTGTGTCAAATTCTCCTCTGAACTGCTAGTGGTGTGTCAAGTTCTCCTCTGAACTGCCTGTGGTGTGTCAAGTTCTCCTCTGAACTGCCTGTGGTTGTGTCAAGTTCTCCTCTGAACTGCTTGTGGTGTGTCAAGTTCTCCTCTGAACTGCTTGTGGTGTGTCAAGTTCTCCTCTGAACTGCCTGTGGTGTGTCAAGTTCTCCTCTGAGCTGCCTGTGGTGTGTCAAGTTCTCCTCTGAACTGCCTGTGGTGTGTCAAGTTCTCCTCTGAGCTGCTATGGTGTTTCAAGTTCTCCTCTGAGCTGCCTATGGTGTGTCAAGTTCTCCTCTGAGCTGCCTATGGTGTGTCAAGTTCTCCTCTGAGCTGCCTATGGTGTGTCAAGTTCTCCTCTGAGCTGCTTGTGGTGTGTCAAGTTCTCCTCTGAACTGCTAGTGGTGTATCAAGTTCTCCTCTGAACTGCCTGTGGTGTGTCAAGTTCTCCTCTGAACTGCCTGTGGTGTGTCAGGTTCTCCTCTGAACTGCTTGTGGTGTGTCAAGTTCTCCTCTGAACTGCTAGTGGTGTGTCAAGTTCTCCTCTTAACTGCTAGTGGTGTGTCAAGTTCTCCTCTGAACTTCCTGTGGTGTGTCAAGTTCTCCTCTGAACTGCTTGTGGTGTGTCAAGTTCTCCTCTGAACTGCCTGTGGTGTGTCAAGTTCTCCTCTGAACTGCCTGTGGTGTGTCAAGTTCTCCTCTGAACTGCCTGTGGTGTGTCAAGTTCTCCTCTGAGCTGCCTGTGGTGTGTCAAGTTCTCCTCTGAACTGCCTGTGGTGTGTCAAGTTCTCCTCTGAACTGCCTGTGCTGTGTCAAGTTCTCCTCTGAACTGCCTGTGGTGTGTCAAGTTCTCCTCTGAACTGCCTGTGGTGTGTCAAGTTCTCCTCTGAGCTGCCTATGGTGTTTCAAGTTCTCCTCTGAACTGCTTGTGGTGTGTCAAGTTCCCCTCTGAACTGCTTGTGGTGTGTCAAGTTCTCTGAACTGCTTGTGGTGTGTCAAGTTCTCCTCTGAGCTGCTTGTGGTGTGTCAAGTTCTCCTCTGAGCTGCTTGTGGTGTGTCAAGTTCTCCTCTGAGCTGCTTGTGGTGTGTCAAGTTCTCCTCTGAGCTGCTTGTGGTGTGTCAAGTTCTCCTCTGAACTGCTTGTGGTGTGTCAAGTTCTCCTCTGAGCTGCTTGTGGTGTGTCAAGTTCTCCTCTGAGCTGGCTATGGTGATTCAAGTTCTCCTCTGAACTGCCTGTGGTGTGTCAAGTTCTCCTCTGAACTGCCTGTGGTGTGTCAAATTCTCCTCTGAACTGCCTGTGGTGTGTCAAGTTCTCCTCTGAACTGCTTGTGGTGTGTCAAATTCTCCTCTGAACTGCCTGTGGTGTGTCAAGTTCTCCTCTGAACTGATTGTGGTGTGTCAAGTTCTCCTCTGAGCTGCCTATGGTGATTCAAGTTCTCCTCTGAACTGCTTGTGGTGTGTCAAGTTCTCCTCTGAACTGCTAGTGGTGTGTCAAGTTCTCCTCTGAACTGCCTGTGGTGTGTCAAGTTCTCCTCTGAACTGCCTGTGGTGTGTCAAGTTCTCCTCTGAACTGCTAGTGGTGTGTCAAGTTCTCCGCTGAACTGCTAGTGGTGTGTCAAGTTCTCCTCTGAACTGCTTGTGGTGTGTCAAGTTCTCTGAACTGCTAGTGGTGTGTCAAGTTCTCCTCTGAACTGCCTGTGGTGTGTCAAGTTCTCCTCTGAACTGCCTGTGGTGTGTCAAGTTCTCCTCTGAGCTGCTATGGTGTGTCAAGTTCTCCTCTGAGCTGCCTGTGGTGTGTCAAGTTCTCCTCTGAACTGCTGTGGTGTGTCAAGTTCTCCTCTGAACTGCTGTGGTGTGTCAAGTTCTCCTCTGAACTGCCTGTGGTGTGTCAAGTTCTCCTCTGAACTGCCTGTGGTGTGTCAAGTTCTCCTCTGAACTGCTTGTGGTGTGTCAAGTTCTCCTCTGAGCTGCTGTGGTGTGTCAAGTTCTCCTCTGAACTGCTTGTGGTGTGTCAAGTTCTCCTCTGAACTGCCTGTGGTGTGTCAAGTTCTCCTCTGAACTGCTGTGGTGTGTCAAGTTCTCCTCTGAACTGCCTGTGGTGTGTCAAGTTCTCCTCTGAACTGCCTGTGGTGTGTCAAGTTCTCCTCTGAACTGCCTGTGGTGTGTCAAGTTCTCCTCTGAACTGCTTGTGGTGTGTCAAGTTCTCCTCTGAACTGCTTGTGGTGTGTCAAGTTCTCCTCTGAACTGCCTGTGGTGTGTCAAGTTCTCCTCTGAACTGCCTGTGGTGTGTCAAGTTCTCCTCTGAACTGCCTGTGGTGTGTCAAGTTCTCCTCTGAGCTGCCTGTGGTGTGTCAAGTTCTCCTCTGAGCTGCTTGTGGTGTGTCAAGTTCTCCTCTGAACTGCCTTGTGGTGTGTCAAGTCTCCTCTGAACTGCCTTGTGGTGTGTCAAGTTCTCCTCTGAGCTGCTTGTGGTGTGTCAAGTTCTCCTCTGAACTGCTTGTGGTGTGTCAAGTTCTCCTCTGAGCTGCTTGTGGTGTGTCAAGTTCTCCTCTGAGCTGCTTGTGGTGTGTCGAAGTTCTCCTCTGACTGCTTGTGGTGTGTCAAGTTCTCCTCTGAGCTGCTTGTGGTGTGTCAAGTTCTCCTCTGAGCTGCCTATGGTGTGTCAAGGTCTCCTCTGAGCTGCCTATGGTGTGTCAAGTTCTCCTCTGAACTGCTTGTGGTGTGTCAAGTTCTCCTCTGAACTGCTTGTGGTGTGTCACGTTCTCCTCTGAACTGCCTGTGGTGTGTCAAGTTCTCCTCTGAACTGCTTGTGGTGTGTCAAGTTCTCCTCTGAACTGCCTGTGGTGTGTCAAGTTTTCCTCTGAACTGCCTGTGGTGTGTCAAGTTCTCCTCTGAGCTGCCTGTGGTGTGTCAAGTTCTCCTCTGAACTGCCTGTGGTGTGTCAAGTTCTCCTTTGAACTGCCTGTGCTGTGTCAAGTTCTCCTCTGAACTGCCTGTGGTGTGTCAAGTTCTCCTCTGAACTGCCTGTGGTGTGTCAAGTTCTCCTCTGAGCTGCCTATGGTGTGTCAAGTTCTCCTCTGAACTGCTTGTGGTGTGTCAAGTTCCCCTCTGAACTGCTTGTGGTGTGTCAAGTTCTCTGAACTGCCTGTGGTGTGTCAAGTTCTCCTCTGAACTGCCTGTGGTGTGTCAAGTTCTCCTCTGAGCTGCCTATGGTGTGTCAAGTTCTCCTCTGAGCTGCCTATGGTGTGTCAAGTTCTCCTCTGAGCTGCCTATGGTGTGTCAAGTTCTACTCTGAGCTGCCTATGGTGTGTCAAGTTCTCCTCTGAGCTGCCTGTGGTGTGTCAAGTTCTCCTCTGAACTGCTTGTGGTGTGTCAAGTTCTCCTCTGAACTGCCTGTGGTGTGTCAAGTTCTCCTCTGAACTGCCTGTGGTGTGTCAAGTTCTCCTCTGAACTGCCTGTGGTGTGTCAAGTTCTCCTCTGAACTGCTTGTGGTGTGTCAAGGTCTCCTCTGAGCTGCCTATGGTGTGTCAAGTTCTCCTCTGAACTGCTTGTGGTGTGTCAAGTTCTCCTCTGAACTGCTTGTGGTGTGTCAAGTTCTCCTCTGAACTGCCTGTGGTGTGTCAAGTTCTCCTCTGAACTGCTTGTGGTGTGTCAAGTTCTCCTCTGAACTGCCTGTGGTGTGTCAAGTTTTCCTCTGAACTGCCTGTGGTGTGTCAAGTTCTCCTCTGAGCTGCCTGTGGTGTGTCAAGTTCTTTTCTGAACTGCCTGTGGTGTGTCAAGTTCTCCTCTGAACTGCCTGTGGTGTGTCAAGTTCTCCTCTGAACTGCCTGTGGTGTGTCAAGTTCTCCTCTGAGCTGCCTATGGTGTGTCAAGTTCACCTCTGAACTGCTTGTGGTGTGTCAAGTTCCCCTCTGAACTGCTTGTGGTGTGTCAAGTTCTCTGAACTGCTTGTGGTGTGTCAAGTTCTCCTCTGAGCTGCTTGTGGTGTGTCAAGTTGTCCTCTGAGCTGCTTGTGGTGTGTCAAGTTCTCCTCTGAGCTGCTTGTGGTGTGTCAAGTTCTCCTCTGAGCTGCTTGTGGTGTGTCAAGTTCTCCTCTGAACTGCTTGTGGTGTGTCAAGTTCTCCTCTGAGCTGCTTGTGGTGTGTCAAGTTCTCCTCTGAGCTGCCTATGGTGATTCAAGTTCTCCTCTGAACTGCCTGTGGTGTGTCAAGTTCTCCTCTGAACTGCCTGTGGTGTGTCAAATTCTCCTCTGAACTGCCTGTGGTGTGTCAAGTTCTCCTCTGAACTGCTTGTGGTGTGTCAAGTTCTCCTCTGAGCTGCCTATGGTGATTCAAGTTCTCCTCTGAACTGCCTGTGGTGTGTCAAGTTCTCCTCTGAACTGCCTGTGGTGTGTCACGTTCTCCTCTGAACTGCTTGTGGTGTATCAAGTTCTCCTCTGAACTGCGTGTGGTGTGTCAAGTTCTCCTCTGAACTGCCTGTGGTGTGTCAAATTCTCCTCTGAACTGCTAGTGGTGTGTCAAGTTCTCCTCTGAACTGCCTGTGGTGTGTCAAGTTCTCCTCTGAACTGCCTGTGGTGTGTCAAGTTCTCCTCTGAACTGCTTGTGGTGTGTCAAGTTCTCCTCTGAACTGCTTGTGGTGTGTCAAGTTCTCCTCTGAACTGCCTGTGGTGTGTCAAGTTCTCCTCTGAGCTGCCTGTGGTGTGTCAAGTTCTCCTCTGAACTGCCTGTGGTGTGTCAAGTTCTCCTCTGAGCTGCCTATGGTGTTTCAAGTTCTCCTCTGAGCTGCCTATGGTGTGTCAAGTTCTCCTCTGAGCTGCCTATGGTGTGTCAAGTTCTCCTCTGAGCTGCCTATGGTGTGTCAAGTTCTCCTCTGAGCTGCTTGTGGTGTGTCAAGTTCTCCTCTGAACTGCTAGTGGTGTATCAAGTTCTCCTCTGAACTGCCTGTGGTGTGTCAAGTTCTCCTCTGAACTGCCTGTGGTGTGTCAGGTTCTCCTCTGAACTGCTTGTGGTGTGTCAAGTTCTCCTCTGAACTGCTAGTGGTGTGTCAAGTTCTCCTCTTAACTGCTAGTGGTGTGTCAAGTTCTCCTCTGAACTTCCTGTGGTGTGTCAAGTTCTCCTCTGAACTGCTTGTGGTGTGTCAAGTTCTCCTCTGAACTGCCTGTGGTGTGTCAAGTTCTCCTCTGAACTGCCTGTGGTGTGTCAAGTTCTCCTCTGAACTGCCTGTGGTGTGTCAAGTTCTCCTCTGAACTGCTTGTGGTGTGTCAAGTTCTCCTCTGAATTGCCTGTGGTGTGTCAAGTTCTACTCTGAACTGCCTTGGGGTGTCAAGTTCTCCTCTGAACTGCCTGTGGTGTGTCAAGTTCTCCTCTGAACTGCCTGTGGTGTGTCAAGTTCTCCTCTGAGCTGCCTATGGTGTGTCAAGTTCTCCTCTGAACTGCTTGTGGTGTGTCAAGTTCCCCTCTGAACTGCTTGTGGTGTGTCAAGTTCTCTGAACTGCTTGTGGTGTTGTAAGTTCTCCTCTGAGCTGCCTATGGTGTGTCAAGTTCTCCTCTGAGCTGCTTGTGGTGTGTCAAGTTCTCCTCTGAGATGCCTATGGTGTGTCACGTTCTCCTCTGAACTGCCTGTGGTGTGTCAAGTTCTCCTCTGAACTGCCTGTGGTGTGTCAAGTTCTCCTCTGAACTGCCTGTGGTGTGTCAAGTTCTCCTCTGAGCTGCCTGTGGTGTGTCAAGTTCTCCTCTGAGCTGCCTGTGGTGTGTCAAGTTCTCCTCAGAGCTGCCTGTGGTGTGTCAAGTTCTCCTCTGAACTGCCTGTGGTGTGTCAAGTTCTCCTCTGAACTGCCTGTGGTGTGTCAAGTTCTCCTGAACTGCCTGTGGTGTGTAAAATTCTCCTCTGAACTGCTAGTGGTGTGTCAAGGTCTCCTCTGAACTGCCTGTGGTGTGTCAAGTTCTCCTCTGAGCTGCCTATGGTGTTTCAAGTTCTCCTCTGAGCTGCCTATGGTGTGTCAAGTTCTCCTCTGAGCTGCCTATGGTGTGTCAAGTTCTCCTCTGAACTGCCTGTGGTGTGTCAAGTTCTCCTCTGAACTGCCTGTGGTGTGTCAAGTTCTCCTCTGAACTGCCTGTGGTGTGTCAATTTCTCCGCTGAACTGCTAGTGGTGTGTCAAGTTCTCCTCTTAACTGCTAGTGGTGTGTCAAGTTCTCCTCTGAACTGCCTGTGGTGTGTCAAGTTCTCCTCTGAACTGCCTGTGGTGTGTCAAGTTCTCCTCTGAACTGCTAGTGGTGTGTCAAGTTCTCCTCTTAACTGCTAGTGGTGTGTCAAGTTCTCCTCTGAACTGCTTGTGGTGTGTCAAGTTCTCCTCTGAGCTGCCTGTGGTGTGTCAAGTTCTCCTCTGAACTGCCTGTGGTGTGTCAAGTTCTCCTCTGAGCTGCCTATGGTGTGTCAAGTTCTCCTCTGAACTGCCTGTGGTGTGTCAAGTTCTCCTCTGAACTGCTTGTGGTGTGTCAAGTTCTCCTCTGAACTGCTAGTGGTGTGTCAAGTTCTCCTCTTAACTGCTAGTGGTGTGTCAAGTTCTCCTCTGAACTGCCTGTGGTTTGTCAAGTTCTCCTCTGAACTGCTTGTGGTGTGTCAAGTTCTCCTCTGAACTGCCTGTGGTGTGTCAAGTTCTCCTCTGAACTGCCTGTGGTGTGTCAAGTTCTCCTCTGAACTGCTTGTGGTGTGTCAAGTTCTCCTCTGAGCTGCCTATGGTGTGTCAAGTTCTCCTGAGCTGCCTGTGGTGTGTCAAGTTCTCCTCTGAACTGCTTGTGGTGTATCAAGTTCTCCTCTGAACTGCCTGTGGTGTGTCAAGTTCTGCTCTGAACTGCCTGTGGTATGTCAAGTTCTCCTCTGAACTGCCTGTGGTGTGTCAAGTTCTCCTCTGAACTGCCTGTGGTGTGTCAAGTTCTCCTCTGAGCTGCCTATGGTGTGTCAAGTTCTCCTCTGAGCTGCCTGTGGTGTGTCAAGTTCTTCTCTGAACTGCTTGTGGTGTGTCAAGTTCTCCTCTGAACTGCCTGTGGTGTGTCAAGTTCTCCTCTGAACTGCCTGTGGTGTGTCAAGTTCTCCTCTGAACTGCCTGTGGTGTGTCAAGTTCTCCTCTGAACTGCTTGTGGTGTGTCAAGGTCTCCTCTGAGCTGCCTATGGTGTGTCAAGTTCTCCTCTGAACTGCTTGTGGTGTGTCAAGTTCTCCTCTGAACTGCTTGTGGTGTGTCACGTTCTCCTCTGAACTGCCTGTGGTGTGTCAAGTTCTCCTCTGAACTGCTTGTGGTGTGTCAAGTTCTCCTCTGAACTGCCTGTGGTGTGTCAAGTTTTCCTCTGAACTGCCTGTGGTGTGTCAAGTTCTCCTCTGAGCTGCCTGTGGTGTGTCAAGTTCTCCTCTGAACTGCCTGTGGTGTGTCAAGTTCTCCTTTGAACTGCCTGTGCTGTGTCAAGTTCTCCTCTGAACTGCCTGTGGTGTGTCAAGTTCTCCTCTGAACTGCCTGTGGTGTGTCAAGTTCTCCTCTGAGCTGCCTATGGTGTGTCAAGTTCTCCTCTGAACTGCTTGTGGTGTGTCAAGTTCCCCTCTGAACTGCTTGTGGTGTGTCAAGTTCTCTGAACTGCCTGTGGTGTGTCAAGTTCTCCTCTGAACTGCCTGTGGTGTGTCAAGTTCTCCTCTGAGCTGCCTATGGTGTGTCAAGTTCTCCTCTGAGCTGCCTATGGTGTGTCAAGTTCTCCTCTGAGCTGCCTATGGTGTGTCAAGTTCTACTCTGAGCTGCCTATGGTGTGTCAAGTTCTCCTCTGAGCTGCCTGTGGTGTGTCAAGTTCTCCTCTGAACTGCTTGTGGTGTGTCAAGTTCTCCTCTGAACTGCCTGTGGTGTGTCAAGTTCTCCTCTGAACTGCCTGTGGTGTGTCAAGTTCTCCTCTGAACTGCCTGTGGTGTGTCAAGTTCTCCTCTGAACTGCTTGTGGTGTGTCAAGGTCTCCTCTGAGCTGCCTATGGTGTGTCAAGTTCTCCTCTGAACTGCTTGTGGTGTGTCAAGTTCTCCTCTGAACTGCTTGTGGTGTGTCAAGTTCTCCTCTGAACTGCCTGTGGTGTGTCAAGTTCTCCTCTGAACTGCTTGTGGTGTGTCAAGTTCTCCTCTGAACTGCCTGTGGTGTGTCAAGTTTTCCTCTGAACTGCCTGTGGTGTGTCAAGTTCTCCTCTGAGCTGCCTGTGGTGTGTCAAGTTCTTTTCTGAACTGCCTGTGGTGTGTCAAGTTCTCCTCTGAACTGCCTGTGGTGTGTCAAGTTCTCCTCTGAACTGCCTGTGGTGTGTCAAGTTCTCCTCTGAGCTGCCTATGGTGTGTCAAGTTCACCTCTGAACTGCTTGTGGTGTGTCAAGTTCCCCTCTGAACTGCTTGTGGTGTGTCAAGTTCTCTGAACTGCTTGTGGTGTGTCAAGTTCTCCTCTGAGCTGCTTGTGGTGTGTCAAGTTGTCCTCTGAGCTGCTTGTGGTGTGTCAAGTTCTCCTCTGAGCTGCTTGTGGTGTGTCAAGTTCTCCTCTGAGCTGCTTGTGGTGTGTCAAGTTCTCCTCTGAACTGCTTGTGGTGTGTCAAGTTCTCCTCTGAGCTGCTTGTGGTGTGTCAAGTTCTCCTCTGAGCTGCCTATGGTGATTCAAGTTCTCCTCTGAACTGCCTGTGGTGTGTCAAGTTCTCCTCTGAACTGCCTGTGGTGTGTCAAATTCTCCTCTGAACTGCCTGTGGTGTGTCAAGTTCTCCTCTGAACTGCTTGTGGTGTGTCAAGTTCTCCTCTGAGCTGCCTATGGTGATTCAAGTTCTCCTCTGAACTGCCTGTGGTGTGTCAAGTTCTCCTCTGAACTGCCTGTGGTGTGTCACGTTCTCCTCTGAACTGCTTGTGGTGTATCAAGTTCTCCTCTGAACTGCGTGTGGTGTGTCAAGTTCTCCTCTGAACTGCCTGTGGTGTGTCAAATTCTCCTCTGAACTGCTAGTGGTGTGTCAAGTTCTCCTCTGAACTGCCTGTGGTGTGTCAAGTTCTCCTCTGAACTGCCTGTGGTGTGTCAAGTTCTCCTCTGAACTGCTTGTGGTGTGTCAAGTTCTCCTCTGAACTGCTTGTGGTGTGTCAAGTTCTCCTCTGAACTGCCTGTGGTGTGTCAAGTTCTCCTCTGAGCTGCCTGTGGTGTGTCAAGTTCTCCTCTGAACTGCCTGTGGTGTGTCAAGTTCTCCTCTGAGCTGCCTATGGTGTTTCAAGTTCTCCTCTGAGCTGCCTATGGTGTGTCAAGTTCTCCTCTGAGCTGCCTATGGTGTGTCAAGTTCTCCTCTGAGCTGCCTATGGTGTGTCAAGTTCTCCTCTGAGCTGCTTGTGGTGTGTCAAGTTCTCCTCTGAACTGCTAGTGGTGTATCAAGTTCTCCTCTGAACTGCCTGTGGTGTGTCAAGTTCTCCTCTGAACTGCCTGTGGTGTGTCAGGTTCTCCTCTGAACTGCTTGTGGTGTGTCAAGTTCTCCTCTGAACTGCTAGTGGTGTGTCAAGTTCTCCTCTTAACTGCTAGTGGTGTGTCAAGTTCTCCTCTGAACTTCCTGTGGTGTGTCAAGTTCTCCTCTGAACTGCTTGTGGTGTGTCAAGTTCTCCTCTGAACTGCCTGTGGTGTGTCAAGTTCTCCTCTGAACTGCCTGTGGTGTGTCAAGTTCTCCTCTGAACTGCCTGTGGTGTGTCAAGTTCTCCTCTGAACTGCTTGTGGTGTGTCAAGTTCTCCTCTGAATTGCCTGTGGTGTGTCAAGTTCTACTCTGAACTGCCTTGGGGTGTCAAGTTCTCCTCTGAACTGCCTGTGGTGTGTCAAGTTCTCCTCTGAACTGCCTGTGGTGTGTCAAGTTCTCCTCTGAGCTGCCTATGGTGTGTCAAGTTCTCCTCTGAACTGCTTGTGGTGTGTCAAGTTCCCCTCTGAACTGCTTGTGGTGTGTCAAGTTCTCTGAACTGCTTGTGGTGTTGTAAGTTCTCCTCTGAGCTGCCTATGGTGTGTCAAGTTCTCCTCTGAGCTGCTTGTGGTGTGTCAAGTTCTCCTCTGAGATGCCTATGGTGTGTCAAGTTCTCCTCTGAACTGCCTGTGGTGTGTCAAGTTCTCCTCTGAACTGCCTGTGGTGTGTCAAGTTCTCCTCTGAACTGCCTGTGGTGTGTCAAGTTCTCCTCTGAGCTGCCTGTGGTGTGTCAAGTTCTCCTCTGAGCTGCCTGTGGTGTGTCAAGTTCTCCTCAGAGCTGCCTGTGGTGTGTCAAGTTCTCCTCTGAACTGCCTGTGGTGTGTCAAGTTCTCCTCTGAACTGCCTGTGGTGTGTCAAGTTCTCCTGAACTGCCTGTGGTGTGTCAAATTCTCCTCTGAACTGCTAGTGGTGTGTCAAGTTCTCCTCTGAACTGCCTGTGGTGTGTCAAGTTCTCCTCTGAGCTGCCTATGGTGTTTCAAGTTCTCCTCTGAGCTGCCTATGGTGTGTCAAGTTCTCCTCTGAGCTGCCTATGGTGTGTCAAGTTCTCCTCTGAACTGCCTGTGGTGTGTCAAGTTCTCCTCTGAACTGCCTGTGGTGTGTCAAGTTCTCCTCTGAACTGCCTGTGGTGTGTCAATTTCTCCGCTGAACTGCTAGTGGTGTGTCAAGTTCTCCTCTTAACTGCTAGTGGTGTGTCAAGTTCTCCTCTGAACTGCCTGTGGTGTGTCAAGTTCTCCTCTGAACTGCCTGTGGTGTGTCAAGTTCTCCTCTGAACTGCTAGTGGTGTGTCAAGTTCTCCTCTTAACTGCTAGTGGTGTGTCAAGTTCTCCTCTGAACTGCTTGTGGTGTGTCAAGTTCTCCTCTGAGCTGCCTGTGGTGTGTCAAGTTCTCCTCTGAACTGCCTGTGGTGTGTCAAGTTCTCCTCTGAGCTGCCTATGGTGTGTCAAGTTCTCCTCTGAACTGCCTGTGGTGTGTCAAGTTCTCCTCTGAACTGCTTGTGGTGTGTCAAGTTCTCCTCTGAACTGCTAGTGGTGTGTCAAGTTCTCCTCTTAACTGCTAGTGGTGTGTCAAGTTCTCCTCTGAACTGCCTGTGGTGTGTCAAGTTCTCCTCTGAACTGCTTGTGGTGTGTCAAGTTCTCCTCTGAACTGCCTGTGGTGTGTCAAGTTCTCCTCTGAACTGCCTGTGGTGTGTCAAGTTCTCCTCTGAACTGCTTGTGGTGTGTCAAGTTCTCCTCTGAGCTGCCTATGGTGTGTCAAGTTCTCCTGAGCTGCCTGTGGTGTGTCAAGTTCTCCTCTGAACTGCTTGTGGTGTATCAAGTTCTCCTCTGAACTGCCTGTGGTGTGTCAAGTTCTGCTCTGAACTGCCTGTGGTATGTCAAGTTCTCCTCTGAACTGCCTGTGGTGTGTCAAGTTCTCCTCTGAACTGCCTGTGGTGTGTCAAGTTCTCCTCTGAGCTGCCTATGGTGTGTCAAGTTCTCCTCTGAGCTGCCTGTGGTGTGTCAAGTTCTTCTCTGAACTGCTTGTGGTGTGTCAAGTTCTCCTCTGAACTGCCTGTGGTGTGTCAAGTTCTCCTCTGAACTGCCTGTGGTGTGTCAAGTTCTCCTCTGAACTGCCTGTGGTGTGTCAAGTTCTCCTCTGAACTGCTTGTGGTGTGTCAAGGTCTCCTCTGAGCTGCCTATGGTGTGTCAAGTTCTCCTCTGAACTGCTTGTGGTGTGTCAAGTTCTCCTCTGAACTGCTTGTGGTGTGTCACGTTCTCCTCTGAACTGCCTGTGGTGTGTCAAGTTCTCCTCTGAACTGCTTGTGGTGTGTCAAGTTCTCCTCTGAACTGCCTGTGGTGTGTCAAGTTTTCCTCTGAACTGCCTGTGGTGTGTCAAGTTCTCCTCTGAGCTGCCTGTGGTGTGTCAAGTTCTCCTCTGAACTGCCTGTGGTGTGTCAAGTTCTCCTCTGAACTGCCTGTGCTGTGTCAAGTTCTCCTCTGAACTGCCTGTGGTGTGTCAAGTTCTCCTCTGAACTGCCTGTGGTGTGTCAAGTTCTCCTCTGAGCTGCCTATGGTGTGTCAAGTTCTCCTCTGAACTGCTTGTGGTGTGTCAAGTTCCCCTCTGAACTGCTTGTGGTGTGTCAAGTTCTCTGAACTGCCTGTGGTGTGTCAAGTTCTCCTCTGAACTGCCTGTGGTGTGTCAAGTTCTCCTCTGAGCTGCCTATGGTGTGTCAAGTTCTCCTCTGAGCTGCCTGTGGTGTGTCAAGTTCTCCTCTGAACTGCTTGTGGTGTGTCAAGTTCTCCTCTGAACTGCCTGTGGTGTGTCAAGTTCTCCTCTGAACTGCTTGTGATGTGTCAAGTTCTCCTCTGAACTGCCTGTGGTGTGTCAAGTTCTCCTCTGAACTGCCTGTGGTGTGTCAAGTTCTCCTCTGAACTGCTTGTGGTGTGTCAAGGTCTCCTCTGAGCTGCCTATGGTGTGTCAAGTTCTCCTCTGAACTGCTTGTGGTGTGTCAAGTTCTCCTCTGAACTGCTTGTGGTGTGCCAAGTTCTCCTCTGAACTGCCTGTGGTGTGTCAAGTTCTCCTCTGAACTGCTTGTGGTGTGTCAAGTTCTCCTCTGAACTGCCTGTGGTGTGTCAAGTTTTCCTCTGAACTGCCTGTGGTGTGTCAAGTTCTCCTTGAGCTGCCTGTGGTGTGTCAAGTTCTCCTCTGAACTGCTTGTGGTGTGTCAAGTTCTCCTCTGAACTGCTTGTGGTGTGTCAAGTTCTCCTCTGAACTGCCTGTGGTGTGTCAAGTTCTCCTCTGAGCTGGTTGTGGTGTGTCAAGTTCTCCTCTGAACTGCTTGTGGTGTGTCAAGGTCTCCTCTGAGCTGGTTGAGGTGTGTCAAGTTCTCCTCTGAGCTGTTTGTGGTGTGTCAAGTTCTCCTCTGAGCTGCCTATGGTGTGTCAAGTTCTCCTCTGAACTGTCTGTGGTGTGTCAAGTTCTCCTCTGAACTGCCTATGGTGTGTCAAGTTCCTCCTGAACTGCTTGTGGTGTGTCAAGTTCTCCTCTTAACTGCTTGTGGTGTGTCAAGTTCTCCTCTGAACTGCTTGTGGTGTGTCAAGTTCTCCTCTGAGTTTCCTGTGGTGTGTCAAGTTCTCCTCTGAGTTTCCTGTGGTGTGTCACGTTCTCCTCTGAGTTTCCTGTGGTGTGTCAAGTTCTGCTCTGAGTTTCCTGTGGTTTGTCAAGTTCTCCTCTGAGTTTCCTGTGGTGTGTCAAGTTCTCCTCTGAGTTTCCTGTGGTGTGTCAAGTTCTCCTCTGAACTGCTTGTGGTGTGTCAAGTTCTCCTCTGAACTGCCTGTGGTGTGTCAAGTTCTCCTCTGAGATTCCTGTGGTGTGTCAAGTTCTCCTCTGAGCTGCTTGTGGTGTGTCAAGTTCTCCTCTGAGCTGCTTGTGGTGTGTCAAGTTCTCCTCTGAACTGCCTGTGGTGAGTCAAGTTCTCCTCTGAACTGCCTGTAGTGCGTTAAGTTCTCCTCTGAACTGCCTGTGGTGTGTCAAGTTCTCCTCTGAGCTGGTTGTGGTGTGTCAAGTTCTCCTCTGAACTGCCTGTGGTGTGTCAAGTTCTCCTCTGAACTGCCTGTGGTGTGTCAAGTTCTCCTCTGAACTGCTTGTGGTGTGTCAAGTTCTCCGCTGAACTGCTAGTGGTGTGTCAAGTTCTCCTCTGAACTGCCTGTGGTGTGTCAAGTTCTCCTCTGAGCTGCTTGTGGTGTGTCAAGTTCTCCTCTGAACTGCTTGTGGTGTGTCAAGTTCTCCTCTGAACTGCTAGTGGTGTGTCAAGTTCTCCTCTGAACTGCTTGTTGTGTGTCAAGTTCTCCTCTGAACTGCTAGTGGTGTGTCAAGTTCTCCTCTGAACTGCTTGTGGTGTGTCAAGTTCTCCGCTGAACTGCTAGTGGTGTGTCAAGTTCTCCTCTGAACTGCTTGTGGTGTGTCAAGTTCTCCTCTGAGCTGCTTGTGATGTGTCAAGTTCTCCTCTGAACTGCCTGTGGTGTGTCAAGTTCTCCTCTGAGCTGATTGTGGTGTGTCAAGTTCTCCTCTGAGCTGCCTGTGGTGTGTCAAGTTCTCCTCTGAACTGCCTGTGGTGTGTCAAGTTCTCCTCTGAACTGTCTGTGGTGTGTCAAGTTCTCCTCTGAGCTGCTTGTGGTGTGTCAAGTTCTCCTCTGAGCTGCTTGTGGTGTGTCAAGTTCTCCTCTGAGCTGCTTGTGGTGTGTCAAGTTCTCCTCTGAGCTGCTTGTGGTGTGTCAAGTTCTCCTCTGAGCTGCTTGTGGTGTCTCAAGTTCTCCTCTGAACTGCTTGTGGTGTGTCAAGTTCTCCTCTGAACTGCCTGTGGTGTGTCAAGTTCTCCTCTGAACTGCTTGTGGTGTGTCAAGTTCTCCTCTGAGCTGCTTGTGGTGTGTCAAGTTCTCCTCTGAACTGCCTGTGGTGTGTCAAGTTCTCCTCTGAACTGCCTGTGGTGTGTCAAGTTCTCCTCTGAGCTGCCTATGGTGTGTCAAGTTCTCCTCTGAACTGCTTGTGGTGTGTCAAGTTCCCCTCTGAACTGCTTGTGGTGTGTCAAGTTCTCTGAACTGCTTGTGGATTTGTAAGTTCTCCTCTGAGCTGCCTATGGTGTGTCAAGTTCTCCTCTGAGCTGCTTGTGGTGTGTCAAGTTCTCCTCTGATATGCCTATGGTGTGTCAAGTTCTCCTCTGAACTGCCTGTGGTGTGTCAAGTTCTCCTCTGAACTGCCTGTGGTGTGTCAAGTTCTCCTCTGAACTGCCTGTGGTGTGTCAAGTTCTCCTCTTAACTGCTAGTGGTGTGTCAAGTTCTCCTCTGAACTTCCTGTGGTGTGTCAAGTTCTCCTCTGAACTGCTTGTGGTGTGTCAAGTTCTCCTCTTAACTGCTTGTGGTGTGTCAACTTCTCCTCTGAACTGCCTGTGGTGTGTCAAGTTCTCCTCTGAACTGCCTGTGGTGTGTCAAGTTCTCCTCTGAACTGCTTGTGGTGTGTCAAGTTCTCCTCTGAACTGCCTGTGGTGTGTCAAGTTCTCCTCTGAACTGCCTTGGGGTGTCAAGTTCTCCTCTGAACTGCCTGTGGTGTGTCAAGTTCTCCTCTGAACTGCCTGTGGTGTGTCAAGTTCTCCTCTGAGCTGCCTATGGTGTGTCAAGTTCTCCTCTGAACTGCTTGTGGTGTGTCAAGTTCCCCTCTGAACTGCTTGTGGTGTGTCAAGTTCTCTGAACTGCTTGTGGTGTTGTAAGTTCTCCTCTGAGCTGCCTATGGTGTGTCAAGTTCTCCTCTGAGCTGCTTGTGGTGTGTCAAGTTCTCCTCTGATATGCCTATGGTGTGTCAAGTTCTCCTCTGAACTGCCTGTGGTGTGTCAAGTTCTCCTCTGAACTGCCTGTGGTGTGTCAAGTTCTCCTCTGAACTGCCTGTGGTGTGTCAAGTTCTCCTCTGAACTGCCTGTGGTGTGTCAAGTTCTCCTGAACTGCCTGTGGTGTGTCAAATTCTCCTCTGAACTGCTAGTGGTGTGTCAAGTTCTCCTCTGAACTGCCTGTGGTGTGTCAAGTTCTCCTCTGAGCTGCCTATGGTGTTTCAAGTTCTCCTCTGAACTGCTTGTGGTGTGTCAAGTTCTCCTATGAGCTGCCTATGGTGTGTCAAGTTCTCCTCTGAGCTGGTTGTGCTGTGTGAAGTTCTCCTCTGAACTGCCTGTGGTGTGTCAAGTTCTCCTCTGAACTGCTAGTGGTGTGTCAAGTTCTCCTCTGAACTGCTAGTGGTGTGTCAAGTTCTCCTCTGAACTGCTAGTGGTGTGTCAAGTTCTCCTCTGAACTGCTTGTGGTGTGTCAAGTTCTCCTCTGAACTGCCTGTGGTGTGTCAAGTTCTCCTCTGAACTTCTTGTGGTGTGTCAAGTTCTCCTCTGAGCTGCTTGTGGTGTGTCAAGTTCTCCTCTTAACTGCTAGTGGTGTGTCAAGTTCTCCTCTGAACTGCTAGTGGTGTGTCAAGTTCTCCTCTGAACTGCCTGTGGTGTGTCAAGTTCTCCTCTGAACTGCTAGTGGTGTGTCAAGTTCTCCTCTGAACTGCTTGTGGTGTGTCAAGTTCTCCTCTGAACTGCTAGTGGTGTGTCAAGTTCTCCTCTGAACTGCTTGTGGTGTGTCAAGTTCTCCTCTGAACTGCCTGTGGTGTGTCAAGTTCTCCTCTGAACTGCTTGTGGTGTGTCAAGTTCTCCTCTTAACTGCTAGTGGTGTGTCAAGTTCTCCTCTGAACTGCTTGTGGTGTGTCAAGTTCTCCTCTGAACAGCTTGTGGTGTGTCAAGTTCTCCTCTGAGCTGCCTGTGGTGTGTCCAGTTCTCCTCTGAACAGCTTGTGGTGTGTCAAGTTCTCCTCTGAACTGCCTGTGGTGTGTCAAGTTCTCCTCTGAACTGCTAGTGGTGTGTCAAGTTCTCCTCTGAACTGCTTGTGGTGTGTCAAGTTCTCCTCTGAACTGCTTGTGGTGTGTCAAGTTCTCCTCTGAACTGCTAGTGGTGTGTCAAGTTCTCCTCTGAACTGCTAGTGGTGTGTCAAGTTCTCCTCTGAAATGCTTGTGGTGTATCAAGTTCTCCTCTGAACTGCCTGTGGTGTGTCAAGTTCTCTGAACTGCTAGTGGTGTGTCAAGTTCTCTGAACTGCTAGTGGTGTGTCAAGTTCTCTGAACTGCTTGTGGTGTATCAAGGTCTCCTCTGAGCTGCCTGTGGTGTGTCAAGTTCTCCTCTGAACTGCCTGTGGTGTGTCAAGTTCTCCTCTGAACTGCTTGTGGTGTGTCAAGTTCTCCTCTGAACTGCTAGTGGTGTGTCAAGTTCTCCTCTGAACTGCTTGTGGTGTGTCAAGTTCTCTGAACTGCTAGTGGTGTGTCAAGTTCTCCTCTGAACTGCTTGTGGTGTGTCAGGTTCTCCGCTGAACTGCTAGTGGTGTGTCAAGTTCTCCTCTGAACTGCTAGTGGTGTGTCAAGTTCTCCTCTGAACTGCTAGTGGTGTGTCAAGTTCTCCTCTGAACTGCTTGTGGTGTGTCAAGTTCTCCTCTGTACTGCTAGTGGTGTGTCAAGTTCTCCTCTGAACTGCTAGTGGTGTGTCAAGTTCTCCTCTTAACTGCTAGTGGTGTGTCAAGTTCTCCTCTTAACTGCTAGTGGTGTGTCAAGTTCTCCTCTGAACTGCTTGTGGTGTGTCAAGTTCTCCTCTGAACTGCCTGTGGTGTGTCAAGTTCTCCTCTGAACTGCCTGTGGTGTGTCAAGTTCTCCTCTGAGCTGCCTATGGTGTGTCAAGTTCTCCTCTGAGCTGCCTGTGGTGTGTCAAGTTCTCCTCTGAACTGCTTGTGGTGTGTCAAGTTCTCCTCTGAACTGCCTGTGGTGTGTCAAGTTCTCCTCTGAACTGCCTGTGGTGTGTCAAGTTCTCCTCTGAACTGCCTGTGGTGTGTCAAGTTCTCCTCTGAACTGCTTGTGGTTTGTCAAGGTCTCCTCTGAGCTGCCTATGATGTGTCAAGTTCTCCTCTGAACTGCTTGTGGTGTGTCAAGTTCTCTGAACTGCTTGTGGTGTGTCAAGTTCTCCTCTGAGCTGCTTGTGGTGTGTCAAGTTCTCCTCTGAACTGCCTGTGGTGTGTCAAGTTCTCCTCTGAACTGCTTGTGGTGTGTCAAGTTCTCCTCTGAACTGCTTGTGGTGTGTCAAGTTCTCCTCTGAACTGCCTGTGGTGTGTCAAGTTCTCCTCTAAACTGCTTGTGGTGTGTCAAGTTCTCCTCTGAACTGCCTGTGGTGTGTCAAGTTTTCCTCTGAACTGCCTGTGGTGTGTCAAGTTCTCCTCTGAGCTGCCTGTGGTGTGTCAAGTTCTCCTCTGAACTGCCTGTGGTGTGTCAAGTTCTCCTCTGAACTGCCTGTTCTGTGTCAAGTTCTCCTCTGAACTGCCTGTTCTGTGTCAAGTTCTCCTCTGAACTGCCTGTGGTGTGTCAAGTTCTCCTCTGAACTGCCTGTGGTGTGTCAAGTTCTCCTCTGAGCTGCCTATGGTGTTTCAAGTTCTCCTCTGAACTGCTTGTGGTGTGTCAAGTTCCCCTCTGAACTGCTTGTGGTGTGTCAAGTTCTCTGAACTGCTTGTGGTGTGTCAAGTTCTCCTCTGAGCTGCTTGTGGTGTGTCAAGTTCTCCTCTGAGCTGCTTGTGGTGTGTCAAGTCTCCTCTGAGCTGCTTGTGGTGTGTCAAGTTCTCCTCTGAGCTGCTTGTGGTGTGTCAAGTTCTCCTCTGAACTGCTTGTGGTGTGTCAAGTTCTCCTCTGAGCTGCTTGTGGTGTGTCAAGTTCTCCTCTGAGCTGGCTATGGTGATTCAAGTTCTCCTCTGAACTGCCTGTGGTGTGTCAAGTTCTCCTCTGAACTGCCTGTGGTGTGTCAAATTCTCCTCTGAACTGCCTGTGGTGTGTCAAGTTCTCCTCTGAACTGCTTGTGGTGTGTCAAATTCTCCTCTGAACTGCCTGTGGTGTGTCAAGTTCTCCTCTGAACTGATTGTGGTGTGTCAAGTTCTCCTCTGAGCTGCCTATGGTGATTCAAGTTCTCCTCTGAACTGCTTGTGGTGTGTCAAGTTCTCCTCTGAACTGCTAGTGGTGTGTCAAGTTCTCCTCTGAACTGCCTGTGGTGTGTCAAGTTCTCCTCTGAACTGCCTGTGGTGTGTCAAGTTCTCCTCTGAACTGCTAGTGGTGTGTCAAGTTCTCCTCTGAACTGCTTGTGGTGTGTCAAGTTCTCTGAACTGCTAGTGGTGTGTCAAGTTCTCCTCTGAACTGCCTGTGGTGTGTCAAGTTCTCCTCTGAACTGCCTGTGGTGTGTCAAGTTCTCCTCTGAGCTGCCTATGGTGTGTCAAGTTCTCCTCTGAGCTGCCTGTGGTGTGTCAAGTTCTCCTCTGAACTGCTTGTGGTGTGTCAAGTTCTCCTCTGAACTGCCTGTGGTGTGTCAAGTTCTCCTCTGAACTGCCTGTGGTGTGTCAAGTTCTCCTCTGAACTGCCTGTGGTGTGTCAAGTTCTCCTCTGAACTGCTTGTGGTGTGTCAAGGTGTCCTCTGAGCTGCCTATGGTGTGTCAAGTTCTCCTCTGAACTGCTTGTGGTGTGTCAAGTTCTCCTCTGAACTGCTTGTGGTGTGTCAAGTTCTCCTCTGAACTGCCTGTGGTGTGTCAAGTTCTCCTCTGAACTGCTTGTGGTGTGTCAAGTTCTCCTCTGAACTGCCTGTGGTGTGTCAAGTTTTCCTCTGAACTGCCTGTGGTGTGTCAAGTTCTCCTCTGAGCTGCCTGTGGTGTGTCAAGTTCTCCTCTGAACTGCCTGTGGTGTGTCAAGTTCTCCTCTGAACTGCCTGTGCTGTGTCAAGTTCTCCTCTGAACTGCCTGTGGTGTGTCAAGTTCTCCTCTGAACTGCCTGTGGTGTGTCAAGTTCTCCTCTGAGCTGCCTATGGTGTGTCAAGTTCACCTCTGAACTGCTTGTGGTGTGTCAAGTTCCCCTCTGAACTGCTTGTGGTGTGTCAAGTTCTCTGAACTGCTTGTGGTGTGTCAAGTTCTC
This sequence comes from Deroplatys truncata, assembly GCA_030765065.1. Classification (NCBI taxonomy): domain Eukaryota; kingdom Metazoa; phylum Arthropoda; class Insecta; order Mantodea; family Mantidae; genus Deroplatys; species Deroplatys truncata. The sequence goes on along the minus strand of CM060989.1, from coordinate 129,901,839 downwards.
CTCTGAGCTGCTTGTGGTGTGTCAAGTTGTCCTCTGAGCTGCTTGTGGTGTGTCAAGTTCTCCTCTGAGCTGCTTGTGGTGTGTCAAGTTCTCCTCTGAGCTGCTTGTGGTGTGTCAAGTTCTCCTCTGAACTGCTTGTGGTGTGTCAAGTTCTCCTCTGAGCTGCTTGTGGTGTGTCAAGTTCTCCTCTGAGCTGCCTATGGTGATTCAAGTTCTCCTCTGAACTGCCTGTGGTGTGTCAAGTTCTCCTCTGAACTGCCTGTGGTGTGTCAAATTCTCCTCTGAACTGCCTGTGGTGTGTCAAGTTCTCCTCTGAACTGCTTGTGGTGTGTCAAGTTCTCCTCTGAGCTGCCTATGGTGATTCAAGTTCTCCTCTGAACTGCCTGTGGTGTGTCAAGTTCTCCTCTGAACTGCCTGTGGTGTGTCACGTTCTCCTCTGAACTGCTTGTGGTGTATCAAGTTCTCCTCTGAACTGCTTGTGGTGTGTCAAGTTCTCCTCTGAACTGCCTGTGGTGTGTCAAATTCTCCTCTGAACTGCTAGTGGTGTGTCAAGTTCTCCTCTGAACTGCCTGTGGTGTGTCAAGTTCTCCTCTGAACTGCCTGTGGTGTGTCAAGTTCTCCTCTGAACTGCTTGTGGTGTGTCAAGTTCTCCTCTGAACTGCTTGTGGTGTGTCAAGTTCTCCTCTGAACTGCCTGTGGTGTGTCAAGTTCTCCTCTGAGCTGCCTGTGGTGTGTCAAGTTCTCCTCTGAACTGCTTGTGGTGTGTCAAATTCACCTCTGAACTGCTAGTGGTGTGTCAAGTTCTCCTCTGAACTGCCTGTGGTGTGTCAAGTTCTCCTCTGAACTGCCTGTGGTGTGTCAAGTTCTCCTCTGAGCTGCCTATGGTGTTTCAAGTTCTCCTCTGAGCTGCCTATGGTGTGTCAAGTTCTCCTCTGAGCTGCCTATGGTGTGTCAAGTTCTCCTCTGAGCTGCCTATGGTGTGTCAAGTTCTACTCTGAGCTGCCTGTGGTGTGTCAAGATCTCCTCTGAGCTGCCTGTGGTGTGTCAAGTTCTCCTCTGAACTGCTTGTGGTGTGTCAAGTTCTCCTCTGATCTGTCTGTGGTGTGTCAAGTTTCCCTCTGAACTGCTTGTGGTGTGTCAAGTTCTCCTCTGACCTGCTTGTGGTGTGTCAAGTTCTCCTCTGAACTGCTTGTGGTGTGTCAAGTTCTCCTCTGAGCTGGTTGTGGTGTGTCAAGTTCTCCTCTGAACTGCTTGTGGTGTGTCAAGTTCTCCTCTGAACTGCTTGTGGTGTGTCAAGTTCTCCTCTGAACTGCCTGTGGTGTGTCAAGTTCTCCTCTGAGCTGGTTGTGGTGTGTCAAGTTCTCCTCTGAACTGCTTGTGGTGTGTCAAGTTTCCCTCTGAACTGCTTGTGGTGTGTCAAGTTCTCCTCTGAACTGCTTGTGGTGTGTCAAGTTCTCCTCTGAACCGCTTGTGGTGTGTCAAGTTCTCCTCTGAACTGCCTATGGTGTGTCAAGTTCTCCTCTGAGCTGCCTATGGTGTGTCACGTTCTCCTCTGAGCTGCCTGTGGTGTGTCAAGATCTCCTCTGAGCTGCTTGTGGTGTGTCAAGTTCTCCTCTGAACTTCCTGTGGTGTGTCAAGTTCTCCTCTGAACTGCCTGTGGTGTGTCAAGTTCTCCTCTGAGCTGGTTGTGGTGTGTCAAGTTCTCCTCTGAGCTGCTTGTGGTGTGTCAAGTTCTCCTCTGAACTGCCTGTGGTATGTCAAGTTCTCCTCTGAACTGCCTGTGGTGTGTCAAGTTCTCCTCTGAACTGCTTGTGGTATGTCAAGTTCCCCTCTGAACTGCTTGTGGTGTGTCAAGTTCTCTGAACTGCTTGTGGTGTGTCAAGTTCTCCTCTGAGCTGCCTGTGGTGTGTCAAGTTCTCCTCTGAGCTGCTTGTGGTGTGTCAAGTTCTCCTCTGAGATGCCTATGGTGTGTCAGGTTCTCCTCTGAACTGCCTGTGGTTTGTCAAGTTCTCCTCTGAACTGCCTGTGGTGTGTCAAGTTCTCCTCTGAGCTGCCTGTGGTGTGTCAAGTTCTCCTCTGAGCTGCCTGTGGTGTGTCAAGTTCTCCTCTGAACAGCTTGTGGTGTGTCAAGTTCTCCTGTGAGCTGCCTGTGGTGTGTCAAGTTCTCCTCTGAACTGCCTGTGGTGTGTCAAGTTCTCCTGTGAGCTGCTTGTGGTGTGTCAAGCTCTCCTCTGAACTGCTTGTGGTGTGTCAAGTTCTCCTCTGAACTGCTTGTGGTGTGTCAAGTTCTCCTCTGAGCTGCTTGTGGTGTGTCAAGTTCTCCTCTTAACTGCTAGTGGTGTGTCAAGTTCTCCTCTGAACTGCTTGTGGTGTGTCAAGTTCTCCTCTGAACTGCTTGTGGTGTGTCAAGTTCTCCTCTGAACTGCTTGTGGTGTGTCAAGTTCTCCTCTGAACTGCTTGTGGTGTGTCAAGTTCTCCTCTGAGCTGCTTGTGGTGTGTTAAGTTCTCCTTTGAACTGCTAGTGGTGTGTCAAGTTCTCCTCTGAACTGCTTGTGGTGTGTCAAGTTCTCTGAACTGCTAGTGGTGTGTCAAGTTCTCCTCTGAACTGCTTGTGGTGTGTCAAGTTCTCCGCTGAACTGCTAGTGGTGTGTCAAGTTCTCCTCTGAACTGCTAGTGGTGTGTCAAGTTCTCCTCTGAACTGCTAGTGGTGTGTCAAGTTCTCCTCTGAACTGCTTGTGGTGTGTCAAGTTCTCCTCTGAACTGCTAGTGGTGTGTCAAGTTCTCCTCTGAACTGCTAGTGGTGTGTCAAGTTCTCCTCTTAACTGCTAGTGGTGTGTCAAGTTCTCCTCTTAACTGCTAGTGGTGTGTCAAGTTCTCCTCTGAACTGCTTGTGGTGTGTCAAGTTCTCCTCTGAACTGCCTGTGGTGTGTCAAGTTCTCCTCTGAACTGCCTGTGGTGTGTCAAGTTCTCCTCTGAGCTGCCTATGGTGTGTCAAGTTCTCCTCTGAGCTGCCTGTGGTGTGTCAAGTTCTCCTCTGAACTGCTTGTGGTGTGTCAAGTTCTCCTCTGAACTGCCTGTGGTGTGTCAAGTTCTCCTCTGAACTGCCTGTGGTGTGTCAAGTTCTCCTCTGAACTGCCTGTGGTGTGTCAAGTTCTCCTCTGAACTGCTTGTGGTGTGTCAAGGTCTCCTCTGAGCTGCCTATGATGTGTCAAGTTCTCCTCTGAACTGCTTGTGGTGTGTCAAGTTCTCTGAACTGCTTGTGGTGTGTCAAGTTCTCCTCTGAGCTGCTTGTGGTGTGTCAAGTTCTCCTCTGAACTGCCTGTGGTGTGTCAAGTTCTCCTCTGAACTGCTTGTGGTGTGTCAAGTTCTCCTCTGAACTGCTTGTGGTGTGTCAAGTTCTCCTCTGAACTGCCTGTGGTGTGTCAAGTTCTCCTCTAAACTGCTTGTGGTGTGTCAAGTTCTCCTCTGAACTGCCTGTGGTGTGTCAAGTTTTCCTCTGAACTGCCTGTGGTGTGTCAAGTTCTCCTCTGAGCTGCCTGTGGTGTGTCAAGTTCTCCTCTGAACTGCCTGTGGTGTGTCAAGTTCTCCTCTGAACTGCCTGTTCTGTGTCAAGTTCTCCTCTGAACTGCCTGTGGTGTGTCAAGTTCTCCTCTGAACTGCCTGTGGTGTGTCAAGTTCTCCTCTGAGCTGCCTATGGTGTTTCAAGTTCTCCTCTGAACTGCTTGTGGTGTGTCAAGTTCCCCTCTGAACTGCTTGTGGTGTGTCAAGTTCTCTGAACTGCTTGTGGTGTGTCAAGTTCTCCTCTGAGCTGCTTGTGGTGTGTCAAGTTCTCCTCTGAGCTGCTTGTGGTGTGTCAAGTCTCCTCTGAGCTGCTTGTGGTGTGTCAAGTTCTCCTCTGAGCTGCTTGTGGTGTGTCAAGTTCTCCTCTGAACTGCTTGTGGTGTGTCAAGTTCTCCTCTGAGCTGCTTGTGGTGTGTCAAGTTCTCCTCTGAGCTGGCTATGGTGATTCAAGTTCTCCTCTGAACTGCCTGTGGTGTGTCAAGTTCTCCTCTGAACTGCCTGTGGTGTGTCAAATTCTCCTCTGAACTGCCTGTGGTGTGTCAAGTTCTCCTCTGAACTGCTTGTGGTGTGTCAAATTCTCCTCTGAACTGCCTGTGGTGTGTCAAGTTCTCCTCTGAACTGATTGTGGTGTGTCAAGTTCTCCTCTGAGCTGCCTATGGTGATTCAAGTTCTCCTCTGAACTGCTTGTGGTGTGTCAAGTTCTCCTCTGAACTGCTAGTGGTGTGTCAAGTTCTCCTCTGAACTGCCTGTGGTGTGTCAAGTTCTCCTCTGAACTGCCTGTGGTGTGTCAAGTTCTCCTCTGAACTGCTAGTGGTGTGTCAAGTTCTCCGCTGAACTGCTAGTGGTGTGTCAAGTTCTCCTCTGAACTGCTTGTGGTGTGTCAAGTTCTCTGAACTGCTAGTGGTGTGTCAAGTTCTCCTCTGAACTGCCTGTGGTGTGTCAAGTTCTCCTCTGAACTGCCTGTGGTGTGTCAAGTTCTCCTCTGAGCTGCCTATGGTGTGTCAAGTTCTCCTCTGAGCTGCCTGTGGTGTGTCAAGTTCTCCTCTGAACTGCTTGTGGTGTGTCAAGTTCTCCTCTGAACTGCCTGTGGTGTGTCAAGTTCTCCTCTGAACTGCCTGTGGTGTGTCAAGTTCTCCTCTGAACTGCCTGTGGTGTGTCAAGTTCTCCTCTGAACTGCTTGTGGTGTGTCAAGGTGTCCTCTGAGCTGCCTATGGTGTGTCAAGTTCTCCTCTGAACTGCTTGTGGTGTGTCAAGTTCTCCTCTGAACTGCTTGTGGTGTGTCAAGTTCTCCTCTGAACTGCCTGTGGTGTGTCAAGTTCTCCTCTGAACTGCTTGTGGTGTGTCAAGTTCTCCTCTGAACTGCCTGTGGTGTGTCAAGTTTTCCTCTGAACTGCCTGTGGTGTGTCAAGTTCTCCTCTGAGCTGCCTGTGGTGTGTCAAGTTCTCCTCTGAACTGCCTGTGGTGTGTCAAGTTCTCCTCTGAACTGCCTGTGCTGTGTCAATTTCTCCTCTGAACTGCCTGTGGTGTGTCAAGTTCTCCTCTGAACTGCCTGTGGTGTGTCAAGTTCTCCTCTGAGCTGCCTATGGTGTGTCAAGTTCACCTCTGAACTGCTTGTGGTGTGTCAAGTTCCCCTGTGAACTGCTTGTGGTGTGTCAAGTTCTCTGAACTGCTTGTGGTGTGTCAAGTTCTCCTCTGAGCTGCTTGTGGTGTGTCAAGTTGTCCTCTGAGCTGCTTGTGGTGTGTCAAGTTCTCCTCTGAGCTGCTTGTGGTGTGTCAAGTTCTCCTCTGAGCTGCTTGTGGTGTGTCAAGTTCTCCTCTGAACTGCTTGTGGTGTGTCAAGTTCTCCTCTGAACTGCTTGTGGTGTGTCAAGTTCTCCTCTGAGCTGCTTGTGGTGTGTCAAGTTCTCCTCTGAGCTGCCTATGGTGATTCAAGTTCTCCTCTGAACTGCCTGTGGTGTGTCAAGTTCTCCTCTGAACTGCCTGTGGTGTGTCAAATTCTCCTCTGAACTGCCTGTGGTGTGTCAAGTTCTCCTCTGAACTGCTTGTGGTGTGTCAAGTTCTCCTCTGAGCTGCCTATGGTGATTCAAGTTCTCCTCTGAACTGCCTGTGGTGTGTCAAGTTCTCCTCTGAACTGCCTGTGGTGTGTCACGTTCTCCTCTGAACCACTTGTGGTGTATCAAGTTCTCCTCTGAACTGCTTGTGGTGTGTCAAGTTCTCCTCTGAACTGCCTGTGGTGTGTCAAATTCTCCTCTGAACTGCTAGTGGTGTGTCAAGTTCTCCTCTGAACTGCCTGTGGTGTGTCAAGTTCTCCTCTGAACTGCCTGTGGTGTGTCAAGTTCTCCTCTGAACTGCTTGTGGTGTGTCAAGTTCTCCTCTGAACTGCTTGTGGTGTGTCAAGTTCTCCTCTGAACTGCCTGTGGTGTGTCAAGTTCTCCTCTGAGCTGCCTGTGGTGTGTCAAGTTCTCCTCTGAACTGCTTGTGGTGTGTCAAATTCACCTCTGAACTGCTAGTGGTGTGTCAAGTTCTCCTCTGAACTGCCTGTGGTGTGTCAAGTTCTCCTCTGAACTGCCTGTGGTGTGTCAAGTTCTCCTCTGAGCTGCCTATGGTGTTTCAAGTTCTCCTCTGAGCTGCCTATGGTGTGTCAAGTTCTCCTCTGAGCTGCCTATGGTGTGTCAAGTTCTCCTCTGAGCTGCCTATGGTGTGTCAAGTTCTACTCTGAGCTGCCTGTGGTGTGTCAAGATCTCCTCTGAGCTGCCTGTGGTGTGTCAAGTTCTCCTCTGAACTGCTTGTGGTGTGTCAAGTTCTCCTCTGATGTGTCTGTGGTGTGTCAAGTTTCCCTCTGAACTGCTTGTGGTGTGTCAAGTTCTCCTCTGACCTGCTTGTGGTGTGTCAAGTTCTCCTCTGAACTGCTTGTGGTGTGTCAAGTTCTCCTCTGAGCTGGTTGTGGTGTGCCAAGTTCTCCTCTGAACTGCTTGTGGTGTGTCAAGTTCTCCTCTGAACTGCTTGTGGTGTGTCAAGTTCTCCTCTGAACTGCCTGTGGTGTGTCAAGTTCTCCTCTGAACTGCTTGTGGTGTGTCAAGTTTCCCTCTGAACTGCTTGTGGTGTGTCAAGTTCTCCTCTGAACTGCTTGTGGTGTGTCAAGTTCTCCTCTGAACCGCTTGTGGTGTGTCAAGTTCTCCTCTGAACTGCCTATGGTGTGTCAAGTTCTCCTCTGAGCTGCCTATGGTGTGTCACGTTCTCCTCTGAGCTGCCTGTGGTGTGTCAAGATCTCCTCTGAGCTGCTTGTGGTGTGTCAAGTTCTCCTCTGAACTTCCTGTGGTGTGTCAAGTTCTCCTCTGAACTGCCTGTGGTGTGTCAAGTTCTCCTCTGAGCTGGTTGTGGTGTGTCAAGTTCTCCTCTGAGCTGCTTGTGGTGTGTCAAGTTCTCCTCTGAACTGCCTGTGGTATGTCAAGTTCTCCTCTGAACTGCCTGTGGTGTGTCAAGTTCTCCTCTGAACTGCTTGTGGTATGTCAAGTTCCCCTCTGAACTGCTTGTGGTGTGTCAAGTTCTCTGAACTGCTTGTGGTGTGTCAAGTTCTCCTATGAGCTGCCTGTGGTGTGTCAAGTTCTCCTCTGAGCTGCTTGTGGTGTGTCAAGTTCTCCTCTGAGATGCCTATGGTGTGTCAGGTTCTCCTCTGAACTGCCTGTGGTTTGTCAAGTTCTCCTCTGAACTGCCTGTGGTGTGTCAAGTTCTCCTCTGAGCTGCCTGTGGTGTGTCAAGTTCTCCTCTGAGCTGCCTGTGGTGTGTCAAGTTCTCCTCTGAACAGCTTGTGGTGTGTCAAGTTCTCCTGTGAGCTGCCTGTGGTGTGTCAAGTTCTCCTGTGAGCTGCCTGTGGTGTGTCAAGTTCTCCTCTGAACTGCCTGTGGTGTGTCAAGTTCTCCTGTGAGCTGCTTGTGGTGTGTCAAGTTCTCCTCTGAACTGCTTGTGGTGTGTCAAGTTCTCCTCTGAACTGCTTGTGGTGTGTCAAGTTCTCCTCTGAGCTGCTTGTGGTGTGTCAAGTTCTCCTCTTAACTGCTAGTGGTGTGTCAAGTTCTCCTCTGAACTGCTTGTGGTGTGTCAAGTTCTCCTCTGAACTGCTTGTGGTGTGTCAAGTTCTCCTCTGAACTGCTTGTGGTGTGTCAAGTTCTCCTCTGAACTGCTTGTGGTGTGTCAAGTTCTCCTCTGAGCTGCTTGTGGTGTGTTAAGTTCTCCTTTGAACTGCTTGTGGTGTGTCAAGTTCTCCTCCGAACTGCTTGTGGTGTGTCAAGTTCTCCTCTGAACTGCTTGTGGTGTGTCAAGTTCTCCTCTGAACTGCCTGTGGTGTGTCAAGTTCTCCTGTGAGCTGCTTGTGGTGTGTCAAGTTCTCCTGTGAGCTGCTTGTGGTGTGTCAAGTTCTCCTGTGAGCTGCCTGTGGTGTGTCAAGTTCTCCTCTGAACTGCTTGTGGTGTGTCAAGTTCTCCTCTGAACTGCTTGTGGTGTGTCAAGTTCTCCTCTGAACTGCTTGTGGTGTGTCAAGTTCTCCTCTGAGCTGCTTGTGGTGTGTCAAGTTCTCCTCTGAACTGCCTGTGGTGTGTCAAGTTCTCCTCTGAACTGCTTGTGGTGTGTCAAGTTCTCCTCTGAGCTGCTTGTGGTGTGTCAAGTTCTCCTGTGAGCTGCTTGTGGTGTGTCAAGTTCTCCTCTGAACTGCTTGTGGTGTGTCAAGTTCTCCTCTGAGCTGCTTGTGGTGTGTCAAGTTCTCCTCTGAGTTGCTTGTGGTGTGTCAAGGTCTCCTCTGAGCTGGTTGTGGTGTGTCTAGTTCTCCTCTGAGTTGCTTGTGGTGTGTCAAGTTCTCCTCTGAGTTGCTTGTGGTGTGTCAAGTTCTCCTCTGAGTTGCTTGTGGTGTGTCAAGTTCTCCTCTGAGTTGCTTGTGGTGTGTCAAGTTCTCCTCTGAGTTGCTTGTGGTGTGTCAAGGTCTCCTCTGAGCTGCTTGTGGTGTGTCAAGTTCTCCTCTGAGTTGCTTGTGGTGTGTCAAGTTCTCCTCTGAGTTGCTTGTGGTGTGTCAAGTTCTCCTCTGAGCTGCTTGTGGTGTGTCAAGTTCTCCTCTGAGTTTCTTGTGGTGTGTCAAGTTCTCCTCTGAGTTGCTTGTGGTGTGTCAAGTTCTCCTCTGAGCTGCTTGTGGTGTGTCAAGTTCTCCTCTGAGTTGCTTGTGGTGTGTCAAGGTCTCCTCTGAGCTGGTTGTGGTGTGTCAGGTTCTCCTCTGAGCTGCTTGTGGTGTGTCAAGTTCTCCTCTGAGTTGCTTGTGGTGTGTCAAGTTCTCCTCTGAGTTGCTTGTGGTGTGTCAAGTTCTCCTCTGAGTTGCTTGTGGTGTGTCAAGTTCTCCTCTGAGCTGGTTGTGGTGTGTCAAGTTCTCCTCTGAACTGCTTGTGGTGTGTCAAGTTCTCCTCTGAACTGCCTGTGGTGTGTCAAGTTCTCCTCTGAACTGCCTGTGGTGTGTCAAGTTCTCCTCTGAGTTGCTTGTGGTGTGTCAAGTTCTCCTCTGAGCTGCTTGTGGTGTGTCAAGTTCTCCTCTGAGTTGCTTGTGGTGTGTCAAGTTCTCCTCTGAGTTGCTTGTGGTGTGTCAAGTTCTCCTCTGAGTTGCTTGTGGTGTGTCAAGTTCTCCTCTGAGTTGCTTGTGGTGTGTCAAGTTCTCCTCTGAGCTGGTTGTGGTGTGTCAAGTTCTCCTCTGAGCTGGTTGTGGTGTGTCAAGTTCTCCTCTGAGCTGGTTGTGGTGTGTCAAGTTCTCCTCTGAGTTGCTTGTGGTGTTGTAAGTTCTCCTCTGAGCTGGTTGTGGTGTTGCAAGTTCTCCTCTGAGCTGGTTGTGGTGTGTCAAGTTCTCCTCTGAGCTGGTTGTGGTGTGTCAAGTTCTCCTCTGAACTGCTTGTGGTGTGTCAAGTTCTCCTCTGAGCTGGTTGTGGTGTGTCAAGTTCTCCTCTGAACTGCATGTGGTGTGTCAAGTTCTCCTCTGAGCTGCCTGTGGTGTGTCAAGTTCTCCTCTGAGCTGGTTGTGGTGTGTCAAGTTCTCCTCTGAGCTGGTTGTGGTGTGTCAAGGTCTCCTCTGAACTGCTTGTGGTGTGTCAAGTTCTCCTCTGAACTGCCTGTGGTGTGTCAAGTTCTCCTCTGAGCTGCCTGTGGTGTGTCAAGTTCTCCTCTGAACTGCTTGGGTGTGTCAAGTTCTCCTCTGAACTGCTAGTGGTGTGTCAAGTTCTCCTCTGAACTGCTTGTGATGTGTCAAGTTCTCCTCTGAACTGCTAGTGGTGTGTCAAGTTCTCCTCTGAACTGCTTGTGGTGTGTCAAGTTCTCCTCTGAACTGCTAGTGGTGTGTCTAGTTCTCCTCTGAACTGCTTGTGATGTGTCAAGTTGTCCTCTGAGCTGCTTGTGGTGTGTCAAGTTCTCCTCTGAGCTGCTTGTGGTGTGTCAAGTTCTCCTCTGAACTGCTTGTGGTGTGTCAAGTTCTCCTCTGAGCTGCTTGTGGTGTGTCAAGTTCTCCTCTGAGCTGCCTATGGTGATTCAAGTTCTCCTCTGAACTGCCTGTGTTGTGTCAAGTTCTCCTCTGAGCTGCCTATGGTGATTCAAGTTCTCCTCTGAACTGCCTGTGGTGTGTCAAGTTCTCCTCTGAGTTGCTTGTGGTGTGTCAAGTTCTCCTCTAAGTTGCTTGTGGTGTGTCAAGTTCTCCTCTGAGCTGCTTGTGGTGTGTCAAGTTCTCCTCTGAGCTGCTTGTGGTGTGTCAAGTTCTCCTCTGAGCTGGTTGTGGTGTGTCAAGTTCTCCTCTGAGCTGCTTGTGGTGTGTCAAGTTCTCCTCTGAGTTGCTTGTGGTGTGTCAAGTTCTCCTCTGAGTTGCTTGTGGTGTGTCAAATTCTCCTCTGAGCTGGTTGTGGTGTGTCAAGTTCTCCTCTGAGCTGGTTGTGGTGTGTCAAGTTCTCCTCTGAGCTGGTTGTGGTGTGTCAAGTTCTCCTCTGAGTTGCTTGTGGTGTTGTAAGTTCTCCTCTGAGCTGGTTGTGGTGTGTCAAGTTCTCCTCTGAGCTGGTTGTGGTGTGTCAAGGTCTCCTCTGAACTGCTTGTGGTGTGTCAAGTTCTCCTCTGAACTGCCTGTGGTGTGTCAAGTTCTCCTCTGAGCTGCCTGTGGTGTGTCAAGTTCTCCTCTGAACTGCTTGTGGTGTGTCAAGTTCTCCTCTGAACTGCTAGTGGTGTGTCAAGTTCTCCTCTGAACTGCTTGTCATGTGTCAAGTTCTCCTCTGAACTGCTAGTGGTGTGTCAAGTTCTCCTCTGAACTGCTTGTGGTGTGTCAAGTTCTCCTCTGAACTGCTAGTGGTGTGTCAAGTTCTCCTCTGAACTGCTTGTGATGTGTCAAGTTCTCCTCTGAACTGCCTGTGGTGTGTCAAGTTCTCCTCTGAACTGCCTGTGGTGTGTCAAGGTCTCCTCTGAGCTGATTGTGGTGTGTCAAGTTCTCCTCTGAGCTGCCTGTGGTGTGTCAAGTTCTCCTCTGAACTGCCTTTGGTGTGTCAAGTTCTCCTCTGAGCTGGTTGTGGTGTGTCAAGTTCTCCTCTGAACTGCCTGTGGTGTGTCAAGTTCTCCTCTGAACTGCCTGTGGTGTGTCAAGTTCTCCTCTGAACTGCCTGTGGTGTGTCAAGTTCTCCTCTGAGCTGGTTGTGGTGTGTCAAGTTCTCCTCTGAACTGCCTGTGGTGTGTCAAGTTCTCCTCTGAACTGCCTGTGGTGTGTCAAGTTCTCCTGAGCTGCTTGTGGTGTGTCAAGTTCTCCTCTGAACTGCTTGTGGTGTGTCAAGTTCTCCTCTGAACTGCCTGTGGTGTGTCAAGTTCTCCTCTGAACTGTGTGTGGTGTGTCAAGTTCTCCTCTGAGCTGGTTGTGGTGTGTCAAGTTCTCCTCTGAACTGTCTGTGGTGTGTCAAGTTCTCCTCTGAACTGTCTGTGGTGTGTCAAGTTCTCCTCTGAGCTGGTTGTGGTGTGTCAAGTGCTCCTCTGAACTGTCTGTGGTGTGTCAAGTTCTCCTCTGAACTGCCTGTGGTGTGTCAAGTTCTCCTCTGAGCTGGTTGTGGTGTGTCAAGTGCTCCTCTGAACTGCCTGTGGTGTGTCAAGTTCTCCTCTGAGCTGATTGTGGTGTGTCAAGTTCTCCTCTGAACTGCCTGTGGTGTGTCAAGTTCTCCTCTGAACTGCCTGTGGTGTGTCAAGTTCTCCTCTGAACTGCCTGTGGTGTGTCAAGTTCTCCTCTGAGCTGGTTGTGGTGTGTCAAGTGCTCCTCTGAACTGTCTGTGGTGTGTCAAGTTCTCCTCTGAGCTGGTTGTGGTGTGTGAAGTTCTCCTCTGAACAGCTTGTGGTGTGTCAAGTTCTCCTCTGAACAGCTTGTGGTGTGTCAAGTTCTCCTCTGAGCTGGTTGTGGTGTGTCAAGTTCTCCTCTGAACTGCCTGTGGTGTGTCAAGTTCTCCTCTGAGCTGCCTGTGGTGTGTCAAGTTCTCCTCTGAGCTGGTTGTGGTGTGTCAAGTTCTCCTCTGAGCTGCCTGTGGTGTGTCAAGTTCTCCTCTGAACTGCCTGTGGTGTGTCAAGTTCTCCTCTGAGCTGGTTGTGGTGTGTCAAGTTCTCCTCTGAACTGCCTGTGGTGTGTCAAGTTCTCCTCTGAACTGCCTGTGGTGTGTCAAGTTCTCCTCTGAACTGCCTGTGGTGTGTCAAGTTCTCCTCTGAGCTGGTTGTGGTGTGTCAAGTTCTCCTCTGAACTGCCTGTGGTGTGTCAAGTTCTCCTCTGAGCTGGTTGTGGTGTGTCAAGTTCTCCTCTGAGCTGGTTGTGGTGTGTCAAGTTCTCCTCTGAACTGATTGTGGTGTGTCAAGTTCTCCTCTGAACTGCTTGTGGTGTGTCAAGTTCTCCTCTGAACTGCCTGTGGTGTGTCAAGTTCTCCTCTGAACTGCTTGTGGTGTGTCAAGTTCTCCTCTGAACTGCCTGTGGTGTGTCAAGTTCTCCTCTGAACAGCTTGTGGTGTGTCTAGTTCTCCTCTGAACTGCATGTGGTGTGTCAAGTTCTCCTCTGAACAGCTTGTGGTTTGTCAAGTTCTCCTCTGAACTGCTTGTGGTGTGTCAAGTTCTCCTCTGAACAGCCTCCGGGGGTTGAGTGCTCCCCAGCTCCATCAGAGGGAAGTCTTGTATGAGTATGTCTGGTTTATCAATCTTGGAATCAATCGTTGGGGACCTGTGTGTTGGCTGACCTATAGCCTCCTGTAGTTCCTTCAGCTTATCCATTCCTCCTGGGGGTGGTAAGAACAAGAGATTCGATTTGGGCCAAGGTGTCTCTTCCATTCCCTGATTATAGGTCAATAATAATAAAAATATTTTTGAATTTGAATTTATTATACAATTTGTTTTACAATTTGGTTTAAAATTTTTATACAATATATATCTCTTGTACCCCTACATCCTATGTACAATTTGTCTGGTGCTTGTCTTCCTATTGAGGCACTCAGATTGCTTGGCTCCCAGACCTTATCGCTCACCGAGCGGTGCTTCTTTCGTTGCCTCTCTTTCTTTTCTATAACGTTTTCCCTTTATCTTCCTTAAAAGTTCTCCCATGCCTTTGATTTTCTTTTCTTTTTTTGCTGTTCAACATCTTTATAGCTTTTATTTTTCTATCCATATTTTCCAATTTCTTTTCCCACACTCCTTCTCTCCAGTTGCTTATTTCCTTACATTCCGTGTTATAGTGTTTGTACTTTCTCTTCCTCCACACAGCTCACATATTGCTCTTCCACTGTCTCTCATCAATAAAAATTATGTTCATTATTAATAAAGGTAAGACACTTTTGTAAGAGAAATTTGAAACAGTTATGCTTCTGCTTTTAGAAAATGATTACTCTGTTGAAACTTAATATTGTTTGAATTTCAAGCAGGTGAAAAAGTATGTTGGTCAGTCTCAAAGAAATGATCTTCCAACTTTCACTTTGCTATCAATATTGATGTGCGTTTCTGTTGTCGTTCCTAGTGAATTGTCAATCAAAATGTTGCTTCTGGTTATGCTTACCATTCTGGTTCCTGTTGCGCAGTTATTGTGAACAACACTAAATACTTTGGTTAAATTTTGCAATTCTTAATAAACATGGCCTGAAATAGTAAAGTTACTGATTTCTTTGGTTTTGATGTGAGTTTTGCATGAATTGAAAATTATAGCTATTTGCTGACAACACATGAATTTGTTAACATTACAAATTATGGATATAATGCATAAGGTTTGTAGGATATTTCTGCAGCCACAGACCAAAGAATACATTTGTTGTACAGATTTGTCCAAAGTTACAATTTAGAGGTTTAAGCATTTCTGAAAGGATGTGTTCCAGATCTCCGTTTCATTGTTTCACCAACTACAAATATTAGGCTCAGTGAGATTGAAGTGATGACAATATGGCTGGTTTTGGCTCTTGTTAAAAATGTTTGAACGTTTATAAATCATTAGGTTTCTTTTGGATATTTTATCTTTATCAGAAAAGAAGGCATAATTTGACCCACAAATTTGTTGAATGAATGTTAATTCCAGAATATGCACTAGATGAAGATGTTATTTGCAAAGGCTTGCAGAATTGCTGCCTGTTTGGTGATACTGTCAGCAGTTTTGTTCCTTTTCGAAGGTTCATTACTTTATTCAATTGTAGTTGTATAGAAGCAGTTATGTAGGTATATGATGGCTCCTATCAAATGCACACAATTTATCAGATAAAGAAACATGTAGCTGTATAGCTGATATAGGGGGGAGACCCAGCGAACTCATTAGTCGTCTGTGGCTATCATAGAGTGGCACTGATGCAAGCATATACCAGGGTACTTCATTAACAATATTACGTTTACCACACCTCCAATAATGGTTATTTTGTGCACACACATATCCATGAAGGTGGAACCAAGCCTCGTCCATATGGGTCTATTTCGCCATTGTATACATTATTGAGACTCCACTCACAAAATGTGCGCCTAATTACAGGATTCCCTGTTTGAAGAGCATGTGCCACATTATTTTATATGGTTTTAACTTGAGCAGTCTTTGCACAGAGCCTTAAAAATGTCCGCCTATTGTGAAAGATGCCTAAGCAATTCCTGGGGGAAGTCACCAGTTGATGACCGATGTCTCTTCGGTAAGAACTCCATGCTGTCATGTTTCTTACACTGAACTCGGGAATTGTTCTACAAATTGTTTTTGCACTTGGTGAGGAGATTGTGTTAAGACATACATAAACACATTGCGCAATAATAAACATGTACTGAGCCATAATTGTGACAGGACACAATAATAAATAACTCATGGTCAATGCCAAGGTAAGTAGCGTGACCCAGTAGAAAAATACTGAGCAGCTGGTTCATAGTTCATTGGCTCACTCAGTGTGCAGTCTGGAGGCTACAAGGTTCACCTTCACTTTGTGAAATAGTTGAATTCTGTCACTTCACTTGGGAGACGAACACTTGCTGCTCATTGCCAACTCGCTTGGAGAATCTCTTGATGATGCACTAGAAACAGTCACTGACTTGACTCAACACTTGACATGCAATTCTCGAATGTTCTAGAACAATTTTGACATACTTTCTGGAGGAGGGGGGAGATAAACCTTCCAGAAAGTTCTAGTTATCTTGCGATAGTGAGCCCAGTGACCTCCCGATAACCTAGGTCATAGTTGCTGCGTCACAAATTTTGGGAGTATAATATCCTGCACCTGATAGTCCATAGTCAGGATTACGAGGCCGATATATATGAAGAAAATATTCATATCTGTCGCAGATTAATTCCACAGAGTTGTATCTTAAGACATGTAGTGCATATTTTTGATATAATTGCCTGGGATATTAATATAAGATTTCGACTTTTCCATTCCAATGTGGAACTGCGTTAACAACTGTATTTTGTTCTATTTTTATATTAATTATATTTGATGGGACACCTTGCATGTTTATGTCATTAAAGTTGTTAGAATTGCGATATATTACTTGGAAAAACATTCAACATCTTGCTGAAGACAGAAGCTTGAACTGTAGTTTAACAATTTTCCCACACACACATATATGTATTAGGTTGAACATTTGATTAGATTTCTACAGCACATGTAATGTTTGAACAACTTGTAAATAACACTATCTGCATTTGTAACAGTGGTAGGACAATCCTAGGGGTTTTCAGTCATATACCAGTAGATCTTGACTCTTCCCTACTTTCCATTTTCCTTGAGATGTTTGTGTTCTTTATAAACATTGTCTTAAATAGAATGCACGGGCGGCTGGTTAACAAAGTTATTGCTGCAGTCTAAATTTGTTTTAAATAATAAACCTTTACTGTCAGGTTTGCTTTATAAATGTTAACTATTAACAAAATGTTATCAGCATGTTCATTATAAATATATTATTTGTAACTATGCTATTATAAGCACATTTTTGTTAGGAAGGTCATGAAGATGCTGCAAACCATTCATGCCATGTTTAATTCGGACTTTCAGTACATGTGTACTACCAAATAAAATGCAAGGAAATCAAAAGAGGTATATGGTGTTATTTTTCTGGGAATATTCCAAAGACAATGTGAAAGTGCTCCGAATACAGAAGAAAATAATTAGAATTATAGTGACTGTCTCTGCTGTAACTAGTTGTAAACCATACTTCAAACAATTAAACATTTCACCTTTACCAAGTGAAACTTTTGTCTATATAAAACCTCACTTAAACTCATGCAAAATAAATTCAGAAGTTCATGCATATTACACTAGAGCCAAGCCTAACCTATTTGTAAGTTCACACAGGACTCAACATTATGAAAATAGTTTCACATATGCTAGCCTACATCCATATAACAGGCTATCGGAAGACATAAAAAATATTAAATCACAACAAAAATTTAAAAGGAAGTTATTAAATTTCTTAAAGGACTTCAGCTTTCATAGCAAAGGTTAATTTCTAAATCTGTACATGTGTAAAATTGAAATTTCTCTATGTGTAAGCAATGTATAATATAATATTTGACGTATCGTACAATTTGTACATATTTTAATGGATAAATAATAAATTAAATTAAAAGCCTAAGGAAGCATGAAATGCAACAAGATATTAAGTTCCTGTACTCAATAGTAAATAAATGTCTGTGTGTGTTTTCTACTTCACTAAAAACTACGTGCAGCTGTGTAAATATTTTCATCTTAGTGTGGCGCAGTTACTAGTGTTTTATAACTGTTAGCCCTTTAGTGAATGTCAGAGTTAGCAAAAGTGGTTTTTTTTTCCCAAAGTTGTCATCAGAATACTTAAATATAAGATAGTTGCTGGCTGCCTGTTGTTGCAGGGGTAGCTTTTTAAAACAGAACAATGATTTAATTAACTTCATTTATCCATCCCAGTTCTTTATAAAATGATTGTACAATGATCTTTATAGTGAATCCTCCACTAATAACTATCCCTACCTCTGATATTCACACAAAAGGATGTGAAACATCAGCACAATGTCTGACTTCCGTAACCTCCCCCCCCCCCAACAATCCTCCACTAATAACTATCCCTACCTCTGATATTCACACAAGAGGATGTGAAACATCAGCACAATGTCTGACTTCCTTAACCTCCCCCCCCAACAATCCTCCACTAATAACTATCCCTACCTCTGATATTCACACAAAAGGATGTGAAACATCAGCACAATGTCTGACTTCCTTAACCTCCCCCCCCCAACAATCCTCCACTAATAACTATCCCTACCTCTGATAT
This sequence comes from Deroplatys truncata, assembly GCA_030765065.1. NCBI lineage: Eukaryota > Metazoa > Arthropoda > Insecta > Mantodea > Mantidae > Deroplatys > Deroplatys truncata. The sequence goes on along the minus strand of CM060989.1, from coordinate 129,884,526 downwards.
TCACACAAGAGGATGTGAAACATCAGCACAATGTCTGACTTCCTTAACCTCCCCCCCCCCAACAATCCTCCACTAATAACTATCCCTACCTCTGATATTCAGCACAATGTCTGACTTCCTTAACCTCCCCCCCCCAACAATCCTCCACTAATAACTATCCCTACCTCTGATATTCAGCACAATGTCTGACTTCCTTAACCTCCCCCCCCCAACAATCCTCCACTAATAACTATCCCTACCTCTGATATTCACACAAGAGGATGTGAAACATCAGCACAATGTCTGACTTCCTTAACCTCCCCCCCCCAACAATCCTCCACTAATAACTATCCCTACCTCTGATATTCACACAAGAGGATGTGAAACATCAGCACAATGTCTGACTTCCTTAACCTCCCCCCCCCAACAATCCTCCACTAATAACTATCCCTACCTCTGATATTCAGCACAATGTCTGACTTCCTTAACCTCCCCCCCCCAACAATCCTCCACTAATAACTATCCCTACCTCTGATATTCAGCACAATGTCTGACTTCCTTAACCTCCCCCCCCCCCAACAATCCTCCACTAATAACTATCCCTACCTCTGATATTCACACAAGAGGATGTGAAACATCAGCACAATGTCTGACTTCCTTAACCTCCCCCCCCCAACAATCCTCCACTAATAACTATCCCTACCTCTGATATTCAGCACAATGTCTCACTTCCTTAACCTCCCGCCCCCCAACAATCCTCCACTAATAACTATCCCTACCTCTGATATTCACACAAGAGGATGTGAAACATCAGCACAATGTCTGACTTCCTTAACCTCCCGCCCCCCAACAATCCTCCACTAATAACTATCCCTACCTCTGATATTCAGCACAATGTCTCACTTCCTTAACCTCCCCCCCCCAACAATCCTCCACTAATAACTATCCCTACCTCTGATATTCACACAAGAGGATGTGAAACATCAGCACAATGTCTGACTTCCTTAACCTCCCCCCCCCAACAATCCTCCACTAATAACTATCCCTACCTCTGATATTCACACAAAAGGATGTGAAACATCAGCACAATGTCTGACTTCCTTAACCTCCCCCCCCCAACAATCCTCCACTAATAACTATCCCTACCTCTGATATTCAGCACAATGTCTCACTTCCTTAACCTCCCCCCCCCAACAATCCTCCACTAATAACTATCCCTACCTCTGATATTCAGCACAATGTCTCACTTCCTTAACCTCCCCCCCCCAACAATCCTCCACTAATAACTATCCCTACCTCTGATATTCAGCACAATGTCTCACTTCCTTAACCTCCCCCCCCCAACAATCCTCCACTAATAACTATCCCTACCTCTGATATTCAGCACAATGTCTGACTTCCTTAACCTCCCCCCCCCAACAATCCTCCACTAATAACTATCCCTACCTCTGATATTCAGCACAATGTCTGACTTCCTTAACCTCCCCCCCCCAACAATCCTCCACTAATAACTATCCCTACCTCTGATATTCACACAAGAGGATGTGAAACATCAGCACAATGTCTGACTTCCTTAACCTCCCCCCCAACAATCCTCCACTAATAACTATCCCTACCTCTGATATTCACACAAAAGGATGTGAAACATCAGCACAATGTCTGACTTCCTTAACCTCCCCCCCCCAACAATCCTCCACTAATAACTATCCCTACCTCTGATATTCAGCACAATGTCTCACTTCCTTAACCTCCCCCCCCCAACAATCCTCCACTAATAACTATCCCTACCTCTGATATTCACACAAGAGGATGTGAAACATCAGCACAATGTCTGACTTCCTTAACCTCCCCCCCCCAACAATCCTCCACTAATAACTATCCCTACCTCTGATATTCAGCACAATGTCTGACTTCCTTAACCTCCCCCCCCCAACAATCCTCCACTAATAACTATCCCTACCTCTGATATTCACACAAAAGGATGTGAAACATCAGCACAATGTCTGACTTCCTTAACCTCCCCCCCCCCAACAATCCTCCACTAATAACTATCCCTACCTCTGATATTCACACAAAAGGATGTGAAACATCAGCACAATGTCTGACTTCCTTAACCTCCCCCCCCCAACAATCCTCCACTAATAACTATCCCTACCTCTGATATTCAGCACAATGTCTCACTTCCTTAACCTCCCCCCCCCCCAACAATCCTCCACTAATAACTATCCCTACCTCTGATATTCACACAAAAGGATGTGAAACATCAGCACAATGTCTGACTTCCTTAACCTCCCCCCCCAACAATCCTCCACTAATAACTATCCCTACCTCTGATATTCAGCACAATGTCTGACTTCCTTAACCTCCCCCCCCCCAACAATCCTCCACTAATAACTATCCCTACCTCTGATATTCAGCACAATGTCTGACTTCCTTAACCTCCCCCCCCCAACAATCCTCCACTAATAACTATCCCTACCTCTGATATTCAGCACAATGTCTGACTTCCTTAACCTCCCCCCCCCCCAACAATCCTCCACTAATAACTATCCCTACCTCTGATATTCAGCACAATGTCTGACTTCCTTAACCTCCCCCCCCCAACAATCCTCCACTAATAACTATCCCTACCTCTGATATTCAGCACAATGTCTGACTTCCTTAACCTCCCCCCCCCCAACAATCCTCCACTAATAACTATCCCTACCTCTGATATTCAGCACAATGTCTGACTTCCTTAACCTCCCCCCCCCAACAATCCTCCACTAATAACTATCCCTACCTCTGATATTCAGCACAATGTCTCACTTCCTTAACCTCCCCCCCCCAACAATCCTCCACTAATAACTATCCCTACCTCTGATATTCACACAAGAGGATGTGAAACATCAGCACAATGTCTGACTTCCTTAACCTCCCCCCCCCCCAACAATCCTCCACTAATAACTATCCCTACCTCTGATATTCACACAAAAGGATGTGAAACATCAGCACAATGTCTGACTTCCTTAACCTCCCCCCCCAACAATCCTCCACTAATAACTATCCCTACCTCTGATATTCAGCACAATGTCTCACTTCCTTAACCTCCCCCCCCCAACAATCCTCCACTAATAACTATCCCTACCTCTGATATTCACACAAGAGGATGTGAAACATCAGCACAATGTCTGACTTCCTTAACCTCCCCCCCCCAACAATCCTCCACTAATAACTATCCCTACCTCTGATATTCACACAAAAGGATGTGAAACATCAGCACAATGTCTGACTTCCTTAACCTCCCCCCCCCAACAATCCTCCACTAATAACTATCCCTACCTCTGATATTCACACAAAAGGATGTGAAACATCAGCACAATGTCTGACTTCCTTAACCTCCCCCCCCCCCCAACAATCCTCCAGTAATAACTATCCCTACCTCTGATATTCACACAAAAGGATGTGAAACATCAGCACAATGTCTGACTTCCTTAACCTCCCCCCCCCCAACAATCCTCCACTAATAACTATCCCTACCTCTGATATTCACACAAGAGGATGTGAAACATCAGCACAATGTCTGACTTCCTTAACCTCCCCCCCCCAACAATCCTCCACTAATAACTATCCCTACCTCTGATATTCACACAAAAGGATGTGAAACATCAGCACAATGTCTGACTTCCTTAACCTCCCCCCCCCCCAACAATCCTCCACTAATAACTATCCCTACCTCTGATATTCACACAAGAGGATGGTAAACATCAGCACAATGTCTGACTTCCTTAACCTCCCCCCCCCCCAACAATCCTCCAAGTCCTGGAAACACTGCAAGTGAAACAATGGTTGAGTATTTTTTTAGATAATCACAGTAAGTGGAAAGGTTGGTACCATCTTTTAGTTAGTTTTATTCTACCGTTAAGTGGTTTGGTACAATGTACATTCACTATTGGACACGTCAAGCTATAAACGTAAACAATAATAGGTTTTTACAATATGTTTTTACATTATGTACAATAGGTCTTTACATGCTAAATACTATGGTTCATGATATACATTTGTGTTCAAGGTAACCATTAATAGAATAAAAGGAGTGGTTAATTAGATGTGCCTTGAGACTGGATTTCAGCTGGTTTACTTTTTTAATTGCCTTGATATTACTTGGTAAATTATTATAAAGTTTAATGCCAGAGAATAAGATACTTTTTGGTAGAGCGAGGTGTTGCAGCTGGTCACATGTATTTTCTCTAGTATTGTGTTCATGCACCATATTATTAGTTATGAATAGTGAATCAGAAGCATTAATGTTCTTGACTATAAGCAGAATAACTGCATATATGTAAATGCAGGGAAGTGGGAGGATCCCCAGTTTTTTAAAGAGAGGTTTACATGACGACTTTGGGCTGACTCCTTCAATAGTTCTGATAATTTTTTTCTGTGCAATAAAGGTTGCTGGAGACTCACCCCAGAAGACTACTCCATAACTTAGGAGCGAGTGCACATGTGCAAAATATGCTGCTCTAACTGTTTCTTTACTTGTGCATGTTGTCAATATTCTTAGCATATAACATAGAGAGCCGAGTTTATTATTTATGAGGCTAGTGTGGGCATCCCATTTCAGATTGCTTTGTACGCAGACCCTGAGGAATTTTATAGATTCTACTTTTTTAAGTGTCTGATTAGAGAGTTGTATTTGAGGGGCAAGATAATTTTTGTTCATATTTGTGCATATATCCATTGCTACAGTTTTGTTTGTGTTTATAATAAGATTATTCAATGTAAAATAGTTTGAGATTTTCTCTGAGACTTGGTGAATAGAGGTTAGAAAGGTTTCTTTTTGGGTTGCCTTAACCAGGATATTTGTATCATCAGCATATAAAATGGTTTTAGTACATGGATCATTTATGTGGAAATCATTTATGAAAAGAAGAAAATAGGACAGGACGTAGTATAGAACCTTGTGGCACACCATAGCTTACTTGGAGTGGACTGGAGTGATAATAATTGTTCTGATTATTCGCTTTATCCTTTATTTCCACCATTTGCATACGACAACATAGATATGATTCTAAACATTTATTGGCCAACCCTCTTATGCCTAGAGCCTCTATTTTCGTTAACCATCCCTGTTGTCCCATATTTGTTTAATAACACAAAAGCTGCTACATAATTTTCAAATAATACATGCACACTAAACATATGCAATGAAATAGAATATCAAGATTCCTCACTCCTAGACCACCAAGTTAACCTTTTTGGAAAACACGTATACTCTGCAACCATTGAGAGATATAACATCCCGAGTTGTTAATTATTCTTGGCTGATCTCTAATGTTAGCAGCACACAATTACCTGTCTTTATACAGTTATTTAACATACCCTGCTAACAATCTTGATTATAACCAGGCAGGAGATTTTAGTAAGTAAACAGAGCAATCATGTTACCACATAGGCGATGTTAGGAACTGTGACTCACACACCCCTCCCCAACCCAACAGATGGTTACGTTGTGATGTTCCAGTTATGTGATGTATATATGGAATAGTGGAGAACTGTGGTAGTATGTCTAAAGTAAAAATCTGATGTGTTACACTCACATGACTTTCTCTACTCTTGTACAAACTATTTTTACAAACGCTTATTCTCCATATGCTTCATGTTAATCAAGATGTTAATCTTATTGCTAATTTTCTTGCAGATGCAAGGGGAATTGCTAGGCTTTAAGCGTTTAAGAGCTGGTTGTTATGTGGAGTATTCCATTCTCTTTGTATTACCAGGACAAAAAAATGAATAACGAATTTGAGAAAAAGTATAAGTATTGGAAAATTTAAGGGAATAACAAGCAATATCTCGAAAATGGTTCACTCAACCAAAAAACTGTATATGACATAAATTGCGTATTTTAACGCGATCTACATTTTTTGTGTAGTAACATTTTGTCTATCTTATGGTTTACCAGTTATGCAAAAGTCGTTCACAATGAAGAATACTTTTGGAGACATTCCCAGAAAATTCGAGATATACATTTCATTTGTCATGAAAATATCTTAAACATAGGATATTTTAATCAAAATCGTTAGAGCCATTTTTGAGAAAATTAAAATTTTTGAAAAATGTTCCATGTAAAGGATAATCTGGGGTTGGGGGATTTTCTTGAAAACCTTCATGTCGCATCTCTGGAAGATACTGAACCTAAATACCAAGTTTGGTGTTTATCCGACTGTTCGTTTGTGAGTTATACTGTTCACACACACACACACACACTGACATGTTTCCAAAAATGTTTTTTTTTGGATTCAGGGTGTCTCAAAACATGTATTTCCGGTGAAATCTCGGTATCAAATTTTTGGGTGGAATACAATACTTCCCCTACTTACTATACGTAGTAGAGAAAGTAAAAAAGAGCTCATACATAAAAAATTATCAGAATAAGCATTGTTTGTAGCAGAACTTGCCACAGAACACTTCAGCAGAAATAGTGAAACCATCAGATGTAGCATTAAAGCTCAAAGGACAGTTAAAACAAACTGTAATTGAATGAAACGCAAAGAACACATGACATTATTAGAAAGGAACAATGAGGAAAGTGGACACTTTCAACTGCTTCAACTCCAAACTATGGATTAAAGTTTTTTGAGGATCTATGCCATGTGCTAATAAGAATAGATATTGCATTAATAAAATGTACAGTCTTTGGTGTAAAAGAAAAGACAATGTAATTCAGATTTGTGTATATGAGTTGTGATAAAAAAATAACGGGAATTTTTTTAATTTTGCAAGCTTTATACATCCAATGTTCAAAACTTTTGTCTTATCTTCTTGGTACACATGTTCCTGATGTATGTTTGCGTTTTCAGCTGTTTTGAATATTTAGTTTATGGTTGACAGTCAAAAAAGTTATACGTGTTTTCGAGTGCTTGGCGAATTTTTAGTTTAAAAAAAGATGGATCAAAGAATTTGCATTAAATTTGGCTTGAAAAACAGAATAAAGTGCAGCACCGCATTCGAAATGTTGACTCTGGCTTTTGGAGAATCTACTATGAGTAAGACAAGAGTTTATGAGTGGTATAAACGTTTCAAAGAGGGTCAAGAAGACGTTGAAGACGACAATGTTTACTTATATCAAGTACTGACAACAATGTGGAAGAAGTAAAGAAAATGGTTCTGGGAAATCACCAAATCACCATCAGAGAAGTTGCTGATGATGTCAGCATACTTTGGCTCATGCCAAGCAATTTTTTTGGATGTTTTGGGCATGAAACATATAGCAGTAAAGTTTGTTCAGAAATTGTTGAATTTTGACCAAAAACAACGTCGCATAGACATCGCTCAGGAATTGTTGAATGAAGTCGAAAATGATCCAGAACTTCTAAAGAAGATGACAAAACATGGTTATATGGATATGACGTCAAAATTAAGGCCCAATCATCCCAATGGAAACTTCCTGAAGAGCCAAAACCGAAAGAAATTCGATAAGTTCGATCACATGTGAAGATTCTTCTCACTGTTTTCTTCGATTACAATGGAATAGTGCATCAGGAGTTCTTGCCTTATGGTCGTACAGTCAATAAGGAATACCACCTGGAAGTTATGCGCTGTTTGCATGAAACAATTTGAAGAAAACGACCAGAATTGTGGCAAAACCACTCGTGGAAATTACATCACGATAATGCACCTCAATGCTTGTTTGTGACTTTTTGGCAAAAATCAAAACCGTTATGCTGCCTCAGCCACTGTATTCGCCGGACATGGCCCCCTGCGACTTCTTTCTATTCCCGGGGCTGAAGAGAACCATGAAGGGATACATTTTGCCATCGTTGATGAAACAGAATCACTGAAGGAGCTGAACACTTTTCCAAGATTGGAAAAAGTGCATTGTATCTGAGGGGGATTACTTTGAAGGAGGCAAAGTTTATGTTGATGATTAAATAAAAATTCCCATTACTTTTTAATTACACCTCATACAAGTGCAATCCCAGAAGTACCCGACCTGACTTACATATAGCGATTGTTGTTTCAAACAAATGACTATGGTAGAAAGTACCATCCTTATAAAGTTTAAGTTTGATGATGCTACGTTGCTTACTAATGTTTGGCAGCCATTAATAGTGAACTTTCAGCGAATTTGTAAACATGGATAAAACTGGTCATCGTTATGTGATACAACGCTTTCATTTGAAAGGTCTTAGTCCAACTAATATTAAAGCTGAGCTAGATTCTACTCTGGGGGAGTCTGCTCCTTCGTTTACAACAGTAAAATATTGGGTGGCATAGTTTAAGCGAGGCCGTACGAGCTGCCAAGACGAACATCGCAGTTGTCGAACAAATGAGGTGACCACGCCAGAAATTGTGAGGAAAATTCACAAAGTGGTATTGGATGACCGTCGACTGAAAGTGCACAAGCTAGCAGACATTGTAGGCATTTCAAAAAGTCTGTACATCTAGACATGAGAAAGCTGTGCACAAGATGGGTGCACGTTTACTCACAAAAGCACTGTCGTGAGGATGTTTCAGATGGGTGCACGTTTACTCACAAAAGCACTGCCGTGAGGATGTTTCAGTTGGGTGCACGTTTACTCACAAAAGCACTGCCGTGAGGATGTTTCAGTTGGGTGCACGTTTACTCACAAAAGCACTGCCGTGAGGATGTTTCAGTTGGGTGCACGTTTACTCACAAAAGCACTGCCGTGAGGATGTTTCAGTTGGGTGCACGTTTACTCACAAAAGCACTGCCGTGAGGATGTTTCAGATGGGTGCACGTTTACTCACAAAAGCACTGCCGTGAGGATGTTTCAGTTGGGTGCACGTTTACTCACAAAAGCACTGCCGTGAGGATGTTTCAGTTGGGTGCACGTTTACTCACAAAAGCACTGCCGTGAGGATGTTTCAGTTGGGTGCACGTTTACTCACAAAAGCACTGCCGTGAGGATGTTTCAGTTGGGTGCACGTTTACTCACAAAAGCACTGCCGTGAGGATGTTTCAGTTGGGTGCACGTTTACTCACAAAAGCACTGCCGTGAGGATGTTTCAGATGGGTGCACGTTTACTCACAAAAGCACTGCCGTGAGGATGTTTCAGTTGGGTGCACGTTTACTCACAAAAGCACTGCCGTGAGGATGTTTCAGTTGGGTGCACGTTTACTCACAAAAGCACTGTCGTGAGGATGTTTCAGTTGGGTGCACGTTTACTCACAAAAGCACTGCCGTGAGGATGTTTCAGTTGGGTGCACGTTTACTCACAAAAGCACTGTCGTGAGGATGTTTCAGTTGGGTGCACGTTTACTCACAAAAGCACTGTCGTGAGGATGTTTCAGTTGGGTGCACGTTTACTCACAAAAGCACTGTCGTGAGGATGTTTCAGTTGGGTGCACGTTTACTCACAAAAGCACTGCCATGAGGATGTTTCAGTTGGGTGCACGTTTACTCACAAAAGCACTGCCGTGAGGATGTTTCAGTTGGGTGCACGTTTACTCACAAAAGCACTGCCGTGAGGATGTTTCAGTTGGGTGCACGTTTACTCACAAAAGCACTGCCGTGAGGATGTTTCAGTTGGGTGCACGTTTACTCACAAAAGCACTGCCGTGAGGATGTTTCAGATGGGTGCACGTTTACTCACAAAAGCACTGCCGTGAGGATGTTTCAGATGGGTGCACGTTTACTCACAAAAGCACTGCCGTGAGGATGTTTCAGTTGGGTGCACGTTTACTCACAAAAGCACTGCCGTGAGGATGTTTCAGATGGGTGCACGTTTACTCACAAAAGCACTGCCGTGAGGATGTTTCAGTTGGGTGCACGTTTACTCACAAAAGCACTGCCGTGAGGATGTTTCAGTTGGGTGCACGTTTACTCACAAAAGCACTGCCGTGAGGATGTTTCAGATGGGTGCACGTTTACTCACAAAAGCACTGCCGTGAGGATGTTTCAGATGGGTGCACGTTTACTCACAAAAGCACTGCCGTGAGGATGTTTCAGTTGGGTGCACGTTTACTCACAAAAGCACTGCCGTGAGGATGTTTCAGTTGGGTGCACGTTTACTCACAAAAGCACTGCCGTGAGGATGTTTCAGTTGGGTGCACGTTTACTCACAAAAGCACTGCCGTGAGGATGTTTCAGATGGGTGCACGTTTACTCACAAAAGCACTGCCGTGAGGATGTTTCAGATGGGTGCACGTTTACTCACAAAAGCACTGTCGTGAGGATGTTTCAGTTGGGTGCACGTTTACTCACAAAAGCACTGCCGTGAGGATGTTTCAGATGGGTGCACGTTTACTCACAAAAGCACTGCCGTGAGGATGTTTCAGATAGGTGCACGTTTACTCACAAAAGCACTGTCGTGAGGATGTTTCAGATGGGTGCACGTTTACTCACAAAAGCACTGCCGTGAGGATGTTTCAGTTGGGTGCACGTTTACTCACAAAAGCACTGCCGTGAGGATGTTTCAGATGGGTGCACGTTTACTCACAAAAGCACTGTCGTGAGGATGTTTCAGTTGGGTGCACGTTTACTCACAAAAGCACTGCCGTGAGGATGTTTCAGTTGGGTGCACGTTTACTCACAAAAGCACTGCCGTGAGGATGTTTCAGATGGGTGCACGTTTACTCACAAAAGCACTGCCGTGAGGATGTTTCAGATGGGTGCACGTTTACTCACAAAAGCACTGCCGTGAGGATGTTTCAGTTGGGTGCACGTTTACTCACAAAAGCACTGTCGTGAGGATGTTTCAGTTGGGTGCACGTTTACTCACAAAAGCACTGTCGTGAGGATGTTTCAGATGGGTGCACGTTTACTCACAAAAGCACTGCCGTGAGGATGTTTCAGTTGGGTGCACGTTTACTCACAAAAGCACTGCTGTGAGGATGTTTCAGATGGGTGCACGTTTACTCACAAAAGCACTGCCGTGAGGATGTTTCAGATGGGTGCACGTTTACTCACAAAAGCACTGTCGTGAGGATGTTTCAGATGGGTGCACGTTTACTCACAAAAGCACTGTCGTGAGGATGTTTCAGTTGGGTGCACGTTTACTCACAAAAGCACTGCCGTGAGGATGTTTCAGATGGGTGCACGTTTACTCACAAAAGCACTGTCGTGAGGATGTTTCAGATGGGTGCACGTTTACTCACAAAAGCACTGCCGTGAGGATGTTTCAGATGGGTGCACGTTTACTCACAAAAGCACTGCCGTGAGGATGTTTCAGATGGGTGCACGTTTACTCACAAAAGCACTGCCGTGAGGATGTTTCAGTTGGGTGCACGTTTACTCACAAAAGCACTGCCGTGAGGATGTTTCAGTTGGGTGCACGTTTACTCACAAAAGCACTGCCGTGAGGATGTTTCAGTTGGGTGCACGTTTACTCACAAAAGCACTGTCGTGAGGATGTTTCAGTTGGGTGCACGTTTACTCACAAAAGCACTGCCGTGAGGATGTTTCAGTTGGGTGCACGTTTACTCACAAAAGCACTGCCGTGAGGATGTTTCAGATGGGTGCACGTTTACTCACAAAAGCACTGCCGTGAGGATGTTTCAGTTGGGTGCACGTTTACTCACAAAAGCACTGCCGTGAGGATGTTTCAGTTGGGTGCACGTTTACTCACAAAAGCACTGCCGTGAGGATGTTTCAGATGGGTGCACGTTTACTCACAAAAGCACTGCCGTGAGGATGTTTCAGTTGGGTGCACGTTTACTCACAAAAGCACTGCCGTGAGGATGTTTCAGTTGGGTGCACGTTTACTCACAAAAGCACTGTCGTGAGGATGTTTCAGTTGGGTGCACGTTTACTCACAAAAGCACTGCCGTGAGGATGTTTCAGTTGGGTGCACGTTTACTCACAAAAGCACTGCCGTGAGGATGTTTCAGTTGGGTGCACGTTTACTCACAAAAGCACTGCCGTGAGGATGTTTCATTTGGGTGCACGTTTACTCACAAAAGCACTGTCGTGAGGATGTTTCAGATGGGTGCACGTTTACTCACAAAAGCACTGCCGTGAGGATGTTTCAGTTGGGTGCACGTTTACTCACAAAAGCACTGTCGTGAGGATGTTTCAGTTGGGTGCACGTTTACTCACAAAAGCACTGCCGTGAGGATGTTTCAGTTGGGTGCACGTTTACTCACAAAAGCACTGCTGTGAGGATGTTTCAGTTGGGTGCACGTTTACTCACAAAAGCACTGCCGTGAGGATGTTTCAGTTGGGTGCACGTTTACTCACAAAAGCACTGCCGTGAGGATGTTTCAGTTGGGTGCACGTTTACTCACAAAAGCACTGTCGTGAGGATGTTTCAGTTGGGTGCACGTTTACTCACAAAAGCACTGCCGTGAGGATGTTTCAGATGGGTGCACGTTTACTCACAAAAGCACTGCCGTGAGGATGTTTCAGTTGGGTGCACGTTTACTCACAAAAGCACTGTCGTGAGGATGTTTCAGATGGGTGCACGTTTACTCACAAAAGCACTGTCGTGAGGATGTTTCAGTTGGGTGCACGTTTACTCACAAAAGCACTGTCGTGAGGATGTTTCAGTTGGGTGCACGTTTACTCACAAAAGCACTGTCGTGAGGATGTTTCAGATGGGTGCACGTTTACTCACAAAAGCACTGCTGTGAGGATGTTTCAGATGGGTGCACGTTTACTCACAAAAGCACTGCTGTGAGGATGTTTCAGATGGGTGCACGTTTACTCACAAAAGCACTGCTGTGAGGATGTTTCAGTTGGGTGCACGTTTACTCACAAAAGCACTGCCGTGAGGATGTTTCAGTTGGGTGCACGTTTACTCACAAAAGCACTGCCGTGAGGATGTTTCAGATGGGTGCACGTTTACTCACAAAAGCACTGTCGTGAGGATGTTTCAGTTGGGTGCACGTTTACTCACAAAAGCACTGCCGTGAGGATGTTTCAGATGGGTGCACGTTTACTCACAAAAGCACTGTCGTGAGGATGTTTCAGTTGGGTGCACGTTTACTCACAAAAGCACTGTCGTGAGGATGTTTCAGTTGGGTGCACGTTTACTCACAAAAGCACTGCCGTGAGGATGTTTCAGATGGGTGCACGTTTACTCACAAAAGCACTGTCGTGAGGATGTTTCAGTTGGGTGCACGTTTACTCACAAAAGCACTGCCGTGAGGATGTTTCAGTTGGGTGCACGTTTACTCACAAAAGCACTGTCGTGAGGATGTTTCAGTTGGGTGCACGTTTACTCACAAAAGCACTGCCGTGAGGATGTTTCAGATGGGTGCACGTTTACTCACAAAAGCACTGCCGTGAGGATGTTTCAGTTGGGTGCACGTTTACTCACAAAAGCACTGTCGTGAGGATGTTTCAGTTGGGTGCACGTTTACTCACAAAAGCACTGCCGTGAGGATGTTTCAGATGGGTGCACGTTTACTCACAAAAGCACTGCCGTGAGGATGTTTCAGTTGGGTGCACGTTTACTCACAAAAGCACTGCCGTGAGGATGTTTCAGTTGGGTGCACGTTTACTCACAAAAGCACTGCCGTGAGGATGTTTCAGTTGGGTGCACGTTTACTCACAAAAGCACTGCCGTGAGGATGTTTCAGATGGGTGCACGTTTACTCACAAAAGCACTGCCGTGAGGATGTTTCAGTTGGGTGCACGTTTACTCACAAAAGCACTGCCGTGAGGATGTTTCAGTTGGGTGCACGTTTACTCACAAAAGCACTGCCGTGAGGATGTTTCAGTTGGGTGCACGTTTACTCACAAAAGCACTGCCGTGAGGATGTTTCAGTTGGGTGCACGTTTACTCACAAAAGCACTGCCGTGAGGATGTTTCAGATGGGTGCACGTTTACTCACAAAAGCACTGCCGTGAGGATGTTTCAGTTGGGTGCACGTTTACTCACAAAAGCACTGCCGTGAGGATGTTTCAGTTGGGTGCACGTTTACTCACAAAAGCACTGCCGTGAGGATGTTTCAGTTGGGTGCACGTTTACTCACAAAAGCACTGTCGTGAGGATGTTTCAGTTGGGTGCACGTTTACTCACAAAAGCACTGCCGTGAGGATGTTTCAGTTGGGTGCACGTTTACTCACAAAAGCACTGCCGTGAGGATGTTTCAGTTGGGTGCACGTTTACTCACAAAAGCACTGCCGTGAGGATGTTTCAGTTGGGTGCACGTTTACTCACAAAAGCACTGCCGTGAGGATGTTTCAGTTGGGTGCACGTTTACTGACAAAAGCACTGCCGTGAGGATGTTTCAGTTGGGTGCACGTTTACTCACAAAAGCACTGTCGTGAGGATGTTTCAGATGGGTGCACGTTTACTCACAAAAGCACTGCCGTGAGGATGTTTCAGTTGGGTGCACGTTTACTCACAAAAGCACTGTCGTGAGGATGTTTCAGATGGGTGCACGTTTACTCACAAAAGCACTGTCGTGAGGATGTTTCAGATGGGTGCACGTTTACTCACAAAAGCACTGTCGTGAGGATGTTTCAGATGGGTGCACGTTTACTCACAAAAGCACTGTCGTGAGGATGTTTCAGATGGGTGCACGTTTACTCACAAAAGCACTGTCGTGAGGATGTTTCAGATGGGTGCACGTTTACTCACAAAAGCACTGCCGTGAGGATGTTTCAGTTGGGTGCACGTTTACTCACAAAAGCACTGCCGTGAGGATGTTTCAGATGGGTGCACGTTTACTCACAAAAGCACTGTCGTGAGGATGTTTCAGATGGGTGCACGTTTACTCACAAAAGCACTGTCGTGAGGATGTTTCAGATGGGTGCACGTTTACTCACAAAAGCACTGCCGTGAGGATGTTTCAGATGGGTGCACGTTTACTCACAAAAGCACTGCCGTGAGGATGTTTCAGATGGGTGCACGTTTACTCACAAAAGCACTGCCGTGAGGATGTTTCAGTTGGGTGCACGTTTACTCACAAAAGCACTGCCGTGAGGATGTTTCAGATGGGTGCACGTTTACTGACAAAAGCACTGTCGTGAGGATGTTTCAGATGGGTGCACGTTTACTCACAAAAGCACTGCCGTGAGGATGTTTCAGTTGGGTGCACGTTTACTCACAAAAGCACTGCCGTGAGGATGTTTCAGATGGGTGCACGTTTACTCACAAAAGCACTGCCGTGAGGATGTTTCAGATGGGTGCACGTTTACTCACAAAAGCACTGCCGTGAGGATGTTTCAGTTGGCTGCACGTTTACTCACAAAAGCACTGCCGTGAGGATGTTTCAGATGGGTGCACGTTTACTCACAAAAGCACTGCCGTGAGGATGTTTCAGTTGGGTGCACGTTTACTCACAAAAGCACTGTCGTGAGGATGTTTCAGTTGGGTGCACGTTTACTCACAAAAGCACTGCCGTGAGGATGTTTCAGTTGGGTGCACGTTTACTCACAAAAGCACTGCCGTGAGGATGTTTCAGATGGGTGCACGTTTACTCACAAAAGCACTGTCGTGAGGATGTTTCAGTTGGGTGCACGTTTACTCACAAAAGCACTGTCGTGAGGATGTTTCAGTTGGGTGCACGTTTACTCACAAAAGCACTGCCGTGAGGATGTTTCAGTTGGGTGCACGTTTACTCACAAAAGCACTGTCGTGAGGATGTTTCAGTTGGGTGCACGTTTACTCACAAAAGCACTGCCGTGAGGATGTTTCAGTTGGGTGCACGTTTACTCACAAAAGCACTGTCGTGAGGATGTTTCAGATGGGTGCACGTTTACTCACAAAAGCACTGTCGTGAGGATGTTTCAGATGGGTGCACGTTTACTCACAAAAGCACTGCCGTGAGGATGTTTCAGATGGGTGCACGTTTACTCACAAAAGCACTGCCGTGAGGATGTTTCAGTTGGGTGCACGTTTACTCACAAAAGCACTGCCGTGAGGATGTTTCAGTTGGGTGCACGTTTACTCACAAAAGCACTGCCGTGAGGATGTTTCAGATGGGTGCACGTTTACTCACAAAAGCACTGTCGTGAGGATGTTTCAGTTGGGTGCACGTTTACTCACAAAAGCACTGTCGTGAGGATGTTTCAGTTGGGTGCACGTTTACTCACAAAAGCACTGCCGTGAGGATGTTTCAGTTGGGTGCACGTTTACTCACAAAAGCACTGTCGTGAGGATGTTTCAGTTGGGTGCACGTTTACTCACAAAAGCACTGCCGTGAGGATGTTTCAGTTGGGTGCACGTTTACTCACAAAAGCACTGTCGTGAGGATGTTTCAGATGGGTGCACGTTTACTCACAAAAGCACTGTCGTGAGGATGTTTCAGATGGGTGCACGTTTACTCACAAAAGCACTGCCGTGAGGATGTTTCAGATGGGTGCACGTTTACTCACAAAAGCACTGCCGTGAGGATGTTTCAGTTGGGTGCACGTTTACTCACAAAAGCACTGCCGTGAGGATGTTTCAGATGGGTGCACGTTTACTCACAAAAGCACTGCCGTGAGGATGTTTCAGTTGGGTGCACGTTTACTCACAAAAGCACTGTCGTGAGGATGTTTCAGTTGGGTGCACGTTTACTCACAAAAGCACTGCCGTGAGGATGTTTCAGTTGGGTGCACGTTTACTCACAAAAGCACTGCTGTGAGGATGTTTCAGTTGGGTGCACGTTTACTCACAAAAGCACTGTCGTGAGGATGTTTCAGATGGGTGCACGTTTACTCACAAAAGCACTGCCGTGAGGATGTTTCAGTTGGGTGCACGTTTACTCACAAAAGCACTGCCGTGAGGATGTTTCAGTTGGGTGCACGTTTACTCACAAAAGCACTGCCGTGAGGATGTTTCAGATGGGTGCACGTTTACTCACAAAAGCACTGCCGTGAGGATGTTTCAGATGGGTGCACGTTTACTCACAAAAGCACTGCCGTGAGGATGTTTCAGTTGGGTGCACGTTTACTCACAAAAGCACTGCCGTGAGGATGTTTCAGTTGGGTGCACGTTTACTCACAAAAGCACTGCCGTGAGGATGTTTCAGTTGGGTGCACGTTTACTCACAAAAGCACTGTCGTGAGGATGTTTCAGATGGGTGCACGTTTACTCACAAAAGCACTGCCGTGAGGATGTTTCAGTTGGGTGCACGTTTACTCACAAAAGCACTGCCGTGAGGATGTTTCAGTTGGGTGCACGTTTACTCACAAAAGCACTGTCGTGAGGATGTTTCAGTTGGGTGCACGTTTACTCACAAAAGCACTGCCGTGAGGATGTTTCAGTTGGGTGCACGTTTACTCACAAAAGCACTGTCGTGAGGATGTTTCAGTTGGGTGCACGTTTACTCACAAAAGCACTGCCGTGAGGATGTTTCAGTTGGGTGCACGTTTACTCACAAAAGCACTGTCGTGAGGATGTTTCAGTTGGGTGCACGTTTACTCACAAAAGCACTGCCGTGAGGATGTTTCAGTTGGGTGCACGTTTACTCACAAAAGCACTGTCGTGAGGATGTTTCAGTTGGGTGCACGTTTACTCACAAAAGCACTGTCGTGAGGATGTTTCAGTTGGGTGCACGTTTACTCACAAAAGCACTGCCGTGAGGATGTTTCAGTTGGGTGCACGTTTACTCACAAAAGCACTGCCGTGAGGATGTTTCAGTTGGGTGCACGTTTACTCACAAAAGCACTGCCGTGAGGATGTTTCAGTTGGGTGCACGTTTACTCACAAAAGCACTGCCGTGAGGATGTTTCAGATGGGTGCACGTTTACTCACAAAAGCACTGCCGTGAGGATGTTTCAGATGGGTGCACGTTTACTCACAAAAGCACTGTCGTGAGGATGTTTCAGTTGGGTGCACGTTTACTCACAAAAGCACTGCCGTGAGGATGTTTCAGTTGGGTGTTATGTATGTGCAATAGTTTTCATTGATTATCTTCAAAAAGGAAAAGCAATCAATGGCGAGTATTATTGCAGAATTTGAATGATGAAATCAAGCAAAAATGGCCGCATTTAGCAAAAAATAAAGTTTTGTTTCATCATGACAATGCACCAGTTCACAATCCGTTATTGCCATGGCCAAATCAATGAGTTAAAGTTTGAATCGCTTCCTCATGCACCTTGTTCGCCAGACTTAGCCCCCTCCGATTATTTTCTGTTTCCAAAGCTGAAGAAATGGCTTGATGGTAATAGATTTGCCAACAATGAAGAGGTGGAGTCTTCAGTTGATGGCTATTTTACAGAACTCGACGGTTCTCACTATAAACAGGGTATCGAAGTTATTGAACATCGCTGGGAAAAGTGTATCGAGCTGAAAGGAGACTATGTAGAGAAATAAAGAGGTTTTTTCGCAACATTTTTGTGTTTTCTTTGTTAGGTCGAGTATTTCTGGGACAGCCCTCGTATTAATGCCTTAATTTAATCATTGGGTAACATGAATAGCTAGCCGTACATTACTTGCTTTTTTCCCTTGTAACACTCCTTAACTCTGGTGTACTGGCTATCAAACTAGACGTGATAGTTGTTTACAGAGAACAAGCGCTCTCACCAACCCGGTGTGTTTGTAACTTGACAGTTTACTTACTAAAACCCCTCTGTGTAATTATAACATACAAAACTTTCATGGTATTGGTACATTTGCTTCTGTTTTGTTTTACTGTGCCTTAGTCATGACCACCTATGTACATATTGCTTGGAATGCTTTATCTTATTTTACATGCGTGTTCTGTGGAGTAACAACAACTATTTTCTGCTCCACGACATTCTCCACTAAAAGTCAATGCCATCTTCACAATAGCTCCAATGTGTTTGTATTCAAGTACAAGATCCTTGTAAATCCTTTTTAGTAATTTATGAATTTAAATTAGAACATGTCCATCAGAACAAATTGGGCTTTTCAGTGGTGAAAGAATTATCAAAATTGATTGAGTGGTTTTCGACAGCAAATTTTCTCTGTTTATAATATATATATTTTGGTATTGACACCCAAGATTACAGTTTTTAACATCTTGTCACTTTTCTCCCCTGTTGGGCCATAAATCTTCCTCAATTTCCCAATCCATCCTTGCCCCTCTAATTCCTGCAGCCTTGCTTTCTCCTCCTTCTTGGTGGCATCCACTCCATTATTGTTTTAGGTAATCTTTCATGTTCCATTCTTTTAGCATGCCTGTACCATTCTAATTGTTTCTGTTGAATAAATTGTAAAATTGAATTTTGAACATTCTATTTTCTTTTATAGTCTCATTTCTCTTTTAGATATCCTAGCAGATCTGCTCCAATAATCCATTTCTTTTTAACTGATAGTTCAGAGACCAGACATTGGAGCCATAGGTTGCCTAGCTATTATTTTAAAAATTGTAGTTTTAGTTTGTTTTCAGACCTGTTTATCCCATTGACCTGGGTTTATCCTTGATCTTGTTTCCAAGGTGTTTATATTTCCACATTTCATCTTCCAGTGTTGATGAACATCTCAAATGGTCATATATTTGCATTTATCCACATTTACTTTTAGATCCCAATTGTTGTATTCTTGAATCAATTTCCTTCCTTCTCTGTTTATCTTGGTGAAATGTATTTAATGCATCCAGTATTTGTATAGAAAGGTATGTCTTAAATATGTAAAAGTTATCCCAGTGCACAGAAAGGGTGACATTTGACTACTCCAACTATATCACCATTATTCCAAGACATTTAAAATGCTAATAAGTACACAAATTGTAAATTATTTTGAAAACAACCATTTCTTTGCAAACCAGTATGGCTGTAGCTCTTTTCATTTCATTTTATTTCATCCATATGTTCCAAATACATAGAATACATTCAGAAGATAACAATGCTTCTTTACAAATGCATTTCTTAGAGTTTTCATATACAATTTCTTAATAATTACATTTCCTAGTATGTAAATGTTTACAATATTTATACTACATTTCTGATATAAACACATTTTTACAACCTCACAATAAGTCTACTCTTCAATGCTGTACAACACATTTTTTATTAAATATTTCTTGATGGTATTTGTGTGTATTTCTCTTGTTCTTATCACTTATAATGTTTTTTCCCTAAATTTTCTAAAGGGCGATTATTTAATGTTCCCCTAAGTGCACTTCTGTAAAAATCAGCTTTATTTCTTTGATCCTTTAGAAAATTCAAAGTTAATGACAGGTATACCTACCATAATATTTTCTCCTCAAACCAGGACACTTGAAAAATAAGTTGCCAATTTCAAAATGCAAAGTCTTACTTATCACGAAACAATGGCTTTCAAGACCTGAGTTTCATGCGAGGAATCCCGGGTTCAATTCCCCGCTCTGGGGTGGGAATGTTTCTCTAGCCAAGATGTTCCCCTATCCTCCCCAGAGTCCGGAAGTATGAATGAGAGTGTGTATGATCTAATGATTAAAAACCAAGAAACCCAATGACAAAAGTTAAACGACTTAACCCATTGCCAATAGGTAATAAGTTCTAAAGGAAAGGTTGCCGATAAGATCAGTGCAGTTAAAGCTGGGGTATAAATGGAACTAAAAAGAAAAAGACCTGAGTTACTGCAGAACTCTGCTTATCAGCTAATGTTTGTTGCTCTTAATTTTGTCATAAAATTCACTACTGCTGAGTTCAACCTCTTTCTCTAAACCATATGTTGTTCATAATGGAAAATTGCCTTTCAACGGAAGCAGAAGAGCCAGGCAGACAGAAACGAGTGGCTGAGGAATATTTTGATTCTTGAAATCCCTGAACAGTTGGAACTATTTTTCTTCACAATTCAAGTTATTTGTTTCCAGTTGTCACAGTTTGAAGACCAAAATACTTAGGCAACCCCAACTTCGTCTATTATTATGGCTTGTGGTCCAAGGTATCTCACCATGTAATGTGATTGATCTTTATCCCATCAAAACTGTTCTTCCACATCTCAATATAGGAGAGACTAACTACAAGACAGAGCCTACCCTGCTTCTCATGCTCCCGGGGCATCGGATCTCAGATCAAAGAGTGGGAGATCAGATGGGCGATGATATACCAGTGGAGTGAAACCTTGCCTTGCTGAGAGAGGCAAGCAGTCTAACCACTCAGCCACGGCACTGCCTATAGGATACATTGATCATAAGTCTCTTATTATATTAACAGAAATTGATTGCTGCTGAAGATTATGTTTCAGTTGCACTAGGCGTTCTGTCCACAAGTACATTTCTGCAAGCAAATTATCATCTTGGGGCATTGATCCTGAGATAAAAAGTAAGACTTAAGTAATCTCCCAGTAGCAGATAAAGAAATTGGGTGTTTGTGTGAAGTCGCACAACTGTTTTAACCTGTCATTGGTCAACATTTGTTTTCAAAGCATTTAAATTGTTTACCAGTGAAGCGAATAGAGAAATATACTATGTACCTTTCACTGCTTAATCAGGAGTGTTGATTGTGGTACATACCAAGTGTCAATGAACTGAGCGTGTAGTGTTACATGCTATGGAGTACAGAGGTAATATATTGTATGGCCAGTTGATCCTCTGCATTTCAAAAAACAGATCATCTTGCTTTAAAGCCTTTAATGTTATAAAAATTACACTCTTGGAAATGTTATCTTGTTTATGTATACTTTAGACAGAAGACAAATTTGTATCACTGAACAGTATCACATAGTTATAATCAGCTAAAATCCTAAACACACCACATCGCTAATATAACCAAATAAAAGTTACAGTTCAAATCTTAGGCCAGTCATGGTTGCCAACTGTAAAGAACTCTTTGAGAAAGAGTCATCAACTGTTAAGTCATGGGCTTTATGATGATAAATTATTTGGTTGCATGTACATATTGCCACAAAAAGTCAAATTGGCAACATAGCAAACTGTACAATTTCTGGTGCAATTTAATTTTAAACTGGCCGGGACCTGGGAATCAGACTATCAAACTTGGACATAGTGTAAGCCGAATGATTGGTCATTTTTACAACTTTACTAAAGCATTTGATACAATCTATTCTTTATAAATTCAAATCTTATAATTTTACAAATAACTGCAGATAACTAAGTTCTTGAGTTCCTATTGAAGCATTTCAATAATATTTTTTCTTAGTTATTAAAAACTATGACCAATATTTGAAAGTTCGCACTCTGTTTCAATTAATAAGTGTTGCCAGTTATAACGACAGTAAAGAATAAAAGCTTAATTTCAAGAAGAAGTATGTAACTGGAGCAATTTATGTTGGAATTAGGAATAAGCTCTGTTACTTTGTTTGTTTATCCGCAGGTATCTAGAGATCATCAGCAGTCAGTCTTTGCCTACGTACTTTGATACTGTCCAGGCAATGATTAAAGGAGCGGAATCTCGAATTGAGCAGCAGCGACCTCCTGAAAGGTAATCATTTTCATGGCAAGTTAGAATCAAACATTCAGTACCACTGCCAGCACTTTTGTCTTCTGTAGCAATTAATTATACTGGGATACTTGAACCAGTGTAGAAGGTTTAAGTCTGATTCACAACAACCATAATGAGGGCAACAAAGTTGAAACACGTATATTTTAATGGCAGTGCTCACAGTTGACAGGGGCACCCATATTAGATCCATATTGCCTATATTAGAGATGATTCTAGGCGGCTGAAACAACCGCTAGTGCCCTCTCTAGTCACAAGCTGGAACAAATTCTAGCGTATGTGTGTTCTAACCACAGATCCATTGACTGTTGGTTCATTCTTCTAGTGAAAGGTTCATATGTAGTTTATTTAACTCAAAACTTAAAAACAAAAGCTGGTAGAAATTAACAACAAACAACTTTAATATAAGCCATTAAATAAAGGAGTGAAAGCTTGCTACGACTAGACGAATCAGAAATGTAATGTGTCTGCATTTAGATAATGTTTACTTTATGAAGATTTGATGTTGGTTATGTTGGCTGAACTGGAAGGTGAAAAAATATCATTGGTCAGTTAAAAACAAATCAAATCCCAATGCGCAAAATTGACTTTCCACTTTGTGATGAATATGCTCATCGATATGCATTCCTGTTCTCATTCCTGGTGAGCCAGCTTTAATGTGCTGCTTGGGGTATCTCACCATGGTAGCTCAAGTGGTAAGAGCACTGTCGCTGGCATACTTATTTCAACCACACACAACCTCCTTTCCGCACATGTATAAAGTTTGGCACAGATGATATTTTTGCAATAGCGCCAAACACATCCCTACAACTTCATTGGCTGAAAGTTTTGACCTTCCCTGCATTCTATGTATTCTCTGAATGCCTCATTCTGATTATTATTTGCATACTTTTGAGACCTCTGATTATATTATCTTCCCATCTGTTGCCTCTTGTTCTAGATTCCAGAGGTTTCCATTTATGTATTCCTTTAGCTGTTCTCTCATGTCACATTTTATATATGTGCCCAAATCAACTTAGTCTGTATGCTTTTATAAAATTTATGATTGTTTGTTTTTTTATTTTGTTATATAGTTCATTTCTCTGTTGTTCTTGCTTATCTTTAATTGGTCCATAAATGCTTCTCAGAATCTTTCTTTCAAATATGAAAACAATTTGTATTTGAGATTCTTGAAGCTTTCTGGTCTCATGACCATATATTGGCTTTATAAATTCTTGATTTTGCACTTGTTGATATCATTGCGTAGAAATATGCTTTCAGTTGTTGTTATTTACAATGAACCCTAAAAGAATTTAAAGCTTTAATAACATTATTATTTGTAATTAGATCTTTGAGCTAGTTTGAACCTTTAATACACCTTAAAAATGTTGTCTCTTCCATATTTATCAATAATCGTGTTGTGTTGACCGTTCATTTAACTGTTGGAATGTTTTACATTTTTTATCCTTTCCAACCTGCAGAACTAAGCAATAAAATTTACAGCAAATGTAACTAAGTAAGGTAATCTCTTCTAATTACAAATATTGTACATATGTATAATCTGTTCTCCTGGTTGTTTGTATATATGTACTTTACGTTTTACGTGTATGTTTACCTCCAAGTCTAACTTCACTTAGATTCCCTCTTCTATCCACATTGACATTGTCATTTCTTTGATCCTCATTTTCTTTGATGATTTTTCTCCACCATTTCTGTCTTACTTTCCCTATGTATTTACCTACTTGTTTGATAAATTCTTTTCTTTTGTTCCCAAAAAGCTTTATGTATAATATTTCTAGATGCAACTTCTCCCACTTTTTGGTTTCCGAACATTCCATTATACTGTGAAACTTAATATCTGCACTGCCGCAAAGTGGGTATAATTCTTTATCAACCCTTAAACCTTTTAATAACATTGTTCCTGTTCTTGGCCATGCCATCCCCTCTGTTTCCATTTTATTACAAACATCAATGTATTTTTCTCTTCCCCTTCTTTCTTAACGCCCCAGAGTACTCTTATTGCTTAAGCTACTGAATACTTCTTGTTTATCTATATCATCCGCCCTACCTTTTACTTTATTCCATAACCTTTGTCCCCCTATTGCTTGCTGGTTAATTAACTCACCCAATTAGATATTTCTTGAGCCCTTAGATGATAATACTTCCTTCCTCCAATGATTGAATTCTATTCCAATATTTCACTATATATTTTAGCAGTAATCCTTTGCTACCAACTCTTCCCAATTCGACTAGTGTTACGTTATTAAGCGCAGCTGTCGGTGGTCCCAATAACATTTTGCAAAAAGTTCTGTGGATTTGATCTAGACTATCCCATCTTTTTTCCGTCCCCCATGCAACATTCTTGTTTCAACTGTGGTTGCATAAATTCTTTCATATTTGGAATTATCTTCAAACAGGTTCTTATACTGTTAATAGCTAGTTTCCCTTTGCTATTTAACCTTACAAGTAATAGAACTTGTTTACAACTTCGGTTTCACTCCCGTCTAGCCACCATCTCTCCTCTGTGTTGAGCTTGTATACCATAATTTTGGATTTACTTTTATTTATTTTTAAACCACATTCTTTACAGTATTTCTCTGTTGCTTCTGTCACTTTCTTTAAGCCTCCACTTGGTGCTACTAGGTCGTCCAAACCTGGAATATCTTTATTGTTAATTGCTAGGCAATGCGTATTTTCCTTTGCTATTTCTTTAAGTATGTCATCAGTAAATAAATTAAATAAAAATGGATTTAACTTACAGCCCTGTCTTAGACCAACTGTATCTGTTACTGCGTTATTCAGCAGGCCTAATGCAGAATTCATTATCTGAATACAACCTCTCTAATAATCTTACAAATTTCTCGCTACTTCCTTAATTCTCAACTTGTACCAAAGTGCGTTCCTTTGGATGGTATCAAATGCCTTTTCTATATCCGCAAAAAACAAATATAACTTACGTCTTTTCTTGCTTAGATATTCATCTATATTATAAAAATATTGTCCACTATAGATTTCCCTTTTCCTAAACCCCCCTTGTATTTCTGATAATTTACCTTCCCTCTCTGCCCATTCCTGCAGTCACTTTGCTAGTACTGCAGTAAACAGTTTGCCTATAACTGATAATAAACTAATCCCTGTGTAATTACTTGGGTTGTTCGCATCCCCTTTCCCTTTAAAAATTGGAATGATCACTCCCCACTTCCAATTCTAAGGAATCCTTCCTTTCTCTAGTAACACATTGAACAATTTTACTAACAGTGCCCTTCCTACCACACCCTCCAGAATTCTCCCGGTATTCCGCTTGCTTTCTTACTTTTTAGTTTTTTGACGTGCTCTGATATCTCATTCTCCAATATTTCCTGGTCCAGTACTTCAACACAGTTATGCAACTTCCCTAGCACTTTTATCTGCAATGTTGCATTACTTCCACCTAATAATTTCTCAAAATACTCCTTCCATTTATTAGGACCAATTTTATTCTGTAATACTCTTGTTTTAGATACTTTTTTTACCAGTTCCCATATAGAACTGCTACCCTTCTCTTTAGCTGCCTCATACATCTTTTGGGCAATTTTTTCACCCTACTCTTTCTTTTTCTCCTCTATTAAGCATTTGTAGCCCCATCTCCTATTAGGAAGTTTTCTTTCTCAACTAGTTCTCCCGTTTGTTTCCACCTCGTAAACTCCCTTTCTAACCTGTTTTTTGTGTCAAAACAGTCGACGTCGTACCAACCCTTTTCTATCTTTTTCCCATGATTTCTGGTTTTCATTGTCTTTCCTGCTACCTTCACTTCCCATTCTAGGTATAAAATTGCTCCCGCAGCTTTTCCCTCATTGATTAGTTGGGTAATTTCACTTTCAGATTTCCTTCCTCTATATGAGTTCAAATTCTTAATAAATAATTCCCTCTCCTCTGTTCGCCACCTATAGTTCTCCATACTTTTGCCTTTCCCTAGATCATCTTCCTGTTCTACTACTCCAACTGATTTAAAAATTGCTCTTAATGGGAACTAATAGCTATTCAGTACCATCTAAATAACCTTGATAACTAGGAGCTCAGTGTTTAAATTCCAAGAATACAACATGTAGTCTATTACACTTTCTCTCCCTTCGTTAATAAATGTGAAGTCTCCAGATTTATCTCACCCTCTTGCCACAGTACCATCTAAATAACCTTGATAACTAGGAGCTCAGTGTTTAAATTCCAAGAATACAACATGTAGTCTATTACACTTTCTCTCCCTTCGTTAATAAATGTGAAGTCTCCAGATTTATCTCACCCTCTTGCCACAGTACCATCTAAATAATCTTGATATGGAGGAGCTCAGTGTTTAAATTCCAAGAATACAACATGTAGTCTATTACACTTTCTCTCCTTTCGTTAATAAATGTGAAGTCTCCAGATTTATCTCACCCTCTTGCCCCATTACACATTACTAGGTTATTAACTTTGCAAAATTCTACTAATTTTTTACCTTCTCTATTAATTATTTTGTCTTTCTACATATATATTGTCTTTTCCTAGATGGTTTTCTAATTTAGCTACACGCAATTGATCTTCTCCTACCCTTGCATTGAAGTCTCCTAATAACAAGAGATCCAAATTATCACACTTTTGAGACAAGGTTTCCATGTCATTCTCTAACTTATTAAAAAGCCTTGGATCATAGAAATGTGATATCCCTGGCGGATTACATACCACACCCATACCTAAGTTCTGGCTCTTTCTTGTCACATTTTGTGGCATAACCCACAACACTCTCTCTGATCCTGTACCCTTTATTTCCTTTGCTCTGAAATTCCTGTCCCTTGTAATAAACACTCCTATTCCCCCTGAGACCCTGCCTTTCATTTTCTTTTTCACTCCATGTTTATCACTGTGTGTTTGGTTAACGAAGTGTCCACCACTGCTATCACATCTCCCCACTTCAACACTTGAACCAGTTCCCCTTTATTCATTTTGTGTACTAAACCTTCCACATTCCAGCAAACCACTGTCAGGAGATACTCAGCCTATGCTCAATCTGTCCTATTTAGTCTAAATTGTTGTAGTTTAGCTTTTGTTCTTGTTGTGTCCGAATCCTCCCATGATCTTCTATTGTTAGGATACTGCCTTCGGGTCTTTCCACACGTCAAGTCCAGCTGACGCTGCTAAGACATCTCTAGTTTGAAAAGGCGTGGGTTTTATGTCCAAGCACTGCAGCCTTATAGATCTATTGTGCATCCCCCCTTTCATCAGTTAAGTAGTCTGTTGCTCAATATGAACTTAACCAGACTTTCGATAGTTCATCTATCTTTGGAAAGTGATTGCCAAAAATACTTGCCCTTTGATTTGCAAGAGCAGGGCAATCACATAGTAACAGTCTCATCTCCTTCTAGACATCTACTACAGATAGGGTTATTAAACAATCCCATTCTGTATAGATTAAACTTTAGGGCACAGTGTCCTGTAATGAATCCTGTTGCCCATGCAAGTCTTCTTCTACTAAGACTGCGCAAGTATTTTGCCCGGCTGTTATCCAGGTCTGTAATGAACAACTTGAAATGTCTGCAACCCTCAATGGAGTTCCAGTAGTTCTTGTGTTCTGCTCGAGCCCAGCACTTAATAGTCTGTTTCACTGGAGTACAGTACAGGCTCCAGACCAAAAAATGGGATTTTACTGCCAATCTTGGCTGCTTCATCTGCTTTCTCATTGCCTGGTATACCTGTATGTCCTGGCACCCACGTAAGTTGAACCTTATTGTGTTCAGCCAGTGGCATTAAGGATTGCCAGCATTCTGAGGCAAACTTTGATTTTATTGATGGTGATTCAAGTTCTTTAAGAGCAGCTTGACTGTCTGAGAGGATAAGAACACTTCTATTCTTATATCTCCTTTTAATGCTTTCCATGACACTGGCTAGGATTGCATAAACCTCAGCCTGGAAAACTGTAGCTAAGGTACCCAGACTATAAGAAATCTTGGTGCCATTACCGTAAAGCCCAGCCCCCGTTCCCGATTTGGTTCTAGAACCATCAGTATACCAGATTGGGCCTTTGTTATTATGAGGTTTTACCAGTCTTTCCCATTCACCCCAATTCAAACTTGAATCTTGTTTCAAGAATGTCAGTCCTCATGTTGAGTAGCCCAAGGAAGCTTGAGATGTCCAGTATTAGACACTTTGGTTTGGCGACAAATATGGTGATACATGATCATGGCTTCTGCCTTCATCCATATGTGGAGAGGTGTGAGCCCAATCAGCATCTCCATTGCCGCAGTTGGAGTAGTTTTGAAAGCTCCCATAATTGAAATGCAGAAGGTCCTCTGTAGTTTACAGATTTCCTTTCTGCACACCAGACATCACTCCTTGTTTCATCTACCAGCTGATGGTGACGTCACTTCGCTGCTCGCATGGTCCTTCCCCTGTGATGCACTTGCCTCTTCTCTCTTCTAACTGCAGTTCCTTGGCCTTGGTGCTGAGTGAAGGGTATTCTATCGACGTATAATTACTTGCTTCACATGAAAGCTCTCCTTCCTTTGTTTCTGGCTTTTTTCAGCTCTTTTGGTAATTCATGTTTTATTTCTCGTTGTTTTTTCCCATAGTCATTTTCAATAAATATTCTGGTGCCTTTCAAATTCTGTGTATTGCTTAAAATTTTCCACTTGAAATTGATCTTTGCTAGTTTGAGCAAAATTGGTCCACCCCCCTTTGTCCAATTCTAAAGGAGTCTATAATCTCCCAACCTGTAAGTTTGATGCCTAGCTTCTCTTCTATAATTCCTTCCACTTCTTCCCATGTCCTTTTGCTTCTTTGTTCTTCAATTCCAGAGATCACTACATTCAGCTTTCTATTTGCGTTCACCATTTCTCCAGTTGGTCTATTCTATTTCCGTATTCCCTTAGTTCTTGTCTTGTTTCTTGCTCTGTTTGATTTATGTTGTGTTTTATTTCTTCCATGTTCTTCTCTCAGTGTTTGATATCTTGTACGTCTTCTGATATACCTTTCAGCATTGCCTTTATTTCATCCATAACCGGCCCTGGGTTGAGTTCCACACCTCTGATTATTACACAACACAATCCAAAAATTTAGCATAACTGGTCCATTTCCCTGTATATTCTTTATTTTTCTTCTATTGAACAGCCCAATCCATGCTCGATACATTTGCAACGTGATCCGCATCTTTCCTGTGGTTACGAGCATTCACTTTACACGTCCGATCTCTTTGCGCTCACGCAAGCAACTCTTACAGCATATGTAGAAAAAGGAGTTTACCTTTCTTAAATTTAAATTAACTTGAGGCCAAAGCAACATAAAGTTTGGTATTTTGCAAAAATCCCATATTCAGACTTGCATAAAAAATGCTGGTTTCATTCCTATCACCCACAAACACGCAGCTGAGTCTACACATCTTTGATGTAAGAAGAATACATCAGAAATTAATGCCTTCTTGTTCTTCTTCTTTAATGGCTTACAATCCTCTTTGTAGATCTTACACCCCCAAGGACTTACAAGCCAATGCCTTGGGTCAGTAGCCTGTCAAGCAGCAAGCAAACTCTGGATCATAGCATATCAAGGATGGGCCGGGTTGCCAGACGTCCTGGATTTGTGCTAAATGTGCCACACCCCAGACAGTTCCTATCTGGGACGATAACTGTCCTATATTTTTTAGTATTTTGAAACTTAAAAAGAAAGTCAATGTTTTCACCTCTGGAGTTGGTAAAACCGACTGTTATATTTCTTTATACAAAAAAATGTAATTCCTGGTGAGTTTTACTCTGTTATACAGTTGGTAGTGACTCACTTACAATTGGTTCATTGTCTAAAAATTTGGCAATTTTTTGGGGTGGGGTTTGGCCAGCCTGGCGGATATGATGTCTTATATTATTAACAACTGCTGTTCCATGTCCATCAACAATGAAGGCTGTTTGTTAGAAGCTTGTGAAGTGAACAGGAACACATGCTTATTTTGTTGGGAAACAGGAAAGAATTAATGATGGAAATGGATAGGCATTTGAAATGCAAAGGTAATCATGTTAAGTAAAATAAAAGGCTGTTCTGTTTTTCATAAGGATTAGGAAAACTAAACTGAATTTAGCAATTGATTACATTTTGTAAATATTGCCACAAGTATTCCTCAGTTGCACATGGGGAGGGGGGGGTGACATGTCTATTTGTCCCTTGTTTTGATTTCAGATATCTGCCAACTATGAGGATGGATGATCAGTCCAATGCAAGGTGAAGAAGAAACAAATGAAATGTAGTGATGATACGAAAATTCACAGCATTCAGCTTGCGTCTGAGCAAAACCATGAAAAAACTTTCAGTCAGGTTGGTCGGCCCCATGGGTTTGAACCCAAGACCACACTACTGCCATCCTGCTCAGTAATAAGCAATTCATTGACAATAAAACAGCAAAGTTCAAAAGACAAAAATACATTAAAAATGTTACAAAACTCACCCAGCAAAACAAAAAAGAGAAATTCCAAAAATTTAGTGTGTTGCAATGCTATGACTTTCTCTACTCACTCTTGTACAAAAGCTTATAGTTTTATGTACTTCTTGTTAATATCATTTCCTTACAGTAGGTGTAACATTGTAATTTTGCACTCACCATGTTAAGGCTGGTTCACAACCAACGAGAAAGTTGAAATACATGTATTCAAATGGGAAAGTTCACAACCGACGGGAAGCCTTCCCAGGCCCCAGGAACAGGAAACAAGAGTTGCCCAACTTTTAACTTTCTCGTTCTCGGGCACGGCATATTAGATCCCTATTGTACATATTAGACTCTTCACTTTAGAGGATGTTTTAGGCGGCCGTGACATGAAACAGCCACTAGTGCTCTCTATAGTCGCAAGCTGGAAACATGAAATTGGAAGGAATTAGTAGTAAATGTGCTTCCTAACCTCATCCTGACACCCGCAAATCTAATCAGCGTTCATTCCTCTGGTGAAGGGATCATTTGTAGTTTGTTTATATGCAACTCAAAACTGGCTATTACCTAAAAAACAATGGCAAAAGCTACAAAGAACAGCTAAAACCAGTGGAAATGAAAAAAGAACAGTAAACAGTTTTACATAAACGAATGAAAGCTTGGCATAAGTAGAGGGATTGGAAATGTAATGGATATGCATTTAGATAATGTTTACTCTATCGAATTTTGACGTTGGCTTGGCTAAATTAGAAGTAGGTGAAAAAATGTCATTGGTAAGTTAAAAACAAATGAAATTCCAATGCGCAAAATCGACTTTCACTTTGTGATCGATATGCATTCCCGTTCTCGTTACCAGGCTGTTGTGAATCAAAATTTCTTGCTTCCCGTTCTGGTTACCATTACTGGGTGGTTGTGAACCAGCCTTTATTCCTAATGGCGGGTGAAAGTTCCCTGATGTGTCTGTGCCGTGAGGGTTTAAACTTCCAGTAGCTTGTGTTGTGGCTAGCTTAACATCTTTACTTGTCACAATATGATGAAGCTGTTAGTTACTACACGCGATGTTGAACACATGGCTTTTTAAATCTCAAATTAAATTATTGTACAATGATGTAGAACATTTTTTATGCTCCTCTTAGGAAACTCTCATGCTGTCCACAATAATGGACAAAAATTGACTGATATTCACAGAAATATTAGCAGACTTTGTACTTCCAACCTTAGCCTCCCCTGCAACAATCTTCAACATTTTGGAAATGATGTATAGACTGTGAAAGATTATCCAAATGTTTGAGTCATCATAACATAAGATAAAAAATATGGAAAAACAGATATAATGCAAAACTATAGCATTATAAAAATACTTATTTAAGAAGAACCTCCTCCAAAAAGCAATCACCTGAAAATTTAATCTGAAAAAAGTCAAATGGATAATTGATTCAATTTTGCAGTAT
This sequence comes from Deroplatys truncata, assembly GCA_030765065.1. Taxonomy (NCBI): domain Eukaryota; kingdom Metazoa; phylum Arthropoda; class Insecta; order Mantodea; family Mantidae; genus Deroplatys; species Deroplatys truncata. Next base: position 129,852,475 of record CM060989.1, on the reverse strand, counting down.
GTCCTGTATCAGTAGACACCCTGTAATACCTTAACCTCCCCCCCCCCAACAGTCTTCCAAGTTGTAGAAATTCTGCATAGCCTATAAGTACCCTTTGTCAAGTCATTTGTTAGATAACAATTACAGTACTTGAAATTCTAAATCTTTATACCTTCTGTTTCACCCGTAGCTATTTAATAACCTAAAAGCTATATTTCTCACATTACACAGAAACTCCTTGACACACACTATGAAATAGAGGTGAAGCTGGTGAATATGTAGATTCCATACTCCCAGGCTCTTTGAAAAAGACATGTAGTCTGCAAGCATTGAGAAAAACAGTCTTCTCGGTTGTTAAGTAAAAATATTGGTTGACTGATTTCTACTGTTAGCATTTTTCTCTCTTAAGATATTTAGAATGCTGTGCAAACAAAGTTGATAACACAGAGACAATAAACCAAAACTGTAACATGAGTGTTATTAAAATATTTTGGTATAAGATGTGTATCGTAGTGTTTTAAGCATATTCAATTCTTTTTGTTTTGCTCTGTCTTAAATCATCAGCATGCATATTTCTCTACAAGAGAGAAAATTCCTAACATTAGAAATCAGTAGACCAATATTTTTACTTTCTCTACTACGTATAGTAAGTAGGGGAAGTAATGTATTCCACCCAAAAATTCGATACCGAGATTTCACCGGAAATACATGTTTTGAGACCCCCTGAATCCAAAAAAAGCATTTTAGGAAACATGTCTATGTGTGCGTGCGTGCGTGCGAGAGAGAGAGAGAGAGAGAGAGAGAGAGAGAGAGAGAGAGAGAGAGAACAGCATAACTCAGAAACGAACATTTGGATAAACACCAAACTTGGTTTAAAATAAAGAGAGTTGAAGGTTATTACACTACATCACTATAATATTCTTACTTGAACGCGTTTCGGGAGATGGTTTGCTCCCATCGTCAGCATGTCCTCAACTGATTTTTCCAGTCATTGTCTGGGGGATGTGTGTGGCTAGTGGTGTTCTCTGGTGCTGGGCTGATGAACCTCCAAAGGCTGCTGGGTGTTTGACAATATGTATTTTTTCCCAGATGTCCAATTCATTGCTACTGTTGATCGGTTTTAAGAGTTTTATGTTTGGAGTGATATCATGATTTGAAGACCAGAAATGATGTGCTACTGCTGATTTATCTGGCTGTTTTTGGTAAATGCATCTCATATGCTCTTTAAGTCTTATTTCAAGATTTCTTTTGGTTCTTCCTATGTATACCAGGTTACAGTCATTACAAACAATTTGATATATGAGGGTAATCCCAAAAGTAAGGTCTCCAAAGCGCTGGGATCACAGGGAAACTGTTTGTGTGGATGTTGTCCATACTGTTTTTTCCTTCCTCCCTCCACTCTCTTCAGAAACCACCGCACATCCCTTAGCGCCCTCAGTCTTGACTTGGCAGCCAGTTATAATGGAGCTCCTGTTAGCCACTACCGCCAGGTGCGAAGTTTGCACAGTTATTCGCTTTTTGAGTTCAAAAGGGGTTAAACCTGTCGAAATTCATCGACAGTTGATGGAAGTGTATGGAGAGTCTTGTATGGATGTCAAAAATGTCCGCAAGTGGTGTAGAGAATTTGCAAATGGTCGCACGGAAATTCATGATGAGAAAAGAAGCGGGAGACTGTGCATTTCTGATGAAACAATCGCAAAGGTTGAACAAATCGTGCTTCAAGATCAGCAGATCACTCTCGATGAGCTCTGCATTGTTGTTCCTGAGATTTCTCAAAGCACTATTCATCGGACTTTAATTGAAGAGTTGAAATTTCGGAAGGTATGCGCAAGATGGATCCCAAGAATGTTGACACAAGATCACAAAAGGCAACGCGCTGAAACCTCCTGCCAATTCTTCAACGCTATGTAGATGAAAAGGGCAACCTTTTGGATTCAATAGTCACGGGTGATGAAACCTGGGCTTTCCACTTCACACCTGAGACCAAACCACACTCACATGAGTGGCGACATTCCAGTTCACCCAAGCTGCGAAAATTCAAGAGAACACAGTCTGCCGGTAAAGTCATGGCAACTGTGTTTTGGGATCGAAAGGGGATATTGTTGGTCGACTTTATGGATCCTGGGACAACAATAAATGCCGACAGGTATTGTCAGACATTAAAAAAACTCAGACGGGCAATTCAGAATCGTAGAAGAGGAATATTGAGCAAGGGTATAAGCCTTCTCCATGACAATGTTTGCCTCCACACCGCCCGTCAAACCATGAATCTTGTGCAACAGTTTGGATGGGAAGCCATCACCCATCCACCCTATAGTCCGGACTTCACACCCAGTGACTACCACTTGTTTCCCAAGTTGAAAGAACACCTGGCTGGAAGGCGCTTCGGTGACGACGATGAAGTGAAAAATGAGGTCCATCACTTTTTCAAGAGCATGGCGGCAAGCTGGTATGACATGGGCATACAAAAACTGCCACAGCGTCTACAAAAATGCATCGACCGAAAAGGTGATTATGTGGAAAAATAGACAAATGTTAAAGCTTCAAAACTATGTACCATTTGTTGTCAATAAAAGTTTCTTTGTATTTGAAAAAAAATTGGAGACCTTACTTTTGGGATTACCTTCGTATATCAGCTGATTTCTAAAAAACGATCAACAGCAGCAATGAATTGGACATCTGGGAAAAAATACATATCGTCAAACACAGGAATCACCTAATGAATTTTGAACTGCCGCCACCCAACAGCCTTTGGAGGTTCATCAGCCCAGCACCAGAGAACACCACTAGCCACACACATCCCCCAGACAATGACCGGAAAAATCAGTTGAGAACATGCTGACGATGGGAACAAGCCGTCTCCCGAAACACGTTCAAGTAAGAATATTTTAGTGATGTAGTGTAACAACCTTCAACTCTCTTTATTTTAAATTATGACACATCACTGTTACTAGCTTCTAAATCTTCAAAATTAGTCAACCAAACTTGGTATTCAGGTTCAGTATCTTCCAGAGATGCGACACGAAGATTTTCAAGAAAATCCCCCCATCCCAGATTACCCTTTACATGGAACATTTTTCAAAAATTTTAATTTTCTCAAAAATGGCTCTAACACTTTTGATTAAAATATCATATGTTTAAGATATTGTCCTGACAAATAAAATTTATATCTTGAATTTTCTGGGAATGTCTCCAAAAGTATTCTTCATTGTGAACGACTTTTGCATAACTGGTAAACCGTAAGAGATGGACAAAATTTTACTACACAAAAAATGTAGATCACGTTAAAATACACAATTTATGTCATATACATTTTTTTTTGTTGAGTGAACCATTTTCGAGATATTGCTTGTTATTCCCTTAAATTTTTCAATACTTATACTTTTTCTCAAATTCGTTATTCTTTTTTTTTTTTTTTGTTTTTTGTTTTTTGTTTTTTTGTTTTTTGTCCTGGTAATGCAAAGAGAATACTCCACATAGTAACCAGCTCTTAAAATATGTGACCATCGCTTAAAGCCTAGCAATTCCCCTTGCATCTACAAGAAAATTAGAAATAAAATTAACATCTCGATTAACATGAAGCATATGGAGAATAAGCGTTTGTAAAAATAGTTTGTACAAGAGTAGAGAAAGTCGTGTGAGTGTAACACATCAGATTATTTAACAACTGAGAAGATTCTTTTTCTCAATGTTGCTAACTGTATGTTTTTTCCAAAGAGGTTAACTTGGTAGCCTGGGAGAGCAGAATCTACAAATTAACCAGCTTCAGCTCTGTTTGATAGTATACATATGTCAAGAGGTTATGTAAAAAATGTACCTTTTAGGTTATTGAATAGCTACAGGACCAAACAGAGGTTTAAAACTTCACCTTAATTCTCAACAATTCTTATAGATGGTTGCTCCACAATGAAAGGTGATGCAGAATTTGTATAAGACTGTCGGGGGCCGTTAAGGATAGTAAGATGTTCCACTGATGTTTCAGATCCTTTTGCATGAATATCAGGGTATCTTTCATCCATTATTATGAATAACAGGCTAAGGGGAGAATTCAGCTTTAAAATCTTATACATCACACACACTATATATTACTTGGAATGAAATATCTGCAGCATTTGTCTTATTTTACATGCATATTCTGTGTAGTAAGAACAACTCCGTGGCATTCTCAACTGAAAGTGAAGTACAGTCTTTGCAAGTATATGTGTTCCTTTAAAATCCCAATGTAGTGGTATTCAAGTACAAGTACTTTGTAAATCCTTTTTAAGCTTTTAGTAGTTCAGAAATGAATTAGTTGTTTTATTGAGCATGTCCAACAGGAAGACTTATCCTTTTCAATGGTGAAAGAATATCAAAATGGATTGAGTGGTTTTTGAGGTTACCGTACACACCTTAATACATATTTGTGCTGCATCAATTATACGTACATATTTATTCACCATAAGAAATCATACAGAGTTATTGGTTTCGTCCACAAGTATATACAACGAAAACATATGTACAAGTTGTATTAAGAAAAACAATATGCAGGTAGACAAGCTCTTGTCAATCCATGTATGTCATCATTTAAGATAATCTTGAAGAGAACAGCAATTATACAATGGTTTCAAAGGAGACATCCTCTTGGCCAAGGTGGCTCCCTCAGATGAAAACAGGACCCATGAAACAAATGAGTTCACAAGATATGTAAATATTTAAGTTTTGCTCGTACAGTATTCCACATATTCATGTAAAGAGTAAAACTGAACTTATGTAATTCTACCTTATATTTATTTGATGAGGTTATATTTTTAAAGTACCTGGGTAAATAGTTATATAATTTTAAGCCGTTATACTTAAAGGATGTTTCAAACAATTTGGTTTTATGAGTGATCGAGTGCAATATGTCCTTATTCCTTGTATCGTGTGAGTGAATTTCACCATTTGTGACATAATTTGAAATATTCTTCTTGGTGTAAATTAGCAATTCTTTCATATACGAGGGCTGAACAATAAAGACTGAGACTGATTTTTTTTCACAGATATTTATTACTCCATTTCTATGTTGTCCTGCTATTTTTCAAAGTAGTCCCCTCCTACTTGAATGCACTTTTTATAGTGTCTCTGCCAGTCCTCGAATACATGGTGCAGGCCATTCTTTGTCAGGTCTTTGAGAATCGCCTCACTTTTCTTCAGCACTGCTTCAGTGCTCTCAAATTGAATGCCCCGGAGCTTTGCCTTTAGTGATGGGAATAAAAAGAAATCACAGGTGACAAGATCTGGGCTATAAGGCGGATGCGTACACAGGTAATGTTGAATTTAGCCAAAAATGCCTGGATTTGATTGGCGACATGAGGCCGCGCGTTGTTGTGATGAAGTCGCCACCCATTCTGATGAAAGTCTGGACGTTTCCTTGCAATCTGCTTCCTCAGTGTAGCCAATACTGATGTGTAATCCGCTGCTGTAATAATAGCGAAAGGAGGGACAACAATCACAGCAGCTGTGTTGATGTTGACTTCAGTCATAACGGAAGCCGAAACACCAGGCCCACTATGTTTAGCCCAGAGGACTCGCCCTTCTTTGAAGTTCTTGAACCATCTAAACACTGTTGCACGAGGTAGTGCATCTTCACCGTATGCTTGCTTCAGCTTTTCCAAAGTTTCAGAGGCTGTATGGTTTAAACGAAAACAGAATTTTATTGCGCTGTATTGCTCCTCTCGTGTAACCTCCATTTTGTGGTATGCGAAATTCAAGTAGGGTCAACAATATACAGCATTACTACCAATACGAGAGTGCTGCCACCTATGGACATTATACATGAAACCCCGCTGTTTTCAAATAGTTATAGTAGAGACAAGAAACTATCAAGAACGCTTCAGGAAAAAATCAGTCTCAGTCTTTATTGATCAGCCCTCGTACAAACTGGGTAAGGTCAAAATGTTCAAGCTGTGGAAATATTCTCTGCAGCTTTCCGTTTTTTGGATTCCCGCTAGTATTCTTAGTGTTCTTTTTTGAAGTTTAAATATTTTGATACTATTTGTAGTATTTCCCCATAAGGGTAGAGCAGTCGCGAGTGAAAGTAGGCAAAGTAACAAATTTTGAGAACTTTAGCTGATAAGTTTGCATATAATAACAATTTGTTGTTTCAGGTCAGGCAGCATGAGTCTTGCAATGGCAACAGCAAACATGGGCCAAGGTGTCGAGGATATGAAACAGAAAGTTACAAAGATATTCCAAACAAAGTCTGTGGTAAATCGACCTACAAATTTACCAAATATTCCTAGTATTTTCAGGAAAAAGTGAATCTCAAATGAAGAGGGCTCATACTTATGCTTTGCATAATCAGTTTTAGAAGACTTGATAAAATAAACATGTTTTATAGAAATTGTTGTTAAAACTTGGAGTTGACATAGTGCCTCGTAGTCATGACAACAAAAAGCTTCATGTTGCACATGATTTTTCTGGTTTTAAGTGTGTGTGTGTGTGTAAATTAGTGACTTTGGTGATACTGTTGTAGTTTTTATAAAACATTTCCATATCAAACTTTGCTATCTAAATTTCTGAGGTTGTGATTTGTACAATGTTAATATTCAAGCTTGTAAATGTCACATGCTGCAATTTACCAGGTTATTTTGTATATACTATACATTGTTTAAGACAAAATATAAGCTCAGACAACTTGTTTCATAAAATATTGTCACCAGTTTTTATGGCTGAAGTCTGCTTTGTCTAATTCAATTTCCTTCCCTCTGATTTCCCAAGAAAGTTAGTCTCTGAAGCCCCTCAATGTTGTTCCTAACACTCCCATTATGGCCTATGACCTTCAGGGATATACCTCATTCCACCAAGCAATGACTGGACCCATTTCTGAATTGGAGGCACACAGCAGGCGTAATCTGTTGCCTTCGATGGTATGGTGATGGAATGAGAGGACCTACAGCTTTTACCATGGACTCTGAACCATGTTGGGCCTTGGGGATACCTCACACGAGCAAGTCAGAGATGAAGGCATAAACTTAAAATTGCCACTCCAGAGCCGGTAATCAAACCCCAGGCCCTTAGCAGCAAGAGCTGGAAATAAAACCACTTGCACTATGCTGGCATCCAGCCCACAATTTCTTAATGTACAGTAGACTCTTGTTACACCAAAATCCAAGGGACGAAAAAAAAGCCAATTTGATTTAACGAAGTTCAACTTAATAATGTAAACTATGTATCTAATAAAATTAAATCTTGAATTCTTCTCTTTTGGAACAATACAGTGAAATTTTCACATTTACATCCGCAAATGATTATGGACAGCAAAATAAAGAAGTTTAAAAAGAGGAAATCAACATACTAAGCAACGTAAAAGAAACCAAAATTTAAGAATTCACCTTCCACGCATGGTCCTTCCAAGAATGTACTAAAATATTCAGAGAAGATGGTATAACCTTAGGTTCAGTTATCAAACATACTCGGCAGCAACACAAAGGACAAAATTCCAGTGGTATTTATGAAATCAGATGTAAAGATTGTAAACAATATACATAGGGAAGACAAAGAGGAATGTGGACACAAGGTTTAAAGAAGACATGAAGCAAGCAAACAGAAAAATCAATGTTGCAGAGCACTTTTGGTTCCCAGATCATCAGTTGAAATAAAAACCTAAGTTTTTAAAGGCCCTTACAAAACCATCAGAACTCTCCATTTGACAGAAATTACTCGTGTATAAAAATAAACACAAATTATTAAGCTTTGATGACCCAAAAGAAAAGTATCTCACTGTGCAGTACGTCCAGCTAGAAAATGCCATCTACAAACCACAAGAGGAAGTGTGGCTGATGATGGAGATGCTCCAGTAAGTGATGCTACAGTAAAATTGAAATCTTGTGTATTCTAACATTCATTTAAAACTGTACAGTGTTTGTTGAAACAGGAGACGAGAAAGTGTGATTTGCTTGAACCATTCAAACAATGAAGCTTACACATGTTTGTTTCTGCTAATACACTTGTAAGATTTTCTGCCTTTATTTACAATCGATAAGATAGTAGACTTGGAGATTTTAAGTGTTCTGTGTTTTAGTCTTCTCTCCACTGTGATCATGCGGAGTATTTCCTGTTTGTACTACAACTTGAGAGCATGATGATGTACAAAGGTGGTCTGAAAAGTTTCCGACCTCAACATGAAGATGGCAGCACTCGTAAATAAAAGCTAGTGAATTTCGTTGTTCATCTGTTGACAGTTACTCACCAAAGTTTCAGCCATTTTGGACATTCAGTTGTTATGTAACAGTCGTTTGAGTGAGGTGATGTGAATGTTTTTATGAAAATGGACAAAATCGAGTATCGAGCTGTCATTAAATATTTGTTTTTGAAAGGCAATACGCCTACACAAATCAAAGATGAGTTGGATTCTGTGTATGGGGACTCTGCACCATCATTTACCACAGTGAAATTTTGGACAGCTGAATTTAAACATGGCCGTAAGAGCTTGGGAGATGATGAACGTTCAGGACATCCAAAAATTGCAACTACCGACGAAAACATTGCCAAAGTTCACCAAATAGTGCTAGACGACCGCTGAATTAAAGTGAGAGAGATAGTAGAGGCTATGAACATGTCAAAAGAAGATGTTTGTCACATATTAAATCAACATTTAGACATGAGAAAGCGTTGGGTGCCGCGTTTGCTCACATTTGACTAAAAACGTGTTCGAATGAACATTTCTAACTCTATGTTGGTGCAGTTTAGGCGCAATAAATCTGAGTTTTGGCGCCGATTAATTATTGTAGATGAAACTTGGATACACTATTATACGCCTGAAACAAAAATAAAGTCCAAACAGTGGACTACAAAGGGAGAACTGGCTCCAAAAAAAGCTAAATCTGTTTTTTCGGCTGGGAAAGTGATGGCGACTGTTTTTTTGGGATAGTCATGGAGTTATTTTAATCGATTATCTTCAAAAAGGAAAAACCATTACAGGAGCATACTACACATCATTACTTGACAAGCTGAAGGCAGAACTTGTGGAAAAATGGCCACATTTGCAGAAAAAGAAAATCCTGTTTCACCAAGACAACACCTCAGCAGTTGCAATGGCGAAAATCCATGAATTTTGGTTTGAACTGCTTGACCATTTGCCTTACTCACCAGATCTAGCCCCAAGCGACTTCTTTTTGTTCCCTCATCTGAAAATTGCACTCGAGGACAGAGATTTTCATCAAATGAAGAGGCAATCACCTTCGTGAACAATTATTTTGCAGAGAAAAACGCCGATTACTATTTGGACGGTTTACAGAGATGGGAGCATCGCTGGGAGAAGTGTGTAGAGTTACAAGGAGACTATATTGATAAATAAAAAAAAATTCAGAAACAATGTCTTGTATCTCTATTAGGTCGGAAACTTTTCAGATCATCCTTGTAGGTGAAAGGAAACCTCCAACACAGACTGCTGCAAGTCCAATGTCAGGCATTTTCCACTCCTCTGTTACTGTCGTGGAGGCACCACAGAGGTGTAGTGAGCTGTATGGATGTACTGTTTATCTGAAGAATGTTTGCTAAGAGGATGAAACTCCAGTTCATAGTATGGTTTTTCCCATAATTTTGTTTAAATAGTCAATTTTTAACAATAAATCGACTGGACCAAGTAATTTCTTTGATTTATCCAAATCATTAAGAGCTACTGTACCTCATATAGCAGAATGCTGAAACCATCAGACTGTTCATTAATGGAACCTAGGTGGGCCACATTGATGGAGCAATCTCAGATGTGTATCTCTGGGAATGGATGAAGCTGTAGGTAAGCAAAATGCTGGAGTTTAAGCTCATCATTTGAATGTACATCCCTTAGATGGGTACCATTGTGCTGGTCTCTATACCCCATTGAATGTTTTCTTTGAGTTCAGCAATCATGAATGAATGAATAACCAGGGGATACCCAACACATAGCTTTTGTACTTACTATCCCCAAGAGGAACGAATGAGGTGAAGCAACTGCAGAGGTCCTAACAATTCCAAGCTTGAGTACCCAGTCATTCAGTAGGCTGCCCACAGAAGTGGGGAGAACATGACCCAGCTGAGGCGGCTCAATGAAGGCTTCCCTCTGGCAGAGCTAGGGAGAATATGACCCAGCTGAGGCAGCTCAAAGAAGGCTACCCTCTGGCAGAGCTGGGGAGAACTTGACGCAGCTGAGGCAGTTCAAAGAAGGCTTCCCTCTGGCAGAGCTAGGGAGAATATGACCCAGCTGAGGCAGCTCAAAGAAGGCTTCCCTCTGGCAGAGCTAGGGAGAATATGACCCAGCTGAGGCGGCTCAAAGAAGGCTTCCCTCTGGCAGAGCTATGGAGAACTTGACGCAGCTGAGGCAGTTCAAAGAAGGCTTCCCTCTGGCAGAGCTAGGGAGAACTTGACGCAGCTGAGGCAGTTCAAAGAAGGCTTCCCTCTGGCAGAGCTAGGGAGAATATGACCCATCTGAGGCAGCTCAAAGAAGGCTACCCTCTGGCAGAGCTGGGGAGAATATGACCCATCTGAGGCAGCTCAAAGAAGGCTTCCCTCTGGCAGAGCTGGGGAGAATATGACCCAGCTGAGGCAGCTCAAATAAGGCTTCCCTCTGGCAGAGCTAGGGAGAACTTGACGCAGCTGAGGCAGTTCAAAGAAGGCTTCCCTCTGGCAGAGCTAGGGAGAATATGACCCAGCTGAGGCGGCTCAAAGAAGGCTTCCCTCTGGCAGAGCTGGGGAGAATATGACCCAGCTGAGGCAGCTCAAAGAAGGCTTCCCTCTGGCAGAGCTGGGGAGAACTTGACGCAGCTGAGGCAGTTCAAAGAAGGCTTCCCTCTGGCAGAGCTGGGGAGAATATGACCCAGCTGAGGCAGCTCAAAGAAGGCTTCCCTCTGGCAAAGCTGGGGAGAATATGACCCAGCTGAGGCAGCTCAAAGAAGGCTTCCCTCTGTCAGAGCTGGGGAGAATATGACCCAGCTGAGGCAGCTCAAAGAAGGCTTCCCTCTGGCAGAGCTGGGGAGAATATGACCCAGCTGAGGCAGCTCAAAGAAGGCTTCCCTCTGGCAGAGCTGGGGAGAATATGACCCAGCTGAGGCAGCTCAAAGAAGGCTTCCCTCTGGCAGAGCTGGGGAGAACTTGACGCAGCTGAGGCAGTTCAAAGAAGGCTTCCCTCTGGCAGAGCTGGGGAGAATATGACCCAGCTGAGGCAGCTCAAAGAAGGCTTCCCTCTGGCAAAGCTGGGGAGAATATGACCCAGCTGAGGCAGCTCAAAGAAGGCTTCCCTCTGTCAGAGCTGGGGAGAATATGACCCAGCTGAGGCAGCTCAAAGAAGGCTTCCCTCTGGCAGAGCTAGGGAGAATATGACCCAGCTGAGGCGGCTCAAAGAAGGCTTCCCTCTGGCAGAGCTATGGAGAACTTGACGCAGCTGAGGCAGTTCAAAGAAGGCTTCCCTCTGGCAGAGCTAGGGAGAACTTGACGCAGCTGAGGCAGTTCAAAGAAGGCTTCCCTCTGGCAGAGCTAGGGAGAATATGACCCATCTGAGGCAGCTCAAAGAAGGCTACCCTCTGGCAGAGCTGGGGAGAATATGACCCATCTGAGGCAGCTCAAAGAAGGCTTCCCTCTGGCAGAGCTGGGGAGAATATGACCCAGCTGAGGCAGCTCAAATAAGGCTTCCCTCTGGCAGAGCTAGGGAGAACTTGACGCAGCTGAGGCAGTTCAAAGAAGGCTTCCCTCTGGCAGAGCTAGGGAGAATATGACCCAGCTGAGGCGGCTCAAAGAAGGCTTCCCTCTGGCAGAGCTGGGGAGAATATGACCCAGCTGAGGCAGCTCAAAGAAGGCTTCCCTCTGGCAGAGCTGGGGAGAACTTGACGCAGCTGAGGCAGTTCAAAGAAGGCTTCCCTCTGGCAGAGCTGGGGAGAATATGACCCAGCTGAGGCAGCTCAAAGAAGGCTTCCCTCTGGCAAAGCTGGGGAGAATATGACCCAGCTGAGGCAGCTCAAAGAAGGCTTCCCTCTGTCAGAGCTGGGGAGAATATGACCCAGCTGAGGCAGCTCAAAGAAGGCTTCCCTCTGGCAGAGCTGGGGAGAATATGACCCAGCTGAGGCAGCTCAAAGAAGGCTTCCCTCTGGCAGAGCTGGGGAGAATATGACCCAGCTGAGGCAGCTCAAAGAAGGCTTCCCTCTGGCAGAGCTGGGGAGAACTTGACGCAGCTGAGGCAGTTCAAAGAAGGCTTCCCTCTGGCAGAGCTGGGGAGAATATGACCCAGCTGAGGCAGCTCAAAGAAGGCTTCCCTCTGGCAAAGCTGGGGAGAATATGACCCAGCTGAGGCAGCTCAAAGAAGGCTTCCCTCTGTCAGAGCTGGGGAGAATATGACCCAGCTGAGGCAGCTCAAAGAAGGCTTCCCTCTGGCAGAGCTGGGGAGAATATGACCCAGCTGAGGCAGCTCAAATAAGGCTTCCCTCTGGCAGAGCTAGGGAGAACATGACCCAGCTGAGGCGGCTCAAAGAAGGCTTCCCTCTGGCAGAGCTAGGGAGAACATGACGCAGCTGAGGCGGCTCAAAGAAGGCTTCCCTCTGGCAGAGCTAGGGAGAACATGACGCAGCTGAGGCGGCTCAAAGAAGGCTTCCCTCTGGCAGAGCTGGGGAGAACTTGACGCAGCTGAGGCAGTTCAAAGAAGGCTTCCCTCTGGCAGAGCTGGGGAGAATATGACCCAGCTGAGGCGGCTCAAAGAAGGCTTCCCTCTGGCAGAGCTGGGGAGAACTTGACCCAGCTGAGGCAGTTCAAAGAAGGCTTCCCTCTGGCAGAGCTAGGGAGAACATGACCCAGCTGAGGCAGCTCAAAGAAGGCTTCCCTCTGGCAGAGCTAGGGAGAACATGACCCAGCTGAGGCAGCTCAAAGAAGGCTTCCCTCTGGCAGAGCTGGGGAGAACTTGACCCAGCTGAGGCAGCTCAAAGAAGGCTTCCCTCTGGCAGAGCTAGGGAGAACATGACCCAGCTGAGGCAGCTCAAAGAAGGCTTCCCTCTGGCAGAGCTGGGGAAAATACGACCCATCTGAGGCAGTTCAAAGAAGGCTTCCCTCTGGCAGAGCTAGGGAGAACATGACGCAGCTGAGGCGGCTCAAAGAAGGCTTCCCTCTGGCAGAGCTAGGGAGAACATGACGCAGCTGAGGCGGCTCAAAGAAGGCTTCCCTCTGGCAGAGCTGGGGAGAACTTGACGCAGCTGAGGCAGTTCAAAGAAGGCTTCCCTCTGGCAGAGCTAGGGAGAACATGACCCAGGTGAGGCAGTTCAAAGAAGGCTTCCCTCTGGCAGAGCTGGGGAGAACATGACGCAGCTGAGGCGGCTCAAAGAAGGCTTCCCTCTGGCAGAGCTAGGGAGAACATGACCCAGCTGAGGCAGTTCAAAGAAGGCTTCCCTCTGGCAGAGCTGGGGAGAACTTGACGCAGCTGAGGCAGTTCAAAGAAGGCTTCCCTCTGGCAGAGCTAGGGAGAATATGACCCAGCTGAGGCAGCTCAAAGAAGGCTTCCCTCTGGCAGAGCTAGGGAGAATATGACCCAGCTGAGGCAGCTCAAAGAAGGCTTCCCTCTGGCAGAGCTGGGGAAAATATGACCCATCTGAGGCAGCTCAAAGAAGGCTTCCCTCTGGCAGAGCTAGGGAGAATATGACCCAGCTGAGGCAGCTCAAAGAAGGCTTCCCTCTGGCAGAGCTAGGGAGAATATGACCCAGCTGAGGCAGCCCAAAGAAAGCTTCCCTCTGGCAGAGCTAGGGAGAATATGACCCAGCTGAGGCAGCCCAAAGAAAGCTTCCCTCTGGCAGAGCTAGGGAGAATATGACCCAGCTGAGGCAGCCCAAAGAAGGCTTCCCTCTGGCAAAGCTGGGGAAATATGACCCATCTGAGGCGGCTCAAAGAAGGTTTCCCTCTGGCAGAGCTGGGGAGAATATGACCCATTGAGGCGGCTCAAAGAAGGCTTCCCTCTGACAGAGCCAAAAAGAAGTTTCCAGTCATCAAGCATCTGCGCCATCTGTCCAACTCCATCTGACATTGCACAGCCCTGAGCCTACCTGAAACATCAAAGAGGAAGTGAAATGATAGGAAAAGGAAATTTTTGGCAGAAGGGAAACCACTCCAGCATTCGCCTTGCCAACCAGAGAAAGCCATGACAAACCCAGAACCTCCTGAATGTGAGCCTTGCATGTCACTGCAGAGCCATCTCACTCATACTGGGTCTTGTGGTGTACAATGAATGTTGAACCATCCAAAAAGAGCACATGTTCTCGTGAGGGAGACACCCATAGCACTTAACTACAGTGTTCCCACATGGTGCGGACATGCAGCTGTCAGAGAAGCAGATCCTGTGTCTGGGCTCTGTCACAATAATGCCGAGTGCTACCATCAAATTCCTCACAAAACTCAGAAAATCTGCCATAGAAACTCACAAATTGTTGATAGAAGTTTATAACGATCAGTATCTATCTCATATGCATGTTTTCAAGTCATTTAAGGGAGGTAGGGCGATCCAAAATTGGGCCATTCTTTTATTTTAAAAACTGAAAAGTGTAGAAGAAAGTTAGTAAAATTATTCAAGGAGACTGCCAATTGAGCAGTTGCTGAACTTACCAAGATCAATAAGGAAGTCATTAGATTTTGCTCAACTATCAGGGCATTAAAAAGTTTGTGCTAAAATGCTGCCAAAAACCCTCAAACCCACGGAAAAGAAACCTCAAGTGAATTACTGTGTTGACATTCTTGAAAACATTCAATATAATACCAATTTCTTCAAAAATGTAATTACATGCAACAAACTTGGATTTTGCAATGTGTTCCAGAGATTAAGCAACAATCCATGCACTGGAGGAACCCTCAATGCCCCAGGAAGAACAAAGCGTGCATGAGCAAATGAAAATTCAAAGCAGTGACGGTTGTTTTTTTCAATATCAGGGGATTATCTACTTTGATTGGTTGCCTGCAGGTCAGACTGGCAATCAGGTTCATTATAAAAGTGTTTTGAAAACCCTTCGTGACGAAGGAAACCAAACTTGTAGAATAATTCCTCATGCATCCCCTACCAGCCTACAATGCAGTATTTCTATGAAGAGTTGTTTGGCAAAAAACAACGTTCCAGTGATGGAAGATCCACTGTAGTCCCAGAAGTCCAAGTCCATGGATGCAGTGAAAACAAAAGTGCTGAAATGCATAACACAATGGATCGCATGAATAAAGTAAAGCAAATGCTTTTGCTTCAAATTTTGAAGCTTTCACTTTAGAATTTATGAATAAAATGTGAAGGAAAAGCTTTGGATTGTGGTGAAGAAACAAGTTTTTCCTTCACTTTGAAGCTCTGGCTTCAGTGTTAGAAGGAATTACTTCTAAAATGTGAAGTCTGGTCAGTTTGCAGCCAATGTCTGTGTGGAGACTATTGTAAAACATTACATTGTTTCAATGAACATGTCAAGTGATCTGCTAGACACAGAGGAAGAGACTTTCCTTCACTATGTGGCTGATCCAGGAGTTCATCAAACAGTGACTTCTAGGATTTGTAAAAGAAAGAAGCTGACACTGTGGAGTAAAATAATGAGGGTTACAATGATATGTTAGTAGGAAGGGTTACCAGTGCCTGACAATCAAATGTTAGGGACATGCTAAGTGGATGTTGATGAAGCCTAGAGCCCTGGTGATGACCTCCTATTGCAATCCAACAGAGGGCAGTCACAAATTGTTTAACAAAAGGGAGATGTGTTGTTTTCGTCAGCTAAAGAGGCGTAATAAGTGCTATCCGTTCTCCTTGTTAGCCTGGTTTTAATATTACTACCTCTTAATAACTATTTCATATCAACTGGTATGTCTTTTTCTGTTCCTTCCGCCTCGTTCCAGAAGTTGGGATTTCTACAGGATACGTTTCTAAAGCCGTTGTACTTTCTGCACAAACTGAGCTTTCATCGGATCACAGTTTGAAGTGTGAAATGGTGAAATCAGATGCCCACGCTAACTCGACCCAGGTTGCAGATCACTACAAGATTCCACTTTTTCCATAGGAGGAAAAGGTAGAGCTTATTCATACAATCTGAAGACAATGCTTTTTTCTTCCTCTCCCTTGCAAGCAAATGCTCTTGACTTGCAAGTTGTGTTTGTTTTATTCATATGGCCCAAGATGACCTACAGCACTATCTTCAACAGTGGAAAGTTCTCACAGAGTAGCAGGGACTGGGGAGGGGACTACATCGAAGGGAATAACATTGCCATTGTCTGATTTTTTTTCAATAGAGAGAGCAGGAGTCCGGTCTCTCTATTACCACACCTTGTGATGTGCAACATTGAACCTAAACTGGTTACGTCTACGAGGGTGGTCTGAAAAGTTTCCGACCTCAACATGAAGATGGCAGCACTCGTAAATAAAAGCTAATGAATTTCGTTGTTCATCTGTTGACAGTTACTCACCAAAGTTTCAGCCATTTTGGATGCTCAGTTGTTATGTAACAGTCGTTTGAGTGAGGTGATGCGAGTGTTTTTATGAAAATGGACAAAATCGAGTATCGAGCTGTCATTAAATATTTATTTCAAAGGCTATACGCCTACGCAAATCAAAGATGAGTTGGATTCTGTGTATGGGGACTCTGCACCATCATTTCCACAGTGAAATTTTGGGCAACTGAATTTAAACATGGCCGTAAGAGCTTGGGAGACGAACGTTCGGGACGTCCAAAAATTGCAACTACCAACGAAAACATTGCCAAAGTTCACCAAATGGTGCTAGATGACCACTGAATTAAAGTGAGAGAGATAGCAGAGGCTATGAACATGTCAAAAGAACGTGTTTGTCACATATTAAATCAACATTTAGACATGAGAAAGCTGTCCGCGCATTGGGTACTGCGCTTGCTCACGTTTGACCATAAACGTGTTTGAATAAATATTTCTAATGCTATGTTGGCGCAGTTTAGGTGCAATAAATGCGAGTTTTGATGCCAATTAACTACTGTAGATGAAACTTGGATACACCATTATATGCCCGAAACAAAAATACAGTCCAAACAGTGGACTGCAAAGGGAGAACCGGCTCCAAAAAAAGCAAAAACTGTTTTTTCGGCTGGGAAAGTGATGGCGACTGTTTTTTGGGATAGTCGTGGAGTTATTTTAATCGATTATCTTCAAAAAGGAAAAACCATTACAGGAGCATACTACGCATCATTACTTGACAAGCTGAAGGCAGAACTTGCGGAAAAATGGTGACATTTGCAGAAAAAAAAAATCCTGTTTCACCAAGACAACGCACCACCTCACACCTCAGTGGTTGCAATGGCGAAAATCCATGAATTACGGTTTGAACTGCTTCATCATCTGCCTTACTCACCAGATCTAGCCACAAGTGACGTCTTTTTGTTCCCTCATCTGAAAATTGCGCTCGGACAGAGATTTTCGTCAAATGAAGAGGCAATCACCTTCGTGAATAATTATTTTGCAGAGAAAAACGCTGAGTACTATTTGGACGGGTTACAGAGATGGGAGCATCGCTGGGAGAAGTGTGTAGAGTTACAAGGAGACTGTGTTGAAAAATAAAAAAAAAAAATTCTGAAAAAATGTCTTGTATCTTTATTAGGTCAGAAACTTTTCAGACCACCCTCGTACATAGCAACAGCGTTATAATTAAAGTGATGTAATAATCATATAAGTCTGAAACTGGTACATTAAGCCATGTAGAAGATACAGGAGAGCGAATGAAACAGTATGACTGTGAAGCTCTCACAGTTCCAGGAAATCAAGGAGGAGGAGGTTAAATGAAGGAAAACCCAATGGATCATAACTGTCCACAGCTCATAGAGCATTTATTGCCCTTCATTTCTTTGAATTAATTTTAAAAATAAACAAAAATAATTAGTTCCAAGTCTTCCCAGTAGGTAAAAATATGGTGCTGTAAACAGAATAATCAAACACATGATAACAGTGGTTCTAGCATACTTATACAAACACTGTTCAGTAACATCTATGATCAACAGTTCTCGCAGCATATCTGTGGGTGACATGTTGTATGCTAGCATTTATATCCCCACAATTACCTCTTTCGTCAAATTTCATCTTATTGCTTAGCCCATTAATTGACATTTCAATAGTCCTTGCATTTCACACTGAAAAGTTTATCCTTTTAATCCACAATCATTTCACAAAAGGAATCAATAACATACGTCAATAAGCAACTAGAAAACTATACTGACATATCCACAGAAAGTTGCACATTCTGACTGCTTACAGTACCATATTTTCTGGTGGCAAGAGTTGGAAATAATTAATTTTTTACATAATTCTTGAGTGCATGCTTAATTAGCAAATCCATGAGGTTTCAGACTCCTAGAATCAATACAGTCCATGCCTTGCTAATTACCATCATTTTAACTATAACCACATAGTAAGACAACATCTAAATCTATCAAAATACGAGGTATGATCAAAAAGTTTCCAAAATGGCTTCACAACAATGCTGACGCTGAGATTTCTTTAATTCTTACCCAGATTGTACATGCAGTGTTTCTTTCCAATAAAAATGAGAGGTCAAGTGACTTCCTGTGACCATGCAGTGACGAGGTAGACGCTCTGAAGTGAACACATGTTTTGCATGTGCTACGATTTTTCCGCGTAGCAAAAATATCAGATTACGAAGAACAAAGAACGCACATCAAATTTTGCTTTAAACTCGGTAAAACTGCAACAGAAACCTATGAAATGTTAAGAACAGCTTATGGGGAGGAAGTTATGGGCAAAACTCAAGCATTTGAGTCGTTTTTGAAATTTAAAAGTGGTGTGACATCAGTTAAAGATGCAGATCGTTTGGGGCAACTCTGTTCCAGAAAAACTGATGAAAATATCAATCAGGTGAAGGAAATGGTTGTATATGACAGGCGCATTACAATAAGAGAACTGCACAGATCTTAAAGAACAGCTACAAAATGACCACAGTTTATGGGGAAAATTATTACTGGTAATGAAACATGGATTTATGGGTACGATCCAGAAACAAAGCAACAATCTTCACAATGGAAGAGTCCTTCATCTCCATGCCCAAAAAAGACCAGACAAGTTTGATCCAAAGTGAAGTCAATGATGATTGTGTTTTTTGACATTAAAGGCATTGTACATAAGGAATTTGTGCCACAGGGTCAAACAGTGAATCAAGTGTTCTACAAACAAGTGCTGCAAAGATTAAGGGAGAATGTGCGACGCAAACAGCCGGAGGAGTGGTGACTGGTTCCTGCATCATGACAATGCGTCCACACACAAAGCCCTTTCTGTTTGCCAATTTTTGGATAAAAATAGGATGAATACTGTTCCCCATCCCGCCTATTCCCCAGATTTGACACCAGCGCACTTTGAGGGTGACAGTGCAGATTAGACAAAACAAACTGTTGTGTAGTATTTATGATGTCATTCTGGAAACTTTTTGATCACACCTCGTATACAAGGCTTTAGGAAAATTGTGTTAGCACAGATCATGATGATAAGAAAGCAATCGTATTTGTGGTGAGGCTTTGGATCCTGGAAATTGACTGCAATCTTATTTAAACACACTAATAGTTTCATTTATCATAAGTCTTAAGTGGGGTGGCGCCGTGGCCGAGTGGTTAGACCGCTCGCCTTCCACCAAGGCGGCCCGGGTTCAATCCCAGGGACCTGCATGTGGGATTTGTGGTGGACGAAGCGGCGTCTGGGCGGGTTTTCTCCGGGTTCTCTGGTTTCCCCCGCCATTCATTCCACCAACTGCTCCATCATCACCTTTCCTTTCATCCATTTCACCAACATTTAGTTTCATCTACTTCCTTCATCCCATACCAGGCATCGGGCTGATCACCCATCCTGGCTGTTCTGTCTGATCCATGAGTGTCTGCTCCTCGACGGGCCTCTGACCCCAGGCACCCGCTTGTAAGTCCTACATAAGAGGAGGGTAAACAGATAATGAATGAATGAATGAATAAGTCTTCAGTGCCGGATGTTCCATCATTTATTTCACTGAGAAACTCATTAAGCACATCAAGTACTAGAGTGATAATGGAACTAAAATGTGTAACAACATTATTTAAAGGTGGAAGTTTTATTGACAGTAACATCTGTAACTGTTTATACAACTATTTTTAATCAACATTTTTGTTAGAGTTTTCATATATTCAACAGAATTACAGTAACATGACTACATGCATATGTTGTGATAGTTATTTCAAATCACCCACATGAATACAGTTGAATCTATTTTAAGTACTGAAATGGAAACACTATAATATCTACCATATTGTAATGGTTCTGACGTAGCTAATGTTAATGTTTCACAGTTTGCTAGCGGAGTGAATCTGTCGCACAAGGTTAACAGCGTATTTAGCAGTTCCTGGAGCAGCTGTAACACCGTACCCTCCATGTCCATAATTGTGAACAATCTACAAACAGAAAATTCATTTGGCTGTAAGTTATATATTTATATTAGGTAATAAGGTTCAACAGCAAGTATGTACTACAGAGCATCAATTATCTAAAACAATTGCTATTCGGATAACCAATCATTTATGAAAACAAATTATACCAGGTGTCATAGGAGCAATATGAAACACAACTGTGCATGCATAACATGTCTGACAGCCTGGTTTGACAAGTTCAAAATGTAGTAAAGGAAAATTTATTTATTTTAAAGAGAGCAATCAAACAGCATCACATTTTTGTTGTTCTAATTACATCATATCCCTCTCAAGGCAGTGAAAAGTGCTTCCTCACTTGAGTATGGTCGTCGCAAGCGTCTTGGTCATCAAAGACACTGGCAGTAACTTCATCGTCCATCAATATTTAATAGCCAGTCAACAACATCATATTCAAGCCACTTCTGAATGTTTTCCTGGTTTTTCTTCAAACCCTGAAGATTCTTTAATAAGCCCGACCAGTTCTGATAAAAACTGACTGTTTGGTGACCCTTCAGGTCCAGTGATAGACTGATGGAAGGAGCTTATTCCAAGCTTTTGCTAGCATACTGCCCTTGATATTAGACCAATCTTCTGATACCATGTACACAGCATCCTTCAAATGAATTTCTTTATACAGTTGCTGAATCGTTTTTTCATCAAGCAGGAACACATGCAAATTTGTAATTGCCATTTGGAACGCTTTCAATTAACTAATGTTTCGGCTGATTGGTGCTGTACTGTATTGACATGAAGAGCCAATTTGAGGAGAATGTTTAACTCCCCCAGTCTCCCTCTCTCACACACATCAGTTGTTTTAACATTTACATTAACCAAGATAACAGAAAAAAAATCTGATGTGTTGTATTTATATGACTTTCTCTACATATTCTTTTATCGACTTCTTGTTAATGAAGATAAACTTTTGTAAACACTTAAAGCAGTAGTACCACAGTTTTACATTTGGAATGTTAAAAATAGGCAGCTTTTTTCACTCTCTCTTAGCTTGTTGTATGTAAACCAGAGTTTTATAAATTTTGGTTTGAACTATATTCTGCATACACACTACTACTGTGTATGACACCTTGCCCAAGATGGATACTTCCTCAACCTCACTAGTTTTGTAATATTTGGAGCCATAGTCTGGCTAACACACAGCCGAAGAACATCAGAAAGTTGGTTTGTCCATCATGGTTTGCAGATCTTCATACAGGTAAACAACTGTTCACATTGGTAAGTAGATCCGAATAAGCTCAACATCTGGCAGGCAATTTGTGCAACCAAGGGAACCTTGCCCAGGGGAAATTTCCATAAAAGAAAGAGAAATACTTTTTTTTTGTTTTAAAGGTGTCCATCAGGTGAATATCATTTTGTAAGTCAATTATTTCTAATAGCAATGACGTTGGCACTCTGGCAATATCCACTGAAAATTGTTGCAGGCGATGCACAGTATCTTGAAACTGGTAATATAATATATTATTTGTTTCATCATTATTACAATAATACAAATAAAGCTTACATCTAAAACTTATGTCTAGTGCTCCAGTTTTCTAGCTCCCCCATATTTAGCCCCTAGGCTGTATACATGGGATAAAGCTACTATACCATCTCTCCACTTTACAAACTATGCCCGCTCAGCTGTACCTTTCTTAAGCTCCTTATCCCTTGTGTTTCCTAAAAATGTCCCCATCATTTTAATTGTTTCTGCTTTTGTGCTTCCCAACATTCTTAATGCTACTGCTTCTTTGTTTAGCTTGTCCCATATAACCTCTCTCCACCTTTTAACCTTATCACATTCTATTAGCCAATGAAAAGTACTACCCAAGTCATCACACATAATACATCTCCCCGAACATTTATATCCATTCCTTTTTAAAAATATTACTCCTGTGCGCATCCACGCAAGACCTATTCTACCAAATTGATTGCATATATCTACATACTTCTCCATTCCCCAATTTCTTTTAACTGATTTATACAAGATCAATGATCTTTTATCCTCAAAACTAGCCCATATCTCTTGTTTCTCGATATCTTCCACCCTCAATCTCACTTCTTTCCAAAACCCACTGTTATTATAAAATATTCCTCATGCCACTTTCTTTTAGCACATTTCCCATCTCCCCAATCAAACACTCTTCTCCTAGGACAGCTTTTTGGAACTGTATACATTCCTTTAATCTATTACTATCTTCTAATTGAAACTGGTATCAAATTCTTGACTTAGTTCTTCTAATATTTGTACATAGTTATTGATATCAGTAATTGGGTGATGATGTGGGAGATGATGGTCTTCCAGTACCTCTAGTGTAGCTATAAGTTCTTTATAAAGTTTTTATAGTGGCAACAATGTATTACATTGTTTTTTTAGTTTGACTATGGCACCCACATATATTCTGTGCTAAATGCACATATTATTATTCAAAATGATCCCTTTTTACCCTGATACAGAACCTAAGTCTATGAGATTATTCATCAATAGCAGCACGTAGTGTCTCCATGGAGAAATGCAGCACTGCTGACTTCAGGGATCACTTGAGAGACTCAATATGCACTGACCACAGGTTGTAATCCAAGGTCAGGACTGCTAGAGGACCATTCTTGGGAAGCAATAAATTCTGGAACATTTTCCTCAAGCCAAGATTGAGTGGATCTTGCTGAAAGGTCCAGTTTCTTGAATAAAGTGATGTTTAAGTCTTTCACCACAACTTCAAGGACGGTTGTTTCATATACTCTGGCTGTTGTCTGTAACCTCTTTTGGCAGAAATACATCATCACTGAAGCGGGATGGTAGCCCCTCTGGGCCTTTGGGACCCCACTCATACACTTAGCAGTTGTAACTGTGTAAGGATTTTTGTGTGCTTGTTGTTAGCGTAACACTGAAGCAGGCATTTGCATTTCAACTCTCTCTGCTACTTAAGTTTTGGAGTTAAGAAATGTGCAGTACCCAGCCCCAAGGTCTTGTCTGAGGAATCTGGACATTGATCTCCCACAGATGTTCATCTCACGAGCTGCCGCTATTGGTTTCCTGGTCCTCACATCCCGATCTTGGTTGGTACCAGTGGTGTGGTATACAAACATTCTGCTGATTTTCAGCTTCTTAAGTTTCTGAAAACTCTCAGGTGGCGATTTCCTGGCCTTATGGAGGGCAACTTGATTATTGTAATCTCGCCAATATCCATGACTAAACTAGCATGTTCACATAGCTGCAGTTGAAGTCAACAAAGTATAAGGTAAAGTGTTACCTGATTACCCGAACACCTGGTGCAGTGCCTATCAAAGTTTATGGCCGGACAGTATCTCCACCATGAGATTACTACTGCACTATCCACTGGTTCATGTTTATAGTGATGTGTCTCACAGTGATCTAGCTGGGGGAAGTCCATATATCTTCCAGATCGCCTTTCCATACATTATTTTACACAAAATTCATTATTCTGATATGCTAAACACAAGATTCTTAAAGCTCTTTTTAAGAAATAGTGCTATTGATATATTCATCTTCCAGACTTTGACCAATAGACCACGGCATCAAAGCTCGAAAGTTGAATAGCCATTAAAAAGTAGTGACTTTTTCACATAAAAACTGTTCAGGTAAAGGCAATTTCAAAAAATCTTTGCATCCTTAAAATGTACCCTTAAATATAAAATTTGTTATTGTCAGACATTATGTTTTTACTGTTCACTGACACACACACACCTTCTTTTAAAAATGCCTTTTACTTTTTTTTTCCTTTCAGGATACTTGAAAGGATGCATTCATGATATTAAATTTTTGAATCAGAAGTAAAGAAAGTAAAACAAAAATGATATAGAAGTCATTGGAATGCCAAGAGACATTCTTCATGTATAGATAACAAGACCAGATTTAAAATTTTTGTAATACAATTGATATACAGGATATATTTCTATAATTTATTCAAAAATATTTATGAGTAAATAGCACTGAACCTTTAAAGTAGTGCATCAAGATTTAAGCCAATTTTAATTTAAAGTATGTGTTAGTTGGGTGCAACAGTGAAGGGGTTTTAAACATCAGAAATGAAATACAGCATACTCCCGATTATCCGGGCTAATCACGGGTGCCCAAATGCCAGAAAACAGAAAGTTGATTATTTTGCACATAGGTTACCTTTAAATCTATATTCAACCTCATGCATATTTAATGCGATACACACACACAGTAAGTAGGTATCATTTTATAGATAAGATTAAAATTCACTTAAGTTATATATATATAAGCTATATGTTTACATAATTTTATTATACCCTCAAATAGCAGTATTTGATACTTTTGCGCTTCTGATCATTCATTTGTTTCAATATGTATTCTGGTGCTGCAGTTAAGCCACAAAACCCAAATAATCTCAGATTGTAAAGTGTTAGATAATGGTTTCAGCACTCATTATGATCTTACTGGGCTGTGCGCGCAACTCTCCCACACCTTCAAAGCAGCAGTGTCCACTGGGACCTCCATTCTCCAGATTTACAATGAAATATGAGTATTTAAAATAAATTCTCTTTATTGTAATTTTAATATTCTAATAAATGGAGTTAATTTCCTTTGCTTCAATATGTGATTCTTGCACGTTACCTGCACAAAATCAATAAATACAGCCTGGACTCAGTAGTACTGCCATCTGTTGTACTAGTTGCCGGCCCAAATGCTCAAGATCCTGCCATGCCATCAGCATTTAATTACACACAATTAACAAGGTAATATATTGACTAATTTTGAAGATTTAGAAGCTAGTAACAGTGATGTGACATAATTTAAAATAAAGAGAGTTGAAGGTTGTTACACTACATCACTAAAATGTTCTTTCTTGAACGTGTTTTGGGAGACGGCTTGCTCCCATCGTCAGCATGTCCTCAACTGACTTTGCCGGTCATTGTCTGGGGAATGTGTGTGGCTAGTGGTGTTCTCTGGTGCTGGGCTGATGAACCTTCAAAGGCTGTTGGGTTGCGGCAGTTTGAAATTCATTAGGTGATTCCTGTGTTTGACGATATGTATTTTTTCCCAGATGTCCAATTCATTGCTGCTGTTGATCAGTTTTAAGAGTTTTATGTTTGGAGTGATATCATGGTTTGAAGACCATAAATGATGTGCTACTGCTGATTTATTCGTCTGTTTTTGGTAAATACATCTCATAAGGTCTTTAAGTCTTATTTCAAGCTTTCTTTTGGTTCTTCCTATGTATACCAGGTTACAGTCATTACAATCAATTTGATATACCAGCTGATTTCTAAAAACCGATCAACAGCAGCAATGAATTGGACATCTGGGAAAAAATACATATCGTCAAACACAGGAATCACCTGATGAATTTCAAACTACCGCCACCCAACAGCCTTTGGAGGTTCATCAGCCCAGCACCAGAGAACACCACTAGCCACACACATTCCCCAGACAATGACCGGCAAAGTCAGTTGAGGACATCTGACGATGAGAGCAAGCCGTCTCCCGAAACGCGTTCAAGTAAGAACATTTTAGTGATGTAGTATAACAACCTCCAACTCTCTCTATTTTAAGGTAACATCTTTTTTGTAAAAACTCAAAGTTTTGAAATTAGAGTATGGTCAACCAAAAACAATGATATGAACGTGACTGTAATGGTAATCAAGACACTTGTATGAAACTTGCATCTTAATTACTACCATTATAGTCTTATTACATAAGATACTATTACATTTCACTTTCTCCACCTTGGTACAGCACTACCCTGGTCACTCAGCTGTTGGAAGCCTGGTTCATACTGGTCACTTTCAAACCAATCAGTCAAATTTTCTTGATCAACATTTTCATCGTTCTCAGTTTTCTATTTTTCTTCTAATTTTTATTTCACAATTAGCACAACTGTTTTTCGTTTAGTTCCCAACATGATTAATAAGTACACCTCAGACTTCTAGGACCTTAAAAACCAATTTTTAGGCATCTAAAAGCACAGTTTTCACAAGATAAACTTTTTATGAATGTAAAATGTTTTTCCACTTTTTAAAATCACAATAACTTTAAAAATGCAATTAATTGGCAAGCATTAAAAAGTACACAAACAGTAAATTTACTAAATTATTATGGCTACACACATTTTTATTATGTCTTAAATTATTAATTTAAGGTTGCTAATATGATCTTATAAAGCTGAGAAAACTTAGCGAACAGATGACAGTGGAAATGCACCATACACTGTTTACTACCATCATGACCTAAGGTTTGTCCCACATCTCTTAACAGTCACATGCAGTAGTCACCTCTGCTGTTGTGCAATACAAAATAGTTTCTTTATTTACCTGAATTGTTTGAAGATAATTCTCAAATTTACATTTTTATAACTATATGAATTAAATATATTACGTAACAAGGCTTATGCATGTAAATTCTTATCAACAAATAGAAGGGAGGATACTTTGGGTTAAATCACCCTCTCAGTATGACAAAAGTGTGTGCGTCTATCACCACAGTGTGTTTATAGTGTATCCTTGCACTGCACATGGCTTGTTTGTCACCATTCGAAGGTGTATAAAGCCAGGGGAATGCAGCATGGAAGAATACATGTCGGTGGGGCAAGGTTATAAGAAACAGCATTTAAATGGTCTAAACTTGATATGGAGCCACCATGCAACATAATATATCGTTAAGGACAGCAACAGTGGCAGCGGTTGCTGCATAAGAACAAGTGAACACTCTAATTTTTTATCCCTTGCACAGTTATTATCGTTTTTTCCTTTGAATGCTATTGAACTTAGTGTATATGTGGTAAATTAAAATCTATGGCATTTAAAGCTACCACGTTACTCCTCTAAAGTGCATGACAGTGTCAACACAGTTGCTAGCACATCTTGGCTTGCACATGCGCAACTGGTATGACATAATTACCTTATAGGGCCAGGTTGTGCACACTTGAAGATGTGCACTAGCGGGCAAAGCTTCTCTCATACTGTCACTAAGTATGTCAATGCCACTAGGCGATAGCATACTGTGGTAGAAGTCGGAGTCATTGTAGCATGTACAAGTGTGGAAACTTCTCCATACCATCCAATTTAATTATGTACACAACAACAAACATTACAGACAAGTTATGCATTGTTGTTGCTGCTGCTGCTGCTAGAAGCGCTGCAGTTTATCAATTTGTATGTAATTACGAGGGTCATGAGCAACCCATTCAAATTCCAATAACGTAACAAAAACAACTACAGACTTTACACCACATGGTGATGTCATTAGCTTCTATCACATGACCACAACATTTGATTATGGAGATGTCTGCATGGGCGCCAGCAGTGTTAGGAGATGGAAACATGAGCCTTGTAATGGCTGCCTCCACAGAACTGATGGGCTCATTAGAGAAGACAGCCTGTTACTGTGGATGAAATTGCATTGCAAGAAATGATTGAAAATTTACATTATCAAATAGTTTGTTCAAACTTGCAGAACAATGGGAAAAATGTGTGCAAAGAAATGGAGACTATATTGAAAAGTATCTCTTTCTACAAAATGAGTGAATCTACTTGATAAAGTTCTACGATAAACAAGTCATTTTCCCAGAAACAACGTTCATATTACAAAGTCTTTGATTCAAGACTTTATCAATCATTTTGAGGCAGTATTTTGAAGCCTAAATGATACTAATTGTGTTTTATTATTATTAAATTCAATAACAGCCCACCTTGAAAATAGTATGTATATAATTATTACTTATATTGTATGTAAAGTTATTGTAAATACTTATTTTTATTGTAAACACATATTTATTAGTGTTATGTAAATGTTTATATACTCTAATAGTGCAAAAACACTGAGAATACTATGTTTTAGGATGTTAATAATGAGGTAATAATGTAATTTTTGTGACAATAATGTGTCTGGAGTTTTAAAAAAATACTGGTTATGAAAAGATTGGTAATAACGTAATTTCGCTTACACTTAGGAATTAGCCAATCAACAGTAAAGAAAAATTTTAGTTTGAATACTTAAATTCTATTGGACTAGAATTAGCCAATAAGAGACTGGCATTACCGAAGCTATAAGATTTTTTACCGTTGGATTTAGTTAGTCGCGGGCAAGATGTTGTAAAGAGCAGACGTGAAAGTCGCGGGTAAGATGTTGTAAAGTACGGACGGTAAAATTGTGTTCTCCACTAGAATGTATATATAGTGCTCACAGTTTTTCTTTTATAAAGTGTTGTGTTATAAATGTGCAAGTATAAAGAGAAATAAAAAGAAGTGAAATTAAAAAGTAAATTCTGCGACATATTTTAATTCTTGTCTTATCACAACCCTACAAGAACTTGTGTTTCTATAGTGCGACTGA
The DNA here is from genome assembly GCA_030765065.1 of Deroplatys truncata. Classification (NCBI taxonomy): domain Eukaryota; kingdom Metazoa; phylum Arthropoda; class Insecta; order Mantodea; family Mantidae; genus Deroplatys; species Deroplatys truncata. Next base: position 129,823,813 of record CM060989.1, on the reverse strand, counting down.
AAGCAGCCGAGGCAAATAACTTTAATAATATTACGTAAAAACAAGCATCATCCTCACTATAAAGTTTGGCGTCCCAAGCATGAAACAACATCAAAGTGTATCTTAAAAACGGGTTAAAAACTTCTTCAAAGTGACGCACGTACGCGGGAATTCTCACATCTCATATCCAGCATCCAGCTGAATAACTTTTTCAAAGTTGGCAACAAACAAATACAACGAGGTTCAATTCATTCTTCAAATTGGCGTCCCTCAATGTGGAGCTAAATAATTACATAACAACACACTTTTGCAAATATTACGTAATAATAATATTTACGTAAGCAAATTGAAGAACAAATACTTCTTCAATTGTTGCATGGAACAACACTAACGGTGAAATAGGCAGTTTTAAAACCTTAAAATATATCAAAATAAGCATTCTAGGAACCACCCTTTCTTATTTTAAATATAATGTGAAGATATGTAATTAATTTTAGTTTATTTATACACATAAAAATGAGTATTTGGCATAAAATCTGAGGTCTATTTTTTTTCCCCTGATTATCGGAGGGGACTCAGCATTGCTTCAGTGAGGATATTGTACCTATGCCCCACAAGGGGGGAGTAGCTGAGCTGCCAGAACCAGCAGTGGCAGGGTCCCTACAGTTTTCTGATTGAGATGCCCAGAACAGGGACCCACACTCTGCTCCAAAGAGGCAGTATGTATATGGTGTAAATGGTCTATGCTCCCTACTATCCAACGAAACATGGGAAGAAGTATTTAATAAAGATGACATTCATGCTACATGGGAGACATTTTATACTATTTTCAAATACTATCTAGATATCGCCTGCCCCATAATCACCAAGGAAGTGAAATGTCCCACAAATAAACCAAGATATTAAGCGAGCTAAAGAAGTACTAAATAGATATTATATCTTATATAAAACCACTAATGACGACAAAAGTAAGGCAGCATTTCGTAGTTATAAGAAGGAATATAAATATATATTAAAGAAAACAAAATCAAACCAGATAAAAAGCATGCTAAGCATTAGTAATAATGTAGTTAAAAAATCTTGGAGCATTATTAACAATGAATGTGGGAAAAATAATTGTGAATATAATAACATGCAAATAAACAAATGCCAACTAAGAATTGAGGATCCAGTAGAAATAAGTAATGCATTTAATCTCTATTTCTTAGGAAGTGTAAATCAGTTAATATTAAATAAAGACAGGAATAAAATATATCCTTACAAAACAAAGACAATTAGTAACTCCATGTATCTTAGGGAAATAACAAAGGAAGAATTAGTTATAGCCATAAAAAAACTGAAAAACAAAGTTTCTTCTCGAGGCAGTATTTTAATGCCTGAATAAATTTTATTTTTATTATAATTAAATTCAATAACAGCCCACCTTGAAAACAATATGTATATAAAGTCATTGCAAATAATTATTTTATTGTAAAACATATTTTATTAATGTTATGTAAATGTTTATATGCTCTAATAGTGCAAGAACTGTGAGAATAATATATTTTAGGTTGTTAATAATGAGGTAATAATGTAATCTTGTGACAATAATGTGTCTGGAATTTTGAAAAGTACTGGTCATGAAAAGAGTGGTAGTGACGTAGTTTCGCTTACAGTTTTGAATTAGCCAATCAACAGTAAAGAAAAGTTTTAGTTTGAATGCTTAAATTCTATTGGACTAGAATTAGCCAATAAGAGACTGGTAATACCGAAGCTTTAAGGTTTTTACTGTTGAGATCAGTCAGACGTGGACAAGGTTTCATAGAGTGCAGATGGAAAAGTCACCAGCAAGTTTTTATAGTAAATACATTAAGAATGCGTAAAGTTTCTCACAGTTTCTTTTATAAAGTGCAGTGTTTTATATGTATAAAGAAATAAAAAGAAGTGAAATTTAAAAGTAATTCTGTGACGTCTTTAATTTTTGTCATACCACGACCTGTACAAGAACTTATGTCTTTATAGTTTGACTGAAGCAGCCGAGGAAGATTGAAATAATATTACATAAGCATAATTATTTGAGACCTATGCACAAAGCAACAAATTACATACAAATTCTTTAAGTTTCTGCGTAAAAATTACATTACGCAACATTGCGTAACATTACGTAAAACAAGCATCATCTCTACTACTTCAAAGTTTGGCGTCCCAAGCATCTAAAACCAACTCCAAAGTAACGTTCATACGTGAGGCAAACGCACTAAAATAACCTTCTTCAAAGTGCATCTCCAAGCGTGGGACATCTTCATAAGTTTGAAGAACATAACTACTTCAATGTGTATGATGTGCTGAAATCGCAGATTCCCTCTCTTTGTTCTTTCACAAAGGGACACTCTTTTCCCACGTCCTCAAAACGAAATCACTAACAGCAAAGTTTAGTTCAAAACCTACCATTTTTATTTGAATTCCAATATACTTTGGTCATGATTTTTGTCACTGTATATTAATGAGTTCAAATATTTTTCAAGCTTAGGACAACCCGTCAGTGAAAATACCAAAATGCCCAATTCTTGACATATCAACTTCGAATGTTTAATCTGTATTTTCTCTACAAATAAAATACCAAATTTGGAACGTCTAACTTAAACCATTACTGAGAAATTATTTACTAACATTTTAGGTTCTAATTTTGCATTTTTCAAAATGCTCATCACGATGAACAATTACAAATTTCCTAAAAATTTAATTTCTGCAACATTAAAACATAATAAAAAATCTGAAGTGTTACACTCACATGACTTTCTCTACTGTTGTACAAACTATTTTTACAAACGCTTATTCTCCATATGCTTCATGTTAATCGAGATGTTAATCTTATTGCTAATTTTCTTGTAGGTGCAAGAGGAATATGGTAGGCTTTAAGCGATAGTCAAATGTTTTAAGAGCTGGTTGCTATGTGGAGTATTCCATTCTCTTTGCATTACCAGGACAAAAAAAAAAAAATGAATAACGAATTTGAGAAGAAGTATAAGTATTGGAAAATTTAAGGGAATAACAAGCAATATCTCGAAAATGGTTCACTCAACCAAAAAAAATTATATAACATAAACTGTGTATTTTAACACGATCTATATTTTTTGTGTAGTAAAATTTTGTCTATCTCTTATGGTTTACCAGTTATGCAAAAGTCTTTCAGAATGAAGAACACTTTTGGAGACATTCTCAGAAAATTCGAGATATACATTTCATTTGTCATGAAAATATCTTAAACATATGATATTTTATTCAAAATCGTTAGAGCCATTTTTGAGAAAATTAAAATTTTCGAAAAATGTTCCATGTAAAGGGTAATCTGGGGTGGGGGGATTTTCTTGAAAACCTTCATGTCGCATCTCTGGAAGATACTGAACCTAAATACCAAGTTTGGTGTTTATCTGACTGTTCGTTTCTGAGTTATGCTGTTCACAGTCAGACACACACACGGACATGTTTCCAAAAATGCTTTTTTTTTAATTCAGGGGGTCTCAAAATATGTATTTCTGGTGAAATCTCAGTATTGAATTTTTGGTTGGAATACAATACTTCCCCTACTTACTATACGTAGTAGAGAAAGTAAAAATCCTGCTTTTAGTCCTTTTTGGAAAGTTTGGCTGCAAAATTTCTCAAATATTGTTGTGGTTTTCCTCATTCTTTGCATTAAAATATTTAATTGCACAATCTGTATGGTTCTTTGTTCAGCAGTTCTCCACCAATGTTGAAAATTGTTTGAGATTTGCATCATGTAGAGCAATTTGAATATTACAAGACATTTCAATATTGGGGTGTCATGTCCACCAACTTTTAAGTTTAGTTACTTTACAAATATAACAGCTATTGTAAAGCAGAATTTGAAACTAGAATGTACAAACAGAACACAACATTAAAAGTCCAAAAATCTACTTTTTGCACAAAATTTCACTTAAGCCATGCACCAGTAATCAATAAACCAGATAAACTATGCACGGATAATTGAGAGAATACTGTGCAATGATTTGAAACTCAAAGTTTGATACATAGGAATTTGTGGCACACAGAATGCTTACCTTGAATGTATTGGTGGCAGTGCGCAGTATCTCAGGTTCCACCCTAACCTCACTACGATGTGGGCGAAGACCAGCGCACTCTCTTATGACTTGAGACTGTTTAAGATTTGGAACTAGTTTGAAGCACCTTTCCTTTATAACAGCGCTATCATGTGCGCTGATGCTGTCATCATAGCTGTCATAGTGGCGGCAGCCTCCGAGAGTAATGCCATCACTTGTTGGAATTATATAAGTGTCATAATCGGCATAAAAAAAGGTTTTGATCCATGGAGCATGCACCTACAGAGAGAGAGAACAGTACGTAAGTTCCTGTCGTGACTTAACCCTTGAATCAGTGGGCTTCATTAATGCCCCTATTTCTATTTTGATTTTGCAGTCCTTCACTTGAAGCAAAGATTTAGTAACTATAAAAGTGCACAAGTCTTACTAGCTGATAGTATCTTCAAGAAGTAATGGCATTATTGAAACCTAATGTAGAGCAAGAAACAAAGATAAAACTGCACAAATAAAAAAACCTGATGTGTTGCATTCAATGGCTTTCCCTACTCACTCCTTTTACAGAAGCTTATTGTTCTAGTCCATACAGACAAACACTCAGGTAGAAGAAGAATACAGTAGGTAAGCTAAAGCGATAGTCAACTTTTTTCAAAGCCAGTTGCTGTGTATGGTTTTGAAAGTCTGTTCTCTTTGTATGAACACGAAAAAGAAAGGGATAGTGATTTGCAGTTGAGAAAACTATAACATATCTGAGAATTCAAACCAGTAACAAAAAATACTTAATGCCACAACAAATTTTGACATGAAATTTGCATTTTTTATGAAGTAAGATTTGGTCTATATCTTACAGTTTACCAGTTTTACAAAGGTGGTTCACAGGGCTATTCCCAGAAAATACATTTCATTTGTCATAATAATATCCTAAACCTATGGTATTTTAATCAAAAATTTTAGAGCCATTTTTGAGGAAATCAAAATATTCCATGTAAAGGGTAGTTTAGGGTGGCAGACTTTCTTGAATACCTTCATGTCGTATCCTTAGAAAGTTCTGAACTCATACACCAAGTTTGGTATTTAACAGACTTGTTTTTCATTTATGCAGTTCACAGACACACACAGACCTTTTTTAAAAAATGCTGTTTTTTTTTTTTTTTTTTTTTTCCCCCTCCAGGGAGTGTCAGAACATGCAGTTCTGGTGAAATCTCAGTAATGCCTGTAATATATTTCAGTGCACTATTTTCAGTTTTGTAGATCAGATTTTACAATTTCATACACAGAAATATGAGCAGGCATGCACTTCTTTTTTATTTATTCAATGAACCTCAAAACATGTATTTACAGTGAAAGTTCCATGTCAAATTCTTGGGTCAATTACAATAATTCCTCTACTTACTATACTTAAATACGTAGTAGAACACTCTGAATTGATACTTTCACTACTAATGAAAAATTCACATGTATCCCTTATAATTATAATATTGATATAACAAGTAAACCTTCTAACTGATACGGTAATTTGTATCACAAATTACTTAAATGTAAATAATGATTGTAATATGAATATGTATTTTTATGTGACATTGATTTCAGATGTTTATTAATTGTAATTATTATTGGTAAATAATAATATACGGCTTTACTGAAACTGTCAATAATAACGCAATAATGCAGCGATGGGGTGAGTTGTTTATCATTACCGGGAACAAGGAAGTTACGTAATGTTCGCGCCTTTTCGGTAGAAGCTTCTAGAATGTTTCCTAAAGCAATATGTGTTCGTGGTTTTCATTGGATATTCAAATAGACGCTAATGTTGGCGCGTTTTATTAGCCAATAGCAGTTCATTTATAATCTTTAGGCATGTCGAGGAGTGGGAGTATATAAGCCAGGTCCGAGGTAGATCGCCCCGCAGTTCAACAAAATTCTCAATACCTTGCACGTCGGTCGCCCAGTTTATCAAAATTTCTAGCACGCTGTCTTCAGTTCATCATAAGTTACGAGCAGCAGAATTACGAGAATCTAAAGTATTATACAGTTAAATATACACAAAGTTGAAGTACGTGAGTTAAAAGTGAGAAGTTATTACAAACAGTTTCAGTTTGGCGAGTATCTACATCAATATGTAAATGTGTTAGTGCACGTGTTCGACAATAAAAGATTATAAAACCAATTTTCTTCATCAGTATAATTTCTAGATAAAAGATTCCTTTCCGATTCACACCCTGCAAGAGATAAATGTTCGACCTAAATAGCTAGCCGGAGGGCAATATACAAAACTGTAAATTCTTTAAAAACCCTAATTGATACAAATTGCTACGCCAGATGGAGCTACAAACCAAACAAGGAGTGACGTCACAAGATGGCTTCAACACACGTGATGTAAACAACATTACGTGAGAAACATTATTCACTCGCAAATTGGCTTCCACAACGTGGAACAAACAAAAACACACATATTACGCAAGCATCAGCCGTTGCAAATTGCCGCATCAACGTGGGGCTTAAAACATATACAATTTGTCCCGTTGCATAACCCACTTACAATATATTTTTGCCTTTCTACATTAAGCAAGAAATATTTAGTTTCAAGCATGCAGAATCAGCACTCAAATGTTTATTCATAGCAACAGTCACTTGCAATAGAAACAAAAGCAAGGAACTCTGTGTCTGTTAGATGACACTTGGGAAAAGTCTAAACTTGCAACATGGGATGTTCTGGAAGTGGTTAACACTGCAAAAAATTTGATACACAATCATATGTGTTACATTCACATGACTTTCTTTACCCACTGTTATTTATTTTTCTCTCTCTTCTCTATTGTTACAAGAAACAACTGCATAGCAATAGCACTTTAAAAAAATCTGATGTGTTACACTCACATGACTTTCTCTATTCTTGTACAAAATATTTCTACAAACGCTTATTCTCCATCTACTTCATGTTAATGGAGATAAACATTTGCAGACTCTATCTTATTGCTAATTTTCTTGTAGATGTAAGGGGAATATATATTTACAAGGGCAATATAGAAATACAGTAGCCTTTAAGTACATACATTTTGTTTGTTGAGTGAACCATTTTTGAGATATTGCTTGTTATTCCCTTAAATTTTTCAATACTTATTTTCTCAAATGAGAATTTGTTATTCATTTTTTTGTCTTGGATATGTAAAGGGTATTAATCTGTGGCAAAGAGAATGGTGCTGCACCTAGCAACCAGCTATTAAGAGATATGTCTATCCTTAAAGGCTACTGTATTTCTATATTGCACTTGCAAATACAAAACAAGGGGAACATAGTAGGCCTTAAGCGATAGTTAAATATTTTTAGAACTGGTCCCTAAGTGTAAAATGTATTCTCTTTGCATGTCAAAAGATCGTTTCGGTAAATGTTTATCTCGATTAATATGAAATAGATGGAGAACAAGAGTTTGTAAAAATAATTTGTACAAGAGTAGAGAATGTCATGTGAGTGTAACACATCAGATTTTTTACTTTCTCTACTACGTACAGTAAGTAGGGGAAGTATTTTATTCCACCCAAAAATTTGATACCGAGATTTCACCGGAAATATAAGTTTTGAGGCCCCCTGAATCCAAAAAAAGCATTTTTGGAAACATGTCCGTGTGTGTCTATGTGTATGTCTGTGTGTCTTTGAACAGCATAACTCAGAAACAAACAGTCGGATAAACACCAAACTTGGTATTTAGTTTCAGTATCTTCCAGAGATGCGACACGAAGGTTTTCAAGAAAATACCCCCACCTTAGATTACCCTTTACATGGAACATTTTTCAAAAATTTTAATTTTTTCAAAAATGGTTCTTAACGATTTTGATTAAAATATCCTATATTTAAGATACTTTTATGACAAATGAAAGGTATATCTCGGATTTTCTGGGAATGTCTCCAAAAGTATTCTCCATTGTGAATGACTTTTAGGTAACTGGTAAACCATAAGAGATAGACAAAATTTTACTACACAAAAAATGTAGATCACCTTAAAATATACGATTTATGTAATATACATTTTTTTTTGGTGAGTAAACCATTTTCGAGATATTGCTTGTTATTCCCTTAAATTTTCCAATACTTATACTTTTTCTCAAATGGGAATTTGTTATTCATTTTTTTTTTGTCCTGGTAATGCAAAGAGAATGGAATACTTCACATAGCAACCAGCTCTTAAAACATTTGACTATCGCTTAAAGCCTACCAATTCCCCTTACATCTACAAGAAAATTAGCAACAAGATTAACATCTCGATATCTTGATTAACATGAAGCATATGGAGAATAAGCATTTGTAGAAATAGTTGGACAAGAGTAGAGAAAGTCATGTGAGTGTAACACATCAGAAATTTTTTTTTGTCCTGGTAATGCAAAGAGAATGGAATACTCCAAATAGCAACCAGCTCTTAAAATATTTGACTATTGCTTAAAGGCTAGCATATTCCCCTTGCACCTACAAGAAAATTAGCAACAAGATTAACATCTCCATTAACATGAAGCATATGGAGAATAAGCATTTGTAAAAATAGTTTGTACAAGTGTAGAGAAAGTCATGTGAGTGTAACACATCAGATTTTTTAATTTAGAAGTCTCAAGATGTATGCTTCCACTGGAATCTCAGTATCAAATTTTTGGGTGGGACATGAAACTTCTACTTACTATCACTAGGTAGTAGAGAAAGTAAAAACACATGCATGACAAAAACTCTATATTTTGGACTATTACAGCCCTTCTGCAGGCTAGGAGAAACGTAAACACCTTTGATATGTTTCTCCTAGCCTGAAAAAGGACATATACAGGTGACCTATGATCATCCTTTTAAACTATGAAAGAGTATGTTGTTTTTAGTGTTTTTCCTTAATATATTTTTCCATACAACTTTCCATTCTTGAGATAATTACTGCTTTATTTTGTACAGTATTGCAATGCAGCAAATTCAACACGTTAAGTTTTAATTCTTCAGCTTCTGCTGCTATGGCAACGAACAAATGAACACTTCTGGTTTACAAATAAACAGAAAACTACACATGATTGTAACATAACCTAAATATCATACAGAATACGGAACTGAGAAAACATTTACAATATTACTCAAATTATTAATAGGAACAGTTATTTATAAAGGTAAATAAAAGCTTGAGAAACCCAAGTTACAAGATTATGCTTCCTTTCTTTGTGAATTATAAAACTTGAATAATTACAGTATGAAAAGAACAGAAAATCAATGAGAACTTCTTTTTAATGTTTAAAGAAATTATTCAAAATATGCACCCCTCGCCAACACACGTGCCTCATAACATTTAATCCAATCCTGATGCACTCTACAAAGTATGTGTGGGTTGTTTTTATTTCTTCCACTGCTTGAAGTATTCTTTCTTGCTATGTTTCCAAATCAGGCACTTTGTAATGTATATAGGAGTTTTCATATCGCCCCAAAGAAATGAATTGATTGGATTTAGATTTGGCCATCTTGGTGGCCATCTTATTGGTCCATTCCAAGCGCTCTACATTCTACATAGGTGTTGTGTAGAAGGCCATATAGCTCTACTTCTGTGCAGAAGTGTGTCATCATGTAATGGCCACTTATCATTTCTTGCTGCCAGGGGAACATCTGGTAATGTTTCTTGAAGAAACTGGCTCCTGTCAGAACTCGAGGAAGAATCACGGACCGATTAATGTGTTTCCTACGATTCCTGCCCAAACATTTACTCTGTGCTGAAAGCTGTCTGTGTGTGGATTTTCGTAAGCCCAGGTGTGTGCCTTATGGTAATTAGTTACTCCATTTCTGTAAATGTTGCTTCATCCATTGCAAAAATTTTAAGGAGAAAGTCCCCTCCTTGTTGAAGAAACCATTGAAAATGCTGGCCTTGGCACATAATCTGCTTCAGAGAGATACTGGAGGCGTTGAGTATGATAAGGGCGTAGCAATTCTTCCTGTAATGTTCTGAAAACAGTCCAATAGGATCACTGATAGTGCAGGCTATACCACGGCTGCTGCTACAGGATCTTCTTCCACCAAGTGAACGATTTCTTCTTCTTGTGCAACTCCTTCAACATGAAGAGATACCTTCCTGTATCTATGTACAACTCTGACAGCTGAAAACAAAATATGTCCAATGATGTGGTGCTTGCCTATTTGGAAATGTTTCTCGATAAATTCCTGCTGCATTACGATGTGTTTCACTGTAAATAAGTAGCTTTTCAAGATAAGATAGTCGGCATTAGTAAAGTGCACCATTTTGTAACTGATAATCCACTGTTTCAAAAACAAGCCATAAGTGTAATAAAAAAACAGCTGAAGTGCATTTCTTTCAATCTGACAGTGTTGTTATTTTGTGTAGTGATTCAACTGCGACAAATTTCGAAAGCTTATAATAATAGTAAGAATGTGAATTGTTTTAATTCAAGATGTATTTAAACATGCAGAAAATATTTATCTTTCAATCTCCCCTATGAAATATTTGAAAAAGTATTTAAGTTTCATAAAATATTTTTTAAATAGAGTTAATATTAAGCAATTTTCACCTTTTTCTCAAAAACTAGTTTAAAAACAGCGAAACTGCGCTAAGAGTTTTTGTTCTATTCATTACAAAGGGTCTCTCTGTTCAAGAATGATCACAGGTCACCTTCAACCCTGTATGTATATCTTTTTAAGTTAGATAGCTATTACAATCATTCTAGATCTATATTTATGGATTTTTATTGTTATACACATCAAGATATGTGCATTCATAGTGAAAATAATAATTTAAAGCTGCTCTATAGAGACAAATAAATTAATGGCTGATGTTTGGAAATACCTTGATAACTTGTCCACGTATTGGAACCACTTTATGGTCAGAACACAGATATTTTGCCTGTAATCCAGTGCAGTTGACAATTATGTCAAATTCTCTCTCCAGTTCCTGAAAATGTTTCACAGTCTGCCTTTTTATCTTGCCACCTTGCGCAGTAAACCTGGAATTTGCCAGAAAAAATTAATTGATTCTTAGCAGATAAGAACAATTTTAAAACATATTCACAGTTTTGATCATAGCCATGCAGCAAGCAATGGTTGATTCTAACTAGGCATTACCCTTACCTCTGACACTCATTGTGTGGTTGTATAAAATCTTTAATAATGTAAGAAACATCAAGTTTATTCTTTTAGTGTATTGTTGGAAGTGAAACAATATTGGTAATACAAATACAGGATGTATCATAATTAATATGCAAACTGAAACGGCTGAAAGTATAGGATAGTAGAAGCAAAAGCATTCCAATAAACATGGGTCTGCAAGTGAGCCATGTGCGAGATAATTGCAAATGTGTGATTACAAACCGCCACTGACTTCATTAAGCAACATCGTCCTAATTAGTGCAGATAAATTTGAAAAGTAGACTTTTTGTTTAATAATTCGCATTGAAAGTTGCCTCAAAATTCACTCATAGCTTAACTTAACAAGGAATACAATTCTACTTTAGTAGGTTACATGGTATTAATACTCTTTCTGTTAAAGGAGGTGTTCATACTTGCACCTGGATGCAATACTGCACTCGTCTCTGGAGTGAGTTTTGAATTCTTTCAAACACCCCCGGATCATCTCGTAATTCCCTGCTGCACTACTTCAATGGTATCAACAGGAGTGCTGCACACTGCACTTTAAAGATGATCCCATACAGAAAAATCCAAAGGATTGAGATCAGGTGACCAGGAGGCCAAGGTACAGGCCCTCCTCGACTCATCCATCTTGGACGATATCTCCATGCTAGATGTATTCTTAAGGTAGCAGCAAAATGTGCCAGTGCTCCATCATGTATGTACCACATACTCTGACGTTGCTCAAGAGGAACATCCTCAAGTAATTCAGGTCAGCGGCGGCTCATATCCACACACTCGCAACAATAAATCTTATTTGTGGATCCATGTTTACTGGAACTATTTTTCTTCTATTATTGTATACTTTCAACCGTTTCAGTAAGCGATACTAATTATGATACATCCTGTATAAATACACCGGTAGCTTATGGATTGAGTTAGGTTAGGGTTCCACTGGCAGTAATTTACTGCAGTAAAACAAGGTGAGTATACTCACTGCTTTGACCGAGGTCCTGGCTCCATTGCAGCAGTGTACAGCATGAGCTGGATGTGGATTGCAACACGATTATCACTTTTTATTGTTGGTTTGTCATACTGTAAATAAAACCCATAGAACTACCATTTTTGTTTAAGTTATTTTGGCAGCCTTGGTTATTTTCTTCCAGGCTTCAAGTTTTGTAATTCTATTCTTACACTTTCGTTCTCATGATTATAGGGAACAGGATATTTCTCAAACTTCAGTTGTTATTATTATCAAATTGTATTTTAACAAACAAACACAGAATGAAGCACAGGATGTGGACTTTAAGATGATTGCAGTGAACTACTGCCAGGGCAGAGGCAGTAAGTTACTGCATGAAAATGGAGCCTGGCCTGTACCTGCTTTTGGCATCCATACTTTTGCAGTAAAATACTGCTCATGAAGCCTCATACAGGTAAAAGCATGCTTCTCATTTTTAGGCAGTACAGTACTACTCATAGAGCAGTAAATTACTGCTAGTGGAGGCAACATACACAAAAGGATTTTGGTGCGGGCAAGGCTAGGCCGGCCTATTGCATTTACTAAACATCCAGGAGGAAGGGGTGAAGTGAGAGAGTACAAAGTGTGGCAGGTCTAAAAGTGGTAGGTCAGCCTATATTAATTATCTGCTTGCACTAATCTTGAACAAAGAGACAACAAATGAGAAGACAAAAACAGCATTCACCTGCTTCCTGCAAAGTATTGTCAACTTTACCACAGTAACACTCTGACAGTACTCCCAACATTAATATGGGTTTTAGCAAAGTTCAGAAAATTTTAAATGGTATTCTGCTCAAAAAATTTATAAATATGAAGAAGCAACCTTCAATCATCTTACTTTAATATGAAACTTATACTTACAAACTTTTATCAAGACATAGGCCACATTTCAAATATGCAAATGCATATACTTCTCAACACTAATATTTACATGAATGAATGTCCAAGGGGACACCTCGACCCAGGAGGCTATAGGCCTCCCTAACGATTCCAAGCTTGAGACCCAGTCACTCTGGCATGCTGCTCAAAGAAGGCTTCCCTCTGGCAGAACCAGGGAAATCTTTACCCAGAGAAGGCTGCAATATGGGAGGGCTGAGAAGAACTTTCCAACAAGCAAGTATCTGTGCCAACTGTGACCGAAATTACACAGCCCCCCACCCATGGTCAGAGTGAGGATTTTCTAAATGCAAGTGAGCCTTGTACATTACTGTAGAAGAATGTGTGGGAATTTGTAAGGGTGGAGACAAGAGGGAACCACTGGTTTAGGGCATAATAAAATTCCACATACCTTTCTAGAGACCAGGGTAGGAATTTTCTGCACTCTGTTAACAAAGTTGTAAAGAATGAGCCATACTTCCAGTTCCCGGGACACAGCATGAGTTCCTCTTGGGTAGCAGCTCGGTACAACGGCACTATTGGCTCCAAGTAATGATTCTGAGTAAACAAATATTATGTTCTTAAATCAAGTAGATACAAAATAAAATATACATAATAGCAGGGTTATTTGGATTGCAGATTATAGGAGCACAACAGTGGTGGAGAAGGTTGAAAAATTCAGGTTTTACTGAAATATAAAATTACATTTAAGGCAATGCACCTGCAAAATTTTGTAAAAACTGTTTGATTTTGAGGCAGTATTTTAATACCTGAATAATTTCAATTGTATTTTATATAAAAGTAAATTCAATAGCAGCCCGCCTTGAAACAATAAGTATGTAATAATTATTTAAATTGTATGTAACAGTCATTTCAAATGCTTATTTTATTGTAAACATATTTTAATAATGTTATGTGAATACATTACATACTCTAATAATGCAAGAACTGTGACAATAATGAGTTCTAAGTCGCTAACAATGAGTGATAATGAGGTAATTGTAGCAATAATGTGTTTAGAGTTTTGAAAATGTACTGGTCATGATTAGAGCGACGATGACGTAGTTTCAGTGACAGTTTTAAAATTAGCCAATCAACAGCAAAGAAAAGTTTTAAATTAAATGCAGATATTCTATTGGACTAGAATTAGCCAATCAAAGACTTGCAATACCGAAACTATAAGTTTTGACCATTGAGGTTATTCAGTTGCTGGCAAGACTTGGTAGTGTGTAGATGGAAAAATGTGTTCTCTACAGGTGATTAGTTAAAACAGATATACGCGCTAAGTGAATGTATAAAAGTTTCTCACAGTTCTTTAAAAAGTGTAGTGCTGTATAAATATGTGCAAGAAGTTAAATAAAAGAAGTGAAATTTAAAAGTTTAATTCTGTGATGTCTACAATTATTGTCATACCGCGCCCTACCCAAGATACATGACTCTAAAGTAAGACTGACGCAGCTGAGGCAAATTCAAACAGTAATATTACGTAAGCATTAAATTCAAACCATGCCCAAAGAGTGTTACAAACTACATAAAACAACAATTGAACAACATAAACTTCTTTAAGTTTACGTAAACATATATTACGTAACAGCAGCAAATCATCTTCAAGTTAGCGCACATATATGGGGCTAACTCATAAACAGCATCCACCAAACTACCAACTTCAATTTTTTTACTAAGCTTATAACTTGCTACACATTTGCTTTTATAAACAATTTAAAGCCACAAATGACTATTTAATTGGTTCTGTGCCATTTAGCTAAACCTCCACATTGAACTTTAAGCTGCATTTTTAATTGTTCAAAATGCTGTAACTTATTGATATATATGCAAAACTTGTAGTAAATTCTTCTCCTAAGGTTTTGGATGGAAATACTATGACCAGCATAATACATAGGAAAATAATTTTCTTTGTAGCCAATACTAAGAAAATTCATAACATGCCTTTCCCCAGACTTCACATGTTTAGAAAACGTGCATAATAAGGTAAAATGGTTGCATTTGTTCAAGTTTGGACTAGAAAAACATTAAAGAAAGAAAACAGCCTACAAATTCTGACTTCAAGCAATTATCTAAAACTAATATTGTACGTCCAGTTTATAAAAAAGGTGATAAAACACAAGTGAATAATTATAGGCGTATTACGTTAACATCAACAATAGCAAAGCTCCTAGAAAAAACTATACTCATCAGATTAGATAAGTTTCTAACAACTAATAAGATAATTCGACAGTCTCAACATGGTTTTCGCAAACATTATTCGACCATGACAGCTACCACTGAGTTTCTTAGTGATAGTATAGCCATGCTTGAAAATTACAATAAGACAGCTGGAGCATTTCTAGACCTGTCTAAGGCATTTGATTGTGTTGATCACAAAATATTACTTACAAAACTTAACCACTATGGTATAAGGGGGCTTGGTAACCAGTTAATTTCATCATATTTAAGCAATCGAGTCCAAAGGACTGAAATTCCATTCTATAGTACCAATCAAAAGGAAATCTACAAATCCAGCGAGAGAATAGTTCAATGTGGAGTTCCACAGGGTTCTGTACTGGGACCTTTATTATTTATATTATACACTAACGACATTCCTACTATAGCAAATTCTAAGATATTGTTATATGCAGATGATACAGCTGTCATATGTTGGGACTCATCTACACAGGGACTACTACAGAGAGAAAATAACTGCTATTACAACTCACCTATTTAACTATTTTAATGATAATAAATTAGGATTTAATGTAAGTAAAACCAAAATAGTATCTCACAGACGAGAAATCTTACTTGAAGCAGAAATTTGTAATGAACTTATTCATGAAAGTGAATATACATCGTTTTTGGGAATACAGTTTGACAAACACTTCACATGGAGTGCACACATTGATCAGGTGAGCAAGGGTGTGTTTCTGTTACGTTATTTTGCCAGCTTTAAAAACTTAAATCTATTAAACACCATCTATTATGGGATAATATACCCTCATTTTATCTATGGTAATGAACTCTGTGGGGAGCAGCTTATTTGTACATTAATAGAGTATTAATCCTGCAAAAGAAATGTTTGAGAATCATGTCAGGTGTAACCCCTGGGCACCCTTGCAAGGAGTTGTTTATAAAAAATAAAATCCTTACAATCATCTCTCTATATGTATACCGTGTCATATTACTAATACATAACACCAGTGATCTTACTAGAAGTTGCAATGTGCACGACTACAACACCAGAACACAAATTAATGTATACAGACTCAATCACATAAAACAATTTAGTGACAAAGATCCTAAAAACATAGGAGCAACTTTATATAATAAACTACCTAGAGAACTAGAACTGTTAAGATGGAACCTTTTTAAACCAGATTAAAAGAATGCCTTGTAAATAGACCCCTGTACAGACTGAATGAATTCTGACGTAGAGAGAGAGTGAGTGAGTGAGTGAGTGAGTGAGTGAGTGTGTGTGTGTGTGTGTGTGTGTGTGTGTGTGTGTGAGAGAGAGAGAGTGAGTGAGTGTGTGTGCATGTGAGAGAGAGAGAGAGAGAGAGAGAGAGAGAGAGAGAGAGAGAGACCTATTGTTGGGAATGCTAGTGAGTATAAACTTTTGTAAAACTGTTGTAAACTTATGTACACATTTTCTTCCATTTACCATGCTTTTAACTTGTATTTCCAAGTACACAAGCAATAAAGAATTATTACTATTATTATTATTATTATTATTATTATTATTATTATTATTATTATTATTATAATCAATTCGATAAACAGAATGTGGAGTGGTTATTTTATTTTATATATTGTTGTCTTTAATTCCTGCACTGCTGAAGCTTGCAGGGCTTTGTGATTTATTCAGTAACACTGGATATTGCTTCAGCAAATTTACACACTGTGTTTGTTCTGCTTGTTTCTCATATCCCTTAGACTTTTAGATGTTGTACACAAACAGGTTATGTTGACACTAGATTTTCCAATTGTTGGAGTTTGCCACCTTCAATAACCTGTTGTGTCAAATTTTAAGTGAGAATGGCTGTGACAAGAATGACTGAATAGAAGTAGAAGCGCCTTATTAATGTGTGTGCGTGCATGTGTGCGTGCGTGTGTGTGTTTGTGTGTGTGTTTTTATTCACCGAGAGAATTTTCTTACAAATTCATGGCTTTGTCAAGATTTAAGTAATACAGGAGGAATATATACAGGAAACATACATTTTACAGTGTTATATACAGAGAATTACATATTAATCAATGAATAATAATAATAATAATAATAATAATAATAATAATAATAATAATAATATAGTAACAGTAAGTTAACTTATTAGTTTTTGAAGTATTCAAAAAACTCTTCCATACTATAAAAAGTTTGCTTAATTAAAAAATGTTTAACATTGTGTCTAAACTTAATTTGATTACAAACATTTACCTTATTTGTAATGAGGTTGTACATTTGTATGCCCTTATGCAGTATAGAGTTGGTTCTTGCTGTCTGTAAGTGTATTTTATTACTGTTTCTAGTGGAATGTTAATGTACAGCGTTGTTCATATTGAATACATGAATGTTGTTCCTTATAAAGCATACAGTTTCTAATATATACAGACTCGGTAGAGTAAGAATATTGTGTTGACGGAAGTGTGGTTTACATGTCATCCTACTTAGGTTTAGCATTAGCCTGATTATTTTTTTCTGTAGTATGAAAAGAGTGCTTATTTCACTGCCAGATCCCCAAATAAATATACCATAGGCAAGTGCAGATTGTACATAAGAGAAGTATATCATTTTTAATGTTTTATGGTTATACAAATGCTTTTAAAACAGATATTATATAGTGTGCTCTATTTATTCTTGTTGTAACATTCTTAATATGGCTTTTCCAATTTAGGAGTTTATCAATGGTGATTCCCAAGAATTTTGTTTCAGAGACATACTGTATGGTTTCATCATTGTATACAATTTTTGGTCCTACTGATTTACTACCTCTATTGGATTGTGTAATGCACATACAGTGAGATTTTTTCCCATTTAAGATTAATAGGAAATTCTATTATTATCTAAAGCTAACACCATGGCATGGGAGTATACACTTCTTAGCTTTAGGTTACTGTTTATGCATACAAAATGAAGTGTATGCTATTCCTTTGAACTTTTCCTATAGGTAAAACAAAAGGTAATACTACATATGGCTCATTAGCTTGAAATTTTCCAGAGAGCTTCAGATATTATGGATTTAAATATTGTTGTGTAGTATTTAGAAAATATTAAACACTTCAGTTGAAATTAATTATTATCCTTAACTCACATTGAAAAAGTTTAAAAATTCAAAAACATTTATACCATTTTTTTTCTTTTGATAAACTAATTAAATTTAAGAAATTAAGAAATATCTGCACAACAATTTATATATGTAAGATATGCTACAAAACAAAACATTTTATTGTCAAATGTGTTAAGTAGAAGCATTAACTACTTGAACACAAGATCCCTCGGATGTAAGCTATAGTAGTTATTAACATGCCAAACATCACATGTAACCAATAATATTGTCACTAGTTTTAGTGATTCTTCTTACATTCATATAATTTCAATTGCATATGTAAGCTAACAGAAGATTGAGGCCACAAAATTTACTTTAAATTCATGTTTCTGGCAATTTATGAGTCTTGAATATGCTCTAGCACATCATTGTCCTTATTTAGTGCCTGTAACTATGAATGTTGCCCTTTATTTTACTGACATAAAACAGAACTTACTCTGACAATGTCTTGGTGAGTGCTGGAGAATATATACCCAGATACTAAACTTACTCCAGCTCTGGCTGATTGATCGGACATCTGGATGCCATTATAATAATCATATGCATCTTCAATCCATTTCCTGAAACAAATTCTTGCTTTGAATTAACTTTTTTCTAAGTACTGTACATTTTATGAAACTCAAATGCTAAATCACTGCCAAAATTAAACATGAATGAATGGTCTTAATTGTTTTAAAATATAGTTCATACTTAAAACTTCACTTACATCAAGTTGTAAAATGTTCCAAAGTTTTACAACTTGACATAAGTGAACTTATAACTGTGAACATCAACTGACTCATATTTTAAAACAATTTTAATGAAAATAACTTCAGAGTTGGGTTCTGTTTTAATATTTATGAATGATGATTTATTTCTTCACATCTAGGATTACAATGAAATTAGCATGCATTGTTTGTGTACATTCTCATCACAATTTTGGACTTATATTGATTTACCATCTCTATGAATTACCTACATTGTCATTTGTACTGTCAAGTTCTTTAATGACTCCCCTACACATTTGCCTAATTGTATGCAAGAAGTTTTAAGGACAATATCCCACACATTTGCTCAGTCCATACTTTGGTTTCTGGATATTCTGTTATACAGTGCAAATTCTCGTCTGCATTGCCACATAGTGGGCACAGTTCTTTAAACCACTTAACAGGATTCTTCCTGTCCTTGCCCATTCCAAACCCTCCCTTTCCATTTTATCACCCAACATCAAGGTTTCTCCTTGCCTCAGGCTTTCATAAAACTCCGATAATATACGAGGGTGGTCTGAAAAGTTTCCGACCTAATAAAGATACAAGACATTTTTTCAGATTTTTTTTTTTTATTTTTCAACATAGTCTCCTTGTAACTCTACACATTTCTCCCAGCGATGCTCCCATCTCTGTAACCCGTCCAAATAGTACTCAGCGTTTTTCTCTGCAAAATAATTGTTCACGAAGGTGATTGCCTCTTCATTTGACGAAAATCTCTGTCCTCCAAGCGCTATTTTCAGATGAAGGAACAAAAAGAACTCACTTGGGGCTAGATCTGGTGAGTAAGGTGGATGGTCAAGCAGTTCAAACTGTAATTTGTGGATTTTCGCCATTGCAACCACTGAGGTGTCTTAGTGAAACAGGATTTTCTTTTTCTGCAAATGTGGCCGTTTTTCCACAAGTTCTGCCTTCAGCTTGTCAGTAATGATGCGTAGTATGCTCCTGTAATGTTTTTTCCTTTTTGAAGATAATCGATTAAAATAACTCCATGACTATCCCAAAAAACAGTCGCCATCACTTTCCCAGCCAAAAAATAGTTTTTGCTTTTCTTTGAGCCGGTTCCCCCTTTGCAGTCCACTGTTTGGACTGTATTTTTGTTTCGGGCATATAATGGTGTATCCAAGTTTCATCTACAGTAATTAATCGGCGCCAAAACTCGGATTTATTGCGCCTAAACTGTGTTGGAAATGTTCATTCGAACACGTTTTTGGTCTAACGTGAGCAAACGTGGCACCCAACACGTGGACAGCTTTCTCATGTCTAAATGTTGATATAATGTGTGACAAACACGCTCTTTTGACATGTTCATAGCATCTGCTATCTCTCTCACTTTAATTTGGCGGTCGTCTAGCACCATTTGGTGAACTTTGGTGATGTTTTCGTCAGTAGTTGCAGTTTTTGGACATCCCGAATGTTCATCGTCTCCCAAGCTCTTACGGCCATGTTTAAATTCAGTTGCCCAAAATTTCACTGTGGTAAATGATGGTGCAGAGTCCCCATACACAGAATCCAGATTTGCGTAGGTGTATTGCCTTTCAAAAACAAATATTTAATGACAGCTCGATACACGATTTTGTCCATTTTCATAAAAACACTCGCATCACCTCACTCAAACGACTGTTACATAACAACTGAGCGTCCAAAATGGCTGAAACTTTGGTGAGTAACTGTCTACAGATGAACAACGAAATTCACTAGCTTTTATTTACGAGTGCTGCCATCTTCATGTTGAGGTCGGAAACTTTTCAGACCACCCTTGTATAGAGAGCTTTTATCCTTAAGCTGCCATATAAAATACTGAAATGCAAATGTATAATTCTGAATATAAAAATCAAAATAGTAAATACAAAAACCATCATCCTTATCCATTACGTCTCTTTATGCAAGTGCATTTCCAGGCTATTAATATTCTTTGTGAGAATCCAGTCAAATCAGTAATTACTGACACCATAACTATACCTCAAAATTAAAATGAAGGTATATTCTTACTTTCTCCACCACATATGTAGTAGGTAAGAAGGTATTGCATTCCACCCGAAAATTCAATACCCAGAAATACATATTTTGAGGCCATCGTGTGCGTGCATGCGTGTGTGTGTGTGTGTGTGTGCGCAAACGAGTGAGAGAGGGAACAGCTTAACTCAAAAACTAAAAGTAGGATAAATACCAAATTTGGTATTTAAATTTTGTATCTTCCAAAGATGCCACACAAATATTTTCAAGAAAATCCCCCATCCCAAACTACGCTTTACATGTAACATTTTTCAAAAATTTCTTATTTTTCAAAAATGGCTCTACCAATTTTGAGTAAAACACCATTTATTAAAAATATTTACATGAGTAATAAAATGTATATCTTGAATTTTCTGGAAATAAACTATGAAGTCCTGTTCACTTGGAAGGAATTTTATATAATCTTGTATAACTGGTATATGACAAACGATGGATGAGACTGTACTACACAAACAATGTAGATCTCTTTAAAGCACACAACTTATTTCAAACAACCCTTTTTTGGTATCACTCTAAATATCGCTATTCCATTTATATCTATAACAAAATATGTAATGCAGCTTTTTGCAAATGCTTTGTGGATTAAAGTAAAATATATAGAAAAATAAGCTTTCATAATAATAGCATGAATACCAACTAATAAACAATACAGGGTAGACAAAGTCATGTGAATGTAACACATCAGATTTATTTCTTAAAGCTTTTAACAAAACAACTGGCAAAATAGGAAAGTAGATGATTTTGCCATTATTGCATATGTGGGTAGTAAGCACTTTCGCTATCAGCATGTAACACATGCAGTTGCATCATGGGAGCATTGGCATTCTAATGCCAACATTACAACATTGAGGGGCCCTCGGCCTCAAAGCATAGCCGAGGAATATATTTTTAGGAGGAGAGGAGTGGAACAGTTGCAGCCAAAGACCACAACTTCGAAGGGCATAGCCATAGAATCTGCACATCTAAACTCAAATGATCCACTTTAGCTACATTTTCATTTTTTCATCACGTTGGCAATAGCTCCTGACAAGATGTCCACCATCACTAAGCGGGCACCAAGATGGGCTGAATACTTTCAATAAAGAAACAACTCGTGCATAATTTAAGAAGTCAGCATACTACATAATCAACTGCACATATCAAAAAAATGCTGATTCCATAAGTTTCTTAAAATGTCATAGCTCCTACCCTCATATGGAATAATGTCCGATGATTCTTTTGTAACAGAAGAAGCTAACCTTAAGCATAATTAGTGACACAAAGCTTTAAATTTCTGAAGGGTATTTTGTTCAAAATTAAGCTTTTTTAAACTTAGTACATTATGCTAATGTGGATATGTTAAAAATGAAATTACCTTGTAATATGTTGAGAAGGTCCGCAGAAGCTGGTGCTGGGACGGAAGATGCCAGCAGCTACAGCACTAGTAGTATCTTCATTAAATTTATCTGCAAGTATGGTAACTTCAGCTGTAGGGAACTCGGCTTGTAGCTCTGTAGCTGTAGTAACTCCAACTATTCCTGCTCCTAAAACACCTACGCGCAGTATTCCCATTTTTGGAAGCAGTACTGCAAGAGAAGCTCAACTTACTTCTTCAGTTTAAACTTTAATTTACTCATATACAGCGACGATGAACATACCAACAAATGTACATTCATAAGAATGTCATTTATTCTGTTTAAACTTTCTCACCACAGAAGTATCTCCATCTTTTAATAAACACATACGGTTGTAAGGTTGGCACTGCAGGTAGCGTACTTCAAGCTACACAGAACAAAAAACTAATATGTGAGATTATTGTGTTTCATGACAGTCCTAATAAACAGTGTAGACTGCTTTCAGTTATTTCTACTCACAGTAAGTAGAAGAAATATTGTATTCCACCCAAAAATTTGATGCTCATATTTCATCAGAAATACATGTTTTGAGGCCCCTCTGAAGCCCCCAAAAAAGCATTTTTAAAAAAAATCTCTGGGTGTATTATCTGTCTGTGAGCAGCATAACTCAAAAATGAAAAGTCGGTCAAATACCAAACTTCGTATTTAGGTTCAGTACCCCCCAAAGATTTTCAAGGAAATCTCCCACCTCCAATTACCCTTTACATGGAACTTTTATCATAATTTTCGATATACTCAAAAATGGCTCTAATGATTTTGATTAAAATACCATATATTAAAGACATTTACATGACAATTATAATGTATATCTAAAATTTTCTGGGAATAGCCTGCAAACTCCTCTTCTTCCAGAAAGAATTTTGTATAATCTTGTATAACTGGTAAGCAAAAGACAAGAATGCACAACGCAAAAAATGTACATGTCTTTAAAACACACAATGTATTTCAAATAAATTTTTTCTGACATCAGCCATTTCCAAAATGTCTGTTATTAATGGTTTGAATTGTTCAGCTGATTTAATTTCCTGTCGACTTTCACTTGTATCTTGCAATTGTATGGAAACCAGTAACCTTTCAGGTATAATATATCACCCACAGACATGATGGTATCATTTGATGTCACTGCACTCTTCCCAAGCATACCAAAAGAAGAATTATTACCACTCCTAGAAAATTGGATATTAAACAATGGCACACCTAGAGCACAAACAGAAGATTACCTGAAACTAACAAAATTATGTCTGGACCAAAATTTCTTTTCATTCCATCACAGAATCTTTAAACAAACCTCAGGCCTAACTATGGGAAACCCCCTTTCACCATTTTTAGCAGAACTATATATTTTGAATGCCATATTACTAAATCTTTCCCACATCTATTCAAAACCTGATATAGGTAGGTAGATGATATTTTTGCTATTGTTCCAAAAAACTTTACAGAAGATGCATTGAAATTATTGAATTTACAAAAAAGATCTATAAAATTCACAATAGAAAAAGAAGAAAATGGCCAATTACCTTACCTAGACATCAGGATCATCAGAAATAATGCATACAACAAACTAACGTTAGGCATTTATAGAAAACCAATGCACACAGAAAATTATATTAAAAACAATAGCTACAATCCTACAAGCCACAAACATGCAATTTTAAATAGCATTACAAACAGGTTAGTACATATACCAATGGAGAAAGAGGAATACCAGAAAGAATACCAACACATTATCAACATAGCCACTATGAATGGATACCAGAAAAAAACAATAGATAAGAAGATAAAAAGGTTTGAAAAACAGAAATACATCCAACAAATGACTACATTACTCAGACAACAAAAATCACAAGCATATAGAAAATTCACTTATCACCCTTGGACATATCATAAATTTCAAAGGATTTTCAAGAAATACAACATCACCCTGTCTCCACAGAATAACCACAATATACAGAAACTACTATGCAACGGAACAAAAGATCCTATCCCCAATGATAAATCAGCTGGTATATATCAAATTGTTTGTAATGAATGTAACCTGGTATACATAGCAAGAACCAAAAGAAATCTTGAAATAAGACTTAAAGAGCATATGAGATGCATTTACCAAAAGCAGCAAGATAAATCAGCAGTAGCACATCATTTCTGGTCTTCAAACCATGATATCACTCCAAACATAAAACTCTTAAAACCGATCAACAGCAGCAATGAATTGGACATCTGGGAAAAAATACATATTGTCAAACATAGGAATCACCTAATGAATTTCGAACTGCCGCCACCCAACAGCCTTTGGAGGTTCATCAGCCCAGCACCAGAGAACACCACAAACCACACACATCCCCTAGACGATGACCGGCAAAATCAGATGAGGACATGCTGATGATGGGAGAAAACTGTCTCCCGAAACGCGTTCAAGTTAGAATATTTTAGTAATGTAGTGTAACAACCTCCAACTCTCCTTATTTAAAAAAAAAAAAAAAAAATGTGGAGTTTTAAGGCCAGGGTATAGCGTACAGTTCTAAAACATTTGACTATCACTGTTCCCTTGCACTTACGAGTATAATCAAATGTGTAGTATGGCTACTTCTATAGAGGTTAATCTGGATTAAACTGAAGTAGATAGAAAAATAAGCTTTCGTAAGAATAGTTTTTATACCCATTAATAAATGATAGGTCTGAGAGAACAACAAAGCTCAAAAATGAAAAGTCAGATAAACACTAAACTAGGTATTTAAAATCAGTATTTTCCAAAGATGCAACAAAGATTTTCAGGAAAATCCCCCCCTATCCTAAACTACCCTCTTCAGCTGTGGAACATTTTTTGAGTTTTTTGATTTTCTAAAAAATAACTCTAACAAGTTTTATTAAAATACCATATATTTACATGACACATAAAATATATATCTTGAACTTTCTGGAAATAGCCTCTGAAGTCCTCTTCATTCAGAAGGAATTTTCTATAATCTTGTATAACTGGTAAACGTTAAGTGATAAATGAGAAGATGCTACACAAAAAATGTAGATCTCGTTAAAACACAGAATTTATTTCAAATAACTTTTCTGTGGCATCAGCCATTTCCAAGATATACTTATTAATGGTTCACATTGTTCTATACTTAGCCATTCTTTTAAAGTCCTGTTGACATTCAATTGTTTCTTGCAATGTCATGGAATTTTAGGCCAGCACAAAACTTCCAGTTCTTAAACATTTGACTGTCACTATTTCCTTTGTATCTATAACAAAATGTATAATGTAGCTGTTTTTGCAAAGATTTTTCTCAATTAAAATGAAGCAAATAGGAAAATAAACTTTTACCCACTAATAAGCAATAGAGGGTAGAGAAAGTCATGTGAATGTAAGACATAAGCCTGGGTTTGTCTTTGACTACCAGAGTATAAAATATGTCTTAGTTCACTTAATGAACTTGCAGGTTGTTTCTTTTTCCAAGTGTTAAATTTTTGGACAAATTTTCACAGTGTTGTGTTCACCACATCTGTCTAACACAATGGAATTACTCATCAATATTGGTAAACACTATGTGCAGTGCTATGCTAAAACACACTCAAGAAACTGGGTCAGATATTTTAACATCAATTAATTTTGAAGATTTAGAAGCTAGTAACAGTGATGTGTCATAATTTAAAATAAAGAGAGTTGAGGGTTGTTACACTACATCACTAAAATGTTCTTACTTGAACATGTTTCGGGAGACGGTTTGCTCCCATCGTCAGCATGTTTTCAACTGATTTTGCCGGTTATTATCTGGGGAATGTGTGTGGCTAGTGGTGTTCTCTGGTGCTGGGCTGATGAACCTCCAAAGGCAGCTGGGTGACGGCATTTCGAAATTCATTAGGTGATTCCTGTGTTTGATGATGTGCATTTTTTCCCAGATGTCCAATTCATTGCTGCTGTTTTATGTTTGGAGTGATTTCATGGTTTGAAGACCAGAAATGATGTGCTACTGCTGGTTTACCTGGCTGATTTTGGTAAATGCATCTCATATGCTCTTTAAGTCTTATTTCAAGATTTCTTTTGGTTCTTGCTATGTATACCAGGTTGCATTCATTACAAACAATTTGATATATACCAGCTGATTTATCGTTGGGGATAGGATCTTTTGTTCTGTTGCATAGTAGTTTCTGTATATTGTGGTTATTCTGTGGAGACAGGGTGATGTTGTATTTCTTGAAAATCCTTTGAAATTTATGATGTGTCCAAGGGTGATAAGTGAATTTCCTATATGCTTGTGGTTTTTGTTGTCTGAGTAAAGTAGTCGTTTGTTGGATGTATTTCTGTCTTTCAAACTTTTTTATCTTCTTATCTATTGTTTTTTTTCTGGTATCCATTCATAGTGGCTATGTGGATAATGTGTTGGTATTCTTTCTGGTATTCCTCTTTCTCCAATGGTATATGTACTAACCTGTTTGTAATACTATTTAAAATTGCATGTTTATGGCTTGTAGCTATTGTTTTTAATATAATTTTCTGTGTGAGTTGGTTTTCTGTAAATGCCGAATGTTAGTTTGTTGTGTGCATTATTTCTGATGATCCTGATGTCTAGGTAAACATGTTCAAGTAAGAACATTTTAGTGATGTAGTTTAACAACCTTCAACTCTCTTTATTTTAAATTTTAGTATCAGTTACTGGCTTTTTGGAAGATTTCAAATTTGTTTTTCGTTTAAACATATCCAATAAAATATTCATCTTTCAGAAGTGATATTTTGTACACTCAACAGAAAATCTGAGAAGCTCGCCGTTCCATAGCCGCATTACATGGTGACTGTGAACGGGTTTTCCAACAAACCATGTCTGAAGTAGGCGAGCCATCAAAGGGAAAAATATCAACTATAAATTGATCTATTGCAAAGTCTTTGATAACAATGATAACCACTAACCAGCTTTCAAACTTTTTTAGATGCATAGGAAAGTTCTACAACATTTCATTGAAAAATGAGCTGCTGACTGTAGTGTACAGTGTAGAAGAGTTTAGAAATAAAACCGTAAGTGAGCTTGCAAAACTACTAAACAAAAGTTTAATATGTTGGAGTCATCAGTGTATGAATTTCTGTGGCTACGTCTTCAGCAGAAAGGTCGTTCGTTCTCAGTGCTGAAGAGCATCAAAAGTTGCTCTCAAAATCTACTCATCTTATTGTTGAAGCTTGCGTACTAGGAGAACAGTTCTTTAAGGAGGTGGTTACCAAATTTGCTTCCCAGAGAAGGATGGAATTTAAATTGTGTTGATCTTTCAGAGATGACCTACGTAAGTGTCAAAGGGGAATTAAGTTATTTTCTATAACGTTTTACTTACAGTAAGTTTATTAAATATAAATTCATATTAGCTCTAATTATTTCAGTAAGTATTGTTTCAATTTAAGGCATTACCATTTGTGGTTTTTATCTAGGCAAGACTATCGTTTACTTAAAAATTATAATATTCACATTGCTTTGGCTATTTGAATGGTCACCACATGCCGCTGGTATCATCCATGACTGTTAATGTTAGACAATATTTTACTCTACTCTAGAGACTGCATTACTGGTACAGGGTGTCTACTGAAATATTGGATAACTTGGAAATATACTTTACATTTTTTTACATACTGAATATACCTACTAAAATTATATTGGAATTAGTGATTACAAACTGAAAAAATTGGATGAAATACTCGTATAACGCTGATTTATTTCAAATTAAATTTTAGGTGATTAGTTCTTGCAAGATCTTTTTCTCAAATTAGTATTTTTTGAATAAGTTATTGCTTTGCATGGTATTACTTTTCTATAATTACTTTCTCTACTACGTATGGTAAGTAGGGGAAGTATTGTATTCCACCCAAAAATTCAATACCGAGATTTCACCGGAAATACATGTTTTGAGACCCCCTGAATCCAAAAAAAGCATTTTTGGAAACATGTCTGTGTGTGTGTCTGTGAACAGCATAACTCAGAAACGAACTGTTGGATAAACACCAAACTTGGTATTTAGGTTCAGTATCTTCCAAGGATGTGACACGAAGGTTTTCAAGAAAATCCCCCTACCCCAGAGTACCCTTTACATGGAACATTTTTCGAAAAGTTTAATTTTCTCAAAAAATGGCTCTAACGATTTTGATTAAAATATCATATGTTTAAGATATTGTCATGAGAAATAAAATGTATATCTCGAATTTTCTGGGAATGTCTCCAAAAGTATTCTTCATTGTGAACGGCTTTTGCATAACTGGTAAACCATAAGAGATAGACAAAATTTTACTACACAAAAAATGTAGATCGCATTAAAATACACAATTTATGTCATATACATTTCTTTTGTTGAGTGAACCATTTTCAAGATATTGCTTGTTATTCCCTTAAATTTTCCAATACTTAATACTTTTTCTCAAATTCCTTATTCATTTTTTTATGTCCTGGAATGCAAAGAGAATGGAATGCGCCACAGCAACCAGCGTTAAAATATTTGACTATCGCTTAAAACCTACCATATTCCTCTTGCATCTACAAGAAAATTACCAATAAGATTGACATCTCGATTAACATGAAGCATATGGAGAATAAGCGTTTGTAAAAATAGTTCGTACAAGAGTAGAGAAAGTCATGTGAGTGTAACACATCAGATTTTTTTTAATAAGTATTGCTTTGCATGGTATGGTAGTTCTATAATTTTTTGTTATATAATAATGACTCAAACATTTGGATAATGTTTTCCCCTACAACTTTTTATTTCTAAAATTATGAAGATTGTTGCAGGAAAGGGAGTGGAGGAGATTAACATTGCAAATATAAAATTTGCTGATATCTCATTCCCATTTCTATTTTATGTTACAGTTCTTAGAGGTAAAGGGGAGAATTTGCATAAAAAAATCTTGTAGATCATTGTGCAATAATTTTATAAACAGTACAGAGATTAAATTTAATTAAATCGTCATTCAAGATTTAAAAAGTCACCCATGCAAGATTGCGTATAGCAACTAATAATAAACACAACTTTATATTATGACTGTGGAAATAGATAAAACCACTAAGGATGTTAACCTCGACACAATAAACATTTGAATACTGCTGCAATACTTACTGGAATTTTAAACCTTGTAGACACCCTGACTGTAGTACGAGAGTCATGTTCTTGGAATGACCCACAGATTACAGCAGCATTTCTGAAGTTGTTTTCTTTTCCAAACTAGCCATTTTTCATGGAGATCTTTATGAATAACTTAGAGATTGTTCAAGAGTTATAGAAGGCACAACTGTTTTGTCACAGTGCAGGTATGTGTGCACGGAAAACATGGCAAGTATCAAACATCGTGCAGTAAGGAAGTGTACTCTAGGCAACTCAGCACTAACATTTTCAACTGGACCATAGAGTTTAAATATGGCCATGAAAGCTTGCTGGAATATATCTCCCACAGAAGAGAAAACATCAATAAAGTACAGACATGGTTCTGTGAATCACTGAACAAAACTGCCAAAGCTCAGGCATTTCAGAGGAACATGTATTTTACATTTTGAGAGGAAAGTTGTACATGACCAAATGGTCTGCAACTGCTAACACCAGATCTAAAGTGAATCAAAGTGCACAAGTCTGGCTCATTTCTGAAGAGATCCTACCAACTTTATATGTAACAAATGATAAAATTTGAGTGCACTACCTGAAACAAAACAGCAGTGGAAACACCAACATTCTCCACCACCAGTGTGTGTTGCTTTTCTGGAATTTGTATTTATTTTCTCCATTGTAATTATTCTACAAGGCTCGTCCAATTATACAAAAATATACATATATACAAGACGATGAGAAGTGCAAAAATACTATATTTTAGAATGCATTTACATATGCTCTTTTGTACTCTTCTAAGAAGTAGAAGGCATTTTTCTAACAGATAGGACTAGCATTTAGTTTTATCTTTTCATTTGTTATCTGTGCACCAAAGCTTCCCCCTGTATTATGCCAACTTACTGGTTCAATTGAAGACAAGATCATGTTCCATCCAGACAATGCTCATTCTCACCATGACTTGGTGCAGTCACAAAAACCTAATGTGTTACATTCACATCACTTTCTCTATCGTCTATTGGTTATTGAGGCAGTATTTTATATCACAACACTGTGAATGCCAGAGTGATTGTAATGTAAATTAACATTATTGTATGACAATGATTTTAGATGTTTGTTAGCTATAAGCATTGTTAGGAAATAAGTTTACATGGCCTCACTGAAACTGACAATAGGAGTGGGTAACAATGAAGCGAAGGGGTGAGTTGTTTATCACTTAGAAGAGACAAACAAATAACGTCAGGGTAGCGTGCCTTTCTTTATAAATGGAGGGAATATCTTTCCTAGAGCATATGTGTTTGTAATTATGATTGGATGACAAAATAGATGCTAATGTTGGTGCGCTTTAGTAACCAATAGCAGCTCTATTATAATGTTTAGGCATATCGGGGTGAGGGGGTATAAATTCTTGAGCCAAAAGCAAGTATCGCGCAGTTCTACAGAATCATTCACGAAGTAAACGTTGCACGGTTCTACAGAATCTCTCGCAAGGTACACATTATGCAATTCTACAGAATCTCTCGCGTCATAAAGTTAGTTACAAAATGTGAAGTAGGTACGTGACAAGTATTACGATAGTAATTACATTCGGAAATATAACAGTTTCAGTCAGGCATGTATCAAGATTAAAGATGTGAAATTAATTAAGTGTGATGGCAATAAAAGTGTAAAAACAAATTCTTTTATCAGTGTTATCTTTTAGTAACAACTCCTTTCCGTTTACACGCCCTGTTCAGAGATATTTGCTCGACTGAGTAATAATAGCTAGCCGGAGGACAAAGAAGCCAAAATTCAAAATAGTAAAACAATAACAGGCGCCAAGTAAAAAAAGATAACACGACAGATTACCGCGACATTATACAAACTATTATCAACATTTATTTTCCTATCTGCTTCATTTTAATTAGATAAACTTTTCAGAAATAGCTACATTACTCATTTTGTTATAGATACAAAGAGAACAGCGATAGTCAAATGTTTAACAACTGGACGCTATATGCTAGCCTTAAAATTCCATATTGTTTCCATGCATCATGAGAAACAACTGAATGTTGACAGGGCTTTAAGATATGACAAAGTATTGAACAATTCAAACCCCATAATAATACATATCTCGGAAATGGCTGATGCTATGAAAAAATTTATTCAGAATAAATTGTGTATTTTAAAGACATCTACATTTTTTGTGTAGTACATTTTCATCTATCGCTTAACGTTTACCTGTTATGCACGATCATATAGATTTCCTTTCAAATGAAGAGGACTTCACAAGCTATTCCCAGAAAATTCAAGATATGTATTTTATGTATCATGTGAATATCTTTAATATATGGCATTTTAATGAAAATTGTTAACGCGCACACGCGCGCATGCACATGCACACGCACACGCACACACACACGTGGACATTCTTCTAAAAATGCTTATTTTGGATTCAGGGGGCCTCGAAGCATGTACTTCCGGTGAAATCTCAGTAACACCTTCTCTGTCTGCTAAGTATGTGATAGAAAAAGTAAAAATGATTTGCTGCTACATCCACATTATTCATCACTTCCAGCTTTTCCCTAAACACAAGAGGAAGGTTCCTTGAACTTCTGTGATGGGAGTATCAATGGACCAAGTGCTTTGATGTCAAGGGAGATTATGTAAAAAAATAAGAACAACTTCAAAAATTTGTGGCATCATTCTGTGTAGAAGTTTCCAAATGACCCTCATATTCTATGATGTCAAGCTATGCACATGTTCTACCTCTTTGGAAGTGTTCTACCTCAGAGCCATGGAATGTGTTGTTGAGTGACAAAGGAAATAAAAGTGAAGAAGGACAAGAAGGTTCCCTTATTGAAATGACAAGTTAAAATGGCTAGAAACAGTTACAATACGGTGGTAGCAGCATGAACATTATGTGGTATTGAATAAGACATCATTCTGCAGAGAAGCTCTTGGCTTATCAGTTTCAACACTGAAAGACGTTGCTCAAATAAAAATGAGACAGATAGCAACAAAAGAAGAGAGGGAGTAGAATTGGAAACAAGAGCACATACTTCCTGAATTTGTTGATGTCTTTTAGAGGAGAAACAGAAAACAAAGCTCTTCAGGTCTAACACTTCTTGTACCATGGAGCATGCTGTGATTCCCCAGCCAAACAGATAATAGATTGGAATTAATTGTTCTTCCCCACAAGCCGTGTGTTGGACAGGGTTGGAAAGGTAGAATCAGACGACTGGAAGGGGGGGGGATGCGAATCAGTTGGGAATTTAATGTTGTACCGGCAAGTTGCCATAGTAATTCAGTGGTTAAGCAACCGGAGATCCGTGGTTCAAATCCCGGCTATGGCATTGAATTTTTCAGTCTGATTCTACCTTTCCAGATAATAGGTTGTTTGTCTTCCATTCACAGTAAACAATACAATACATTTTCAGTATACACAGCTGCCACAAAGCTGAAGATGCCTTTCTTCAAATAACATACTTTTCCAAACCACAGCCATGTCCAGTACCAAATTTTTCAAAAACAACATAACTTTACCTACAGTAAGTGGAGGTAGTATCACATTCCATCCAAAAATCTGATACCAAGATTTCACTGGAAATAAATGTTTTGAGGCTTCCTGATTTTTAGAAAAAGGTGTGTGTGTGTGTGTGTGTAAACACCGCAACTCAAAAATAAAATGTAATTAAATACCAAACTTGGTATTTAAGTCTGATGTAGCATGAAGATTTTCAAGAAAACTCTCCCCACCCCGACCAACCTTGAAATGGAAAATGTGTTACTATTTTTTATTTCTTTGATGCCTGTTCTTACTGCATACAGCATCATTGGCAGTGGATACTGATAAATGAAATGATAATTGGGAAAAGTAATTTGGGAAGGAAATGTTCAAGATCTAAACTTAAGCTACCTCCCAGCATTTGCTAGTTATGAGGACTGAACAAAACCTGAAAAAAAAAACTCAGTCATAGAGGAAGGACCTGCTGGGATCTGAACTGCAGACCTTCTGTTCATGAGTTTGTGCCTTAAAGACCTAAAGTACCTGTGTCAGTCATTGGTTTTTATTAAAATATTGTATATTAAAGATATTTACATGACAAATAAAATGTATATCTTGAATTTTCTGGGAATAGCCTGTGAAGTCCTCTTTATTCAGAATGACTTTTGTGTAATAGAGATAGACAAAATCTTACTACACAAGAAATAGAGATCTCTTTGTGCCAAATAAATCTTTTTGTAGTGCTTACAATTTGCGAGGTATTCTTTGTTATTGCTCTGAATTTTCAAATACTTTTCAACATTTTTTTCAGGTGGTACGTCAATATTCATTTGTTCTCATCATCATATAAAGAGCATGGAATTTCAAAGACATCATATACTGATGTGCTTTTTAAAAAAATCTTTCAGTTTAACCTACTGTACTCTTCGGTGTGTGTGTGTGCGTGGTTTTTTTTTTTTCTCCATAATGCTATACAAAATTCTTACAATTTTTAATTCATTACTTTGAGTTGCTATTTTTTTTTTCTGTGGTCCATCATGCATTTTAACATCGTGGTTATTTATGCATGGTGGGTCATAACAAATTCATATTACTTTATTTTCCTAAACCATTTTTACTTTCTCTACTACGTATAGTAAGTAGGGGAAGTATTGTATTCCACCCAAAAATTCGATACCGAGATTTCACCGGAAATATATGTTTTGAGACCCCCTCAATCCAAAAAAAGCATTTTTGGAGACATGTCCGTGTGTGTGTGTGTCTGTCTGTGAACAGCATAAATCAGAAACGAACAGTCGGATAAACACCAAACTTGGTATTTAGGTTCAGTATCTTCCAGAGATGCGACACGAAGGTTTTCAAGAAAATCCCCCCACCCCAGATAACCTTTACATGTAACATTTTTCGAAAATTTTAATTTTCTCAAAAATGGCTCTAACGATTTGATTTTGATTTGCATGACAAATAAAATGAATATCTTGAATTTCCTGGGAATGTTTCCAAAAGTATTCTTCATTGTGAACGGCTTTTGCATAACTGGTAAACCATAAGAGATAGACAAAATTTTACTACACAAAAAATGTAGATCACGTTAAAATACACAATTTATGTCATATACATTTTTTTTTGTTGAGTGAACCATTTTCGAGATATTGCTTGTTATTCCCTTAAATTTTTCAATACTTATTTTCTCACATGGGAATTCGTTATTCATTTTTTTTGTCTTGGATATGCAAAGGTGCTGCACCTAGCAACCAGCTATTAAGAGATATTTCTATGCTTAAAGGCTACTGTATTTCTATATTGCCCTTGCAAATACAAAACAAGGGGAACATAGTAGGCCTTAAGCGATAGTCAAATATTTTTAGAACTGGTCGCTATGTGTAAAATGTAATTCTCTTTGCATGTCAAAAGATCGTTTCTGCAAATGTTTATCTCGATTAATATGAAATACATGGAGAATAAGAGCTTGTACAAGAGTATAGAAAGTCATGTGAGTGTAACACATCAGATTTTTCTGTTTGTTTATGTTTCACATTTCTCATGTGTTCTTTAAACCTTGTGTCTATATTCCTGTTTGTGCACTTTCTTGCAATCCTGACATCCAATTTCATAAATACCAGAAGTTTTTCCCAATGGAATTTTGTCCTCTCTATTGGTCCTAAGGAGTGTTTGTCAACAGGGGCTAGGGTTATACCGGAGGGGGGACACCCCCCGGGAGGCAGGGATGAAGTGAAGAAGCTGCAGGAGGTCACAGACAGACAGGATTACAGAGATGTATGGAAGTCTCTATCATTCCCAGTACGAAACGTCTGCTCTCAGGCAATTGACATGAAGAGTCCTGTGAGAGGGTAACGAAGCAGCCCTTGCAGGCATACCAATGAGCCCTGTCGTTGGCAGGGAGAAATCTTTCCAAAGTGCAGCAACCATGCACTGTGTCTATCACCAGACCGGAGATTGCCTGAAAGATAAAAGGGAGAAAGATGAAATGAGGGAATTATGGTAGAATACAACACCCCAGCATTCGTCTACGTGACCAGAGGAAAACCAGTAAAAATCCCATGGTCAGAGTGAGTAGCCACCAGGAATCAAACCCAGGTCCTCCTGAATGCAAGCCACAGAGAGTTATACTATATTCTTTGAGTATTTTTGTGAATTTTAGCAAGTCCCACGAGTAGAAATATTCTCTAAGTGATGTGTTAGTGAGCAGCAAATTTGATGAACATTCTTAAACAGCTGCCACTTTTTGGAGTTACGCTATTCTCTTTTTAAAAATTCTTCTTCTTCTTCTTCTATGCTGGAGTTCCAGCAAACCGGTAACCAGTATTTCATCCACAGGAGTTCTTTTACATACTAGTAAATCTACTGACTTGG
This sequence comes from Deroplatys truncata, assembly GCA_030765065.1. NCBI lineage: Eukaryota > Metazoa > Arthropoda > Insecta > Mantodea > Mantidae > Deroplatys > Deroplatys truncata. Next base: position 129,787,917 of record CM060989.1, on the reverse strand, counting down.
GACTGTTGCTTTTAAGCACACTTAAAAACGATCACTCTTGGCCGAGTTTAAACCTGCGACCTTGCGATCAGAAGGCCAGCACCTAACCAACTGAGCCACCCAGACTGACTTTTGACAAACTACTCCCACACAACAAAAGCGGGCTTTAAAAAGTATTAACTTTAAGTTAACAACTTCAGCACAAACTTAGTGAAAATTAGAGAGCATAATATTTTAAAGATTTTGATAGCATGTAATTTTTTTATATTTTTAGTCGATACAAATGTCTACTCATAGTAGAGGGGGAAAGAAACAGTTTAGACTTCCAGTGATCTGAAAGTTATCATAAGCATCTGCTCCTTTGAACAAAGCAGGTGCTGATGATTGCCTTCATCCATCCTTCTGTTTTAGGTTATACTCAACCGCAGAACATGCGGATCTCATCACAGGTAGATCCAGGGACTAAGATGGGACTTAGCCATCCTCCTTCAGGCAAAGCAGGTGCTGACTTTATGGAATTATTTTATTTTTGTAAAATTATACAGGTTATTTAATAATAATTTTATTGCGGTCAATAGACTCTTACAAGAGCATCTGACACTGTCATTATGCTGCAGAAAGTACTAGGTTATGTAAAGTTATCTTATTTAAATTTAAAATAAGAGAAACTGGTGCTGGCTTGCGATTGTGAATCCTTATTCATATTTCCCAAATTCTTGAAATTTAAACCTGTAAAACTTTCCCTCATCCAACAAAGCATAATAATTTTGTGATGATATAAAATTTGGAATGCCCAAAATGTTCAGTGTGGAAAATGTACCAAACCTGCACATAGAATAAAAGTGAATTCCATTTTATTGAAGACCGGGTAGTACTGCAACTCCACCAGAATTATGTGCTTTAGGTCACCTGAATAATAAAAAGAGCATTACTATATATGCTCATCTGTTTGGAAATCTTTCTCGATAAATTCTTACCGCAGCTGCCACTTTACTATGTGTTTTACCACAAATGAATAACATTTCAAGGTACTCGGCATTAGTAACGTGACCCATTTTGTAACTGATAATCCACTGCTTTGAAAACAAGCCATAAGTGGAATAAACAGCTGAAGTGCATTTCTTTTGATCTTACAATGTTGTCATTTTGTGCAATCTCATGACTAACGATGTAGATTCACTGAGGCAAATTTGGAAAACTTATATTAACAGTAACAGTGTGAATTGTTTTAATTTAAAATGTATTTGAAACATGCAGAAAATATTTATCTTTTAATCTCCTCTAAGAAATATTTGAAAAAGTATTTAAGTTTCGTAATATCTGCACATAAAACAAAGTTAATATTACGAAATTTTCGGCTCAAGTTTCCAACATGCGAGCAAGATATTTTTTCTAAGTACAGGTTCACATTCTTTGGTGTAATAATAGATTTATTTATTTGGGTGATTTCTTGTTGCAAAATATTTTATCAACATAATTTAAGCATTATAATTTATTGATTTGTTTATTTATTACAAATAAAACCATATTGAAGAATGCAGGGCACCCAAATTGTCCATCTTGCGTCACTACTCAAAGCAATGTCACTAAATATAGTAACAGGTCCCTAACTCAAAAATGAAAAGTCATAAATACCAAACTTTGCTTATAAGTTTAGTATCTTCCAAGGAAGCCACATGAAAGTTTTCAAGAAAGTCCCCCCGCCCAAACTATGCTTTATATGGAACAATTTTCATTATTTTCTCAAAAATGATTCTTTAATGATTTTCATTAAAATACTGTAAGTTTAAGATATTTGCATGACGAAAGAAATGTATATTCTGGGAATAGCTGTGAAGTGCTCTCTGTTCTGAATGACTTTTGTATAACTGGTACACCATAAGAGAGAGACAAAATCTTAACTGTACAAAAAATGTAGACCTTGTAGCGGGAACTACGATACCATTGTAAATGTCAATGTGATATGAAATAAGGTAACTTAATATTGTAGCACATATGTAAAATGTGAAGGAAGGCCAGCTAGCTATGAGAAGGAACAGAGTGCAGGTAAAAAGAGGACAGAGAAGGTGACAGAACAGCAACCCTGCTGCAGTGGTCACAGGCGCTTGCAAGAGATGAGTGAGAGAGATCTTGACACTTTGGGAAATTCCGAACTTGTCAGGACTTCAAATACGAGGGCAAACATTTTCATATCATGCGCAGGGGAGATCCAATAAGAGTAAAGCTTTTAAAACAGCTAGGCAAATGTAGCACCCCCGTGATGGTATAAAAGGGAGCACATGTAAAGCTTTGGCGTCTTATTGCTTTGCTGATTTTGGAGAGGAGGTAAAATTCACGCCATGTTTGTGGCGATGAAGCCAGCAATAGGAAACAGATTTAGCTTGGGGAGGTAAATCTCTGCAGATATGACCCTTAGAATTGTGTATTAAACAAAGCACAAGACTAGTGGCGTTGTAAAGTACTATTATTATTACTGCTAATAAAATTAAAGCTAAATCATCACAGACTTTCATTTCGTCTACTGTTACCACACCCTGGGGAAGAGTTTAGCAATAGGGCAACACACAAGTGTGCTAGGCTTCCAATTTCAGCTTAGACCAACCACCCACAACTCCATCACAGAAGGAAGGAAGGCAGTGCCCTGGGAGAGGTCCATCATAACCTCGTTAAAACACGCAATTTATGCAATCTTCGTTTTTTGTCAAGTTAACCATTTGCAACATATTCCTTGTTACTGGTTTGAATTTTCAAACGGGAAGTTGCTATTCATGGTCATGAAATTTCAGAGGCATCACATCGTTCTTGCTGTTCATCACGTTACATTCTGCGTCCTGCAGTGGAATGAGGAAGTTTATCTACAATAAGAAGAGTAAACAGAGAAGCTCATGTGAATGCACCCTTTATAATTACAACAAAATATGTCATGAAATTATTGCTGCAAACATTTATCTCAATTAATGTGAAGGACGTACAAAGTAACTATTTTGGTGATAATAGCTTGTAGAAGCCATAAAAGAAAAGAAAATTCTGATGTCTCGTATTCACATGACTTTCTCTACTCACTTTTCTACAACTATTCTTCTATCTATTTCTTGTTAATACAGATAAATCTTCATTTATACATTTTATTGTAGGTATAAGAAGACATTAAACTCAAACGAGTCAAATGCCAGTAGCTCTGTGATGGCTTTAAAATTGTTCTCTTTGCATGAACACAATAAACAAACAAAAAAATAATCTGTGTTACATTCACATGACTTTCTCTACCCTCTATCACTTATTAATGGGTATACAAACTATTCTTATGAAGCTTATTTTTCTATCTACTTCATTTTAATCGAGATAAACCTTTACAGAAATAGCTACATTACACATTTTGTTATAGATGCAAAGAGAACAGCGATAGTCAAATGTTTAACAACTGGACGCTATATGCTGCCATACTGTTTCCATGACATCGTGAGAAACAACTGAATGTTGACACTATTTTATAAGAATGAGCAAGTATTTAACAATTTGAATCATTAATAATGCATATCTCAGAAATGGCTGATGCCACAAAAAAGTTATTGAAATAAACTGTGTTTAAAAAAGATCTACATTTTTTGTGTAGTATATTTTCGTCTGTTACTTAAAGTTTATCAGTTATACAAGATTATACAAAATTCCATAAGAATGAAAACTTCACAGGCTATTCCCAGAAAATTCAAGATATACACTTTATTTTTATGTAAATATCTTTAATATATCATGTTTTAATCAAAATTGTTAGCCATTTTTTTTCATGATAATCTTTGTATCACATCTTTGGAAGGTACTGAAGCTAAATAACAAATTTGGTATTTATCTGACTTTTCTTTTTTAAGTTATGCTATTCACAGAAACACAATATATATATGGATGTTTAAATTTTTTTACTCAGGGGTCCTCAAAACATTTTTTTGATGGAATGGAATAGCTTCTCTACATACTATATACACAGTAGAGAAAGTAGCAAAGAAAGAAAAAGGAAAAAACAAGAATGATTTGCAGTTGGAGAAAGCTAAATATTTGAAAATTCAAACCAATGACAGAGAATATCCTGAAAATGGTTAATGCCATAAAACATTTTATTTTATATCAACTGTATGCTTTTGTGTAGTAACATTTTTTCTCTCCCTCTTACAATTTACCAATTATACAAAGTCATTCAGAATGAAGAGGATTTCACAGGCTATTCCCAGAAAATTTAACATATATATATTTCATTTGGTATTTTAATCAAAATCATTACAGCCATTTTTGAGAAAATAAAAAGTTTCAAAAAATGTTCCCTGTTAGTGTATTTTGGGGTGGGTAGATTTTCTTCAAAATCTTATCACATCCTTGGAAGATGCTCAACTCTAATACCAAGTCTTATATTTAACAGACTTTTTGTTTTTGAGTTATGCTGTTCTCTCTCTCTCTCTCTCTCTCTCTCTCTCTCTGTCTGTCATTAATACTCCAGACTCTATGGAGCATATGGAATAATCCTGGCTTAAGAAAAACTCCCACCTCCAGGTGACAATTGAACCCAGGACATCCATATTTGGAGGTTAGCATGCTAACCACCAGATACAGGGGCAGTCAAATACACAAAGAAATGCATCACTGAGTTGTTAAGCATGTTTTATTATGCCATAGGCTGGCACAAGAATGCATTACATAATCTATAATTATTATATGCATGGAAGATAAAGACTTTCCAAAAGAGTCAAGTGTTTGTTGATATAACTCTGCAACTGTTAATACATCACTAGTAAACCCTGATCAAATAAATAATCATGCAGAAAGTTGAATCAGACTTGAAAGATTCAATGCCACTTGATTCGAGTCTGATTCATGTTTCCAACTTATTGCCTATGCATGACTAGTGCAAAGTAACAATTATCAAATAATGATTTATTTTAATTATTGCTCACTATGCTATTACAGCTTGCTCTATATACAGTGTCATTATTGTAACAATTTGGGATATGCTATCATTGTTGAGATACAAGTCTCCTTACTGGGCTACTTTGTAGTACAGAGCCTTCATTTGAATGCGTGGCCAGCCTAACATAAATTTTGTTAGCACCGGGAAGCACACTGTGTCAGATATACACACATCTTTCATGCAAACTGTAACTATAATAACCACGTATCTTCATCATAGAAGACGTTGGAAATCATGTCCTTGTGCCAACATACACTTTTTAATGTAATTTGTATTAACACTCATTAATTCTTCATGGACATGTAGGTCAATAGAGGGATCATTAACATTATCCAGCACCCAACTGCAGAAATTAACTCTGCTCACATTATTGCAATTCCTGAACTACAGTTATCTTAGACAGTTTCAATTTTAAAAGCTTAATGGCATTCCAAGCCGAGGTTTGCAAAATTCCCTATTCCTCTCCAAGCTTTCTCAGAGATTCCTTTGGAGTTTGTTCTAACCTTTCTCAGTTCAAGTTTTATGTCTGAAAAAAAAAAGTGATTTACTTTTGGCTTCTAATCAAGAATAGTTTCCATTTTTCTAAATATATTCATGAGATTATGGATCATTTTTTCTGTGAGGTGCACAAACAGCAGGAAATCTGTGTCACTTCTCTACAAGAGTTTGTGGTCACATAGGAATCATACATGAAGATTCTGTGTGCTAAAGGATGCAGACTTTTTGGCATTATAAGAGCACTAACACACTGTAGCACTGAAATACGTAGTGTCACAACCTCTGTACAGTGCAGTACAGGGCAAGCAATTCCCTGTAATATGGCCACATGTCAAAGAAGGCTCTGTATAACATGTTTCAAAATGAATAGTAATTATATGAATAAAAACAAACCAATATTTCACCCACTCAAGTTCTTTTAGTACTCTCCTTTATTCTAAAGAATAGAACCAATCACAGAAATAAGCTTCTTTAAAGATAGTACAGGCCTCCTCTTTGTTTAAATACAAATTTCATGCTCTCAAACAAAATGTTCTTCTTTTTCTCCTATGCTGGGCAATACATGTCAAAAATGAAAATATCTGGTAATTATATCATTTAAGATTAACTATTAAGCACACAAGCAGTATTGCCAACCCTTGGTGATGAAAAGAGCCTAAAAGTGACTGTCAGAAATGGGCAAGTATGGAGAGGTTTATAAATAGGCATTATTTGGGTGCAATTTAGGTTTCATATCAATGAGGGAGATGGCAGGGACATCTCAAGCTTCTAAAATAGAGATTTCATTCAGCAATAAATTTCTGTTTCCATCGCAAAATACTAATGAGTAATACAGTCACACTGGGAAAGAAAATAAAAGAGAACAAAAACATGCGCATTCAGTACTCAATTACCACACAAATTTCATGTAATTTCGGTCAATTTGTAACACTCACTTAACATGATGTTTTAAAAGCCCTCATTTTCAACACCAGCTTTTCATTGACTGCCAGAATTGCTGCAAGTGGTGAGCAATTTCTCCATTGTGGCGGATGACAAATCTTTTTAGTAAGACATCACCAGGCGGGATTTCAAAGTTCATAATTCTGTCTTAGGTGTACATTTTCCCATATTGCTAGTTCTGGGGCACATTTTACTAGCTTCAAATTTTCTTGGATTGCCATTGTAATGCCAATTTGTCTTCCTGTTTCATTCCAATATTTCTGAAATGTTCTTTTGTATTGGTTTGTAAGTTTCTTTTTGTCTTTCCTATGTAAATCATGTTATAACTCTACCAGTCCTGCATCAGAGAGCACCACTGCCTGTCCTCGCCTTTGTACAGTCCAAATGGGAAAGTGCAAACAATTAGCATGTTCAGTGGTATTTGTAATGTATTTTCTGACCTTATCACAAAACATGATAACATTGTAAATAACATGAATACTCTATTTCATTTATGTTCCACCATTACGCAGTGTTCAAGAGTAAATCAGACTGTACAACACTTCCTGACATATGCACGTGGTTGTGCCGCGTTAATTTCTGTCTTTCCATTCCCAGTGCAGGACTGCACTCGCCTGCCAGGTAATACATTCAATCCACTCTAAAACAGCACAGATATCTCACAAAAATGCATAACAAATTGAATACATTGGCTCCAACAAAACTCTGTACTGAACACTAACAAATCAGGGAGTTACCAAGATTGATTGTGAAGACTGCCATGAAATATACATAAACCTAAGAAATGTAAAACTTAGGCAAATAGACAAAACTGCAGTAGCTCAATAGAATACGACATTTTAAAACAGCAGCAGAGCTCACAGTACGGGAAAAACCACATCACCACACGAGAAATGAATTTTGAAGTTCTCCGCTAGACAGATGCCAGTGCAACCAACACTGAGGAAAGGGATCCCCTTAAAGATGCCAATGATGAACATTGACAAAACATGCTCTGACTAAACTTAAGTATCACCATTCCACTCTCAATTTGAATTTGTTAAAAAGTTTCACTGTTTATAACCACTTGTAACAACTCAGTGTGTATATAATCAACTTCTCTTTCATATTTTACTGATTTTAATAGACAACAAAAACTGAAAATGGTGAAGTGTTTTGTAAAAATGGCTAAACTTGGCTCGGTCATTATGTAAACAAGCTGAAAATGCCTTTAGTGGCCTTCATTTGCAAACTAGTGGCTAGCTGTCTCTTTAAGTTGGCATCCTGCAATAAGGAAGTCAAGTTTAACACTCGAACAGAACATTTGTTATGAGCATTCACTGACATTGTTGGTCGAGATATTATTTTGGGTTCTTTCGAATAGAGCCCTGGAAATCCTAGACAGGCAGATATGCGTATCAGCTGGCAATGATTATTTTTTGTTTGTTGAATGGAACAGTTGCAATATGCCCACTTCCTCTGTCCTCACCCAAGAAATGCTTTACCTTCACAGGTGGATTGTCATTTCGAAAGATCCAAGCTGTGAATTACAGATCACAAAAAAATCTCCGCTCTCATCATCTTGCAATGAAGCAAATCATTTCCCACATCTGCTAGCTTTCGTTCTTAAAGGCTTGAATATGACTAGGGAACAAGCGTACATGGATCTTTTGTGCTTACCATCCCCAGGAGGTTATAGGCCGGCCGATATGCAGAGGTCCCTAATGATTCCTATCTTGATGACCTGATCACACCGAAGGGCTGCCCAGAAAAGGCTTCCCTCTGGTAGAACCAGGGAGAACTTGGCCCACCTGTGGCATGGCCAAGAAGAACTTTCTAACAAGCAAGTATCTATCTGACACTGTACAGCCCAACACGAAAGGGGAAGCGAAATGATAGGATATTTATGGTAGAAAAGGAAGCACCCCAGCATTCGCGTTGCCAAACATAGAACACCCATGGTGAGAGTGCCCAGCCTCAGGAATCAAACCGAGAACCTCCCTCGCACTTTACCATGGAGTCATCTCGCTTGATTTTAAAAGCCCTAGTTCACACCTGCACACAAACAAATGTTCTATATTCCCTCTAGAATGGAGAACAATCACAAACACAGGTCTGGAAGTAGCACCAACAGTTCCTTAGGTTGCATGCAATAAAATCAGGAAACAATCCATTATTTTTGGAAAATATGGAGTGTAACATCATCACTGATCTAGGACATACATTCTACAACAGGCTTATGTCATTTTTACTTTCTCTACCACGTACATAATAGGTTGAGAAAGATTATTTTAGAAAGATAATTTAGAAAAAAGTAAATTATTTTTTCATCCAAAAATTTGATACCAAGATTTCACCAGAAATACATGTTTTGAGGACTCCTGAATCCAAAAAAGCATTTTTAGAAAAAGGTCCAAGTGTGTGTTTGTGAACAGCAAAAATGAAAAGCAAGAAAAATACCAAATTTGTGTTTAGATTTAGTACCTGGAGATCTTCAATAACATCCTTCCACCCCAAACCAACCTTTATAACTGGCGTAACAGTTCTAGACACGTGAAAATCTTAATGACAGCTATGAAGCGAGTTACATACCAGATCAAGAGGTGACCGGTCGTCTGCATGCTGGAGTGCGTGGGACAGTCATTGTCAAATATTCGCACACCGATTAAGCACTGCACTACACGATAAACTTATAGTTATATACAGTATATTTAAATCCACCGCTGTAAAATGCCCTTAATATAAAAACACTGTCAACCATCTGCCTCCAGTTCTTCCACACCTGACAGCCCTTCCTCTTCTGCGGAATCACTCACGTCATTGCTGCTGTCGCTACTTTCTGCACCATTATCCTGGATGAGAATTTTTTCTAATTGATTTTCTGCAATTCCGTATTTTTTGAAATAATGATTCTCAATTTATTCAACATGTCGATATACATTTTCCCATTCTGGCCTTCCAATTTCTGCAAATTGCTGGCGACATAACTGCTCCAATCGTTTAGTTTAAAAGTGATATTTCTGCAGGCCACCCAGTTTTTTATATCAGCCCAGATTAATTCGATTGGGTTTAGATCTGGGTGATACGGTGGCAGTTTAAGTACATTATGGCGATGTTGTATTAATATCTGGCCAAGTATTATGAGTTATGACTTCTGAAGGGATTTCTTGGCTTTAACTAAGTTATATTTGTTTTACTCATGCTTTCATCAAAAGTTATATTATGCCTAAGCAACCAGGTTTTTATTTCTTCTTTCAAGGAATCTGAGGTAGGTTGTTTGTCAATTTGAGTGTTACCACATTGTGAAGCATTGCCGATAACCAGAATAGACCCAGCAGGTATATTAAGGTATCAACATGGTGTTTATTCACTTCATGTAATTTTCTGTATTCATTTCTTGATGAAAATCTCCTGTTTTTTGTTGCGACTTGTAAAAGAAGGGCATTTGGAACGAACAGCATGAACGATAATAAGTATTTGCCCTTTGGCAACAGGTGCCTGAAAACCTAACAAGATGCGGACACTTTCTATGCAGACTGTATGTGTTACGCACTGTGAGTAAGCAAAGGTATTATATCGCTTTCGTTGATAAAGCTAAACATAAACCATTCCTAGGCTCGGCAGCTGGGTTGGCAATCAAGGTCACGATTCCAGAAGTTTTGCGCCAGTAATACATGGAAGATTTTTTGAAATGTTTGGTTTTTTAAATAATGACACGATTTTGATTAAAATGCCATATATTAACAATACTTACATGACAAATAAAATGTATATCTTGAATTTTCTGCGAATAGCCAGTGAAGTCCTGTTTATCCCAAAGGAAATTAAAATAAATGAGATTGAATTTTATTTATCGACACTCTTTAACTGCTGTGGTCCTTATTGGGTGTGAAAGATTGGTAATTTTGCTCAGAGGCCTCTTTATCAAGCTTGAGGTTCTTTTATGTGCCGTAAATCTATAACATGGACCACCGGCTTTACTTCCCTTCTGAAGGAAGCCATGCTAAGGATTTTTACGCCTGAAAAAAAATCCATCACCCCCCGCCAGGTTTGAAACCATGACCTCAGGAACTAGAGGCTAGCACGGTAATCACTACACCACATTCCAAAAGAATTTTGTATAATCATGCATAAGTTGGAAACGTACTACACCAAAAATTGTATGTCTCTTTAAAACACACAATTTATTTAAAATAACTTTTTTTATGGATTAGCAATTTTCGAGATATCCATTATTAATGGTTCAATTTGATCAATACTTAGCTGTTCTTTTCTAGTCCTGTTGATTTTCAACTGTTTCTTACAATGTCATGGAAAGGGTATGGAGCATATAGCGTGCAGTTGTTAAACATTTGACTATCGCTGTTCTCTTTGTATCTATAACAAAATGTGTAATGTAGCTGTTTCTGTAAAATTTATCTCCATTAAAATGAAGTAGATAGGAAAATAAAACTTTGTAGCAATAATTGTGTACCCACAAATAAGCGATGGAGGTTAGAGAAAGTAAGTGTAACAAATCAGATTTTTCAGTTAGCACCACTGTGCACTGATACAACTCTGTTGAAATGTGTACATAAGGCTGATGTAACAATCTGAGACTTTGTTAACGGTTTAGTCATTCTATATTTAGTGTAACTTTTGCTGACTTGAACACCTATCATTTGAGTCAGTATACTACAACATTACTTGCTGTCACTCAACCAGCATTATCATTTAAAATTTCAAGTCGTTTAAAATATTTTCAGTATATTCTAGAGCAAGGGGAAATGTACATGTCCACCAACATCTTTTACTTGAACAAGAAACATATGCAAGTGGTACTAATGCCCACAGACATGTTTACAACGCTTTTAAACTCGTGTAAGTGTAGTGAGGTTCACAAATATTCATTTGAAGACAGTTCTATTTTTATTTGTGGGCAGTTGCAGCTAAGTGTGGAGAGCTAATGACATCTTATATCTGGAACAAAGAATACTCTTCAAGTCACTTGTATATCACTGCCTACTGCATAGCTTATCTATGAATTTTGGGTGATCTGTCTTCTGATGTTCAGAGTTATTCTGCAAACCATTCTGTGCATTCGATATTTCTATATTAAGGCAATGCAATGGTGTTAAATTCAAATGACTTTCTCTAACCCCTTGTGTTTATTAGTAGGTATACAAACTTTTCTTATTAAAGCTTATTTTTCTATTTACTTCACTTTAATCCAAATAAACCATTGCAGGAATAGCTACATTACACATTTCGTTATAGATACAAAGAGAACAGAGATAGTCAAATGTTTAACAACTGGACGCTATATGCTGTTTCCATGACATCACGAGAAACAACTGAATGTTGACAGGACTTCAAGATAATGACCAAGAAATGAACAATTTTAACCTTTAAATAATGGCTATCTCAGAACCACTTATTCCAAACACACACACAAAACAACAAAAAACTTATTTGAAATAAATTGTGTTTTATAGAGATCTACATTTTTTGTCTATAACTGAAGTTTAGCAGTTAAACAAAATATACAAGATTCCTTCTGAATGAAGAGCACTTCACAGGCTATTCCCACAAAATTCAAGATATACATTTTATTTGTCATGTAAATATCTTTAATATATGGTATTTTAATCAAAATCATTTGAGCCATTTTTTAGAAAATCAAAATTTTCAAAAAATGTTCCATATAAAGAGTAGTTGGGGTGGGGGGTTTTCTTGAAAATCTTTGTGTCGCATTCTTGGAAGATACTGAACTTATGGCACTTATCTGACTTCTCATTTTTGAGTTATGCTGTTCACAGACATATGGATATGTTTTCAAAAATGCTTTATTTGGATTCAGGGGGTCTCAAAACATGTTTTTCAGGTGAAATCTTGGTATAGCATTTTTGGGTGGAATGCAACATCTTTTCTATCGACTAGGTATGTGGTAGAGAAAGTAAAAATGAGTATTTTAACAACATAGGTGATTGGAATTTTATGTGCAGTATATGTTTTACGTTCTGTGTATATGGTAAAAGCAATGAGAATTGTAGATTTTTGGATTTTCATGGATATATAGGCATTCCTGTTAACCAAAGGTGTTGGCATGAACAAACTGATCGAAACTTATTAATGCTCCACATACGTTATTCAACACAAAGAATGGCGACTCCGCTTATAAGTGTGTACGCTAAGCTCCGAGCCTTCTAGTTCACAATGGAAATTGAGAATGACAGTCTTTTACCATTCCTGGGTATCACAAACATGAGACACATCATCAACATCAGTTTTGGAGCGTATAGGAAAACTTCCCACACAGATGATTGCATCAAAAGCAATAGCTTCAACCCCAGACCACATCAACATGCACAATTTGGAGTTTAATTCACAGGCTACTCAATGACGAAGAGGAGTGTAGGCAGAACCTAAACACAGCATCCCATGTGTGTGTGTGTGTGTGTGTGTGGTTTAACACCGTTCTTACTACACCACAGGCACTGATAATGAAATGATAAGTGGGAAAGGAAATGTTCCAGACCTAAGTTTAGAATACTTCCCTAACATTTGTCAGTTATGAGGACTGCAGACCTCCAGTTCACAAGTCCATGTCTTAATATGGCTTCAAAAGAACCTTCACAGACAAAGCTATAACAAGATTACAGAAGTCAGTAAACTCAATAAAGAAAAAGGATTCAAGAAATTTGTTAAGTTCACATATCAGAGTAAATTTAAAACCTTTTAAAGAATACAATATAAACCTGGCTACCCACAAGTATAATATAAAAAACTGTTATGCAGTTCACTCAAAGACAAAATTGCACCCCAAAAAAGTGCATGTACGCTAAATGGATTGCTCAAACTGTCACCTGGATACCAGACTCAAGCACCATTTAAGAAATGTCAAATAAAACAAGCTGATAAATAGCAGCCAACTGTCAACATGGGACAAAATACATATCCTGAAGAACAAGGATCACATGATAATGATGATGAAAAATTGAGTGGTGGTTCCGATAAAACAGACATCTTTGATTATTTGCCCTTCTTAGATCCTCCACTTCCAACAAAAAGGAGCCTAAGGATATGAATCGATATATGACAAAGCACTCACGTAGTATATGCTGTGAGATTTCATTTTCCCTTCCACATTTCCTGCATAAAGGTTCTTGTATAAGTCCCATTATAAATAGATGTCTGTGCAGTGTTTTATAGCCTATAAGTTAGCCAACAACATCTAGATCTAGTTCAATTCAAAACAATCTTACTCTACGTTAATATTGTAATGAAAAGAAGCTAGAAACAGTGATGTGTATTGAATTTATTTAAAGGTGAGTCGGAATTGTTACACTAACATCACTTAAGTTTACTCACTTAACATGTTTCGGGAAACCGTTGTTCCCATCCTCAGAAGGTTATTAACTCGACTGGCCCATGTTGTTGGTGTTTCCGTTTTTTGGACTGGATCCTGTGGTGGCATCTTGTGGTGGAGAAATGTACTTCCAGAGAGGATTTGGTGGCGGCAAATCAAAATTCATTAGATGTGTGTTGTGTTTTAGAATGGTGATCTTCTCCCATGCATCTAATTTGGCTGGTTTGACTAATGTAATATTGGGTTTGATGTTGTGATTAGTGATCCAAAAATGGTGTGAAACTGCAGGTTTGTCCATTTGTTTGTATTTAATACATCTCATGTGCTCCTTTAGCCTAGTTTCTAAGTTTCTTTTTGTCTTACCTATGTATACTTTATTGCAATCTGAACAATTGATTTTATAGATTCCAGCTTTTTTGTCTTGTGGAATGGGGTCTTTTGACTTGTTACAAAGTAATTTAAAATCAATTGTTCAGATTGCAATAAAGTATACATAGGTAAGACAAAAAGAAACTTAGAAACTAGGCTAAAGGAGCACATGAGATGTATTCAATACAAACAAATGGACAAATCTGCAGTTTCACACCATTTTTGGATCACTAATCACAACATCAAACCCAATATTACATTAGTCAAACCAGCCAAATTAGATGCATGGGAGAAGATCACCATTCTAAAACACAACACACATCTAATGAATTTTGATTTGCCGCCACCAAATCCTCTCTGGAAGTACATTTCTCCACCACAGGATCCAGTCCAAAAAACGGAAACACCAACAACACGGGCCAGTCGAATTAACTTCTGAGGATGGGAACAACGGTTTCCCGAAACATGTTAAGTGAGTAAACTTAAGTGATGTTAGTGTAACAATTCCGACTCACCTTTAAATAAATCTTACTCTGCTTACCGCCTAGACCTGAAATTAATTCATGGCTGCAGTTTGTTTATTCCAATATTCAAGATGAGCCCTACAGGTTATCTCATACTTGACACTTCTGGGAGAAATGCCACAAAGGGCCATGTCTCCTATAAAATTTAGCCCCAAGTCCTTCTTTGCAAGCAAGTCTGCTATCTCATTACACATGCAGGGACGCAAACCAGTGACCAGCAGCTGGCACAGAGTCTATCCAACATCCTTTGACATTTCCACACCAATTTGGATGTGGTTTTAACCGCTTTAAGGGCATTTAAGCTGCCTGGCTATCCAAGCAGATAATCATGTTTGCCTGGAAAGCAAAGATATACAAAGGTCACTCCAAAATTAATGCACTTTTTTTTAAATCTATGGTTCATTCTACATCTTTGCAATTTACGGAATTCATAGATACACCCTTCCTGCTTGTATTAAAATTTAGTCCAACCCGTTTCCATGAGTGGCACTATCATAGCATGTCTTCAAGATGTCTGATGCAGTTGATATTCATCAAAAGCAATGTGCTGTTATAGAATTCCTGTGCTGTGAGAACAAGACAGTGGGAAACATCCATAAGAGGTTACAGAAGTTTACGGAGATACTGCTGTCGATTGCAGTACAGTTAGTTGGTGGGCAAGCAGATTACATAGTGAAAGTGGGCACGCCAATATTCGAGATACTCCTCCACACTGCACAAACTCTTGACAATGTGCGGAGAGTTATCGACTGGTTTTGGCTGACAAATGCTTCACACACTATGTTGGAATTGAAAAAGGTTTGTGCAGGTGGGTTCCAAGGAGGTTGATAGAGGCTCACAAAGAAACCTGAAAAAGAGTGGCAGCGAACGTTTGGAACAGTATGGGAATGGTGGAAATGACTATCTTACAAGAATTGTGACAGGTGATGAAACATGGCTCTATTTTGAACCAGAGACAAACAGACAATCCATGCAAACTCGCCTACAGACCTTTGGCTGGAAAAGTTATGGCCACAGTGTTTTTAAATTTTTAAGGACTCTTGCTTGTGGATATCATGCCACGTGGAACCACCATTATTTCTGACGCATATGTGGCAACTCTGAAGAAACTTCAAGCTCAATTGAGACGTGTTTGACCACATCAGGAGAAGCAGGATGTTTTGCTGTTGCACGACACAATGCACAGTCACATGTTAGTCAGAAAAAAATGGACGAGATTAGCAAACTTGGATGGACAACAATGAAACACCTGCCTTACAGTGTGATTACCATCTATTTGGTAAAGTGAAGACTTCCCTTTATGGAATAAGGTTTGAATATGATGACTGCCAAACAGTGGCTCAAGCGTGCTGGTCCAGATGTTACCATGCAGGTATACAAGCCCTAGTTCTAAGGTGGCATAAGGCAGTTGAGAGGGATGGGGATTGTGTGGAAAAATGTTATGCTTCTAACAGATGTATCTACACCTGTAAAAATAGTTAAGCTGTAGAATGAACATGCAATTTACAAATAAATATTGTGTATTACTTTTGGAGTGACCCTCATATCTTCCCAGGGTAATGGCAAGCCTGGTTCTAGAGCCCCAGCTCCATCCTACTTTATAACCAGGGGTCGTCAGTGAACCACATCTGACAGCATTATGAAGTTTGATGTGCCCCTCCAGATCAGCTAAGCAAATTCATCTCCCCACCTTCTGGAGGGGGCCAATTTTCAACACCAGAAGCTGCCACATCAAGGAAAGCACCTTCAGGTTCATCCATCAGTTGCTCCAGACGCTCTTAAAACATGTTTTCTGATCAAAACAAGTGAGTGAAGTTTCCAACTCATTATGTTCTAAACATTTTTAAATTTAAGGTTGAGAAGTTTAGTCAGGAGCACTTGCCTCTCGTGTTACTACACATTAGCTTAAAAATGACCTTGGTTATTCTGAGATGCTGTAACTTAATGCAATTCCACAATTACTTCAAAATTTTGCTTCCAGTTGGCATTATTAGGGTTAATTTACAAATGTCATAAGCAACCCTTTGTTAAAACTGCAATTCCAACAATGTAATAAAAATGAGTACATTACTGTAATCTCTACGTGTTGCTACATTGTGACAACAGCTTTGAGACAGCGGCTGTCATTGAATTTCCTGTTAAAGAGGGAGAATCTGCTGCTGAAGTTCAGCAAGCATAGGCAGATGGTGAAACCGTTCAAACATGAGCTGTCTCCATGGTACACAACAAAACTTGCACTTGCAGATAGCGCAATGCAGCAAATCATTCAAAGCTTGTGCTACGTTTATTAACTGAAGCCCACAAAGTTCAAAGAAACATCAACCAGAGATGAAAGCTGGTTCCATCATTATGAGACTGGAGGCATACAAAACGTCTTCAGGCAGCCAGAACAGACTTCTACAGCAAAGGAATTTTCACTTAAAATATGTGCAAAGAAATGGAGACTATATAGAAAAGTGACACAATAGTCTGTAGATTAAGATAATATACATGGTTGACTAAAAATTATATTGTTACATTCACATGACTTTTTTCTACTCATTCTGCTACAAACTATTCTTACTATACAGGTTATTATTCTAGCTTCTTCTGGTTAATCCAGATAAACCTTAAATTCAGTTATATGATACAGAAGGCAGAGCAATAGTCACATTTTTAAAGAGCATTTGGTATAAGATGACTCATTCACTTTCCATGCCCATGAGAAAAGAAAGAAAGGAAAAAAAATAATTACTTCCCATTTGACAAAACTAAAGTATTTGAAAATTGAAAGCAACAACAAGGAATAAACAGTTAACTCCACAAAACACTTTATGACAAATTGTGAGCTTTAACAAGATGTGTATTAAGATTTTCTCTCTTACAAAAATCATTCAGAATGGAGAGGACTTCACATGTTATTCTCAGAAAATTCAAGATACATATTTTGATCACAATCGTTACACCTATTTTTGAGAAAACCAGGTCACATCTTTGGACGATGCTCAACGTAAATACCAACTTTTAATTTTTGAGTTATGCTGTTCATAGACACACACACACACATTTTCTAATTTTTTTTCTTTTTAAGATTCAGGGAGCCTCAAAACATGCATTTCCAATTAAATTACTGTATCAAATTTTTGGGTGGAATACAATATTTCCTCTACTTAAGGTAAGTAGTAGAGAAAGTAATTAATATTGATTCATAACAATTGGTTGCTTGTGACTTCCTTTGTTTTACTCTGGCTGTAAGCTGATTAAACATGGGAATAGTTCCCTAGGCCACGGGTTCAAACGCCGTGGAGGGCAATGGATTTTTTTTCGGGCATAAAAATCCTCAGCATGGCTTTCTTTTGAAGTGAAGTAAAGCTGGTGGTCCATGTTGTAGATTTATGGCACATAAAAGAACCTCAAGCCTGATAAACAGGCGTCTCAGCAACATTTTCGGTCTTTCACGCCCAACATAGAATGGGACGCTAAGAACCATAGCAGTTAAGTGTGTCCATAGATAAAACTAAATTCATTTCAGAGATGGAAAGTTAAATCTTACAGCCAATCACGACTTATCATTGTTGTACCCTACATACCATTAATCTCGAATATTTCAAAGACAACTTGGAATACTTGCTTGTACTTACATCACGCAGTCTGCCATCTCCTCCATTGTGTTTAGGAACCAAGAATTAACTTTAAAACAGTTTTAAGATTTCTTCAATAAGCAGATAATTATTGTCTACAAGTATTTGGTATATTAAGATTGCAATATCTGAAAGTAAAATCAATACTAAAACCAAAGTTGACTTGCTATCCATGCCTTGCATTACTTTTCCTTTATAGAGCAAATGCTGTCCTTGTTTATTCCTTTCAAATACTTGTGTTCTCTGAAATTAAACCCCAAGACAGATTTCTGTTTACAAAATGTTTTTGGTGCAGTTCCAAACTTACCTAAACTTTTTAGTTCATGGTCTGGCCAGAGAAGGTACTTTGTAGCTATTGTATTTTATGAGCTGCCAACATTGGAGCGACAAATACTGCAAGATCAAATGGTTATATTGTTTAAAGTGAGCATGCTTCCTTTATAGCCATACAGCAAGACACGAAATGAGTATGAAATGAGCGGGGGCCATCAGGACTTGGTGAGCTGCAGTAAATTAACAGGGTCCTCTGGTTTCGACATTTACGCAAGCTTATGTTTAGCTTAGTGTGTTTGTATAAAGTGGATTCAAATAACTAGCATGATATCAGGGATGATGTACGGTATATGGGTAGCAGCTGCATTCAGTATAAACATGGAGCACACATATCTAGAGGTTATCTTTATTACTTTTATAACATTATTAAATGTAGTGAATACTACTTGACATTGTGGTTAGCATTTTTTGACAATCTGTTCCTAGTTCTCTTCCTGAGTGAGGAAAATGATGTATTATATGTCCAACAGATATCACTCTATATCATATGCTAGCTCTAAGGCAATGCTGGCAACGTATGAAAATCTAATGCCACCAAAGCCTGTAAGATACTCAGCCTCAAGGCGTAGCCAAGAATTTGAGGGCCCTCAACCTCAAAGCGTAGCCAAGGAATGTTTTTTTGGGAGAGGAGTGTAGCAGTTGCGTTCCTAAGCTTAGGTTTCTGATTCACGAGAGTTTAGGTTACGTTTACTTTTTTTTTTATATATAAGCTTAGGTTTCTGATTTAATTTTATATATATCCTTGTTTTAATTTGTTACCAGTGGTTACATCTAAGCACGCGAGCGTTCCTAAGCTTAGATTCCTGATTCACGGGAGGTTAGGCTAGGTTTAGTTTTTTATATATATAACCTTGTTTTAATTAGTTTGCAGTGGTTACATCAAAACACACAAGCAAAGCGAGCGTGCGTTCCTAAGCTTAAGTTTCTGTTCACGGGAGGTTAGGTTAGGTTTAGTTTTTACTTCCTCTACTACGTATAGTAAGTAGGGGAAGTATTGCATTCCACCCAAAAATTCGATACCGAGATTTCACCGGAAATACATGTTTTGAGACCTCCTGAATCCAAAAAAAGCATTTTTGGAAACATGTCCGTGTGTGTGTCTGTCTGTGAACAGCATAACTCAAAAACGAACAGTCGGATAAGCACCAAACTTGGTATTTAGGTTCAGTATCTTTCAGAGATGCGACACGAAGGTTTTCAAGAAAATCCCCCCACTCCAGACTACCCTTTACATGGAAGATTTTTCGAAAATTTTAATTTTCTCAAAAATGGCTCTAACGATTTTGATGAAAATATCATATGTTTAAGATGTCATGAGAAATGAAATGTATATCTCGAATTTTCTGGGAATGTCTCCAAATGTATTCTTCATTGTGAACGACTTTTGCATAACTGGTAAACCATAAGAGATAGACAAAATTTTACTACACAAAAAATGTAGATCGCGTTAAAATACACAACTTATGTCATATACATTTCTTTTGTTGAGTGAACCGTTTTCGAGATATTGCTAGTTATTTCCTTAAATTTTCCAATACTTATACTTTTTCTCAAATGCGTTATTCATTTTTTACTTTCTCTACTACGTATAGTAAGTAGGGGAAGTATTGCATTCCACTCAAAAATTCGATACCGAGATTTCACCGGAAATACATGTTTTGAGACCCCCTGAATCCAAAAAAAGCATTTTTGGAAACATGTCCGTGTGTGTGTCTATGAACAGCATAACTCAAAAACGAACAGTCGGATAAACACCAAACTTGGTATTTAGGTTCAGTATCTTCCAGAGATGTGACACGAAGGTTTTCAAGAAAATCCCCCCACCCCAGACTACCCTTTACATGGAAAATTTTAATTTTCTCAAAAATGGCTCTAACGATTCTTATTAAAATATCATATGTTTAAGATACTGTCATGAGAAATGAAATGTATATCTCGAATTTTCTGGGAATGTCTCCAAAAGTATTCTTCATTGTGAACGACTTTTGCATAACTGGTAAACCATAAGAGATAAACAAAATTTTACCACACAAAAGATGTAGATCGCGTTAAAATACACAATTTATGTCATATACATTTCTTTTGTAGAGTGAACCATTTTCGAGATATTGCTTGTTATTCCCTTAAATTTTCCAATACTTATACTTTTTCTCAAATTCGTTATTCATTTTGTTTATGTCCTGCACATGCAAAGAGAATGGAATGCGCCACATAGCAACCAGCTCTTAAAATATTTGACTATCGCTTAAAACCTACCATATTCCCCTTGCATCTACAAGAAAATTACCAATAAGATTGACATCTCGATTAACATGAAGCATATGGAGAATAGGCGTTTTTCCTTAAGTTTTAGTCCCACTGTATCTAAACTCATATGTATGTCAATGCACACAACAATGTAGCAGCCGCTTGCTTTTTCAACAATGAGCAATACATTGTTGATAAAGTAAAGGCAGGAGAATACAAATCAGTTACGTCTGATTGACTGTTGAAGGAGGATGTAATTTTACTTATTATAGTGAGTGGTGAAATACTTTTATCATGGCATACCGAATGTGAACTGGAAGCTGCAGGCAATAGTTCAGAAAACGTTTCAGAAGAAGGAAACCATACTAGTGTAGATAGCATTCGTCCTACAGACAATGATGATAGAAGTGACAATTTTCAAACTGTGGAAGTGGTTCAATCGAAAAATAATAACATCAATTGGAGTTTAGACCCTTTCCACAACATGGAAGAGCATCCACTGCTAACATAATCAAATAAACACCTGGTCCAACCAGATATTTTTATGTCCTGGACATGCAAAAAGAATGGAATGCGCCACATAGCAACCAGCGTTAAAATATTTGACTATCGCTTAAAATCTAGCATATTCCCCTTGCATCTACATGAACATTACCAATAAGATTGACATCTTGATATCTCGATTAACATGAAGCATATAGAGAATAAGCGTTTGTATAAATAGTTTGTACAAGAGTAGAGAAAGTCATGTGAGTGTAACACATCAGATTTTTTTATGTAAGCTTACGTTTCTGAATTCACGGAAAGTTAGCCTTAGGTTAGGTTTTTTTTATGTAAGCTTGCGTTAACTATCTACCACTGTTAGAGTAAACGAACTTCTTTATTTAATGGAAATAACAAACGTTCACAAAAAGAATATAAAAATTACAATTTTGGTGCAGTCTTTCTTACTATGAATGCATTGCGCTTTTGTCAGTGGCAACACTAAACGAAGAAGAAATTCTAGTAACAACACATCGCATATTTAGCGGATTTCACCTTTTCATTTAGGTTGGCAGTTCCCACTTTGCATGTGATTTAGGGAAAAAATGGCTACGTTTGTTGTGTTCATAACGTGAATTGCCTATAAAAGTAAAACACCTAAAAGGGGCGGGCACCAGCTATTGAAGAGATCACATCCACTTCTAAACTCACTCTTAAGGTAATTTATTCACATTCCTATTGCTTTTATAACCATTTTCCAGGAAGAGAACTAAGAGCAGATTTGCCACATATTTAATTACTTTTGTTCCATATTAACATTTTACACAACTCCCATCACGAGACATTGTGGGAGAGTCCTTTTGGTACCAACATTAAGGGCCTTAAGCCACAAGATGTAGCCAAGCATTAAGGACCCTAAGCTGCAAGCTGCAGCCATGGGATAAATAGACGAGTGGAGCAGATGCATCCATGCGACTGTTCCTAGTCATAGGATCAGTGAGGACACACTACAATGATCCATGATTGCGTTTTTATGGCAACAACCCTTTAGTCACATTTTGTTTTCTTCGGTTGGCAACTCTTCATAACAAAATGTCGCCAATAGTCACTATATAAACATGGCTGCTAGAAAGCAGGGTGGGTGGGCAAAATAACTTTGTTCTGGCAACAAATGCACAAAACAATCCCCATTCCCTACTGACACCTGTGGATATCAAAACATCTTGTTTTCATAAGTATTTATGTTGAATTATGCTCCTACCCACATACTGTACTAGTGCCAATATCAGAATTATGCAGTAAAAAGGAGACAAAAGCAAACTTGAGATGCTTGACAAAATCAAACCACTATTTTCATGGAATATGCTAATATGATTGGATTGACAACTTCCTCCACGCACACAGAGTAGTAACAAAATGGAGTACTTTGTTTACCTTTTGCAGTAATTTTGGTGCAAAAGGGAGCGCAGGTGATTTACATGTCTTTTAATTGTTTACATCTCGTGAAGCAACTATTAGATAGTTTTTCGTTCCTAAAGTCCCAGTTTTAGTAATAGGTAAGTATGGAACTGTTACCAATGGTGCTATTCTGACTGCTTAAAATAAATCAAGTGTTCAGAATAATCAGTGAAGCGTAACTTTTAGTACGTGTTACTGCACTAAATAAATACAGTTTCTCTCCATTCACTGCAATTTTAATTTCTTGATAAAACTTTTTATTTATGTTTGTCATAATATTACAAACATATATGCAATAATGTACAACTTTTAAGGTACTAAAATCAAATGGGTTTAATGACCTACTCTTTTAACACAAATACATTTTTTTTTACTCACCAGTTGTTGTTTATGAGGTGGGTGGTCATGAGAGAAAACCTACAGCTTTCTTCAGAATTAATTCAACACCCTTTACTGTTTACACTTGAGCACATGTATACTAACAGAGTATTATAATTTAAACGAACTACTATTTTCTTTTGCTTTTTTTTGTATGTTCATGGAATTTATTTTATGCGAGCAATGCTCCAAAGTAACAAAACTGGCCTTTGCTATTCTAAATTTAAATGTCAACGTAATTTCAAAGCACTGGAAGGAGAGGAAACAAGTATAGTTTGAGGACAGCCTAATCTTTCCCTTATTTTTTCAACAAGTAATATTGAATAACCTATTCAGAAGTTATGCTATGTAAACTGGTCTCTAATTACTTTTAGGGGATTGGAACTTTAAACACTTTTAAGTCCTTAATTTAATGTTCTTGCTAATTTAACCAAGGATGCTTGAGGCATTCGGCTGCTGTGGCACGTCGGTTTGGGTCAAAATCCAGCATCGGGCGAAGGAAAGCTGTAAACTCTTGTGCTTCTTTGGGATCCCATTCATATTTTTCCGTTAACACCTCATACAGTCCCCAAGGTTTGAGTCCAGTTATATGCCGAAGTTCACATTTCTTATTGAAGAACTGCCGAGAATGCTTCCCAGACATTGCGATTCTTCGAGGAATTTCTCCTAACAACTCAATGATATGAGCCAAGTGATCTTCGTCCCTAGAATAGTCTTCACCGGAGTGAGGTTCAAATAGATAATCGCCAGTTGCAAGCTCAAAGGCCATGCATGCTGTGCTCCATATATCTGCAGATGTTCCATACCCAGCTCCAAGAAGAACTTCCAAAGAGCGATACTGCCGTGTCTGTATATCTTCAGTGAAGTGTCTATTGACCCAACAGGCATTACCTAAATCGGCTATTTTCACCTCCACGTCGCACTCTTCTAGTGCTGCATCAGCCTGCCTGGATTTTGGTTCCTGGTTGAAACTTGTAAAATTTACAGGAGGGCAAGGATAAGCTTCTGATTCTGTTTTCTCACTTTTCTCCAGAGATTCCTCTATTATCTTTATCTCCCTATCTGATACCATTAAATCTCTTCCACCTTCTCCACAGTTCTTTTCTTCAAAGGACTGCTGCGTATTCATTTCTTCGCTTCTTGTGGCATCATCTTCCATTGATTTGTTACAGTGGTCAGTCTTATCACAGCCATTTTGATAAGCTGTATCTATTACTTTACACTCTGAGATGCCATCACCTCTAACTTCGACTTTAGTTGTAGCATTCTCTTCATCAGACTTATCACGTTGCATTAATGTGGTATCGCCTGCCATGCTTTGATAACTGGTTTCTGCGATCTCTTTTTGCTTTTGTTCTTCTATTTCCTCAATCTGCTCCATCTGCTTTTTCAGGAGTTCTGTTTGTCTTTTGGCTTTCTTCTTCAACTTTTTCTTTTTGTTCCTGGACATCTTAGCATTTGGGTTGGGCTCCTGGAATTCTTTTGGTGCAGTACTTATAAGAGAAACAGGGAGTTTCAATCCCATTGTATGTAATTCTGTGGCTTCTGTTGCTAGTCTTCTAATATAGGCTTCATCGACACAAATGAGAACATTTTCGGGTTTGATATCAGTATGGATTATCTTACATTTGGTATGCAGATAATCGAGCCCTTCCAGGACTTGCCTTATGATAGACTTGACATTGGCGCGTGGTATTCCACGGTAATTGCTTCTGATAATTAGCTTCAACAAATTATGACCGAGCACTTCAAACACCATACACACGTGCGTGCCAT
Source organism: Deroplatys truncata (assembly GCA_030765065.1). Taxonomy (NCBI): domain Eukaryota; kingdom Metazoa; phylum Arthropoda; class Insecta; order Mantodea; family Mantidae; genus Deroplatys; species Deroplatys truncata. The sequence continues at coordinate 129,763,029 of CM060989.1, read as the reverse complement.
TCACACCGCTTATTTTAAAGTCGTTAAGCAGCTGTACTGTCTTATTTCTCTTCGGGTCGTTCATATCACTCTCACGTACCACTTTCAACAGTTTTATTTCATCCAGTGCTGTTTCCGTGAAGTGTGAGGCGCTTTTCACAACTTTTAAAGCAACAAACTGCTTGTCAACTAGATCCCAGCATAACCACACAGTTGAAAAGTGACCCCAACCTAACTTCCTAGTGACGTGATATCTACCCTGGAAGAAGTCTCCTATTTTCACTGGATGATATCCACCCTTGCAGTAATCTGCAGGATCTTCCTGTTCTTCTTCGTCAGAGCTGAAGTATTCGTCCTCATCATCTTCGATTGTTTCATTGGAAGACGAATGACACGGATCTGTCTTGTTCGAGTACCGTGTCTCTCGGTTGCCATGTTCTTCATTCTTACCCTTTCTTTTCCCAGGTTTATGACGTTTCTTCTTGGCCTTAATGGCAAGGACCCGTCTATTTACATCTGTTTTTGAATTCATGATACAAGATATATTCTTACACTATATACGAAAAGGTAACATTTTCGTCGAAGTCGTTAATGTTTGAGTATGGCGGCCGGCCACAACAAACTTTCCACTAACTCAGATGGCGCAACAAACGTTGTCTTAGTGATTGTTCAACAAAGTAACATGTGCACAAGGAAGCGAAAGTAAAAGTCCTGTAACCTCATAGTGACCCGTATCGCTATTTTGAAGATAAATAATTCAGTGTTAGTTTTCTCAATAAGAAATGCTTAATTACTATGGGTGTTATAGCTATATGAGTAAAAAGCATTACCAACCTCAACTTGGCTGCAAATTAGCTGAAGGCCTTCGGTTATTAGTGATAGTTATCGGTCCGATACAAGTTATATATAGGTCGGAAAAAGATTAGAATGACCTTGAGATCTTTATCTACGAATGTATCACGTGCATGTAGTGATAATGAGAAGTGTTCTTTATTCATAACCGTAGTGCATAACCATATATTTCATACTTCAAATAATCATGGAATGGTTCTGTGTTTGCCTCTCAGAATGCAGCACTTGTTTCCTAATGTGTAAAAACCGCGCGAAAGTGTTGATAGTTTTATACCACAAATGAAATGTGTGATGGTATTTGTGAGAAGTCTGTAATGTGAAATATCTCGATATTCAGGTCGTTTTTTATACGTAAATAGAGAAAAATGGCCCAAACTTCCATCACTCACTTTTTCAGTAAACGAAAGAGAGGTGCAGAAGATACGAAAAGCAAGGCCAAAGTTGTAGTCTTAGATTCTTCGAATTCGACAAAAATTTCATCTCCACTTCCATTGTTTAAGGAAAGCATAATTAGTTCAGATTGTGTGCAGAGTGAACTGTCGCACAAAAACATATCGCCTGCAGTAAACAGAAGAGTGGTAACTTCAGTTTCGCATAATTTGGGAACCGACAAACCGAAAATATCAAAACCTACAAACAAGCGAAAACCTGGAAGCAAAGGTTGGAAGGCTGTTTCAAATTGCGATATACGAGGGGCTCTGACGCAGAAGCCTCGTGCGGAGCTTGAAGTTCTACTTCCATCAACAAAACCCACTGAGCAAGAAACTAGTGTAACCGACAAGGTAATTATTATGTGAATGTTTATTGAGTATCAAGATAATTACAATCAGATTGGAGGTGACTGCTTTTGGTCTGGCCACTTTCCCTTCCTTTGGTTGCAATTTTAGTTAATTATTAATACATTCAGTTGTTATTCTCCTGCCTTTTTCTTTCCACTGCCCAAAACCATTTGATTTTATCTGTGTAAACTTCTAACTTTAATTTTCTTTAATGCTATCTCATTTCCGAACAAGTCTAGAATACTGGTGTTACACACCATTTATTTGCAATTAATGGATTCTTCCCTCTTTCTTAGTATCTTTGCATTCAAATAAAATATTTACGCTCTCCTCCTGTCCATCATTGGGCATATTCCTTCAGTTTTTTTAAATCCTTTAATCTCCACATCCCTAATCTAAACCAAGCAATATCTTTCCTCTCCAAGCTGCTGCACATACATAATATATTCTGTTCTGTAGTCAGTATTGATGTCTAAAAGTGGTTTTCTCATTTATTATTACCTACACATTCTGTCTATCCATATCTTCAAATGGACATTATTCCATATCTGGGTAAGATAAACTTTGATATTGGCCAGTGTCGTTATATATGCAATTAAGGGCCCAAAGTTGCAAGGCGTAGCCGAGGGATATTTTTTAGAAGAGGAGTGGAGCAGAGCAGCCATGGCCTAAAGGCTGCAACTGTGCGACATTATGCTCTAGTTGTATCCCCCACAGCAATGACGATGTATATTTCCAACAGATGTCACTCTATGCAAAACACTAGCTCAACAGATGTCACTATGTCATACGCTTGACTAATGCAATATTGGCAACATATGAATAATTTATGCCACCAAAGCACCGCAACTACGACCACAGGGCATAACCTTAGGTTTATGAATTCACGGAAGATTAGGTTTAGGTTAGGTTTTTTATTTATATAACCTTACGTTTTTCAATTCACGGAAGTTTAGGTTACTTTTGTTTTAATATAAGCTTAGGCTTCTGTTTTGCTTTTATATATATATATATATATATATATATATATATATATATATATATAGTTTAAATTTGTTACCAGTGGTTACATCAAAGCACGCGAGCGAAGTGAGCGTGCGTTCCTAAGCTTTGGTGCATATTCTTTTGCTGCTTTCAATTAGTGCATGGTGCAGTCAGTCTTTGAATGCGTTGCATTTTTTCAGTGGGAACAACAACAAACACTACTAACAACAGCGCATTGCATTTCTGGTGGATTTTCATTTAGGTTGGCAGTTCCCACTATACGTCTTCTTCAACGAAAAAATGGCTACGTTTGTTTTGTTTCGTACGCGATTTGCCTATATAACTAAAACACCGTCGAGGGGTGGGCAGGTGGGCACAAGCTATTGAACAGATCACATCTACCTCTAAACTCACAAGGTAACTTATTCGCTTTTCTTTGGCTACTTATAAGCTATTTCGACGGGGATACAAGAGTAGCATAATCCAACTGTGAAATGACAGGGCATAGCCGAGGGTTCTGCACATCTAAATTTTCTAATGATTCACATTGGTGGCAATTCCTTCCAAAAGTCGCCAAAATCGAGTATGTAAGAATGGTCGCATAAAAGGGAGAGTGGGTGGGCATAACATTACTGCCAGGGCAACATCCACTATGCCAAAACGTTCCACATTAAACAAGGATTACCCTGGATATCCAAAAACCGATTTCGTAAGTAAAAAAGCTCTATTTTGACTTTAACCCAATATTGAAGTACAGGGAGCGCCAAAAAACTATGAACCGGCTGTGCAGAGTTTTCCTCTCCTCGTTGCCGTCTGCCGCTATCATAAAAAAATACTTTTAAAGGCTTTACTTACCAACTTTATGAAAGGAGATGCTGAAACTGGCCACTGTCGTCTATACGTTTTTGGCACCTCTTTAGAAAACTATCCATCACTTGCTGTAGTTCACGTTGAGAAATACTGGCAATTTCCTGGTGGATATTTTGTTTTAATTCTTCCAGGGTGTGTGGGTTTGTCCTGTACACTTTGTTAGTTACCCCAGAGATAGAAATCACAGGGGATTAGGTTTGGGGACTGAGGGGGCCAGAAATCTCTACCAATAATTCTGTCCTCAAACACACTTTCTCATTGAAATATTGAGCTGTTGCAGAGTCTTGTTGAAAAAAGGCAAAATCACGCTCCCTGTCTGCTAATTCTCTAAAAACAGGGGGCAAAATTGTATTCACGTATGCACAGGCTTTAACTATTGACTCGAAACAAATTGGCCCTTTGTAACCCGTGCGATTTCTATCTCTGAAGTAACTTAAAACAAAGTGTACAAGACAAGCCCAAACACCCTGGAAGAATTAAAACAAAATATCCACCAGGAAATTGCTCACTGTGAACTACGGCGAGTGAGTATAGTTTCTTAAAGAGGTGCCAAAATGTATAGACGACGGCCAGTTTCAGCATCCCCTTTCGTAAAGTTGGTAAGTAAAGCCTTTAAAAGTAGTTTTAAAAATGTTGTATGGCTTCATTCGTGCCTTTTTATGATGACGGCAACGAGGACGTGGACAGGAAAAAGATCGCGCAGCCGGCTAGTAGTTTTTTGTCTCTCTCTGTAGTACCGGTATTAAATGTTAACTAAAAGTACTACACGCCCTTATGAAGTGACGTATGCTTTCTAAATGACACAGATATATATAATAACTGGTAATGCACTGATTGCTTAATGGTTTAAAGGGCATTTATGAAATATGTTGCAAGTTTTGTTCATTTTTCACAAGCTACATACTGTTAGCAGAACACGAGGCAGTCATGGTGGCATTGCTGTCGTGATTCTGCTGCCAACACCTGGTAGTGCAGCCAGCATCTGAAAGGGAAATGGATTACAAACAGTGAACTGATCGTTGTTACTTATTTAGGGCCCTAAGTGGCAAAGCGCAGCTGAGGGATGTGTTTATTAGAAGGTGAGGGGATAGGAGCACTTTCCCATTGAAGATGGAAAATGCACACTTACAAAGTTATCTTTATTTCTATAATGGTACAAGGAATGAATTTTAACGTAGTTATTGCTCAACATATTTAAGGTCTGAAAATGTGCAGGATTTGAAAAGAATAAAGTATTGAACAAATCCAACCATTAATAACGGATATTTCATAAATGGCTGATGCCACAAAAAATGTATTTGAAATAAATTGTGTGTTTTAAAGAGATCTAGATTTCTTGTTAGCTCATTTTTGTCTCGCTTGATGTGTACCAGTTACACAAGATTATACAAAATTCCTTCCGAAGAAAAAGGACTTCACAGACTATTTCTAGAAAATTCAAGTTACAGATTTTATTTGTCATGTAAAAAGCTTTAATATATAGTATTTTAATCAAAATCGTTAGAATCATTTTTTAGAAAATCAAATGTTTTGAAAAGGGTAGTTTGGAGTGGGGGGTTTTCTTGAAAATCTTTGAGTCACATCTTTTAAATATACGAACCTAAATACCAGGTTTGGTATTTATCCAATTTTTCATTTTTGAGTTATGCTGTTACACACACTACACTCCCACACCTTTTTCTAAGTGCTTTCTTTGGATTCAGGCGGCCTCAAAACATGTATTTCCATTGAAATCTCGGTATAGAATTTTTGGGTGGAATATAATACCTCCTGCACCTACCGTGTACAGTAAAAAGCCGAGAATTGGTGATGACATAGCCATGTTATTCCTCACTGCCTATGTAATCTGGTATTCCCACAAACTTTACAATATGCCCATTGTCTTTTCAGCTCACTTTGGCTACTTTTTCATTGCTTTGCAACGTTCCATTAGCCACAATGTTTTTTGAACACGTTGGCACTAACTCCTTACAAGATGTCCGCCATGGCTAAGCGGTCCCCAAGAAGGACCTAATATTATGAATAAATTAACAACTCCTGCGTACTTTTAAGAAGTCAGCACACTACACAATCGTGTCCACATATAAAAAACCGCCAATTTGTAACTTCATACCTCCTACCCGGATACAGAATAATATCCCCTCAAATTGTTGTCCAACACTTCCCTACTTGCACTGGTATTGAAAAGTGATTAAATTACTTACTTTAATAGCAGAATTATGCTGTAATGACACCAAACATCGCCACTACTGCATATGCACATGGGAACTGCCAACCTAAATGAGAAGCAAAATCCACAGGATTCATGTTGTTTCCTTTCTTCTCCTCTTGCTGAAATAAAGTAATGTGAAGGGCTGGTATTGTCGATAGTGCATTATACGAAGCAAAAGGGCTTGCGCAGGGTGCAAGAACACTTCATTCCTATAGCCTAAGTGATAATGTAATCTACTATTATATATTAATAAAGAAGTGTAATAAAAGTTAACTGTCATTTAGTGTAACCACTAGTTGGTAATTAACTTATATAAATAGTGAATCATACTCATCGTTAAGGAGTGCATGCTGTGGTGACAGCATTTTGTTGGTACGTTTGGAAACACATGCAGCTAGAGGGTGACATATCATGACATCTGTAGGAAAAGTAAGACATTTCCCCATTACAAGTAAGAAAGGTTATCCTAATTTGTTTCTTTCGCCTATCAATTTTGAAATACTTTTATGGCACCCTATGACACAACTGCTTGCTCTCATTGTGTATAGAAGACGGTTTTTTTGCCGTAGTCCAGGCAACTTTGTTATTATAACCCTCGGTTGATTACTTTTAAGAAATTGTTAAGTCCCATGAATTGCTTGTCTAAAGTGACAGGAATACTGCCAAGATTGGTGAATTGTTGCTGTTTTCTTTGTGAGTGAAATAATCAGGCTAAACATCTGAAATCGAGAGAAACTGTAGTAGTGGGACAAAGAAGTGTGAAAAATCTGATGTGTTACACTATTTTCTCTATTTTTGTACAAACTATTTTTACAAACTTATTCTCCATCTATTTCATATTAATCGAGATAAACATTTGCAGAAACGATCTTTTGACATACAAAGAGAATTACATTTTACACATAGCGACCAGTTCTAAAAATATTTGACTATCGCTTAAGGCCTACTATGTTCCCCTTGTTTTTTATTTGCAAGGGCAATATAAGCACATACATATCTCTTAATAGCTGGTTGCTATGTGCAGCACCATTCTCTTTGCCACAGATTAATACTCTCTGCATATCCAGGACAAAAAAAATGAATAACGAATTCCCATTTGAGAAAATAAATATTGAAATATTTTAGGGAATAACAAGCAATATCTCGAAAATGGTTCACTCAACAAAAAAAATGTATATGACATAAATTGTGTATTTTAACACAATCTACATTTTTTGTGAAGTAAAATTTTGTCTATCCCTTATGGTTTACCAGTTATGCAAAAGTCGTTCACAATGAAGAATACTTTTGGAGACATTCCCAGAAAATTCAAGATATACATTTTATTTGTCATGGAAATATCTTAAACATGTGATATTTTAATCAAAATCGTTAGAATTTTAATCAGAATCGTTAAAATTTTCCATGTAAAGGGTAATCTGGGGTGGGGGGATTTTCTTGAAAACCTTCGTGTCGCATCTCTGGAAGATACTGAACCTAAATACCAAGTTTGGTGTTTACCCGACTGTTGGTTTCTGAGTTATGCTATTCACAGACACACACACATGGACATGTTTCCAAAAATGCTTTTTTTGGATTCAGGGGGTCTCAAAACATATTTTTGTTGAAATCTCGGTATCGAATTTTTGGGTGGAATGCAATACTTCCCCTACTTACTATACGTAGTAGACAAAGTAAAAATATACCACTTATGATAAAATTTTGCCTGCATATGAACAACTTTGTGAAGGGTATTCCAATATTAAAGGGGGAATTTTGAAGGTTGAGGCAAACATAAAGGAAGGCATCTTAAGGTCCACAAATATGGTTCTGTGTTCGAGGGGACTCTCAATTCTATTAAAAGAAAAGGCCTGTTTGGTATGTGTAAACTTCTGGGAAACTATATAGCAGACAATGAACCCTACTCTGTATCATTTTTTTAAAACTGCTAACCAATTGATTGGCATTCTAATGTCGTAACAAAACAAAACTTTGTTAAAATAAATATTTGCTTTAATTCTATCTTGAGTCATGGATACACTGAAACTTAACTTCACTTCAAATGAATGGAACATGTTTTGAAAGCACCGCTTGCTTTCATCTTCAGCATGCCGCCAATTCAGGTCAGTAGAAGTAGGTGGTATAGAAGTGGTGTCATCTGGTGTGTCCATGATGAAGCTGCTAAGATTGTTGAGTGGCGGGATTTCAAAGTTCATTACATTTTCATGTGTTTGATTATGTGTATGCTTTCGAAAACTTTTAGTTCTGTTGGATTAGTGGTGCATTTCAAGAGTCTCACTTTGGGGTTGATGTCGGATTTGCAGTCCAAAAATGGTTTGCTATGGCAGTTTTGTCCGTCTGTTTATTGGATATAGTGTTCAATATTTCTTTTTGTTCTTGTGGAATTTCATCTTTCACAAGGGAAAGTCTACTACTACATATAGTAAGTAGGGGAAGTATTGTATTTCAGCCAAAAAGTTGATACAAAGATTTCACTGAAAATACATGTTTTGAGGCCCCCTTAATCCCAAAAGAGCATTTTTAGAAAAAGGTCTGTGTTTCTGAACAGCATAACTCAAAAACAAAAAGTCTGATAAATACCAAACTTGGTATTTAGGTTCAGTATCTTCCAAGGATGTGACAAAGATTTTCAAGAAAATACCCCTACCATCCACAACTACCCTTTACATGGAACATTTTTCGAAAAATTTTATTTTCTCAAAGTTGGCTCTAACGATTTTGATTAAAATATCATGTTTAACATATTTTAATGGAAATGAAATGTATATGTTGAATTTTCTGGCAATGTCCTTAAAAGTCCTCTTCATTCTGAATGACTTTTACATGACTGGTAAACCGTAAGAGATACGACAACATTTTACTACACAAAAAATGCACATCTCGTTAAAACACACAATTTGTGTCATACTTTTTGGGGGGGGGGGTCGAGTGAACCATTTTCGAGATATTCCTTGTTATTTGTTCGGATTTTCCAATACTTAAACTTTTTCTCAAATGGGAATTCATTTTTTTTTATTATTATTTTTTTTACTTTCTCTACTACGTATAGTAAGTAGGGGAAGTATTGTAATCCACCCAAAAATTCGATACCGAGATTTCACCGGAAATATATGTTTTGTGAGTCTTTGAACAGCATAACTCAGAAACTAACAGTCGGATAAACACCAAACTTGGTATTTAGGTTCAGTATCTTCCAGAGATGCGACACAAAGGTTTTCAAGAAAATCCCCCCACCCCAGATTACCCTTTACATGGAATATTTTTTGAAAATTTTAATTTTCTTGAAAATGGCTCTAACGATTTGGATTATAATATTATATGTTTAAGATATTTTCCTGACAAATAAAATGTATATCTTGAATTTTCTGGGAATGTCTCCAAAAGTATTCTTCATTGTGAACGACTTTTGCATAACTGGTAAACCATAAGAGATAGACAAAAGTTTACTACACAAAAAATGTAGATCGCGTTAAAATACACAATTTGTCATATACATTTTTTTGGTTGAGTGAACCATTTTCGAGATATTGCTTGTTATTCCCTTAAATTTTTCAATACTTATTTTCTCAAATGGGAATTCGTTATTCATTTTTTTGTCTTGGATATGCAAAGAGTATTAATCTGTGGCAAAGCTGCTGCACCTAGCAACCAGCTATTAAGAGATATGTATGTGCTTAAAGACTACTGTATTTCTATATTGCCCTTGTAAATATATATTCCCCTTACATCTACAAGAAACTTAACAATAAGGTAGTTTCTGCAAATGTTTATCTTGATTAACATGAAGTAGATGGAGAATGAGTGTACCAGAGTAGAAAAGGTCCTGTGAATGTTACACATCAGATTTTTTAGTAAGTACACAGTAAAATACCACTGCATAAAATGGTCTGTAGCAGTGATTGAAATAATAATGGGGAAGGTAGAGGGCATTTTAGACTCAGAATACATCTGTTTATGAATACAGTGAGTCCTTTAGCAATTGAATTACTACTGCAAGATATTGGACATCATATTCGCATGCAGCCTTAACCTGTGTTGGATGGGAACTGCCAATAGCAGACATAAGAATGTAACTTAGTTCATTCGTCCCTAATTCTCTCTAAAATAGCAATTTTATTTCTGTTTGTGATCTTAAATGACCTCATGTTAAAAGTGGAAATATTTGCGTTCACAATTAAATTGAGTTTTATTTATGGACGCTCTTTAACTACTATGGCTGTTAGCGTCCCATTCTATATTGGGCGTGAAATACTGGAACTTTTGCTCAGAGACCTCTTTATCAGGCTTGAGGTTCTTTTACGTGCCGTAAATGTACGACACGGGACCACCGCTTTACTTCCCTTCCGAAGGAAGCCATGCTAAGGATTTTTACGCCCCCCAAAAAAATCCATCACCTCTGACGGGTTTGAATCTACAACCTGGGGAACTAGAGGCTAGCATGGTACCACTAGATCACAGAGAACAACCGACACGTTCATGCTTAGACTAATCAACACGTTGTACAACATAATAAAGCACATTATGTATCGAATCACAGGTCATCAGCATAGACAATGGTAGGGCATGTTCTTAACAGTATCTGTTGATCATCCATGTCTTTGAAACTAAAGAAACACATGTTGAATGTTTAGTGATTTTTGTAATGCGTGCTTGGTGGTTGACAGGGATACAGCAGAGTGCATCGTTCCACTGTTTATCTGGATATGTAAACTTTCTCAAAGTTTTCTTGAGAGGCAGAGTTTACAAACATTTGTAATCTTTTCCTATTAAATTGTAAATATTGTGAAACAGGGTCCTGGCTGCATACATCATTTCAAATGTATAACTTCAGCTAGACTGCTCTATCTCTCGCAAGTGCAAACTGCGTCTGCTTCTCCCATTTAAATCCTAAATATGTAAAATACTTCACTATTTATATTTTTTTTTCTTGTATAAACCACTTTTTACACCTCAATAATTCATTTCCTCTACTAAAAACCATTATTTTAGTTTTATTTAATTTTCAGTCCCCATTTATTTATGAAATTTATGATTTCTCTAATGGCCAATTACTGATATTGAGCTAACCATTAAATCATCCTGATATTTTCATGTGATTGTTGGCTTTTGTTACATTTAGCGTTATAAAGAAATTGAAAAGAATTGGACAGAGTAATTGCTGCATTCATCTTAGAGAATTCAGTATACATTTAGTGTAATCAGGCATCTATTACACTTGAACCTCATTTATTTGTTGTTCACTTCTACTTTTTCACATATAAACATTATGGTTTTTAGTCATTAATCATTTTCTCATTAATATGTCACATTTTTACTTTCTCTACCACGTACTTAATAGGTATAGATATTGCATTCCACCCCAAAAAAATCAATATCGAGATTTCACCAGAAATACATGTTTTGAGGCCACCTAAATCCCTAAAAGCATTTTTGGAAAAATGTCTGTGTGTGTGTCTGTGAACAGTATAACTCAAAAATGAAATGTTGCATAAATACCAAACTTGGTATTTAAGTTCAGCACCTTCCAAAGATGCGACACAAAGATTTTTCTAGAAAATCGCTGTCCCAAACCATCCTTTACACTGAACAATTTTTTAATTTGTTGATTTTCTGAAAAATTGCTCTAACAATTTCGATTAAAATACCATATGTTAAAGATATTTACATTACAAGTAAAATGTCATGCTCCGTGATCTAGGGTTACTCTAGTTCCTGAGACCACAAGTTCAAAGCCAGTGGAGGGCGATGCAATTTTTCAGGCAAGCATGTCTTCCTTCAGAAGGGAAGTAAAGCCGGGCTTCCAGGTCGTAGGTTTACAGCATATAATAGAACCTGAAGCCTGATAAAGAGACCTCTGAACAAAATCTCCAGTATTTCATGCCAAATATAGAATGGGACACTAAGAACCATAGTAGTTCAAGAGTGTCCATAAATAAAAAAATCTGATGTGTTACACTCACATGACTTTCTCTACTCTTGTACAAACTATTTTTACAAATGCTTATCCTCCATATGCTTCATGTTAATCGAGATGTTAATCTTATTGCTAATTTTCTTGTAGATGCAAGGGGAATTGGTAGGATTTAAGCGATAGTCAAATGTTTTAAGAGCTGGTTGCTGTGTGCGCATTCCATTCTCTTTGTATGTCCAGGACATAAAAAAAATGAATAAGGAATTTGAGAAAAAGTATAAGTATTGGAAAATTAAGGGAATAACAAGCAATATCTCGAAAATAGTTCACTCAACAAAAAGAAATGTATATGACATAAATTGTGTATTTTAACGCAATCTACATTTTTTGTGTAGTAAAATTTTGTCTATCTCTTATGGTTTACCAGTTATGCAAAAGTCGTTCACACTGAAGAATACTTTTGGAGACATTCCCAGAAAATTCAAGATATACATTTCATTTGTCATGAAAATATCTTAAATATATGATATTTTAATCAAAATCGTTAGCCATTTTTGAGAAAATTAAAATTTTCGAAAAATGTTCCATGTAAAGGGTAGTCTGGGATGGGGGGATTTTCTTGAAAGCCTTTGTGTCGCATCTCTGGAAGATACTGAACCTAAATACCAAGTTTGGTGTTTATCCGACTGTTCGTTTCTGAGTTATGCTGTTCACAGACAGACACACACACGGACATGTTTCCAAAAATTCTTTTTTTGGATTCAGGGGGTCTCTAAACATGTATTTCCGGTGAAATCTGGGTATCAAATTTTTGGGTGGAATACAATACTTCCCCTACTTACTATACGTAGTAGAGAAAGTAAAAAACGTCAAATAAAATGCATATCTTCAATTTTCTGAGAATAGCCTGTGAGGAGGTCCTCTTCATTTGCAAGGAATTTCGTATAATCTTGCATAACTGGTAAACATTAAGGCAATAGATGAAAATGTACTACACAAAAACTATATATTTGTTTAAAATACACAATTTATTCCAAATAACTGTTTTTTTTTTTTTTTTTTGTTTTTTTTTTTGGTAGCATCAGCCATTTCCAAGATATCCATTATTATTGTTTAATACTTAGTCATTATTTTTAACTCCTGTCAACATTCAGTTGTTTCTCGCGATGTCATGGAAACAGTAAGGCAGCATATAGCGTCCAGTTGTTAAACATTTGACTGTCGCTGTTCTCTTTGTATCTATAATGAAATGTGTAATGTAGCTATTTCTGCTAAGGTTTATCTCGATTAAAATGAGGTAGATACACAAATAAACTTTAGTAAGAATAGTTTGTTTAACCCACTAATAACCAGGAGGGTAGAGAAGGCCATGTGATAGCAGTACTGGTATGCATGTAAATACTCTAAATAATGCATTGTGTACATTTGTTTGTTTCATGTATTCCTTTCTTATATTAAGTAACACCAATTAGTTTGACTGGTCACTAAACTAATAAAACAGTTGCATAAGAAAATTCACGTTGGTTTTCTCATTTATACATCATTTTAGCCATCTTCCTTTGAAAACATGTAACTTAGGTAAATTTGTGCGATGGCCCTATTATACCAAAGGTAGGTGTTACAAACTGAATGTTGTCCTTGTGAACTAGGGGTACCATGCTAGCCTCTAGTTCCCAAGGTTGCAGGTTCAAACCCGGCAGAAGGCAATGGATTTTTTTGGGTGTAAAAGTCTTCGGAAGGGAAGTAAAACTGGTGGTCCCCTGTTGTAAATTTACGGCACGCAAAAGAACCTCAAGCCTGATAAAAAGGCCTCTGAACAAAATTTTTGGTCTTTCACCCCCAATATAGAATGGGACCATAATTAAAGAGTGTCCATAAATAAAAGTCAAATTTCAAAATGCCATAACTGAATCACCAAATGGAGGGCATTCAGAAAATTCCTGAGTTCATAAAAAAGCAGGACTTTTTTTTTCTTAATAGTAATTTTGCTTATAATTGTGCTGCGATGAAGCTCAGTTATTTTGTCCTACATGGTGTTTTTAATTTGAATAATTGGTGAAGGCTGTTCGGTCTACGGTGTGGTCGAGTTACTGTGGGATCTTAAGAACAAAACAAACAGTAATAAGACGATACTTGTCTGCAACCGTCACAATAAGCTTTTGATGTGTAAAGTATGTGTTGCAAATTTATTTTAATTGTATAATAGTAATGTGGAGGAAAATGCTGGTCAGTTGCTACAGAACTTTGTCAGTGAACTACTTGTCCATAAACATCAATATAATTTTAAGAAGTGGGTATTTTCTTCAACTTTGAAGTATTGGGTTGGCTTGGCTCTTGTATTATTTTTAGCTGCTGTTTTGAGTTAGCCCCATGTATGTGCGCTAACTTGAAGATGATTTGCTGCTGTTGCGTAATAAATGTTTATGCAAACTTGAAGAGTTGTTATGTGTTAATAGTTGTTTTGGGCGTCGGTTTGAATTTAATGCTTACGTAATATTACTGTTTGCATCTGCCTCGGCTGCGCCAGTCTTAATTTAGAGTCAGGATTCTTATACAGGATGTGGTAATGACAATTATTGTAGACGTCACAGAATTAAACTTTTAAATTTTCACTTTTATTTTAACTTCTTGCACATATTTATAAACCACTACACTTTTAAAAGAACTGTGAGAAACTTTTATACACTCACTTAACGCGTATATCTGTTTTTATTAAACGCCCGTAGAGAACACATTTTTCCATCTACACACTACCACGTCTTGCCAGGAACTGAATAACCTCAACGGTAAAACCCTTAAGCTTCGGTAATGCAAGTCTCTGATTGGTCAATTCTAGTCCAATAGAATTTCTGTATTTAACTTATAACTTTCTTTGCTGTTGATTGGCTAATTTAAAAACTGTTACAGAATTTACGTCATCGTCACTCTAATCATGACCAGTAGATTTCAAACTCTAAACACATTATTGCCACAATTAGCTCATTGTTAGCAACCTAAAATTTACTATTCTCACAGTTCTTGCATTATTAGAATATGTAAAGTATTCATATAACGTTATTAAAATATGTTTACAAAAAAAATAAGCATTTGCAATGACTGTTACATACAATTAAATAATTATTACATACATATTGTTTCAAGGCGGGCTGTTATTGAATTTAATTATAATAAAATACAATTGAAATTATTCAGGTATTAAAATACTGCCTCAAAAGGCACATAATACCTGTTGCATATGTGTTTACAAAGGTCACATACAGTCCTCTCAGGTGCACATTGTTAAGTTTACAATATGGATTTTAAGTATAATAAGACATTTTGGGAAAGTTGGATAATGTATTGAAGACACAGTTGAATAAATTGTTGTAAGATGCTCTACCAATAACTTTAGTTACTTGAGTACTTGAATGAGACCATTTTGTCCCATTATTTTGAGAAGTGTTCACTTTCATTATTCATTTTAGTATTTCATTAATAATGTCAAGTTTAATTATTTACAGAAAAGCATTAACTTTATCAACAATAATCATCACACATCACACTTCTCTTTGAACGTGGAAGAATTTTCACAATGTTTTTTTATTTGTTTTGAAGTTTTAGCATACTTTTACACCATTGTTTATCTTTGTCTCTTCCAATAAAGAACTGCTGCATCTCTTCCTGTTGATTTACTATTGTGGTTTTCTGATTCAGCGTTCTCGATTACTTACTTCCAGCTCTGCAAAAGTTTCATTATCACTTTCATCAAATAGTTTACGAATCTCTTCGTTCAATAAACCCTTTGAGCTGAAAATAAATACATGGCAGATTTACAAATTAAGAGTGCCACTATAAAACCATTAACCCTCTTAGCGCCAGAGCCGATCTGATCGGCTTTCTGAAACGGGCTGTAGAGAGCCAGACGCCTGCCTCTCTTTACCGGTGTAAAGTGCCAAGGGTTTTAGGAGGAAAAATCACTGTTGCAATAAACTGCATATAACTCAAGAGATCTGATTGCCAACACCCGAAAACTTGTTTAATAATAATGTCTATGTTGTGTAACATAAGTTTATAACATTTATAGACACGATAACTCCATAACAGCTCCAAAATATAGCAACAAATGTAATATTTTTATGAGAATAACATTATTTTCATACTTTAAATTTAAAAAATCAGTGTTCAAAATGCACATAAGATTAATAAAAATATATCACTTTAAAGATTGACATTCCATAAACAGGTGACATGCATAAAGAGAGCCGGTTTTTAAATCGTATTAACATTAGATCATAAAACAAAGTGTAAAAGTGTAAACAAGGCAGAGTTTTCTGGTACTTATCAAAATCTTGAAATGAAGAATAGTATCCTTTTAGAGTCAAGGTATGTATGTAAGTGTTATGAATTGTCCCCTTGTCAACTATATTAATGTGTTTTTTTTATGTTGAAGGCACTAATAAACACTAAATAGTAATTATACAAGTTAATGAAGTTGGAATGAATTAATATAGTATGTGATATACAAAATAGATAATGTGTCTATGCACATAAATGTTTACAAAAACACTTCAAATTTGTTTTTAACACTTATGAAGGGTTGCACATTTTGTATGCAGTCCTTTGTCACACTTGACACACACAGTTCTAGATCATCGTCTTTGTATGACACACAAACACACATACTTTTTTCCAGGTAGCAGTTTCACACTGCACACCAGTTTGTTATCAAGGGTTAGTAATGTTGACTAATGTATTACTTCGGACAGATAACCACTCTTCACTAATCAGTTTATAATGGAAGCGTAAAACTGGCCGAGTCATTTTCGTTCCGTTGCTGTTTTCAAGATATAGCAGATATGCATTTAGCACCATTCTTGAAATAATGTTAAACACAACCTTTTTCCAATATTTCAAAGTTCTGCATTCATCTAAATAAAAATACAGCATCATGTCATTGACATCTATTCCCCCCATATTGAGATTGTAGTCCAAGATTACATCGGGCTTCAGTTTAGGCTCATTTGTATTTCTAACTGTTGGAGTCATGTTAGATTCTTTTGCAGTTCCGTAGGTTGACAAAAGTATTACCCGATTCTTTTGCAAATTTTTTTGCTTAGATGCTACAAGTAACAAAGGCCCTTGCCTGAAATATTTGTTTAATATTGTTTTAAATTTATTTTTAGTAGCAGTTGGAATTCCCTTTCTGTTACGCCTAATTGTGCCAGTTAAAAAAGTTTCTGCTGAATATAGATATTTGGCGAGAAGAATTGATGTAAAAAAATTATCTATGTTTATATGATGCCCTTTCATGAGGTAATTGCCAATTGAAAGTAATTTGTTAACCACTGTGTATGCTAAGCCATCAGTTTTTATTGCTGTTTTGTTCTCAGAAGATTTTGCACCCCTATAGGTGTAGGAACCTAAACAGTATTTGCATCACATATCATCCAGAATTTTATCCCTCATTTATGATGGTGTTTGTTGGGCATGTACTGCATGAGCTGAGTGTGACATTTGGTTCCCACTAAACTTTGATCAATTGACAGTTGACAAGTGTAATGATGCCGAAATACTCTGTTTGCATGTTCCAAAATAGGCTGGAATATAGCACATGGGTCATAATTTGGAGAACCAGGAGGAGAAAGCTTGGTGTTATCTGTCAAATGAAAACATTTCAAAAAAAAAAGTTGAAATCACTTCCTGGAAAATGTGTATGGTACTCCAGTAGGAAAACACGGTTGGTTTTTTCACAAGTCCCATGTTCAAAATAACCGCAATGAATGCCCTTATCTCCTGCTCGTTGTTCTTAGCCAGGATCTTGATCTTGGTGAGAGATCTCTTGCTGCAAGCACCTGATTTGTTTCGGCAACAATGAGGTTCAGGAATGAAGTGGTGAAAAACAGATTGAAGTAAAATATAGGTGAAGAATCAGGGTTAGGGGCAAGCTTTGATCCAGGGAATTCCATAAAAGAGAATGTAGGGAAGGGGGCATGGTCAGTATCTTTAGGATAAACCAAAATAAAGGTTTCCTCATTGTTGTCATCAGTAGAATCCTCTTCGGATTCTGAATCAACCCCATTGTCAAGTACGATGTCTTCTCCAAAGGAAACATTCAATTTCATCTTATTTTGTGGTGGAGACCCAGGGGGCGTGCTTGGGGTGATACCATTAGAAGAATCAATTTTGTTATCACTATCCGATAATAGTTCATCTATATCAACTTCACAGTTATCGAAATACTCTTAACAACTTGTCTTTATCAACGCCTGGTTTGAAAAAATCACGAGAAGCACTTGCCATCTTTCTCTGCTACAGCACAACAGACTATTGTAAACTGAGGGGTTGTTTGTTGTCGTGAAAGCCAAATATACCATTACAAACCTTCCTGTCGAAGGACAAAAGATGTACCCTTCCAAGGGTTTATATTCCGTTGCTATAGGATGTCACAAAAGTATGTTAACCATGTTAAGTTTTCGTAAGGCGATCTCCTCGTTGCTGGCACTAAAGTGGGTGGATTTTAAAAGCCAATCTGCTCATATCTGGCACTTTAACAGAGGGCCGCCACTCTACTGCTTGGCACCAAGAGGGTTAATTGTTATCACACCTACCTGTGTATATTGCTGACTCCTAGAATCAAGCAGGAGTAGGCATGTGTTGTACTTTTTACAATACCTCGTTGCTTAGAATGCTTTAAGAACAAGAAACAGTTAACACATTGTCGTGTGGGCATCGGCAAAGGAATACATTAAAACGGTGATGTAATATCTCAAGTTTAAAACACTGATAAAGTGACTGCCACTGTTTGCTTAGAACTCATTACATAGAATGACTGCAGAACAAATATAACTCAATTTCAAAGCAATATGTCTGAATAATGGTTCAGAATAACCGAGAACGTTAGCCACAACGAGAATGACAAAGTTAAAATACATGATAATGTAAGTGTTCACAATTAGTGGGAAGCTTTTGTGGGTTCCGGGAATGGGAAAGAAGACTAGGTCAAGCTCTAATGACATTAGACCCATATTGTTCATATTAGACTCTTCGCAGCTGCTAGAACACAAGCTGGGAAAATGAAACAGGCAGAAATTCTAGCAAATGTGTGTCCTGACTCCCTCAGATCCATTGAGTTTATTTATATGCAGCTCAAAGCTGGCTATTGCATAAAAAACAATAGCAATAACTTTAATGTATGCTACTGATAAAGGAATGAAGCTTGGCATGACTGAGGAATCAGAAATAATATTGGATTTGTATTTAGAAAATGTTTAACAAATTTTTTATATTGGTTGAATTGGAAACAGGTGAAAAAAATATCATTGGTGAGTTACAAACGAATGACATCCCGGTGCACAAAATTGATTTGAATCCATTTTGTTATCAATATTTGTTCCTGTTGAGGTGTTGTTAACCGGAATGTTGTATGCTGTTTTGCTTTCTGTTCTCAGGTTATTGTGAATGCTATATTAAATGTAATAAATATGAAATCCTCTTGCTGGTATTATTTAGGTATGTTTAGAAGTGAGAAAATAATTGGTGGTGGTTGAATCAAAGACGCTTTGCAGAATGGATATTTGGGGAGATTGATGTTACATATAATCACCATATTATAAGTTGTTCCTTGAGGTCGTCCTCCGTGGTACCATGCTAGCTTCTAATTCTCAAGGTTGTGGGTTTAAACCCAGCGGAGGGCAATGAATTTTTTTCAGGCATAAAAATACTTAGCATGGCTTTCTTCAGAAGGGAAGTAAAGCCGGTGGTCCTGTGTCGTAGATTTACAACAAGTAAAAGAATCTCAAGCCGATAAAGAGGCGTCTGAGCAAAATGTCCAGTCTTTCACGCCCAATATAGAATGGGGAGCTAAGAACCATTAGTTAAAGAGCATCCATAAATAAAACTCAATTCAATTTTTTTTGTCCCTTAAGACAGCTGTCACATCTCATGGCATGAGTAAAGTGATTGGAGAGCTGTGTTGCAAATTTTTGAAGGGGAGGGCAAAATGGTACCTGGCACGCTTAGTCAACATTCATTATTGTGTAAGACTAAATAAATTGTTTTTCTCACAGTGTTAACAAAAGAGGAAATTATAAGCTGTTAACATTTACATTGTGAAACTACTAATGCTATTATCAAAAGCCATTTTAATTATAATACTGCAAGGTGTTATTAAATCAGTAGCGTTTCTGATAACAGAACCAAATCAAGCACAAATGTCGTGATGAGCCGTACACAAAATGTGCTCCATAACAATTTAATTTTCATGCAGTAACGGATAAATGTATTGGTAAATTCTATGAACTAAAAGTTCAACGAATACCACATGCTATATTGCACTAAGTGCTGAAAATCAGTATTGAAAACTAAAGATTTATTGTCCGTATTTGACTTACAACGCCTGACTACTGTTTATTATATATATATGTCAAGGCCGAGTCTGGTTTTTTATGTGTGCGTGCATGCATACCTTTCAGGACTTACAAGATCAAAACACATGTATTACCACGTGCCGGCAGTATAAATAAATCCATCAACAGCGTAAGTGTTGTGTAGTGCTGGAGGTTATAAGCAGAGGGGTTGAAGGGGTGCTGGATGGTATTGACGGTGATTGGCTGTCAACACACACACTCACACACATGACTGTCACTGAGCTGTCAGGTTGTAATACAGCAATTATAGAATGTTCTGCAGGGAAGCGTTCACTGGGGAGAGTAGGCCTGGAAGAAGGGTATATTAGCAGAGAGAATATTGAAATAGGTACTGGTACAGATGTTTAAAATTCAATGACAGTAATATAATAAAAGAATGCTTTAAGTTATAGAGGTGTAAGCGGAATATTTGGTTATTAGATGCAAACAATACAAGTATATTTTGGAAAGAAGTGAGAGAGAGGGCGGAAAACATAGAAGCAAGACACCTGGGCTAATTATGAGGACACCTTCTTTAGCTTTGTACTAAAATAATTAAAAGAAGCTGGGGAGGGACAAATAGAAAGTTTTGTAAGGGTAGGTTAAGTATGGATGCAAATGAACTACAATAACCTTTGTCATAGGAGATATTGGAAATGATGTCCTTGTACTCACACTTGTTAACAAAGTTCCATTAAGAGCCATTAATTCTCCCGGCCATGTAAATAAAACCACACTTCATCTTTAAAAAATCTGATGTGTTACACTCACATGACTTTTTCTACTCTTGTACAAACTATTTTTACAAACGCTTATTCTCCATCTATTTCATATTAATCGAGATAAACATTTGCAGAAACGATCTTTTGACATGCAAAGAGAATTACATTTTACACATAGCAACCGGTTCTAAAAATATTTAACCATCGCTTAAGGCCTAATATGTTCCCCTTGTTTTGTATTTGCAAGGGCAATATAAGCACATACATATCTCTTAATAGCTGGTTGCTATGTGCAGCACCATTCTGTTTGCCACAAATTAATACTCTTTCCATATCCAAGACAAAAAAATGAATAACGAATTCCCATTTAGAAAATAAGTATTGAAAAATTTAAGGGAATAACAAGTAATATCTCGAAAATGGTTCACTCAGCAAAAAAAAAATGTATATGACATAAATTATGTATTTTAACGCGATCTACATTTTGTGTTTAGTAAAATTTTGTCTATCTCTTATGGTTTACCAGTTATGCAAAAGTCGTTCAGAATGAAGAATACTTTTGGAGATATTCCCAGGAAATTCAAGATATACATTTTATTTGTCATAAAAATATCTTAAACATATGATATTTTAATCAAAATCGTTAGAGCCATTTTTGAGAAAATTAAAATTTTCGAAAAATCTTCCATGTAAAGGGTACTCTGGGGTGGGGAGATTTTCTTGAAAACCTTCATGTTGCATCTCTGGAAGTTACTGAACCTAAATACCAAGTTTGGTGTTTATCCACTGTTCGTTTCTGAGTTAATGCTGTTCACAGACACACACATGGACAGGTTTCCAAAAATGCTTTTTTTGGATTCAGGGCGTCTCAAAACATGTATTTCCGGTGAAATCTCGGTATCACATTTTTTGGTGGAATACAATACTTCCCCTACTTACTATACGTAGTAGAGAAAGTAAAAAAATTAAATCAGGTCAACAGATATTGTTAACAATACCCAATTAATGGTACGCACAATTCCTGAACTGTAGTTACCTTATAGGGTTTTAATTTTAAAAGTTTGGTGGCTTTGCAACATTGCTATCTTTGGACTTCATTCTAACTTTTCTCCCATGTTATCAAGTTTTCCTCTGTAAGAACACGTTGATTTGATTTGTATTTCTTATCAAGAATAGACCCTGTTTGCCTAAATGCATTCTCAAGGTCCTTTTTCTGTGAGGTTCGCGTAATACACACAAATCACCATCTCACTTCTCTACAAGTTAGTCACGTAGTAGTCATACATGAAAGGTATACAGACTTTTTGGTATTATAAAAACACTTGCAGAAGATATCAACCTCTGTACAGCACAGACTTTGTGTCAACTGATAGTCAACACATGCCGAGGGAAGAGAAACTGCGCAGGACAAGCAACTCCACAGTATGCCACATGTCGGAACAAAGGCTCTGTAGCATTTTTTATACAAATTATTGCAACCACTTTTAAGGTAAATTAATAAATGCATATTTTGTGTTTTCCAGGTAGCTGAAGAAACAGCCACTGCTGCTGCTAATGATTGCTCAACTAATAAAAGTGGTGTACCATTTGAATTAAGAGGGCCCTTGTCACCAGAGAAAAGGAAAAGGATCCACTTTAGTCACAATGACCCTGTTGCAGAGACCTCTACAGTGGCTCTTTCTCCAGAAGAAGAGAATGGTAATGAGGTAATAGTACAAGGATTAACCACACCAGTGAAGAAACATGTAATGAGCATAGATAAGGTTAGTTCTAATGCCCTTTGCAATTAGAAAATATGGCATCAGTGTTATCACTATTTAACACAATTTATGCTAAAACTACACTTGCTGTATCCTTGGTTGAAGGGAACCAAAACAAACCTTAGCGCACATAGGGATCTTGTGATAGCAGGCTTGGAAATAGTTCACGTGCATATACACAATTTGTAGCAATTAGATAGGTGACACAAGTGAAATATTAACACCGCTAAACAGTTACAATTCTGTTTACAAGCCGTGCCATGTGTTCAAGAACATTGTGGCCAACTTACACTCAAATCAATTCATTGCTTGTGAATATTAACATGTGTAACAACAAGGAGGGTCATCGTATGCAATAGCAAAACATGAAAAGCAAACAGTGGGGTGAAAACAGTTGTTGTAAAAGTTCCTAGTAAGTTTTGGGACAAATATCCAGCCTCTTTCATAGATGAGATTGTGGAACTAAACTCAGAATTCAGTTTTGTGTCTAACACGAGAAGTATCAAACCTCTTACATAGACGAGATTGCATCATTATCCGCAGAATTAACTGATCTTCACACTTCATGACGAACATTTTCTCCTACACGTCCAATTCCTTGCCATTTCATTGTCTATGTTATGTGTGTTCCAGAAAGGGTTAGCTGCTGTAGATTTGTCCTCGTTCATAATAACCAGAACGAGAACGACAAACGTACAGTATGTGTATAATAAAGTAGGCATTCACAATTGATGGGAAGGTTTCCCAGGTACCTGGATCAGGAAATTTCTATTTTGCACAATTTTAAACCTACATACTTAATTTTTTGTACATATATTTCGAGTTTTATGTGAAACTACTTGGCGGAGTTTCAGTTTTGCATGTCAATTAGCTTTTGAATTATTGAATATTATGTATGGCAAATTTGTAAACGAAATACACTTCGCACTTTTTTGAAACAAAGTTTGATAGTTTTTTTACAAAACGAAACTCATTTAGAAAAACTTGATGCATGGGTTTTGTAATATCTTAACTGTAAGGAAATTTTTTTTTAAAAAAAAATGACCTGCATAGCAAAAATTTCAAAATTTTTGGAATCACTACACACATTTTATTACTTTCTCTACTACGTATAGTAAGTAGGGGAAGTATTGTATTCCACCCAAAAATTCGATACCGAGATTTCACTGGAAATACATGTTTTGAGAACCCCTGAATCCAAAAAAAGCATTTTTGGAAGTGTGTGTGTGTGTGTGTGTGTGTGTGTGTGTGTCTGTGAACAGCATAACTCAGAAACGAACAGTCGGATAAACACCAAACTTGGTATTTAGGTTCAGTATCTTCCAGAGATGCAACACGAAGGTTTTCAAGAAAATCCCCCCACCCCAGACTACCCTTTACATGGACCATTTTTCGAAAATTTTAATTTTCTCAAAAATGGCTAACGATTTTGATTAAAATATCATATGTTTAAGATATTGTCATGAGAAATGAAATGTATATCTCAAAATTTCTGCGAATGTCTCCAAAAGTATTCTTCGTTGTGAACGACTTTTGCGTAACTGGTAAACCATAAGAGATAGACAAAATTTTACTACACAAAAAATGTAGATTGCGTTAAAATACACAATTTATGGCATATACATTTTTTTGTTGAGTGAACCATTTTCGAGATATTGCTTGTTATTCCCTTAAATTTTTCAATACTTATACTTTTTCCCAAATTCGTTATTCATTTTTTTTATGTCCTGGACGACATGCAAAGAGAATGGAATGTGCCACATAGCAACCAGCGCTTAAAATATTTTACTATCGCTTAAAGCCTACCATATTCCCCTTGCATCTACAAGAAAATTAGCAATAAGATTGATATCTCGAGCATATGGAGAATAAGCGTTTGTAAAAATAGTTTGTACAAGAGTGGAGAAAGTCATGTGAGTGTAACACATCAGATTTTTTTTTATATCAAAAAGCACTAAGTTAATCCTGAATTCCACATGTCAGTTTTTTGTTATGCTTTATAGAATGTACAGTAACAATTCCAGCTCTCTAACACCTAATTTGTGGTTATTTTGAATGAGTAAAAGTGTAGCAAAAATTAAAAGTAAGGAAAAATGAGTTTAAAAGTTTGCATGCAATTAACCAGAAATAATGACTTGAAGTGTCCAGCTTAGGTGTGTAATTTGTACTCTATTTTAGTTCTCTACTATGTATAGTAACTAGGGGAAGTATTGTACTGCACCCAAAAATTCGATACCGAGATTTCACCGGAAATACATGTTTTGAGACCCCCCTGAATCCAAAAAAAGCATTTTTAGAAACATGTCCGTGTGTGTGTCTGTGAACAGCATAACTCGGAAACGAAGAGTCAGTTAGGTTCAGTATCTTCCAGAGATGCGACACAAAGGTTTTCAAGAAAATCTCCCCACCCCAGATTACCCTTTACATGGAACATTTTTCGAAAATTTTAGTTTTCTCAAAAATGGCTCTAACGATTTTGATTAAAATATCATATGTTTAAGATATTCTCGTGAGAAATGAAATGTATATCTCGAATTTTCTGGGAATGTCTTCAAAAGTATTCTTCATTGTGAACGACTTTTGCATAACTGGTAAACCATAAGAGATCGACAAAATGTTACTACACAAAAAATGTAGATCGGGTTAAAATACACAATTTATGTCATAAACATTTTTTTTTTGGGTGAACCATTTTCGCGATATTGCTTGTTATTCCCTTAAATTTTCCAATACTTATACTTTTTCTCAAATTCGTTATTCATTTTTTTTTTATGTCCTGATAATGCAAAGAGAATGAAATGCGCACATAGCAACCAGCTCTTAAAACATTTGACTATCGCTTAAAACCTACCAATTTCCCTTGCATCTACAAGAAAATTAGCAGTAAGATTAACATCTCGATATCTCTAGCGTTTGTAAAAATAGTTTGTACAAGAGTAGAGAAAGTCATGTGAGTGTAACACATCAGATTTTTTTCATTACAGGCACTGCAAATGAGTTCTAATTTATGGCATAAGCCAAGTCCTATATACACTTTTGATTGTAGTCATACACTTCAGGTCCTTCACCAATGATGACAGTAAAACTGGTGTCCACCAATACATATTTACAGCAGGTATATGTTTATAATTATCCTCCAGCTGTTTCTGCCTTAAATGTTTCTTTTGTCACCACATTCTCGCTCATCTAACCTTACATCACGGTGTTATTTACACTTGTTTCTGGCTCATGTATATGAAACAACACATCTACCGGCAGAGCTGCTGTTACTATGTTCTACGGTGGCTCAGTGACAGATCAGAAACTAACTTTCACGGAAAAACTCCCAAAAAAATCTGTAAAAAAAGTAAATGTTTTGCTTCATGTAGCAATTCCATCACCCGCCATGCCTTCTCAGGGACATTTAAGGAGCGGAAACCTTTAAATATGATGTAATTATAGCAATTCCAGGCACTGTATTGCTTTAAAACTTTGCATATATACACTTCAAACCACCTAGTAGTTTTGGTACAAAAAACAAAATGTGAAATTTTGTCATTTTTGGTCACATTCTCGCCTGTTTCTCCCCTTAAATCTCAAATTTGGTATTGTGACTTTGTTCAGTTTTTCAGCTGTCGCTCCTGTTTAAGTATTCAGTGTCATTTCATTTAGTTTGCACTGTCACTTCACTTCCTTCGTGACATAGGCTCTTCTTCTGGGCAGTTTGCTTCACTGGGGAGTAGAACAAAAGACCTCCACAATCTCTTGCTGTAGAGCAGGAGTCGTCTTAAACTTGCTAACTCTCTCATGTGAGAATGCTCACTTATATAATAAATGAAAATTTCTACGGGGTTCTTGAACGTTCGAGAAGGAGAAACATCCAGAACATTCTGGTGCTTTCAGTGTTTACGCTGGCGAGTGCTATTTATCTGTAATTGCCTGATAACCTTGGAGCATAGCCGAAGCATCACAGCATTTATCAGAATTTTTGTTTTTGAGGTGTGCACAAAGTAGAGCTCATATGCACTATTATTGTATTGACAAAAATCGTTGTGTAAATTTTCCTTGACTAAAATGAATGTAGATGAAATGTCCAAATGTTAACAGAATGTCAATAATCATACTGTCCATTGGCCAAACATCCTGTCATGTAACCATTCTCAACAATAAGCTCTAATATTGTAATTACATATCCACAGTGCTGTTGCAGATTAAAGTTTGAAGCAAGAACTAAAGAAATGGAATTGGTATAAGCTAGTAACAGTGATGTGAATTTGAAATTATATAGTCATTGGCCACTTCCAATAATGGGAGCAATTAGCTCCTGAAACCGGTCAAGTTGTAAAACATATAAGTGATGTTATGTGTTTCATTCTGACTCAAATTTTCAATATAATTTTAAAGAAATGGACTTTACCTTGTCCACACTTTTAAGTTGCAGCTTTTTGGCTGAGAAAATACTCTAGCAATGTTTGTAATGATCATGACAAGAAATTTATTCTACATAACATTATAAGAGAGCATGTACGGTAATCTCCAAAAACCATAATTTTTATAACACTTTCACCATTGAAAAGCCCTATTCTTTCTGATGGACATGTGCTATAAAGCGCCTAATTTGAATTCATAAATTACTAAAGGATTGAAAAGGATTATCCAAGTAGTACATTGCAGTTATAAAAGTATATACAGTAGAGTTCGGTTAATTAGGCATCGGAAAATTCAAATTTTGGGGTAAGCACATTCCCCTTGAAATTCCTATTTAAAATAACATTAAGATTCATGCTTAATTCAATGATTTCAAGCCAACATTTGAATAAATGGAAGGCACAATGTAATTTATTCTTAATGAAAAACTTATTCTGAATTCTAGAAAAGTTGAAATGGGGTTCATGTACATCTCGATTATTGAGTTCTGTTAAGAATTCAACTTTGATTTTCTGCATTCCTAGGTGCTTATTGTTAAGAAATTTACTGCTAAGCAACTGCATTGTCGAGTGCTTTGTGTTTTCAGTCAACAACTTCAGCCGGTACTTAACTGTAGGCTATTTAGTGTTGGAACATGAGTATACACTAGTTTAACACTGACAAAACAAGTTGAAGTGCTCAGGGAAGTACAAAAGAAGAATGTTGTTGCCAAGGAATATTGCACATAAATAATGGAGTGTTGGAAGCTACAAAGTGGTGCAAGTAGAAAACACATGTGAGGGGATGAATTTCCTGAAATTGACGAGTGTATTCAATCACATGATTGCAACACACCATTAGTGCATGCCAAGACAGAAATTCTGCTGAATTGCTTGAAATATTGTCTCACTGTTAGGACTACACATATGCAAATTAACCGGGTGAGTTGCACTGCATGTTATGTACTTGCATCAAATTAATTTATTTCAAGGTGCACTTTCTACAATAAAGAGCATATTTGTTAATTCAAAGTTTGATAGTTACAATGCCCCCCCCCCTTTGAGTTTGAATTAAAAAGAGTTCAGTGTACTTGCAAAGAAGGCTTTGACTTCTAATTGAGATTGCTATGATTGCTAGAAAATAGTTGTTCTTATTCCATAGAAAATACATGTAAAATAAGATGAATGTTCACAATTTAGCAACTACGAAAACAGAAGAGAAGCAAATCTGCTTTATAACACTACGATATGTGTGTGATGCCAATACCAAAGTATTTTAGTAATCTTCATAAGAGTTTCTGGAAAGAAATTAGAACAAGCGTGGAGGATATTGAAAAACAAGAAATTATAAGTAGTTTCAAGAGAAAAAAATCTGATGTGTTACACTCACATGACTTTCTCTACTCTTGTACAAACTATTTTTACAAACGCTTATTCTCCATATGCTTCATGTTAATTGAGATGTTAATCTTATTGCTAATTTTCTTATAGATGAATTATTAGGCTTTAAGCGATAGTCAAATATTTTAAGAGCTGGTTGCTACGTGGAGTATTCCATTCTCTTTGCATTACCAGGACATAAAAAAAATGAATAACGAATTTGAGAAAAAGTATAAATATTGGAAAATTTAAGGGAATAACAAGCAATATCTCGAAAATGGTTCGCTCAACAAAAAAAATGTATATGACAAAAATTGTGTATTTTAATGCGATCTACATTTTTTGTGTAGTAAAATTTTGTCTATCTCTTATGGTTTACCAGTTATGCAAAAGTCGTTCAGAATAACGAATACTTTTGGAGACATTCCCAGAAAATTCAAGATATACATTTCATTTGTCATGAAAATATCTTAAACACATGATAGTTTAATCAAAACCGTTAGAGCCATTTTTGAGAAAATTAAAATTTTTGAAAAATGCTCCACATAAAGGGTAATCTGGTGTGGGGGGATTTTCTTGAAAACCTTCGTGTCGCATCTCTGGAAGATACTGAACCTAAATACCAAGTTTTGTGTTTATCCGACTTCATTTCTCAGTTATGCTGTTCACAGACACACACACACACACACACACACACACACACACACACACACGGACATGTTTCCAAAAATGCATTTTTTGAATTCAGGGGTCTCAAAACATGTATTTCCAGTGAAATCTCGGTATCGAATTTTTGGGTGGAGTACAATACTTCCCGTACTTACTATACATAGTAGAGAAAGTAAAAAAGGTCATTAATAGTTTATAAACATTTTAAAATGGAATGGGTAAAAGAAAGATATATTGAAGTATTTTAAAATAGAGAGTTGAGGGTTGTTACACTACATCACTATAATATTCTTACTTTCTTAGTATTCTTAATATTCAAGTAAGAATATTATAGTGATGTAGTGTAACAACCCTCAACTCTCTATTTTAAATTATGACACATCACTGTTACTAGCTTCTAAATCTTCAAAATTAGTCAATATTGAAGTATGCCACAAAGAGGCCAGAATGAGGTATGCATGGGCGAGGACAGGTGTAATGAATTTAAGTGGTCTAACAGGGAGAAGAGATGTGCTATATGTAATGGATTACATGACAATTGGCATTATATTCTGGAATGTGATGATATAAATAAAGGAAGAGAGAATTTAATATTAGAGAAATGGAAAAATTTACCAATAGTGCTAAAAGTTGGGAAGATTTTTAATACAAGATCAAATGAATATATGGAGAAAACATGAAAATATTTTGGGAAAATTAGGTTAAAGTGGTTAAAAGAGACATGGAGCAAATTGGAGAAGATACAGAAAAAGGGTAACAAGGCAAAAAAGTAAATAGTGGAAAATTATATTTCCCCATTATATATACAACAGAATGTGGGGAGAGAAATAATAAGAAACTCCTAAGTATTATATTGTAAACATTGTATAAATTGCATGCAAGTTCAAAGTAGACAAATCAAATCAGTTTAGTAATTCTCATTTTTCCTTTATTTTCTTGTATGTTGGCTACAGGTTAAATAAAGAGTCAGAGATTGTGAAACATGTGAGTTAGCTTTGAAACAACCTACAACGGTACTCGAGTTGTAAAGTTCTTTGTATAAAGAGAGAGAATGCTAACCTCAGCCTTAGATTGGACACTTCCCTGACTTGGATATTGAACATTTGTACAAAAGAAACTGCCATTCATAGACTGAAACATTTAGAATTAGATAATGAACATAAAAGAAGTGTTTATTTTGCACCCCAATTTTCTGTATTTCAATGCAGTATGGTCCAATAATAACAAACAACTATCTAATTGTTAGAAATCCTACAAAATAGAGCTATTAAAATGTGTTTTAAAACCTCTGTAGAAGTATTTAAGGAAACAATATTTTACCATTTTCCTTTCTCTGCAAAAGTAGTGAATCTTTACTTATGTATAAACTTAAAAAATAATCTTGTTATCTAGCACGAAAAAAGATATTCATTCACTCCTGCAAAACCAGATCAGGCAATCACATCTCCAGTTAACTCTACCAAATATGGAATAAAAGGTATACAGAGGGTTCTCCACTTAAGCTTGGACGATTTTGCTTATGTTTTTTCATGGCGAGATTCCCTTTCGCCATCACCTATTGTGTTCAGTGTGATTTCCACGGGCTTTAACTGTGGCTCTGCAGCGCAATTTCCATTGAAGAGGGCTGCGTCGTAAGAATAGGAAGGGGGATGTTAGCCCACTGCTCCTGGTAGACTTTCCAGATTCCTTCAATTGTGGTGGGACGCCAAGAAGCAAGGCGCTGTTTCAACAGACCAAATCCACAAAAATCGATTGGCGAGGCATCTGGTGACTTCACAGGGATCCTTTTAAATGGTATCACATTGACACCTGTTTCCATAGCTTTCTGGTAGTAGTAATGCTGGGAAGACCGAGAGGTGTGACTGGATGCTTTATCCATGTGGATCCAAACATTTGGAACATCCTCACCATACAACCGACAAATCTCTGCATCAAAAATTGGGTCCATAATATTCCTTTGGTAGTAGTCTGCATTAATTTTTACATTGTTGGCAACTCTGTGAATGCCGAGTTTCCCCTGAGAGCAATAACCTACAACCACGATGAATACCTTGGAAAACTTTTCCGTGTTCTCCCGAATAAGGCTGGGGTGCACCTTTTGGCCCAATTGATGGTAATAAATGGCTCTGGATTTTTCGTGTCATCTAGATAAACCCACACTTCATCTAAAGAAACCACCCATTGGCACTTTTCACCTGCCAGGTGGTGTTCATAGAGTTTTCTTGCGTTGGTGAAGCGTGTGCCACTTTTCAAGGCGTGTCCACGTGCCTTATGGTGCCGTTCTAGACCCAAATTCCTTGTATTATCTGATAAACGGTCCCTTTGGATATTCCAATGCAGCTGGAAATGCTTCTTTGGGTTGGCGGTTTACTTGAGTCACTGTTGCACTCACCTTGGCCACTACTGCTTTAGGTCATGTTGGTTGTGGCCTTTTTCTTGCACACTGAGCCTCAGGTGGGAATCCATTTTTATGCAGTTGTGTTATATGTCCCGCACACGAGTTACTTATGCTAAGATCTTTTTGTTTGCACCTTTCCACTGTTATTGAAAGGCTGTAACCGGCATCGTAAAGCCCAACAATGCACCCCTGCCACAAGTCAGCGATTGTTGAAGCCATTACAAGTGAACTTTGCCTCACTGGCCCAGCAGACAGCTGGCACTCGCAGTGAGCTGATGCAATAATAAACATAAGCAGTTTGACCAATGACAGAGTGGGAGGGTGACTCAAAGTCGTCCGAGCTTAAGTGGGGCAACTCTCCGTATTACATAGTGCTGCTACAAAAACATATAACAGTCTCCCATTTGACATCAAAGCTTCACTCAACTTATCTCAGCTCAAAAACAAACTCTTCAAGGGCCTACTTGAGCAACACAAATTCCTAATAGTTCAATAACAGAAAATCTTTGTGATGTTTGTTGAAATATTTAATAAATATTATCCCCCTCCCACACACACACAAATAGGTTTTAAAAAATTATATATGTAGTTGTTTTTATGTGTGTTTATTGTTTTGATTTTGCTTGCTGCCTCAACTAGTGAAGGCCAGGCCCTACCTATAAGAATATTGGTATTGGAACCTTTTACGTAAGACAATAAAAAAAAAATCTGATGTGTTACACTCACATGACTTTCTCTACTCTTGTACAAATTATCTTTACAAGCTCTTATTCTCCATCTATTTCATATTAATCAAGATAAACATTTGCAGAAACAATCTTTTGACATGCAAAGAGAATTACATTTTACACATAGGGACCAGTTCTAAAAATATTTGACTATCGCTTAAGGTGTACTATGTTCCCCTTATTTTGTATTTGCAAGGGCTATATAGAAATACAGTAGCCTTTAAGCATAGACATATCTCTTAATAGTTGGTTGCTAGGTGCAGCACCATTCTCTTTGCCACAGATTAATACTCTTTGCATATCCAAGACAAAAAAATGAATAAATTCCCATTTGAGAAAATAAGTATTGAAAAATTTAAGGGAATAACAAGCAATATCTCGAAAATGGTTCACTCAACAAAAAAAATGTATATGACATAAATTGTGTATTTTAACGCGATCTACATTTTTTGTGTAGTAAAAGTTTGTCTATCTCATGGTTTACCAGTTATGCAAAAGTCGTTCACAATGAAGAATACTTTTGGAGACATTCCCAGAAAATTCGAGATATACATTTTATTTGTCATGATAATATCTTAAATATATGATATTTTAATCAAAATTGTTTGAGCCATTTTTGAGAAAATTAAAATTTTCGAAAAATGTTCCATGTAAAGGGTAATCTGGGGTGGGGGGATTTTCTTGAAAACCTTCATGTCGCATCTCTAGAAGATACTGAACCTAAATACCAAGTTTGGTGTTTATCCGGCTGTTCGTTTCTGAGTTATGCTGTTCACAGACACACGGACATGTTTTCAAAAATGCTTTTTTTGGATTCAGGGTGCCTCAAAACATGTATTTCCGGTGAAATCTCGATATTGAATTTTTGGGTGGAATACAATACTTCCCCTATTTACTATACATAGTAGAGAAAGTAATAAGTCAACTGATATTTTATAATTAGCTACTCAGATTATTTATTTTGACCGTCTAAGACAGTCAAGAAATTTTATTAGAAGCTAATTATTTAAGTTATTATGTGTAAATGAAAATAATGTGCTTATTCACTATCTTTATTATTTGAAGTCCAAAAAGGCAGTAACAAACTATTTTCATTTGCTTGAAAGGGCACATGCAAACTAGGATCCTTTCTTGGGCCGAATTGAGTATAGTGTGGTAGCCCACCACAGCTGTATACCACTTCTTTAGAATAGGTTACAATAGTACTGGTGACCATCTTTAGGAGCATGTGCAATGTCCTGCAACTGGGACTTTTGACTTGCAAGCTGCCCATTACTTTATTTTTAAAGGGCACCTCAGAAAAATGTCCAGTTGTAAATAAAATGCATTGTTTCTTTTCTCTTCTAAGGATATACCCCTGGCTGATATTCAAGCAAAGATTTCAAGAAGTGCAAAGCTAGCAGAGTTGCGGAAATCATTAATAAAGTTCAGCAAAGGAGCCGCTAATCTGAAGGAGATTGAGGAAAGGAAGGAACGGCTTGAAAGGCCACAGATCCAGAAATTTGAAGCTATTGAATTGGAAGTTCCTATCAGGTAACAACTTTCTGTAGAAGTTAACATTGAGGAACTGTTGTATTATAACTTTTGTTCTTAAAAATCCTAGGAGGATGCTAACAGAATGTGGCAATCTGTATATAAAAGAATAGTGGAAGTGTTGGAACAAATCGGGGATAAATGTAGAAAGATGAAAATATTGAATAAGTTTAAAAGATTTTCAGATGAAAAAAATGCCTTAATACAAATCTTTTTATTGAACAATTTAATTTTAGTAGCTGATGATTTGAAGAATGTAATTTTTAATTGAGGTGCTTTATGTTTATCTGCCCCACGTATGGGAGCCAATTTGAAGAATATTTGTTCTTCAATTTGTAGATAGTAGATTGTAATTATTTGGAGGAGTTTGCCCCACAGTTGTATGCCAATTTGAAGAAAGCAATTTAGTGATGTTTTTGATGTGAGATGTTTCTTGTAAACTCCACGTTTTGCATCACTTACGAAGAAGTTATTTAGGTTACGTAATGAAGATACACTTTGATGTTGTTTGAATTTTAGGATGCCAAACTTTATAGTGAAGATGATGCTTGTTTTTACGTAATATTATTAAAGTTATTTGGCTCGGCTGCTTTCAGTCGCACTATAGAAATACGAGTTCTTGTAGGGTTGTGATAAGACTCAAATTATAAGACACCACACAATTTACTTTTTAATTTTTTACTTCTTTTTATTTCACTTTATTTTTGCACATTTTTATAAACATAACACTTTATAAAATAAAACTGTGAGCACTTAATACATTTTTGGCGATGAACACAAATTTTATCATTTATACTTTACAACATTTTTACCGACGACTTTCATGTCTGCTGTGTCTCATATCTTGCCCGAGACTGACTAGATTCAACGGTAAAAACCTTTAGCGTCGGTAATGCCAGTCTGTTATTGGCTAATTCTAGTCCAATAGAATTTAAGTATTCAAACTATAATCTTTTCTTTACTTTTGATTGGCTAATTCCAAACTGTAAGCGAAATTACGTTATTACCGATCTTTTTCATAACCAGTACTTTTAAAACTCCAAACACATTATTGTCACCAAAAATTACATTATTACCCCAATATTAACATCCTAAAACATTATTCTCACAGTTTTTGCACTATTAGAGTATATAAACATTCACATATCACTAATAAATACGTTTACAATAAAAATAAGAATTTACAATGACTTGACATACAATTTATATAATAATTATATACATATTGTTTTCTAGGTGGGCTGTTATTGAATTTAATTAATAAAAAATACAATTACCATCATTTAGGCATTAAAATACTGCCTCATGATGTGAACAAACACTAAAAAAAGTCATGATTTAGATTGAGTCACACTTTTTTACACTCACCTTCACTAATTAAAGTTACATAAAACAGAAACGTTTTCGAGGGCATTCATCCTCATCGTCAGCGACTGGGTGACTCAATCTAAATCATGATGAATACTTCACTGTTAATAATGCTTCTGTTTTTAATCTTTAACTAAAAAAAGTGCTCTTAATTACAAAGAATAAGTACAGCATTAGTTTTTCTCTTTATCTCCCGTTTTTTTAACTCTAATTACTACATGAATCATATATAAACTGGAATTTCCCTTTAGTGGTTCTCGTAGTGAATGAAAGAGTAGTGGCGGGTCCCTCTAGCAAATATATGCAGTAAGCCGTATTTTGTGACTGTGAGTTACCAAGAATGTCTTGTACTGAATGTTATGAAGTTCCTAGACTTAAAACCAGCCAAAACTTTGAGGAGGCTCCAGGGAAGAAATGCTTCCTAAATCGGTTGTATGAGTTTTCAAAAAGTATCGGCAAAAATACATTTATTGATTTGGAGGTTCGAAACACTTGTGATATGCACACTTCTCCTAGCGCTCCTGCCATTGTTGAAAACACTTGTGCATCATCTCTTCTCTTGACTCAAATCAGGTCCCTTTCAGCAACATTTTCAGCTTGGGAAACAGCCAAAAGTGACACAGAGCCATGCCGGGAGCCTGACAAACTACAGGAAGAAGAAAAGCCTGAATCAAATGCACGTGTGTTATAATGATGGAGCTGTCAAGTCCACAGATCTGGTCCTTTGCACTGCACAGCATCACAAAGGCAATGAAGGACCTCCTGCTAGTAATCCTTTGTGATGATACGTACTCATGATACGAGGGTGGTCTGAAAAGTTTCCGACCTCGACATGAAGATGGCAGCACTCGTAAATAAAAGCTAGTGAATTTTGTTCATCTGTTGACAGTTACCAAAGTTTCAGCCATTGTGAACGCTCAGTTGTTATGT
This sequence comes from Deroplatys truncata, assembly GCA_030765065.1. NCBI lineage: Eukaryota > Metazoa > Arthropoda > Insecta > Mantodea > Mantidae > Deroplatys > Deroplatys truncata. Next base: position 129,727,185 of record CM060989.1, on the reverse strand, counting down.
AACGGTCATTTGAGTGAGGTGATGTGAGTGTTTTTATGAAAACGGACAAAATCGAGTATCGAGCTGTCATTAAATATTTGTTTTTGAAAGGCAATACGCCTACGCAAATCAAAGATGAGTTGGATTCTGTGTATGGGGACTCTACACCATCATTTACCACAGTGAAATTTTGGGCAGCTGAATTTAAACATGGCCGTAAGAGCTTGGGAGACGAACGTTCGGGACGTCCAAAAACTGCAACTGACGAAAACATCGTCAAAGTTAACCAAATGGTGCTAGACGACCGCCGAATTAAAGTGAGAGATATAGCAGATGCTATGAACATGTCAAAAGAACGTGTTTGTCACATATTAAATCAACATTTAGACATGAGAAAGCTGTTCACGCATTGGGTGCCACGTTTGACTAAAAACATGTTCGAATGAACATTTCCAACGCTCTTGGCGCAGTTTAGGCACAATAAATCCGAGTTTTGGCGGCGATTAATTACTGAAGATGAAACTTGGATACACCATTATACGCCCAAAACAAAAATACAGTCCAAACAGTGGACTGCAAAGGGGGAACAGGCTCCAAAAAAAGCAAAAACTGTTTTTTTCGGCTGGGAAAGTGATGGCGACTGTTTTTTGGGATAGTCATGGAGTTATTTTAATCGATTATCTACAGAAAGGAAAACCATTACAGGAGCATACTATGCATCATTACTCGACAAGCTGAAGGCAGAACTTGCAGAAAAACGGCCACATTTGCAGAAAAAGAAAATCCTGTTTCATAAAGACAATGCACCGTCTCACACCTCAGTGGTTGCAATGGCGAAAATCCACAAATTACGGTTTGAACTGCTTGACCATCCGCCTTACTCACCAGATCTAGCCCCAAGCGATTTCTTTTTGTTCCCTCATCTGAAAATTGCGCTTGGAGGACAGAGATTTTTGTTAAATGAAGAGGCAATCACCTTCGTGAACAATTATTTTGCAGAGAAAAACGCCGAGTACTATTTGGACGGGTTACAGAGATGGGAGCATTGGTGGGAGAAGTGTGTAGAGTTACAAGGAGACTATGTTGAAAAATAAACAAAAAAATTTCTGAAAAATTGTCTTGTATGTTTATTAGGTCGGAAACTTTTCAGACCACCCTCATACATGCACCACGGGAGTCAAGGAAAAGTGAACATGCTTTTTTTTTGGCCTCGGAGATGACATATGTTGCCAGTGTGATGACTGCAGTGTTGTAGCCATAAACCCTTGTCTCACGGTGTCACTGTTTGCATTGGCCAGCATGTCCAGACACCAGCTTCAGCTCCATTGTTAGCAGCTTCGGTTCGAATTTCGTGGACACTCTCCTCATGCCCAAATCCTCAGTCAGAATTGAATCCAGTGCTTACCCCTATCACGTTCGCAAGTTCTCTGACAGTCCTGCACCTGCTCAATGTCATTTCGGCCTGTCGAGGGCCTTCCTAAACATTCACTGATGTGCAGCAATCTTTGAAACAGTTGTACCACTCCGTTAACTGTGAGGTACTCATGGCAATGTCACTGAAAGCCTGTTGAACCTTGCCAATGGTTTCCACTTGGGTATCGCAGAATTTGATGCAATATCACTGACAATCTGACAATCGCTCACTATACATCTTTACTCGTGGACCGACTGACGCTTTCTGCAGGTGGGAGAAAATTCATGTCTCCTCTTCATATCCACCAAATTTCATTGGTTTACACAGAAAAAAAAATAAGGCTTGAAAGCTTTTGAACACACCTCGTATGTGTGATTGGCATAAAGGGAAGGAATCTACAAAATCTGATGTGTTACTCTCACATGACTTTCTCTACTCTTGTACAAATTATTTTTACAAACGCTTATTCTCCATCTACTTCATGTTAATCAAGATAAACATTTGCAAACTCTACCTTATAGCTAATTTTCTTGTAGGTGTAAGGGGAATATGGTGTGGAGCGTTGCATTCTCTTTGCAGGTCCTGGACATAAAAAAAAATAAAGCATTTTTGGAAACATCGTTCACTCAACAAAAAAAAAATGTATATGACATAAATTGCGATCTACATTTTTTGTGTAGTAAAATTTTGTCTACCTCTTATGGTTTACCAGTTATGCAAAAGTCGTTCACAATAAAGAATACTTTTGGAGACATTCCCAGAAAATTCAAGATATACATTTTATTTGCCATAAAAATGTCTTAAACATATGTTACTTTAATCAAAATCGTCAGAGCTGTTTTTGAGAAAATAAAAATTTTCGAAAAATGTTTCATGTAAAGGGTAATCTGGGATGGGGGGATTTTCTTGAAAACCTTTGTGTCGCATCTCTGGAAGATACTGAACTTAAATGTCAAGTTTGGTGTTTATCCGACTGTTCATTTCTGAGTTATGCTGTTCACACACACAGGCACACACGCGAACATGTTTCCAAAAATACTTTTTTTGGATTCAGGAGACCTCAAAACATGTATTTCCGGTGAAATCTCGGTATCGAATTTTTTAGTGGAATGCAATACTTCTACTTACTATAGATAGTAGAGAAAGTAAAAATGAACCTCACCAGTGATCTCCACGGACAAATGCTAACATAGAAAACATTAAATACTTGAGCATTACGGTCACACTTGCTTCACTTAGGGTGGCGTGCACCATGTTGGAGTAAATTGTTGGAAGTAACGTTTATTAAAGAAGCTCCCACTACGGAAGTAGGTTACTACAGGAGCAATTTACCCCGAAAGTAATGTTGGAGAGCTCAATTACAATTTACTGTTTTAGTTACGACTATGGAAGTAAGAGCTCATTACTCCCAAAGGTATTGTTTTGTTTGCGCGATCTACTTGATGCAATCATGAATAAGGATGTGTGCGATAGGAAAAGGGGAGAACCGTCAGCGAAAGAGATAAATGTTTGTTGGTAGAAATAAAGAAAATCCATTTAAACAATATGAGTGTAAAAAACGTGCAATAACCTGCATTACGTTGGTCTTCAAAGCCAGTGAGATACCGCCAACACTCGCAACGTGCGTTCTTAATTACTTTTTATTATACGTTTATTAGTTTTTTACATTTCTGATTTACGGGAGATTAGGTTAGGGTTAGGTTTTTTTTTTTTTTTTTTTAAATATAGGCTTAGATTTCTGATTCCCGGGAGGTTACTTTTATTAAAGTTTTCAATGAAGACCCAAGTAATGCAAAAAAGCCATAACATGTTATAAAGATGCTGGAAAGTTGTGATTGACAAGTTTAATAATTCTAACGACGAGAAACGTACTGAAGAGCAGCTTAAAATTCTGGAAACAATGTTTGTAATCTTCATTTTGCATCGCGGATCACTTGAGTGTTGATAGAGAAATACCCTTTCTGATTTCGGAAAAGTTCACCATATTCACGGATGGGTACAAAATAGTAACATGCATGCAGTCAATTCCACACACAATGTGTGGGAAATCTGTGAAAGTGAAGACCAATTGCCTTTTATTTTCTTAACACTCGTGTAGGTGTAGGTACCTTGCTCTTAACCTCAAAAGCGCTTTAACAACGCAGTGAAATACACGGCCAGCAGACGCGTGGTGAACGTTTATTTATAAGATCTCATGTAATACCGGGATTACGATGAACTTTATTTAACGTGAAATGAAAATGCTAGTACACTAAAGGTATAATTGGCATGCACTTAACGTAATGGGAATGACTCTTGATTCATAGTTCTTTTATTACTTCGAGCTAGTTCCGATTGGTTCTAATTACCGTGTGAAATCAAACTTGACGTAAAGGAAGGGAAAAGTTTGATGCCAAACTTTTAAGTTACATCGCGTTAAGTCAGTTTTAAATATACAGTGTAAGACTGCCACATAATGTTAGTTCTAGTTTGAAAAAGGGTTGGGTTTTATGCCCAAGCACTGCGACCTTAAGATCTATTGCGCATCCCCCCTTTCATCAGTTAAGTAGTCTGTTGCTCGATATGAACTTAACCAGACTGCTAACTGAGGCTTTTGATATTTCATCTATCTTTGGAAAGTGATTGGCAAAAATACTTGCTCTTTGATTCGCAAGAGCAGGGCAATCACATAGTAACAGTCTCATCTCCTTCTAGACATCTACTACAGATAGGGTTGTTAAACAATCCCATTCTGTATAGATTAAACTTTACGGCACAGTTTCCTGTAATGAATCCTGTTGCCCATGCAAGTCTTCTTCTACTAAGACCACGCAAGTATTTTGCCCGGCTGTTATCCAGGTCTGTAATAAACAACTTGGAATGTCTGCAACCCTCAATGGAGTTCCAGTAGTTTTTGTGTTCTGCTTGAGTCCAGCACTTAATAGCCTGTTTCACTGGTCTGTAGGACACTCTCAGTACAGGCTCCAGACCCAAAAATGAGGTTTTGCTACCAGTCTTGGCTGCTTCATCTGCTTTCTCATTGCCTGGTATACCTGTATGTCCTGTCACCCACGTAAGTTGAACCTTATTGTGTTCAGCCAGTGTCATTAAGGATTCCCGGCATTCTGAGACGAGCTTTGATTTTATTGATGGCGATTCAAGTGCTTTAAGAGCAGCTTGACTGTCTGAGAGGATAAGAACACTTCTATTCTTATATCTCCTTTTAATGCTTTCCATGACACTGGCTAGGATTGCATAAACCTCAGCCTGGAAAACTGTAGCTAAGGTACCAAGACTATAAGAAATCTTGGTGCCATTACCGTAAAGCCCAGCCCCCGTTCCTGATTTGGTTCTAGATCCATCAGTATACCAGATTGGGCCTTTGTTATTATGAGGTTTTACCAGTCTTTCCCATTCACCCCGCTGTGGATAGGAGACCGTAAATTTCAAATCAAACTTGAATCAAGAATGTCAGTCCTCATGTTGAGTATCTGTTGTACATTCTTATCGCAAGGAAACTTGAGATGTCCAGTATTAGACACTTTGGTTTGGCGACAAATACAGTGATACGCGTTCATGGCTTCTGCCTTCATCCATATGTGGAGAGGTGTAGGCCCAATCAGCATCTCCATTGCCGCAGTTGGAGTAGTTTTGAAGGCTCCCATAATTGAAATGAGAAGGTCCTCTGTAATTTACAGATTTCCTTTCTGCACACCTTTAAATTGACTCTAGGCCACCACATGAGTGCGGCATAAGAGAATATAGGTCTCACCATGACAGTGTATATCCAATACATTATGCTAGGTTTCAGACCCCATGTCTTACCAAGCATACCTCCACATGTCCAAAAGACTCTGTAGGCTTTGGTAATACATAATGCCATGTGATGTTTCCAAGTTGATTTCTTGTCTAAAACAAGCCCAAGATATTTAACTTGTGTTGATGCCACATAACGTTAAATTCATCGTAATGCCGGGCTCAAGCTTCTGAAATATTCCGGTACCAAACACTTATAGGATGCATAACAGTAATTGCAATTTGGATTATAGAGCTGAATTTGTGTCTTCAGTTTTGTTGAAATGTTCTCCAAGCAGGTTCAAAAGGCGTGTATTAAGATTCTTTCATAATACCGAAATGTTCATTGAACACTCTCTCTCTCTCTCTCTCATATATGGTTCTCGCATAGCACTATCGCATTTCCGTTGTTGTTTTTTTTCGTCGAGATCATCAATGTAACCTAAGTAATCGCTGTTTTCTTCATTGAGATCATCAATATTATCTAAGTAATCCATGAACGTGTCAAAAATATCTTCATCCAAATACGATATGGTATCGTAGTTCAATCGACAGGTTAGTTACTCCATCCAGGTCGCAAGAGTAAATGCTAACCTATATTTGTGCTCTTATTTAATTCCATAGTAACAAACTACATGATGGTGCTCTGTAACATTTACTTCTGCGGTAATTTAATCTGGGAGTATCTGAAAGGAGCAAAATTCTTCGGAAGTAGTTTACTCTTGCATGGAAGTCGCCAAGTGTTGACTTAAATAGCAGTTTACTACGAAAATAGAGCTTACTCCAGGTTGGTACATGCCACCCTTACTGTGTTATTATACAGGACATGTTTCAGAAGCCTTTGCTTTCATCAGTCGTGAGTCGATGTACAGCTGATGGAAGCGAAGGCTCTGAAACATGTCTGTATAATAGCGTCCCTAATGCTCAAGTAGTTAAAATCGCCTTTACTGTTAGCAGAAAACATTGTTGCTGTTGGTGACCTTATTGAAGTGACAGTAGGAGTAGAAAGTGGTTATGAGAGTGCTTCATGATGGCCTGTCAGGTGGGTTCCTTGTCTCAGGAACTAGATGAATTTGTGTGGAAGTTTGCTAAAGGCTTCTGGCTAGTTAAGAGGAAGGGGGCCATGTTGTGACTTGAGATGAAACATGCCTCCGCATTCCTGAATTGTCGTCCTCCGTGGTGTAGTGGTTATCACGCTAGCATCTAGTTCCCGAGATTGTGGTTTCAAACCCGTGGAGGACAATGGTTTTTTTTTTGTTCATAAAAATCCTTAGCATGCTACCTTTGGAAGGGAAGTACAACCGATGGTCCCGTGTTGTAGATTTACAGCATGTAAAACAACCTCAAGCCTAATAAAGAGGCCTCAGCAAAATTACCGGTCTTTCATGCCCAATATGGAATGGGACACTTAAGGACCACAGCAGTTAAAGAGCATCCATAAAAAAGAAGTTTAAAAAAACACACACTCCTGAATCTAAAGCAGCAAGCCTGGAGTTACAGAAGAAAGGAGAAACTGCGCTGGTCAGAGCCAAATGATGTGCTTGCCAATAGGAAAAGTGCTTGCAAGTGTTTTTGGGCATTCCTATGGTTGATTTTCTTGATAAGTGAAGAACAATCATTGCTGCCTACTATTGCCAGCTCCTTAATGAGACAAAAGCTACCTGTTGCAACAAGAGATGTAGGCAACCAATCTTCTCCGTAACAATGCAGAGCTCCACACTGCCACATCAACAAGTGTAAAACTTAAAGATTATTTTGTTCATGTAAATATGTTTTTATGTATAACTTCTAAGATTTTGTTGTTGCTTAATGTTTAAACTTGAAGATAGTGTGTGCCTATGTAAATAATTAGTTGCCTTATGGAGTTTGCAACACGCTTTTGGGTGTCGGTTTGAATTTGTTGATTATGTAATAGTTACTGTTATTACGTAATGTACTACTACGTATGAGAAGTTGATTTTAGGATGTGTTTTTGTTATTACACTCCAAGTTTTACACTATAATAATTAACTTTGTTATTAACACTGGTTTTATATATTACTTATGTTTGAATTTGCCTCGGCTGTGTCAATCTTGTTCGTAGAGTCACGTTTCTTAGTCAAGGTGCGGTGCAACAAGAATGTAGGCATCACAGAATTTAACTTTTTTTTAATTCACTTCTTTATTTAATCCTTTACACATTTTTATAAAGCACTACACTTTTTAAGAACTGTGAGAATCTTTAATACTTTCACTTAGCGCGTATATATATTTTTACTATTCTCACATAGAGAACACATCTTCCGACTGTTCACTACCAAGGTTCGCCAGCAACTGAGCAACTTTCAACGGTAAAAACCCATAAGCTTCGGTATTTAAAGTCTCTGATTGGCTAATTCTAGTCCAATAGAATATCTGCATTTAACTTAAAACGTTTCTTTGCTGTTGATTGGCTAATTTAAAACTGTCACAGAAATTACGTTATCGTTACTCTAATCATGACTAGTAATATTCAAACTTTTAAACACATTATTGCCACAATTACCTCATTATTACCTCATTGTTAGCAACTTAAAACTTACTATTCTCACAGTTGTTGCATTATTTGAGTATGTAATGTATTCACATAACATTATTAAAACATGTTTACAATAAAAATAAGCATTTGCAATGACTGTCACATACAATTCAAATAATTATTACATACATTTTGTTTCAAGGCGGGCTGTTATTGAATTTACTTATTATAAAATACAATTGAAATTATTCAGGCATTAAAATACTGCCTCAAACTGTACTGGACGTCCTTGTAACCAGACTTGTTCTGTTTTGACAGTGGTTCAATGATGAAAGTATAGAAGAGTTTGTGTGCAACTGGTATTGTACATTCATCCCTGTTCTAGGTTTAAGAAAGCAGTATAGGAAGTGAGGGATGATATCACTGAATACTGATATTGATTTTTAGCATCGATATACTCGATACTCGCTTTATAAGGGCAATCACTTGCTCACTGAATTATGTTTTTATTAGTAGTCTTCTGCGTATACACACCTGTAACCAATTTCGTATTGTATGCTAATTCCAAAATTGTTCCTCTATCACATTCTCCAATCTTTTATTTTGATAATGCCACAGATGATATATATCCCGTATTGTTAGTCAAGACTAATTGCTGTTATTATTTCTTTGCTTCTCTTTTTATGTAACTATATTTTGTGCTAAAAAGTTTCTTTTAAATGATTTTCTATCATATTATTGAACTTAGTTGTATGATATACCTGTAAGCTATGCTCATGTCCCGAGTTTGACTTATGTAAACACAAATTAACAGATGGAATGAAAGAACAAATATTTCTATGTGCTATATTATGTCACGTCTTTGTTTCTGCTGGATTGACAGATTTGGTCACCAGAGCTGGGAGTGAGTCACCAAGCCAGGCTATTGCAGAAATGTGATTTAGTGCGCAAGCTTCAGTTAATGATTACTTCCACTCCTTACCCCATTGTTTGCATTTAGACACAAGAGTGAAATGTTGCATTGATTTACCACAGGAACTCTTTGGGGAGGCAATAATATGAAGTTTTGACTCTGTTCATTTCTTATCTATTATAAAGTTAAACCAGCAACTTTGAATAATGCAAAAGTTAAAAGTATGGAAGGTTTATCTCAAAGTATTAGACATACTTTAATACCACCGAGTATTAAGGTATCAATGGTATGGAGGTTCCATCCCTAGTTTTTGTAATACAGTAAATTCCAGTTTATATTTAATTCACCAACTATACTCGGCGCCAATCATGAAGGTGATTGACATTTCGCAGAGAGAGAGAGAGAGAGAGAGAGAGAGAGAGGCAGAGAGAGAGAGAGAGAGGCAATGTTGCCACACATCGTGACCACATGCTAGAACTGTGTCGAAGGCGACTGGGTTGCGCCTGCATTGTAGAGCGAGTATTATTTATATTCGTGTACGAAGACAATTGTAAAATAATGAATCTATGTGCAGAGGATAGAACATGCAACAATATATCAGTGTAAAAATCTGCTTTAACAGAAGAGACATACCTGTGAAATATTGCTGCTTATTCTAATGGAAAAAATGCCAGATTTCCGAATCACTTGCATCACTGCTGTTGCTGCTCGTTTGATAGACAGTGTTACCACCATCATCATCTTCATCTGAAGAGGTGCTAGAATTCCCCACGGAAATGACAAGCTGTTCTATAGTTTCTTCTAAAACTCCTTCATTTTCCCAAGCTGCACTTATTACCTCCTTTGTATGAGTCACCGCTTTTTTTCCAGTTTCCAGCTTTTACTGCTGTTAGTGCCTCTTCTGTAAGCTTTATTGTTTCGCCCAACATAACTCTTTGTCGGCCCAAATTAATTCAATCGAGTTAAACTGACAATCATAAGGGGGAAGCCTAACTATTTTGTGACCATGTTCTGCAGCAATGCCATCGACTACATAACTTGGAAACTGTGGTTAGTTTGCTTTCACAAGTTCCAGTAGCTCACTTTTCTTCAGTCCCTCCTTCATCGGTATATTGTGGCGAACAAGCCACTGAATTATTTTCTCCTCTTCGAAATATTCTCTCACAGAGCATATTATTTCCCGCGCCTGTCCTTTAATTGGGATACTTTTACCAAATACAGTTTAATTCGGTTCTCGAGTGCGCTCAGTTTTTCGTTTGGCTGCACTTCTTTGTCACTATTTTTGGATATTATTAAATATCCATTAAATGTGTTAACACAATTATAAATGCTCACACAACACATGCACAAATACACGTAACACAAGGCAAATACCATACAAATAGGACGATGCAAAAGACCTTTTCAGTGCGCAGGTAATCTCTAAACTGATACAAAAAACATAAACTAGCTGAGGCTAAAAGTAGAACATTGTTTATAACTGCAGCGACAGCAGAAGATAAGTTTACTGCAACAGTCGCTCGCCCGGCACGTCATGCCAATCACGTGTTACGATATCGCAACACAGCATTTGCGTCTATCATTGCTATGGAAACATCTTAGTTCTAATTGGTCCTTCTAATGGTTGCTATGACGACTGCTGTGATGTATTCATCCCCTCCCATTCATTTAAAGCTTTCCGCCACGTGGTTAGTAACTGTCAATCACCTTCTTGATTGGCGCCGAGTATAGCTTGTTAATGTTCTGCTTCTTTGTAATGATACCTTTTTAATTTGTGTTGGATTCATAGTGTTTGATAAACGTCTTATTGTTGAAATGTGTTTTATTTTTCAGCCCTCAGAAGAGTGGATATAGCAGTCCTCAGAAAGTAATATACAGTAGTCCACAGAAGATATACAGCACTCCACAGAAGGATTATCCTAGCTTAGGGAGCACTCCCACCAAATCTCCTGCTTACAAAAGATTTGCATCCTTAGCTCAGCCAATCACCACAGCTCTCACACTTCCCTACAGCTACCGTTGTTTGGCTGAAATTTTCCGAGCTGTAGATGCTGTGGCATCCATGATGTACAATCGTAAGGAAATAATTACATTCAAGAAGCTGAAGCCAGCAGTGCAGGAAATGCTAAGAAGGTTTGTTTTTATTCTCATAATGCCATTAGTCTCATGCATAGCAACGTGTGGTTCACAATAGGCCATAACAAGAACAGGAATGCATATCAATAGCAAAGTGGAAAGTCAATTTTGTGCGTTAAGATGTCATTTGTTTGTAACTGACCAATTATATTTTTTTCGCTTCCATTATAGTGTAACAGTTCAGGGTTGAATCAGAGCCTCACCAACCGGAACTTAAAATCTGCACCCCAGGCACATTCTGTGGCCATAACGAGAACACTGCGCTGCAGCTCATTGTACTATAGCGTAGGACACCTGCTCCCAATTCAGCCAATATCAAAATTGAGTAGAGTAAACATTTCTAAATGCAGATCCACCACCAAGCTTTATGGCTTTATTAATAGTGTACATCAAAGTGTTTGATGTTCTTTATTCAGTTCTGCCAATTTTTGCTATTACTTTTTTAGGCACAGCCAGTTTTGAGTTACAGATGAAGCTTTCACAAGAACCAATCCTAATGGATCTGTGGGTGTCGGGATTTGAGGTTAGAATGCACATGTGCTAGAATTTCTTCCTGTTTCACTTTCCCAATTTGCAAGTATAGAGATTTCTAGATGCTGTTTCATGTCAATGCCGTCTTTGAATATTTTATACAGTGAAGAGTTTTAATATGCTGCGTCTAGGAATGAGAATGATAAGGTTAAAACTTGATCAAGTCTTCTTTCTCGTTCCCGGGACCTTGGAAAAGCTTTCCGTAGATTTTGAACACTCACATTACAGTACATGTATTTTAATTTTGTTGTTCATGTTTTCATTTCCATTCTTGGTGATTGTGAACTAGGGATGGGCAGAAAATAACTTAATGGTTACCAAAGGAATGATTACAAAGTAACTAGAAGTTGCATTAATGGTATCTAGTTACCTCAGCAGTCGTTTGCAACTTGAATCATCCTTGCACGGAGTTGCAACTACATACTTGTTTATTACATTCAAATGTAGGTCACAGATAGCAGATGGTTGTTCACATACAATTGCAGGTGCATGGATGTGAATAAACGTTTAATGCTGTTTAGTAGTAAAATATGTGTGGTCTGCTAAGCTCAAACAACGATATCGTTCGTATTGAAACGTAGTTACATCTAATCGTTACTGGTAACCATTAATGTAATGTAACTACGAACATGATAACTAGGCTGAGTAATTCTCAAGCTGTTATCTTGAAGTTATCTACACTCAAATCAAAGAATGTAAACACGAACCACTGATGGGAATATAAAAAGGTCAGGTGAGTGCTGCCTGCGTACAGTCAGGGAATAAACAACTGAAGTATAGTATTGCTATCAACTAAACAAAAACTAAGGAGTGTCCATAAATAAAACCCATTTAATTAAAAACAGAAGCACTATTAACAGTGAAGTATTCTTCATGATAGTAGATTGAGTCACACTTTTTGACACTCACCTTCACTAAACGTTTTCGAGGCATTTGTCCTCATCGTCAGCAACTGGATGACTAAAGGTCTCTTTCTCCCATATGCTGTTCTAAACACACCTCTCAAAAATACCATCCCAAACACATTAAAATCTGGAATTTACCAATTAATTGTGTTGAATGTGATAAATACTACATAGGAAAAGCAAAAAGAAACTTGGAAGCCAGACTTAAGGAACATAAAACTAAAACAAATAGACAAATCCGCTGTATCATACCATTTTTGGACAGAAAACCACAACATTGGCCAAAGTATAAAATTCTTAAAATCCCTCGGCACACCAATAGAATTGAACATCTGGGAAAAAATAGTCGTCCTCCATGGACTAGTGGTACCGTGCTAGCCTCTAGTTCCGAAGGTCGCAGGTTCAAACTCGGTGGAGGGCGATGGATTTTTTCGGGCGCAAAAATCCTTAGCATGGTTTCCTTCAGAAGGAAGTAAAGCCGGTGCTCCCGTGTTGTAGATTTATGGACGTAAAAGAACCTCAAACCTGATAAAGAGACCTCTGAGCAAAATTACCGGTCTTTCACTCCCAATATAGAATGGGACGCTAAGGACCATAGTAGTTAAAGAGCATCCATAAATTAAAGGAAAGGAAAGGAAAAAATACACAGTGTCATTAATTTTGAAATCCTGCCTGTGAACAATGTGTGTGCCCCAAACACCAAATGGCAACATGTTCAGAATCTGCAGGAGGAGGAAGAAGAGTATACGGGAGAAAGAGACCTTTAGTCACCCAGTCGCTGACGATGAGGACGAATGCCCTCAAAAACGTTTCTGTTTTATACAGCATTTAATTTAGTGAAGGTGAGTGTCAATAAGTGTGTCTCAATCTAACATCATAAAACTCATTTATTTATTTTTTATGTTAGCTGTATTCTTCAATAAATATCGACAGTTGTTTTCATAGTTTGTTCTTCCTTTTCAGGAATTTTACAGAGAAACATTTATCTCAAATTAAGAGAGTACTGCCTTCCGCATATGATTTCAAACAGGAGAAGGTTAAAAATTTTGGCCTCTGTGGCAGACGTGAAGAGTATGATATTACTTTGACGCCACAAGTTGTTGAAACCAAAACAGGTATTTTCTTTTTCAAGTACTCTTTTTTTACCCTCAAGTAATTCAACTTTCATGAGGGTTGCATTTTGTGTCAGAAAAGAAGCCCAATTAACTGTCGTATTTACAGATAACAGCAAGGATGTTAATTCCACTTGTGAGGAAGGTGCTTCAAAATATGCTTCTATGACGCCATCCATATTATTGGGAAGAAAACAAGCATTTCACAAGAGTTTGCTGGAGAAAACCAAAGATTATCATGAGGTAAATAGAGTAAGAATGTCTTTGAATTGCTTGCCTTTATGCAATATACGAGGGTGGTCTGAAAAGTTTCCGACCTAATAAAGATACAAGACATTTTTCGATTTTTTTTTTTTTTTTTTTTTTTTTTTTTTTTTTTTTTTTTTTTTTCCCCACATATTCTCCTTGTAACTCTACACACTTCTCCCAGCGATGCTCCCATCTCTGTAACCCATCAAAATAGTACTCAGTGTTTTTCTCTGCAAAATAATTGTTCACGAAGGTGATTGCCTCTTCATTTGACGAAAATCTCTGTCCTCCGAGCACAATTTTCAGATGAGGGAACAAAAAGAAGTCGCTTGGGGCTAGATCTGGTGAGTAAGGCGAATGGTCAAGCAGTTCAAACCGTAATTCGTGGATTTTCGCCATTGCAACCGCTGAGGTGTTGTCTTGGTGAAAGAGGATTTTCTTTTTCTGCAAATGTGGCCGTTTTTCCGCAAGTTCTGCCTTCAGCTTGTCAAGTAATGATGCGTAGTATGCTCCTGTAATGGTTTTTCCTTTCTGAAGATAATCGATTAAAATAACTCCATGACTATCCCAAAAAACAGTTGCCATCACTTTCCCAGCCGAAAAAACAGTTTTTGCTCTTTTTGGAGCCGGTTCCCCCTTTGCAGTCCACTGTTTGGACTGTATTTTTGTTTCGGGCGTATAATGATGTATCCAAGTTTCATTTACAGTAATTAATCGGCGTCAAAACTCAGATTTATTGCACCACCAGAGCATTGAAAATGTTCATTCGAACACGTTTTTGGTCAAACGTGAGCAAACGCGGTACCCAACGTGCAGACAGCTTTCTTATGTATAAATGTTGATTTAATATGTGATAAACACGTTCTTTTGACATGTTCATAGCCTCTGCTATCTCTCTTACTTTAATTCGGCGGTCGCCTAGCACCATTTGGTCAACTTTGGCGATGTTTTCGTCGGTAGTTGCTCTTACGACCACATTTAAATTCAGCTGCCCAAAATTTCACTGTGGTAAATGATGGTGCAGAGTCCCCATACACAGAATCCAACTCATCTTTGATTTTCGTGTTTTAAAAACAAATATTAAATCACAGCTCAATACTCGATTTTGTCCATTTTCATAAAATCACTCACATCACCTCACTCAAACAACTTACGTAACAACTGAGCATCCAAAATGGCTGAAACTTTGGTGAGTAACTGTCAACAGATGAACAATGAAATTTACTAGCTTTTATTTACGAGTGCTGCCATCTTCATGTCGACGTTGGAAACTTTTCAGACCACCCTCGTACAGTGTGTCAGAAAACAAACATTACTGAAATGTGTACCATCGTTTGACATGCATGTTTCTGGAGTTTATTGAACATGTTGATAAACAAAGGTTACTGTAAGAATGTAAAAAACATCTTTTCAGGAATATGTGTAGTTGCATCATCTGGTTCTTTCGACATGTCCGATATGTAGGCAATGCAGGCAGTTCCACAAGAAATTAGGTAATGTGCAGAAGGGCAGAGTGAGCTGTTGCTGCATCCATTGTTGTTGTATGGGGCATTACAAAAACATGCTAATGTTGCATGAATGGGATAATAATGAGGTGTCTGTTACTTTTTTCTGATTCTGTGTAGCCTAGTATGGACACACTACACCAAGCCGTAACTTGTGCAGTGGTTTCTGTATGTCATAAGGCCATTGAAAGCTTAAAAGCATGAGTTGTTTGTCTGTTGATGTTGCCAGTAAAGTGAATATGGCTTTTATATGAAAATCATATGTTGCAAAAGAAATCTCAACCTAGTGTTCACAGAGAACGTTGGCTACAATACTGGGCTCGCTCATCCCCCTCCTACTGTGCTGATTGTTATTTTTTTTTTTTTTAACTGTTTAACTCATATTTATTACCAGTCACTTGCGTCGTGTTTTTTTTTTTTTTTTTTTACGATCTCTTTGTCCACTCACTCCTGCTCCCTCTCGCTTTACGTCCTCTGGATTGAGGGTGTGGCAGACCCAGTACGGCATTAGTACAAGCGAGACGGATGTTATGAGTGTTTCTCTGTGGGAGCGAGATGGCTGCTATTTTCACATTTTTTTTGCCAGAGTTTGATAATTGAGAAGTTTGTTCTATATGCCATCATGGTTAATGTAAATTAGCTAAAGTGTTCACTACGTTTCAAAATTTGGTCGCTGGCATAAATTTTCAGTGTATTCACGAAAGATTCTTCTACTCCAGCATATATGAAGGTAAGATCTGTTGATCAGCTCATTTTCTTTCTTTGTTCTTTCAAAGTGAATGGGAAGATATTGTCCCAAGGCTATCGTAACTGACTGGATCTGAGGTTTAACATACAGGATAATTTTGTGTGGCTATTTTATTTGTGTTCAGTTTTTGAAATTTTATAGAAACAGTTAATACTTTGGCTTATAGTATTTTAAATTTGTGAAAGCTCCTTATTGAAAGTTCAATGTAATGTGTTAAGTTTTTAGAGTTTGTCAAAGTGTTTATATTCCGTCAATCTTTAAATTATATTTTTGAGAAAATGCCAGGAGATGTTTGTGGCTTTGAACACATATTTAAAGAAGGTTAGGGCTCAGTAAACCAAAAACTGTGTGTGTTACGAGGGCTGATCAATAAAGACTGGGACTGATTTTTTCCTGAAGCGTTCTTGATAGTTTCCTGTCTCTACTATAAATAGTTGAAAAGAACAGGGTTTCATGTATAATGTCCATAGGCGGCAGCACTGTCGTATCAGTAGGTTGGTAGTAATGCAGTATATTGTTGACCCTAGTTGAATTTCGCATACCACAAAATGAAGGTGACACGAGAGGAGCAATACAGCGCAATAAAATCCTGCTTTCGTTTAAATATACAGCCTCTGAAACTTTGGAAAAGCTGAAGCAAGCATACGGTGAAGATGCACTACCTCGTGCAACAGTGTTTAGATGGTTCAAGGACTTCAAAGAAGGGCGAGTCTTCTGGGCTAAACATGGTGGGCCTGGTGTTTCGGCTTCTGTTATGACTGAAGTCAACATCAACACAGCTGCTGTGATTGTTGTCCCTCCTTTTGCTACTGTTACAGCAGCAGATTACACGTCAGTATTGGTTACACTGAGGAAGCACTTTGCAAGGAAACGTCCAGACTTTCATCAGAATGGGTGGCGACTTCATCACAACAATGCACGGCCTCACGTCGCCAATCAAATCCAGGCATTTTTGGCTAAATTCAACATTACCTGTGTACGCATCCGCCTTATAGCCCAGATCTTGTCATTTTTTTTATTCCCATCACTAAAGGCAAAGCTCTGGGGCATTTGATTTGAGAGCACTGAAGCAGTGCTGAAGAAAAGTGAGGCGATTCTCAAAGACCTGACAAAGAATGGCCTGCACCATGTGTTTCAGGACTGGCAGAGACGCTATAAAAAGTGCACTGAAGTAGGAGGGGACTACTTTGAAAAATAGCGGGACATCATTGAAATGGAGTAATAAATATCTGTGAAAAAAAAATCAGTCTCAGTCTTTATTGATCAGCCCTAGTATATTTGTCATTGGTTAAGTTTTGGATCAAGTTACATTAATAGCTTTCATAACGCAATACGTTAATTTGCCCATTTGAATATGGGAATATGAAAGTTTGCCATTTGAGGAAATGATTCAGTATTTCTTTTGGCCCCTGGATTAGTGATAGGACTGTTATGATACAACAGCTGTATTAATGGCATTTTTATTTCTAACTTTAAATAAGTGACACTAACACTTGCACTATAGGGGAGATATAGTTTATAAAGAGACCTTTCTACATTTCTTCTGGTCGCGTAAATACCACTTTGGCGTTTTCCTCCGATTTTTCGTGTTTGACCATCTGTCATTTCTTTGTTTGCTGAATTATGGCCCATTTGACTGTTTAGTGGGTGATGTTTGCTCGGACTTTCACTCGTGACCTATTGTTAATGAATTCTATTCCTTAGGGCATGTGTTTTATCATGATTGATGTTTGCTTTAAGTGTTTTATTTCCTGTTTGTGGTTAATTTTATATCTTTTCCTTTTCAGCTAAATTATTTACAGAGTTGTTTCAGGGTTTGAATTTATGTAAATCTTTCATTCATTACTAGTATTTGTTTTATTATCCTGCTTCCTTTAGTTAATTATAATACCGGTTTTATAATGGGATTTATCAGTTCTAAACTTTAAAACAATTTTGGTGTGCAATATAGTTCTTTATCAGCTTACAATTTAATGACTTTGCAATATATTATAAACTGTTTAAATGTGGCCCTGAAACGACTATTTGATAATTTTTTTTGTGCTTTGTTTACTAGTTTTTAATTTCTATTCTTGATTTCAAAGTTTTGGCTTACTTTAATATTGGATGCTAAAGTATTGTGCTTTATTGGCCATTAAATCTTCTTTTGAGATAGTAAGCTTTATTATAAATTCACTTCAGTTTTGTTTGCTACATTTTGCTTTCTTTTCAAAATTAAATATTGACTTTCTTATTTAAAGGCATTATTGAGGTTTATATTTCACTTAATATGCTAATTATTCATTTAAATTTTGTTTATGGTTTCTTTAAAGGTTTGTGGTTTAGTGTATTATGCTTGATTTATTATTTCCTGAGCTTGGTGTTAATATATTGTGAGTTGTTTATTTGTGAGAGGCTATGTTAATATGCCGTAATTAATTAATGAAATAGAGCCAGTTAATAACTACATTTGTTTCTGTTCTTAGGCTGAGAAACTTTCCCTGGGTCCAGTTTTTGAGTAGGTGATCACAATTCTGTTTGTTCATTTCTTTGAATATTCCCTTTCTGCATTCGCTAGGCTTGTCGTTTTCGTCTTGCAGGGGTTCCCAGCGCCCGTCAAATTTTCGTAAACCGTTGCTACAATGTCTTCCCCATGCAGAATTGCCTGATGAAACTAACGTGAGCCATCACATTGTTAAGATGCTGAGAAATTTCAGTACAGTATGCAAATCCACCCATTAAACATCTGCCAAACAGACCTCTCACTCAAACTAAATTTCAGTGATGTTGGTCAAGACTACGCTTTGGTGACTCATGTTGGAGAAGTAGTTCTTGGGAGACCATTTGACACAGACTGATCCTGTACGTGGAACTTGTAAACAACAGCTAACATCTTCTTATTTGTTGCCTGCTTATTAGATTTCTCCTCATGCTCTCCTTTAACGTGAAGCAAACATGGTCCATTCTGACATCCTACTCCGTATGACTTGGAAATAATTTTCAATGATAAATAACTTACCAAGCGAGATGGCTCAGGCCATAATGTCTATGGCCTGCATTCAGGAGGTCCCAGGTTTGAACCCCCAAGGCTGACCAATCTGACCAAAAGTATTTTCGTGATTTTCCTTGGTTGCTAGGCAAATGTTGAATTGGATAATTTGATCTGCAAATTTTCATATCATCCCTTTTATAACATTTCATTTGCTCCTTCACTGCCATACCAGGCATTGGGCTGATCATTCATCCTGGACATACTATGATCGAGTGTTTGCTTCTCGACAGGCATTGGACTGATCCAGAGTTTGCTTGCTCCTTGACAGACATTGGGCTGATCACCCATCCTGGATATGCTATGATCCAGAGTATGTTTGCGCCTTGTCAGGCATTGGGCTAATCACTCATCCTGGATAATCTATGATCCAGAGTTTGCTTGCTACTTGACAGACATTGGGCTGATCACACATCCTGGATAATCTATGATCCAGAGTTTGCTTGCTACTTGACATACATTGGACTGATCACACATCCTGGATATGTTATGATCCAGAGTTTGCTTGCTACTTGGCAGACATTGGGCTGATCACACATCCTGGATAATCTATGATCCAGAGTTTGCTTGCTACTTGACAGACATTGGGCTGATCACACATCCTGGATATTCTATGATCCAGAGTTTGCTTGCTACTTGACAGACATTGGGCTGATCACACATCCTGGATAATCTATGATCCAGAGTTTGCTTGCTACTTGACATACATTGGACTGATCACACATCCTGGATAATCTATGATCCAGAGTTTGCTTGCTACTTGACATACATTGGACTGATCACACATCCTGGATATGCTATGATCCAGAGTTTGCTTGCTACTGACACAAGACATTGGACTGATCACACATCCTGGATATGTTATGATCCAGAGTTTGCTTGCTACTTGACAGACATTGGAGTGATCACACATCCTGGATATGTTATGATCCAGAGTTTGCTTGCTACTTGACAGACATTGGACTGATCATACATCCTGGATATGTTATGATACAGAGTTTGCTTGCTACTTGACAGACATTGGACTGATCATACATCCTGGATATGCTATGATCCAGAGTTTGCTTGCTACTGACACAAGACATTGGACTGATCACACATCCTGGATATGTTATGATCCAGAGTTTGCTTGCTACTTGACAGACATTGGAGTGATCACACATCCTGGATATGTTATGATCCAGAGTTTGCTTGCTACTTGACAGACATTGGACTGATCATACATCCTGGATATGTTATGATCCAGAGTTTGCTTGCTACTTGGCAGACATTGGACTGATCACACATCCTGGATATGTTATCATCCAGAGTTTGCTTGCTACTTGACAGACATTGGACTGATCATACATCCTGGATATGCTATGATCCAGAGTTTGCTTGCTACTGACACAAGACATTGGACTGATCACACATCCTGGATATGCTGTGATCCAGAGTTTGCTTGCTACTGACAAGACATTGGACTGATCACACATCCTGGATATGCTATGATCCAGAGTTTGCTTGTTACTGACACAAGACATTGGACTGATCACACATCCTGGATATGCTATGATCCAGAGTTTGCTTGTTACTGACACAAGACTTTGGACTGATCACACATCCTGGATATGCTGTGATCCAGAGTTTGCTTGCTACTTGGCAGACATTGGGCTGATCACACATCCTGGATATGTTATGATCCGGAGTTTGCTTGCTACTTGGCAGACATTGGGCTGATCACACATCCTGGATATGTTATCATCCAGAGTTTGCTTGCTACTTGGCAGACATTGGGCTGATCACACATCCTGGATATGTTATGATCCGGAGTTTGCTTGCTACTTGGTAGACATTGGGCTGATCACACATCCTGGATATGCTGTGATCCAGAGTTTGCTTGCTACTTGGCAAACATTGGGCTGATCACACATCCTGGATATGCTGTGATCCAGAGTTTGCTTGCTACTTGGCAGACATTGGGCTGATCACAATCTGGATATGTTATGATCCGGAGTTTGCTTGCTACTTGGCAGACATTGGACTGATCACACATCCTGGATATGTTATGATCCAGAGTTTGCTTGCTACTTGGCAGACATTGGACTGATCACACATCCTGGATATGTTATGATCCGGAGTTTGCTTGCTACTTGGCAGACATTGGGCTGATCACACATCCTGGATATGTTATGATCCAGAGTTTGCTTGCTACTTGGCAGACATTAGGCTGATCACAATCTGGATATGCTATGATCCGGAGTTTGCTTGCTACTTGGCAGACATTGGGCTGATCACAATCTGGATATGTTATGATCCGGAGTTTGCTTGCTACTTGGCAGACATTGGACTGATCACACATCCTGGATATGTTATGATCCAGAGTTTGCTTGCTACTTGGCAGACATCAGACTGATCACACATCCTGGATATGTTATGATCCAGAGTTTGCTTGCTACTGACACAAGACATTGGACTGATCACACATCCTGGATATGTTATGATCCAGAGTTTGCTTGCTACTTGACATACATTGGACTGATCACACATCCTGGATATGTTATGATCCGGAGTTTGCTTGCTACTTGGCAGACATTGGGCTGATCACACATCCTGGATATGTTATGATCCAGAGTTTGCTTGCTACTTGGCAGACATTGGACTGATCACAATCTGGATATGCTATGATCCGGAGTTTGCTTGCTACTTGGCAGACATTGGGCTGATCACAATCTGGATATGCTATGATCCAGAGTTTGCTTGCTACTTGGCAGACATTGGGCTGATCACAATCTGGATATGCTATGATCCGGAGTTTGCTTGCTACTTGGCAGACATTGGACTGATCACACATCCTGGATATTCTGTGATCCGGAGTTTGCTTGCTACTTGGCAGACATTGGACTGATCACATCCTGGATATTCTGTGATCCGGAGTTTGCTTTGTACTGATCACACATCCTGGATATGTTATGATCCAGAGTTTGCTTGCTACTTGGCAAACATTGGGCTGATCACAATCTTGATATGTTATGATCCAGAGTTTGCTTGCTACTTGGCAGACATTGGACTGATCGCACATCCTGGATATTCTGTGATCTGCAGTTTGCTCGCTACTTGACTTGATATCCAGTCTGTGGTGTAGGGTCTACAAGGAGGAGGGTAATGCGTTAAAGAAGAAGATAAGCCCCTTCTCTTCCGGGAACCATTATTGCGGAGGTGAACACAAAACTGAATTCCTATGTGTCAATCTACTAAATACTTTAATCCTTTGGAAATGGACAACATGGTTTGTTTTGCTGCACACTGTATGAGCCTTCAGATCTCAGCACATGACTATTTAAATGAATAAAGCAAGCTATAATATGAAGTAGCTGATCAGAGGACTCTTAAACATTTCTTTTAGAGAAAGTTACCTGTCATCTAGAGGTCACAGCTGGTTTTAATTTATGTTATGTCTAGTTGCAGAAACTACTTGGAAATGGTTTAGCTTAACAGCACATTTATGTACAACTGTAATGTTCAGTATATATGGTGTCTATGCATTTACAAGAAGTATTTAGCCTTTGAGGCACCATGGTGTAACAGTACTGTGCTAGCCTCTAGTTCCTAAGCCTGCAGGTTCAAACATGGTGGAGGGCAATAGATTTTTCAGGCATAGATATGTCACGTAAAAGAACCTCAAGCCTGCTAAAGAGGTCTCTGAGTAAAATTTCTAGTCTTTCACGCCCAATATAGAATGGGACAGCAAGTAGTGTAGTAGTTAAAAGAGCGACCATAAATAAAACTCACATAAATTTTTCTGGGTCACTTGGCTTCATAGACATCACTTCTGGAAGGAAACTTTTGAAATTTCACAAGTTGCGGGAAGGTACAGATAGCAACAAATCACAGCAATGTAGTGTGTGCAAACTAATGAAGCCTTTAGTGACATTTAGCCGTATTACCATATTTATCCAAATATAAGACAAGCCCTATTTTCCAAAAATAATTTTGGAACTAGGCAGTTGTGATTAATTTGTTTTACTTAATGTTTTCTGGTTATCACTATTGAAAACTGCAACAGCACGACAATGATTAATGTGAGTTCCTATTAGGACACTACCATGCCGTATTGTAAACAGTCATGATTCATATTTGCGTGCCTTTTACTGCACAAACATCTTAGTACAATATTACAACTATGGATGCAGGAAGGTAATCCTCCAATTTCTATTTTAGCCTTAAGAAAAAACTTTTTGCTCGTAAACCAATACCTTAGGCGTGTTGCTAAGTCGCTAACCTTGCAGCACAAAATCTAGCTGATACACCCTGACCTTCAAGCAATCCTTCTTATTTATCCACTGCTGATGTTTGTCTAAAATTTTAAACTCAACTTTTTCCTGCACACTAGTATGAAAATCCATATCATGAATGTAAAAGACGACCTCTGGTTTTCACAACTAAAATTTTGGAAAAAAAACAGTCTTGTATTCAGATAAATACACCACCTTTTTACATATTTCATAACCCCAATGACATTGTTAAATGATTGCAGTATTACTTTCACCTCCAAAAGTATTCCTATCACGTGGTGTGTTGCCTTTCTTTTTTAGCTTTTTGTTATAGGTTTAAGTTAGATTTCACACAGGACACTTCATGGTACTAAAGTGGTAGCAAGTGACCCCTGTTAGAGGAGATCACCAGAGTGGTCACATAGTACATAGAGTGCATTCCACTCAAAAATTTGATACTGAGATTTCACACGAAGTTCATGTTCTGAGTTTCCCCCGAATGAAAACAAAGCATTTTTAGGAAAAGGTCTGTGTGTGTAAATAGCATAACCAAACATCTCATAGTACATTTACATGACTTTCTCTACCCTCTTATTTATTAGTGTGTATACAAATTATTTTTATGAAAGCATAATTCTCATACTTCATTTTAATTGAGATAAACCTCTCCAGAAACAGCTACATTACACATTTCGTTATAGATACAAAGAGAACAGCGATAGTCAAATGTTTTAACAACTGGACGCTATATGCTGTTTCCATGACATCGCGAGAAACAACTGAAACAGCTACATTACACATTTCGTTATAGATACAAAGAGAAAAGCGATAGTCAAATGTTTTAACAACTGGACGCTATATGCTGTTTCCATGACATCGCGAGAAACAATGGAACATTGATAGGATTTTAAAAGAATGACAAAATATTTAACAATTCGAACAATTAATAATGGGTATCTCAAAAGTGGCTTATGCCACAAGAGAGTTATTTTAAATGAATTGTGTGTTTTAAAGGGATCTGCTCTTTTTACTTTTCGTGTATCACTTAACGTTTTACCAGTTATACAAGATTACACAAAATTCCTTCCAAATAAAGAGGACTTCACTGGTTATTCCCAGAAAATTCAAGATACACATTTTATTTTTCATTTAAATATGTTTAATATATGGTATTTTAATCAAAATCGTTAGCCATTTTTTATGAAATCAGAAATTTCAACAAAATGTTCTCTGTAAAGGCTAGTTTAGGATATGGGGATTTTCTTGTGTCACATGTTTGAAAGATACTGAACTTAAATGCCAAGTTTGGTATTACCTGGCAAGGTGTGCAAGCATATTGACCTTGGTGTGTTTGTAGCGCTGCGATTGGGACTTTGCTGGTATTGTAAGCTAATGTGGCATGTGGCTAACGTGCAAATGGACCACTGTGGTGATATAACGATACGAATTAACTGCATCAGTATGTTAAACTATACCAAATGGTATTTATTTATGTACGTTTAGATACTCTATGGAGCTATTAGTAATACAATATAATGTTAGTTTAATAATGACAAAAAATGTTCCGGAAAGGCGATATAAATAAGTAGTATTGATTAACATATCTGGAGGAAATTAAAGTGTTATAGGTACAGCTCGTGTAATATGTCGTGACTCCTGAGAAAAAGATGCGCAATAGCACTGACCAGCCCATTTGCATAATAAGAGAGGTGGGGGTCAGTGTTCCACCTGCTGTGAGTGTGATAATTACTTCCAGAGCAATTCCGATCGCTGTGTTAGCGCATATCCTTTCTTTCCTTGTATTGCGTGAGACATGTTGCCCATTCAAAGTAAACTTAGTGGCAAAGTGCTACATTCCCAAAGCAGGGAAATCGTAAGTAATGTGTAGACATATCTTAAAAAGTAATGTCAATGCTCTACCAGGCAACAATGTAGTGCAGCTAGTAGCAGAAGCTACAGGTGTTTCAGAAAGTAGTGTATGCCGAATTGTTAGGAAAAAGAAAACAATTGATTCTGGCATGTCCACCTCATTTTCCACCCCTCATACAAAAGGCCAAGAAAATCAACAATATCAACTTTGGACAACCTTAATGAGGTGGTAGTCCGCAGAACCATAAACTACTTTTATGTAACAGAAAAGGAGAGGCCTTTTTTAAGAAAAGTGCTTGCAAAGTTGCGAAATTCAATCGATTTCAAAGGATCCATGTCAACATTGCGCAAAATCTCCAACAAGTAGGATTTCGGTGGTGTAAAACAAAAAACAAGCTCGAGATGTGTATAAATTATCTAAGGCAGATCACTAAATTTCGCAGCGAGGGGCGACCCATTGTATACATGGATGAAACCTACATTCATTCCTCACAAACCACCCCACATTCCTGGAGCGATGATTCTTAGAAGGTTTATTTTGCCCAGTCCCAAGAGGTTAAAGGCTAATAATAATCCATGCTGGTGGAGAGCAGGGTTTTATCCCTAATGCTTATGTCGCACCAAAGAACAGGAGACTACCATAGTGAAATGAACTTCATTAACTATGAGAAATGGCTAAAAGAGAGATTAATACCCAATCTACCTCTGTATTCAGTTCTAGTAATCAATAATGCTCCCTACCATAACGTGCAATTAAATAAGGCTCCTTCATCTAATTCAAAAAGAGACACTACAGGCTCACCTTCCAGAAGAAGAATTCCTTAACACAGATTTGCCTTCCCTCCACAAACCTGAAATATACAATATCATAAAACCCAAACATCGTAGATATAAGATAGATAGTCTGTTAGAGTGCAACCACAGTGTATACGACTGCCTACGAGTTCTGATATCACTTGTAGTCTCTTGCTCATATGGACTGCCATGAGAGTTGTACTATCGCAGACACTTCATCAGCCGTGACTGTTGAGGCATCACTGTCTATTCCTAATGAAATTATCATCTTCTCAACTTCTTGCTCTATTAACCCATCCTTCTCCCAGTAGTCATTCTCTTTGTCTTCTCAACTGCTTTTTGCAGTCGTCTGCCGTTATGGAACTAATTGCCTCTGCTGTCATAGTCTTTAGAACACTTATTGAAAGAGTTCCCATGTTCTCTGCGATTGCTCTAATGGATTTAAATTCGGGTGATTTGGAGGAAGTCTTACAGGAGTTATCCCGTGATCTAACAGCACCTTGTCTATGGCGAAGGTTTCTTTATGCCTGTTTTGTTCTTAGCTTTCCTCAAGTCTTCCTCAAACGCAATATCGTTAATTCTTAACCAGTGTTGAATCACTGCTATGGTGGAGCTCTTGGTAGGTGCTTTGTTGTCTAGTTTGTTATGATATGGTGCGTTGTCCATAACAACAACACACCCTTGCGGCAGCCCTGGTATGAATTGATTGATTACCCATTTTTTTAAATTTTCATTATTCATCTCATGATGATAGTTACCCGAAGTTGATTTAGTGTCGTACATAAGAAGGCTCCGGGAATAAAACCCATGCTCCCACCTGCATGCACGACAATGTCGCTGGCCAGGACTTGTTGGTATAAATGTCTGACATATTCACATCCTGCCAACATTTATGAACGGTGTACTGGGTGTGAAACCACGTTTTGTCCATGTACACTACAGGCTTTCTTTCTAAATCTCATTTCTCCGTATAAAGCAAAGAAATGTTGGTCTTTTTGCAATAATATCATTTCTTTCTATTACAAAATGCCTCCTGTCTTTACATTTCTTAAACTGGAACCCTAATGACTTCACAATTTTTCTGAGTGTCTCTCTGCTACCCTTAAAACCAATTTCACTCTGACAAAACCTGTGCATTTTTCGGAAAGTTGGAATTTCCTTATACACAGCATAAGAGTTGTGAAACTGCCTCCTTATTATACACAGGTGCATGTCATCCAATTTTATCTTGTTCATACGCTTCGTATGTGCTTTTTTTGGAGTCTTGATGCTTTCACCTTCTGCGATGCATTGTTTTCCCTAGTGCCTTATCTTGCAAATCGTCGCTTTGTTTTTTTTCACCTGCAAATAGTATAAAATATACCGAATCACCATAGAATCTGTGTGAAGTAAAGTATTTTACTGAGCCAGGTTTGTAAAACAGTTAAAATAATAATAATAATAATAATTACCACTGCAGCAGCCCAGTGTGTTGCCTCCCCTCTTCTTTTTCCTTGTCACAAAATTCTATCACGTTATATATTATCTCTCGCACCTGCCGATATATGACACGTTTACTCCCGAAAGACACAATATCTGAACAGAGTATACATGTACAACCTGCTGTCGACTAGTATGTGCAAGAGCGAGAGGCTCGCATAAACAACTCTGGTGTTTCACATTCTTTCCAATATGCTTCTTCGCTTTGCCAGGTAGTATTTATCCAACTTTTCGTTTTTGAGTTGTGCTGTTCACAGACACACTCACAGATGGAGCTTTTACAAAAATGCTTATTTTGGATTCAAGGGGTTTCAAAATGTATATTTCTGATGAAATCTCGGTATTGCATCTTTAGGTGGAATGCGGTGCGTTCTCTTGTTACTATAAGTAGTAGTAAAGTAAAAATAAAATATATTCTGGGAAGTTTTAGAAGCTAGTACTTAAGTTGTATTATGAGTATCCTTTCCAAGACGATTGCCAATAAGCATGAGTTTAAGATAAAGCCTCTTTGTTTGTTATAGGAGTTCCTGAGAAATCAAGATCCACCGCTGAACATTCCCCGAGAAAACCTCACTCGCTGGCATCCAGACTTTGAAGTTGACCTGGTTCCAGAAATAGAATGTGATCAGCTTCCTCAGGCTCCAAATTCAGATAAGCTCTCCTCAGCTAAAGATGTGTTAGGTTGGTACAACTTGCATTATCCTAACAACTTTATAAGGAGCACTACGTAAAAATATAGAGATGAACAGTGACTTGTTTCCCATTATTGCAGTCATTTGACATATTACATGGAGCTGGATAATGTCGGTCTGGGTGGCTCAGTTGGTTAGGTGTTGGTGTTCTAATCCTAAGGTTGTGGGTTCAAACCTGGCCCAGACTGATAGTTTTTAAAAGCAACAGCCCCATGTCAGTAGATTTAGTAGCGTGTAAAAGAACTCCTGCAGCACATCGTAGGTGCTCATATAATCCTGGAAATTGACAGCATCGTTAACAAAATAATAATATTGCAAATGATATCCTGATATAAACACTATGTTCACAAGTTGATTGAAGCTAATATTGTAAACACTCTGGTAGTTGGGCAATCCGAATGAAACCTACTGAATTATTAGTTGCCATCTACAACCAAATTATACAGCAGGGATAATGTATAGGATATAAGTAGCAGGCACGTGTACAGGATTATCTTTATTGCTCTCATAACACTAGTTAGCATGTTACACATCTCCCATGGGAGCATTGCTTGTTGTCCTGCTGCCAACGTAGCCCAGCACTGAGGACTGGAGCAGTTGCGACAAATATGTGAGGTTAAAACACAATGACCTTTTATGGCGACAATCCCTTAGCTACATGTTTTCCTTCTTTGGCAGCTCATCACAAAATGTTGTCAGTAGACACTATATAAGAAAGGGAGGGTGGGTGGGCGCTGTTACTTAGTTCCGCCAACATCTCCTGCATAAAACAAATCTCCATTCCTTACTGACACCTCTGGATATCAAAACATCTCGTTTTCATAAGTATTTATGCTGCATAATGCTCCTAATCACATACTGTACCAGTGTTCCTCTTCATTCTGTTGTGTGCTCAACAATTAGAGAAGGAAAACAATGTCCTCCATTTTAAACAGAACAATAACATGCATCAAGAGCATGACATACGACCAAAGTGCAAAAAGTTTTTTCCCTTGGTTGAGTATGCTAGTGTTTTTGAAACAGAAACTTATGCTGTTGTTCAATGCAAACATGAAAACATAAGGAGAGCTTACACTGGTAAACAGATGCAGAGAGCCAGGCTGCACTTACGGCTCTAAGTAGTCAGGACTGGTTTTAAACTGCCTAAACATGCTTATAAGCTTGGTAGAATAGAATGAAGTTCAACTCATCTGGGTGCCAGGTCATAGTGGCATAAAGGGAAATGAACTTACAAGACAAGGAGCAGCTGACTCTAGGAACATCTGGATGTTAGTAAGAGAGGCTATTAAGAACTGGTTCAAAGTAGAACATCATAAAAACTGCCTCAAAACTCCAGGAATCAAACAGTAGACTATTTATTAGAAAAACCACTTAAGAAAAGAGCTGAAATGTAACCGATTTCAGCTAAGAACATTTCTCACAGGACATGCTCCTGTTAAAAAGCATCTATCTTAATATGATGTAAGTGTTTCAGGGTAACTTACGAGGGTGGTCTGAAAAGTTTCTGACCTAATAACGATACAAGACATTTTTTCAGAATTTTTTTCTTTATTTTTCAACATAGTCTCCTTGTAACTCTACACACTTCTCCCAGTGATGCTCCCATCTCTGTAACCCGTCCAAATAGTACTCGGCGTTTTTCTCTGCAAAATAATTGTTCACAAAGGTGATTGCCTCTTCATATGACGAAAATCTCTGTCCGAGCGCAATTTTCAGATGAGGGAACAAAAAGAAGTCGCTTGGGGCTAGATCTGGTGAGTAGGGTGGATGGTCAAGCAGTTCAAACCGTAATTCATGGATTTTTGCCATTGCAACCGCTGAGGTGTGAGACGGTGCGTTGTCTTGGTTAAACAGGATTTTCTTTTTCTGCAAATGTGGCCGTTTTTCCGCAAGTTCTGCCTTCAGATTGTCAAGTAATGATGCATAGTATGCTCCTTTAATGGTTTTTCCTTTTTGAAGATAATTGATTAAAATAACTCCATGACTATCCCAAAAAACAGTCGCCTTCACTTTCCCAGCCGAAAAAACAGTTTTTGCTTTTTTTGGAGCCGGTTCCCCCCTTTGCAGTCCACTGTTTGGACTGTATTTTTGTTTCGGGCATATAAATAATGGTGTATCCAAGTTTCATCTACAGTAATTAATCGGCGCCAAAACTTGGATTTATTGTGCCTAAACTGCGCCAACAGAGCATTGGAAATGTTCATTCGAACATGTTTTTAGTCAAACTTGGCACCCAACGCGCGGACAGCTTTCTCGTGTCTAAATGTTGATTTAATATGTGACAAACACGTTCTTTTGACATGTTCATAGCCTCTGCTATCTCTCTCACTTTAATTCGGCGGTCGTCTAGCACCATTTGGTTAACTTTGACGATGTTTTCGTCAGTTGCAGTTTTTGGACGTCCCGAACGTTCGTCTCCCAAGCTCTTACGGCCACATTTAAATTCAGCTGCCCAAACTTTTACTGTGGTAAATGATGGTGCAGAGTCCCCATACATAGAATCCAATTCATCTTTGATTTGCGTAGGCGTATTGCCTTTCAAAAACAAATATTTAATGACAGCTCGATACTCGATTTTGTCCATTTTCATAAAAACATTCACATCACCTCACTCAAACGACTGTTACATAACAACTGAGCGTCCAAAATGGCTGAAACTTTGGTGAGTAATTGTCAACAGATGAACAACAAAATTTACTAGCTTTTATTTACGAGTGCTGCCATCTTCATGTTGAGGTCGGAAACTTTTCAGACCACCCTTGTAGATTGCAGATTGTGCAAGAAACTAACTGAAACAGCCCAGCCTGCTCCCCTCCCCCTAAATTTCAAGATAGACTTCACATTAAACAAATAAAAGCATTGTTTAAATTGACCTGAGTTGCAAAGGATTAGCTTTATTTTAAATGCAGAGTTCAACTGTTAAATAAAAGCTATTATGATACAAACTAGGTATCAGTTAACATCAGACCAGATCACAAACACTGAATCGTTCTTGTATTGACATATCTTTAGTTTTATATCCTATTGTAGAAAAATATTTTCCCATTCTTACTGCATGGCACCACAGATGTTAAATGAAATTATATTTGGGAAGGAATCCTTCCGAGCCTAAATTTAGGGTACCTCCCTGGCATTTGTAAGTTATGAAGGCTGAGAAAACCTTGGTAAAAGGTTCAAGTCATGGAGCATGATCCTGGGAGGATTTGAACCATAGAATACGCTACATTATTTTACAATCCTGCACCTTCCTCAAAATGTATAACAATTCGATGCTGTGATGAAGGCAGACTGGCAGTATAAAATCCAACACTAGGAGTTTAAATACTGATTGTGTATATCAGTTGACATTGCTTGTGTTTACAATTGAGAGAGTTTGTTGATATATATATACATGTATGACTTACACTTGTTTTCAGAAAAAGCCAAGAATATGTTCGCTTACAACTCCAGGCTGTGTAATGCAATGGAAACACTCGCTGAAGATAAGTCTTTAAAAGTACAGTCAAATGAATCTCAGACAACAAGAAGTGCCTCATCATCTTCCCCTTCATTACTGAAAGGAATTCCAAAGGCCCTTTTGGAAAAGGTTAGTTCTGTGTCAGTATGTATTTCGCTTGAGCATGCATCCTCCTGGTCGCACATCAAGGATCATAATGTGTGAGTTTTTGCTCCAATGAAAAGTTGAAGATATTTAGCTCCACGTTTGGGAAGAAGATGGTTGGTTCAAATGCTTTATGTTTAACTGTCCCACGTATGAGAGCCAATTTGTAGAAGTGATTGGTTGGTTCCGGAGTTGGCTTACGTATTATTTTTAGCTGCTGTTTTGAGCTAGCCCCATGTATGTGCGCTAACTTGAAGATTTGCTGTGTTGCGTAGTAAATGTTTATGCAAACTTGAAGAGTTGTTATGTATTAATACTTGTTTTGAGTGTCGGTTTGTAATTTAATGCTAGCGTAAACCTGCCTCAGCTGCGTCAGTCTTAATTTAGAGTCAGGATTCTTATACAGGATGTGGTAATGACAATTATTGTAGACGTCACAGAATTAAACTTTTAAATTTTTTCACTTTTATTTTAACTTCTTGCACATATTTATAAACCACTACACTTTTAAAAGAACTGTGAGAAACTTTTATACACTCACTTAACACGTATATCTGTTTTTACTAAACGCTCGTAGAGAACACATTTTTCCATCTACACACTACCCACGTCTTGCCAGGAACTGAATAACCTCAACGGTTAAAAACCTTAAGCTTCAGTAATGCAACTCTCTGATTGGCCAATTCTAGTCCAATAGAATTTCTGCATTTAATTTAAAATTTTTCTTTGCTGTTGATTGGCTTATTTTAAAACTGTCACTGAAACTACGTCATCGTCGCTCTAATCATGACCAGTACATTTTAAATTCCAAACACATTATTATTCATTGTTAGCAATCTAAAATTTACTATTCTCACAGTTCTTGCATTATTAGAGTATGTAGAGTATTCACATAACATTATTAAAATATGTTTACATTAAAAATAAACATTTGAAATGACTGTTACATACAATTTAAATAATTATTACATACATATTGTTTCAAGGCGGGCTGTTATTGAATTTACCTATAATAAATAACAATTGAAATTATTCAGGTATTAAAATACTGCCTCAAAGTAAACACAAGAGTAGAGCACCTGGCTGTTGTGCGACGGTTCAATTCTCGTCTGTCTAGTCAGGTTTATTCGTTATCCTCCCCAGAGTCTGGAAGTGAGAATGTGATGTAATGTACAAAACCCAAAGAAAAACTGTATACGAGCTAGTGCCATTATCAGTATGACCAATGCAGTTAAAGACAGGTATAAATGGAACAATAGAGAAACTGTGCACCAATGTTATTTAATGGAAGCATTCCTATAATCATGCAAGATGATAACTGCAAACAACACATGATCGTGATGCAGGAATCTACTGTACAATCATGGTGCTCTTCCATTGTAAGTGCTGACCTTGATACAACCCTTTTTACTTTCTCTACTACGTAGTAAGTAGGGGAAGTATTGTATTCCACCCAAAAATTCGATACCGAGATTTCACTGGAAATATATGTTTTGAGAAACCCTGAATCCAAAAAAGGCATTTTTGGAAACATGTCCGTGTGTCTGTCTGTGAACAGCATAACTCAGAAACGAACTGTCGGATAAACAACAAACTTGGTATTTAGGTTCAGTATCTTCCAGAGATGCGACACGAAGGTTTTCAAGAAAATCCCCCCACCCCAATTTACCCTTTACATGCAACATTTTTCGAAAATTTTAATTTTCTCAAAAATGGCTCTAACGATTTTGATTAAAATATCATATGTTTAAGATATTTTCATGATGAATGAAATGTATATCTTGAATTTTCTGGGGATGTCTCCAAAAGTATTCTTCATTGTGAACGACTTTTGCATAACTGGTAAACCATAAGAGTTAGACAAAATTGGGCTAAATTGTCATACTGTTGCCCTCGTTTGTGTCACTTTTGCCCGCATTAGGTCTTTCTTTTGCCCACCTAAATTAGGAATAAGGAAGTGAAAAAGCAATGAAATTACTTACCTTAGGAGTGATTTTAGAACATGATGTGGTCTCTCCAATATCTAGTACCCACCTACCCACCCGTTTTAAGTGTTTTATTTATATAGGCAAATAGTGTTAGGAAGACAACAAACGTAGCCATTTTTCCATGCAAAGTGGGTACTGCCAACCTAAATAATCAGTGAAATGCACTGAATATGCGATGTGCTGTTGTTTTGTGAACGTGAATCATTGGAGTTTTATACGCGCAGATCCCTGGGCTACGCTCTGTCGTCGCTTCGCGCAACTTGCTGCACTCCTCTCCTTCTAAAAAATATCCCTCGGCTACGCTTTGAGGCTGAGGGCCCTCAATCTCTCGGCTACGCTTTGAGGCTGAGTATCTTACCGGCTTCGGGGGCATTATTCATATGTTGGCAGCATTACGTTAGAGCAGCGTAAGACCTAATGCGGGCAAAAGTGACACAAACGAGGGAAACAGTATGACAATTTACCCCAAAATTTTAGTACACAAAAAATGTAGATTACGTTAAAATAC
This sequence comes from Deroplatys truncata, assembly GCA_030765065.1. Lineage (NCBI taxonomy): Eukaryota > Metazoa > Arthropoda > Insecta > Mantodea > Mantidae > Deroplatys > Deroplatys truncata. The sequence continues at coordinate 129,693,209 of CM060989.1, read as the reverse complement.
ACAATTTATGTCACATACATTTTTTTTGTTGAATGAACCGTTTTCGAGATATTGCTTGTTATTCCCTTAAATTTTTCAATACTTATTTTCTCAAATGGGAATTCGTTATTCATTTTTTTGTCTTGGATATGCAAAGAGTATTAATCTGTGGCAAAGGGAATGGTGCTGCACCTAGCAACCAGTTATTAAGAGATATGTATGTGCTTAAAGGCTACTGTATTTCTATATTGTCCTTGTAAATATATATTCCCCTACATCTACAAGAAAATTAGCAATAAGATAGTCTGCAAATGTTTATCTCGATTAACATGAAGTAGATGGAGAATAAGCGTTTGTAAAAATAGTTTGTACAAGAGTAGAGAAAGTCATGTGAGTATAACACATCAGATTTTTGTGTTATTATGGGTGAATTTGAGGCAGTATTTTAATGCCTAAATGATATTTATTGTATTTTTATTTTAATTAAATTCAATAACAGCCCACCTTGAAAAACAGTATGTATATAATTATTATTTATATTGTATGTAAAGTCATTGTAAATACTTATTTTTATTGTAAACGTATTTGTTAATTTAAAATAGAGAGTTGAGGGTTGTTACACTACATCACTATGATATTCTTACCTAAATGATATTCTTACCTTACCTTACCTAGTGATGTAGTGTAACAACCCTCAACTCTCTATTTTAAATTATGACACATCACTGTTACCAGCTTCTAAATCTTCAAAAGTAGTCAAGTATTTGTTAATGTTAAGTAAATGTTTATATACTTTAATAGTGCAAAAACTGCGAGAATAATATGCCTTAGGATGTTAATAATGAGGTAATAATGTGTCTGGAATTTAAAAAAAGAAATGCTGGTTATGAAAAAGATCAGTAATAACGTAATTTCGCTTACAGTTTGGAATTAGCCAATCAACAGTAAGAGAAAGATTTTTAGTTTGAATACTTAAATTCTATTGGACTAGAATTAGCCAATAAGAGACTGGCATTACCAAAGCTATAAGAATTTTACTGTTGGATTTAGTCAGTCGCGGACAAGATGTTATAGAGAGCCGACGTAAAAGTCGTGTAAGATGTTGTAAAGTATGGATGGTAAAATTGTGTTCTCCGCTAGAATATATATAAAGTGTTTACAGTTTTTCCTTTATAAAGTGTTGTGTTATAAATGTGCAAGTATAAAGAGAAATAAAAAGTAAATTCTGTGACGTATTTTAATTCTTGTCTTATCACAACCCTACAAGAACTCGTGTTTCTATAGTGCAACTGAAAGCAGCCGAGGCAAATAACTTTAATAATATTACGTAAAACAAGCATCATATTCACTATAAAGTTTGGCGTCCCAAGCATCAAACAACATCAAAGTGTATCTTCATTACGTAACCTAAATACATTCTCAAAGTGACGCACATATGTGGGGGATTCTCACATAACATATCCAGCTAAATAACTTTTTCAAAGTTGGCAACAAATACGAGGCTCAATAACATTCTCAAAGTGGCATCCCTCAACGTGGAGCTAAATAATTACATAACAGCATACTTTATCAAACTTTACGTAATAATATTTACGTAAGGTAAAAACTCCCGCAAATTTCCATATTGGATATGATTGGTTATGTTATTAAATTTGAAACTAGTAGTGTGTTTCAAAGATTTCCACATGCAATTTATGTATCTGCTTCTTGTATCACACGTATGGTTGTGATGTGAATGGTCTCACCTGATGCCTGCCCATAAGCTGCTTCATCTTAATTGTGAATGGGGCCTTCTGTGTTTATTTACAGATTTGCTTGCTTTTGTCTGGAAGAGTCTCAAACCTGATATCTGTGATTGGCATCTCGTTACTGGCAGTGTGGTATTTGTCAGTTACATGTTGTTTTTTAGGTTATAAAGCAGGATAAACATAAGCCTTTAATTTAAAGCATTTGATCTTGATCAAACCAGCACTATTATACCCCCGCCACTGAATTTTTGCACTTGACAGTTCGCGTAACATTGGCTACATTGTGGTTGCGACGTTGCCGGAGTGGCTAGTAAACAACAACAGCTGATAGTTCTTTCTATCGTGTCTAAGCCGCATACAAAAGGTGTATGTAAGTAGCGATTGTCAATGAATAATAACTATTTTGTATTATTATTGTTAATTGAATAGAACTGCATAAACGCTGCAGCGTATATAGAATAAATTATGCACTTTTGACAATATAGAAACAGAACAATGCAAACTTGCCTGCTACAATGAGGAGAAATAAAACAAATTATAAGCACGCCATAACAAAGGTATTTTCACTCACCGATTTAAAACTGCAATAGCTCACTTCCATCCAAATCCCCATTGTCATCGTCGTCATCTTTGGAAGCATCATTATCATCTTCACCAAGGCATATCATCAATGGTTCACACTCACTAATAATTCCGTCTATTGTGTTTTTCATATTACCTTATTCACATGATCTACTTTTTTCTTCCACGAAGCCGCGTCCACCATTGCCTTGTGAATAACAGTTCTCGTGCTTAGTCCAAGAGCTGCTGCAGTTCGTTGTATGGCTTTATCAGCAGGAATAGAGGGATTGCCATGAAGCTTTACGTACTCCTTTTCCTGTTCAAAGAATTCCCGGTTCTCCTTAAAAAGTTCCAATGCCTGACTATTAAGTAGCACACCGAGGGTTTTCACTTCATGAATCATCACTTGGCGATCGGCGTCGTTTTTCAGACATTGTCGCACTTAAGTTTTGTTTAAATAAATAATATGAATGAAATATATATATATATATATATATATATATATATGTATAAACGAACAATAACAAAACTATCAAACAATAACCACAAATATAAATAACAATGAACAATATGTAGCCTGCAAGGAACAACTCAACGCCTGTGCTAGAGATTCCTAAACTGAAGCACATGGTTGGGAACAGTTACATCCAGCCGCAGAGCCGATTGTAGTTCCGGTTCCACTTTGTCATCGACCATCTGGAATGCTGGTTGTGATTAGCTTAGGAAGTCAAACGGTTGAAGCTTTTCATCTGTTTTTTTGCGAGTGTACCAACCTAAATGCTAGCTGTCAAGTGCAACATTACAGCAGCGGGGGTATAATGAAAGTGATTTGGTTCAAGACGTTAAGGACCATTATTCATAGATTTCACGTTGGTCTTGACTATCTCCAGACTGATTTGGTCCGGACCAAGAAAGGCCGTGCATCAGCAAGGGGAGGTAGTTCTGTGTAAGCGCAACTTCCATAGAACAGTAAACTAAGCACTTTACTCCCTAGTTTTTAACTTTCTATGGTCGTTTCACAGCTGTTTTTTTGTCAAATCAGTGCTCACTCCTCACCCTCAGCAAAAAATGTAGATATCCAAGAAGCATGCATTAAAACGGTTGAAGGAGGAAATTGCCTCTTTTCCTTAATACAAAAAATGCTGGAAATTATTGAAAATAAATCGGTTTCGACCAATGCAAAAGCAAAAAAAGAGGAGACATGGAGGGAGATAATATATTGTCATCCCTCCCTTGGAAACGTTCTTATCCACCAGATACATAGTTCTGTGGCATTGTGAATCATTTCAATAAGAATTTAACTTGCTGGAATATTAACTTTTAACCTTTAAAGTACAGAATGAAATCATAATTTAAATAGCAAGCAACATTTGCTGTCATTAAAATGTATCTTAGCTTGGACTGTAAGCAAATAATTAAATATAGTGTGATAGTAATTATACAGAAATAACTACCTGAGGAAATCCTGATATAGCATAAACCTCCTCTCCTCGCTGGAAAAACATAAGTAAAACCTGAATTACTTTGAACTTAACCTAGTGACTTACTCAACATGACGTAACGTGAAGGTCTTGTACAGTTTATTAAATGGAGCTAGTTAGTGTTGTCTTAATGTAATGCAGCATAACTTAAAAATTTGACCATGTCAAACTTTTCCTTCCCATACGTCAAGTTTAATGTCGCATGGTAATTAGAACCAATCGGCATGAAGCATAGCATGAAGTAATAAAAGAGCAGTCAATCAAGATTCATTCCTGTTATGTTAAGTGCATCCTCATTAGGCCTTTATTTTAGCAGTATTTTTTACTTTCTCTGCTACTTATAGTAAGTAGGGGAAGTATTGTATTCCACCCAAAAATTCGATACCGAGATTACACCGGAAATACATGTTTTGAGACACACTGAATCCATAAAAGGCATTTTTAGAAACATGTCCCTGTGTGTGTCTGTCTGTGAACAGCATAACTCAGAAACAAACAGTCGGATAAACACCAAACTTGGTATTTAGGTTCAGTATCTTCCAGAGATGCGACACGAAGGTTTTCAAGAAAATCCCCCACCCCAGATTACCCTTTATATGGAACATTTTTCAAAAACTTTAATTTTCTCAAAAATGGCTCTAACGATTTTGATTAAAATATCATATGTTTAAGATATTTTCATGACAAAAATATAATGTATATCTTGAATTTTCTGGGAATGTCTCCAAAAGTATTCTTCATTGTGAACGACTTTTGCATAACTGGTAAACCATAAGAGATAGACAAAATTTTACTACACAAAAAATGTAGATTGCGTTAAAATACGCAATTTATGTCGTATACATTTTTTTTTTGTTGGGTGAGCCATTTTCGAGATATTGCTTGTTATTCCCTTAAATTTTCTAATACTTATACTTTTTCTCAAATGGGAATTCATTTTTTTTTGTCCGGGTAACACAAAGAGAATGGAATACTCGACATAGCAACCACCTCTTAAAATATTTGACTATCGCTTAAAGCCTGCCAATTCCCCGTGCACCTATAAGAAAATTAGCAATAAGATTAACATCTCAATTAACATGCAGCATATGGAGAATAAGCGTTTGTAAAAATAGTTTGTACAAGAGTAGAGAAAGTTATGTGAGTGTAACACATCAGATTTTTTAATTTTGCATTACGTCCCATGTTACATAAATACTGGTTTAACAAAGGGAAGTTAACAATGGCACATTAGACATCAGTTATAATATGCCTTACTAAGGGCAGTAGTGTTTTCTTGATATCCTCAACTTACATAATACGGAAATGCTGTTAGTATTTGTGTATCAGTTGAGATACTCAAGCCTCGGTTACCGTCTCTGTCATATAGGTTGGATGAACCAGTTTTATCACTCTTCTAACTTTTGAATGTTAAACCTGTATTTGTTTTGAAGTTTAGATCGTCATACTTACCGTTTTACTCTGTCTCATTTCGCCAACAATCACTCCATAGTCATTGATTTTGTAAATGCAATTTGCCCTTAATCTACTGCTCTGAATTAGACCAAGATTTGATCCTTGGACCAATGCAAGTTGGTCTGGACCACCCTAAATGTGATACGGTAATTTGTATCACAAATTACTTAAATGTAATTAATGATTGTAATATGAATATGTATTTTTATGTGACATTGATTTCAGAGGTTTATTAATTGTAATTATTATTGGTAAATAATAATATACGGCTTTACTGAAACTGTCAACAATAACGCAATAATGCAGCGATGGAGTGAGTTGTTTATCATTACCGGGAACAAGGAAGTTACGTAATGTTTAGCGCGGTTTCGATAGAAGCTTCTAGAACATTTCCTAAAGTAATATGTATTCGTGTTTTTCATTGGATATTAAAATAGACGCTAATGTTGGCGCGTTTTATTAGCCAATAGCAGTTCATTTATAATCTTTAGGCGTATCTTGATGCAAGCCTATAAATAGTGTAGGTTCGAGGTAGCTTGTCCCCCAGTTCAACAAAATTCTCCGTACTCTACACGTCGGTCTCTCAGTTCATTTATTTCGTCAAGTTACGCGCAGCAGAATTACGATAATTATTATAAAGTATTATACATTTAAAAAATTACATAAAGTTGAAGTATGCGAGTTAAAAGTGATAAATAAGAAGTTATTACAAACAGTTTCAGTTTGGCGAGTATCCAGATCAATATGTAATGTGTTCGACAATAAAAATTATAAAACAAATTTTCATCAGTATAATTTCTGGATAAAAGATTCCTTTCCGATTCACACCCTGCAAGAGTTAAATGTCTACCTAAATAGCTAGCCGGAGAATATTTAAAGTGAATTATTTCAAAACTGATGCAAATTGCTACGCCAGAGGGAGCTACGAACCAGACAAAGGAGTGACGTCACAAGATGGCAACACATGAAGCACACAACCTTAATACCGCATCAAATTGGCTTCCAAATGTGGTGCTACAATTAATGTTAAACACATTGTAACATTAATAACTCTCGCAAATTCGCTCCCATACGTGGGGCAGTTAAAGTTATGTAACATTAATACCGTCGCAAATTGGCTCCCATACGTGGGGCAGTTAAAGTTATGTAACATTAATACCGTCGCAAATGTTAGAAGCGTTATTTTCAGTATATATGTACATTTTTAAAGAAACTTGCAGTGAGTTTGAGAAAACGACTAGAATTGATTGTTTAGGCACTGTTTCCAGGGTTGTGCAGGGCAAAGATGTTACTTGAAAGTCCCATTTTTTAACTCAAATAGCTTCAACAAAATATCCATCATATTTTCAGAGTGGGATATGGCCAAATTGGGAAGGGGAAGGGGAGGGGGAGGCAGGAAAGGTAATATGTGAAAACTAAAGACTGTGTCCTAAGCCATTTTTACTTTCTCTACTACGTATAGTAAGTAGGAGAAGTATTGTATTCCACCCAAAAATTCGATACCAAGATTTCACCGGAAATACATGTTTTGAGACCCCCTGAATCCAAACAAAAAGCCTTTTTGGAAACATGTCCGTCTGTGTGTCTGTCTGTGAACAGCATAACTCAGAAATGAACAGTTTGATAAACACCAAACTTGGTATTTAGGTTCAGTATCTTCCAAGGATGTGACACGAAGGTTTTCAAGAAAATCCCCCCACCCCAGATTACTCTTTACATGGAAGATTTTTCGAAAATTTTAATTTTCTCAAAAATGGCTTTAACGATTTTGATTAAAATATCATATGTTTAAGATATTTTCATGATGAATGAAATGTATATCTTGAATTTCCTGGGAATGTCTCCAAAAGTATTCTTCATTGTGAACAACTTTTGCATAACTGGTAAACTATAAGAGATAGACAAAATTTTACTACACAAAAAATGTAGATTGCATTAAAATACACAATTTATGTCATATACATTTTTTTTGTTGAGTGAACCATTTTCGAGATATTGCTTGTTATTCCCTTAAATTTTTCAATACTTATTTTCTCAAATGGGAATTCGTTATTCATCTTTTTGTCTTGGATATGCAAAGAGTATTAATCTGTGGGAAAGGGAATGGTGCTGCACCTAGCAACCAGCTATTAAGAGATATGTATGTGCTTAAAGGCTACTGTATTTCTATATTGCCCTTGTAAATGTATATTCCCCTTACATCTACAAGAAAATTAGCAATAAGATAGAGTCTGCAAATGTTTATCTCAATTAACATGAAGTAGATGGAGAATAAGCGTTTGTAAAAATAGTTTGTACAAGAGTAGAGAAAGTCATGTGAGCGTAACACATTAGATTTTTACTTTATCCACTGCTTACTATAGTGAGTAGAAGTATTGCATTCCACCCTAAAGTTTCATATGGAGACAAACACTTTGAGGTTGTCGTCCTCCGTGAACTAGTGGTACCATGCTAGCCTCTGTTCCCAAGGTCGCGGGTTCATACCCGGCGGAGGGTGATGGATTTTTTCGGGTGTAATAATCCTTAGCACGGCTTCCTTCGGAAGGTGAGGCAGTATTTTAATACCTGAATAATTTTAATTGTATTATATAATAAATAAATTCAATAACAGCCCGCCTTGAAACAATATGTATGTAACAGTCATTGCAAATGCTTATTTTTATTGTAAACATATTTTAATAATGTTATGTGAATACATTATACTTTAATAATGAAAGAGCCGTGAGAATAATAAGTTTTAAGTTGCTAACAATGAGGTAATAATGAGGTAACCTTGTAGCAATAATGATTTTAAGAGTTTAAAATTTCTAGTCATGATTAAAGCAATGGTAATGTAATTTCAGTAACAGTTTAAAATTAGCCAATCAACAGCAAAGAAAAATTTTAAGTAAAATGCAGATATTCTGTTGGACTAGAATTAGCCAATCAGAGACTTGAAATACAGAAGCTTACGGGTTTTGACCATTGAGGGTTACTCAGTTGCTGGCAAACCTTGGTAGTTAACAGAGGGAAGATGTGTTCTCTACAGAAACATTGCATGTGAATCGTATATACGCGCTAAGTGAAAGTATTAAAAATTCTCACAGTTCTTTAAAAGTGTAGTGCTTTATAAAAATGTGCTAGAATTAATAAAAGAAGTTAATTTAAAAAGTTAAATTCTGTGTAAGTCTACATTCTTGTTGCACCGCACCCTGACTAAGATATACATGACTCTACAAACATTACTGATGCAGCCGAGGCAAATTCAAACATAAATAATATATAGAAGCAGTGTTAATAACAAAGTTAAATATTATAGTGTAAAACTTGGAGTGTAATAACAAAAACACATCTTAAAATCAGCTTCTCGTACATAGCGTATTGCGTAATAGCAGTTAAAATTACGTAAACAAATCACATAGTTTCTCAAGTTGGCTTCCCAAGCGTGGAGCTAAATACAATCTTCAAGTTTACGTAAATAAAAATTACGTAACAACTTATCTACTTCAAAGGGAAGTAAAGCTGGTGGTCCCGTATCATAGATTTACGGCACATAAAAGAACCTCAAGCCTAATAAAAGAGGCCTCTCAGCAAAATTTCCGGTCTTCACGCCCAATATAGAATGGGACGCTAAAGATCACAGCAGTTAAAGAGCGTCCATAAATAAAACTCAATTTATTTATTTTTCACGGAATAAAACATTTTTTAAAAAGGAGTCCATGTGTTTGTGAATATCTAAAAAAGAAAGTTGTTTAAACACCAAACTGGGCATTTGAATTCAGCATCTTCCAAGGATGCTGCATCACAAAGAGTCAGGAAAATCCCTCTACCCCAAACTACACTTTACAAGATGATTTCATTATTTTGTATTTTCTTAAAAATGCTGTTAACAATTTTTATTAAAATACCCTATGTTTAAGATATTTACATGACAAATAAAATGTTCTGGGAATAGCCTGTGAAGTCCTGTTCATTCCAACTGGTAAAGCATAAGAGATAGACAAATACTTAGTACATAAGATCTCGTCAAAACACACAATTTCTCAAATAAAATTTGTTACTTCTACCATGTACATAATAGTTAGAGAGGTGTTGCATTCCACTCAAAAATTCAATACCAAGATTTTAAAGTAAAAACATGTTTTGAGGCCCTGTGAACCCAAAAAAGGTCCTTGTATGTGTCAACTGCATAACTCAAAAACAAAAAGTTGGATAAACACTAAACTTGGAATTTAGGTCCATTATCTTCTAAAGATGCGACTCAAAGATTTTCAAGAAAATCCCCCCTCCACCCCAAACTACCCTTTACATGGAACATTTTTCAAAATTCTTGATTTTCTAAAAAATGACGTAATGATTTTGATTGAAATACCACATATTAATGATAATTGGGTGACAGATCAAATGTATATTTTGAATTTTCTGGGAATAGCCTTTAAAGTACTCTTCATTCAGACAAATTTTATGTAATCTTGTATAACTAGTAAAAATGTAGTACACAAGAAATGCGGATCTCTTTAAAACACACAATTTATTTCAAACAACTTTTTCTGTGGCATCAGTCATTTCTGAGATATCTGTTATTAATGCTTTGAGTTGTTCATTACTTGGACATTCTCTTAAAGCCCTGTCAACATTCAGTTGTTTCTCGCAATGTCATGGAAACAGTGTGGCAGCATATAGCGTCCAGTTGTTAAACATTTGACTATCGTTCTCTTTGTATCTATAACGAAATGTGTAATGTAGCTGTTTCTGCAAAGGTTTATTTTGATTAAAATGTAGTGGATAGAAAAATAAGCTTGAATAAGAATTATTTGTATACCTACTAATAAGTGATAGAGGGTAGAGACAGTTGTGGGAATGTAACACATCAGATTTTTGTGGTTTACCCGTTTCCGAGGTATTATTGTTATTGGTTTGAGTTTTCAAATACTTGAAATACTTTTTTCATCTAAGTTGTTATTTACTTTTCCTCATAGTCGTAGAAAGAGCATGGAATTGCTAATATGTTGCAGGTATTTGACAGTAGAATGTCAGAGCTTGAACAAGGTACCCTTCAAAAAAGTCAACAGTTTTATCCTCTTATTGACTCTTACTAGTCAACTCTATCATTTCAGTATTTTTTATGTTTTCACAGTTTCTGTCTTACAAAGTGAGGCAGTATTTTAATACCTGAATAATTTCAATTGTATTTTATAATAAGTAAATTCAATAACAGCCCGCCTTGAAACAATATGTAATAATTATTTTAATTGTATGTAACAGTCATTGCAAATGCTTATTTTTATTGTAAACATATTTTAATAATGTTATGTGAATACATTACATACTCTAATGCAAGAACTGTGAGAATAGTAAGTTTAGAGTTTTGAAATGTATTGGTCATGATTAGAGCAACGATGACGTAAATTCTGTAACAGTTTTAAATTAGCCAATCAACAGCAAAGAAAAGTTTTAAGTTAAATGCAGATATTCTATTGGACTAGAATTAGCCAATCAGAGACTTGCAATACCGAAGCTTATGGGTTTTGACCGTTGAGGTTACTCAGTTGCTGACGAGACTTGATAGAGTATAGATGAGAAAATGTGTTCTCTACGGGTGATTAGTAAAAACAGATATACGTGCTAAGTGAATGTATAAAAGTTCCTCACACTGCTTTAAAAAGTGTAGTGCTGTATAAATATGTGCAAGAATTTAAATAAAAGAAGTTAATTTAAAAGTTTAATTCTGTGATGTCTACAATAATTGTCATACCACGCCCTACCTAAGATACATAACTCTAAAGTAAGACTGACGCAGCCGAGGCAAATTCATACATAAGTAATATTACATAAAATTCTAAACCGATGCCCAAAGCATGTTGCAAACTACATAAAGCAACTATTATTACATAAACATATATTATGCAACAACAGCATCAAATCAACAACAGTAGCTAACAACAGTAAAACTTCAACAGTAGAAGAAAACAACTACTACAAGTTGGCTCCCAATTGCGGGGCAGATAAAATAATTTACGTAATTTATTACGTGAACCAAATAACAGTTGAAGAACATACCTTCTTCAAAAGCGATGTATTTTAATAAAACAAAGTACAAAAAAAGTGGAGGAGTGAAGGAGTAGCTTCAAATAAAAGTCTGTAAATAATGTGTCTTTTGCTGTAATTTAATAATAGGTCTTCAGATTTATTCCGTCTTTACCACCAGTTGGTTTAAATTAATGACATTAGTTTAGTGGGAATCGAACCCTGGACTGCATGCATTTCCATTTTCATAAATAGGTTGATCTATTGCTCTGGTGTAGAATTGTTTTTCACTAGGACATTTTGTGCATTCTTTGCACGCGAGATGGAAGTGACCATCAATCACAGAATTTGCATTCAACGGTTGTTTGAAAAGTTCTCGGAATCACCAACAGAGGTCACTGATAGTACAATATGAATCTACAAGTGGCGTATCAGTGCTGTGGTGCTGATGCCTGTCTATTCCCGTGTAGATGGAAAATACTGAGATTCGAGCAGTGGTAAAGTTACTTCGTAAAGAAATGTATGAAAACAAATTAAATGTATACCGATTTTCAGAACACAGGGGAGGACTCTGCCAAGTGGACCAATGAGTTGGGAGAGCTTAGAAGATGATCCATGAAGTGGTCGGTCAAGATGTCACCACAAAAGTGCACAATATGGTTTTGGAGGATTGCTCTAGGGATATCATCTGAAACGTCATGTCACATTTTGACTGGGGAATTGCGTATGAAAGAACTATCTTGTAGGTGAGTGCTGCAACTGTTAACACAGAATCAGAATGCAAATGTCTGAACAATGTTTGACCCGTTTTCAGAAAAACTCGGTATGTGACCATAGATCAGATGCGTCCACTACTGTACCCCAGAAACAAAGCAGTGGAAACATGATTTTCCACCACCAAAGATAGCAAAGGCAATACCGTTAGCCAGGAAGGTCATGGCATCAGTGTTCTGGGATGCAAAAGGGATTCTATCTTCCCAGTGGTCAAACAATTACGGGAGACTACCATTGTAACCTCCTGGACCAATTACAGCTAAAACGACCAGGTTTAGCAAGGAAGAGAATCATCCTCCATCAAGACAATGCGTGCCTGCACACATGTAAATTTATGAACAGAGGGATAAGAATTGTTGCCACGCCCACCTTATTCAGCTGATACCATTGAAGTGTCACCACTAATAATATTATTATTGACTGCATATTTTTGTTATTACTTTTATTTAAATGGAATTAGCTTTGTGAGCAGAGCCAGGTGGTGGTTCAACACAAGAATATTGAAGTAAATTAACGCAGGTAATATAAAGACATTTATTACAATTTTTAATCGAGTACTGTCAGAGTGTATCTTTAGGTTTGTTAATCTAAATTTGCTGTCTGCCCCCCCCCAAAAAAAAGGTAATGCTAAATACAATTCATACCATATGGTATAATGGTGTATCAAATTATAATTTTTGGAAATGTATAAAAGGAACTGTAACATTACAGTTGTGGTGTTGTTACACTTACTAGTATATCACTCTATTTACAATGACATACACCAAGCAATAACATACGTCACCGGACAAATATTTTTGCTTGCAATTTGTTGCTGTAAATATTACAATCTCTTTTTATTGATTTTAATTTTCCAATTATTTATTTAAGGTTTTACTGTGTACTGGTATCATATTAGCTACTATAGTACTATTAGCAAAAAAAGGAACTAAATAGTTTTGAAATTGAGCTCTCAGATGGGCACCCTTGGTCATACGTATATAAAATTCAAATTTGGCATTTTGAACTCTAGTTACTGGTTTCTGCTAATTTCCAAGTAATACTAAAGATGGCAGTGGCATCCACCACATTCTTTTGCTTAAGGAAGTTTGTCTATTGTTGAACATTTTCGTCTGTAGGAATGTAGAACAGTCTGTTGTAGCCATTAGAATACTGTTAGGCATTGTATCTGTTTAGTATTTAATAATTGAGTTTTTAGTGTATCGTAAAAGAAGATATATGACTGGTATTTAATGTAATAGAGTTTCATGTTTCTGAAGAGTAAATAACACAACATTAAAATGATAAGATTTCAAAAGGACATCATAATATAGTTCAGGATATAGGAGCTTGCGTATCAGCTGTGAATAATACATCAGTTTATTTCTAGTATTTAAGTACAATTTAAAATGTGTAAAACCATGCAAACTAAGAAACAATCTCAATTTTACAGATGCAACCGTCTACGTTGAACTAGGAAATTTCAAACATACCTTATGATGATTTTATTTTCTCCTCTGCTTTGTTGCAAACAAATACTGACTTGACTTGGTCCTGTCGAGGGTTGTCTCTAATTAAACAGCAACAGTACTTGGCCATCATAGAGACGTCCCAATGACCCTGGTACCTTCTTTCCATCTCCTTTTTGTCCTCCCTGCTCTTCACTTAGTGCACCCAAGTTTTCAGGAAAAAATTCAAGATTCAAATACAGAAAATGCAATTTTAACTCTCATTGCATCCGATTGCTTTTAACTTTTCGAGCATGGTTTTAACTATATGTTCATATTGGCCATCAGTGGAAGAGAGTGGATGTGTGTTGAAGCTCCTGGAGTGGAAGAAAAGAAGGGCTTAAGAAACTATGGGAATCAGTATCGAAGAGTACAGAGGAGGAATTGGAACCTTTAATAAGTTAAAATGGAATGATTTTAAAATAAATTAAAATAAATAAAGGTACAGAAGAGATGGTAAATATGATTCTTCTCACATGTATAATAGGCATGCTACTGGTAATTGGTGGAGTTGAAATTAATCCTAGGCCAAATGGGAATCGAAACATCATGGACGAAATTTTGGCTACTATAAAAGATATGAATGAGAAATTAGGAAACAAAGTTAATGGAGTAGAAAAGGAACTAATAGATATCAAGAGAGAGATGCAAGATATAAGAAACGAGGTACAGAAAATCAAAAGAAGAGTAGAGCTGTAGGAAGAGAGACACCGCAGATTCAATCTAGTTATAACAGGAGTGAAAGAAAGGAATGGAGTATGGCCTGTAGAAGAGGTCAGAGAGATTATAGAAGGAAAGCTTGGAATGGTGCTACAGGGCTGGGAGATTAGGGAAGCAGTATCAGTACTACTGTAGATGGTGATGGAACAGGAACATCAGATCCGTGGTTGCTGATGGCAAGTTTGGATGTATAATGCCTGTCTTGAATCCAGATATATTACACAGACAAAAATAACAGTCATTAAAATAATTTTGTTGTTCGCGCCATACTATAGGAACACCAAAAGACATAGTTGAGAAAACTCCCTTGTACCACTGTCTTAGATTTTCTACACAACTTTTACACACAATATGAGGAGCAAAATTCTTGTCTTGATCTCCCAATCTAATTTTAAAAAGGCCACATACAAACTCTTGATAAATGTGGTAACGTTTTTCTGCTGCTTTATCAATAACACCCACAGACATAACAGAAATTGTTAGTATTGTTCACACAGCCCCTCCTAGATATACCACTCGAACTTGCCAATTTTTTCTACAAATTCACAGCACAATACGGCTTCAAAAGAGAACCGCTGAGAAAAAGTTTAAAACTGTACTGAGGATTCTAAGATAGGTTGCTGTTGAAAATGTTTATGAGATAGGTTCAACATTACCTGTAAACAGAGAGAGACAGTGGTACAACATGATTAATATGATTTGATATGATGATATATCTTCATTGAGTGTTGAGCTAATACAATACATTTGGGCATGATCAGCGTCGAGCCCTGGCTCCTATTACTGATCATACCCAAGCTTCCACATTTACAAAACATGTGTGTTGAGTTAGCTTCATTTAAAGTCACTATACTGCTTAGTGTTCTTCTCTCCTTCCCTTACTTCCTCCGATCATCTTTGAGACTCCACTATCAGCGGGAAATGGCAACTATTAGATGCATATTTAGAGAATACTTATTGTGTATTATATTGATCGGCCATAACAACACTTGCTCGTTCATATTAAGAAATGTAACTCTCCCTCCTAGCTCTCTCCGTGTTTACCGTCCTTTATATCTAAATCATTTACTTCACGATTTCATATAAATCTATCGCTTGCTTATCAATACACTTGTCTTTACTTTGTCTAATTTGTTGCCTTCTATTCATTCCATAGTCACTCTCCCTCCCTATTCTATTAACTCTCCCATTATTACTGCTTCTGTATTTCCATACTTCTCTCAGAGCCTGCTCTATTTCTATACGTATGGCACACTTTCCTACTCCATAAATCTGTAAACTCCCATTGGGTGTCAACATAATGCTTCTTCTTCCACCAATTCGCCACCCTGAATCCATGCCTCTGCCCTGCTGCAATCATATCACGTGGCAATTGAACTTCTTCCCTCCTTGATGATGTCACTTTGCCAGCTGTTGCCCTTACATCACTCTGATCTGACGTCACTGCCTCGTCTCCCAATCTTCTTCCTGCCAGCCCCATGTAGCAGTGACGTAACTTCCATGTGTCCACCCTTCTCCAATTTCCAATCGCTCTTTGTACTTCCTTCCGATCTGCATTCCTTCTTTGTGGTCATGGATATATTTAGCTGAATCATTTCCTGCTCCTGTAATCTGCTGCTCCTTGTGTTTCTTTTGCATCCAGCCACCATGCGCCCATCGACCCACAACCGTAAGTTCTTTATGGCGGCCCGTTTCCCTTCCATTCTTGCCAGCTTCATTTGTTGTATTAAATCTTTCTTCAAGGCCCATTGTTCCACCGATAAATGTCTGTTTATAAAAATATTTGTTCCTTTTAGTTGCTTTGTTTTCTTTAACACTTCATAAACAAACTGCACGACGTAAATCTTTCAACTATCATTCTGGCTCCTCCCCACTCTGAATGCTTCCCTAATCTCCCAGCCCTGTAGCACCATTCCTTTCTTTCACTCCTGCTATAACTAGATTGAATCTGCGGTGTCTCTCTTCCAACAGCTCTACTCTTCTTTTGATTTTCTGTACCTCGTTTCTTATATCTTGCATCTCTCTCTTGATATCTATTAGTTCCTTTTCTACTCCATTAAGTTTGTTTCCTAATTTCTCATTCATATCTTTTATACTAGCCAAAATTTCGTCCATGATGTTTCGATTCCCATTTGGTCCAGGATTAATTTCGACTCCACCAATTACCAGTAGCATGCCTATTATACATGTTACCCTCTCTTCTGTGCCTTTGTTTATTTTAAAATCATTCCATTTTAACTTATTAAAGGTTCAAATTCCTCCTCTGTGCTCTTCGATACTGATTCCCATAGTTACTTAAGCCCTTCTTTTCTTCCACTCCAGGAGCTTGTTCAACACACATCCACTCTCTTCCCTGCTTGCTTAGCACTCCTAATATGATTTAGCATGTTGACATATACTAATCAACCATCTGTAAGTCGGATATGCAGTGATGTTAATACTAGCATACTCAACTTTCAATTTTGGTTGAAACAGAATTGTTCAAAATTGGTATGTGATACGCAAAAACTATTATTACTTCGAAATCAGAGCATTCAGTTTGACCATTATGATGTAAAACCTTCGCAGGCCTGTGTTATTAGTGATAGATATGATTATATAAATATACATAAATCTATAACAGTTTTATTTATTAATTAGCTTTTTAATTTGACATAAGGAGTTTTGGTGTTAATCAGCCGGTCTGTGTTTCATATTCTTTCAGTAGTTGCATCCCCTTACCAACAAGTCAAGATAATAAGCAGGTTGACGTAAGTGCTACTTTGAGAACCCATGTAGTGACAGTTACAGAGTATAAAGTACAAGTAAACAAACATTAATGTAGCACATGGCAGTACCACAGGAAATAGCTTCAGACAGAACGCAGCTTGGGGATCATTAGCTTATTAACATTTTGGGTCATATGAATAAAAAGCAAGTACTTACTCAAAGTTTGTATTCTGTGATTATATACTCAGCTCAATGAAAACATACCAGGCTGATCTGAAAAGTTTCCGACCTCAACATGAAGATGGCAGCACTCGTAAATAAAAGCTAGTGAATTTTGTTGTTCATATGTTGACAGTTACTCACCAAAGTTTCAGCCATTTTGGACACTCAGTTGTTATGTAACAGTCGTTTGAGTGAGGTGATGTGTTTTTATGAAAATGGACAAAATCGTGTATCGAGCTGTCATTAAATATTTGTTTTTGAAAGGCAATATGCCTACGCAAATCAAAGATGAGTTGGATTCTGTGTATGGGGACTCTGCACCATCATTTACCACAGTGAAATTTTGAGCAGCTGAATTTAAACGTGGCCGTAAGAGCTTGGGAGACGAACGTTCGGGACGTCAAAAAACTGCAACTACTGACGAAAACATCGCCAAAGTTCACCAAATGGTGCTAGACGACCGCCGAATTAAAGTAAGAGAGATAGCAGAGGCTATGAACATGTCAAAAGAACGTGTTTGTCACATATTAAATCAACATTTAGACATGAGAAGGCTGTTGGTGCGTTTGCTCACGTTTGACTAAAAACGTGTTCGAATGAACATTTTCAACGCTCTGTTGGCGCAGTTTAGGTGCAATAAATCTTGAGTTTTGGCGCCGATTAATTACTGTAGATGAAACTTGGATACACCATTATACGCCCGAAACAAAAATACAGTCCAAACAGTGGACTGCAAAGGGGGAACCGGCTCCAAAAAAACCAAAAACTGCTTTTATGGCTGGGAAAGTGATGGCGACTGTATTTTGGGATAGTCATGGAGTTATTTTAATTGATTATCTTCAAAAGGGAAAAACCATTACAGGAGCATACTACGCATCATTACTTGAGAAGCTGAAGGCAGAACTTGCGGAAAAACGGCCACATTTGCAGAAAAAGAAAATCCTGTTTCACCAAGACAACACCTCAGCAGTTACAATGGCGAAAATTCACGATTTGCGGCTTGAACTGCTTGACCATCCACCTTACTCACCAGATCTAGCCCCAAGCAACTTCTTTTTGTTCCCTCATCTGAAAATTGCGTTCGGAGGATAGAGATTTTTGTCAAATGAAGAGGCAATCACCTTCGTGAACAATTATTTTGCAGAGAAAAATGCCGAGTACTATTTGGACGGGTTACAGAGATGGGAGCATCACTGGGAGAAGTGTGTAGAGTTACAAGGAGACTATGTTGAAAAATAAACAAAAATCTGAAAAAATGTCTTGTATCTTTATTAGGTCGGAAACTTTTAGACCACCCTCGTATTCGTTTTCATAAGAAGAAATGGCTACTACCTCACACGAGTATATACTCATCCCCACAGCCATCTTGTTCACTTAAATGTACTCGTGTTATCCACACTCTTTGACCATATACTAGCTTCGTTGATTGTGTGGTTTTGTGTTGTTTGGCATTCTGAATTAGAGGAGTAGATTTTTGTTGTATTTGGTTCTGTCCCATCAAAACTGCTCAGGAATTATCCTATTTTTTATTACAAGTTTCAGCAGAAATGTTAGAGAAATATTAAGTCCTTCAAGAAATGGAAACTTAATTAAATCAACACACACAAAAACATAGCTGTAAACTAAATTAGCAAAACAATAACTAAAATGAAATAGGCAAAAGCCTATTATCAATAATCAGGCAAAAAGAAAATATTCACAGATTCTAAAGTCATGATTATGAAGTACCGGATGCAGATTCAAATCAGGCTGTTTCTAGAATCCTGGAATGTTTACACTATTTTTCTATGAAACAGTTTTGTTATAAGTAACTTAAGTTCTTAAGCAACTGAATTTTGGGGTTAGGATTTTACATAGTAAGCTTAATTAATAAATCTGACTTTCAATGATACTTCTAGGTTATGTTTTCATAAAGCAGAAACTCCTTGAATGTTCATGGCAAAGTTAGAAAACCAATAAATAAAATGGTTATAACCAAAAAGAAAGGAATAATTGTGGATTGGAAAGTCATAACTTATGAGGTGCTGAATGAAGTCATTCGACTGTTTTGGCAATCTCGGGATATTTACACTATTTAGATATACTATGAAACAGTTTTCTTATAGGGTTATAAGTAGCTATCTGGATTTTGAAGTTAACACTTTACATAGTAAGGTTAATTAATAAAGCTGACTTTCAATGCTATTTCTAGGTTATGTTTTTCTGAAACAATGTAGGATTTTGAAACTACTTTAATGCCCATGGCTATGTTTGTAACTTTTCCATAAGTACTATACAGCTCATAAATTGTGCCATTCTCTTTATATTTAGTTTTAAGTAAAAAAAAATCAATATATACCCAGAACTGAGCATGCAATTAAACTATGCTCAGCATGAGAGGAGAATGAACTCAAAACTGAGAATATACTAGCTTTTATTCATACCAAATAAGAGTGCATACTCTTGTAAGATGAATGCTCTACTCTGCTTCCATTATGTTCTCAAAATGAAGTAGATACTTGGAAGGTTTTATTGTTACCAAACTGAGTATTTACTTGAAAAAGTGAAGCATATACTATATACTCATTTTTATCCATATAACCCTTTATGTGTATTTTGCCTTTATCTTAAACTTGTAACACATATACTAAGCGTAGACAAATAAAGATGGTACCTGAAGAGTTCGGCCTATGTGATTGAAGATACTGGACTTTGCTTCAGGTTTTAGAAATCATTCATTTAATATCAGTATACCACCTTTGCTTTAATCTTTTATGAGTCAACAAGTTAAAGTGATGAGCACTATAGGTCAGAAAACACAGCAGAAAACAAACGCAACTCAAGTAATCTGAGCAACAATTGTGCAACAGCAGCCAACGCTATTCATTCTCAATTAAAGGAGGGTGGGTCCTTCACAGAATTTGTTAAAAATATTTAACACAATTGTCTTCTATTTTCCGCAGTGGCAGAGGATTGTCAGTCATACCACTCTTGAAGCTAATATTTTCTCAACCCGTGTGAAGTGATAAGATCCGCCCAAATAATAAATAATAACGAATAAGAAGAATAATTAATAAGCATATCATCAAAATAATAAGAAGGAATACCAGTATGAGGGAAGAATAAAAGAGAACATTAAGAATTAGAGAAAGGGGGGAATGAAATCATGAAGAGAGAAAAAACGTAGATGGTAGATATTAATTAATAATAAGAACATGAAATAAAAACGTGCAGTTGAGAACGAACAAACTTGGCAAAAATCACATAAAGATAGCAGACGTAGGAAAGGACAGGGAAAAGAACGTTAGTAATCGCATTAGTGACAATAGGAACCGAGTTGTGCACACAGGATGTCAAGACAACGGGCAGGAAACGGAAGTTAGTCAAGCACACAGAAAATTCAGTAACATAATTTGTTAATGTTAGACGCGAGCGAGGCTCAGGCGATGAAATTGAGAGTCAATGGTAGATGGAGGAAAAATTCAGAGATATAACCAATCAGAACAAATAAAAGTCGCGTGAATAGCAAGTAGTGAGAGAGAAACTAGAAAAGTAGGCGTGAAATAGAAAATTATCTATGAAGCGGAGCGACGTTCAAACGTGTGTAAGATACTTCACTCTGTGTCGAAACGTCGGGGAAAGAAGTCTGTGTGTAGAAACGTGGGGGAGAGAAGAAGTTTCTGTGTAGAAACGTGGGGTAGAGAAGATGAGTTGGAGGGAAAGAAGTAGATTTGTGTAGGAAACGTGAGGGAAAGTAAGATAGATCTAGAAATTCAAAATATCTTATATTAAAGAGGGAAACAGTGCAGCAGTCTTTGAGTAACCATTTAAGTATTGAAAACCAGTTTAAGGCAAACGTGAGTAACAGGGTAGCTAGGGAATGACAAAAGGAAAAGTCATTAGCGTAATATTGTAACATACTTCAACTTCGCAAAGTAATTAAGAAAGGGTAAGAGCACGGAAACAGTAGCAGGGGTGACAGGAAAAATCGCGTCTTGTGTGGAAAGGAAATTTGTATGAGGACATCAGTGTGCATCATCAATAAACGGGCCATCTGAGAGGAGAAAGTGAACTTCATTTATCTCCCATCCACACTCCCTGAGGTAAGAGACTCCTGAACCCAAATTCCTCTACCTGAGTAGCTGGCAGCAACAACGATCCTCCCGAATTAACAACCCAACCACCAAAAACCGCACCATTACAACCTTTTTCCATTCCCAAAACACGCTACACGTGGCAAAGAGTACTTTGACAGTTCATGCAGAAACAAACCACAGCTCCTGCACATAGTCTCTTAAACCCTCTGCTATAACAGTTCAGTTAGTTGAATCTGAACAAACACAGTTTGTTTTTTAATTTTCTGTGCACAAGAATAACCACAAAATGTTAGGTGCTTAACTAAGCTAAGCTGGAAAAGTTGTAGTTTGCCCACTCTTGTTCATAACTGTGTGTAACACATGAATTGTAATGTTGCTTTGTTTAGGTGAGAGCAAGACAAGCAGCAAAGGCAATGGAGGCCATGACACGTACTTCTGCTGCAGATCGTGAAGCTGTATGTTTCATGAGATTGCCAGAGATAGCACGAATATTGAGAAACGTGTTTGTGACCGAGAAGAAGAGTGTTCTTTGTTTAGACGTAGCCCTGGAGAAGCTGGGAAACAGTTACAGGGAGAAGCTGTCAGCAGGTATGTTTAGTAAACATAATTCTTAGGTTCGGTCCTGTGGTGCAAAGGGACTGGGTTCAATTTCCTCTGTTGTTGGGGGATGCACTCAGGTCCTTGGGAGCCACTTTACAGAAATAATTGCAGCTGAGGTCCTGGAATTCTCATGTGGTGTGTTGACGGCATACTGCTGCCCGTTCACTCTGTCCTGGGCACAGAGGGAGGTAGAGTTTGCAGCTACTGTGCTGTTGTAACATTATCTTCGAAAGAATGGCTCCGAATATATACAGATGGATCCCTCATCAATAAAAAAAATGCCGGTGCAGGAGTATACTGTAAACATTTTGCACAGTATCTAACATTAGATGAAATGTCTAACCACTATGATGGAGAATTAACAGCTATAAAAGCACCATTACAGAACATTTTATATAGACCATACATAAAACAAAAAATAGTCATCTTATCAGACTCAAAATCAGCCATAGATGGAATAGTAAATTACAATAATAAAACAACTATAAATAAGAAGCCTAATTAAAGCAGTTGAAACTAGAAAATGTCACTCTACAATGGATCCCAGCTCACATCGGACTTTTGGCCAATGAACATGCGGATCAATTAGCAAAGAAAGGTGCAATACAACAAATAAAACCTGTAGGACAAATAGAAATAAATAAACAATTAAATAACATTAAACAACATTTGAAAAGACAGTAGAGACTTGATAAGAAGATAAATTAAAGGATAAAGATTATAAGAATATTAAAGATAGAGTTGATATACAAAAAATGCCAACGAAGACTGCAGTGGCCTTATTTAGGATGGCAACTGGCCACGATTGCCTCGCAGAACATCTCTACAAGATATGATGCCTACCTACACCCAAGTGCACTCTCTGTGAAGATGTCATCCTGAACAAACAAATGCAAAGGCCTTAAAAGTGATAACTTACAGACTTTATATTGGGAAGCCAGAGGGAAAATGATGCAGATCAATTAATCTCCAATGCCATTGGTGAACAAATACCACCAAAACAAGCATTTATTTATTATTATTATTACAAGGGTGCGTGCATGCATGCTGCAATAATTGTGCTATTCCAGACATTTCTTTTTCCTTATAAAATGGTGCTAATGATTTGGATTTAAATACTGTATGTTTAAGGTTTTACATTTGTTGAATGTGGTAAAATAATTTTTTCATCTTTATTTTCAAACTCGAGCCTGACAAACATTTTCCAAATTAAGCCCAAACACAGCCCACAGGCAGACCTCAAATGTACTACCTGCTTTCTTGCCAACTTTTTTGCATGTAGGCTTTTTTTATGACTTTACAACAGTGGATGCATTTTTTAGAGTTGTTTTTTGTGCTGATTCAAAGTGTTGCAGATTTTCATCACGGACATGACAGAACAGTTACTTCTATTGCATTATATTCTAATTTTTTTATCAGTAATTTTAGCTTTCTCCAAAACTTAAGATTATAGGCAGATTTACCACGCTAATAATATACAATGCTATGATAGATCAGAGTTTATCTGTGTATCTACCCTTCAGGATGCTCCCCCTTCACTGGGCTGCAACAAAATGCATACTTTGATTTGTGGGATTTAAAATTTGTTTGTACCAGTAACTCTCCTTTGTAAATTAGTTATCTTATTCATGTTTTGTGGTCGCAGGATATAAGTTTCACCTATTTTGTGACAGTTTCTTTATAAATGATGTTGTGAAGATAAAATATGGATTAGAACACATGTTTATTGTGGTACAAGCAAGAATTTCAGCATGAAACATCTTCAAGGATTCTTATGAAACAGAATTCACTTCTTTCTGCATGTACATTTACTGCACTGAACATTTTACAGCTTTCAATTTCACAAAGTTGGCAAGTATGCAACCTTGATTTTCTGGTGGTCATTCTTAGAATGAATTGATAATTTATGTCACTAATCTTACTTTAATCTTTTTTGTTTCAGTGGAGCTGCGAGAACATGTTGAGCTGTTGATGAAGACAGTGCCTGATTGGTTGAGTATTCATACGATCAGAAAAACAGATTTTCTAAAGTTATCCAAACATGCAGATGTGAATCTCGTGATCAAGAAACTAGAAGAGATAGCAGCAGAGAAAAACAGTAGATAACTCAAATTTCAGATCATTTTAATGAATTTTTTAATTATTTTTTCACTTTTATAGCATTTCATACGTAGTTTAAAATACATCAGTAATTAAAAACAATTCAATAACCATCAGATAATGTTCCATTTTAAGTTAAACCCATTAGCAAAACAAATTAGTTAATGAAAGCGAACATTATCCCGTATTTGGGTAGAAGGTATGAAGTTTTATGAAACTTACAGAATCTGTGTGGTTTTTTTTTTATATATAGACTCGATTGTGTAGTGTGCTAACTTCTTAAAGTACGCAGGAGTTGTTATTTTATTCATAATATTGGGTCCTTCTTGGCGACCACTTCGCGATGGCAAACATCCTGTAGGGAGTTAGTGCCAATGTATTACAAAAAATTGTGGTTAATGGAATGTCACGAAGCTATGAAAAAGCAGCTAAAATGAGGTGAAAAGACAAAGGGCATATTGTGTAAGGTTTGGGGAATACCAGATTACGTAAGCAGTGAGGAATAACATGACGTGCAGCGAATGTCACCACCAATTCTCGACTTTTTACTTTCTCTTTCATGTACACAATACATAGAGAAGGTATTCCATTTCATCCAAAAATTCTATCAAGATTTCAATGGAAATACATGTTTTGAGGCCCCCTAAATCCAAAGAAAGCGTTTTTAAAAAAAGGTCCGAGAGTGTGTCTTTGAACAGCATAAGTCAAAAGCAAAAAGTCGCATAGATACCAAACCTACCTTTAGTATCTTTTAAAGATGCAACTCGATTTTCAGGAAAATTCCCCACCCCTTAACTACCCTTTGCTTGGAACATTTTTCAAAATTTTTGATTCTCTAAAAAATGATTCTGATTATATTAAAGCTTTTTACATGACAAAGAAAATGTTTATCTTAATTTTCTGGGAATAGCCTGTGAAGTCCTTATTTGAAAGGAATGTTGTATAACCTTGTGTAACTGGTAAACATTAAGTGAGAGATGAAAACATATCCTACAAAAGATGTAGATCTCTTTAAATCACACAATTTATTTCAAATAGCTTTTTAAGTTCCACCAATTTCCATACATTAAATACATAAGCAATAAGTGCGTTAAAATTCATTCTCTGTATTAGTACCATTAAAGAAATAAAGATGACGTAAGTGCATGTCATTGCAAAGGTGGTCCTCACCTTCTAAAAGAACATCCCTCGGCTACGTTTTGCTGCTTAGGGCCCTAAATAAGTAGCAACCATCAGGTTCATTGTTCGTAACCCATTTCCCTTTCAGAAGCTGTCTGCTCTACCAGGTGGAGTTGGCAGCAATGGCACTATGATTGCCTCATTTGAGATGCGTGTTCTGCTAAAAGTATGTTCTTTGTGGAAACTGAACAAAAGTCGCAATATATTTCATAAATGCCCTTAAAACGTTAAGCAATTGGTGCATTACTGATTATTGTGTGCATCTGTGACATTCAGAAAGGATAAGTCACTGTAAAGGCGTGTATCACAGTTCCATAAGTTTCCTAACATTTCATAGCTCATACCCGGATACGGAATAACGTCCATGAAAGCCAAAGAGTACAGGAATAAATGCTGGTTCACAATAACAAAGAACAGTAACCAGAATGAGACTGGCAAAGTTAAAATACAGTATTATAATGGGAAGCTTTGCTAGGTCCCGGGAACGGGAAAGACGCAGTCGAGTTTTAAGTTCCTCCTCGTTTCTGGGCATAGCATATTGGATTATTCACTGTAGAAATTATTCAAGGCAGCACTACATGAAACAGCTGCTAGAGCCCTCTCTAGTCGCAAGTTGGGAAAATAAAACTGGAAGAAATTCTAGCAAAAGTGCATTCTGACCTGGTATCCTCACTCCCTCGGATCCACTTGAAGATTGGTTCTTCTAGCGAAAGGATCATCTGTTGTTATATGCAACTCAAAACTGGGTGTTGCCTCAAAAACTGGCAGAAATTAATAAAGAACAACAAACAACTTTAATGTACACTGTTAATAAAGGATCTAGAGGAATCGGAAATAGTAATGGATGTGCATTTATGTAATATTAAGGGCTGGTTTCACCAACCGATGTTAAAATTACCCTAACATCTTGTTTGTTAACATTATGTTAAAACTCTTGCATTTCATCAAGCTTTTACAGCAAATTATTAGCTAACATCTTGTTAATGTCAAAGACAACTGCGAATGCTAGTTTTCAAGAAGGCGGTGACAGAACTACAGGGCTTCTGATCATGCTCCGATGCAGTTTTGTGTGTGTCAGTAGCAAACAACTGTTTACATTGATAGCAATTGCCATGTGATGTTCCTGATAGTCAGAATCGCGATGTCAACTGAAATAAGTGTTTCACCATTTGAAACACACATGAACTGGTTACTAAGTATAGATGTACAGTAGAATCTCGTTAGTACGTTTCTGCAGGGAGCTAAGGATTTGGACGTCATAGGCGGGAAAACGTGTTAACGAAAATGCAAAATCTGCAATTTAAGAACATAGTTAATAAAAATCTAATAATTACTACGTCTCCATGCGCAATTTAAATCGATTTTGAGTACAATTTCATACTGAATACGATCCGCGTTTCCATGTTAAATTCAATATGTTTAAATGGATTTGGATACACAACGCCTGAGAATAAATAATTCAAGCTTTTATTTTGGTCAACTTGGATTTTTTAGGTTATGAATGTTTTTGAGAAAATAAATTGCAAATTGTGGAAGCGGCAATAGTGGTTTTGCTGTGTGTTTTATTACACACGTGATAACAATTTCTGCTAAAAAAGAAAAAATTATGAGCGTGCATCGTGTTACGAGTACAATAGACGATATTATCTTTGGTGTACAAGACGATTTGAACACGGAGGTGTTTCCATGCAACAAATTTCGTTCCGGTCCTCTTCTGATCCTATTTTCCAAGAGAAAAGTTTTGTTTTAGTATTTTTCCCTTCTTTAAAAGCAGTTTCAATCAATTTAGGTTTGCTAACAATCGTGTTTAAGGTTGACGGAGGAATGTTTAACTTCCGCACTATATCGACATGTTTTATATTTGATTGTGATTACATCAAGGATTTTCAGTTTTTCACTGTTGGTTATTTACCTACTACACTTTCTTTTTTTCATTGTAAATAAAAGTTAAAATACAATCTACGGTTGTTTGGTCACCACTCAACAGTAGAAACTATCATTAGCGTTTACCGCGCCAAGGTAAAGCATTCTCTATCCCGCCCACAGAAATCGTGTCACACAAATATTTAAATGCATGTATGTGATTGGCTGCCGATATCCACCCCGTGACCAAGGATTGACCAAAGTAGCAAATGAGGACGTCAAACTATGAACGTGTTAAACGACTTCTCCCACTGTACCGATCAAGGATTGGCCAAAACAGCGAATGAGGACGTCAAACTTCAAACGTAGTAAGTGGGACCGGGAAAACACACTAAGCAAACATTATATATTATATTTGGTGATTTGGTACCGGGACTTTTATAATTCAAGGTAATACACGGGAAAACGTGTTAATGAGGAACGTGCTAATGAGATTCCACTGTATTATCAAGTGCGAAAAAACTGATGGTCGTACATTAAAGGATAAGATTGCAGCTTGGGAGAAAATTCACGAGTGATTTGATTGGAATGAACGTGGCAGTTTTATAGTAATAAAGTGCAGCACCAGAAATTTTAGGTGCAAAGAGCATTTAGGGCGGTTTAAACTGGGTGGTGGACAGTACATTGAAACAAAGTGCACGAAAAAATGTTATTACTGATTAAGGTTCAAGCAGACCCAAATAAAAATACTGTTTGCTTCGGAAATTTGGATAAACCTACAAACGGTAGCTTGGAAATACCAACATCACCTACCAATTGAATGAAAAATGCCGATAGCATAAAATCTCAAAGTGACATTTGTAGCATAGGAGAAAGAGACATGCTTCTGTTGGTGGTTTTCTAACCTCTTGTATTTCCCATAAAACCAGGCTCAGGACTCCTTGAGTACTGTATATCACTTTAAAAATTCCTCTTTTTGCAGGGTTTCAAATTTATTATGACGTATGACTGCTCTTCCATTAGGATTGACATTAAAAAATGCCAAATGTAGCAAACTTGCATCAACAGCTTGGTTTGTGGCAGCCATTTTTCAACTCCTAATTTGAAATGTCTTAATACAGGGATACGGCAAGGTTAACACATGTTTGATAAAACAGAATTTACGTTAACTTCAGTGTTAAAATGTAGCATCTGTTGGTGAAACTGGCCCTAACTCTCTCGCATTTTGACATTGGCTAACCTGCACATGTTGACTGATTTTTTTAAAAAAAAAAAAAAAAAAAATTATTAGTCACAATTGTACAATACCCAAAATCAACTTCCCACTTTGTTATTGATAAGCATTTCCATTTTGGTTTCCGTTCTCAGGTTATTGTGAACGAGCGTTAACTAGAATGGTTTGGTCAATATTTCATGACACCAGCTGTTTTATTCTGTTAAAAGTTTCAGCATACACAATAAATAAATAGTTCTTCCTAGCTCAACACAAAAAATAACCTATTTGTGAATCCAGATTTTACCCATTGGACTGTTGTTGTTTGCTACTTTTAATTTGAATAAGCATCAATTAAATTATAACACTGTCAACCAGAATTGTAACTTGTGTTTTAATCTTCCTAAGGCCCTATTTCACGGTTTAAGCTTAAGCCAAGCTCAGTTTTACAGGAGCAATAAGCTGTGCTTTGGACAAAACTGTGGTTTAAGCTAAGGAATCAAACACGATATTAGTGACAAGGAAATGCTAATTATTTTAACCCATATGGAACATTCCATTTCAAATCGTCCAAAATATAAAATTGATGTTGCAGTTTTTAAATGAGACTTTCTGTATTTGGAGACAGCCCAACAGATGCAAACTCTTAAAATTCAGAAAATCTTAGTTTTGGAATTAAAATTGTTGAAATTTATCATATTTGCCTAAAATTTCCAACTTTAAGCTGTTTACTAATTTTGAGGATTTAGAAGCTAGTAACAGTGATGTGTCATAATTTAAAATAAAGAGAGTTGGAGGTTGTTACACTACATCACTAAAATGTTCTTACTTGAACGTCTTTCGGGAAATGGTTTGCTCCCATCGTCAGCATGTTTCCAACTGATTTTGCCGGTCATTTATACCAATGTAGAAAGAGGAATACCAAAAAGAATACCAACACATTATCCACATAACCACCATGAATGGATACCAGAAAAAAACAATAGATAAAAAGATAAAAAAGTTTGAATGACAGAAATACATCCAACAAACGACTACGTTACTCAGACAACAAAAACCACAAGCATATAGGAAATTCACTTATCACCCTTGGACACATAAATTTCAAAGGATTTTCAAGAAATACATCACCACCCTGTCTCCACAGAATAACCACAATATACAGAAACTAGTATGCAACAGAACAAAAGATCCTATCCCCAACAATAAATCAGCTGGTATATATCAAATTGTTTGTAATGACTGTAACCTGGTATACATAGGAAGAACCAAAAGAAATCTTGAAATAAGACTTAAAGAGCATTTGAGATGCATTTACCAAAAGCAGCCAGATAAATCAGCAGTAGCACATCATTTCTGGTCTTCAAACCATGAAATCACTCCAAACATAAAACTCTTAAAACCGATCAACAGCAGCAATGAATTGGACATCTGGGAAAAAATACATATTGTCAAACACAGGAATCATCTAATGAATTTCGAACTGCTGCCACCCAGCAGCCTTTGGAGGTTCATCAGCCCAGCACCAGAGAACACCACTAGCCACACACATTCCCCAGACGATGACCGGAAAAATCAGTTGAGGACATGCTGACGATGGGAATAAGCCGTCCCCCGAAACGCATTCAAAGTGATGTAGTGTAACAACCTTCAACTCTCTTTATTTTAAATTCTGAATGTATTCTTGTTTGTGCATCACAGCACACTCTGTTTCAGTAATAGACAAATAGTTACGTCCATAGACGATTATTGCCCTATCATTTTTCTGATTGAGGTTAGAACTGTGATGTCAACTGAAAAATCTAAGTCAGAGGAAGTAATGTTTCACCGTTGAAAGAGGTGTTAATTGTAGAACTGGTCACTAAGTATAGAGTGTAGAAAGATCAACAGTCTTATATTAAAGGTGTAGGATGTGCCCTGGCAGAAAACCTGTTAGCATTTGTATGTAGACTTGGTGTTATCTTTTACGTACCTGAAGATTTGTTTGCTTGCTCTCTCTGTAGTCATAGTCATTGTGGCTGCCACAGGTAGTCAGTTGGGATTGAGCAATGAGTGGGGGTGGTAACACAATTCACTAGAATTAACACCAACCAATTTTAGTTTAACAGGTTCACTTCAGGTTATAGTTAGAAACACTCGCACAAATATATTGAATGTGAACACTGAAACACAATAATTTTTACTTTCTCTACTATGTATAGTAAGTAGGGAAAGTATTGCATTCCACCCAAAAATTCGATACCTATATTTCACCAGAAATACATATTTTGAGACCCCCTGAATCCAAAAAAAGCATTTTTGGAAACATGTCCGTGTGTGTGTCTGTGAACAGCATAATTCAGAAACGAACAGTCGGATAAACACCACACTTGGTATTTAGGTTCTGTATCTTCCAGAGATGTGACACAAAGGTTTTCAAGAAAATCCCCCACCCCAGATTACCCTTTACATGGAACATTTTTCGAAAATTTTAATTTTCTCAAAAGTGGCTCTAACGATTTTGATTAAAATATTATATATTTAAGGTACTTTCATGACAAATAAAATGTATATCTTGAATTTTCTGGGAATGTCTCCAAAAGTATTCCTCATTGTGAACGACTTTTGCATAACTGGTAAACCATAAGAGATAGAGAAAAGTTTACTGCACAAAAAATGTAGATCGCATTAAATTACACAATTTATATCATATACATTTTTTTTGTTGAGTGAACCATTTTCGAGATATTGCTTGTTATTCCCTTAAATTTTCCAATACTTAGTTTTTCTCAAATTCATTATTCATTTTTTTTATTTCCTGGACATGCAAAGAGAATGGCATGCTTCACATAGCAACCAGCTCTTAAAACATTTGACTATTGCTTAAAGCCTATCAATTCCCCTTGCATCTACAAGAAAATTAGCAATAAGATTAACATCTTGATTAACATGAAGCATATGGAGAATAAGCGTTTGTAAAAATAGTTTGTACAAGAGTAGAGAAAGTCATGTGAGTGTAACACATCAGATTTTTCTGTTAGGGACGATACTTCCACACGTCGAAATATTCAAATACAATATGATGATTTCACAGCACATTCTACTTCTTGTGGAATTAAATAATCTTAAACAATTCACTGTTTAATTTCTGTTCAGAGGCAAAAGACAAAGTGCTGTAAATGTTTGCTTCCACATGGGTTTATATAATCTTCCAAGTTGCTGCGCTTATTATATTGTAATATTCCTATTGGTGGTTCATCACAGCATTTTCTGATTCTTGAAGTTTCTGAACACCATTTGTTTGAATCCTATTGGTTGTTTCAAAATCACATGACTTTATACAATGGAAAATACCCCACTTATTTCTTTGTGGGTGAAGAGCTTAATCTTCACTTGAGACTTTCTTACTCTAACCAAGGGCTGCAGCTTTCTCTAAAACAACTTTGTGCTGGGAGTATTGCTGAACATTTCTTAGCCATAAACATGAGTTTCTCTTGTTATAACTAACACATAAAGAAATGTAATTGATTAATTAGACAGGATAAATAGCATTGTACAATAATTAAGAACAGGTACCGAAAGGGTGGCAAACAAAATCTAGCAACTGCAGCAATTTTATGTTAACTTAAAATGCAGCACCAAAGCTGCCAGAGACTGCCTCTGTGGTTTGGTGGCTAGCCTTTAAATCCATAGCTCCTGGGTTTAATTGCCAACTGGAGGGTGAGAATGTTTTTAAACAGATGGAAGTATGAGTGAGAGTGTGAATTTAATGTAAATACTTAAAGTAATAACTATCCTAATGTGAAACAAATTAAAATCATTGTTGATAAGCATTGTTTCAAAGGTAGAAAGTTGAAGAAGGTATGTTCTTCAACTGTTATTTGGTTCACGTAATACATTATGTAAATTATTTTATCTGCCCCGCAATTGGGAGCCAACTTGTGGTAGTTGTTTACTTCTACTGTTGAAGTTTTACTGTTGTTAGCTACATGCTTGGGAAGCCAACTTGAAGAAGTGATTTGGTGCGAATATATGTTTTTACGTAAACTTGAAGAATTGTTATATGTAATAATAGTTGCTTTATGTAGTTTGTAACACACTTTGGGCGTAGGTTTGAATTTTTATGCTTGCATATTGCATAATATTAGTTTGAATTTGCCTCAGCTGCGTCAGTCTTACTTTAGAGTCATGTATCTTGGGTAGGGTGCTGTATGACAATTATTGTAGACATCACAGAATTAAACTTTTAAATTAACTTCTTTTATTTAAAATTCTTGCACATATTTATACAGCACTACACTTTTTAAAGAACTGTGAAAAACTTTTATACATTCACTTAGCGTGTATATCTGTTTTTACTATTCACCCGTAGAGAACACATTTTTCCTTCTATACTCTACCAAGTCTCGCCAGCAACTGAGTAACCTCAACGGTCAAAACCTATAAGCCTCGGTATTTCAAGTCTCTGATTGGCTAATTCTAGTCCAATGGAATATCTGCATTTAACTTAAAACATTTCTTTGCTGTTGATTGGCTAAATTAAAACTGTTACAGAATTTACGTCATCCTCACTCTAATCATGACCAGTGCATTTCAAACTCTAAACACATTATTGCTACAATTACCTCATTATTATTCATTGTTAGCAACCTAAAACTTATTATTCTCACAGTTCTTGCATTATTAGTGTATGTAATGTATTCACACAATATAAATCATTATTACAAGGCGGGCTGTTATTGAATTTAATTATAATAAAATACAATTGAAATTATTCAGGTATTAAAATACTGCCTCAAAGTCACCAATGTGACCTGAGATGGTAAAGGAGGCATATAAATGAAACCAAAATGGCAGGTGCAAAGAGCGTTTAGGACAGTTTGTAACTGATGGTGGACATTCACATAACCTTCTCATTTATTTTTATCTCTTCGTGCTTATTTTTCTATCTACTTAATGTTAATAGAGATAAAGTTTCATTGTAGGTGTACCACAGACTGTAGCGACAGTGAAACCCAGGCTGCAAGACAACTGAATGCTGACAGTACTTCAGAAAATTACAAAGTATTGAAAACCATTAATAGAATACAAGCGATAAAACAGTTTTCTTTTATGATCTTTGTTTATGTTTCCACAGTTCTATTACAATACTTTTTTGTGAGTGTCGGAAGAAAAGCTAATCGTTTGTATTCAGAAAACTTTACAAACGTTGAACCTCTTACAACTCTGTAATCTCCAAAAGCAAATGACAGATTGCTGTACAATGAATACCTGTCCTATAGCTAGACTGGAGGGATGAACATGACGTCATTCGCGGGGTGTAGTCTCGAGGCCTGTATATGATTAGTCAGCTGGACATTTGAAAGTTAATTTAAGAACCTTGAACAAGTTTTAGGTATGGCTTATAACCATCCTCAACAGTGGTTCCTGGTGGAAAAGATCACCTCTGGTTGTTCATAACGTTGCAATGATGTCATCACCACCAGGAACCAATCAGACAACTGCTGAAGATGGCTACCCAAGTTATTTAAACTAAGATATATGAAGTTTAGTATTTATCTGACATTTTGTTTTTGAGTTGTGTTGTTCAAGGTGTGCACATAGGTACTAGAGAAAGTAAAGAAGTGTGTTCCGAATCAAACAGCTCTCTTGCATGCAGATTTGGCTCAAAGTAATATTCAACAAATGCTGCAAGACAAGGCTTAAGCTACAATTGAGTTTTACAGTACATAGTTGAAGTAATAAGCTGAGCTTATACATACTCAACTGTGGTTTAAGCTAAGGAGTTATCTGAAGAAGGCGACATCAGTGATGAGGATATGGAAATTATTTTAACCCATATATACAACAGAACACAAATGTATAGAATACATCTGAGCTATTTTCACATGTGGAATAACCGAGGATTCTACAAAGATTTCATTTAAGTTAGCAGTTGGCAATGCTGGACAAGTTGATTTATCTTCTGAGAGGGGTGTTGAGTCAGTAGTAACAGAGCAGCAGGCATGTACACAACATGAGTAAGGTGACATCACCATACTTTTCAAGTAAATGTTGTTTCTCGCAAGGAGAATACTGGCAGCCGTTCTCCCCTCACCCTAGACTACCTTCTCCTCTGCGTTTCTCCATGTCAACAGTGATGTGAATTTGAAATTGAGTCAGAATTGAAACACTTACATGTTTTTGGTCTTGACCGGTTTCAAGAGCTATTGCTCCCATCATCGGAAATGGCCGACTGGTTCCTCGTGGAGTGTGGGTTTGGTGGCAGCATTCAAAATTCATTGCTTTATAATAACAAAGCCCTCTTTAACATTGAGGTTATCTGCAAGAAGAAGCATGCTAATTGTACCTTGAGAGCTGTCAAATTGTTTCACACCATTGTAATCCATTTGGTTTTTCTTACTCCATAGTAATTGCTTGCACACTACAAGGGTGACACTGAACATTTTTAGAAAATCAAACAAGGATTAATTTTAAAAAATTTAAATGATTTTATTGTTTTTCAAAAGATTCCCCTTTAACATCAATACATTTGATGAAACCAGTCCTTAAAGCAATGAGGCATTTCGAAAACTAGGTTCCACTCTTCATCTAATGACGAAAAAGTCACTGTGCATTTTATCTTAAATTTTGGGAAACAAAAACAAACCACAAGTGCTAGGTCAAGGTTGATGTGAATGGTCTGTGATGCTGATATTGGTTGCTAATTTTGCTGTTTGCAATGATGCGTTGTTATGAACGTAACATGATTTTTGTTTTTGAGCTTTTTCACAAACTTTGTGGTAAACAGACATTTGTGTATCAATCTGCATTAATGGTACGTCGGTCTTGTAATGCTATAGTGGCAATATGTCATATCATATATAATTTTATTCTCCATTTAAATCTTGTACAAGACATTGGCTTAACCCTTTGCTGCGCATAGAGTATTAGCTAGTTGTTCTCCAAGCAGAATTGTGTCCATTTAAATTCTGAGCTGCTACTACAGATGTTAAACTAAAAGTGGCCTATATACACGCCTAATTATATGTTTTAGTAGCTAAATTAAATTGATTAATTAATAACTCATTTAAAATTGGTTTGAAGTAAATAAGATTAAATATTATTTCAATAATTTAAAACTGCAAACATCAACCCCTTTGTAGACAAACAACACTTATATACATGCACCCCTTTGCAATGCATCTTTATAACTCCGCAATATTAATGTCAATGGAATTCGTTACTTTAGGGTATTAAAAACAGGAATAAAATCTGCTATACTTAAGTAAAATAAATGCAATAATTTCTGCAAAATTATTATGGTACTCACCCTTAAAATGTTTACATCCCTGCCATTATTGCAGTGAAGATATTGCAGCATGTCCATAAAATGTTAGCTAGACTATTATCTTGCAACATACAAATGTTATGTATACACTTAAGATTATTAATGGTTGCGTATGTACACCCTTGTATTAGTTTTGAATTTCCACCCCCTTTGCCTCATGATAATTGACGAAGCACCCAATTCAACACAACGCAATGTCACACTGTTTGCACTTGTGTTGTGACTGTATGCCACGACCTGATGGTGTTTTCCTTTTCTTCACTATGCACTGAGCACATGATTTCACCTGGCCTTGAATTTTTACGAGGGTGTGAGGAGAACTTGGTGCAGGAGTAGCAGAAGGTAGGCTACGCTGAAATCCCGCTCGCTTACGCGACGTGAAGTCTGCGATTAACTGTTGCACTAAGTTTTGCCTGTAGTAAAGAAGCCTATTGCCATGAGCTGTAGAAGTAGGTCTATTCGAAATGTCGTATATAATAAAACTATTAACGATAGCAACATTCACTACAAAATTGAACAGATATTTCCACCCTTTTTTAGGGTCGGCCGACACCGTAATACTCCCTCCTTTGGTCTGCCAGATCAATCCCTGCCATATTACGAGTTTGTAGATAATAAAGAACGTCCCTGTTATCATGCCAAACAACCGCAGTTACGCCTTCATGTTGCAGTTTGCGAGATTAGCCCCTTTTCAATTTCAGTTGTTTTGGCTTTGAAAATTGTTTTGGCCAGTCTTTCCTTCCAGCACGAGTTGTACCACACGCATACATTTTACTGTCCAAAAGTAATTTCATTAGCCGCGTCGAAGTAAAAAAAATTATCAAAATATACGTGATGCCAAAACCCTGTATATTTTTAACACATGTCTAAAACAACCTGTTCCCCAAGTAGAAGATCGCTGTTTTTCGCCTCCTTTTTTCCCAGATAGATTTTACATTTCAATAAATACCCACTTTTACTGTCTGCAATTCCTCATGCCTTTATCCCCTATTTTGTGCATTTAGCAGGTATATATTGTTTTAGAAAGACGCGTCATTTGAAGCCTATCATCGCTTCGTCAACAGAAAGTTCACAATTTGGTTTGTAGACACTCGCAAACTTTTTGATTATGTCTAAAGCAAGTCGTATTTATACAGATAATCGCAAGACTCTACCCCTAATCGTGGCCTAGCAGATTTGTCATTCAGGTGAAGGTACTGCGATATCTTTTGAAAGCGGAGCAACATCATTACTTGTCTTACAATTGGACAAATGCAAAAATCCCCCAAAAAGTAATCTCTGGTTTCAGGTAAATGCATCATCCCCATATATATCAAAATACATAAATAAACCTGTATCTCCCTTGAATTTGTAACTTACAATTTTGGATCCGCCTTTTTAACTTGAATCTGAGCTGCATATCTGTTGGTTTCCTCTGCTATTTTTCCGCAAAAGTTGGAATCTATAAAAAGTTCAAGATAATCTGTTTCTAACTTATTGAAAGTCAAATTAGAGGTCCACTGTGCCAGTACTGCTTTTGTTTTAATTTGTCTTTCACTAGCTTTAGCCCCCTGTTCTACTGTCTGTCTCTCAGCACTCTGTCACTTTGTTCCTTATCACTGTCTTGCACTAACTCACCGAACCAAGATTCGTCGGAGCTACTTTCGCGATCTAATTCCTCGTAAACTGCTGCAAGTATTTCCTCGTCTGTTACCAATACCTTTTCACTACGTTTCCTAGACCATGATGTACTTGGAACAGCCTCCATCGTACTGATATGGCTATAAATGCGACAGGAAACTGCTTACTTACACAACTGCACCCTGCTGTAAACAGTGCTATTTATGGTTTGGTATTACATTCTGGCTTGCGAAATCGCTGGAACAATGCAGCAGGAGTATGTTTACATCAACACAGCTCCTAAAAACTGAGGTCAGCATAAGCAGAACCTATATGAAACGATAAACACATTTACTACGTTCTACTACGCTATGCGCAGCAGGGCGTTTATCATTTCACTACGCTTTACTACACTATGCGTCGCAAAGGGTTAAGGTGAGTCCACACTGTTCAACAGTTTAACATTCAACAATTAACAAAACGTTCATCCAACATGTTGTAACTTAACATTCAGGTGAGTCCACACTGTTCAACATATCAACAGTTAACATTCAACAATTAACAAAATGTTTCATTCAACATGTTATAACTGTGAACCTTTAACATTCCATCCACACCAGTTAACTTGTTGGGACAACAAAATCTCTCAACTAAAAGCAAAATGGACTCCAGCGATTAGGATTTGACTATTGCTATTTGTATCTGTGCTTGAAATGTAATAAAAAGAAAAGTAGGAGGTGATGACGCTCTTATCTTGTTAATCGGCAGGGGAGTGAAAATATTTTTAAAGAGTTTAAAATTCGAAGCAGTTTGACTTCAATTTCTTGAGAACAGTCAAAGTGACTTCAACTTAGCTTTGAGCAAGGTTTCTAACCAATAATTAATAAAAAGGACACATGTTTGAGAGCAGCCATTCCAGATGTCAGACTTGAGCCTTTTTTTGCAATTCTCTAACAAAGAAGCTATCTTTCTTTTTGATATTGCCTCTGGAACAACAATAAATTGCACACATCTTGGTAATAATTATCCATCCTTTTTATTACAAAGTTCCATAATGACAGTCTCAACAAAGGCACCATGCACTAATTGAAAGCAGCAAAAGAATATGCACCAAAGTTTTACGTTTGTAATAGTTTTTGTCAAAGTATATTTTATTAAGAGGTTATTTCCATTGTAATAACAGTGTAATAAAGAAGTTGCTTTACTGTAACAGTGGTAGATAGTTAACGCAAGCTTACACAAAAAAAACCCTAACCTAAGGCTAACCTTCCGTGAATTCAGAAACGTAAGCTTATATAAAAAGAAGTAATCCTAACCTAACCTCCCGTGAACCAGAAACGTAAGCTTAGGAGCGCACGCTCGCATGCTTTGATGTAACCACTGGTAAGTAATTAAAAGAAGCTTATATATATAAATGTGAAGCCTAAGCTTATATTAAAACAAAAGTAACCTAAACTTCCGTGAATTCATAAACCTAAGGTTATGTAAAATCCCTGGTCTACGCTCTGTGGTCGTAATTGCGGCGCATCTTCCGTGAATTCATAAACCTAAGGTTATGCCCTGTGGTCGTAGTTGCGGCGCTTTGGTGGCATAAATTATTCATATGTTGCCAGTATTGCGTTAGTCAAGCGTATGGCATGGAGTGACATCTGTTTAGCTAGTGTTTTGCATAGAGTTACTTCTGTTGGAAATATACATCGTCATCGCTGTAGGGGATACAACTAGAACATACTGTCCCCTAAAATTTTTCAGGAGAAAGAAAGAAAATACTAATTCAATGGCAACATGGATATGGTGTATAGAATGCAAAACTTACCTCTGCAGTTTCCAAGTTAAACGAGTTCCAATGGGCACGTTCCCACACCGCAGGAAACCCATTTGGTGGAACGCAAACCATTTAGGTTCATAAATATCCACTGCGCTACCCGAATTTAGGCTTTTTTGTTCTTTTGCAACTCACAACAACTGTGAGCGGAGTGATGCGATCTTTTTCTCAATGTCGGCTTTGCGACAATATAATGTGCATAATTGTCTGCCCTTTTAATCCTATTCCTATAATCTTTGGAAAAAACATCCCACAATGACGGTCTCAACATAATTTCATTTATTAAAGAGTCTTTCAGTCTCAGTTTTGTTTATTAATAAATGTGGCCTGGTGCCGGTACAATGGGCCCGGCTTACAGGCAAAAATTTACAGGAAATACATGTGACTTATTTGCTATGAAATGAATTAACAGAAGATAAAAAAAAAAACATACAGCAACCATCCTTAGGTTGCCGAGAACAGTTTTAGTTTGTATATAACAGAGTTTCTTTTATGCTTGGTTAGAAAGTGTTTTTTTTTCCTTCACTATTTACAAGCAATGATCACACACACCTGGCCATGCTTCACACGTCCCAGGTCAGCACACGATTGTACTATTCACAAACTATATACATTTCACTATTTACAGCCCGCAGTTTGGCTGTGCGGCAGCGTGGATCATGGCGGTGCTTCTGCGGCGGATGATGGGGCCTCTGCTG
Source organism: Deroplatys truncata (assembly GCA_030765065.1). NCBI lineage: Eukaryota > Metazoa > Arthropoda > Insecta > Mantodea > Mantidae > Deroplatys > Deroplatys truncata. The sequence goes on along the minus strand of CM060989.1, from coordinate 129,653,605 downwards.
TAAGGGGTTTTGCCTGGGGCCTTGTGTGCTGGGTGCGTGCAGGGGCGAGCCGACTGTAACCTAAAATTGTCTGATCCTTGCATGTTTTCGATGCTTTGGCTCGCCGCTGCCAATACCGGAGATGAGGTTGTTGGAGTGTGTCCTAATGCGCATCCATGCAGAAGATGCTCGTTTGGTGATTGCGTCGGGGATGGTTGGAATGTTCGCCTCACTGTGAAGGGTTCGGGTGCTAGTAAGGAGGGGAGTTCGTAGGATCTTCCTGAGGGAAAGGTTTTGGAGAGTTTGAAGCTGTTTTTGTGCGGTGTTGGAGGCGTTGGCCCAGGCTACGAAGGCGTAGAGAACCACCGACAGAATAAAAGATTTATACAAAACTAATTTAGACTTAAATTGTAGTTGTTTGCTGCGGAAAATGAGGGCGCATAACTTCACTCGCTGCCGCCCTTTGTTGGCGGTATCTTTCAAGTGGGTGGACCACAGCAACGTGCGGTCCATTGTGACAGCAAGGTACTTGATATGCTGACGGCAGTGCAACCTTTGACCACCGACCGTTAGGTCCATGGCCGGGAGGCGCAGCTTTCAAGTAAAATAGATGAGCTGGCACTTGTTAGCATTAATTTCTATTTTCCAATCATGAAGCCATGAGAGGAAGCGGTCAATGTACCACTGCATTTCTAGAAGGCCTAAACGTGGATTTTTGTGGTGGTTGTAGATGGCAGTGTCGTCAGCATACATGGTCACTTTGCATTTGGCGTCCACCGGGAAGTCGTTGGTGTAGAGTATGTACAAGAAGGGGGACATGATTGCCCCTTGGGGGACGCCAGCCTGCATAATACGCTCCCGAGATGAGGAGCAGCCCACTTGGACATAGAAGCGCCGGTTTTCTAAATAATTTTGAAGCAGAAACATGTAATTCCGAAGGCCGGGAAAGTTGTGGTGTAGTTTATAAAGAAGGCCATTGTGTCAGCACCTGTCGAATGCGGCTTCTACGTCCAAAAATAACGCCACGTTGAAGACCCATTGTTAAATTGCTCAGTTATGTCATCTGTGAGGCGTAATAACTGTAATGCATTAGAATGACCTTTTCTAAAACCAAACTTAGATTTTGACAAATCGTGAGTTTCCGAAACTTGTTTTTTGAGTCGACAAAGTATAATTTTCTCGAGCAATTTTCCAATAGTAGACAGGAGACTAATGGGGCGGTAATTTTGAGGTTGCCTGGTGCTTTTCCCTTGCTTCGGTAGAATAATTACCTTGGCTCGTTTCCAAGTTTCGGGGAAATGGTTATGCCGCAAACAGGCATTGAAAATCTTGGTGAGTTGCACCAGGGCTTTTCTCGGGAGATGCTTGAGTTCCTCATTAGTCACCCTGTCCGGGCCGGCGGCTTTCCCATTAGGCAATTGCCTAATGAGCTTGTACACTTCCTGCGGCGTTATATGGGTCAGCTGTTGCTCTTGCTTCTGTCTTTTCTTGTGTCCATTCCATTATAACCACGTGGAGCACACCATACTTCAGGGGATGTCGCTGGGAGATGATGCCACCTGTGTACTGGTGAGTAGAAATGTGCGGTCACCGCCATTCAATATAGTAGAAGGAAGTATCTTCCGGGCCGGGGCACATGGTTGCGCGGGGTTTCCAGTTACCATGGCCTGAGGATCCACTATGCCGTGCTGTGGAGCGGTGGCAAAAATGGGTTGGGATGTGGAGGGGATGGCAAAAGTTAGTTGGGAACTGCGCCTGGCGGCCATGTTGTCCTGGGGGGGGGGGGGGTACGGTAGAACTCAGCTGGAGAGTGGTGCGGGTTTCCGGCGACTTAGCCAAGTTGTTTCCTCTCGCCATGTTGGTGCAAATTTTGCGCGCGGCGGCCATGACGGTCTCGCTTAAAAAAGTGCGTGCAACAAGGGCACGTAGCCACTTCCTGCGCGCGGCAGAGGTGCGTGTGGGTGGTTTTACGCAGTGTACGCACTAAATACAACATAGTTACACTACACCAACACACGGCACTAATGTTTTGCACAGAGATGCAGCAATAGATGCTATTTCTGAGGCGGGGCATTGTTTTTGACTCCTCACGTACTCAATTCGAACGCATTTCCATGCGGAAAAATGCGATATATTCTTGAGTAAACTGGTGGGAACTAAAGCTCGATCACCAGTGTCACCACAGAGAAAGTGTAAACCACGTATTTCCGTTATAAACGGAGAAAAGCACCAAAACTTAACTCACGTGAGATGCGGCAGCAAGAAACACGTGCTTGCGCTATCGCTGTTCGCCACAATGTGGAGCGCACCCAGTGTTGCCAGGTCTGCCGAAGTAAAAGCAGAAGAACTGGTTTGAAAAAAGCAGGAGATAGCAGTAGATTTCACTTAACCGGCAAATTTGCTTTGTGTATACATATTTATGGCATTATTGTATTATTATTATTATTATTATTATTATTATTATTATTATTATTACAATCTCCGAACACCTACATTCGGTATTAAACTTTCCATAATACTAATTAAAATTGGAATAGCACTCACCATTTATGTCGATCCTTCTGTAGTGCACACAGTAGTAGTTGAGGATCCAATTATGTACACATTATTGTCAATCACTATCATACATGTCACTCTTGACTTTCTACAACATTGAACTGGAAATTGCAAAAGAATGACACTCTGAATCTGACACAAGTCTGCTTGCATGTAACAATCCGCACATTGTTTTGGTTGACAACCGATTCCTTACTTTTGTTTTCATTAGATTTATAGTTGAAAAAACTCGTTCAACTTTAGCATTAGAATGGGGAAGACTCAAAAGGCATCAGATAAATTTGGACAAAAGAGGGAAAACATGTTTTGAATCGGCATATTTCTTTTTCTTTACTTGTGTCCAAAATTCTTGCACTGTAGTGTCACTACCACATGCAATGTCAGTGTTGCGGAGCAGCCTCCATTCTGTATCTATTTGTTGAATTTCTTCCGGTTTCACCAAACTAGGAAAACAAGAAGCAAGTGGTGCAATTGACTGTACTATTTGAATTTTAGCTGGTTCTAACACTTCTAACACTTCGCTTAATGAAAAACGGCTTAGTATCTGGCGAACTGACTCAATGTAAAAATCAACACAGCGTAATTTGAGAACTTGCACATGTTTGTCCGGCAGAGATAATTTTGTCAGAGATATTTGGACTTTGGCACCAAAATACATGTTGTCCACAGGAAGAAATATTCTGGAATCCCTGTATTCAATTGTATCTATTTCAGTGGACTTCAAATATTCAGGTTTAATTTGGGTTCTTCGCTTTGCATTTGCTTATTTAAACCGTTAAAAATAGGCAAAACAAACTGAAGGAACGCCAGATATAACTTGTTGTATGGTGATTTCAGCTTGTTGAGAATTACCTCAGTTGCTTGCAGTTTTTCTTCGAAAGAAGCATGAGTGACGTAAAGAATAAGAGCATCATACTGCTCTAATATACGAGAAACGACTAACTCGAGAGATAACCACCGTGTTTGGCTTGATTGTAGTAGTTTGTGTGGCTTAGTGTTCACAAAAGTTTGAAACTCTTTGAGAGCTTCTACACGCTTTGCACTTGCATGGAACTAATTGAAGAAGTTTAGTGCAAGCATAGGATGAACATAAGTTGAATGAATGACAAACACATGTCATTATGAACAAATGTGGTATATCATTCTTTAGAAGAACAAATAAAGAATGTCTTTTACCCATCATAACACTAGCTCCATCTGCGGCTAATCCAATAAGGAATATTACTAGAAACAAAAGAGTTTACCACACTCTGGTACAAGTTAATTGCATTAGCATTACTAACAGATATCAGATCAAAAAATGAATCTGAAATCCTGCCAATACCAGAATCAAACCGAACAACCAAACACAAATGTTTAGAAGAACTATACCCCCGCCGCTATAACGTTGCACTTGACAGCTAGCGTTTAAGTTGGTACACTCGCGAAAAAACAGATGAAAAGCTTCAACCGTTTGACTTCCTAAGCCAATCACAAGGCAGCATTCCGGATGGTCGATGACAAAGCGGAACCGGATCTAGAATCGGCTCTGTTGCCGGATGTAACTATTCCCAACCATGTGCTTCAGTTTGTGAATCTCTAGCAGAGCGTCGAGTTGTTCTTTGCAAGCTACATATTGTTCATTGTTATTTGTTATTTAGATTTGTGGTTATTGTTTGATAGTTTTGTTATTGTTCGTTTATACATTTATTTATTTATATTTATCTATATTATATATATTTCATTCATATTATTTATTTAAACAAAACTTAAGTGCGACAATGTCGGAAAAACGACGCCGATCGCCGAGTGATGATTCACGAAGTGAAAATCCTTTGCGCCGAGGTGTGTCACTTAATAGTCAGGCATTGGAACTATTATGGAGAACCCGGGAGTTCTTTGAACAGGAAAAGGAGTACGTGAAGCTTCACGGAAATCCCTCTATTCCTGCTGATAAAGCCGTACAACGAACTGCAGCAGCTCTTGATTTAAGCACGAGAACTGTTGTTCACAAAGGAGTGAAACTACAAGAGAAAGAGGACAAAATTCCTGAACCATCTGGAACACAACAGGTATTTCTATCAACTCCAGGGAAGAAAAAAAAGAACCCTCGTCCAGTCACAAATATTGATACTTTCCAATTAGATGCCATACGTAGACACATTTATGCCTATTATCATAGAAAGGAGTATCCGACCATACCAAAGCTGCTTATATCGCTTATTTTCAATTAACAATAATAATACGAAATAGTTATTATTCAGTGACGTTCGCTACTTATGTACACTTTCTGTATGCGGCTTAGACATAATAGAAATGAGAACAATCAGCTGTTGTTTACTAGCCACTCTGGCAACGTCGCAACCACGATGTAGCCAACCTTACGCGAAGCCACACGAACTGTCAAGTGCAACGTTATAGCGGCGGGGGTATAATGTCTGTAGATTCATCCACAATTAGAGAAAATTTATGTTCTCTCAGCACTGCATATAGTATTTATTTACTTTCTAGACCCAAAACATTATTAATAGCTGTTGCGTTTGTTCGAGAACAGGTTATCCTTATTGCAATTTCAGAATCAGGACATATTGATTTAATTAGACAGGGCAGATGTTCCATGACATTAAAAGAAATATTATGTTCTGCTAGAAAAGCCACAAGACGAATTTCTGCTTCTTTTACTTTGGTAGTTAATGTGGTGGACTGATGTGCAAATGATAGAATTTTCTGTCCAATTAGCCGTTTAGCAGTAGCGCACTGAATATGTTTCTCTGTTGTTACATGTCTCTCCAAGGCAGTTTTACCACCTGATGCAATATTTATATTATAATCACACACTTGCAAAATGCAAAATTAGATCCCCTTTTAGAAGATGCCAACGAGTCACTAAACTTGACTTCCTACTCCCACTCAGCCTCAGCTTTGTAATCTTGACTGTACTTCTGTTTCTTACTCATGTTCAGTTAACACCGTAACACACAACGTAGTTAAATATATATATAACCACACGCATTTTAATTTACACTAGTAAACTAGAACGCTGACAGTATTTTTTTCTGTTAGTTCTTAAACCTCAACTGCAATGCAACTGGAAAATTAATTTAGATTTTGTCACAGTAATATTATTATTTAATTTGTTAAACCAAACACAGGCAATCTGCGGCTGTTATGCTAGAAAAGGTGGAAAGAGGATGGAACAAACTATGGCATCAGCGGTAAGTCTCTGTGGGATAAATATATGGTTATTCTAAATAATGCACGTGTATGCACATAAACACCCAAAATTTACTGCCAGTATAAACTGAAGCGAGAAGTATAAACGCAGTTGGTAAATAACAAGTAGCTTAAATAAGCTACCGGGTACGTCAATATCTGTATACCAGCCAGTTACTATGAGGAAAGTAGGCCTGAGAAATTTCTCCGGAGTGTGCTGAATATGTTATTGTTTATTCGTTATCCAAGAGTCCGGTTTAAAAGTGTATATATTTTCCCTCCACTTTCTTATGTATCATAGTTTTTGCAATAGCAAGTTCGCTTACGATAACGCAACCCAGATATGGTACAATGTTTGTGTATACAAGTTATAATGAAATGAATCACTCATTTTTATACACGAGTAGAAGTGCCTTGCATAATAAAAACGTGCAGAAGAGCGATTTCTACGATCTTAAGGTAAAACGAAGTTTTAAAAATGGTAAATAAGTAAAAAAAAACAGGTGATTTTAAGGTTCGTTCATGTTTTAGCAGTAGATTTGCAAATTTCCTGCAAGATCAGTAGACATGGCAACCCTGAGCACACCAAATCACGAACCCAAGCTATCAACGGAAATATTGAACATCTGATGATAGCGTGCAGCAGGAATCGGAAGTAAGCCGTTGCCATGGTTACACCCCGGAAACTTCCGAAGCTCGCCCGATCACACACGAAGAGCGAGGACTTAAGTTTTCCATCCCAAGCAATAAACACACAACATGTTGAAACTTGAAAGTCTCAACCACAGAACAGCAAAGTATTAGAAGTGCAACTCTCGTGTTAAACGTTGGAAACACGAGGGCGATCGCAGCGTGAGTAGTGACCTGGGATGGAACTAAACTATGAAAAATCGTGCTCTCGGATGATGACGTCACTCGTAGCTACTACAGCTGTATTTTTCATACCTGCCTAGCTGTCTGCTCAGCTGATCATATGTTCCAATACTGTATCGCTACTGACGACGTACAAAGTTAATTACGTGAGCCTCAATAATCGTGATTGCACTTTGAGTTATTCATATTTCTTTTTAAAGGAGTCGATTAAAGCTCACATAAAATAACTTGTCACTGTCATCTGTAGCAATACAATATTAGAACACAATTATGATCAGTTGAACACCTCACAGCTAGGCTAGTATGAAAAACACAACTGTTTATTCCTGTGTAACTTATTAAATTATCCAATAGTCGGCTTTTTATATAATATTATTGGGGTTAATAGTGGTTGCTGAATGTTTCTATGTCAGAATACATAATGGTCACATTTAAATTTTTGAGAGTGAATGAGATCCAGCACCTTGCAATAATGCTTCATAGTAAAATCTTTTGCACTTAAACTGCCTCCATGGTTTGTTTGAACTTCCAACCAACAGTAGGATGTGGAATTTGACAGGAAAAATTTGAAGAATAACACATGTTTGACACTTGTTATTTTATTCTACTCTAGATAGCGCAATACAATTTGACATGAACAACTTAAATCCATTTCCTACAAAGAAACTTCTGCACACATTATATGCAATAGTGTAGCTATTGTTTGTCATTCACTAAATTGCTATTAGCAGTGAATAAATGTCATTAGCAAGTTTCACCACACAATTTAACACAATTAATGTCCTTGTCACTGTGCTCTGACTTGAAGCACCATCACTGGACACAAATAGCCACAACTTAGCTCCAACTTTCCATTGTGTATATCCTAGAATTAAATAGAACACACATGTTTAAACTACCTTTAAAAGTAGGTTTCTGAAAACAGAAATTGCTTACATTAAGGAAAAATTTGTGGTTACAAACACCTTGTGATTATATTACACACACTATCCACTGTAAACCAGAGTTATCTCTGATGTAAACAAAGCATATGCTTCCTCTTGTCTTGAAACTAAGCACTACGCTTATGCCAATGTAAATAGTTCCTTAAACGTATTGTGTCATGAAACATTGGAGTAGGAAAGGTATAGAACTACACATTTTATTGTGATTATCGTAAGAACTCATTGTTAAAGGTAATGGATATATAATAACTGTTAAGAGATGACAAAATATGATTTTCTTAATTCTACCTGCTATTGCGTTAACAATCAAAGAGTGTCTTTTTGTTAATTACCAACTGTATGGCCGACTGCTATTCTCTTGCCTATATGAGAAATGCAGCAATGAATTCGCAGCGGTGCTATCTGAGTACCAAATAAACTCTTTGCATAACACAGGAAATATGATAAGCAAACAGTCATTCATAATACGCTAGCACTCATATGCTCAGCTCAGGTCAAATCTTCGATTTTATCAGTTAGTGTTTGAGTTGCCATGACAAAGGAAGAAGTGCATAGTGTGAATAAGCTGTTTTAACACAAAACTGGGAAACCGTTAAAAAGTGGCAAAAAAGTTTGGTTGATAAAGTGCTAAATGAGAAGGAAATAACACTTTTTATTGTAAAACCACCACCACTTTGTGTTACTTGAACAAAATAAAATTCAGTATATGCAAAGGATCCATAGATCTTTTCATTGAAGGTTCAATGAATCAGATGTTTTGAAGGATCCTTCGAACTGTTATTTATAGTGAAATTTTAAACACTTTTCATTAAAAAAATTACTAACCTTCTGTGAATTCAGAAAACTAAGCTTATATATATATATATATATATATATATATATATATAAACAAACCTAATGCTAACCTTCCATAAATTCAGAAACCTAAGCTTATATAAAAAAAAACCTAATCTCCCATAGTAACTTGGATGCAATGTGCTGTATATGAAAAGCGTTTAAAATACTCAGTGTCTTAAAATGTTCACTATAAATAACAGATCAAAGGATCATTCAGAAGATCCAATTCATTGAAAAGATTCATGGAACCTTCACTGAAAAGAGCCATGGGATGTTTGCATATACACAATAGTGGATGAGTATATACAATCAGACAAAAAATTCAATGCCATGCCTGGGATTCAAACCAGCAATCTTTAACTTGCCATACCACTGCTCTGCCATCTAAGACTTTCTCTACTCACAGTAAGCTATTTTCATAAGTATTCTACAAATGATTCATCATATATCGTGATTAACTTCATGTTTATCATATGTGTTAACTTAAAAGGCTTCAATACATTTAAAAAATATTAAATGCCCATTACTTCAAAACCTTTGATTTTTGCACAAAAACAACACGATCATTTAAATGCCTATACATTTCTTATAATATCCTGCAACTTAATTACTACTGCACAATGTATCTTTAAGGGAAGGATTTTGTATCATCAAAATTGCTACAAAGTTTAAATGGTAGAAAACAGACACGAAAGATTGAAAGCACTTTGGAATTTCAAAGCCTCAGAACACATACTGAAGCTGCTAATTTCACTCAAAACAAACACTTCAGTTATTCTTGGAAACAAATGATTTTGAGCATCTGTAATAACAGATTACAGGGACATTAATTGTCAAAAAAGCTACCAGAATTTCTATTTTCATACACCATGCCCAGTTCAAAAAAGGACATAGTGGCAGTTAGATAAAAATGCCTAAAAGAGGGTGAATTACTGAAATATATGTGAGTGATATCATATATCTTTCTTCCTTCTGTATTAGAAAATTTCATTTGGGCACTGTCTTAAAAGAATTATAGTATCATTGGCATGCTATCCTTGACAGTTAGTGTGTCAGTCCACCAATAATCCTACATTTGTAGACTTTTCTCTCCCCGAAGCTGATTTACGCTGAGCAGGGATTACATAATTACTTTGCTGTACTTTTAGCGGCTTATTGTACCATAAATAAAAAAAAACACCCATGAACTTCAACCAGCGACCTAACAGTGTTACGTTTCACTATGTAGTCGTCCTCCGTGGTGTAGTGGTTACCATGCTAGCCTCTAGTTCCCGAGGTCGCGGGTTCAAACCGGCGGAGAGCGATGGAGTTTTTTCGGGAGTAAAAATCCTTAGCATGGCTTCCTTTGGAAGGGAAGTAAAGCCGGTGGCCCCATGTCGTAGATTTACGGCACATAAAAGAACCTCAAGCCTGATAAAGAGGCCCCTGAGCAAAATCGTCGGTCCTTCAGCCCAATATAGAATGGGACGCTAAGAACCATAGTAGTTAAAGAGCGTCCATAAATAAAAAAACTCATAAACCTTCACTGCCTCAATCTCTCTATCACCTCCCATATGTTTACAACGGGATCGTTCTAGTCTGATTAGAGTCATGAATTTTAATTTTGCATTGTAACGTGTTCTTGGTTATGAATTCTAAATCTTGAATTAGTGCGTATTTGTTATTGTTAAAGGCAGGGTATTTGAATATACAGATGCGCCCTCCAATAATTGCTACAACCTCATTTCATTATGCTTATTAATCCATTTTTGGGCAACGTTGAGATGAACGTATTGTACAAATGGATGGAAAACTTTTTTAATTGTAATCTTGCCAGTTCCTGTATACTGTTTTTGGAAAATGAATGTTTGCTTTGTATTGTTACGTGCACTCCAACTCGCGCTCAAATATCATTGCCCATTTTAACTAATTATAAAACTCTGTTAGCTTCGGTTATAATGTGGAAACAACGCCTAGTGTACTCAGGCGTAACAGAGTGACGTTATGAACAAGAACAATATGAAATCATATGTGTGTATATGGGTCAGAAAAGAAAGTGGTAAATATAAAGAAGAAAAAACTATTACCTCCGGCTATTTAAAGGGGAACGAAACACACAAAAGGAAATCTGATGTGTTACACTCACATGACTTTCTCTACTCTTGTACAAACTATTTTTACAAACGCTTATTCTCCATATGCTTCATGTTAATCGAGATGTTAATCTTATTTCTAATTTTCTTGTCGATGTAAGGGGAATATGGTAGTATTTAAGCTATAGTCAAATATTTTAAGAGCTGGTTGCTATGTGGAGTATTCCCAGGACAAAAAAATGAATAACGAATTTCCATTTGAGAAAAAGTATAAGTATTGGAAAATTTAAGCGAATGACAAGCAATATCTCGAAAATGGTTCACCCAACAACAAAAAAATGTATATTACATAAATTGTGTACTTTAACGCGATCTAGATTCTTTGTGTAGTAAAATTTCGTCTATCTCTTATAGTTTACCAGTTATGCAAAAGTCGTTCACAATGAAGAATACTTTTGGAGACATTCCCAGAAAATTCGAGATATACATTTCATTTGTCATGAAAATGTGTTAAACATATGATATTTTAATCAAAATCGTTAGAGGCATTTTTGAGAAAATGAAATGTTCCATGTAAAGGGTAATCTGGGGTGGGGGGGAATTTTCTTGTAAACCTTCGTGTCGCATCTCTGGAAGATACTGAACCTAAATACCAAGTTTGGTGTTCATCCGACTGTTCGTTTCTGAGTTATGCTGTTCGCAGACACAGACACACACACGGACATGTTTCCAAAAATGATTTTTTTTGGATTCAGGGGGTCTCAAAAAATATATTTCCGGTGAAATCTCGGTATTGAATTTTTGGGTGGAATACAATACTTCCCCTACTCACTATACGTAGTAGAGAAAGTAATAAATATTTCATTCATTATATTAACCTGTCTCGGATATAACTAGCAACACGCACAATCCCATCATTCTAAGATCAATGGTTATCGCGTTAACGTCTTTCTCAATATATGCACCACGTTTGTTTGAACAAGTTCAAAATCAATAGTATTGCGGGAATATAAGTCCACGACAAAATATACTAAATATTTGGCTGAAAATCCTGGGGCGTCATACAGACTACTCCCTACTAAACATATAGGTTTACCACTAACTTTTAATGATTTCAAATTATTTTTTATTTCTTGAACCAAAAATATTTTAGCAATTATTGGTGCAGCCATATTTCCAGTGGTTTTGACGAATGTACACCTTATAAATATTGCCAAACAGTGTTTTGCAGGACTTAAATTGTTGAAACACTATACCAGATAAAAATAAGAAGAAGAAGAAGAAATTTGCAATTAAAGTATATCTTTCCCATTTCTTTCCTGATAAATTTTGTCAGTGAATGCACTACCACACATTCCTTTAATACATGAGATTGTCTAATGTAATAATACATCGTTTTGACTTGTTTTCTGCATAAAACACACACCTACCTTGAAAATTGGAAGTAGAGATGTCCAAGCAACAACGAAACATCCTGAAAAACACTTCTTCCTCGCAATCACTCCAGAGGAGGCCATGTCTAGAGTGATGGCGTTTGAATCTTCATATTTATTTCCAGCTACATCATTGTGAATTTAAAGTTATTTTGAAAAGAATAAGACCAAGTAGGTTATAATTTTGAGTCTATAGTTGTACAAGACAACTACTCCTACTATGGAGGCAGTACAAAGGTAAAATATGTTGCATATTTGAGGAACCGAACGTCGTCCCAGCGTGGTGAAGGTGCGTGGCTGATTCATGACTATGTGAAAATACCATATGATACTACAGTTTCTTTGTATAGAAAAACAGCAATAAACCACCGTACTTAGTGTCCCTAGTACTTGCGGAGTTTCCCGACTGGTGCCACTTCCTCCGTCTCGACGAGCTTGCTTCATCTTGACTGCAGAGCTGCCAACATAGCCTAACAAACAGCGCCATCCTTTCGCGAATAACAAATATCCTCGCGCCTCTTTATTCGCAGTAGTGGCCTTAATATTACTACTTACACCTCTTGGGGGGCCCTCCTTGCGCCTCTTAGGGTGGGGGTAACCCAATACTCCTTACACCTCTTGGGGGCCCCTAACTGCTATGGTTCTTAGCTACCATTCTATATTGGTAGACCCGAAATTTTACTCAGAAGCCTGTTCATTAGATTTGATTCTCTTTTACATGCCGTAAATTAAATTGAGTTTTATTTATTGACACTAACTACTATGGTCCTTAACATCCCATCCTATATTGAGCGTGAAAAATCTGAAGTTTTGCTCACAGGCCTGTATGAGGTTTGAGGTTGTTTTACGTGTCGTAATTGTACGACACTGGACCGCCGATTTACTTCCCTTCCGAAGGAAGCTATGCTAAATAAACAATTCCATCGCCCTCCGCCGTGTTTGAACCCGCGATCTCGGGAACTAGAGAATGTGAGGAAGCTGTCCATTTGAAAAGTCAACACAGCGTGTTTCTCTGTCTCGCACAGGCGTTATACTCAGTGAAGTAGTAAGAAGACAGGTTAGCGCTCGGACAGCAGAAGAATGTCAACAAACAGTGTCAAATGGCCTCGCTACCGACGCTGTGCTGTAAACCCCGATTGTCATGTTACGCCATCTGAGGTAGTTTCCCCGAAAATCAACCGCATGTGTGGTGATGCGTCTACGCCGTGGGAGAACGTAAGAGATCCTCATCTCCAAAGACAATGTCTTTCCAGTTTGGATGCCTACCGAAGAAGGTTCCTCAGATTTCAGGAAAACATGTGCATGCCTTTGGCAAGGATTAGGTATAATCTGGACTGTGGCCACACTAACTGATGGGTTTTGCTTCTAGCTTGTGTTAAGGTTATTTTACGTAATGTTGCCACTATTAACGTCATCCCACTACGCTGCAATCCCAGACACACTCTCGCGTGCGGACTAATGACTTTGGTACGGGTGAATATTTCTGACCTTGAATGTATGGGAGCACAATAGAACTATGTTGGAAAAAGTATGGGTGGTGCTGCTATTTTACAAAGAGCTGAGTTGAAGTTTGCTGGGATAGAGATGCATCCTGGCGGTCGAGTTACAAGTGTTAGAACGTAAACAACAACGTGCTGCTATTTTACAAAGAGTTGAGTTGAAGTTTGCTGGGATAGAGATGCATCCTGGCGGTCGAGTTACAAGTGTTAGAACGTAAACAACAACGTGCTGCTATTTTACAAAGAGTTGAGTTGAAGTTTGCTGGGATAGAGATGCATCCTGGCGGTCGAGTTACAAGTGTTAGAACGTAAACAACAACGTGCTGCTATTTTACAAAGAGCTGAGTTGAAGTTTGCTGGGATAGAGATGCATCCTGGCGGTCGAGTTACAAGTGTTAGAACGAAAACAACAACGTGCTGCTATTTTACAAAGAGTTGAAGTTTGCTGGGATAGAGATGCATCCTGGCGGTCGAGTTACAAGTGTTAGAACGTAAACAACAACGTGCTGCTATTTTACAAAGAGTTGAGTTGAAGTTTGCTGGGATAGAGATGCATCCTGGCGGTCGAGTTACAAGTGTTAGAACGAAAACAACAACGTGCTGCTATTTTACAAAGAGTTGAGTTGAAGTTTGCTGGGATAGAGATGCATCCTGGCGGTCGAGTTACAAGTGTTAGAACGTAAACAACAACGTGCTGCTACTTTACAAAGAGTTGAGTTGAAGTTTGCTGGGATAGAGATGCATCCTGGCGGTCGAGTTACAAGTGTTAGAACGAAAACAACAACGTGCTGCTATTTTACAAAGAGCTAGTTGAAGTTTGCTGGGATAGAGATGCATCCTGGCGGTCGAGTTACAAGTGTTAGAACGTAAACAACAACGTGCTGCTACTTTACAAAGAGCTAGTTGAAGTTTGCTGAGATAGAGATGCATCCTGGCGGTCGAGTTACAAGTGTTAGAACGAAAACAACAACGTGCTGCTATTTTACAAAGAGTTGAGTTGAAGTTTGCTGGGATAGAGATGCATCCTGGCGGTCGAGTTACAAGTGTTAGAACGTAAACAACAACGTGCTGCTATTTTACAAAGAGTTGAGTTGAAGTTTGCTGGGATAGAGATGCATCCTGGCGGTCGAGTTACTAGTGTTAGAACGTAAACAACAACAACGTGCTGCTATTTTACAAAGAGTTGAGTTGAAGTTTGCTGGGATAGAGATGCATCCTGGCGGTCGAGTTACAAGTGTTAGAACGAAAACAACAACGTGCTGCTATTTTACAAAGAGTTGAGTTGAAGTTTGCTGGGATAGAGATGCATCCTGGCGGTCGAGTTACAAGTGTTAGAACGTAAACAACAACGTGCTGCTATTTTACAAAGAGTTGAGTTGAAGTTTGCTGGGATAGAGATGCATCCTGGCGGTCGAGTTACAAGTGTTAGAACGTAAACAACAACGTGCTGCTATTTTACAAAGAGTTGAGTTGAAGTTTGCTGGGATAGAGATGCATCCTGGCGGTCGAGTTACAAGTGTTAGAACGTAAACAACAACGTGCTGCTATTTTACAAAGAGTTGAGTTGAAGTTTGCTGGGATAGAGATGCATCCTGGCGGTCGAGTTACTAGTGTTAGAACGTAAACAACAACGTGCTGCTATTTTACAAAGAGTTGAAGTTTGCTGGGATAGAGATGCATCCTGGCGGTCGAGTTACAAGTGTTAGAACGAAAACAACAACGTGCTGCTATTTTACAAAGAGTTGAAGTTTGCTGGGATAGAGATGCATCCTGGCGGTCGAGTTACAAGTGTTAGAACGTAAACAACAACGTGCTGCTATTTTACAAAGAGTTGAGTTGAAGTTTGCTGGGATAGAGATGCATCCTGGCGGTCGAGTTACAAGTGTTAGAACGTAAACAACAACGTGCTGCTATTTTACAAAGAGTTGAGTTGAAGTTTGCTGGGATAGAGATGCATCCTGGCGGTCGAGTTACAAGTGTTAGAACGTAAACAACAACAACGTGCTGCTACTTTACAAAGAGTTGAGTTGAAGTTTGCTGGGATAGAGATGCATCCTGGCGGTCGAGTTACAAGTGTTAGAACGTAAACAACAACAACGTGCTGCTATTTTACAAAGAGTTGAGTTGAAGTTTGCTGGGATAGAGATGCATCCTGGCGGTCGAGTTACAAGTGTTAGAACGTAAACAACAACGTGCTGCTATTTTACAAAGAGTTGAGTTGAAGTTTGCTGGGATAGAGATGCATCCTGGCGGTCGAGTTACAAGTGTTAGAACGTAAACAACGTGCTGCTATTTTACAAAGAGTTGAGTTGAAGTTTGCTGGGATAGAGATGCATCCTGGCGGTCGAGTTACAAGTGTTAGAACGTAAACAACAACGTGCTGCTATTTTACAAAGAGTTGAGTTGAGGTTTGCTGGGATAGAGATGCATCCTGGCGGTCGAGTTACAAGTGTTAGAACGTAAACAACAACGTGCTGCTATTTTACAAAGAGTTGAGTTGAAGTTTGCTGGGATAGAGATGCATCCTGGCGGTCGAGTTACAAGTGTTAGAACGAAAACAACAACGTGCTGCTACTTTACAAAGAGTTGAGTTGAGGTTTGCTGAGATAGAGATGCATCCTGGCGGTCGAGTTACTAGTGTTAGAACGAAAACAACAACGTGCTGCTACTTTACAAAGAGTTGAGTTGAAGTTTGCTGGGATAGAGATGCATCCTGGCGGTCGAGTTACAAGTGTTAGAACGAAAACAACAACGTGCTGCTACTTTACAAAGAGCTGAGTTGAAGTTTACTGGAATAGAGATGCATCCTGGCGGTCGAGTTACAAGTGTTAGAACGTAAACAACAACGTGCTGCTATTTTACAAAGAGTTGAGTTGAAGTTTGCTGGGATAGAGATGCATCCTGGCGGTCGAGTTACAAGTGTTAGAACGAAAACAACAACGTGCTGCTACTTTACAAAGAGCTAGTTGAAGTTTGCTGAGATAGAGATGCATCCTGGCGGTCGAGTTACAAGCGTTAGAACGGAAACAACAACGTGCTGCTATTTTACAAAGAGTTGAGTTGAAGTTTGCTGGGATAGAGATGCATCCTGGCGGTCGAGTTACAAGTGTTAGAACGTAAACAACAACGTGCTGCTATTTTACAAAGAGTTGAAGTTTGCTGGGATAGAGATGCATCCTGGCGGTCGAGTTACAAGTGTAACAACAACGTGCTGCTATTTTACAAAGAGTTGAGTTGAAGTTTGCTGGGATAGAGATGCATCCTGGCGGTCGAGTTACAAGTGTTAGAACGAAAACAACAACGTGCTGCTATTTTACAAAGAGTTGAGTTGAGGTTTGCTGGGATAGAGATGCATCCTGGCGGTCGAGTTACAAGCGTTAGAACGAAAACAACAACGTGCTGCTACTTTACAAAGAGTTGAGTTGAAGTTTGCTGGGATAGAGATGCATCCTGGCGGTCGAGTTACAAGTGTTAGAACGTAAACAACAACAACGTGCTGCTACTTTACAAAGAGTTGAGTTGAAGTTTGCTGGGATAGAGATGCATCCTGGCGGTCGAGTTACAAGTGTTAGAACGTAAACAACAACGTGCTGCTATTTTACAAAGAGTTGAGTTGAAGTTTGCTGGGATAGAGATGCATCCTGGCGGTCGAGTTACAAGTGTTAGAACGTAAACAACAACGTGCTGCTATTTTACAAAGAGTTGAGTTGAAGTTTGCTGGGATATAGATGCATCCTGGCGGTCGAGTTACAAGTGTTAGAACGTAAACAACAACGTGCTGCTATTTTACAAAGAGTTGAGTTGAAGTTTGCTGGGATAGAGATGCATCCTGGCGGTCGAGTTACAAGTGTTAGAACGTAAACAACAACGTGCTGCTATTTTACAAAGAGTTGAGTTGAAGTTTGCTGGGATAGAGATGCATCCTGGCGGTCGAGTTACTAGTGTTAGAACGTAAACAACAACGTGCTGCTATTTTACAAAGAGTTGAAGTTTGCTGGGATAGAGATGCATCCTGGCGGTCGAGTTACAAGTGTTAGAACGAAAACAACAACGTGCTGCTATTTTACAAAGAGTTGAAGTTTGCTGGGATAGAGATGCATCCTGGCGGTCGAGTTACAAGTGTTAGAACGTAAACAACAACGTGCTGCTATTTTACAAAGAGTTGAGTTGAAGTTTGCTGGGATAGAGATGCATCCTGGCGGTCGAGTTACAAGTGTTAGAACGTAAACAACAACGTGCTGCTATTTTACAAAGAGTTGAGTTGAAGTTTGCTGGGATAGAGATGCATCCTGGCGGTCGAGTTACAAGTGTTAGAACGTAAACAACAACAACGTGCTGCTACTTTACAAAGAGTTGAGTTGAAGTTTGCTGGGATAGAGATGCATCCTGGCGGTCGAGTTACAAGTGTTAGAACGTAAACAACAACAACGTGCTGCTATTTTACAAAGAGTTGAGTTGAAGTTTGCTGGGATAGAGATGCATCCTGGCGGTCGAGTTACAAGTGTTAGAACGTAAACAACAACGTGCTGCTATTTTACAAAGAGTTGAGTTGAAGTTTGCTGGGATAGAGATGCATCCTGGCGGTCGAGTTACAAGTGTTAGAACGTAAACAACGTGCTGCTATTTTACAAAGAGTTGAGTTGAAGTTTGCTGGGATAGAGATGCATCCTGGCGGTCGAGTTACAAGTGTTAGAACGTAAACAACAACGTGCTGCTATTTTACAAAGAGTTGAGTTGAGGTTTGCTGGGATAGAGATGCATCCTGGCGGTCGAGTTACAAGTGTTAGAACGTAAACAACAACGTGCTGCTATTTTACAAAGAGTTGAGTTGAAGTTTGCTGGGATAGAGATGCATCCTGGCGGTCGAGTTACAAGTGTTAGAACGAAAACAACAACGTGCTGCTACTTTACAAAGAGTTGAGTTGAGGTTTGCTGAGATAGAGATGCATCCTGGCGGTCGAGTTACTAGTGTTAGAACGAAAACAACAACGTGCTGCTACTTTACAAAGAGTTGAGTTGAAGTTTGCTGGGATAGAGATGCATCCTGGCGGTCGAGTTACAAGTGTTAGAACGAAAACAACAACGTGCTGCTACTTTACAAAGAGCTGAGTTGAAGTTTGCTGGAATAGAGATGCATCCTGGCGGTCGAGTTACAAGTGTTAGAACGTAAACAACAACGTGCTGCTATTTTACAAAGAGTTGAGTTGAAGTTTGCTGGGATAGAGATGCATCCTGGCGGTCGAGTTACAAGTGTTAGAACGAAAACAACAACGTGCTGCTACTTTACAAAGAGCTAGTTGAAGTTTGCTGAGATAGAGATGCATCCTGGCGGTCGAGTTACAAGCGTTAGAACGGAAACAACAACGTGCTGCTATTTTACAAAGAGTTGAGTTGAAGTTTGCTGGGATAGAGATGCATCCTGGCGGTCGAGTTACAAGTGTTAGAACGTAAACAACAACGTGCTGCTATTTTACAAAGAGTTGAAGTTTGCTGGGATAGAGATGCATCCTGGCGGTCGAGTTACAAGTGTAACAACAACGTGCTGCTATTTTACAAAGAGTTGAGTTGAAGTTTGCTGGGATAGAGATGCATCCTGGCGGTCGAGTTACAAGTGTTAGAACGAAAACAACAACGTGCTGCTATTTTACAAAGAGTTGAGTTGAGGTTTGCTGGGATAGAGATGCATCCTGGCGGTCGAGTTACAAGCGTTAGAACGAAAACAACAACGTGCTGCTACTTTACAAAGAGTTGAGTTGAAGTTTGCTGGGATAGAGATGCATCCTGGCGGTCGAGTTACAAGTGTTAGAACGTAAACAACAACAACGTGCTGCTACTTTACAAAGAGTTGAGTTGAAGTTTGCTGGGATAGAGATGCATCCTGGCGGTCGAGTTACAAGTGTTAGAACGTAAACAACAACGTGCTGCTATTTTACAAAGAGTTGAGTTGAGGTTTGCTGGGATAGAGATGCATCCTGGCGGTCGAGTTACAAGTGTTAGAACGTAAACAACAACGTGCTGCTATTTTACAAAGAGTTGAGTTGAAGTTTGCTGGGATAGAGATGCATCCTGGCGGTCGAGTTACAAGTGTTAGAACGAAAACAACAACGTGCTGCTACTTTACAAAGAGTTGAGTTGAGGTTTGCTGAGATAGAGATGCATCCTGGCGGTCGAGTTACTAGTGTTAGAACGAAAACAACAACGTGCTGCTACTTTACAAAGAGTTGAGTTGAAGTTTGCTGGGATAGAGATGCATCCTGGCGGTCGAGTTACAAGTGTTAGAACGAAAACAACAACGTGCTGCTACTTTACAAAGAGCTGAGTTGAAGTTTGCTGGAATAGAGATGCATCCTGGCGGTCGAGTTACAAGTGTTAGAACGTAAACAACAACGTGCTCTATTTTACAAAGAGTTGAGTTGAAGTTTGCTGGGATAGAGATGCATCCTGGCGGTCGAGTTACAAGTGTTAGAACGAAAACAACAACGTGCTGCTACTTTACAAAGAGCTAGTTGAAGTTTGCTGAGATAGAGATGCATCCTGGCGGTCGAGTTACAAGCGTTAGAACGAAAACAACAACGTGCTGCTATTTTACAAAGAGTTGAGTTGAAGTTTGCTGGGATAGAGATGCATCCTGGCGGTCGAGTTACAAGTGTTAGAACGTAAACAACAACGTGCTGCTATTTTACAAAGAGTTGAAGTTTGCTGGGATAGAGATGCATCCTGGCTGTCGAGTTACAAGTGTTAGAACGTAAAGAACAACGTGCTGCTATTTTACAAAGAGTTGACGTTTGCTGGGATAGAGATGCATCCTGGCTGTCAAGTTACAAGTGTTAGAACGTAAACAACAACGTGCTGCTATTTTACAAAGAGTTGAAGTTTGCTGGGATAGAGATGCATCCTGGCGGTCGAGTTACTAGTGTTAGGACGTAAACAACAACGTGCTACTACTTTACATGTCTTTCAGTAATGAGAACAATTCATCACCAATATTCTACCTTATTATTTGAGATGGCACTAAGCGATACTTTGCTGGTGGAGACGTCAACTGTGCGCTTCACGCTAAGGATTGACTCTTTAGTATCCGGCGTATATCTCTGGGAGCATATTAACGATACTTCTGTGGAATTTACTTATTGTCAAGCAAATGGCGCATCAAGGATAGATCGTTTCTATCTTAGTGTCGGTTTAAATCCCTGAGCCATGCTGTATGTGTCCTACCCTTGGCTTTTATCGACCACGCTGTCAAACTACAATTGGTTAGAGTCGCATTCCGCCCTATAGTAAGCACACTAGAAATTAAACGACGCCTTATTAAGCGATTAAATTATCGCTGACTTCATCCAGTTGTGGAACTGTCTTCGGATAAAGCTCGCCGCTCCTCAATGACGGCGGTGGATAAATTGCGACGTATATTTTGATGCAGTAATTTGTATCACAAATTATTTAAATGTAAAGAGTGATTATAGTATGAATATGCTTTATTATGTGACATTGATTTGAAATGTTTGTTGATTGTAATTATTGTTGGGAAGTAAGTTTATACTGCCTTACTGAAACTGACAATAATAGCGCGCAATAATGCAGCGAGGGGTGAGCTGTTTATCATTATTGGAGACGAGGAAGTTACGTAATATTGGCGCGTTTTTCTTTTAGAATTTGCTGGAACATTTCCCTAGAGCATATGTATTCATAATTTTCATTGGATATAAAAATAGACGCTAATGTTGGCGCGTTTTATTAGCCAATTGCAGCTCAGTTATAATCTTTAGGCATATCGGGGTGTATGAGTATAAAAGGTAGGTTAGAGGTAAAGACCCCGTCAGTTCATCAAAATTCTTTGTACACTACACGTCGCATTCCCGTCAGTTCGTCGAAAATATTTGTATGATACACGTCGCCTTCAGTCCAGCAGAAATATTAACCGTCGGCTATTGATTCACAAGTTACGCGTAGCAGAATTATGAAAAATCTAAAATGTTGTAAAGTTAATTATACAAAAAGTTGAAGTACGCGAATTAAGAGTGATCAGTAATGAAGTTATTATAACAGTTTCAGTTTGGCGAGTGTCAAGATCAATGTGTAAATGTGATAGTTAATGTGTTCGACAATAAAAGTGTAAAACAAATTTCTTCATCAGTGTTATCTTTGGATAAAAGATTCCTTTCCGTTTACACAACCTGTATAAAGAGAAGTGCTTGACCAAAAGGATAATAGCTAGCCGGAGGACAGAGAACCAAAATTAAATAAAATAACAGTAGCATTTTTTAAACAAAAACTAATACTGCCGCAAATTGCTAACACCAGATGGAGCTAACAAACCTAACAAATGAATCACGTCACAAGATGGCTTCACCACGGGAAGTACACACAAATACAAACATACACAAATAACATTACAAATAAGGTTACTTCAAATTGGCGCCCAACGTGGGGCAGTTAAAATTATGTAACCAAACAAAACAAAAGCAGCACAATATAAGATCTTCAAGTTCTAATAATTTACGTAAAAACATATTACGTAAGCACAAAACCGCCGCAAATTGGCGCCCAACGTGGGGCAGAATAACCAGGAAGGAGCAGAGTGACCAGGAAAGGAGTGAAATAACCAGGAAGGGGCGAAGGAACCAGGACGTGAAGCGAATGGAGTAGTGAACTGAACTACAAGACGCAGATTCCAGAAACAACAGACGACGCGGATGAGTGGACACAAAAACATCGAGACGACGCAGATTCATCATAATACAACGCAGAAGCGACACATAATCTAGGAGAGAGGGGCAGGAAGCTGGACATCAAAGTAACAGCAACAGACAGCATCAGAAAGGTTAGAAAAGTGTTATGTTAATTCTAAAAAAAAGGGTAAAAAAAATTAAATGTACCTTAGGAGCGGTAGGATAAAGAAAACAATGGCTACTAATAATACTGAAGAAATAATTATGGAGGGAGATAGTGTAACAGTTAGCTGTAATTCAATACAGGTTACAGAAAATAGCTCAAACAATGTAGGATTTGAGGGAGGAAATGTTAGTGCAGAAAGTGAGAATAGAATAGCAGGAAATGTTAATATTGATGCTAGTATGATAATGGAAATTATGGAAATGCTGAGAAAGTATGAATGAGAATATGGAAAAGAATCATAGGGAATTAAGGGAATATATGAAAAGGGGTCATAGGAAATTAATGGAAGCCTTTGGTAGGAGTAATGAGATATTAGAGCAAAAAGTAGATCAAAGCAGGGAAGAAATTGAAAAGAAAGTTACGAAGCTAGATAGTAGTATGCCAAAATGAGTGATGAAAAGGAAATAATAGCAAGTGAGATAGGAGAAGTTTCAAAGAAAATGCTAGACATGAGCAGGGAAATAGGTAACAAAAAAGTGAGGTTAATACTAAAAGTGAACATGTTAATGTAGAATGCACAGAGTTAGGAAATCAAGTGAGTAGTATTACAAGTGAGATAAGAGAGATGAAAGAGGTTATGAATGTTGATGTGAATCAGGCACAAGTTAATTTCAGAGAGGAGATATCTGAAGTACAGAAGGATTCAGTAATGCAAAGAAATAAATTGTATGAAGAAGTTAAAGTTTTGTCTATAAATAATCAAAAGCCAACTTCTGAAATTAACAAGTACCAAGATGTTCAAAATGAAAACTCCAATCCAGTACAGCTTATGACAGATTTGTCAGAGTACTCTCAAATTAAAGAGATAGTAGAAGAATTGAAAATGACAGTTGTTAAAAGATGTGTTATTCAGGAAACTTTAGATTGTTTTCAAATGTTATGGGGTGAAATTTCATTTGAATCCTTTAAGAGGTTATTCATGAACAAATTTTTGAAGGTTAGGATACGGCTACGAGTAATGTTTAGCCACACACAATTTGATCCAGGAGGGTAAATAGCAATGAGATGTAAAGTAAATGCTGGATAGTTAAAGATGACTTGCAGAGAAATGTATTGGAACGTAAGAGGGTTAAATAAATATGTACATCATGTGAAAGGAGAAATAAAATTTTGGACATAATTAAATTTTTTTTAAAAGGAAAATAACATCTTTTTTTTGTAACTATAACAGTATTTGAAAATTAAGAATGTAAAGATTGAAACTTAATATGATATTAAAGTAAAAGTACGTAAATACAATTCCAAGAGTATTGTTAAAATAAAGTACAAAATGACAAAAATGGGTAAAAATAATTAAAAACAAATACTTATGTAGCAAACAGAAAATGTGAAACAGTACTTAGATTTAAGAGATGTAAATATATTTGTGTAAAGGGTGAATATTTTAGTAAATATGTATAGTAATTACAAAAATTCTTAAATGCACAAATTGTTGTCAACAATATAAGAAAGTAAATAATTTTGTAAAAGCAACTAAATAATTCAGGGTACAGTATTTGGTATAAAAATTTGTAATGTCAGATTAATGTCTAAACACATTAGACCAGAGCCAGTAAGTAGTGGCAAGATAATGACAAAACATATGTCATGTGTTAAATGCGTGTGAAGTGTTAAGTGAAAGTGATAGCGTGTGTTCCAAGATTTAGGAGACTAAAAACCCAATTATAAAATTTCCAAACAAGTTGTAAATATTTATAATTATGTTTCTAGTGGGGCATATGATGCAGTAATTTGTATCACAAATTATTTAAATGTAAAGAGTGATTATAGTATGAATATGCTTTATTATGTGACATTGATTTGAAATGTTTGTTGATTGTAATTATTGTTGGGAAGTAAGTTTATACTGCCTTACTGAAACTGACAATAATAGCGCGCAATAATGCAGCGAGGGGTGAGCTGTTTATCATTATTGGAGACGAGGAAGTTACGTAATATTGGCGCGTTTTTCTTTTAGAATTTGCTGGAACATTTCCCTAGAGCATATGTATTCATAATTTTCATTGGATATAAAAATAGACGCTAATGTTGGCGCGTTTTATTAGCCAATTGCAGCTCAGTTATAATCTTTAGGCATATCGGGGTGTATGAGTATAAAAGGTAGGTTAGAGGTAAAGACCCCGTCAGTTCATCAAAATTCTTTGTACACTACACGTCGCATTCCCGTCAGTTCGTCGAAAATATTTGTATGATACACGTCGCCTTCAGTCCAGCAGAAATATTAACCGTCGGCTATTGATTCACAAGTTACGCGTAGCAGAATTATGAAAAATCTAAAATGTTGTAAAGTTAATTATACAAAAAGTTGAAGTACGCGAATTAAGAGTGATCAGTAATGAAGTTATTATAACAGTTTCAGTTTGGCGAGTGTCAAGATCAATGTGTAAATGTGATAGTTAATGTGTTCGACAATAAAAGTGTAAAACAAATTTCTTCATCAGTGTTATCTTTGGATAAAAGATTCCTTTCCGTTTACACAACCTGTATAAAGAGAAGTGCTTGACCAAAAGGATAATAGCTAGCCGGAGGACAGAGAACCAAAATTAAATAAAATAACAGTAGCATTTTTTTAAACAAAAACTAATACTGCCGCAAATTGCTAACACCAGATGGAGCTAACAAACCTAACAAATGAATCACGTCACACGATGGCTTCACCACGGGAAGTAAACACAAATACAAACATACACAAATAACATTACAAATAAGGTTACTTCAATTTAAACCTGGTATAACAACCTTCTTCAAGAACAAAGACATAGCTTGAACATTTACTAGAAAATATTAATGGGGCTTAATGCTAAAGAGCAGGCAGGACCTGTCTAATCGCACTCAAGCTGTGAAGCGAAAGATCGTGGGAATTCAGAACCAGATATTGGCGGGAACTATGACTCGTTCGCGATGCCATAATTCAGTCATTGCACGGGAGAAAGTGTCCCTGTGTAAAAGAAAACGGTGATGGTAGGGCCACGGTCCTGCTCTGCGTCAAAACCTAAAGACAAATAACATGTTTTATAGCAACAGGTTCGCCAATAATGAACACGAAAGAGCCTTCAAAATATGTTGAGAACAGCATAACCATAAAAGAACAGAGTTCCTTGGAGAAGAGAGATTCTGCAACGGATATACTGAACACTATTACTTCCGCTAACACCCATTCCTATCTGGGAGTAGACAGCATTGCATATTCGTTCTACAAGACGTTTTGGAGTATTGGTTAATGAGATTGTCCTTGATCGACACGTTGCCGTGGAGACAGGATTGTGGTCTTAATTCCAGAGAAGCTATGAGTGTCTGGGACTATAGACCAATAACACTACTGAACACAAAATTGTGATTAAAGTACTTGCATCCACCTTCTGGTTCTCCGCGATACACTTCTGCAATGTGAGCGGCGTCAATCAGCACTGGTCAGCCTAGATTTGAGAAAGTCTTTGATAGGGTTAGCCATGGCTACATGTTTGAAGTACCGCAGATAATAGCTGCAATTAGGGTCCTCTACAGTGAAGTGACTTTGAAAGTGTAAGTTGATGAATACTTAGGTAAACGTACAAGGGATTAACAAGGTCCAATCTCGATGATATTTTTCTCCCTTTGTTTAGAAGCCTTCCTTCGCTGTCTTGAGGTTAAGTTTCTTGGACTTGTGAATCCAGCAAAGTTATTTAGCCTGTGCTGATGACGTCACCACTCAGAAGCGAGGATTTGCCCCTGATACACAACGCCATCCAACTTTATGAAGTAGCATCTAATGTCAAAATGAACACCAACAAATGTGGATCGTGGCCGACTGATCACACCCTTCTCGATATTCCGAATCAGGATAGTGTACGAATTCTCGGAATCGCCTTCTCCAAACCATTTACAATGGGATCACAAAATAAATGTGTTTTGCCTGAGCACCATCGTGGTCGAATCTGAACCTTATACTGAAAGTGTGGCACATATTCAATGTTGTTTTGTCGTCCTCCGTGGACTAGTGGTACCGTGCTAGCCCCTAGTTCCCGAGGTCGCGGGTTCAAACCCGGCGGAGGGTGATGGATTTTTTCGGGCGTAAAAATCCTTAGCAGGCTTCCTTCGGAAGGGAAGTAAAGCCGGTGGTCCCGTGTCGTAGATTTACGGCATGTAAAAGAACCTCAAGCCTGAAAACGAGGCCTCTGAGCAAAATTGTCGGTATTTCACGTCCAATATAGAATGGGGCGCTAAGGACCATAGTAGTTAAAGAGCGTCCATATATAAAATTCAATTTAATTTCAATAATGAATGTTGAACGACTTATAGGAAATTATTTATGGAGAGGACAGCCATATCGAGTTGCTAAAGCTCAATTGAGCGCAAAGCAGGGCTAGGTGTAATTGCAGGAGTAAAGCGCTCCTTATAAAATCCATTATACTCGCCATTCGGTGATGTGGAGAACGCCAACAACTCTCTTGGAGGCCTTGTTCGGGTTGTTCCTCAGGGCTTCAGGAGAGCAATCTCTGTTTTAGACGGTATTGATGTAGATGTCCTACCACAACAACCTAAAGAACTGACATCTGCGGTCTTCGATTTTCTTTCCTGCAGAAGCTGTAAACATCAGTTCATGTGTGGATCAAATGCCCAACAGACCCCGGTGTCAGATATGGCGGAGCACCCATTCTAGAAACATCCCTACGAATTGGAGTACTAGTGCAATTTCGTCATCATTGATGTCGTGCCTAAGGACAAAAATTCCGATTATTCGGCATGGTGATGACACCAACTGCAACGGTTGCAGTGGGATAAATATTCCACGTCATCGCTTTGTTACCTGTTCAACACCATTATCGGTCTGGCGCTGGGTTATTTGACAACTGCACCACCTTGCATCTTCGCAAACCCAGCATGTTACCACTGCTCGAGACTCGAAACATACAGGCCACTTTACCCAGGTGTGGCTCACTGTAGGTCAACTTCGAGCAGTAAGAGAAGATCTACAAACAAATAAGCCTCTCTCTCTGCAGTCGGCAACGGCTCTTGATTTACTGGTCTTATAACCCCTACATCTCCAGAACATTGCCCCCCTCCTTACTCAGCAGGATAAACATGTATGTGTCAGAATCTGAAGTATCAGGTTCGTAAATATTTTTAGGTTCCAACAATGCGTATTTCTTTATCATTTCAGTACCTAGCTCACACTGTATTTCTGAAGTCTTAGTTTTTTCACCACCTCCATTATTAGACAAACACTTATCACGTAGCTGAGAAACTTTGCTTTTACAAATTCTGTTGGGTCCCAGGGCACACAGCAACTCAGTGTGTAGTGATAAGAAAGTAAGGAAATAATCATATACACGTGAATACTGGCCTCATATCCTTCTGTTCTTTGCCGTTTGCTCTGGGATGAATATGGTGAAAGGACCAATTGTCTTACTAGAGCGATTTTGTTTGGAAATATGCTTTATTTGTCCTTATATACTTGCAGATTTTAATGAAGGCCCTCTGCAATTTTCATCCGGTATAAGCTGTTTTAATGGAATGAGCATTAACGAGCTTGGGGACCAGGCCTTTTTTTTTCTTTTGCAAAATTCTAACCTCTATTGTCTGGAGATTTATCTCTATTTCGAAAATTATAAAAACATGTTCCAATGTACAAAGCTCCCTCCACTCAACCCCAAAAAGGCCGCGAGGCCTGACAGGCTCACCCCCGCCAGCGAAATGCTCTTTCTGACGAAGGTACTGTGTCACTTTCCATGCAAGTGGAGGGAGGCCTGGGTGATATGCATCTTGAAATCGAGGCAAGATCCGGCAAATGCTTCCAACTACCGATCCATGAACTTCCTGAGGCTACTGTTCGACCACTTGTCCCCACTGAGAGATATTCAAGCATCCCCGCCATCAATTTCAGTTTCGTCCTAGGTACTCGTCGCCCCAGCAGTCGCTGCGCATGTTGGAGGTGGCTGCCCTGAGTCTGCACAGCAGGACCTTCGCTGCGGCTGTGTCTGGACGCAGAATGTACAGAGAGAGAGAGAGCCAAAAAAAACTACGAACCGGCTGTCCACGTCCTAGGCGCTCGTTGACGCCTGCCGCTATCATAGAAAGGCGCGGATGAAACTATACAACATTTTTAAAGGTTTTACTTACCAACTTTATGACAGGAGATGCTGAAACTGGCCACCGTCGTTGTCCATACATTTTTTGGCACCTCTTTAGGAAACTATCCATCACTTGCCGTAGTTTACATTGAGAAATGTTGGCTATTTCCTGGCGAATATTTTGTTTTAATTCTTCCAGCGTGGGTGGATTTGTCTTGTACACTTTGTTTTAAGTTACCCCAGGGGGTTAGGTCGGGGGACAGAGGGGACCACAAATCTCTACTAATAATTCTGTCCTCAAACACACCTTCAATTGTTCTCATCGAAATATTGGCCTTATGAGCTGTTACAGAGTCTTGTTGAAAAAAGGCAAAATCACTCTCTGTGTCTTAATTCTCTAAAAAGGGGGGGGGGCGAAATTGTATTCACGTATGTACGGGCGTCAACTGTTGACTCAAAAAAATGGCCCTATAACTGTTTCTCCGCTCATGGCGCACCATGCACCAATTTGTTCGTCATGAAGAGTATTAGGTTTGTCACATTTCCAATAACAATTATTTTGTGTACACACATGTCCACGAAGGTGGAAGCAAGCCTCGTCCGTATGGGTCTATTTCGTCATTGTGACTCCACTCACAAAATGTGCGTCACCTGTTGAAGAGCATGTGTCACAGTTATTTTATATGGTCTTAACTTCAGCAATTTGATAGCTCTTCACGCAGAGCCATAAGAAATGCCTGCCTGCCTGTTGTGAAAGACACCTAAGTGATTTTGGGGTGGGGGGATTCTTCAAAAGATGAACGATATCGTCGAATGTTTCTTCGGTAAGAACCTTTTAGATTTCTTAGCCTGAACACTTCCTGTGGCCTTAAACTTATTGTAAAGTTCATGGATTGTTGTACGGCCTGGAACTTTTACACCTGGAAATCTTTCTGCAAATCGTACTTTCACTTGGCGAGCTGACCGAGTTAACACATACGAATCATAAATAAATATAGTCTGTGCAGTAGAAAACATATACTGAGCCAATATACTTTGTGACTAAGTACAGGACAAAATAACTCGTAATAACTGAACTACATCACATCACCGTGAACTCAATACTGCACTTCACGCTGCAGAGCAAAACCACGTCAACAGCGTGACCTTGTTTACAGCAGCAGTGCGTCATGTTTCCGCACGCCCAGTGTAAAAACACCGCACAGCCGGTTCGTAGTTTCTTGGCTCTCCCGTTATTTAGAGAAGGTGAAACAATAATTTACGGAGTTTAGTAGTTTCCAGGTTACTGTTTACAATATAATACCTAAGTAAATTTCATGAGACTGCCTCTGTTCATGACGCTACAAGAAGTGGTGTACTCCCATTATTTCTTTTGGAATTCTGCGAAGCCTGAAGCGGGAACTGGATCCATGCCAAAACTATGCCACAAGGCACATAATGTAATTTAAAAATTAAATTCAGTTGTATTTGTGGACGCTCTTTAACTGCTGTGGTCCTTAGTGTCCCATTCTATATTGGCCATGAAATACCGGAAATGTTTGCTCAGAGGCCTCTTTATCAGGCTTGAGGTTCTTTTATTGCCATAAATCTACGACACAGGACTACCGGCTTTACTTCCCTTCCGAAGGAAGCCATGCTAAGGATTTTTACTCCCGAAAACATCCATCTCCCTACGCCGGGATTGAACCCCCCCCCCCACCGAGGTTAACTCTGGTCAAATTCAGAAGAACCTCACTTCAGACCCTGATCATGGGCAGTGGTTTGTTTACTCCAGATCTCTAAATGAGCCCTCACTGGGAGCTGCATTACCCCATACTTGATATTTCTAGCTCAGGCCCAATCCCCTCCTTGCCATCTCGCCTCCTCCAATACCAGCATGCCCAGGAACCCATAAAAGTGTAACCAGCAGCTAAGGGCTTTCAAAGCTGCTATACTATCGTCCGCATGACATAATGTAAATATGCATAGCACAGCGTCTGTGCAATATTACACCATAAGATTGGAAAACCGTAGTAACTTGACCAAGGAGAATGACAAGTTTGGTTCTAGGGCTTCAGCCCCAGCCACCGTCCTGTCCCTTGCCTTTAGGAGAGACCAGGTCTCTGGGTCCCACTCCTTCCTGGAAAGTATTGTCAGGGTATCCAATAATGCATTCAGAGCACGTGTATGCAAATGGATGATTGAACATGGTTATTATTCAGGAGAAGAGTTTATGGAGGACAATTTTAATATAGCACATATTTCCTTTATTGATGATGTCATTTCCAGCATAGGCAGGCATATAAAATAAATAAATTATAATACTTTAAGTGTACTCTTGTTTTTGACAATACAGTTTTATATTTGCTGCAGAACCTTCATTTTGACATGTGGCCATATTCTGGGGAAGCAGTTGCCCTGCACTGCACTGTTTCCTCCCCATATGCCAGTTAATCAGTTGACAAAGTTTGTTGGTATGTTGTGAAACTGCAAGTTTCAGTGCTGCTATAATGCCAAAAGTCTGTTTGTTTAGCACACAGAATCTTCATGTATTATTCCTAACTGGCAACAAGCTCTGCAGGGAAGTGGCGCTGTTTGTGCGCCTTACAGAAAAACGGTTTGTAATCTCATGAATAGATTTAGGGAGACGGTACCTATTCTTGATAAAACATCAATATTAAATCACTGTGTTATTAGTGAAAAAAACTTGATGACATCGGAGAAAAGTTAGAATCAAGTTCAGGAATTGCAATCTCACGATAATGTGAGTAGAGTTAATTTCTGCAATTGGGTGTTGGTTGATGATCTGTCTATTGACCCAAATGCTTTTATTTACATGGACATCATTTCCAACATCATCTATGATGGAGGCATGTGGTTATCATACTTATAATTTTCATGAGAAATCTATGTGCTTGGATTTAAGGTGCTTTGAATATCTGACTGTCAAGTAAATCCTTGTTAAGCCAGCTACACATCTAAACAAATGCTACGTATAAGAAACACTAAACTATGTTGGAAATCTAACAAACAAAATATGCAATGTGAAATAATATTTTAAAGTTAGAAAATAGTTTTAAAATTAGAAAACTTAGTTTTAAAAATTAAAATGTGGTAGTTTCTCATTCCATTTTCTTCTCATCTTTCAAGTGTGCTTCTAAGTTTCATGGTGTGTGACGGATGCTAGGTAAAGGGACAAAGTAATTGCCGTGGACATAAGAGGGCTACATCACCCTCTCTGGTTAGCTCCAGTAGCGTGTTGTGTCTTCGAGCAAGAAGTATCAGCAACTTCCACGCTTCTTGTGGACTAAAACAAGAAAAAAGTGTCCATGCGTTTGAAAATGCATACGTTAAGAGGTATGAGCACTTGTTCATCTTCGCTATTACCTCTGATGTAGAGAATGAGGACACATTACTCTGTTACTGTGAAGCTTCTAATGTAATCTGCTTGTGATCACATATGACCTGAAGGAGGTGCCCATGTATAATAAGGCTTGCTTCTGTCCGACGTGTTAGGCAGGCGCCTTCCTGTAGTGTTTGTACATCATTAATGGGGGTTGCACACACCAAAGATTTACAGATACAACATTTCACAAACTGATACTATTAGGAATATGCACTGCACTGTGAATACACTAACACCACCAACAGATGTTCACTGCATGTTGTATGTAATAGCAAAGAGCTTGCAGTACAAGAGATGTTTCACAGTAGCGAAGATGAACAGCATTATAGAACTCTTATTTACTGGACATTTTGTTCTTGTTTTGGTTCTATCTCTCAAAATATGAAATACTTTTTTTTAACACTTGATCTATAACCTTTAGAGATCCAAGATCAAATTCTGACACTTGTATTTATATTTGTGTGCTTAATGAGTTTCTCTGGGTCAAAATGTAACAAATTAATTTATTTTTTCTTTTTACTTTCTCTACTACGTATAGTAGGTAGGGGAAGTATTGTATTCCACCCAAAAATTTGATACCGAGATTTCACCAGAAATGAGACCCCCTGAATCCAAAAAACGCATTTTTGGAAACATGTCCGTGTGTGTCTGTGGGTGTGTGTGTCTGTCTGTGAACAGCATAACTCAGAAACGAACAGTCGGATAAACACCAAACTTGGTACTTAGGTTCAGTATCTTCCAGAGATGCGACATAAAGGTTTTCAAGAAAATCCTTCCACCCCAGACTACCCTTTACATGGAAAAGTTTTCGAAAATTTTAATTTTCTCAAAAATGGCTCTAACGATTTTGATTAAAATATCAAATGTTTAAGATATTTTCATGACAAATGAATATGTTAAATTTTCTGGGAATGCCTCCAAAAGTATTCTTCATTGTGAACGACTTTTGCATAACTGGTAAACCATAAGAGATAGACAAAATTTTACTACACAAAAAATGTAGATCGCGTTAAAATACACAATTTATGTCATATACATTTTTGTTGTTGAGTGAACCATTTTTGAGATATTGCTTGTTATTCCCTTAAATTTTTCAATACTTATACTTTTTCTCAAATTCATTACTCATTTTTTTTGTCCTGGTAACACAAAGAGAATGGAATACTCCACATAGCAACCAGCTCTTAAAACATTTGACTATCGCCTAAAGCCTACCAATTCCCCTTGCATCTACAAGAAAATTAGCAATAAGATTAACATCTCGATTAACATGAAACATATGGAGAATAAGCGTTTGTAAAAATCAGATTTTTTGGAAATGTAATGGGGGGCTTTTTGGGGATCGAAAATGAGATTTGCACAAGTCTAAATTTTATTTTGTAGATGAATATGTGGTGTTAAGGACCAACATAACAGTAATATTCAAGAAATCAGTTTGAGGGAGGTTCAAGGGGCTGTATCGTATGTGATACATGAGGTCTATAACAAGATTTTAGGATGGTTTGCAATAAACAGCAAAGAGAGAAGAAAATATGAGCAAGAGCGGGCCATCATGGCCGACTCCTTCATAGAACGAGAAAAAAGGTTTGAAATGTGAAGTATCATATATGATACACAGGGATGCTAGGTTACCTGGGAATTCAAACTGCTACACAATTAGACTTTCTCTACCACTTATGTAAGGTAGGGGAAGTGTTGTTTCTTGTGACTAAAGTATTCAATACAGAGATTTCATCTCAAATACACGTTCCCTGTATGTGTATGTCAGAGGGAGGGAACGACAGGAAGAATAATTAAAAAACAAGTTTGTAAATGTACATATTGTATTACATTTTAGATGCATTCACAATATTCTGTGTTTTGCATTCTGGTATTTAGTAAATACTTTAGGAAGCAATCCTAAAAATACAATTGTACATTTTTAACACATTCTCCACATTAACTGCTCTAAAATATGTAATGATTTCAAATATATTACATCCATGAATATTTGCTTTGATTTGTTAAGGATACACATCAGTGAAAAAAGGCAAAAAAACTGCCAAAAGTAATAAACATGGAGCTGTACAGTCTTTTAAAACACATCATGTATCGGGTTTAAATGTAAGAGATGACTCAAATACTACATTAGCTACAGAGGAACAGAAAAAGACGGAAGGTCTGTAGATGCATTAAATGCTTTTCAAACAGAAACAATGTTATTTTAGCACTACAAGTTTTAAACTCTCTTTTCTTGAGTTTTCATTTGTCTGCACATTCTCTTTTTCAAATCGTCCCACAAGATGTACTTTTCGGTGCAAAGGAATAAAAGTTTATACATATAAATAACAGAATAAAAAAATAGATTAATTTCTGTTAACATGCTTGTCTGAATGCTAATGAATAATAATACACACATTGTAAATTTTCAAACAAAAAACTGAAGTCTCATATTTAATTTAATTCATCTCTATAGTTTATAAATATATTACTTAAGAGTTTAATTATAATATTTTACAAAAAAAAATATATTATGTGGAGCAATTCTTTAAAACAGCAAAAACAATAATAAAAAAAAAAACTTATATCCCTGGAACTACTTTTAAAATATGCATGACATATGGTACAGGGTGCCCAATACAGTTCATACAAGTCTCATGTATTAGTAGCCTAGCAAAGGTGGAGTGTTATCACCCCTGCTGGCTGCTTGTTCAAGCAAGTAACCTAGGTCTTGATATCACAGGCTATGCTGATTATATAGTCCTCATAGTTCAAAATTAAATTAAATTGAGTTTTATTTATGGACACTCTTTAACTGCTGTGGTTCTTAGCGTCCTATTCTATGTCGGGTGTGAAAGACCGGTAATTTTGCTCAGAGGTCTCTTTATCAGGCTTGAGGTTCTTTTACATGACATATATCTAAGACATGGGACCACCGGCTTTACTTCCCTTCCAAAAGAAGTCATACTAAGGATTTTTACGCCCTCCGCTGGGTTTGAACCCGCGACCTCAAGAACTAGAGGCTAGCATGGCAACCACTACACCACGGAGAACAACTGTCATAGTTCAAGGTAAATACACAGAAACAGTCAGGGAACTGATGCAGTTGGCTCTGAAAACTGTGACAAAATGGGCTGTGAGTGAGGGCTTATAAAACAGTTATAGTACCATTTATCAAAAGAACAGACATAAATGGATTAGGACGTCTATATCTTCAAGGTAAAGAAATTAAAATATCTGAGGAAGTCAAATGACTTTTGACTCCAAGATGAACTGGAATCAGCATTTCAAGAAAACAATAAAACGTATGAAAACAACCTCTGGTGTAATTGGATGCGCACGTGGTAAAAGATAGGGACTAACATCTGCTATGATCATTGGATATGTAGGGTGTACCATTTAAGTTGAGACTGTACAACATCTCCAAAAGTAAGTGTTAATGTCTTGAATAAACATTGCTTGATATTATGCTGAAAAGTAAATGTCATTAGTCACGTTTTATTTGGAGGAAGTTGTGATGGTCATTTTAGGGTCCGTTTAAATTGACCCTAATTGTGGATTCCCATTTAAAAACACTCAAATTGACCCTAAAATGACCATCATAACGTCCTCCAAACAAAACATGACTAATGGCATTTACTTTACACCATAATATCAAGCAATGTTTTATTCAAGACATTTCTTTCTACAACGCTTAATTTTGTAGATATTGTACAGTCTCAACTCAAATGTATATATACCAGGATAATCATATCAGTAACCTATGTTGTGATGGACTAAGGTCCTTCACATAGGCAGTAAAAATCAACTAAATAAAGTACAGCATGAAGACAACTACTACTGCAGGAATGGGGACACTCTTGAAGCCACTACTACATTGCTTTTAGTTGTAATGAAGGAGGCCCTGCGACGCGCTAAGTAACTGAGAATTCCTGAAATAGAATCAGGTTTGCTAAGAAATACGAGATGCATCAGACTAATTCTAATTTAAAACTTTATAAAGAACTTCAGGATAATTATTGATCCTAAATGTTGGACGAATAAAACTGTGGACACTCCTGAGAAAACTTTGATAACGGCTCAGGAACAGGATTCGGAGTATATGGTATAAGACCAAGGTGCAAAAAGTTTTTTTCCCTTGCGTGAATATGCTACTGTTTTTGAAACAGAAATTTATGCAATTATTCAATGCATATATGAAAAGATAAGCAGAGCTTACATTGGTAAACAGATCATCCCTTATCTTCTCAGATAGCCAGGCGCACTTAAGGCTCTAAGTAGTAATAAGGTAACATCAGGACTGGTTTTAAACTGCCTAAACATGCTCACAAGCTTGGTAGAACAGAATGAAGTTCAACTTATTTGGGTGCCTGGTCATAGTGGTATAGTGGGAAATGATGAATTTGCAAGACAAGGAGCAGCTTCACAATTTATTGCGCCAGAGCCAGCTCTCGATGTTTAGTAAGAGAGGTTACTAAGAACTGGTCAAAAGTAGAACATCATAAAACCTGACTTAAAACTCCAGGAAACAAACATGGTAAACTATTTATTAGAAAACCATGTAAGAAAAGAGCTGAAAGCTTAGTTGAATGTAACAGGCTTCAGTTGAGAACAATTACTTTATTTCTCACAGACAAGCATCTTAACATGATAGGAGTGTTTCAGGGTAACTTAGATTGCAGATCGTGCTTTTGGGAAAATGTTTTTAAAACCAGAAGAATTTGAAACCATGTCTGTTATGAGACTGTATTCCTTGGTAAAGGGTGCAGGCATAATGAATTGGCTTTAAAACAATACAGGTAGCACTATAAGCCCAAGGCTGAAGTGCATGTGGAGCAGTAACGGAAATCTGTATCGTATGAGACAATGACAAGTTGTAATACATGGTCTGTTACATTATATCAAGATGGAGTAGGACCTTATAAATGCTAATGAAGTTCACCTCCCATCACCTTGTGATTGTATGGAACATGTGCTGTAAGATTTAAAGGTTATAAGCAGGCACAGCACTCTTTATTTGTTGTTTCATGCACACCTGGCACCCTGGTAGCATAAACAGTCAAGGGGGAGCCCACATGCAATGCAGTCACTAGGAAAGGTCTGTCTCATTCAGGTAATCCCACACAGTGGGGTGATGCCCCATCTTGTTGATAAATGACAGCTCTAGGTAGATTGTCTTGTGTTGATAATGAAGGTGGACATGCATTAGGTACCACTCTATCCTAATATAAAGTTTACTGTGTTGTAGCAGACCAGAAACATGTGAAATGTGTATTGCAGCTTTATGGCCACCCTGTACATTAAACCCTGATTGCTCTATCAAAATTTCAAATCAATAGAACTAACTAAACTTGTGGATTTTAGAAAGATTACAGATGGGGTACCCTTAACATTGTTGGTTTAACAGTTTAACTTGTTCTCTTGGCATTTAAATAACATCAACAAGGCTGATATGTACATTAATGTGCGGTGATAGCAGGGGGACTCTGGTTCACTAAGTTATAGGTAGCTGCTTTGTTACAGTATAAATGTCACACTGTCATCACCATGCAGTGCCATGTTTTCTGGGGAAATCATGAACATGCTACAAATCATTCTCACCACCAAAATAGTGCAAGTTTAACTTCACAACCATCATATTCTCACATACATCTTGTTTTTGTTTTAACAGCTCCACCAACTCATTTCAACTTTAGTATTGAAAATGTTGAACGTGAAAGAGACTAAATGTCTCACGTTTACATGTGTTTCACTGTGATTCCCAATTGAAACACAGCACAACCCTAGTACAAATGTTCAGTGAGGCATACACTTACTGTAAAACCAATAGATGGCGCTAAAAAGTAAATTAAACTAAGTTTTATTTATGGACGCTCTTTAACTGCTGTGGACCTTAGCCTGTCATTCTATATTGGGTTTGAAAGACCGGTAATTTTGCTCAGAGGCCTCTTTTATCAGGCTTGAGGTTATTTTATGTGTCGTAAATCTATGACACGGACCACTGGCTTTACTTTCCTTCTGAAGGAAGCCATGCTAAGGATTTTTACACCTGAAAAATCCATCGCCCTCTGCCAGATTTACAGATGGCGTTGTTTATGTGACGAAAGTCAAATAAAATCATCGCATTCCATGTTCTCTGACTATTAGGTTAACCTTAAGCTCTGCAATGCCTTGGTTTCTCATACCCTATACTTAGCCATTATACTGTATTTACTCACATAATTTCCCCCTATGATATTAGAAGATTTTCAAACAAAAGTAATTTTCATTGAAAACTTTTGCACATGCCTTGACCTTCAGAAGCTTTGTTCCTGGAACACCCAACGTAACCCTGAAGTAATCATTAGAAAACATATATTTGTCATAGTAACTTTTATTCTAGCCAGTAGTATTGTAATTAGTTATTGTCAGTCTCCTTACGTACGTGACCATCTATCATATTTCAAAATTGTTTTAAACCTCTGGCAGCAGCTCAGTTATCCTTTTTCCTGTCCTGAAAGCATTAAGCAGTTATATGCGGTGTGCAATGGGAAGAAATTTAAACTTCAAGTAGTTCAACAGAGTGAAGCATATGGGAAGAGAGTCGGAGAAAATACAGAAAAATTGAAAAGTGCCAATTTTTGTAGCCCAAAACATGACAAATATCCTGACACTGGCCAAGGAGTGTTAGATTATGTTGTGGAACTAAGAAATGTCACGGCTGAAAGGATGGCATTTTACATGTAGAATTCAAAGCTAGCCGCGGGGGTTACCCAATTAATGCGCAGGGGGAAATGACACTAGTCCAGTGCTGTCATGTGACTAACGCAAGAAGAATGGCATTTCAAATGCAATGGATGGCTGTGAGGACCATATAACATGGGATGCTGATGATTTAGATACGTCATCAGATAAACTAGTACACAATAAACAGGTATGTTTATTTAGGTATGAAATATATGACTAAGCTTAACATACATTCCATTTGTGATATTTATCATTGCTCTGTGTTTCAGTGAGCCCACATGACTGTGTAATAAATAGCGGCGTAGCACCCATGAAAATATTGCAAAATTGCATCAACTGTTGCATTTCTCTTTAAAATAAATTTCCATTTCATTCGAATTATTAATCACAATTTACTTCCTTTTTTTTCTTCTAATTATCACATAATTTTGTGTCCCCCTCGATTTTAATTTTTAAACAAAGGCCGGGGGTAATTATGCGAATAAATATGGCATGACAATGGGTTCCAGCTGGGAGTAAACTATTTGTCATTTGCTGAACTCCACTATGCAAAATCAGGTCGCAATAAAAATTAAAATTGAGTTTTATTTATGGTGTGGTTCTTAGCGTCCCATTCTATATTGCACATGAAAGAGCATTTGTTTAATCCATTTAAGGCTTAATAAGACATATTAAGATGTTAATATCTGATGGGGAACCAAAACCCAGCCTCTCGCATGACAAGCTTGAGCACAAACCTTTACACCATGCAGCAGCTTTTTGATCAGGAGTGTATAAACACATTAAGGAGGAACAAATAGATAGTTACAAACAATTGGCTGTGTGTAGGACAACATTGGAAAGGTACAATCTGACTGAAAAGTTCAATGCCACAGCTGGGATTTCAACCAGGGATGTTCAGCTTTCTGTGCCGTTCGTCTAACTTACCATGGCAACATGCTGGACTGATATTAAATTCCTAAGAAGTGACTCATATTTTTTCCAGTAAACCACAAGCAGATCACAAATAGCTTTTGAGATATGGTGACTTACATTGTTGTAAGTACACTAAACTCTCGCCAATCCGGCCTACATTTGGTTCAGTGCCAAACATCAACAAAGTATCATTTGATATTTTTTTAGTAATGTTTTAACGTCCATTCCTACTGCATATGGCACCACAATAGCGGGCACTGATGATACAAGAAGTGAAGTGTTCCAGGGTATTTGCCAGTTTCGAGGACTGGGAAAGGTTGGTCCTGAACCACAGATCTCCTGTCTATGAATCCATGCCTTAGCAACCTCAGCTACTAGAGCCATCTTATCACGCAAGCACTGTACAACCATTACATTGGTACTGCATGCGTTGCAGAAGATATAGTGTAGGCATCAGCGATGAGACAGTCAATTTGGAATCATCAATTGCTGACATGTTGCACAAGCTTCCAGGAAGAGGAGATGTTGGTGAGAGAGGTAGATGAACAACTAATCAAAAGCATGCAGGAAACTAATGAAGAAGAGGAGAGGGCATGAACATTTCTCACACTGCTCGTGCTCAAGCTGCATCATTGTGGCAACTAAAAATTTGTTTGATACTTCGAGGACACAGCTTGGTGGACAAATAATTGTTTTAATAATTCTTTTAGTAGCTTATTTAAACAAGTATGATTTCCTTTAAAGTTTGAATTTGCATTTGCCTTAGTTAACGTTGCACCACGTCCTCTTCCAGGATGTCACGTCTCCTATAATTCATGTTCACTTGCTTTGATATCTAATGACTATGTTGATGTCATTTAATCTTTGCAGTAATTGGCTTTTATAATTATAAACTAATTGTGTAACTCACCTTTTATGGAAAAGATGACGAGTTAATTTGGGGATGGCAAAATCTATTTAAAACGTTAACATGCCCAGCTAGGGGGGGGCGCTATCTCTTGTATGTTTTAAACACATATAATATTCATCTGTAAGACAAGAGTGTACCAACCTGTCTCCAAGGTAAGATGTATTTGTTATTCTTTTACTAACGCTCCCACTTCTGTTAGATACACATTATGTTGATGTCAGCAAAGGCTAAATAAATTGTAACCCTCTACCTTCTTTTTGCTATGCCCCCAATTGCATTCCCCTTAGGTTTGCGACAAGCGGTGGAGCGCCGATCTCTTTTTATATTTTTGAGAGATGTGGTTCAATCCCACATCTCTCCCTATCATTTCAATGTTGTGCTAGGAACGCCACCCTTTTCGGTAATTTTTGTACGGGATGTGGTTAGAGATATGTGACTTGCACAGCTTCTAACTTTGCAAACTTCTGAGTCATTTTATATTTTTATACTTTGCAATGAATTTGATTATCTTTATCTTTGCTCTTCAGGAAGGTGATTTTGTAATCACAAAAGTTGCATTAGCTGCATGGATTTACGATTTGCTAGTAATAGTCCGATTAGCACTGAATTTCGCCATCTCATACGTGACTATCAACAAAGTCTAGACACTAATGTCCAAAATTATAAAGTTGCACTAAAGAATTATAAATGATTCCAATTATTAAACAATTATTTGTCCACCAAACTGTGTCTGCCACAATACTACTGTTTATGTCCACACTCAAGGAGCAAGTTTTCTATGAAAATATCTTCGTATTTAATGAAGTATGTCCCTAAACTAAATTTCAGGCATCCCTATGGGCAAGGAATGGCCAGTCTAGTGTACTTTAAGTGTGAGGCTTTATATGTATCCTGTATTAAGACAACCAGTCATAACCACACAACCCATGTGTAGGACAAGGTGTCGTACCAGCACTTTGCCGCAGTAGCTCAGTTGGTCAGACTAACCACACAAATACCAGCTAGGACACTGAATTTGTCAGTGTGATTCTACCTTTCCCATCAGATATAACTTCATAACATAATCAAACTTGGCATTGGTGTTTGAAATATTGCTGCATGGAATTGTTTTTTAAAAGAGTTACTCTGCTCCGAGTCACAAATACTTTCAGAGAAGATTGTCGTTTTCTAGAACATAATGCACAACATTTACTTTTTTTAAAGTATGTAAATTCATGTGAAGTTGTATTCACTACTACAAAACCTTAGCCTGCTCCACGCTGCAACATTCAACTTAGCACATTTAATCATTGCATTTATTTTGTTCCAGTGGTTTTATTCAATGAAATAAGTGACACAGTTAAGCCTTTTATTGTATTTTTGTTCTGTAATCTTTTCTCTCAATCAACATTTTAATTACGTTATTATATGTTAGCCTACATATTTATTTACTCTCTGAAAGCATTAGCACATTACTTTCTCTATTACATATACCGATTCTACCTAAAAAATCAATATCAAGATTTCACTGGAAATATATGTTTTCAGTCCCCCTCAAGCCAAAAGAAGCATGTTTACAAAAACGTGCGCGTGTAACATAACTTAAAAACAAAAACGTTGGACAAGTACCAAACTTGGTATTTAAGTTCAATATCTTACAAGGATACTAATATAGAGTGGTGCGAGACTGTACCTACTTAGGGATGCAGGAGGTAAATGGGAGAAACAGAAGAGATCAGCAATGACAGCTGTTAGACAATGTTTATTTAAAATGCCAGAGTTGGAGATGAAATGGTTGGAAAGATTATATAATTCAGTGGTTGAGGCACGAATGTTATATGGGGGCTTGAAAACGGGTGGGAAGTGGTGGACATGGTCCACAGAATATTTTTTAAGGAAGTACTAGGATTGCCAACAGCTACAGCAAATGAAGTGGCTCAAATCAAAATGGTACGAGTAACAAGAAAAGGAATGGTTATGGAGAGAGCCTTGAAATATTGGCACAGGATCTTGAATTCTGACGACGATAATTTATTACAACAATGTCTAAAATACCAAGAAACTAGTTTAAAACATACGGGATGGGTAAATGAACTAAGAAATAAGCTTGAGAATAATGGCATGGGAGATGTTTGGAGGAAAAGAGAGGCAAATCACCAAGGTTTTTGGAAGAGTATTACAAGATTTGAGGACATCGAGATACAACAATTATTTAGTCAGATAACTGAGAAGAGATCTTTGATATTTTATGTTAACATAAAAAAACATTGGGAAAGAGAGAAATGTGTGTGCAACACAAATGAAGAAGAAAGAGGAGGTATAACATGGTTAAGGGCAGGAATATGGAGGCTAAAAGGGAAGCAAAACGGCTATGCACAAGGTGAATGTCCATTATGCGGGGGAAGGGAAGATATACAACATATTATATCTGAATGCAAAGAAGCAGAGATTGGGAGAAAAGAGAGTTTATGGTATGGAATGAATAGGAATAAAGATATACATACAACTCTAGATAAAAACTGTAAAAATATGAGTAAATGCTTAATGAAAGTAAAAAATAAATGGATATGGATGATTAAAAGAGGAAAAATAATGTAAATAAATATAAGAACTACTAAATGTATCAACATGTAATTGTAATTCACGACTGCTCATCTTAGTGGCCAGGGCCAAATAGAGAAGGCAGTCTAAATATGTAATAACTTAGTACTCAAATAAATGATTATTATTATTATTATTATCATCATTATTATTATTATTATCATTATCATTATTATTATTATTATCATTATTATTATCATTATTATGATTATTATTATTATTATTATTATTATTATTATTATTATTATTATTATCATTATTATTATTATTATTATTATTACAAGGATACTACACAAAGACTTTCAAGAAAGTCCCCTACCCTCAACTACCCTTCACATAGAACATTTTTCAAAAATTTTGATTTTCCAAAAAATGACTATTAACAATTTTGATTAAAATACCATTATTAAATATATTTACATGGCAAATAAGATGTATATCTTGAATTTTCTGGGAATAGCCTTTAAAATACTGTTAATTTTGTATAATCTTGTACAACTGGTAAACATTAAGTGATAGACGAAAACGTAGCACACAAAAAATGTATATCACTTTAAAACACACAATTTATATCAAATAAGTTTTTTTGTGGCATAAGTCATTTCTGAGATATTATTATTAATGGTTCGAATTGCTCATTATCTAAGTCGTGTCAACATAGAGTTGTTTCTTGCGACGTCATCATGGAAACAGTAAGGCAGCATATAGTGTTTGACTGTCGCTGTTCTCTTTGTATCTACAATAAAATGTGTAATGTAGCTGTTTCTGCAAAGGTTTGTCTGGATTAAAATGTATAAATATAAAAACAGGCTTTAATAAGAACAGTTTGTATACTCACTAATAAACAATACAGGGGAGAGAGAGCCATGTGAATGTATCATGTCAGATTGTTTTTCTGTCATTTACAAACTGGCTGGGATTATGTTTGAAATTTGGGCATGAGAAATGACATCTTTAAGTTTCTTAATTATCTTATAATGCTGAGAGACCACATAAA
This sequence comes from Deroplatys truncata, assembly GCA_030765065.1. Lineage (NCBI taxonomy): Eukaryota > Metazoa > Arthropoda > Insecta > Mantodea > Mantidae > Deroplatys > Deroplatys truncata. Next base: position 129,609,783 of record CM060989.1, on the reverse strand, counting down.
GATTTACTGTAAGAAAAGCTAGACCTCATTAAAACAAACAGTTTATGTATTAAAACGTTTTTGCAACATTTCTGTGAAACAAAAACAAAAGCAATTTGAGATATGCTCATGGAGGCTTCCGCCTTGAGAGAGACAAATGTCAGTATGTTACATTGTCTTGCAATTCTTCAAGGATTCTCTTTATATAGTGCGGCGGTTGTTTTAATGTGAGGTAGCACGCTGGACTGCAGTGACAGCACATGATGACGTGTTCAAGAGTATTTTTGTCATTGTGCTTTAGTGTTCGTGCTGTGCATCTCAAAGTAAAAGTTTATTCAAGACATCTGTGCCGTGTGTCATTTGTTTAAGTGTGTTGATATTAGTCCAGTGCAATGTCTGCTGACGGATTCAAGCTTCAACAACAAATTTGTATGTACAATAAATAAAATAATGGAGTTAGCAAAAAATAGCATTAAGACAAGGGTGCAAATTGAGTCCTATACTATTTAATATATTCATAGAGGACATATTAGAAAGAGTGGAAGAAAAACATCTGCAGTGCCCCATAATAGCAAATACAGAGATACCAGGTTTACTATATGTGGATGATCTTATGGTCGGGGATGTAACGGTAATTGTGCTACAGAAAGCAATCAACGGAATACATGAATTCTGCGAAGGAATCAAAGTAAATAATAAATAAATCAAAAGTTATGGTATTTAAAAGAGGAAATAAACTAAAAAGAGAAGAGAAATGGCAGATGGGGGGTTTTAAGTTAGAAGTTGTCACAGAGATGGATTATTTGGGGGTGAGGTTGAGCAGTAATGGTGAATGGGGGGCGCATAGCAGGAAGGTTGTAGCTAAAGGAAAGACAGCAATGACAGGAGTAAGGATGTGCAAATATAAATTAGAAATGTCAACTAAATGGATAGAAAGAATGTATGAGAAATTGGTAGAAGCAAGAATGCTATATGCAGTAGAAATTTGGGGGGGATCGGATTTAAGCAGGAAAATAGACCAGAGCTATAGAACGTTCTGTAAAGAGCTATTGGGGTTACCAAGATCAGCACCAGGGGAAGTAGCATTAGTGGAATTAGGAAGAACAAGAAGAAAGGGAGTGATACTGGAAAGGATATTAAAATTCTGGTTTGGATGCCTGAGAAAAGATGAAGAGGAAGTTTTAAAGATATGCATGGAACAACAAAAGAGTATGAAAAATAAAAATAGCTGGTGGACAGGGGTAGAAAAAATTATGGAGAAGATAGAAATGTGAGATATTTGGAGAACAGGAGAAAGAAATAGCAACGGCTTCTGGATAACAGTAAGAAACAGAGTGGAGGACATAGAAAGACAAGAGATTTGGGAAAGCTTAGAGAATAAAAAGTCACTAGGATTCTATAGATTAGTAAAAAGGAATTGGGGAAGGGAAGGGTACGTGGATTATTGTAATAGAGCAGAAAAAGAAGCGTTTGTATGGCTGAGAACAGGATCAATGTATCTGAGAGAGCTAAGAGGCAAAAAGAAACGGAATTTGTGAATTATGCGGAGGCAGTGAAAGCACAGAGCATTATATGACAGAATGCAAAGAATTAGCAGAATGGAGACAAGAAGTATGGGAAGAAAAATGTGAAAAAAGTTGATAGAAAAATAGTAGCAATTAAAATGTAACGAGAAAAGAAGAAAAGCAAAATAAGAATTTGGGGGAGTTCTTAAAGAAAGTAAAAGAGAAATGGATTAGAAAAGTAAGAGAGATAAGAAAGGTAGAAAGGCAAACGGAGGAAGGAGAAGATAGGCAATAGAGATTAAAGGTAGCAAGGGATGCTTAGATGAGCCAGAAGGCCAGGGTGCCAGGCAAAAAGAGCAGTATAACTGGCAAGGAAATTGTACATAGGTTAAGTTAGTTTATAAGTGGAACATTGTAAAAAGAATTGTGTAGAAAAATGTACAAATAAAGTATCTATTTATCATGTACAATACATACGTAAGAACTAAATCATGTAGGCAGGTGTGAGACAATTCCAGCTAGAGAGACTGTTAGACGTCTTGACAACAGAATCACTAAATGTTAAACCTAAGAAGTGAAAATGAGATGTTCTAATTGAGGTGCATCTATTTGTGGGGAAACAATCCCCACCAACTTAAGGACAATATAAAAACAGAAAATATGAACACTATATAAGAAGAACTTTGCTTGTGTGAATGGAAGCTTCATCTGAAGACAGACACCACTTATAACAAGGTAGTGTTCATGTTACTATCACTCGTGGGTATGTAATGTGGGAGTTACAGAAGGAAAAACTCACAGTGTAATAGATGCATACGTGCAGTCTGTCGTGTCAACATAAAACGACCACACTATATGCATAATTACACATTCTGTTTATTGATTTGGAAATGATTCAATTGCACTGATTAAACTTTGGGAGTGTTTAAAAATAGTAATGTATTCAGAAAATTAAGGGGGTGATGGGTGTAATTTCTATTTTGCACAATTTTAAACCTACATACCTAATTTTTTGTACACATATTTGGGGTGCTATGTGAAACTACATGGCAAAGTTTCATTTTTGCATGTCAATTAGTTTTGAATTATTGAAAATTTTCTTTCAAAATATTTGCAAATTTCAAAATGAAATACACTCCACACTGTTTTGAAAAAAGTTTGAATTTTTTTTTTACAAAACCAAAACTTGACACATGGATTTTATAGTATCTTAACTGTAAGGAAAATTAAAAAAAATATGACCTGCATAGCAAAAATTTCAAAACTTTTTGGAATTACTACACACATTTTATTTTTTATCTCCAAAAGTACTGAGTTAATCCTGAATTCCATACGTCAGTTGTTTTGTTATGCTTTATAGAATGTACAGTGAATATTTCAGCCATCTAACACCTAATATGTGAATGTAATTTTGTTTTGAATGAGTAAAAGTGTAGCAAAAATTAAAAGTAAGGAAAAATGAGTTTAAAAGTTTGTGTGCAGTTAACCAGAAATAATGACTTGCAGACCTTCCTAGAAATGTTCAGCTTAGATGTATAATCCGTATTCTTTTGTTTCATTACACTTCAGGTCCTTCACCAATGATGACAGTAAACTGGTGTCCACCAATATATATTTACAGCAGGTAAATGTTTATAATTACCCTCCAGCTGTTTCTGCCTTAAATGTTTCTTTTGTCACCACATTCTCGCTCATCTAACCTTTCATCACGGTGTTATTTACACTTGTTTCTGGCTTGTGTATATGAAACAACACATCTACAGCAGAGCTGCTGTTACTATGTTATACGGTGGCTCAGTGACACATCAGAAACTAACTTTCACGGAAAAACTCCCACAAAAATCGGTAAAAAAGGGGAATGTTTTGCTTCATGTAACAATTCCATCACCTGCCATGCCTTGTCAAGGACATTTAAGGAGCGGAAACCTTTAAATATGATGTAATTATTGCAATTCCAGGCACTGTATTGCTTTAAAACTTTGCATATATCACTTCAAACCAGCTAGTATTTTTTGGTCACATTTTCACCCGTTTCCCCCCTTATAAATGTAATTCAAAATTTAGATAGAATTAATTAGCAAAGTTAAAAATAAACATAGATTATTGCCAGGTTTTTCTGTCACTAAAGGATTGCATCAGCATATTGTTTATCCCCAACATTATTTGGAACAAGTGTTAGATAACTGGAAACGGAACTGTAGTGGTTTGAGTGTAATGATTGCCACTAATACCTTGTATTCATTACCTGATCAGCTTATATTAACAAAAGAATACGATATATGTGCAGTAAATTAATATAACAAACAAGATTATGAGGCAGTATTTTAATGCCTAAATGATACTAATTGTATTTTTTTTATTAATTAAATTCAATAACAGCCCACCTTGAAAACAGTATGTATATGATTATTATATAAATTGTATGTAAAGTCATTATAAATACTTATTTTTATTGTAAACATATTTATTAATGTTATGTAAATGTTTATAAACTCTAATAGTGCAAAAACTGTGAGAATAATATGTTTTAGGATGTTAATAATGAGGTAATAATGTAATTTTGGTGACAATAATATGTCTGGAGTTTTTAAAAGTTATTAAAAAGATTGGTAATAACGTAATTTCACTTACAGTTTGGAATTAGCCAATCAAAAGTAAAGAAAAGATTTTAGTTTGAACACTCAAATTCTATTGGACTACATTTAGCCAATAAGAGACTGGCATTACTGAAGCTAAAGGTTTTTACCGTTGAATCTAGTCAGTCGCGGGCAAGATGTAGTAAACAGCAGACGTAAGAGTCGCGGACATGAAGTTGTAGAGAGTAGACATGAAAGTCGTGGGTAAAAATGTTGTAAAGTATAAATGATAAAATTTGTGTTCTCCGCCAAAAATGTATTAAGTGCTCACAGTTTTATTTTATAAAGTGTGTTTATAAAATGTGCAAATATAAAGTGAAATAAAAAGAAGTAAAAATTAAAAAGTAATATTGTGTGGCATCTTATAATTTGAGTCTTATCACAACCCTACAAGAACTTGTGTTTCTATAGTGCGACTGAAAGCAGCCGAGGCAAATAACTTTAATAATATTATGTAAAAACAAGCATCATCTTCACTATAAAGTTTGGTGTCCTAAAAATCAAACAACATCAAAGTGTATCTTCATTACGTAACCTAAATAACTTCTTTGTAAGTGACGCACATACACGGGAATTCACATCTCATATCCAGCATCCAGCTAAATAATTTTTTTTAAAGTTGGCAACAAATACAACATCGCTAAATAACCTTCTGCAAATTGGCGTACAACTGTGGGGCAAACTCCTCCAAATAATTACGCAACCTACTATCTGCAAGCTGAAGAAACATACTTCTACAATTAGGGTTCAATTTTGAAAAACTAAGTATATGCTAATAGGAGAAGAGAAACAAAATTTGAAGATATATAAGTTATTAAATAGTATGATGAATTTAGGTGTTAAAATTACAAATGACACTGAACTTAACCGCAAAGAAGGGAAACGAAAACTGCTATCTGACATTTGAATGATATATTATAGGACAAACAAGAAAAATTTACAACTCTAATGTTAAAAGTACAACTTAATATGGTTCAGAAATATGTCAATTCAACAAACATACATTTTTGGATTGGAACTGGATTATTGGCAGTGCTCAGGTCAAATACCTAGGAGATATTTGATACCTCATGGAACAATTAATATGATATCGACATGTGGTGCGTATGGGTGAAGATACATTACTGAAGACTGGTTTAGAAAGGATGCCACCAACCTCCAAGAACATTGTTATGGAAACCATGAAGGAGAGAATGGTTTTTGTCAACATAAAAGGATGCAATACCAAAATTTTCAAAAAATTCCACCAACTCAATTACTGTTTACATGGAAATGTTTTTGTTATTTTTGATTTCCTGGAAAATGGCTTTAACAATTTTGATTAAAATATGTATTTTTATTATTTTCATAGTTTCAACTTGTGTTGAAATATTGTATGTCATGAAAGCTCATTGTTACAGCACAAAGATGTTTCCGACGGGAACCACCACTAGAACTTCTGCGAGACAGCTAGTGCCAACAAGGGCAACACCTCAATGAACACTGACGTCATGCAGTTGAGCAAAGTCACAGGAAGTTTTGTCATACACGTGCTCTGTGAATTCTGAAAGAGACTTATAACTGTATCCTTATAAACGCAGTACGTGCTGTCATGGAAAGAGTAAGGAATTTCAAGGCCAACATATAGTGACCTCTTTTTCTATATCTGACAATCAATTCAATTTCCTCTATCTGTCTTGTATCTACAATGAAATATATAATGAAACTATTTCTGCAATGGTTTATCATAATTAACATGAAATAGATAGAAAGATAAGTTTTCACAAGAATAGGTGGAATCAGACGACAAAGTCAACGACCACGGATCTTCAGTTGCCATCCAGTTGCTTTAACTGAGTTACCATGGCAACACTCCAATATGACATACATCCCCAACCGACTCGTATTTTTCCCGGTAAACCACAAGGAGATTTTAGAAATCTTGAATTTTTCATTCGTCTAATTCTACCTTTCCAACATTGTCCCACACGCGGCTTCAATTTATTTCCTTTGTAGGAATAGTTTAATAAAAATAATGCTAGTGTGTAGAGAAAGTAATGTGAATGTAATGCATCAGGTTTTTTAATTTTACTTGTTTAGTTCCTTGGAATGTCATCAAACCGTAGAAGGGCCATTTCAGTCAAATGTAAGTGAATCTTATATAGATTAGGCGGTGTTCATGGGCTACAATTGCAAACATCACTGCTTCACAATTCACACTCGTACTTGACTGAACTTCAGCCTCCGCATCTCTTACTAAAGCTCGATTCACAACAACAGAGAACATCAAACACAATTACTGCGAAACAAGACTTGGTCAGATTTCAGCTTTCTCGTTCTTGTTCCAGCGGATGGCATATTGCTCTCTTCAATGTAGAAATTAATAAAGGTGGCGTGACATGAAACACCTGCTAGACATCTATCTAATTGCAAGCTAGGAAAATGAAACTGTAAGAAATTCCAGAAATGTGTGTCCTCAGATCCTTTGAGCATTGATTCTTTTAACAAAAGCGTGACCTGTGGTACGTTTAAACGCAATTCAAAACTGGCAATAGCAAAAACTAGGAAATTAACAAAGCAACAAATAACTCTTATGTATGCTATTAATAATAAACAAATAGCACATGGTATGAGTAGAACAATTGGAAACAGGTAATAGTTCTCTGTTCAGAAAATGTGGTTGGTTGGTATCTAATGTTGGGCAGTTGGCAATGAAGCCATTTTCTCTCATGCACTCCGATATTTTGATCAGAGGTTGGTACCTAATGTTGGGCAGTTGGCAATGAAGCCATTCTCTCTTATGCGCTCCAATATTTTGATCAGAGGTTGGTACCTAATGTTGGGCAGTTGGCAATGAAGTCATTCTCTCTCATGCACTCCAATATTTTGATGAGAGTTTGGTACCTAATGTTGGGCAGTTGGCAATGAAGTCATTCTCTCTCATGCACTCCAATATTATGATGAGAGGTTGGTATCTAATGTTGTGCAGTTGTCAATGAAGTCATTCTCTCTCATGCACTACAGTATTATGATGAGAGGTTGGTACCTAATGTTAGTCAGTTGGCAATGAAGTCATTCTCTCTCATGCACTCCAATATTATGATGAGAGGTTGGTATCTAATGTTGTGCAGTTGTCAATGAAGTCATTCTCTCTCATGCACTACAGTATTATGATGAGAGTTTGGTACCTAATGTTGGGCAGTTGGCAATGAAGTCATTCTCTCTCATGCACTCCAATATTATGATGAGAGGTTGGTATCTAATGTTGTGCAGTTGTCAATGAAGTCATTCTCTCTCATGCACTACAGTATTATGATGAGAGGTTGGTACCTAATGTTGGGCAGTTGGCAATGAAGTCATTCTCTCTCATGCACTCCAATATTATGATGAGAGGTTGGTACCTAATGTTGGGCAGTTGGCAATGAAGTTATTCTCTCTCTTGCACTCCAGTAGTTTGATCAGAGGTTGGTACCTAATGTTGGGCAGTTGGCAATGAAGTTATTCTCTCTCTTGCACTCCAGTAGTTTGATGAGAGTTTTGTGCTGATTGAGTACGTGGTTTCTCTCCATTTCTTGTTCAAGTACAGAGGAGATTCTGCTATGCCAATTCTGTGTTATGGCCTGTTAATAATCTAAAAACTGCTATGGAGGATTTTCTTGGCAGTGTAGTAATTCTAGTCGTGTTATTACATAGACTTTGCCATTATTTTCCTTTTGTTTGTAATACACATTCTTCTTTAATTTCTGTATTGTATGTTGCTGTAATTATTGTTTTGATAGAGTGATAAAATAGTCGACCAGATGACTTAGATGTAATTTTACCACCTTTCTTGACCAGAAAATCACATGTTTCATTACCTTATATTGTTTAAAAAATGTTTACTGAAACAAATAATGAACGTTGGCTAACCTGCATTATGTTGGCTGAATTGGAAGCAGGTGAAAAAATATTATTGGTCAGTTAAAAACAAATGACATCCCAATGTGCAAAATTGACTCTTCACTTTGCTATTGATATGATGATGTATTGCTAAGGTATTCAGAAGCAAAATGTTGTGAACAAGCCTTAGTAACAGCATCTTAACAATAATTCCATTCTGCCAGCAAAGCTTCACCTCAGAGGTTCATTCCCTTATTACAGTACTGAGCAACAGTCTCTTATCACAAATAAATTATACAGAGCAGTCGTTTTGTGGCCCAGCCATGATCGCAATTACTCGTGATTCACTTGAACTGCAGTGAACTTGGTATTTTCCACTAGTTCACTAGCGGTGAATGACCCACTCAAGACTACAAATTTCAACTGTCAGTTTCTGCTGTAAAGATCAGAGTTTGTTTATTGTGCATATCAAAAGTGAAAGCCTATTTAAACATCTGTATTGTGTGTGAATCACTTTACAGTACCCTTGTTATTAGTCCACTGAAATGTCTACCATAAAATTCACGCTTGAACAAAGAATATTTATGTACGAGGCTGTCTGAAACGTTTCCGTCCTAATAAAGATACAAGACATTTTTCAGATTTTTTTTTTTTTCAACATAGTCTCCTTGTAACTCTACACACTTCTCCCAGCGATACTCCCATCTCTGTAACCTGTCCAAATAGTACTCGGCATTTTTCTCTGCAAAATAATTGTTCACGAAGGTGATTGCCTCTTCATTTGATGGAAATCTCTGTCCTCTGAGTGCAATTTTCAGATGAGGGAACAAAAAGAAGTCGCTTGGGGCTAGATTTGGTGAGTAAGGTGGATGGTCAAGCAATTCAAACGTAATTCGTGGATTTTCGCCATTGCAACCGCTGAGGTGTGAGACGGTGCGTTGTCTTGTGAAACAGGATTTTCTTTTTCTGCAAATGTGGCCGTTTTTCCACAAGTTCTGCTTTCAGCTTGTCAAGTAATGATGCGTAGTATGCTCCTGTAATGGATTTTCCTTTTTGAAGATAATCGATTAAAATAACTCCATGACTATCCCAAAAAACAGTCGCCATCACTTTCCCAGCCGAAAAAACAGTTTTTGCTTTTTTTGGAGCCGGTTCCCCCTTTGCAGTCCCCTGTTTGGACTGTATTTTTGTTTCGGGCGTATAATAGTATATGCAAGTTTCATCTACAGTAATTAATCGGCGCCAAAACTCGGATTTATTCCGCCAAAACTGTGCCAACAGAGCATTGGAAATGTTCATTCGAACGCGTTTTTGGTCAAACGCGGCACCCAATGCGCGGACAGCTTTCTCATGTCTAAATGTTGATTTAATATGTGACAAACACGTTCTTTTGGCATGTTCATAGCCTCTGCTATCTCTCTCACTTTAATTCGGCAGTCGTCTAGCACCATTTGGTGAACTTTGGTGATGTTTTCGTTGGTAGCTGCAATTTTTGGATGTCCCGAACGTTCATCGTCTCCCAAGCCATAACGGCCACGTTTAAATTCACCTGCCCAAAATTTCACTGTGGTAAATGATGGTGCAGAGTCCCCATACACAGAATCCAACTCATCTTTGATTTGCGTAGGCATATTGCCTTTCGAACATAAATATTTAATGACAGCTCGATACTCGATTTTGTCCATTTTCATAAAAACACTCACATCACCTCACTCAAACGACTGTTACATAACAACTGAGCGTCCAAAATGGCTGAAACTTTGGTGAGTAACTGTCAACAGATGAACAACGAAATTCACTAGCTTTTATTTACGAGTGCTGGCATCTTCATGTTGAGGTCGGAAACCTTTCAGACCACCCTTGTATGATACATATGTACGTAAAAACCCAATCATGTACACAGGTGTGTACACATTTCCTGGCATTCCAGTTCCAATTAGAGATACTGTTAGATGTCTGGTTTATGACAACAGAATGCTAAACCTAAGAAGCAAAAAAGACATGTTCTAACAGAGGAAAAAATTGACAAAATTGATGCATCATTCAAATGCTCTCAGAAGAAGAGGCAGTGGGTGTTTCAAAAACCTCTGTTTGTACAGGTGGTAAACTTTTAATATTGAAACCCCACAGAGGCAAACAAGAATTGTTCAAGATGGACACCACTTATACTAAAGTTAGTACTATTATAAGGGTTGCTCTGAAAGTTTTGAGAATGAAACAAAATACATTTTAAAAACATACCTCTGATCATTGCATCCTATAGACCATCTCGTCCACATTTCAAAAGTTGAACACCATTCTTCTTTGGAGAGAATGCAAGTACATTCTTCATAAGCAGCTTCAAATCATTGACCTCACGTTTTTTCTTTTATTTTGGAGAATAGAAAACAGTCGCATGGGGCCAGTTCTGAACTGTAGAAAGCCTGGGGCAACTCTTAACTCCTGCAGAAATTGGCTTCTTTCTAGTGGAGTATGGACAGAGGTGGTGCAACAAAATTGTACGCAGACCAGTGTTAGGATGCTTTGTTCATTAACTAGTGACAGAGATTTTGTGCTGTACCATCTCAGTGATTTGTCCCTCACAATACGGCCACTAGTCGAGAACAACGAAGAGCATTTGTTTGTCTCATTTCCCTTGCAAGGAACACCCACACTGATGGCTATTGCAGTTTCATCATCTGTTACGATGTTTTTGGATCTTCCTCCATAAAATGTTTCTATCACTTCCTGGTGCTGGTGCATACTTGTCTGTTTCTGTTTCATTTGTGAGGTGGTGGGGAATCCAACGACTGCAGATCTTCCTGACGTACACAGTGTTCTCTGCTGCCGATCCAACATTCAGGGTTTTTTGAATCTGATAATTTATGCTTTCATCCATTGTTGCTGTAGCCGTCATCCCCTGTGTGGTCTTCATCTACGAGGGCATCTTCTAAACACTGTAAACCATTGATAAATTGCAAAGATTCCCAAATGTCTGATGCAGTCATTCTCTCTTTCCTAAACCGACTTGATAGCCAAAGAAAATCATAGCAGCACGGAAATGCTCTCGCTTGAGACCTATCGTAGCAAGACGTGCATGCACACAGAAGACCTACTCTGGCCTATTCTCAAAACTTTCAGAGTGACCCATGAGTATGTAACACAGGAGTTTTAGAACGGAAAACCCTCTGGTGTAGTAGACACACAATCTGGGATGGGCCATAAAACGACCGCTGCAACATTAAAACTTCTACAACCTTAAAGATTGTTAACAGCTTACACTTATATGAAGCTCTAACGAGCTTTCTGTTCCTGTGGAATGCTATTGACGTGCTTTCAGCTGTAATTACGATACACGCTAAACTACCAATTATAAGCTTTACACTCCATTAAGCAACACTTAACACTGAAGGAAAATGCTCAAACCAGAACATCACCCATCAGGGATTGTTCCATTTCTGTAAGCGTAGTGTACAAACGGCGTTTAATGTCTTCTGGAACAGCTGCTCGAGGGCTGTTGAGATCCATTTCGGGATTGGCACAGATGCGCAGAAGAGCTGCAAGCGATGAAGGTGTATGTTGCGACATTAGCAGACCTGGTACAATAACTGTTCCTGATAACGTCCATCCTAAGAAGATCTTTTCACATATTACCTGAAACAATGAAGAAAATACATAAGTGATCAGATTTCTCAACACAGTCTGGGCTCAAAGTTAACTTTTAGTTTCTCTACTGATACTGCAAATATACAAGACAGGTTTCTGACGAATTCTTTAACGTTATTAAAATAAAACGACGCTATTTCTCGCCTTTATTACAATACACTTTTCACATCTCTAGATTAACAACTATCTAGATCTTACAGACCTATGTTCCTATCTACTATCTAGCGAAACCACTGCCAAGGGAATGGGCTTGGAAGAATCCGTGGTATGACTTGCTTACCAGATTTCTTTCTGCGCTGTGAGTTTGTGGATATTGCTATTTAGTAAATCCTACTGCTCAGTGGTACCATTTAGTAGGTCAGTACATGGTATACCCTAAAATATTAAAGAGCATAAAGCTTTCAGTGAACGGTAATAATGCTGCATAGGCAAGCCAGGGACCAAAGGGGTAAGAGGACTAAAAACAAACAAGGAATGCTAGGAAACTAAAGTATTGAACAAGAAGTGGCATAACTTACGGCTAGGAATTATAGCTTTTAAAATCTTTGGAAATAGCAGGGAAAGGTTTTGGCAACTATGTAGGGAAGATAAGAGAGAAATGATGCAGGGAAACTACTGAGGCAAAGGGGGACTTTAGCGATAAAATTGAGGAGTAAAGTACAAATATATGACAACAGGGGCCAAAGGAGAGAGATCGATAGAATTACTTAGAACATATAGAAGAACAAAGATAAGGTACGATTCACTATACACAAGTAACCAGGGTGTTAAAGCGTATAGCATCCCGAAATCAAGCAACTCCATATACAGTAGTAACCAGTCATTCATTAAATATAAGCAAACAGATAGATCTGCAGTAACTGACCATTTCTGGAGCACATGCCACAATGTAAACAAATATAAAACTTAAAAAATCATGAGAAATGCCAAGGAGTTGTATGTATGAGAGAAACATGAAGATAATTATGAACTTTCACTTTCCTACGCGTGTGGATTTGTTCAAGCCTTCACTGCCAGAAGAACTTTCTCGAGCCATGAGGGTTTCAACCCTTGTCATCACCTAATGATGTAGGTAACAACCTGCAAAAGGGTGGTCTTTCAGTATGCCTATGCTTAGTGAAACCTTGCGAGTATTTAGTCTGACTCCAACCCTATTTTTACTTTCTCTACATGTACATAATATGTAGACAAAGTATTGCATTCCATCCAAAAATTCAATACAGAGATTTCACCTGAAAATACATGTTTTGTGATCTCTAAATACAAAAGAAAAAGTCTTTTTATAAAAAGGTCTGTGAACAGCATAATTCAAACACACAAACTCAGATAAACACAAACTTCGTATCTAAGTTTAAGTTCAGTATCTTTCAATAATGTAACCGAAGGTTTTCAAGAAAATTCCGCCACCCCAAATTATCTTTTACGTGGGATATTTTGCAAAACATTTGATTTTCTAAAAAATGGCTCTAGCATGGTAAATGTTAAGTGGTACATGAAAACGTACTGCACAAAAAATGTAGATCTCTTTAAAACACAATTTATTTCAAAATAAGTTTTTTGTGGCATCAGCATTGTTCATTACTTAGTCTTACTTTTAAAGTCCTGTCAATTTTCAGTTGTTTCCCGCAATGTGGAAAGGGCATGGAAACAGTAAGGCCAGCATATAGCGTGCAGTTGTTAAACATTTGACTATCGCTGTTCTATAACGAAATGTGTAATGTAGCTATTTCAGTTGTTTCTCGCGATGTCATGGAAACAGTAAGTCAGCATATAGCGTCCAGTTGTTAAACATTTGACTATCGCTGTTCTCTTTGTATCTATAACGAAATGTGTAATGTAGCTGTTTCAGTTGTTTCTCGCGATGTCATGGAAACAGCATATAGCGTGCAGTTGTTAAACATTTGACTATCGCTGTTCTATAACGAAATGTGTAATGTAGCTGTTTCAGTTGTTTCTCGCGATGTCATGGAAACAGCAAGGCAGCATATAGCGTTCAGTTGTTAAACATTTGACTATCGCTGTTCTATAACGAAATGTGTAATGTAGCTGTTTCACTTGTTTCTCGCGATGTCATGGAAACAGCATATAGTGTGCAGTTGTTAAACATTTGACTATCGCTGTTCTCTATAACGAAATGTGTAATGTAGCTGTTTCAGTTGTTTCTCGCGATGTCATGGAAACAGCATATAGCGTGCAGTTGTTAAACATTTGACTATCGCTGTTCTATAACGAAATGTGTAATGTAGCTGTTTCTGTAAAGGTTTATCTCGATTAACAATAACAAATAATATGATTCGTATCCCTAGTAATAGAAGATAGAAAAAGTCGTGTGATTGTAACACATCACATTTGTTGGCAGTTTCCCTGTATAAAGATTTGTCCTGTTACCTGAAAGTTATTGTTGGTGACTGGTGAATCACAGCGAGAAGTAACAGGATTACATCTTGAGCGACAGTCAAAGAAGTCGCAGTCTTCATGCTGAGTACAATGGCTGCCATCTGCTGTTAGACGTCCAACAACAGTTCTCGGAAGGACAGAGTCGAGATCTAGGAACTTAAGGCGTTGTCCACCTTTCATGAGCCCAAAATGAGTCATTTTCACATCGCAGAGATGGAACGGTTCCGGCATGTTTGTGTCTAACTCTTCCAGTAGATCCAACATTAGAATAGCAAGTTTCAGCCTATTGGCCCACTCTTCCCGTCCTTGACTGAGGGACATCATGTGCGATGGCACTTCAACAGGGTCCACGTATTCTACTGCAAAATAAGATCCGCACGTACCAAGAAGCTGAGGAAATATCTCTCGGTCTATGTAAAGGACGGAACACAAGTATTCATTATCTTGCAAGAGCAACCACAGATTCTGCATTTCAATACGTCGTTCTAGTGATTGCTCCTTCGCTCTAGTAAACCCTAGACGACCAAGTCTCTTGAGCTGCTCATATGAGAGCGTCAGATTTAATCTGGAAATTACAATATTGCGTATCATTGTCTCAAATTCTTCCTCTGATGGATATTGTCTATTGCCTTGTTCATCGATCCAATAAACCGGATCAGTGTTATCTTTGTTTGCTTTCTGAGAACCTTTGAAGACCATGCGCGTGCCTTCCCATTCTGCAGAGAACACGGCTTCTTTACCTGCATGGAATGCATGACATGTCAGTGAATGTATCTGCTTTTCTTCACATAACGGCTTGCAGAGGCTTCCTATTACTTCACCCCTTCGATAATGACGGCACTGCAACAGAAGAATAAGAACAATAGTTCAGCTTTCCTCCACTATTAGAGTCTACATTTATCCCTGAGAGTAAACAATGAAGTGTAATCATAATACTGAATGAATCACTTATTAATTGCTAGGACTAGCTGCTACTCCCATCATCAGCCAAGGACAGACTGGAGTCAGGATGTGTGGCCAGTGAGGTAAATCTTAATAAACCTATGAGCTGTCTCTTGGCAGGATATCAAAGTTCATTTGAGCCTGTATTTGGTATTGTAAATTCCTTCCCATGTCATGAACTCAACAGAAAAATAACCAAATTCCAGATATAGAAGTACCTGAGGAACCAGCAGCCTCTCTACATCAAGTCCACGCTTGCCTAGACAAAAAGTCTTCAGGGATTACAACATGTTGTGAGCTGCCATGTGCAAGACTTTGTCATATAAATAGGTTGTCCTTCAGTTGGTTGGTTGAAGAGAAAGGAGCTCTTGGCTGACATAAATTGCTGAAATGCAGAGATGTAAACAGATATTTATGGATATTTCCTTCTGCAAACTTCTCACAAAGCTATTGCAGCTATCTATAAGTGACCATACTTGCAAAACGAGGAGGTGGTTGTTAAGGTGATGTACTTAATCAGCAAGTTATCTGAGCGACTAGAGCAAGAGAAGACGAGTCCTGTGTTCAACACTCCAGTGAAAGACTGAAGAGATAAGGCAAGTCCTGTGTTTAACACTCCAGTGAAAGACTGGAAGAGCTAAGATAAGTCCTATGTTTAACACTATGGTAAGTGACTGGGAGAGAGAAGATAAGTCCTGTGTTTAACACTATGGTGAGTGACTGCAAGAGAGAAGATAAGTCCTGTGTTTAACACTATGGTCAGTGACTGGGAGAGAGAAGATAACTCCTGTGTTTAAACACTATAGTGAGTGAGTGACTGGAAGAGACAAGATAAGTCCTGTGTTTAACACTACGGTGAGTGCTTGGAAGAGAGAAGATAAGTCCTGTGTTTAACACTATGGTGAGTGACTGGTAGAGAGAAGATACGTCCTGTGTTGAACACTAGAGTGAGTACTTGGAAGAGAGAGGATAAGTCCTGTGTTTAACACTCCAGTGAGTGACTGGAAGGAAGAAGGGACTTCTTTATGCATGATTCACTATGCCATTATGTGCCCAAAGAAAAGAAAACTTGATACAAAAAACTGGACGGTCATAACGTAGTTAGCATCACAAAGCATAAAGAATCTACACTCAAAGACAAAATTCTTGAGAAACAGAAATCTTGTATTTAGCTAATCGGTTGTATGAATGCAACCAAGTAACATTTCCAGACAGTTACACGTCATTTATGGACCCACACAACATAAACCTGGATGTTAAATTGCTGAAACACTCAAATAACTCTACAGCACTCAGGACATGGGAAAGAATTTACATTACCAATTACAGTGATAGAGCTCTGAAATCCTGCCAAGAGATTTTGTTTTATTCTAACAAATCTGTAAACTTACAATCTGTTCAATAATTGAATGACAACATTGCAAGTTATTGTTACAAACTATGGCCCTGTCCATATGTTTGCTTATAGTTTTTGTCAAAATGTATAAAGCGGTTCCAAAACCTGTAGTCGGTTGGTGGTGTTGTCTCGTAGATTTATTGCCAGTGTATTGGGTAGGAGAGACTATATGCTGTTGGAAGTTTTTGATTGAAAACACTCTAGTGCCTCGATGCTTGCTGTGCCCCATACTGGTTTAAGGATAGTTCTGTAGATGGCACTGACAGTTGTAATTAACGTCCAAGAATCCAGTGCATTTTGCTCTATTTTAAATTTAATTGTTTGCATTTGGTCCATGTTTTTTTCCAAGTAAGCCACATACCCAGATACTTCATGTCTTGCTTTTCAACAATGGTCTGATTATTCAGAGTAACAGGCGAACAGGAAGGAGCTTTTTCTGAAAGTAAATGTCATATGGTGACTTTTGGTTTCATTTATTTTAACTTTCCACTTTTTAAGCCAGATTCCTATATTAAATAAATGGTCTTGTACACGCGCCGATATAATGAACTGCATGTTAAGTTGATAAGAGCTCTACCCCACCTCTTACTTAGTTCTGCAAACCAAGTTGATTGGCGGCTTTTGCAGTGGTACATGTGCACCATAGACTAGGATCCAAGGGTAAGTTGACATTATCTCAAAAGAAGTTGAGGATGTCTTCTGTTTTACCAAGTCGCTTGGAGGATTTCATGACATGTTATCATATCAGCACTGTAATTCAGACAGAAGATCGGTGTTCAAATCCTGACTATGGCATTGAATGTTTGATTCTGATTTTACCTTTCCATTTGGAATTAGTATTATCTTAAACAAATTTTATTATCACAGTTTTGCAAGAAGAGGAATATAAAGAAGGTTGCCAATCCTTTTTGAGCAATACAAAAATGCTACATTTTGTGACCTTTTGGTAATGCTTTTTTGTTTTATGTGGTTCATTTCATATTGCTCAGTTCCTTACCATACTTGTTTGTGATATTTTATAATTCAAAGTCAATATGTCTGTTGCTCTTATTGCTTTGCAAACAATCATTATTAGTAGAAGGTAATAATAATAATAATAATAATCCCATAATACCCTAATGTATTAAATAGCTTATTCAAAGTAAAATATTTTTTTTATCTCTCCTGATAACTTAATTTATTAAGCTATTTTCTTCACATGTCGTAGTGCCATATGGACTGCATTATGCATTTATAATTAAATATGGCACCTGTATTGGGTGTCCAGTAACCACATTCGTCATATTTCTTCCACCAGTTTGACGCTGTTCTTGGAGTACCCCATAGGGACCCTTGCTGTGCTATAATAGGGGCAATAATTCTTGGTTTGTTATCCGTATACTTTGTTCCTTTCAAATGACATATATAATAAAGAGGAGATTGTTTAGAAGCCAATTTCGTTCATTTCACTTTATGATTTGCATGTACTTAATTTTAACTTGTAATTTTATAAGATTCATATTATGGCTTGTAAGCTCAACAAGACAAAAATAAATATCTATCTATTACACAATGCTTGTGTTACTTATTCCCCAGGTTTCCTTTGCTCCTGAGGAGGAAATCCACTGCTGTTCATTGGTTAGGATTTGAGTGCCAGACTTTCTGACATCAAGCCAATAAGAGACGGACAGATATGGCAAGTACCTTGCAGCCATTAATGTAAAATGCTTCTGTTTTCCACCCCTTTCATTGCTAGATGTGGAACAGAACTGATAAGGGGATTCTGCCAAAATTAAATACAGAAAAACACTATAGGAAACGTAAAGCATCTGCAATTTTTTTGCACTGGACTGTACAAGTTGGGAAGCCTGCCAAGAGATAATTCAGATAGCTCCTCATTGTCCACAGCAAGCAAGGTCCCACATCCAGTCTGTACCCAGCTGTTCAAACTCAATGAAGTTGAGATTGCGTACAGTATTAGTCTAACTTTTATTGAATACCAACAAAAGAGAAATAAACAAGTCTGTGTTGTAATTTAAATCTGTAAGAAAGCAAAACTACGTTGCATGTCTCTCTGTGAGTCATGCTCCAGCTTTGTTAAGCTGCACTGCCAAAATTATACTTGTAACTACCAGAAAAGGGGTGTTCAAACTGTGGACTGTTACTCTTGAGGCACACAACAACTACCCGGCATTGCATTCTATAAGTATGGGGTTCAAAATAAGGATAAGTACTTGCACCTAAACCATAAATGTCCAAGTTTGTCCACATTGGTCAAATAGTGACAATTTGTACATAATAGGTCGATGCATTGCTTTTATCTATAAGGGGTTAAAAACAAACTAAGGGTAGCTTTTAAAATTTTTGAATACTGTATATTTCAAAACAGGGATAAGGTGGTTTTCGAAGTTGTAATGTAACTTATGATTTTTGCCAACTCCCATTTATAATTGTGTAATATTTTGACCATAAACAGTGCAGATTTGTACATAAAGGGTTAAAATATGGTAGGGGTAGCTTTAAGCATACAAAGTTGTTCCATCTAATTAATATGCCACCATAAATGTTGTGACAAGTAGGCACTGTCTGCACAAACACTTAGCAAGCAAGCCATTAAACATCCACTCACCCTAGTACTGTTCAGGTTTCATGCACAATCCCAGCAATTAACATTGACATGCTTGCATGCAGGCGATCTAACTGGGGTGCTATGCAGGACCCAACAAACTACATGACTAACACGTAGAACAGTTTTTAATGGGTATTCTGTGATTAAGCAGTGAGCCCCAAATATCCCCCGCCATTGCACACTGGCTGAGGGTCGAATGCAATAATATGCTTTACACCCCCACAGGGAGAAAAAAATAAACCAAGCCAAACAATGTAGATTTGCACATTAGAGGTTGCAAATAGGGATTCAATGTTTAAGGGTGCTTATCATTTTGGTAGTTTCTAGAATCCAAATTTACCGAGTTTTTTTCAAAATCATATAAAAAATACTACTAAATAACTCAATTTTAAAATATTAATATTTTGAACTAGATCAAAATAGTGACATTGAGAAATGAGTGAAGTCCCAGTGACAGTTGAAGCACATCAAAACAGTCACTTTGGTTTTATGCCTCGAGAAGTTGCTCCCACCATCTGTTTTGCTATGGTGGGGAGTAACTTGCAATGGTTTACATTTTTATGAAGAGAATGTCAGCAAAAGTGTACAAAGAAACAGTGCCTGTTCAGCAGCTTATTACAGAATTGTTTTATGGATCAAATTGGACATTTCAACAGCACTCAGTCCCTGCCACAATGTTCCTGACTTCATTTCATATGAAGAATGGCCTCCTGCGAGTCGTGATTTAAATCCCCGGGGTTACAGAGAAGAATGTCTAACAGGAACATCACAAGCAAAGGCAGTTTCTTTCGAGGCTATTCGTTCCACCTGGCCAGCAAGACTGAGACCTGATGTATATAATTCTGGTAACCATGTACTTCATTTTGCATTAAACATTTGAGCTAAAAATGTTTTTTAAAGTATAGTTTTCCATGTTAAAATTTGCCCCTACTAGGTATGTATGAGACGCACAGTTTTCTTTAGCAAGTTATGTTGTACATGTCCTGAAAATTTCAGCCTGATTCATCAATATTAGACCTCAGGCTGTGTGAAGAAAAAGCGTCTGGAGTTTGGGAACACAGAGATATCAGGAGTGTAGCCAGAAAAATATTAAGGGGGGAGTTTATCTATGGGGATCCATTTTTTAAACAATTTGCATCAATTCAAACATTAGTATGAATTAATCCATCCTGAGTTGAATATTTAAATAAATTGATTTTATGTTTACAGATTAAGGTGCAGAATTGAAATTAAAATTAGGGTCGAATGGTTTGCAAGAGGTAAATGTGTTGTGACCGCTGCAGGCCATTTTATTTCAAAAATAGGGTTTGTAGTTGTGTTGTAAACTGGCCTTCATTTGGAAACCACTCAAATTTAGCAGCAGAACAAAAACATGCTCTTAACATGGTAGTACCCACACCATCTAGTACAATTTCTGTTGCTGTCATCTTTGGTAATTATATCCGAGACATGCGGTGTAAATGTAATGCTATCAGTTATACAATTAGGAAGTGTCTTGTTCCCGTCAACCTAGAACAAGGCTATTAGTTTAACAAAGCTATTTTTGGTATTAATTTTTACATTTATTTTAGCAAAGGGGGTTCCAACTCCCAAAACCCCTCCCTGCTCTTCACTTATCAATTTGGATTACAGCAATTTCCAGACGCATTTCAAACGTAATGTCTACTGGGTGTATTACAGACATGTTCAAGATACTGTTTCTTTCAAAAACACTTTTTCTGAAAAAATAAATTTTTTTGCCATTTTGGCACCTTAAAGTTAGGTAAGAGAAGCTCATTATGCTAATTAAATATTTTGGTGCATATTTTCAACTTTTTACTGCATAAATGCATGCATGTATTCCCGATTTTGAGTGCACATAAGTTTGCCTTCACTGTCATATGGAGTGTGATCATGCACAAATTGAGAAACAAAAGAAAAAGACAGAATATCCAATTTCACATCCTTGCGACTGGTTTCAACTTGTTGAAACCGAAGAAATGCGAACATATTAGTTATGAATACATTAATGGATTTTGATTCTGAGGAAAGAAGACTCAAGTGGCAGCAGATAAAAACTTCTGATACACAAAAAAACCCTGGAGAAATGTTGCTCAGTTTTGATGAAAATGACACCTTCAAATCGGTCAATTTTGAGAAGAGTGGTGTCAAAGAAATATTACAAACTTTTCAAGTTATCAACGCTGCTACAGAGAAGACATGGTGAACTAATTAAAAAATTGAACATGAACATCTAAGCCTTTGCAGCTACCTCTAAACTTGTTTTGTTATAAAGCTTTACACTGCTTATTTTCATGCAATTTTCATTAGTCAGCAGTAAGGGAATTAGAATCAATAATATTTGCAGCCACAAACACATTTTAACCTGAAAGTTATTGTGTTCACTCACCAGATTACTAACGTGATGCCACGTTTCTAGATTTGTACACATGATACCCCAGTGTATCAAATAATACACTATTGTTAGAAGCAACAGTACAACTGTGCCAACTACATAACGCCGATTATAAAGAATTCCTGGCAATCTCCTTAAATGTAGCATTGCTGCTTAATTTATCTGCTGGTCATAACATTATAAACACTTTATGTGCACGAACATCTCGAACTGGTGTTTTTGCATTTCATTTCGTATAGCATACGTAACGTCTAAAAGGAGTTACGAGTATGACATTTCTCAATGCTTTCGTTTAACTGCATACAACAGAACTGTTTACGTTTTAAAACTAATAAGATGAATAATACATGGTTCAAATTTGTGTTCTGTAAGCCCAGCAATGGTGTACCTAATCTTTCAATCACTTCTTAATTAAAGGTTAGGAAACATTTTCCCATGCATGTAAACAAATGCCATTTATAGCATTTCTAAAAGTTTTTCATAGATGGAGCGCAAGAAAATGTTTCTTGTCAACTTCAGCACTGTATAAGACATAGTTCAAATGCATGAACCAGCTATACTCCACTATTTACAGTAAGAATGGTACTGGTATTTCAAAAATAGTCATACATTAGTAGTTATCATTAAATTGGACAAAATGCCATTACGAAAACGTAATGAACAGCTCAGTGAATGCTGACTCTTGACTTTACAAAGACGTGTGTTTTGAATTAGTTCAGTGTTTGTCCACGGCGCATCAGCAAGTAAACCACAGGTCACCGACAAAGTAAACTTTGTGAGGTTACGCCCACCTACACATTGTCATACACGAGTTTAGCAAGCAGAGGTTCAATGTACTGACATTTGTCACCTTGTCGACAATCGCACTGAATACAACACAATAAATCTGTGCCGACGTGATGACATTTAATAAATATCGCTGTTGGTGCACGCAGTCATTACAATAGTTTTCCCGCTTAGCGGCGGGTGCATCGAGTAACGACCTTGAATCGTCCTTGCGAGGGAGCCAGGAGCGGCGGGAGCCTCGGACCTGTCTTAAGAGGGAACAACTTCATTAATATCCAAAGTGAGGTTCATTCACTTCACCAGAAGTGGAATTCCTTTACAAAGTTCAAGTTTGTTCAAGATAACCGGACAGCAAACTGTCAGGTTTGTACATAGATGTGATTATTAGCACCACGACTTCAAAATAAATGTAGTCACGTAGTCCACATACCAGTTGGGTGAAATACATTTTTTCCTCTGTCAAGGATATGCAAGGAGCAATTGCTTGTTATTTCTGTTGAACTAAGAGCATACAATCACTATTTCACCTCCGCCTAGACGAGAATACTTAAAGAATGGTCAAACCATTGCAATGTTTATTTTCAGTGTTGCTTTAGTCAAGCCGTTTTCATTATACGCGTTTAAGATGCAGATTATTCACCAAAGAAAAATTTCCCTGTGCTAATAACATTCAATTTTGTTTTATTTATCAGTAATAATGATAGAAATTAAACGGTTATCTAAAGGAAATTACATACTCCAATAATTAAAGCATGTCGCTGTAGTTTGCAAATGCGTTAGTTGGCATATTTGCGCTGAAATGCATGGTCAAATGTATTTAATATTATTTTGCTCTAAGAGAACTTTTAGCATTTAATAGCTTAACATATGCTGTGTATGTGGTTTCGTAAGTTTGGTTAGATAGTCGCGCTGCCAAAATTTTATGAACATAGTGGTATACTATTGCTAAGAGCATACGACTTAGGCGATTCGCGCTGTCACTGCCAAGGCTTGCTATGTATACCGAGGTACTCCCTTTCGGGGGTTGGGCATTTTACCGTGACAACAATCACGCAAACGAGATTTGGTTCTTGTAAGGGTTTTGAACATTATCTACTGCCGAGCTCATCTTAGTGGCAGGCTCTTTGTCTACTCATTCCTGGTGTGTTACCTTCACATGACTTTTCTCTACCCACTATCGTTTATTTTTATATAGCTTCTACAAGGTTTTCTTAAGAAAGCGTATTTACCGATCTACAACATATTAATCGAGATAAACCTTTGAGAATAATTACACGAACAAAACGAATCGATAGTCAAATATTTAAAATCGTGCTGCTATATGCTGGGCTTCAAATGACAAGACCTCGCAAGAAAACAAGCAACAGCGACAGCAGTTTAAAAAGTCTGATATGGCTTTCTGTACTGACTCTTCTTCCATATTAACTTTCATTGCACATTTCGTTTTATGTATAAGAAGGGTGCAGTAGGCTAAATCGATTTTAAGGACAATAAAGTGTTTACGTTGAATTTTCTAGGAAAACCTACTCATTCTAAGTGGTTTTTCTGTGGTTGGTAAATTTACTATAAAAAACGTAGATATCGTTAAAGCACACAATTTATGTCAAATAACATGTTTTTTTTTTAAATTTATTTGTTCATGGTCGCTTAAACAGTACGGTCATAGCGCGACCAACATTTTGTGGTATTAGCCATTTTTTACTTTCTCTACTACGTATAGTAAGTAGGGGAAGTATTGTATTCCACCCAAAAATTCGATACCGAGATTTCACCGGAAATATATGTTTTGAGACCCCCTGAATCCAAAAAAAACATTTTTGGAAACATGTCCGTGTGTGTGTGTGTGTGTGTGTGTGTGTGTGTGTGTGTGTGAACAGCATAACTCGGAAACGAACAGTCGGATAAACACCAAACTTGGTATTTAGGTTCAGTATCTTCCAGAGATGCGACACGAAGGTTTTCAAGAAAATTCCCCCAGCACTGATTACCGTTTACATGGAACATTTTTCGAAAATTTTAATTTTCTCAAAAATGGCTCTAACGATTTTGATTAAAATATCATATGTTTAAGATATTTTTATGACAAATGAAATCTATATCTCGAATTTTCTGGGAATGTCTCCAAAAGTATTCTTCATTGTGAACGACCTTTCCATAACTGGTAAACCATAAGAGATAGAGAAAACTTTACTACACAAAAAATGTAGATCGCGTTGAAATACACAATTTATGTTATATACATTTTTTTTTGTTGAGTGAACTATTTTCGAGATATTGCTTGTTATTCCCTTAAATTTTCCAATACTTACACTGTTTCTCAAATTCGTTATTCATTTTTTTTGTCCTGGTAATGCAAAGAGAATGGAATACGCCACATAGCAACCAGCTCTTAAAACATTTGACTATCGCTTAAAACCTACCAATTCCCCTTGCATCTAAAAGAAAATTAGCAATCTCGATATCTCGATTAACATGAAGCATATGGAAAATAAACGTTTGTAAAAATAGTTTGTACAAGAGTAGAGAAAGTCTTGTGCGTGTAACACATTCAGATTTTTGAAGTATTGCTCGTTTTTGGTTTGAATTTTCAAACCGTGGTCATCATTGCAAAGCCATCACATAGTCTGCCGTAAATGTATAATGTTCCTATTTCTGCAAATTCTTTTCTCGATTGAAAAGAATATGCTAGGAGAGTGGCTAGAAAATGACACGTTTTCTCTCTCTATTACTTACCTTTAGTAAGAGGGCAAGTATTGCATTTCATTCAAAAATTCGATACCGAGATTTCACTGGAAATACATGTTTTGAGGCTCCCTGAATAAAAACGTCTAGTTTGCTGTATTCACATTATTTTCTCTACTCACTTTTCTACAAAAGCTTATTATTCTATCTACTTTTTATTAATGCAGATAAAGTTTCATTAGACATTTAGTCGCACGATACACTGGGTAAAGCGATAGTCAGCTTTTGAAAAACGCGTCGCTATGTGATGGGTTTTAAATTCCATGCGCCTTACATGGTCACGAGAAAAAAATCTGGTGCTACATTCACATAACTTTCTCTATCTTTATTAGTGGGTATACAGTCTATTCTTGCTAAAGCTTGTTTTTCTGTCTACTTCATTTTAATCCAAATAAACCTTTACGGAAACAGCTACATTACACATTTCGTTATAGAGAACAGCGATAGTCAAATGTTTAACAACTGGACGCTATATGCTGTTTCCATGACATCGCGAGAAACAACTGAAACAGCTACATTACACATTTCGTTATAGATACAAAGAGAAGAGCGATAGTCAAATGTTTAACAACTGAACGCTATATGCTGACTTACTGTTTCCATGACATCGCGAGAAACAAGCGAAACAGCTGCATTACACATTTCGTTATAGATACAAAGATAACAGCGATAGTCAAATGTTTAACAACTGGACACTATATGCTGCCATGCTGTTTCCATGACATCGCGAGGAACAAGTGAATATCGATGGGACTTGAAAAAGTAATTAACAATTCGAAGCTTTAATAACGAATATCTCGGAAACGGCATATGCCACAGAAAAAAAGTTTATTTTAATTAAAATGTGTGTTTTAAAGAGATTTATATTTTTTTTTGTGTGGTACATTCTGTTCTATCTCTTAACGTTTACCTGTTACACAAGATTATACAAAATTTCTTCCGAATGAAGAGTTCCTCACAGGCTATTCCCAGAAAATTAAAGATAATACATTTTATTTGTCATGTGAATCTGTTTGAATTGCGGTATCTAATCAAAATTGTTAAAGCCATTTGTAGAAAACCAAAAATTTCAACAACAAAAATTTATATTCCATGTAAATTGCGGCGGAGGATTTTTTTTTTGAAAATCTTCGTGTCGTACTTTTTGAAGATACTGAACCTAAGTACCAAGTTTGGCATTCATCCGACTGTTCGTTTTTAGTTATGCTGTTCACAGACACACACGCGGACCTTTTTACTTTCTCTACTACGTATAGTAAGTAGGGGAAGTATTGTATTCCACCCAAAAATTCGATACCGAGATTTCACCGGAAATACATGTTTTTAGACTCCCTGAATCCAAAAAAAGCATTTTTGGAAACATGTCCGTGTGTGTGTCTGTGAACAGCATAACTCAGAAACGAACAGTCCGATAAACACCAAACTTGGTATTTAGGTTCAGTATCTTCCAGAGATGCGCCACGAAGGTTTTCAAGAAAATCCCCCACCCCAGATTACCCTTTACATGGAACATTTTTCGAAAACTTTAATTTTCTTAAAAATGGCTCTAACGATTTTGATTAAAGTATCATACGTTTAAGATATTTTCATGACAAATGAAATATATATCTTGAATTTTCTGGGAATGTCTCCAAAAGTATTCTTCATTGTGAATGACTTTTGCATAACTGGTAAACAATAAGAGATAGACAAAATTTTACTACACAAAAAATGTAGATCGCGTTAGAATACACAATTTATGTCATATACATTTGTTTTGTTGAGTGAACCATTTTTGAGATATTGCTTGTTATTCCCTTAAATTTTCCAATACTTATACTTTTTCTCAAATTCGTTATTCATTTTTTATGTCCTGGTAACACAAAGAGAATGGAATATTCCACATAGGAACCAGCTCTTAAAACATTTGACTATCGCTTTAAGCCTACCATATTCCCCTTGCATCTACAAGAAAATTAGCAGTAAGATTAACATCTCGATTAACATGAAGTAGATGGAGAATAAGCGTTTGTAAAAATAGTTTGTACAAGAGTAGAGAAAGTCATGTGAGTGTAACACCAGATTTTTTATCTTGGTGTCGCGTCCTGAAGTTGCTGAACTTAAATACAAAGTTTGGTATTAATCCGGCAGTTCGTTCACACCACAAACATCTGAAACTGCTTTAATTTAAGGTCGGGGTCTTCAAACGTGAAATCTCGATAGAAATGTAATATACTTGCTCTATCCATCATATACAAAGTATTAACATGATTGTCGCACGCTTCCTGGGATCTTAGCGCTAATTTCCAGAGTTGGAACCTGCGGTCGCAAAACAAATGAGCACGTTGCTATGACAACCGGTTAGACCTGTCAAGGACTCGCTCGTTTGATATCGTACGAGATTCGCTCATTTCTTCGAGCAACGAGTACATCAAACTTCTCTTCATATGCCCTCTCGTTCGGCAGGTCACATTATGGCCTTGTTGTCAGGCGTATTGCTTTAGTGTGTTAAGACAAATTAATGACGTTTCCCCCCCCCCCCCCGGCATAAAAATCCTTAGCATGGCTTCCTTCGGGAGGGAAGTAAAGCCGGTGGTCCCGTGTCCTAGATTTACGGCACGTAAAAGAACCTCAAGCCTGATAAAAGAGGCCTTTGAGCAAAATGTCCGGTATTTCACGTCCAACATAGAATGGAACACTAAGAAGCCATAGTACTTAAAGAGCGTCGTAAATTAAAAAAAAATTCTGATGTGTTACACTCACATGACTTTCTCTACTCTTGTACAAACGCTTATTCTCCATCTACTTCATGTTAATCGAGATAAACATTTGCAGACTCTATCTTATTGCTAATTTTCTTGTAGATGTAAGGGGAATATATATTTACAAGGACAATATACAAATACAGTAGCCTTTAAGCACATACATCTCTCTTAATAGCTGGTTGCTAGGTGCAGCACCATTCCCTTTGCCACAGATTAATACTCTTTGCATATCCAAGACAAAAAAATTAATAACGAATTCCCATTTTAGAAAATAAGTATTGAAAAATTTAAGGGAATAACAAGCAATATCTCGAAAATGGTTCACTCAACAACAAAAATGTATATGACATAAATTGTGTATTTTAACACGATCTACATTTTTTGTGTAGTAAAATTTTGTCTCTCTCTTATGGTTTACCAGTTATGCAAAAGTCGTTCACAATGAAGAATACTTTTGGAGACATTCCCAGAAAATTCGAGATATACATTTTATTTGTTATGAAAATATCTTAAACATATGATATTTTAATCAAATCGTTAAGAGCCATTTTTGAGAAAATTAAAATTTTCGAAAAATGTTCCATGTAAAGGGTAGTCTGGTGTGGGGGGATTTTCTTGAAAACCTTTGTGTCGCATCTCTGGAAGATGCTGAACCTAAATACCAAGTTTGGTGTTTATCCGAATGTTCGTTTCTGAGTTATGCTATTCACAGACACACACACGGACATGTATCCAAAAATGCTTTTTTTTTTTTTTTTGGATTCAGGAGGTCTCAAAACATGTATTTACGGTGAAATCTCGGTATCAAATTTTTGGGTGGAATACAACACTTCCGCTACTTACTATACGTAGTAGAGAAAGTAAAAGCAATACGCTCAGTATTTTATTTATTGGTTCATTTATTTATAGACGATCTTTAACTACTGTGGTCCTTGACGTCCCATTCTATATTGGGCGTGAAACACCGGTAATTTTGCTCAGAGGCCTCTTTTATCAGGCTTGAGGTGCTTTTACGTGCCGTAAATCTACGACACGGGACCACCGCCTTTGCTTCCCTCCCGAAGGAAGCCATGCTAAGACTATTTACGCCCGAAAAGGACCATCGCCCTCCGTGGAGTTTGAACCCGCGACCTCGGGAACTAGAGGCTAACATGGTGCCCCTAGAGAACAAACTTAGTATATAACTTCAGCCTCTTCTAAGGATACGACACGAAGACTTTGAAAAGAATTCCCCCGACCCAAACAACGGTTGACATGTTAAACATCCCGATGTTTTTAACTTCTCTAATATGGCTAAAACAATTTTGATTAGAATACCATATATTCAGAATGTTTGTAACTTAATGAGATGACGATCTTAATGAGGCGATGCACGCATGCTCCAAGGCCTCATATTTTAGGCATTATTCGTATGAAACGGACCACGTTGAACAAGGATACATACCTATGCAGAGGG
Organism: Deroplatys truncata; assembly: GCA_030765065.1. Classification (NCBI taxonomy): domain Eukaryota; kingdom Metazoa; phylum Arthropoda; class Insecta; order Mantodea; family Mantidae; genus Deroplatys; species Deroplatys truncata. The sequence goes on along the minus strand of CM060989.1, from coordinate 129,580,694 downwards.
TCTTGTGTAAGACCCATTATGTCTGCGCAGAATGTTGTGGCCTGTAAGATAGTCCACAACCCTGGCCAAGTTCAGGAGAAACTCACTTCCTGGTCAGACCGGCAGTGGCTCGCTTACTGCAGAGCCCTCGTCGTCAGCTGGGTTATCTCATACTTGAGGTTACTAGCCCACACTCCACAGAATGTTGTGGCCTGTAAGATAGCCCACAACTCTGGCCAAGTTCAGGAGAAACTCACTTCCTGGTCAGGCCGGCAGTGGCTCGCTTACTGCAGAGCCCTCGTCGTCAGCTGGGTTATCTCATACTTGTGGTTACTAGCCCACACTCCACAGAATGTTGTGGCCTGTAAGATAGTCCACAACCCTGGCCAAGTTCAGGAGAAACTCACTTCCTGGTCAGGCCGGCAGTGGCTCGCTTACTGCAGAGCCCTCGTCGTCAGCTGGGTTATGTCATACTTGAGGTTACTAGCCCACACTCCACAGAATGTTGTGGCCAGTAAGATAGCCCAACACTCTGGCCAAGTTCAAGAGAAACTCACTTCCTGGTCAGACCGGCAGTGGCTCGCTTACTGCAGAGCCCTCGTCGTCAGCTGGGTTATCTCATACTTGAGGTTACTAGCCCACACTCCACAGAATGTTGTGGCCTGTAAGATAGCCCACAACTCTGGCCAAGTTCAGGAGAAATTCACTTCCTGGCCCCTCAGGGGCTCACCTTATGTGAGTACGGGTTTTTGGCGCACCCGGGGGTTCCCGAGCCAATCATCGCCACATTCATCCCCTCACCCCCATCCGGTCGCGGTGGGTTCTTCAAGTGACCGGTGGACCCAAGGTAGGCTCTCGTGCGTTCTTTACATTCCATTCATACCGCACCTCACCGTCGTTTCTTTCTTCCCTTATCACTTTCCGGCCATTTCGCACCACGACATTCGCATATCTCTCTTTTTCTTCCCCGCCGGCCTACCTTGCGTGCGAAACGCCCACACAGTTTTAGTTTCTTTTATCTTTTTATTTAAATCCTCCGTGGACACAGCCTGACGGATACCCGCGCACCGCGTGCGCAGCTGGGTGAGTGGGTAATGGCGTCATCCCCACCACCCGGGGTCGTCATGTAGGGTTGGTGTTCGTATCCGCTGTTCAACTGCAGTCCCGCGGGGGGGCCATTGCATGAGCTGCTGGCTTCCGACGGCGATTGGGTCCCTCTGTCTATGTTCTGGGAGGTGTGACCCTGGGGTGAGCTAGGTATAGATAGGCCACTCACCCAAGCCGGGGTAACGCCCGGGAAGTCAGAGCCCGAGGTCGGAGACGGTTGCAATGGTGGAGGATTTTTTTCGCTATGGAGCACCCTTTCTCCATTGTTAACAACAAGCGCCGCAAAGTTTTTGTAACAGAAGTAGCACCGCCAACAGCTGGTTGTTACTTAGTGATTACCCGTACAGAGGAGGGACAATCATTCGAGAAGGTGAACCCTTTTATTATCCAGAAGGGCATTGACTCAATTGCTGGTCCGGTTCTTTCCTGCACTCGTCTTCGTAATGGTTCGTTGCTAGTTCAAAGCAAATCCGAGGCACAAAGTAAGTCCTTGTTGAGCGCCACGCTTCTCCACGGTTATCCTATCCGTGTTGAGAAGCACCGCACCTTGAATTCTTGTAGAGGCGTTGTCACCACGCATAGCCTCGATGGTATCTCTGACGAAGACCTGGTGGAATATCTTGCAGACCAGAGGGTGACAGCGGTTCATCGAGTGCAGGCCAAACGCGACGGCGTGTTGGTACCCACTCGTACCCTGTTTATTACATTTGATGGCGTCGATCTGCCCACGAGCATTTCCGCAGGGTACGAACGGATTTCTGTGAGGCCTTATATTCCTAGACCTCTGCGTTGTTTTAAATGCCAACGTTTTGGGCATACGCAAGTCTCATGTAAGAGTGCCGTTAACATCTGTGCAACCTGTAGCCAGCCCTCACACGAAGGTACCTGTTCAACAGCCCCCGTCTGCGTTAATTGTAAAGGGTCTCATTCTGCTTCGTTTGCCGACTGTCCGCGGTACTTGGACGAGAAGGCGATCCAGGAGATCCGGGTAAAGGAAAAACTCTCCTTCGCTGAAGCCCGGAGGCGTTACCATGCGCGCCAACCTTCACTCCTGCGATCTGGCACATTTAGTTCTGTTGTTGCCTCGCCAGTACCACGCGTAGATGCCGAAACTCAGACCTGGACCTTGACTGGATTAACCGCCACTACCATCCGGCCGTCTATTAAGGCTACAGTTACCAAGCCGTATAAACCTGGTCCCAAGTCAATGAAGTCGCAAGCCGTTGAAAAGAAGCCCAAGCAGAAATTACGTAGGGAAGATTTTTTGAAAGACCCTCCGCGTGCGCGCGGTAAGAAAAGTTCACCTTCTCCTCCTCGGAGGTCGCTGTCCCAGGAAGGTCCTGGGACAAGCCGCGCTCAGCGGCACCCTTCACCCATCGCCACCCAGAACCGATTCACGGCGCTTGAATCGGTTTCTGGCACTGAGCGCGTGGGCCCTCCCTCCGAGGAAGCTATGGAGTCTGACCAACTCCATACAAAAAGCCCGAGCCCAAAGGTTAAACAAAAGGTAATTTTAAGCCGCCCTTCTAAATAGACAGTTTATCCCCTTATTTTTAATGGCTATCCTGACCTGGAATGTACGTGGTGTACGATCGCATAGGGCGGAACTGCAGCTTTTATTGCGTTCCCATTCACCTATGGTCGTATGTTTGCAGGAGACTAAGCTTCGCCCTCACGATCCTTTTGATTTCCGAGGATATACTCCGGTTCGCTACGACCTTGAACCGGAGGAGGGTACTCCTGCTCATGGTGGTGTCATGATTTTGGTGCGTAATGACGTTCATTTTACACCTGTCACACTTACATCTGACTTGCAAGCTGTTGCCGTTCGCCTTCACTTACCCGGCTTTTTGTTTTCTGTTTGCTCTGTGTATACACCTCCATCGTCTCCCCTCGCTCCCGCGGACATTCGATCTCTCCTGTCCGCTCTCCCAACACCATTTCTTCTGTTGGGAGATTTTAATGCCCATCACCCACTATGGGGTTCGCCAAGGGCTTGTGCGAGGGGAACTCTTCTTTCCGACATTTTTTATGAGTTCGATCTTTCCATCCTCAATACAGGTGCACCTACTTTTATTTCTGATTCTTCTGGTACATTTTCTCACCTGGACCTTGCAATTTGCTCACTCCAGCTTGCACGTCGTCTTCAGTGGAACGTCGTCGCTGACACCTACTCCAGCGACCATTACCCCTGCATCGTTTCTCTTCTGTCGCACCACGTACAGCATTCCAGAGTACCTACCTGGATATTCGCAAAAGCCGACTGGAGCTTGTATTCCAGCCTCGTGCATTTTGACGACCAGCCCTTCTCCGACATTCACCAACTAGTGCAGCACCTTACGTCTGTTATTTTCTCTGCCGCCGAACGCGCAATACCCCGTTCATCCTCCCAACCTCGGCGGCCACCTGTTCCGTGGTGGAACGAGGATTGTCGGGACGCCGTTCGTGCCCGTAGGTCTGCACTTAGGGTGTTTCGGCGACACCCTACACTTGATAATTTGGTGACTTTTAAACAATCGCGCGCCAGGGCTCGTCGCATTATTCAGGATAGCAAGAAGGCATCTTGGGCTCGTTTTGTCGAGTCTTTTAATCGTTTTACGCCTTCATCCGTTGTTTGGGATAAACTTCGTCGCTTCTCAGGTAAAGTGTCACATTGTACTGTTTCTGGCCTTCAGGTTTCTAATGCGACCATAGTGGATCCGGCTGCCATCGCTAACACTCTGGGTTCTGCCTTTGAGGCGGTTTCCAGTTCAGACCATTATTCCGCCGGCTTTCGCTCTATTAAAGACCGGCAGGATTCCGCATCATATACTTTTCGGTCTGTTAATGCTGAATGCTATAACGAACTATTCACAATGAGGGAGCTGGAGCACGCTCTTCATTGCTCTCGGCACTCCGCTCCCGGGCCGGACGGCATTCATGTCCTGATGTTAAAGAACCTTTCAGCCGACAGTAAACTATTTCTCTTACAGGTCTATAACCGTATTTGGCAAGACGGCATTTTTCCTTCCGTTTGGCGCGAAGCCACCATTGTCCCTATACTTAAGCCTGGGAAGGATCGCCAACTACCTTCCAGCTACCGCCCTATCTCCCTCACCAGTTGCATTTGCAAGGTGATGGAGCGCATGATCAACGGGCGGTTGACATGGTGGCTTGAGTCTCAGAAACTTCTAGCGAACGCTCAGTGCGGGTTTCGTCGCTATCGCTCTACCGTCGACCATCTGGTGTCCTTGTCGACGCATATTATGAATGGATTTCTGAGAAAGTGTCAAACCGTGGCTGTATTTTTTGACCTGGAGAAAGCTTATGACACTTGTTGGAGGGGCGGCATTTTACGTACACTTCACGATTGGAATATGCGCGGTCGTCTTCCCATATTTCTTCGGGAGTTTATGACGGACCGCGTCTTTCGTGTACGTGTGGGCTCGGTTTTATCTCGTCGTTTTATTCAAGAGAACGGAGTACCGCAGGGCTCTGTACTCAGTGTCACACTTTTTGCGATTGCTATCAACCCCATTGTTGATTGTATTCCACCTGGCATTTCATCGTCCCTTTTTGTTGACGATTTCGCTATTTATTGCAGTTCACGGCGGACCTGTCTACTCGAACGCCGTCTCCAGAGCTGTATCGACCGTCTCTACGCCTGGAGTAACGCCAACGGCTTTAATTTCTCCGCCGAGAAATCCGTCTGCATCAACTTTTGGCGCCGGAAGTATTTCCCTCCGCCCACTCTCCATCTTGGGCCAGGGATACTTCCGTTTGCAGACGAGGCGAAATTTTTGGGGTTGATTTTTGACAGGAAGTTGTGTTGGACCTCGCACGTTTCCTTTTTAAAAGCAAAGTGTGACCGTTCTCTTAATCTTTTACGTGTTTTAAGTGGCACATCCTGGGGAGCTGATCGGACCGTCCTTCTTCGCCTTTATCGCTCTTTGGTCCGATCCAAGCTTGATTACGGGTGTATTGTTTATTCGTCGGCACGTCCATCTGTGTTACGTCGTTTGACTGCCATTCACCATCGTGGCATAAGAGTCGCTACAGGGGCCTTTCCAACTAGCCCTGTACCCAGTCTGTACGCAGAAGCTGCAGAGCCTCCGCTGTCCTTCCGGCGTGAGATGCTTTTGTGCAGCTATGCTTGTCGACTCTCAAGCTTGCCTAACCACCCGTCCTTCGATGTATTTTACGAGGATTCGCTTGACCGGCAATATTTAGTTAGCTCCTCTGCATTGCTCCCTCCAGGGGTTCGATTTCGACTGCTACTTCGGCATTTGGACGTTACGCCAGCGCCGGCCCTTCCACGGGGGGAAACGCGTTTTCCTCCATGGTCCCGCGCTGAGGCCCACTGTCACCTTGGGCTAACGTCAATGCCGAAGACTGCGACCCCTGCTTCAGTCTTTAGATCGGCTTTTTTAGAAGTACGGGCTCAATTCGGGGACTTCCATTTTATCTTTACCGATGGATCTAAGACTGAAGCTGGAGTTGGATGTGCCTTTGTTTCTGGTCACTGTAGTTTTAAGTTTCGTTTACCTGCACAATGTTCAATCTTTACCGCCGAACTTTTTAGCATTTATCAATCCGTTTTATACATTCAGCGGCACGCCTTACAGCACTGTTTTATTTGTACGGACTCTCTGAGTGCCCTTCAGACTATTACTGCGCTGTACCATTACCACCCGCTTGTACAGCGCATACATGACCTGCTCCACTCGCTTGGTGTCTCTGGCATCAGCGTGTCCTTCATGTGGATTCCAGGTCATGTGGGCATCTCAGGGAATGAGTCTGCCGACGCCGCTGCGAAATCGGCGATTTTATTACCCAGATTTTTTACCTCTGTTGTTCCCTCGTCAGATTCGTGTGTTATTTTACGTCGCCGCATCCTCTCGCGCTGGCGCGATGAGTGGACGGCCCTCCGGGGGAACAAGTTGCGGGAGGTTAAGCTTCTCCCGTTAATCTGGGGTACCTCTTCTCGTTCTTGTCGTCGGGAAGAGGTAATTTTAGCTCGTCTACGGATTGGACATTGTGTTTTTAGTCATAGGTATTTGCTCAGTGGTGACCCCGCACCACTCTGTGGGCAGTGTGACGTGCCCTTAACGGTGCGTCACATTTTAACAGAGTGTCAGGTTTTAGCTGCATTGCGTGCTCGTGTGGGTCTGCCTGTTGGCCTAGCCAACGTTTTGGCAGACGACACGCGTGCTGTAGAATGTGTTTTACGTTTTATTCATGACAGTGATTTTAATCTGCGCATTTAATGCGTTGGGCGTCTGTTGGCTTAGTACTTTTATTCTGTCTGTTTTATGGGAACTCTTATCCCCAGTGGACATATGACGCTCATGTCCCTCGCATTCTACAGGTCCTGACACGTTTTAATCTTTTATAGCCCTTGCTTTTAGTGTGTTGGTTTTTCAGACCTTTGTATTGTTGTTATTGTTATTCTTGTTGTTCTTGTTATTATTGTTGTTCTTGTTATTGTTATTGTTATTATTGTTATTGTTATTGTTATTATTGTTGTTATTGTTATTTTGTTATTGTTCTGTTGTTGGTTTTAGCTATTTGAACATTGCGGGTTTGTGTCCCGTTTTTAACTATGCGGTTCTTTTACCTGTTTTATATTTTGACATTATCTTTTATACATTGTAAGGGCGCTGATGACCGTAGCAGTTTAGCGCCCTTAAACCGCATATCATCATCATCATCATCACTTCCTGGTCAGCCCGGCAGTGGCTCGCTTACTGCAGAGCCCTCGTCGTCAGCTGGGTTATCTCATACTTAAGGTTACTAGCCCACACTCCAGAATGTTGTGGCCTGTAAGATAGCCCACAACCCTGGTCAAGTTCAGGAGAAACTCACTTCCTGGTCAGGCCGGCAGTGGCTCGCTTACTCCAGAGCCCTCGTCGTCAGCTGGGTTATCTCATACTTGAAGTTACTAGCCCACACTCCACAGAATGTTGTGGCCTGTAAGATAGCCCACAACCCTGGCCAAGTTCAGGAGAAACTCACTTCCTGGTCAGGCCGGCAGTGGCTCGCTTACTGCAGAGCCCTCGTCGTCAGCTGGGTTATCTCATACTTGAGGTTACTAGCCCACACTCCACAGAATGTTGTGGCCTGTAAGATAGCCCACAACCCTGGCCAAGTTCAGGAGAAACTCACTTCCTGGTCAGGCCGGCAGTGGCTCGCTTACTCCAGAGCCTCGTCGTCAGATCTCATACTTGAGGTTACTAGCCCACACTCCACAGAATGTTGTGGCCTGTAAGATATCCCACAACTCTGGCCAAGTTCAGGAGAAACTCACTTCCTGGTCAGACCGGCAGTGGCTCGCTTACTCCAGAGCCTCGTCGTCAGATCTCATACTTGAGGTTACTAGCCCACACTCCACAGAATGTTGTGGCCAGTAAGATAGCACACAACTCTGGCCAAGTTCAAGAGAAACTCACTTCCTGGTCAGGCCGGCAGTGGCTCGCTTACTCCAGAGCCTCGTCGTCAGATCTCATACTTGAGGTTACTAGCCCACACTCCACAGAATGTTGTGGCCTGTAAGATAGCCCACAACTCTGGCCAAGTTCAAGAGAAACTCACTTCCTGGTCAGACCGGCAGTGGCTCGCTTACTCCAGAGCTTCGTCGTCAGATCTCATACTTGAGGTTACTAGCCCACACTCCACAGAATGTTGTGGCCTGTAAGATAGCCCACAACTCTGGCCAAGTTCAAGAGAAACTCACTTCCTGGTCAGGCCGGCAGTGGCTCGCTTACTCCAGAGCCTCGTCGTCAGATCTGATACTTTAGGTTACTAGCCCACACTCCAGAATGTTGTGGCCTGTAAGATAGTCCACAACCCTGGCCAAGGTCAGGAAAAACGCACTTCCTGGTCAGGCCGGCAGTGGCTCGCTTACTCCAGAGCCCTCGTCGTCAGCTGGGTTATCTCATACTTGAGGTTACTAGCCCACACTCCACAGAATGTTGTGGCCTGTAAGATAGCGCACAACTCTGGCCAAGTTCAGGAGAAACTGACTCACTTCCTGGTCAGACCGGCAGTGGCTCGCTTACTGCAGAGCCCTCGTCGTCAGCTGGGTTATCTCATACTTGAGGTTACTAGCCCACACTCCACAGAATGTTGTGGCCTGTAAGATAGCCCACAACTCTGGCCAAGTTCAGGAGAAACTCACTTCCTGGTCAGGCCGGCAGTGGCTCGCTTACTGCAGAGCCCTCGTCGTCAGCTGGGTTATCTCATACTTGTGGTTACTAGCCCACACTCCACAGAATGTTGTGGCCTGTAAGATAGTCCACAACCCTGGCCAAGTTCAGGAGAAACTCACTTCCTGGTCAGGCCGGCAGTGGCTCGCTTACTGCAGAGCCCTCGTCGTCAGCTGGGTTATCTCATACTTGAGGTTACTAGCCCACACTCCACAGAATGTTGTGGCCAGTAAGATAGCCCAAACTCTGGCCAAGTTCAAGAGAAACTCACTTCCTGGTCAGACCGGCAGTGGCTCGCTTACTGCAGAGCCCTCGTCGTCAGCTGGGTTATCTCATACTTGAGGTTACTAGCCCACACTCCACAGAATGTTGTGGCCTGTAAGATAGCCCACAACACTGGCCAAGTTCAGGAGAAATTCACTTCCTGGTCAGCCCGGCACTGGCTCGCTTACTGCAGAGCCCTCGTCGTCAGCTGGGTTATCTCATACTTAAGGTTACTAGCCCACACTCCAGAATGTTGTGGCCTGTAAGATAGCCCACAACCCTGGTCAAGTTCAGGAGAAACTCACTTCCTGGTCAGGCCGGCAGTGGCTCGCTTACACCAGAGCCCTCGTCGTCAGCTGGGTTATCTCATACTTGAAGTTACTAGCCCACACTCCACAGAATGTTGTGGCCTGTAAGATAGCCCACAACCCTGGCCAAGTTCAGGAGAAACTCACTTCCTGGTCAGGCCGGCAGTGGCTCGCTTACTGCAGAGCCCTCGTCGTCAGCTGGGTTATCTCATACTTGAGGTTACTAGCCCACACTCCACAGAATGTTGTGGCCTGTAAGATAGCCCACAACCCTGGCCAAGTTCAGGAGAAACTCACTTCCTGGTCAGGCCGGCAGTGGCTCGCTTACTCCAGAGCCGCGTCGTCAGATCTCATACTTGAGGTTACTAGCCCACACTCCACAGAATGTTGTGGCCTGTAAGATAGCCCACAACTCTGGCCAAGTTCAAGAGAAACTCACTTCCTGGTCAGACCGGCAGTGGCTCGCTTACTCCAGAGCCTCGTCGTCAGATCTCATACTTGAGGTTACTAGCCCACACTCCACAGAATGTTGTGGCCTGTAAGATAGCCCACAACTCTGGCCAAGTTCAAGAGAAACTCACTTCCTGGTCAGGCCGGCAGTGGCTCGCTTACTCCAGAGCCTCGTCGTCAGATCTGATACTTTAGGTTACTAGCCCACACTCCAGAATGTTGTGGCCTGTAAGATAGTCCACAACCCTGGCCAAGTTCAGGAAAAACGCACTTCCTGGTCAGGCCGGCAGTGGCTCGCTTACTCCAGAGCCCTCGTCGTCAGCTGGGTTATCTCATACTTGAGGTTACTAGCCCACACTCCACAGAATGTTGTGGCCTGTAAGATAGCGCACAACTCTGGCCAAGTTCAGGAGAAACTGACTCACTTCCCGGTAAGGCCGCCAGTGGCTCGCTTACTCCAGAGCCCTCGTCGTCAGCTGGGTTATCTCATACTTGAGGTTACTAGCCCACACTCCACAGAATGTTGTGGCCAGTAAGATAGCCCACAACTCTGGCCAAGTTCAAGAGAAACTCACTTCCTGGTCAGGCCGGCAGTGGCTTGCTTACTGCAGAGCCCTCGTCGTCAGCTGGGTTATCTCATACTTGAGGTTACTAGCCCACACTCCACAGAATGTTGTGGCCAGTAAGATAGCCCACAACTCTGGCCAAGTTCAAGAGAAACTCACTTCCTGGTCAGACCGGCAGTGGCTCGCTTACTCCAGAGCCCTCGTCGTCAGCTGGGTTATGTCATACTTGAGGTTACTAGCCCACACTCCACAGAATGTTGTGGCCTGTAAGATAGCCCACAACTCTGGCCAAGTTCAAGAGAAACTCACTTCCTGGTCAGACCGGCAGTGGCTCGCTTACTCCAGAGCCCTCGTCGTCAGCTGGCTTATCTCATACTTGAGGTTACTAGCCCACACTCCACAGAATGTTGTGGCCAGTAAGATAGCCCACAACTCTGGCCAAGTTCAAGAGAAACTCACTTCCTGGTCAGGCCGGCAGTGGCTCGCTTACTGCAGAGCCCTCGTCGTCAGCTGGGTTATCTCATACTTGAGGTTACTAGCCCCCACGCCACAGAATGTTGTGGCCAGTAAGATAGCCCACAACTCTGGCCAAGTTCAGGAGAAACTCACTTCCTGGTCAGGCCGGCAGTGGCTCGCTTACTGCAGAGCCCTCGTCGTCAGCTGGGTTATCTCATACTTGAGGTTACTAGCCCACACTCCACAGAATGTTGTGGCCAGTAAGATAGCCCACAACTCTGGCCAAGTTCAGGAGAAACTCACTTCCTGGTCAGGCCGGCAGTGGCTCGCTTACTGCAGAGCCTCGTCGTCAGATCTCATACTTGAGGTTACTATCCCACACTCCACAGAATGTTGTGGCCTGTAAGATAGTCCACAACCCTGGCCAAGTTCAGGAAAAACGCACTTCCTGGTCAGGCCGGCAGTGGCTCGCTTACTCCAGAGCCCTCGTCGTCAGCTGGGTTATCTCATACTTGAGGTTACTAGCCCACACTCCACAGAATGTTGTGGCCTGTAAGATAGCCCACAACTCTGGCCAAGTTCAGGAGAAACTCACTTCCTGGTCAGGCCGGCAGTGGCTCGCTTACTGCAGAGCCCTCGTCGTCAGCTGGGTTATCTCATACTTGAGGTTACTAGCCCACACTCCACAGAATGTTGTGGCCTGTAAGATAGCCCACAACTCTGGCCAAGTTCAGGAGAAACTCACTTCCTGGTCAGGCCGGCAGTGGCTCGCTTACTCCAGAGCCCTCGTCGTCAGCTGGGTTATCTCATACTTGAGGTTACTAGCCCACACTCCACAGAATGTTGTGGCCTGTAAGATAGCGCACAACTCTGGCCAAGTTCAGGAGAAACTCACTTCCTGGTCAGGCTGGCAGTGGCTCGCTTACTGCAGAGCCTCGTCGTCAGATCTCATACTTGAGGTTACTAGCCCACACTCCACAGAATGTTGTGGCCAGTAACATAGCCCACAACTCTGGCCAAGTTCAGGAGAAACTCACTTCCTGGTCAGGTCGGCAGTGGCTCGCTTACTGCAGAGCCCTCGTCGTCAGCTGGGTTATCTCATACTTGAGGTTACTAGCCCACACTCCACAGAATGTTGTGGCCAGTAACATAACCCACAACTCTGGCCAAGTTCAGGAGAAACTCACTTCCTGGTCACGCCGGCAGTGGCTCGCTTACTCCAGAGCCTCGTCGTCAGATCTCATACTTGAGGTTACTAGCCCACACTCCACAGAATGTTGTGGCCTGTAAGATAGTCCACAACTCTGGCCAAGTTCAGGAGAAACTCACTTCCTGGTCAGACCGGCAGTGGCTCGCTTACTGCAGATCCCTCGTCGTCAGCTGGGTTATCTCATACTTGAGGTTACTAGCCCACACTCCAGAATGTTGTGGCCTGTAAGATAGCCCACAACTCTGGCCAAGTTCAGGAGAAACTCACTTCCTGGTCAGGCCGGCAGTGGCTCGCTTACTGCAGAGCCCTCGTCGTCAGCTGGGTTATCTCATACTTGAGGTTACTAGCCCACACTCCAGAATGTTGTGGCCTGTAAGATAGCCCACATCTCTGGCCAAGTTCAGGAGAAACTCACTTCCTGGTCAGGCCGGCAGTGGCTCGCTTACTGCAGAGCCTCGTCGTCAGATCTCATACTTGAGGTTACTAGCCCACACTCCACAGAATGTTGTGGCCAGTAAGATAGCCCACAACCCTGGCCAAGTTCAGGAGAAACTGACTCACTTCCCGTTCAGGCCGGCAGTGGCTCGCTTACTCCAGAGCCCTCGTCGTCAGCTGGGTTATATCATACTTGATGTTACTAGCCCACACTCCACAGAATGTTGTGGCCTGTAAGATAGCCCACAACCCTGGCCAAGTTCAGGAGAAACTCACTTCCTGGTCAGGCCGGCAGTGGCTCGCTTACTGCAGAGCCCTCGTCGTCAGCTGGGTTATCTCATACTTGAGGTTACTAGCCCACACTCCACAGAATGTTGTGGCCTGTAAGATAGCCCACAACCCTGGCCAAGTTCAGGAGAAACTCACTTCCTGGTCAGGCCGGCAGTGGCTCGCTTACTCCAGAGCCTCGTCGTCAGATCTCATACTTGAGGTTACTAGCCCACACTCCACAGAATGTTGTGGCCTGTAAGATATCCCACAACTCTGGCCAAGTTCAGGAGAAACTCACTTCCTGGTCAGACCGGCAGTGGCTCGCTTACTCCAGAGCCTCGTCGTCAGATCTCATACTTGAGGTTACTAGCCCACACTCCACAGAATGTTGTGGCCAGTAAGATAGCACACAACTCTGGCCAAGTTCAAGAGAAACTCACTTCCTGGTCAGGCCGGCAGTGGCTCGCTTACTCCAGAGCCGCGTCGTCAGATCTCATACTTGAGGTTACTAGCCCACACTCCACAGAATGTTGTGGCCTGTAAGATAGCCCACAACTCTGGCCAAGTTCAAGAGAAACTCACTTCCTGGTCAGACCGGCAGTGGCTCGCTTACTCCAGAGCCTCGTCGTCAGATCTCATACTTGAGGTTACTAGCCCACACTCCACAGAATGTTGTGGCCTGTAAGATAGCCCACAACTCTGGCCAAGTTCAAGAGAAACTCACTTCCTGGTCAGGCCGGCAGTGGCTCGCTTACTCCAGAGCCTCGTCGTCAGATGTGATACTTTAGGTTACTAGCCCACACTCCAGAATGTTGTGGCCTGTAAGATAGTCCACAACCCTGGCCAAGATCAGGAAAAACGCACTTCCTGGTCAGGCCGGCAGTGGCTCGCTTACTCCAGAGCCCTCGTCGTCAGCTGGGTTATCTCATACTTGAGGTTACTAGCCCACACTCCACAGAATGTTGTGGCCTGTAAGATAGCGCACAACTCTGGCCAAGTTCAGGAGAAACCGACTCACTTCCCGGTCAGGCCGGCAGTGGCTCGCTTACTCCAGAGCCCTCGTCGTCAGCTGGGTTATCTCATACTTGAGGTTACTAGCCCACACTCCACAGAATGTTGTGGCCAGTAAGATAGCCCACAACTCTGGCCAAGTTCAAGAGAAACTCACTTCCTGGTCAGGCCGGCAGTGGCTCGCTTACTGCAGAGCCCTCGTCGTCAGCTGGGTTATCTCATACTTGAGGTTACTAGCCCACACTCCACAGAATGTTGTGGCCAGTAAGATAGCCCACAACTCTGGCCAAGTTCAAGAGAAACTCACTTCCTGGTCAGACCGGCAGTGGCTCGCTTACTCCAGAGCCCTCGTCGTCAGCTGGGTTATGTCATACTTGAGGTTACTAGCCCACACTCCACAGAATGTTGTGGCCTGTAAGATAGCCCACAACTCTGGCCAAGTTCAAGAGAAACTCACTTCCTGGTCAGGCCGGCAGTGGCTCGCTTACTCCAGAGCCTCGTCGTCAGATCTGATACTTTAGGTTACTAGCCCACACTCCAGAATGTTGTGGCCTGTAAGATAGTCCACAACCCTGGCCAAGGTCAGGAAAAACGCACTTCCTGGTCAGGCCGGCAGTGGCTCGCTTACTCCAGAGCCCTCGTCGTCAGCTGGGTTATCTCATACTTGAGGTTACTAGCCCACACTCCACAGAATGTTGTGGCCTGTAAGATAGCGCACAACTCTGGCCAAGTTCAGGAGAAACTGACTCATTTCCTGGTCAGACCGGCAGTGGCTCGCTTACTGCAGAGCCCTCGTCGTCAGCTGGGTTATCTCATACTTGAGGTTACTAGCCCACACTCCACAGAATGTTGTGGCCTGTAAGATAGCCCACAACTCTGGCCAAGTTCAGGAGAAACTCACTTCCTGGTCAGGCCGGCAGTGGCTCGCTTACTGCAGAGCCCTCGTCGTCAGCTGGGTTATCTCATACTTGTGGTTACTAGCCCACACTCCACAGAATGTTGTGGCCTGTAAGATAGTCCACAACCCTGGCCAAGTTCAGGAGAAATTCACTTCCTGGTCAGCCCGGCAGTGGCTCGCTTACTGCAGAGCCCTCGTCGTCAGCTGGGTTATCTCATACTTAAGGTTACTAGCCCACACTCCAGAATGTTGTGGCCTGTAAGATAGCCCACAACCCTGGTCAAGTTCAGGAGAAACTCACTTCCTGGTCAGGCCGGCAGTGGCTCGCTTACACCAGAGCCCTCGTCGTCAGCTGGGTTATCTCATAGTTGAAGTTACTAGCCCACACTCCACAGAATGTTGTGGCCTGTAAGATAGCCCACAACCCTGGCCAAGTTCAGGAGAAACTCACTTCCTGGTCAGGCCGGCAGTGGCTCGCTTACTGCAGAGCCCTCGTCGTCAGCTGGGTTATCTCATACTTGAGGTTACTAGCCCACACTCCACAGAATGTTGTGGCCTGTAAGATAGCCCACAACCCTGGCCAAGTTCAGGAGAAACTCACTTCCTGGTCAGGCCGGCAGTGGCTCGCTTACTCCAGAGCCGCGTCGTCAGATCTCATACTTGAGGTTACTAGCCCACACTCCACAGAATGTTGTGGCCTGTAAGATAGCCCACAACTCTGGCCAAGTTCAAGAGAAACTCACTTCCTGGTCAGACCGGCAGTGGCTCGCTTACTCCAGAGCCTCGTCGTCAGATCTCATACTTGAGGTTACTAGCCCACACTCCACAGAATGTTGTGGCCTGTAAGATAGCCCACAACTCTGGCCAAGTTCAAGAGAAACTCACTTCCTGGTCAGGCCGGCAGTGGCTCGCTTACTCCAGAGCCTCGTCGTCAGATCTGATACTTTAGGTTACTAGCCCACACTCCAGAATGTTGTGGCCTGTAAGATAGTCCACAACCCTGGCCAAGTTCAGGAAAAACGCACTTCCTGGTCAGGCCGGCAGTGGCTCGCTTACTCCAGAGCCCTCGTCGTCAGCTGGGTTATCTCATACTTGAGGTTACTAGCCCACACTCCACAGAATGTTGTGGCCAGTAAGATAGCCCAACACTCTGGCCAAGTTCAAGAGAAACTCACTTCCTGGTCAGACCGGCAGTGGCCCGCTTACTGCAGAGCCCTCGTCGTCAGCTGGGTTATCTCTTACTTGAGGTTACTAGCCCACACTCCACAGAATGTTGTGGCCTGTAAGATAGCCCACAACTCTGGCCAAGTTCAGGAGAAATTCACTTCCTGGTCAGCCCGGCAGTGGCTCGCTTACTGCAGAGCCCTCGTCGTCAGCTGGGTTATCTCATACTTAAGGTTACTAGCCCACACTCCAGAATGTTGTGGCCTGTAAGATAGCCCACAACCCTGGTCAAGTTCAGGAGAAACTCACTTCCTGGTCAGGCCGGCAGTGGCTCGCTTACTCCAGAGCCCTCGTCGTCAGCTGGGTTATCTCATACTTGAAGTTACTAGCCCACACTCCACAGAATGTTGTGGCCTGTAAGATAGCCCACAACCCTGGCCAAGTTCAGGAGAAACTCACTTCCTGGTCAGGCCGGCAGTGGCTCGCTTACTGCAGAGCCCTCGTCGTCAGCTGGGTTATCTCATACTTGAGGTTACTAGCCCACACTCCACAGTATGTTGTGGCCTGTAAGATAGCCCACAACCCTGGCCAAGTTCAGGAGAAACTCACTTCCTGGTCAGGCCGGCAGTGGCTCGCTTACTCCAGAGCCTCGTCGTCAGATCTCATACTTGAGGTTACTAGCCCACACTCCACAGAATGTTGTGGCCTGTAAGATATCCCACAACTCTGGCCAAGTTCAGGAGAAACTCACTTCCTGGTCAGACCGGCAGTGGCTCGCTTACTCCAGAGCCTCGTCGTCAGATCTCATACTTGAAGTTACTAGCCCACACTCCACAGAATGTTGTGGCCAGTAAGATAGCACACAACTCTGGCCAAGTTCAAGAGAAACTCACTTCCTGGTCAGGCCGGCAGTGGCTCGCTTACTCCAGAGCCTCGTCGTCAGATCTCATACTTGAGGTTACTAGCCCACACTCCACAGAATGTTGTGGCCTGTAAGATAGCCCACAACTCTGGCCAAGTTCAAGAGAAACTCACTTCCTGGTCAGACCGGCAGTGGCTCGCTTACTCCAGAGCTTCGTCGTCAGATCTCATACTTGAGGTTACTAGCCCACACTCCACAGAATGTTGTGGCCTGTAAGATAGCCCACAACTCTGGCCAAGTTCAAGAGAAACTCACTTCCTGGTCAGGCCGGCAGTGGCTCGCTTACTCCAGAGCCTCGTCGTCAGATCTGATACTTTAGGTTACTAGCCCACACTCCAGAATGTTGTGGCCTGTAAGATAGTCCACAACCCTGGCCAAGGTCAGGAAAAACGCACTTCCTGGTCAGGCCGGCAGTGGCTCGCTTACTCCAGAGCCCTCGTCGTCAGCTGGGTTATCTCATACTTGAGGTTACTAGCCCACACTCCACAGAATGTTGTGGCCTGTAAGATAGCGCACAACTCTGGCCAAGTTCAGGAGAAACTGACTCACTTCCTGGTCAGACCGGCAGTGGCTCGCTTACTGCAGAGCCCTCGTCGTCAGCTGGGTTATCTCATACTTGAGGTTACTAGCCCACACTCCACAGAATGTTGTGGCCTGTAAGATAGCCCACAACTCTGGCCAAGTTCAGGAGAAACTCACTTCCTGGTCAGGCCGGCAGTGGCTCGCTTACTGCAGAGCCCTCGTCGTCAGCTGGGTTATCTCATACTTGTGGTTACTAGCCCACACTCCACAGAATGTTGTGGCCTGTAAGATAGTCCACAACCCTGGCCAAGTTCAGGAGAAACTCACTTCCTGGTCAGGCCGGCAGTGGCTCGCTTACTGCAGAGCCCTCGTCGTCAGCTGGGTTATCTCATACTTGAGGTTACTAGCCCACACTCCACAGAATGTTGTGGCCAGTAAGATAGCCCACAACTCTGGCCAAGTTCAAGAGAAACTCACTTCCTGGTCAGACCGGCAGTGGCTCGCTTACTGCAGAGCCCTCGTCGTCAGCTGGGTTATCTCATACTTGAGGTTACTAGCCCACACTCCACAGAATGTTGTGGCCTGTAAGATAGCCCACAACACTGGCCAAGTTCAGGAGAAATTCACTTCCTGGTCAGCCCGGCAGTGGCTCGCTTACTGCAGAGCCCTCGTCGTCAGCTGGGTTATCTCATACTTAAGGTTACTAGCCCACACTCCAGAATGTTGTGGCCTGTAAGATAGCCCACAACCCTGGTCAAGTTCAGGAGAAACTCACTTCCTGGTCAGGCCGGCAGTGGCTCGCTTACACCAGAGCCCTCGTCGTCAGCTGGGTTATCTCATACTTGAAGTTACTAGCCCACACTCCACAGAATGTTGTGGCCTGTAAGATAGCCCACAACCCTGGCCAAGTTCAGGAGAAACTCACTTCCTGGTCAGGCCGGCAGTGGCTCGCTTACTGCAGAGCCCTCGTCGTCAGCTGGGTTATCTCATACTTGAGGTTACTAGCCCACACTCCACAGAATGTTGTGGCCTGTAAGATAGCCCACAACCCTGGCCAAGTTCAGGAGAAACTCACTTCCTGGTCAGGCCGGCAGTGGCTCGCTTACTCCAGAGCCGCGTCGTCAGATCTCATACTTGAGGTTACTAGCCCACACTCCACAGAATGTTGTGGCCTGTAAGATAGCCCACAACTCTGGCCAAGTTCAAGAGAAACTCACTTCCTGGTCAGACCGGCAGTGGCTCGCTTACTCCAGAGCCTCGTCGTCAGATCTCATACTTGAGGTTACTAGCCCACACTCCACAGAATGTTGTGGCCTGTAAGATAGCCCACAACTCTGGCCAAGTTCAAGAGAAACTCACTTCCTGGTCAGGCCGGCAGTGGCTCGCTTACTCCAGAGCCTCGTCGTCAGATCTGATACTTTAGGTTACTAGCCCACACTCCAGAATGTTGTGGCCTGTAAGATAGTCCACAACCCTGGCCAAGTTCAGGAAAAACGCACTTCCTGGTCAGGCCGGCAGTGGCTCGCTTACTCCAGAGCCCTCGTCGTCAGCTGGGTTATCTCATACTTGAGGTTACTAGCCCACACTCCACAGAATGTTGTGGCCTGTAAGATAGCGCACAACTCTGGCCAAGTTCAGGAGAAACTGACTCACTTCCCGGTCAGGCCGGCAGTGGCTCGCTTACTCCAGAGCCCTCGTCGTCAGCTGGGTTATCTCATACTTGAGGTTACTAGCCCACACTCCACAGAATGTTGTGGCCAGTAAGATAGCCCACAACTCTGGCCAAGTTCAAGAGAAACTCACTTCCTGGTCAGGCCGGCAGTGGCTTGCTTACTGCAGAGCCCTCGTCGTCAGCTGGGTTATCTCATACTTGAGGTTACTAGCCCACACTCCACAGAATGTTGTGGCCAGTAAGATAGCCCACAACTCTGGCCAAGTTCAAGAGAAACTCACTTCCTGGTCAGACCGGCAGTGGCTCGCTTACTCCAGAGCCCTCGTCGTCAGCTGGGTTATGTCATACTTGAGGTTACTAGCCCACACTCCACAGAATGTTGTGGCCTGTAAGATAGCCCACAACTCTGGCCAAGTTCAAGAGAAACTCACTTCCTGGTCAGACCGGCAGTGGCTCGCTTACTCCAGAGCCCTCGTCGTCAGCTGGCTTATCTCATACTTGAGGTTACTAGCCCACACTCCACAGAATGTTGTGGCCAGTAAGATAGCCCACAACTCTGGCCAAGTTCAAGAGAAACTCACTTCCTGGTCAGGCCGGCAGTGGCTCGCTTACTGCAGAGCCCTCGTCGTCAGCTGGGTTATCTCATACTTGAGGTTACTAGCCCCCACGCCACAGAATGTTGTGGCCAGTAAGATAGCCCACAACTCTGGCCAAGTTCAGGAGAAACTCACTTCCTGGTCAGGCCGGCAGTGGCTCGCTTACTGCAGAGCCCTCGTCGTCAGCTGGGTTATCTCATACTTGAGGTTACTAGCCCACACTCCACAGAATGTTGTGGCCAGTAAGATAGCCCACAACTCTGGCCAAGTTCAGGAGAAACTCACTTCCTGGTCAGGCCGGCAGTGGCTCGCTTACTGCAGAGCCTCGTCGTCAGATCTCATACTTGAGGTTACTATCCCACACTCCACAGAATGTTGTGGCCTGTAAGATAGTCCACAACCCTGGCCAAGTTCAGGAAAAACGCACTTCCTGGTCAGGCCGGCAGTGGCTCGCTTACTCCAGAGCCCTCGTCGTCAGCTGGGTTATCTCATACTTGAGGTTACTAGCCCACACTCCACAGAATGTTGTGGCCTGTAAGATAGCCCACAACTCTGGCCAAGTTCAGGAGAAACTCACTTCCTGGTCAGGCCGGCAGTGGCTCGCTTACTGCAGAGCCCTCGTCGTCAGCTGGGTTATCTCATACTTGAGGTTACTAGCCCACACTCCACAGAATGTTGTGGCCTGTAAGATAGCCCACAACTCTGGCCAAGTTCAGGAGAAACTCACTTCCTGGTCAGGCCGGCAGTGGCTCGCTTACTCCAGAGCCCTCGTCGTCAGCTGGGTTATCTCATACTTGTGGTTACTAGCCCACACTCCACAGAATGTTGTGGCCTGTAAGATAGCGCACAACTCTGGCCAAGTTCAGGAGAAACTCACTTCCTGGTCAGGCTGGCAGTGGCTCGCTTACTGCAGAGCCTCGTCGTCAGATCTCATACTTGAGGTTACTAGCCCACACTCCACAGAATGTTGTGGCCAGTAACATAGCCCACAACTCTGGCCAAGTTCAGGAGAAACTCACTTCCTGGTCAGGTCGGCAGTGGCTCGCTTACTGCAGAGCCCTCGTCGTCAGCTGGGTTATCTCATACTTGAGGTTACTAGCCCACACTCCACAGAATGTTGTGGCCAGTAACATAACCCACAACTCTGGCCAAGTTCAGGAGAAACTCACTTCCTGGTCAGGCCGGCAGTGGCTCGCTTACTCCAGAGCCTCGTCGTCAGATCTCATACTTGAGGTTACTAGCCCACACTCCACAGAATGTTGTGGCCTGTAAGATAGTCCACAACTCTGGCCAAGTTCAGGAGAAACTCACTTCCTGGTCAGACCGGCAGTGGCTCGCTTACTGCAGATCCCTCGTCGTCAGCTGGGTTATCTCATACTTGAGGTTACTAGCCCACACTCCAGAATGTTGTGGCCTGTAAGATAGCCCACAACTCTGGCCAAGTTCAGGAGAAACTCACTTCCTGGTCAGGCCGGCAGTGGCTCGCTTACTGCAGAGCCCTCGTCGTCAGCTGGGTTATCTCATACTTGAGGTTACTAGCCCACACTCCAGAATGTTGTGGCCTGTAAGATAGCCCACAACTCTGGCCAAGTTCAGGAGAAACTCACTTCCTGGTCAGGCCGGCAGTGGCTCGCTTACTGCAGAGCCTCGTCGTCAGATCTCATACTTGAGGTTACTAGCCCACACTCCACAGAATGTTGTGGCCAGTAAGATAGCCCACAACCCTGGCCAAGTTCAGGAGAAACTGACTCACTTCCCGTTCAGGCCGGCAGTGGCTCGCTTACTCCAGAGCCCTCGTCGTCAGCTGGGTTATATCATACTTGATGTTACTAGCCCACACTCCACAGAATGTTGTGGCCTGTAAGATAGCCCACAACCCTGGCCAAGTTCAGGAGAAACTCACTTCCTGGTCAGGCCGGCAGTGGCTCGCTTATTGCAGAGCCCTCGTCGTCAGCTGGGTTATCTCATACTTGAGGTTACTAGCCCACACTCCACAGAATGTTGTGGCCTGTAAGATAGCCCACAACCCTGGCCAAGTTCAGGAGAAACTCACTTCCTGGTCAGGCCGGCAGTGGCTCGCTTACTCCAGAGCCTCGTCGTCAGATCTCATACTTGAGGTTACTAGCCCACACTCCACAGAATGTTGTGGCCTGTAAGATATCCCACAACTCTGGCCAAGTTCAGGAGAAACTCACTTCCTGGTCAGACCGGCAGTGGCTCGCTTACTCCAGAGCCTCGTCGTCAGATCTCATACTTGAGGTTACTAGCCCACACTCCACAGAATGTTGTGGCCAGTAAGATAGCACACAACTCTGGCCAAGTTCAAGAGAAACTCACTTCCTGGTCAGGCCGGCAGTGGCTCGCTTACTCCAGAGCCTCGTCGTCAGATCTCATACTTGAGGTTACTAGCCCACACTCCACAGAATGTTGTGGCCTGTAAGATAGCCCACAACTCTGGCCAAGTTCAAGAGAAACTCACTTCCTGGTCAGACCGGCAGTGGCTCGCTTACTCCAGAGCCTCGTCGTCAGATCTCATACTTGAGGTTACTAGCCCACACTCCACAGAATGTTGTGGCCTGTAAGATAGCCCACAACTCTGGCCAAGTTCAAGAGAAACTCACTTCCTGGTCAGGCCGGCAGTGGCTCGCTTACTCCAGAGCCTCGTCGTCAGATGTGATACTTTAGGTTACTAGCCCACACTCCAGAATGTTGTGGCCCTTAAGATAGTCCACAACCCTGGCCAAGTTCAGGAAAAACGCACTTCCTGGTCAGGCCGGCAGTGGCTCGCTTACTCCAGAGCCCTCGTCGTCAGCTGGGTTATCTCATACTTGAGGTTACTAGCCCACACTCCACAGAATGTTGTGGCCTGTAAGATAGCGCACAACTCTGGCCAAGTTCAGGAGAAACCGACTCACTTCCCGGTCAGGCCGGCAGTGGCTCGCTTACTCCAGAGCCCTCGTCGTCAGCTGGGTTATCTCATACTTGAGGTTACTAGCCCACACTCCACAGAATGTTGTGGCCAGTAAGATAGCCCACAACTCTGGCCAAGTTCAAGAGAAACTCACTTCCTGGTCAGGCCGGCAGTGGCTCGCTTACTGCAGAGCCCTCGTCGTCAGCTGGGTTATCTCATACTTGAGGTTACTAGCCCACACTCCACAGAATGTTGTGGCCAGTAAGATAGCCCACAACTCTGGCCAAGTTCAAGAGAAACTCACTTCCTGGTCAGACCGGCAGTGGCTCGCTTACTCCAGAGCCCTCGTCGTCAGCTGGGTTATGTCATACTTGAGGTTACTAGCCCACACTCCACAGAATGTTGTGGCCTGTAAGATAGCCCACAACTCTGGCCAAGTTCAAGAGAAACTCACTTCCTGGTCAGACCGGCAGTGGCTCGCTTACTCCAGAGCCCTCGTCGTCAGCTGGGTTATCTCATACTTGAGGTTACTAGCCCACACTCCACAGAATGTTGTGGCCAGTAAGATAGCCCACAACTCTGGCCAAGTTCAAGAGAAACTCACTTCCTGGTCAGGCCGGCAGTGGCTCGCTTACTGCAGAGCCCTCGTCGTCAGCTGGGTTATCTAATACTTGAGGTTACTAGCCCCCACGCCACAGAATGTTGTGGCCAGTAAGATAGCCCACAACTCTGGCCAAGTTCAGGAGAAACTCACTTCCTGGTCAGGCCGGCAGTGGCTCGCTTACTGCAGAGCCGTCGTCGTCAGCTGGGTTATCTCATACTTGAGGTTACTAGCCCACACTCCACAGAATGTTGTGGCCAGTAAGATAGCCCACAACTCTGGCCAAGTTCAGGAGAAACTCACTTCCTGGTCAGGCCGGCAGTGGCTCGCTTACTGCAGAGCCTCGTCGTCAGATCTCATACTTGAGGTTACTAGCCCACACTCCACAGAATGTTGTGGCCTGTAAGATAGTCCACAACCCTGGCCAAGTTCAGGAAAAACGCACTTCCTGGTCAGGCCGGCAGTGGCTCGCTTACTCCAGAGCCCTCGTCGTCAGCTGGGTTATCTCATACTTGAGGTTACTAGCCCACACTCCACAGAATGTTGTGGCCTGTAAGATAGCCCACAACTCTGGCCAAGTTCAGGAGAAACTCACTTCCTGGTCAGGCCGGCAGTGGCTCGCTTACTGCAGAGCCCTCGTCGTCAGCTGGGTTATCTCATACTTGAGGTTACTAGCCCACACTCCACAGAATGATGTGGCCTGTAAGATAGCCCACAACTCTGGCCAAGTTCAGGAGAAACTCACTTCCTGGTCAGGCCGGCAGTGGCTCGCTTACTCCAGAGCCCTCGTCGTCAGCTGGGTTATCTCATACTTGAGGTTACTAGCCCACACTCCACAGAATGTTGTGGCCTGTAAGATAGCGCACAACTCTGGCCAAGTTCAGGAGAAACTCACTTCCTGGTCAGGCTGGCAGTGGCTCGCTTACTGCAGAGCCTCGTCGTCAGATCTCATACTTGAGGTTACTAGCCCACACTCCACAGAATGTTGTGGCCAGTAACATAGCCCACAACTCTGGCCAAGTTCAGGAGAAACTCCCTTCCTGGTCAGGCCGGCAGTGGCTCGCTTACTGCAGAGCCCTCGTCGTCAGCTGGGTTATCTCATACTTGTGGTTACTAGCCCACACTCCACAGAATGTTGTGGCCAGTAACATAGCCCACAACTCTGGCCAAGTTCAGGAGAAACTCACTTCCTGGTCAGGCCGGCAGTGGCTCGCTTACTCCAGAGCCTCGTCGTCAGAACTCATACTTGAGGTTACTAGCCCACACTCCACAGAATGTTGTGGCCTGTAAGATAGCCCACAACTCTGGCCAAGTTCAGGAGAAACTCACTTCCTGGTCAGGCCGGCAGTGGCTCGCTTACTGCAGAGCCCTCGTCGTCAGCTGGGTTATCTCATACTTGAGGTTACTAGCCCACACTCCAGAATGTTGTGGCCTGTAAGATAGCCCACAACTCTGGCCAAGTTCAGGAGAAACTCACTTCCTGGTCAGACCGGCAGTGGCTCGCTTACTGCAGAGCCTCGTCGTCAGATCTCATACTTGAGGTTACTAGCCCACACTCCACAGAATGTTGTGGCCTGTAAGATAGCCCACAACTCTGGCCAAGTTCAGGAGAAACTGACTCACTTCCTGGTCAGGCCGGCAGTGGCTTGCTTACTGCAGAGCCTCGTCGTCAGATCTCATACTTGAGGTTACTAGCCCACACTCCACAGAATGTTGTGGCCTGTAAGATATCCCACAACTCTGGCCAAGTTCAGGAGAAACTGACTCACTTCCTGGTCAGGCTGGCAGTGGCTCGCTTACTGCAGAGCCTCGTCGTCAGATCTCATACTTGAGGTTACTAGCCCACACTCCACAGAATGTTGTGGCCAGTAAGATAGCACACAACTCTGGCCAAGTTCAGGAGAAACTCACTTCCTGGTCAGGCCGGCAGTGGCTCGCTTACTGCAGAGCCCTCGTCGTCAGCTGGGTTATCTCATACTTGAGGTTACTAGCCCACACTCCACAGAATGTTGTGGCCAGTAAGATAGCCCACAACTCTGGCCACGTTCAAGAGAAACTCACTTCCTGGTCAGACCGGCAGTGGTTCGCTTACTGCAGAGCCCTCGTCGTCAGCTGGGTTATCTCATACTTGAGGTTACTAGCCCACACTCCACAGAATGTTGTGGCCTGTAAGATAGCCCACAACTCTGGCCAAGTTCAGGAGAAACTCACTTCCTGGTCAGGCCGGCAGTGGCTCGCTTACTGCAGAGCCCTCGTCGTCAGATCTCATACTTGAGGTTACTAGCCCACACTCCACAGAATGTTGTGGCCAGTAAGATAGCCCACAACTCTGGCCAAGTTCAAGAGAAACTCACTTCCTGGTCAGGCTGGCAGTGGCTCGCTTACTCCAGAGCCCTCGTCGTCAGCTGGGTTATCTCATACTTGAGGTTACTAGCCCACACTCCACAGAATGTTGTGGCCAGTAAGATAGCCCACAACCCTGGCCAAGTTCAGGAGAAACTCACTTCCTGGTCAGGCCGGCAGTGGCTCGCTTACTGCAGAGTCCTCGTCGTCAGCTGGGTTATCTCATACTTGAGGTTACTAGCCCATACTCCACAGAATGTTGTGGCCAGTAAGATAGCCCACAACTCTGGCCAAGTTCAAGAGAAACTCACTTCCTGGTCAGGCCGGCAGTGGCTCGCTTACTGCAGAGCCCTCGTCGTCAGCTGGGTTATCTAATACTTGAGGTTACTAGCCCCCACGCCACAGAATGTTGTGGCCAGTAAGATAGCCCACAACTCTGGCCAAGTTCAGGAGAAACTCACTTCCTGGTCAGGCCGGCAGTGGCTCGCTTACTGCAGAGCCCTCGTCGTCAGCTGGGTTATCTCATACTTGAGGTTACTAGCCCACACTCCACAGAATGTTGTGGCCAGTAAGATAGCCCACAACTCTGGCCAAGTTCAGGAGAAACTCACTTCCTGGTCAGGCCGGCAGTGGCTCGCTTACTGCAGAGCCTCGTCGTCAGATCTCATACTTGAGGTTACTAGCCCACACTCCACAGAATGTTGTGGCCTGTAAGATAGTCCACAACCCTGGCCAAGTTCAGGAAAAACGCACTTCCTGGTCAGGCCGGCAGTGGCTCGCGTACTCCAGAGCCCTCGTCGTCAGCTGGGTTATCTCATACTTGAGGTTACTAGCCCACACTCCACAGAATGTTGTGGCCTGTAAGATAGCCCACAACTCTGGCCAAGTTCAAGAGAAACTCACTTCCTGGTCAGGCCGGCAGTGGCTCGCTTACTGCAGAGCCCTCGTCGTCAGCTGGGTTATCTCATACTTGAGGTTACTAGCCCACACTCCACAGAATGATGTGGCCTGTAAGATAGCCCACAACTCTGGCCAAGTTCAGGAGAAACTCACTTCCTGGTCAGGCCGGCAGTGGCTCGCTTACTCCAGAGCCCTCGTCGTCAGCTGGGTTATCTCATACTTGAGGTTACTAGCCCACACTCCACAGAATGTTGTGGCCTGTAAGATAGCGCACAACTCTGGCCAAGTTCAGGAGAAACTCACTTCCTGGTCAGGCTGGCAGTGGCTCGCTTACTGCAGAGCCTCGTCGTCAGATCTCATACTTGAGGTTACTAGCCCACACTCCACAGAATGTTGTGGCCAGTAACATAGCCCACAACTCTGGCCAAGTTCAGGAGAAACTCCCTTCCTGGTCAGGCCGGCAGTGGCTCGCTTACTGCAGAGCCCTCGTCGTCAGCTGGGTTATCTCATACTTGTGGTTACTAGCCCACACTCCACAGAATGTTGTGGCCAGTAACATAGCCCACAACTCTGGCCAAGTTCAGGAGAAACTCACTTCCTGGTCAGGCCGGCAGTGGCTCGCTTACTCCAGAGCCTCGTCGTCAGATCTCATACTTGAGGTTACTAGCCCACACTCCACAGAATGTTGTGGCCTGTAAGATAGCCCACAACTCTGGCCAAGTTCAGGAGAAACTCACTTCCTGGTCAGGCCGGCAGTGGCTCGCTTACTGCAGAGCCCTCGTCGTCAGCTGGGTTATCTCATACTTGAGGTTACTAGCCCACACTCCAGAATGTTGTGGCCTGTAAGATAGCCCACAACTCTGGCCAAGTTCAGGAGAAACTCACTTCCTGGTCAGACCGGCAGTGGCTCGCTTACTGCAGAGCCTCGTCGTCAGATCTCATACTTGAGGTTACTAGCCCACACTCCACAGAATGTTGTGGCCTGTAAGATAGCCCACAACTCTGGCCAAGTTCAGGAGAAACTGACTCACTTCCTGGTCAGGCCGGCAGTGGCTTGCTTACTGCAGAGCCTCGTCGTCAGATCTCATACTTGAGGTTACTAGCCCACACTCCACAGAATGTTGTGGCCTGTAAGATATCCCACAACTCTGGCCAAGTTCAGGAGAAACTGACTCACTTCCTGGTCAGGCTGGCAGTGGCTCGCTTACTGCAGAGCCTCGTCGTCAGATCTCATACTTGAGGTTACTAGCGCACACTCCACAGAATGTTGTGGCCAGTAAGATAGCACACAACTCTGGCCAAGTTCAGGAGAAACTCACTTCCTGGTCAGGCCGGCAGTGGCTCGCTTACTGCAGAGCCCTCGTCGTCAGCTGGGTTATCTCATACTTGAGGTTACTAGCCCACACTCCACAGAATGTTGTGGCCAGTAAGATAGCCCACAACTCTGGCCACGTTCAAGAGAAACTCACTTCCTGGTCAGACCGGCAGTGGTTCGCTTACTGCAGAGCCCTCGTCGTCAGCTGGGTTATCTCATACTTGAGGTTACTAGCCCACACTCCACAGAATGTTGTGGCCTGTAAGATAGCCCACAACTCTGGCCAAGTTCAGGAGAAACTCACTTCCTGGTCAGGCCGGCAGTGGCTCGCTTACTGCAGAGCCCTCGTCGTCAGATCTCATACTTGAGGTTACTAGCCCACACTCCACAGAATGTTGTGGCCAGTAAGATAGCCCACAACTCTGGCCAAGTTCAAGAGAAACTCACTTCCTGGTCAGGCTGGCAGTGGCTCGCTTACTCCAGAGCCCTCGTCGTCAGCTGGGTTATCTCATACTTGAGGTTACTAGCCCACACTCCACAGAATGTTGTGGCCAGTAAGATAGCCCACAACTCTGGCCAAGTTCAGGAGAAACTCACTTCCTGGTCAGGCCGGCAGTGGCTCGCTTACTGCAGAGTCCTCGTCGTCAGCTGGGTTATCTCATACTTGAGGTTACTAGCCCATACTCCACAGAATGTTGTGGCCAGTAAGATAGCCCACAACTCTGGCCAAGTTCAGGAGAAATTCACTTCCTGGTCAGGCCGGCAGTGGCTCGCTTACTGCAGAGCCCTCGTCGTCAGCTGGGTTATCTCATACTTGAGGTTACTAGCCCACACTCCGGAGAAGGGCTCAGGCCCGATTCCCTCATTGCAAGAATGTCTACCATCTCATTCCTCTAACACCAGCATGCCCAGGAACCCAAAGAAGTATAGCGGGCAGCTGGTACATTATCCAACAATGCCACGCCAGTCTGGATGTGGTTTTATCCGCCCTGAGGGCTTTGAAAGCTGTCATACTGTCCGAGCAGACGTACACATCCGCGCAGGCTAAGTTCGCATAGAGCAAGGGTGGCGAAAACGACTTCCTTCCGCGAGTCACCAAATATGCAACACGCATCGCATTACTCAGCAGCATGTGAAAAACAAAGGGACGGTTGCAGAGAGGGAACGGCGCCTGGGAGTCACGTTTTCGCCACCTCTGGCATAGAACATAGTCTGGAAACCCGTAGCCCAGCCTCCGGAAGAGACCCGGTCTCTGGATCCCACTGAATTTTATAACAATAGCCTCCGAAGTACTGTTTTGTGTAACTTTGTATAACTGCTAAACCATAAGAAATAAGACAAGCATTTACCACAGCAAAAATGCAAATCTCTTTAAACACAATTTATTTCAAATGACTTTTTCCGTGGCATCAACCATTTCCGAGATGTGTTGTTAGTGGGTTGAAGGGCTGTCAACTTTCAGTTGTTTCTCGCTATGTTAAAGCCAACATAGTATAGTGACCCACTTTTTAAAGATATGACTATCGCGTAGTCGCTTTCCACGTAATGGAACCATTTGTTTAACACGTACTATGTTACAAACATAGAATATCTTGTGTAGGTGTTACCCCACTATCGTTTTCTCTACCATGTACTTGGCAGCTATTGCATTCCACCCGAAAACTCTATACCGGAAATACATGTTTTAAGGACCCCGAATTCAGAGAAAGCATTTTTAAAAAAGGTTCCAGTATGTATGTCTGTAAACAGCATAATCTAATGCTTTTCAAAATCGAAAAGTCAGATAAATATAGCAAACTTGGTATTTAGGCTGAGTACCTTACAAATATGCAACACGAAGATTTTAAAGAAAATCTCCCACACTCTTTACGTGGAACATTCTTTGAAATTTTTATTTTCTAAAAAATGTCTCTAATGATTTTGATTAAAATGTCACATATTAAAGACATTTACTTGACAAATAAAATGTGTATCTTGAATTTTCTGGAGATAGCCTCTGAAGTCCTCTTTGTCGGAAGCAATTTTATGTAATTTTCCATAACTGGTAAACCATAAGAGATAGACAAAATTTTACTACACAAAAAATGTAGATCGCGTTAAAATACACAATTTATGTCATCTATGTTTTTTTTCTTGAGTGAACCATTTTCGAGATATTGCTTGTTATTCCCTTAAATTTTTCAATACTTATTTTCTCAAATGGGAATTCGTTATTCATTTTTTTTGTCTTGGATATGCAAAGAGTATTAATCTGTGGCAAAGAGAATGGTGCTGCACCTAGCAACCAGCTATTAAGAGATATGTCTATGCTTAAACGCTACTGTATTTCTATATTGCCCTTGCAAATACAAAACAAGGGGAACATAGTAGGCCTTAAGCGATAGCCAAATATTTTTAGAACTGGTCGCTATGTGTAAAATGTAATTCTCTTAGCATGTCAAAAGATCGTTTCTGCAAATGTTTATCTCGATTAATATGAAATAGATGGAGAATAAGAGTTTGTAAAAATAGTTTGTACAAGAGTAGAGAAAGTCATGTGAGTGTAACACATCAGAATTTTTTTGTCCTGGTAATACAAAGAGAATGGAATACTCCACATAGCAACCAGCTCTTAAAACATTTGACTATCGCTTAAAGCCTACCATATTCCCCTTGCATCTACAAGAAAATTAGCAATAAGATTAACATCTCGATTAACATGAAGTAGATGGAGAATAAGCGTTTGTAAAAATAGTTTGTACAAGAGTAGAGAAAGGCATGTGAAAGTGACACATCAGATGTTTTCTTGGTCGTTCTTTTAAGCCCTCTCAACATTCAGTTGTTTCTCGCGATGTCATGGAAACAGCATATAGCGTCCAGTTGTTAAACATTTGACTATCGCTGTACTCTTTGTGTCTATAACGAAATGTGCAATGTAGCTGTTTCTGTAAACGTTTATCTGGAATAAAATGTAGATAGAAATATAACTTTCGTAATAATAATAATAATTTATATACCCTTTGTGGACAATACAGGGTAGAGAAAGTTATGTAAAGGTAAGCTATCAGATTGTTTTTCTGTCTACTTGATGCTAGTCAAGGTACGCTACTGCAGAAATGTTTCATTAAACGCACATACAAGAGGAATAAAGGAAACCGAATCGAAAGTCAGATGTTTTAATGCGTGTTGTCGTTTGCTGGCCTTAAAATTCCATACTCTTTTCATGACGGCGTGAAACAACTGTGTAGCGACAGCAGTTTAAAAATGATAAAAGTATTGAAATTTGCAATCCAGAATGGCTAAAGTCACAAACAAGGTATTTGAAATAAAGAGATTACATTTTCTGTCTATAATGTATTATTTGCTCCTTATACAAAAATCTGATGTGTTACACTCACACGACTTTCTCTACTCTTGTACAAACTATTTTTACAAACGCTTATTCTCCATCTACTTCATGTTAATCGAGATGTTAATCTTATTGCTAATTTTCTTGTAGATGCAAGGGGAATTGCTAGGCTTTAAGCGATAGTCAAATGTTTTAACAGCTGGTTGCTATGTGGCGCATTCCAATCTCTTTGCATGTCCAGGACATAAAAAAAATGAATAACGAATTTGAGAAAAAGTATAAGTATTGGAATATTTAAGGGAATAACAAGCAATATTTCAAAAATGGTTCACTCAACAACAAAAATGTATATGACATAAATTGTGTATTTTAACGCGATCTACATTTTTTGTGTAGTAAAATTTTGTCTATCTCTTATGATTTACCAGTTATGCAAAAGTCGTTCACACTGAAGAATACTTTTGGAGACATTCCCAGAAAATTCAAGATATACATTTTATTTGTCATAAAAATATCTTAAACATATGATATTTTATTCAAAATCGTTAGAGCCATTTTTGAGAAAATTAAAATTTTCGAAAAATGTTCCATGTAAAGGGTAATGTGGGGTGGGGGGATTTTCTTGAAAACCTTAGTGTCGCATCTCTGGAAGATGCTGAACCTAAATACCAAGTTTGGTGTTTATCCGACTGTTCGTTTCTGAGTTATGCTGTTCACACACACACATACGGACATGTTTCTAAAAATGCTTTTTTTGGATTCAGGGGGTCTCAAAACATATATTTCCGGCGAAATCACGGTATCGAATTTTTGGGTGGAATACAATACTTCCCCTACTTACTATACGTAGTAGAGAAAGTAAAAATGTTGAGAATTTGTTCGCATCGAAGAGGATTCAAATTATATTATGATATAAACCTTTTTAAAATACGGAACCAGTTCACTTACACGACGTTGCACGGTTTGATTTTAAACTCAAACGAGGAATTAATTAATTGCACCCCCCTGTTCTTTGTGAAGTTACTGTAGAATGATCTACAGGATTTTTATTTGGAAAGCTCCCATTTACCTCGTTAACCTTCCCCTCCCCCGGCAGTCTTCCGAGTTTTGAAATGCTGTATAGTGGTCGAGTAATTACAGTAGGTTAACACCCATCCCGTGAATTTTGCTACTAAAACCCTTGTCACGGTTCCATATTTATATAGAAGCTACGTAATTTACACATAATGCAAGAACCCTTAACATAGGATCCCCAGTTAACCACAAATAGTCTGCGACCATCGAGTAAAATTATCTCGGTTAATATAAAGGATAATATCGCTTCACCGATTTTGTTTGTTAGCAGTTTTCTCTCTTTATACAGTTATTTGGCGTTGTTTACAAGATAAATAAATCATAATATTTGTTAACGAGGGTTTTCATTCAGAAACTTCGGTGAAGAGGTGTCATTAGATACACGTCTACAGCATTTCATAATTAAACAAATATAACACAAGATAGATTGTCGCTCCTTAAACTGTTCGTTCATTTGAGGGAAGGACGCTAAGACACGAACGCAACTGGTGGAAGAGAAACTCGATGTTAATCCCGGTATACTTCAGTCAGCAATGTGACAAGAACACTGTCCTTAATTCTCAGTTTTCAGCAGACCATGTTCTTAAAACAAGTACCGATAATACTTTAAAAAATAACAGTAAATAATATTCATTACCTTACACTTGAAGTAGTAATGTTCTTCAACTGTTAATATATTGCGTAAAATTTATTTTATCTGCCCCGCAATTGGGAGCCATCTTGCAGTAGTTGTGTTCTTCTACTGTTGTTGTTGGCCACACGCTTGGAAGCCAACTTGAAGATGAATTTGCTGTTGTTGTTGCGTAATATATATATTTACGTAAACTTGAAGAATTGTTATATGTAATAATAGTTGTTTTGGGCATCGGTTTTAATTTTATGCTTACGTAATATTACTGTTTGAATTTGCCTCGGCTGCGTCAGTCTTACTTTAGAGTCATGTATCTTGGGCAGGGTGCGTTAGACATCATTGTAGAGATCATAGAATTAAACTTTTAAATTAACTTCTTTTATTTTCAAATTCTTGCACATATTTATAGAGTACTACACTTTTTAAAGAACTGTGAGAAACTTTTATACATTCACTTAGCGCGTATATCTGTTTTTACTATTCACCCATAGAGAACACATTTTCCCATCTGTACTCTATCAAGTCTCGTCAGCAAATAAGTAACCTCAACGGTTAAAATCCTTAAGCTTCGGTATTGCAAGTCTCTGATTGGCTAATTATAGTCCAATAGAATTTCTGCATTTAACTTAAAACTTTTCTTTGCTGTTGATTGGCTAATTTATAACTGTTACAGAATTTACGTCATCGTCGCTCTAATCATGACCAGTATATTTCAAACTCTAAACACATTGTTGCTACAATTACCTCATTATTACTCATTGTTAGCAACCTAAAACTTATTATTCTCACAGTTGTTGCATTATTAGAGTATGTAATGTATTCACATAACATTAATAAAACATGTTTACAATAGAAATAAGCATTCGAAATGACTGTTACATACAATTTAAATAATTATTACATACATATTGTTTCAAGGCGGGCTGTTATTGAATTTACTTATTTTAAATTACAATTGAAATTATTCAGGTATTAAAATACTGCCTCACACTACTTCTCCACATAGTCACAGCCGTTATTCAGGACTTGTCGTAACGTCAAAGAATGATGCCGTCTGTGATGAAAGTAAAGTCTGCGTTTCTTGTTTCACATTATCATCGCCCTTGAAATGTTCCCCACCAAGGAATTCCTTCAGATGAAAATAGCTTGGTGCCAAATCCGGACTGTACGGAGAGTGGTTGAATTATTCCGAATCAAATGATGCGATCAGATCTGTGTGTGGCGGACATTGTCACTCATCATTGTTTCCTATAAACCTCACACAGTTGGTGAAGCGATATTTCTCACATTCAAAAAACGAATCACTGATCGTACTTGAGAGTCGGCTGGTCACGCGATTATTTTGAACATTTCGAAGCGTGCTAACAAGAGGAAAACACAAAGTGCCGATCGCTCATAGCTACGTGTAGCTTCCTAATGAATGGAGCAAAAAACAAGGTCTCAGAGGCTTGAGGTTCTTTTACGTGCCGTAAATCTACGACACCGGACCACCGGCTTTACTTCCCTTCCGAAAGGAAGCCATGCTAAGGATTTCTACGCCCGAAAAAAAATGCATCGCCCTCCGCCGGGTTTGAACCCGCGACCTCAGGAACTAGAGGCCAGTATGGTACCCCTAGACTAGGGATGACGACTTCAACAGTGATGCCTACACATTAGCGATGCATGCTGAAGTTAGAATGTAATGATAGTTGTTGAGTTGTTGTACACATTAGGTTTAACGTCCTTTTAGCGGGGATGGGTCATATCGAACGACGAATAAAATGGGTGAACGCTGCTCAAATGATCCTAGGGTCCATAAACCTTAGAGTTACCAGACATTCATATTTTCACATATGAACAACTTTATCCGGATAACTCGCCCTAGCAGGGATTCCAACTCGGACTTCTTGAATGTGAAGTAGACATGCTACTCCCCCACCATAGAAGTGCTCTGCTTTGCTCTTCTTTGGGAGAGATATAGAACACGAATTCTTCATTTATGCCGTTTTGTTTTTCACAGTTTCCTTTGAGGATAAAAAGTGACAGGAGACAAGGTTCCAAATGTTAAACTTCAAGCGACAGTGTTCAGCGTGGCACAACACCCACTGTTAGGCTCGTAGTATTCTTGTAACCTCGTAGATGTGCTAATTAGGTAATGCCCTCCGAATTATTCTAAAAATAATTAGTTACAAATCTTGCCACAAGGTGAAAATATGACGCTTTAAGCAGTCAGGACCTCGTATGGACGCAGGAGAAAGAAAGAAAAGAACAAGCACATGGTAAAGATTGTTATGAACACTGTTCAATATGGTCACCAAAGTCAGCAATATATCGTTCTATGATAGCCCTTATGTCACCACAACCAGAAGTTACATTCTTGACAGTTGCTAGCAACATATCTGGTGAAATCGGAGCAACTTGACCTTTTGTGATATCCTTTGTCCTTGATAGACACAATCTGTCAAATATCCCCTACCACAAGTCACATGTTGACAATTGCTAGCAACACATCTGGTGAAATCAGAGCGACATGTCGTTCTATGATATCCTTTGTCCTTGATAGACACAATCTGTCAAATATCCCCTACCACAAGTCACATTGTTGACAGTTGCTAGCATCACATCTG
The DNA here is from genome assembly GCA_030765065.1 of Deroplatys truncata. Taxonomy (NCBI): domain Eukaryota; kingdom Metazoa; phylum Arthropoda; class Insecta; order Mantodea; family Mantidae; genus Deroplatys; species Deroplatys truncata. The sequence continues at coordinate 129,545,971 of CM060989.1, read as the reverse complement.
GTGAAATCAGAGCGACATGTCGTTCTATGATATCCTTTGTCCTTGATAGACACAATCTGTCAAATATCCCCTACCACAAGTCACATTGTTGACAGTTTCTAGCAACACATCTGGTGAAATCGGAGCAACTTGACCTTCTGTGATATCCTTTGTCCTTGATAGACACAATCTGTCAAATATCCCCTACCACAAGTCACATTGTTGACAATTGCTAGCAACACATCTGGTGAAATCGGAGCAACTTGACCTTTTGTGATATCCTTTGTCCTTGATAGACGCAATCTGTCAAATATCCCCTACCACAAGTCACATTGTTGACAATTGCTAGCAACACATCTGGTGAAATCGGAGCAACTTGACCTTCTGTGATATCCTTTGTCCTTGATAGACACAATCTGTCAAATATCCCCTACCACAAGTCACATTGTTGACAATTGCTAGCAGCACATCTGGTGAAATCAGAGCAACTTGACCTTTTGTGATATCCTTTGTCCTTGATAGACGCAATCTGTCAAATATCCCCTACCACAAGTCACATTGTTGACAATTGCTAGCAACACATCTGGTGAAATCGGAGTAACTTGACCTTTTGTGATATCCTTTGTCCTTGATAGACGCAATCTGTCAAATATCCCCTACCACAAGTCACATTGTTGACAATTGCTAGCAACACATCTGGTGAAATCGGAGCAACTTGACCTTTTGTGATATCCTTTGTCCTTGATAGACACAATCTGTCAAATATCCCCTACCACAAGTCACATTGTTGACAATTGCTAGCAACACATCTGGTGAAATCGGAGCGACATGTCGTTCTATGATATCCTTTGTCCTTGATAGACACAATCTGTCAAATATCCCCTACCACAAGTCACATTGTTGACAATTGCTAGCAACACATCTGGTGGAATCGGAGCAACTTGACGTTTTGTGATATCCTTTGTCCTTGATAGACACAATCTGTCAAATATCCCCTACCACAAGTCACATTGTTGACAATTGCTAGCAGCACATCTGGTGAAATCAGAGCGACATGTCGTTCTATGATATCCTTTGTCCTTGATAGACACAATCTGTCAAATATCCCCTACCACAAGTCACATTGTTAACAATTGCTAGCAACACATCTGGTGGAATCGGAGCAACTTGACTTTTGTGATATCCTTTGTCCTTGATAGACGCAATCTGTCAAATATCCCCTACCAAAAGTCACATTGTTGACAATTGCTAGCAACACATCTGGTGAAATCAGAGCGACATGTCGTTCTATGATATCCTTTGTCCTTGATAGACACAATCTGTCAAATATCCCCTACCACAAGTCACATTGTTGACAATTGCTAGCAACACATCTGGTGAAATCGGAGCAACTTGACCTTTTGTGATATCCTTTGTCCTTGATAGACACAATCTGTCAAATATCCCCTACCACAAGTCACATTGTTGACAATTGCTAGCAACACATCTGGTGAAATCAGAGCGACATGTCGTTCTATGATATCCTTTGTCCTTGATAGACACAATCTGTCAAATATCCCCTACCACAAGTCACATTGTTGACAATTGCTAGCAACACATCTGGTGGAATCGGAGCAACTTGACTTTTGTGATATCCTTTGTCCTTGATAGACGCAATCTGTCAAATATCCCCTACCACAAGTCACATTGTTGACAATTGCTAGCAACACATCTGGTGAAATCAGAGCGACATGTCGTTCTATGATATCCTTTGTCCTTGATAGACACAATCTGTCAAATATCCCCTACCACAAGTCACATTGTTGACAGTTGCTAGCAACACATCTGGTGAAATCAGAGCAACTTGACCTTTTGTGATATCCTTTGTCCTTGATAGACACAATCTGTCAAATATCCCCTACCACAAGTCACATTGTTGACAATTGCTAGCAGCACATCTGGTGAAATCAGAGCAACTTGACCTTTTGTGATATCCTTTGTCCTTGATAGACGCAATCTGTCAAATATCCCCTACCACAAGTCACATTGTTGACAATTGCTAGCAACACATCTGGTGAAATCGGAGTAACTTGACCTTTTGTGATATCCTTTGTCCTTGATAGACGCAATCTGTCAAATATCCCCTACCACAAGTCACATTGTTGACAATTGCTAGCAACACATCTGGTGAAATCGGAGCAACTTGACCTTTTGTGATATCCTTTGTCCTTGATAGACACAATCTGTCAAATATCCCCTACCACAAGTCACATTGTTGACAATTGCTAGCAACACATCTGGTGAAATCGGAGCGACATGTCGTTCTATGATATCCTTTGTCCTTGATAGACACAATCTGTCAAATATCCCCTACCACAAGTCACATTGTTGACAATTGCTAGCAACACATCTGGTGGAATCGGAGCAACTTGACGTTTTGTGATATCCTTTGTCCTTGATAGACACAATCTGTCAAATATCCCCTACCACAAGTCACATTGTTGACAATTGCTAGCAGCACATCTGGTGAAATCAGAGCGACATGTCGTTCTGTGACACTCTTTGTCCTTGATAGACGCAATCTGTCAAATATCCCCTACCACAAGTCACATTGTTGACAGTTGCTAGCAGCATATCTGATGAAATTAGAGCGACATGCCGTCATATATTTACCTTATGAACACAATCTTTCAAATGGCCACACAGGCGGAAGTCACGCTCATTTCGGTCCGGGCATCTTGAAGGCCACACATCAGGAAATTACTTGGGCATGATGCGTCATTACCGAAGGTTTCTTGCAGCAAATCTTTCAGCTGGCGAGCGACATCTGGTTTTACCCAATCCTGCATGAAAATAATGTGGTTATATTTGCACTCTTGTTCACATGGCCTTATTTTCACCTGGTTGCAAGGTTTGCAACTAATGATTTATTTTCACAATTCCCGAGTGCATTGCTTAATGAGCGTATCTGTGAGGTTTCTGACTCCTATGGTCATTATAGTCCGTGCTATGCCGCACTGAACAACCTCACTTTAATTATAACCAACACACTGTACATTGATGCCTGTACCGAAGTGAATGTTCTCCAATTTTACCTAACCGTAACTGGGTATATGCAAATATGTATTATTATATGTGTTTTCCTTAACTACGGGGTTTCCGAAATGGATAAAGGCATTTAATTTCCAGCAAGAGAATCCTGACCTAGCACTATTGCATATGGGCTGTAACAGGGATATGACTGCTGTTCTTTTATGAACAAATCGAGTTTTCTTATCCGTGCATCATTCATATATCGCAAAATACTCTTCAAGTGCTTTCTGCTCAGTGTCTCTGCTTTCTGTCACCGTCATGTGATGTTTGTCTTTTAAAAAAAATATAATAAATACATCATAACTTAGAGGAGACAATCCGTAAATTGGATAAAGATTTAAATACTCTTTCTGGTGTGTTGAAAAGTCAAATGGAAGACGTGAATACTGATATTGCTCATCGTTAAGGCTTTGGATACTTTTGAGATCCTTGAGTCGAGATCCGAACTCTTGTGAATATCGCTACTCATTTCTTGCAGAGGAGAGATTTTCACTCAAGAGTTCGAATCTCGGTTAGGCTGAATTATATGGATAAGGTTTCTCTTTATCCTGAGAAGGCAAATGTCAAGTAGCCTAAGGACCTTGGGCTCGTTTCAGCCATTTCATTCGTCGTCCAATATATTAGGAATAGCTTAGTACGTTAATAAAGGCTGTTAAACTTCAAGCGTTAAAGAAATCATGTGAATTAACAACATGGAGAAATAACAATAGCATGGTTAAAACATTTAGAAATTCACAAAGGGTAATTAAAACAATAATCACTAGTAAAGAGGAATTTGTGACATATAGAGTCTTTCAACAAGAGTGTCCTATCTTGAACATGTGATAGCTGCCGTTGTAAGTCATGTGGTTAAAGTTGTTATTGACAAATGGCCATGGAACGTTACAGCAACGCGTAGAAATTGTGTAAATTTATTATCAAAATGGATCATCTGTTTGCCAAACCTTCCGTATATTGCTTGAAGTTTACAGTGTACATAATCGTCCCTGCGAGAGAATGATTGATCGATAAATTTGAAAGAAGTGGTTCTGTCAGCGATCAAAGAACGCCTGTACGTAATCGACGTAAGCGCTCCAACGAAAACATAGACGCCGTTCGTGAGACTGTACGCGAGAACGGAAACAAATCAATTGCTCGTCGACCACAACTTGGCGAATTCTGCATCTGGACTTGAAGTTTCACGCTTACAAAATGGTGTTAACTCAAGAACTAAAGCCCAGGGACCATAGGTTGCGCCGTGTATTCGCTGACTGGGCTATGGAGCAATTAGAAGCTGACCCGGATTTTTGTCGAAAAATCATCTTCAACGACGAAGCCCACTTTTGGATGGATGGTTGTGTTAACAAACAAAATTGCCGTTATTGGAGCAATCACAATCCAATGCAGATTCAAGAACGACCACTTTATCCCCAAAAGGTTACTGTGTGGTGTGTATTTTGGTTTGGTGGAATCATTGGTCCATATTTTTTCCAAGATGAAGATGGAGAAACTCTAACTGTCAATGTAGAAAGATACCGGGCTCTTATAAGGGACTATGTTTGGCCTCAATTGGATGATATGGATCTCAGAAACATCTGGTTCCAGCAAGATGGAGCCACATGTGATACTACTCTCGAAACAATCGATGTTTTGAAGGAGAAGTTCAGAGGTTTCATCATTTCCCGTGGTGGTGATGTTAACTGGCCTCCGAGCTCATGTGATTTAACACCGTTGGATTACGTTTTGTGGGGTTATGTTAAATTTAGAATTTATGTCAACAAGCCAGAAACAGTAAATGATTTTATGAATAACATCACGCGTGTTATTCGTGAAGTTGTCCCTAGTTTACGTTCTTCTGTCATTGAAAATTGGGTCAACAGTTTACGCGCAACCCAACGAAGTCGCGGCGGTCACTTAATTGATGTTCTCTTCCACACATTAATTATGTTCCAAAATAAACCTCTATCATTTATAGAACGTGTTTTAAGTTCAAAGATAAGACACTCTTGTTGAAAGACTCTATAGGTTCAAATGTGAACTTTTAATAAAGTTCATTTATAGAACGTGTTTTAAGTTCAAAGATAAGACACTCTTGTTGAAAAACTCTATAGGTTCAAATGTGAACTTTTAATAAAGTTCATTTATAGAACGTGTTTTAAGTTCAAGGATAAGACACTCTTGTTGAAAGACTCTATAGGTTCAAATGTGAACTTTTAATAAAGTTTATTTATAGAACGTGTTTTAAGTTCAAGGATAAGACACTCTTGTTGAAAGACTCTATAGGTTCAAATGTGAACTTTATTAAAAGTTTATTTATAGAACGTGTTTTAAGTTCAAAGATAAGACACTCTTGTTGAAAGACTATAGGTTCAAATGTGAACTTTATTAAAAGTTCATTTATAGAACGTGTTTTAAGTTCAAAGATAAGACACTCTTATTGAAAGACTATAGGTTCAAATGTGAACTTTATTAAAAGTTCATTTATAGAACGTGTTTTAAGTTCAAAGATAAGACACTCTTGTTGAAAGACTATAGGTTCAAATGTGAACTTTTAATAAAGTTCATTTATAGAACGTGTTTTAAGTTCAAAGATAAGACACTCTTGTTGAAAGACTATAGGTTCAAATGTGAACTTTATTAAAAGTTCATTTATAGAACGTGTTTTAGGTTCAAAGATAAGACACTCTTGTTGAAAGACTCTATAGGTTCAAATGTGAACTTTATTAAAAGTTCATTTATAGAACGTGTTTTAAGTTCAAAGATAAGACACTCTTGTTGAAAGACTCTATAGGTTCAAATGTGAACTTTATTAAAAGTTCATTTATAGAACGTGTTTTAAGTTCAAAGATAAGACACTCTTGTTGAAAGACTATAGGTTCAAATGTGAACTTTATTAAAAGTTCATTTATAGAACGTGTTTTAAGTTCAAAGATAAGACACTCTTGTTGAAAGACTCTATAGGTTCAAATGTGAACTTTATTAAAAGTTCATTTATAGAACGTGTTTTAAGTTCAAAGATAAGACACTCTTGTTGAAAGACTATAGGTTCAAATGTGAACTTTATTAAAAGTTCATTTATAGAACGTGTTTTAAGTTCAAAGATAAGACACTCTTGTTGAAAGACTCTATAGGTTCAAATGTGAACTTTATTAAAAGTTTATTTATAGAACGTGTTTTAAGTTCAAAGATAAGACACTCTTGTTGAAAGACTCTATAGGTTCAAATGTGAACTTTTAATAAAGTTCATTTATAGAACGTGTTTTAAGTTCAAAGATAAGACACTCTTGTTGAAAGACTCTATAGGTTCAAATGTGAACTTTATTAAAAGTTCATTTATAGAACGTGTTTTAAGTTCAAAGATAAGACACTCTTGTTGAAAGACTATAGGTTCAAATGTGAACTTTATTAAAAGTTCATTTATAGAACGTGTTTTAAGTTCAAAGATAAGACACTCTTGTTGAAAGACTCTATAGGTTCAAATGTGAACTTTTAATAAAGTTCATTTATAGAACGTGTTTTAAGTTCAAAGATAAGACACTCTTGTTGAAAGACTCTATAGGTTCAAATGTGAACTTTTAATAAAGTTCATTTATAGAACGTGTTTTAAGTTCAAGGATAAGACACTCTTGTTGAAAGACTCTATAGGTTTAAATGTGAACTTTTAATAAAGTTCATTTATAGAAGGTGTTTTAAGTTCAAAGATAAGGCACTCTTGTTGAAAGACTATAGGTTCAAATGTGAAGTTTTAATAAAGTTCATTTGTAGAACGTGTTTTAAGTTCAAAGATAAGACACTCTTGTTGAAAGACTATAGGTTCAAATGTGAACTTTTAATAAAGTTCATTTATAGAACGTGTTTTAAGTTCAAAGATAAGACACTCTTGTTGAAAGACTATAGGTTCAAATGTGAACTTTATTAAAAGTTCATTTATAGAACGTGTTTGAAGTTCAAAGATAAGACACTCTTGTTGAAAGACTCTATAGGTTCAAATGTGAACTTTATTAAAAGTTCATTTATAGAACGTGTTTTAAGTTCAAAGATAAGACACTCTTGTTGAAAGACTATAGGTTCAAATGTGAACTTTTAATAAAGTTCATTTATAGAACGTGTTTTAAGTTCAAAGATAAGACACTCTTGTTGAAAGACTATAGGTTCAAATGTGAACTTTATTAAAAGTTCATTTATAGAACGTGTTTTAGGTTCAAAGATAAGACACTCTTGTTGAAAGACTCTATAGGTTCAAATGTGAACTTTATTAAAAGTTCATTTATAGAACGTGTTTTAAGTTCAAAGATAAGACACTCTTGTTGAAAGACTCTATAGGTTCAAATGTGAACTTTATTAAAAGTTCATTTATAGAACGTGTTTTAAGTTCAAAGATAAGACACTCTTGTTGAAAGACTATAGGTTCAAATGTGAACTTTATTAAAAGTTCATTTATAGAACGTGTTTTAAGTTCAAAGATAAGACACTCTTGTTGAAAGACTCTATAGGTTCAAATGTGAACTTTATTAAAAGTTCATTTATAGAACGTGTTTTAAGTTCAAAGATAAGACACTCTTGTTGAAAGACTATAGGTTCAAATGTGAACTTTATTAAAAGTTCATTTATAGAACGTGTTTTAAGTTCAAAGATAAGACACTCTTGTTGAAAGACTCTATAGGTTCAAATGTGAACTTTATTAAAAGTTTATTTATAGAACGTGTTTTAAGTTCAAAGATAAGACACTCTTGTTGAAAGACTCTATAGGTTCAAATGTGAACTTTTAATAAAGTTCATTTATAGAACGTGTTTTAAGTTCAAAGATAAGACACTCTTGTTGAAAGACTCTATAGGTTCAAATGTGAACTTTATTAAAAGTTCATTTATAGAACGTGTTTTAAGTTCAAAGATAAGACACTCTTGTTGAAAGACTCTATAGGTTCAAATGTGAACTTTATTAAAAGTTCATTTATAGAACGTGTTTTAAGTTCAAAGATAAGACACTCTTGTTGAAAGACTCTATAGGTTCAAATGTGAACTTTTAATAAAGTTCATTTATAGAACGTGTTTTAAGTTCAAAGATAAGACACTCTTGTTGAAAGACTCTATAGGTTCAAATGTGAACTTTTAATAAAAGTTCAGCAATACGTGATCATAAGATACAGCGAGTTCCAGTACAACACATCAGCCTGCCTCTTTTATTTCATAGAGGAGCACTTATCAGATAAAATCTCATGACTTTCTCTACGCATTCTTCAACAAAGTACTCCTACAAAAGCCTGTTATTCTATCCACTTCGTGTTAGTCCACGTAAACATTGCAGAAATGGTTTTATTATAGATTTACTTGCACAGAACAGTCTTAAGCGATGCTCAAATCTTTTATGTCTGATGGCTTTGAAATTCCGTTCTTTTTGCCTTAACACGAGAGCGAAAGACAAAAATAATGACTTCCCATTTGAGAAAAGTAACTATAGGTAGGTATTTGAAAATTCAAACCAATTACAAAGAATACCTCGGTATGATTAACTTCACAAACATTTTTATTTGACATGAATTGTGTGCTTTAAAGAGGTGTAAATTCTTTGTGAAGTAAGATTTTGTTTATGTGTTACGGTTTATCAGTCGTTCAGAATGAAGGCAACTTCAGAGGCTGTTCCAAGAAAATTCAAGATATACATTTTATTTGTCATGAAACATGTCCTGTTTTAATGAAAGTCGTTATAGCCAGTTTTCACATAATGTTTATATGTAAAGGGTAGTTGGGGTGGGGGGCTTGTGCTTGCAAGATGTGAGCTTAAACACAAGTTTGGTATTTAACTTCTGCTTACAGAATGATATTGTACATGAGGCCGAGAGCAACTGCACACGTTGAGCGCAAGAACATGCAACACCTACCTTAACGCTGTGTGACTCTGTCAGGTTTAGCCAGGGAAAACCATGTGATATCACATTTCCTAGCGAACTAGTCTTGTCACCTCACAGAGGTCATGGCCCGCTGCTTGTACCAACTATTGCATTTCACCCAATAATTCTATACCGACATTTCACCGTAAATAATTGTTTTGAGATCCCCTGAATACAAACAGAAAAAGGTCTGATGTGTTACACTCACATGACTTTCTCTACTCTTGTAGAAACTATTTTTACAAACGCTTATTCTCCATCTACTTCATGTTAATCGAGATAAACATTTGCAGACTCTATCTTATTGCTAATTTTCTTGTAGATGTAAGGGGAATATATATTTACAAGGGCAGTATAGAAATACAGTAGCCTTTAAGCACATCCATATCTCTTAATAGCTGGTTGCTAGGTGCAGCACCATTCTCTTTGCCACAGATTATAACTCTTTGCATATCCAAGACAAAAAAAATGAATAACGAATTCCCATTTGAGAAAATAAATATTGAAAAATTTAAGGGAATAACAAGCAATATCTCGAAAATGGTTCACTCAACAACAAAAATGTATATGACATAAATTGTGTATTTTAGCACGATCTACATTTTTTGTGCAGTAAAATTATGTCATCTCTTATGGTTTACCAGTTATGCAAAAGTCGTTCACAATGAAGAATACTTTTGGAGACATTCCCAGAAAATTCGAGATATACATTTTATTTGTCATGAGAATATCTTAAATATATGATATTTTAATCAAAATCGTTAGAGCCATTTTTGAGAAAATTAAAATTTTCGAAAAATGTTGCATGTAAAGGGTAATCTGGGGTGGGGGGATTTTCTTGAAAACCTTTGTGTCGCATCTCTGGAAGATACTGAACCTAAATACCAAGTTTGGTGTTTATCCGACTGTTCGTTTCTGAGTTATGCTGTTCACAGACAGACACACACACGGACATGTTTCCAAAAATGTTTTTTTTATTCAGGGGGTCTCAAAACATATATTTCCTGTGAAATCTCGGTATCGAATTTTTGGGTGGAATACAATACTTCCCCTACTTAATATACGTAGTAGAGAAAGTAAAAAGTACAGTCGAATAAGTACAAAAGTTGGTATTCAAATTCAGTATCTTGTAAAATGCGACACGAAGGTTTTCAAGAAAATTTCCCCACCCTAAACTACCGTTTAGATGGAACATTTTTACAAAAGTTTGATTTTCTGATAAATGGCTCTTCACGATTTTGGTTCAATATCCATATATTAGAGATATTTACATGATAAATAAAACGTATATTTTGACTATTATGTGAAGCCCTCTTCATTCTGAAGGAAGTTTGTATAAGTGGTAAACGTACTACACAAAAAATGTAGATTTCTTTAAAGCACAATTTATTTAAAATAATTGTTGTGGCATCAGCCATTTCCGAGATATTCGTTATTAATGATTCAAATTGTTCAGTATTTAGTCTTTCTTTTAAAGTCGTGTCAACATTCAGTTGTTTATTGTGATGCCATGGAAACAGCATATAGCGTCCAGTTGTTAAACATTTGACTATCGCTGTTCTCTTTGTATCTATAACGAAATGTGTAATGTAGCTGTTTCAGTTGTTTCTCGCGATGTCATGGAAACAGCATATAGCGTCCAGTTGTTAAACATTTGACTATCGCTGTTCTCTTTGTATCTATAACGAAATGTGTAATGTAGCTGTTTCAGTTGTTTCTCGCGATGTCATGGAAACAGCATATAGCGTCCAGTTGTTAAACATTTGAGTATCGCTGTTCTCTTTGTATCTATAACGAAATGTGTAATGTAGCTGTTTCTGTAAAGGTTTATTTAGATTAAAACGAAGTAGATATAAAAATAAGATTTTGTAAGAGCAATTTGTAGAATTTATAAAAAGAAAGGACTGTGGGTAGAGAAATTCGTGGATTTCAAAGGGTGGAGCAAAAATCCACATAGGTCCAGACATGTTATATTTGGTTATTAAAATGTGATTATTCCATAGAATTGTAGATTTAATTTTTCGCAACCATACAAGTAAAGAGAGTCGACACACGCAGGTTGGCGTCTGCGCGCCCGAGCTTTGTAGCGGAACTGGTTCAGGTTGATGTTTATGCTCCATAGTAATTTGGGTATTCTCCAGTGTCTGCTGGGAAAGTGTACGTAGACCCTCAATGTGTGCTGTAATAAAACGGTTGTACCACATCAAGCTTTCGCCAGAGGATGGACCAGGTAATCTGTGCCACAAAAATACGGCATCTCTCATAAGATAGGAACAATGCAAATACAACCAATACGTAAAATGTAATATTTTGAAAAGGAAATTTTACAAACAAATCTGATGCATTATATTCACATAGCTTTCTCTAACCTCTATAATTATTCTTACGAAACTTTATTTTCCTATCTACTTCATTTTAATCCAAATAAACCATTTCTAGAAATAGCTGCAATAATATAACATCTCAATCTGTAGACCCTATAGACCAGGTTAAAGAAAGCTAGTCTACTCTAGGATGTAGATTACGTCATAAATACATAATTAAAGTGTGCACTTCTATGTACTTTAGACCTAAAAAAATTTAAAACAATATTATTTATACTTAATATGTTTATAAAATTTGGTAACACTTTATAGTCAGTTATTTTTTTGAATGACTGAAATCCTCCTCTGTATAGAAGGTGATGAGATATCTTTTTAATGCTAACTTGAATTTATTTTTATTAGTTTTCAGTTCGTTAATATATGATGGAAGTGAATTAAATAATACTATACCATTGTAGTAAGCCCCTTTTTGAAATACTTGTAGGTTATTGCTTGGCCTGCCCATTTCTGGTTTATTTCCTGTGTATGTCTGAAATTTCTATGAGCACTTCTGGGTGATCAACCACGGTTAAAAGTACAGCTAAAATATACTCACAGGCTAATGGTACAATTCCAAATGTTTTGAATAGTGGTTTACAATGAGTTGATTTCTTTACACCTGCCATTATTCTTATTACCTTTTTTTTTGTAAAAAAAATATCTTTTTTTGCGTCTACTGTATTTCCCCAAAATGTTATTCCACAAGTCACAATTGAATGAAAATAAGCATAATAGGATGCTTTTATTTGTAAAATGACTTAATGATCTAATTGCAAAACATGCAGAGCTTAGTTTAGGTAGTATGTAGTCAATATGGTCTTTCCAATTCATATTATGATCTATAATAAGACCAAGAAATTTTATGCTACAAGTTTCAGTAATTTCATTGCCTTCATGTTCAATTCTTATGTCTGCAATACTTTTATTTTTGTGCGAAAATTGATATACTTAATTTTTTCAAAGTTTATATGAACTTTGTTACTATCGAACCAATTATTTAGCACACTGAAAATACCGTTGGATAACTCTGAGAGGCGACTGATGTTGTGTTCTCTAATTATAATATTTGTATCATCAGCAAAGAGAACTGGGTGAGCATGTTCATTTATTACTCTGGGAAGGTCGTTGACATATATTAGAAACAATAATGGACCAAAAATCGAACCTTGTGGAACACCATGCTTTATTTCTGACCATTTGGAATACATTTTGGAATTATCTGTAGTATAATTATGAACTTTTGATGTCTGTTTGATAGGTAAGATGCAATCAATTCAATTGATATCTTTTATTCTTAATGCCATAATATGATAATTTTGATAAGAGTATATTATAATTTACACAATCAAATGCTTTTGATAGGTCACAGAATATTCCTAGTGTATTACATTTATTATCAAGTGATTTCAAAATTTCATTCGTTAAGTTGAAAGTGGCATCATTGGTTGACATGTTTTTCCTAAAACCAAACTGCTCCTTTGCTAAAATATTATTTTTAATTAGGTGGTGACATATTCGTTTTAACATAAGTTTTTCAAATACTTTAGAGAAAGCAGTTAGTAATGATGCTGGTCTATAGTTCGACAGTTGTGACTTTTGCCCTTTCTTGTATAGTGGTTTAACTATAGAATATTTTAGCCTGTCAGGGAAAATTCCTGTTACAAAGGAGAAGTTGCATATATGACTTAAAGGTTTGCTAATTTTATCGGCACATAGTTTTAATATATTTGTAGTTATTTCGTCATAACCCGATGAATTCCTGCTTTTGAGGGATTTTATCGTTTAATTACTTCTGGGTACTATTTCTGTTCAAATAGGTTGTTCTAAGCTTGCTTTTTTCAAATATGAAATAGGGTCCTCCACTTGTTGTTTGGACTGTAACAGTAAATTTTCTGCTAACTGAATATAATACTCATTAAATAATGTTGCTATTTCTTGTGGTGATATGATTTACTGTAATTTCTTTTATTTCATTTTTTGTGTGATGTTTACCAGTCTGTTTTTAATAATTTCGTTATAGATACAAAGAGAACAGCGATAGTCAAATGTTTAACAACTGGACGCTATATGCTGCCTTACTGTTTCCATGACATCGCGAGAAACATCTGAATGTTGACAGGACTTTAAGAGAATGGTTAAATGTTGAACAATTTGAAGCATGAATAACGGATATCTCGGAAACGGTTGATGCCACAAAAAGCTTTAACTGAAATGAACTCAATATTTCAAAGGGATCTACATTTTTGTGTAGCACGTTTTCGTCTATCGCTTGACGTTTACTACTTATACAAGATTATACAAAACGAAGAGGACTTCAAAGCCTATTCCCAGATAATTCAAGATATAGATTTTATTTTTTCATTTAAATATCTTTAATATGTGATGTTTTAATAAAAATCGTTACAGCCAGTTTCAGAAAATACACATTTTCGAAATATGTTCTATGTAAAGTGTAGTTAGGGTGCGGCCATTTTCTTGAAAATGTTCTTGTCTCATCCTTGGGAGATACTGAACGTAAATATCTAGTTTGGTATTTATCCGACTTTTCCTTTTTGAGTTATGCACTTCACAGACACACACAAAACGTTTTCTAAAAATACTGTTGTTATTCAGGGGGCCCTCAAAACATATACTTGCCATCAAATTTCAGTATAGAATATTTGGGTGGAATGCAAGATATTCTTTGCTTACTAGGTGGAGAAACAAAAGTTCAATTTACAGGTTGTGACGTCATGCTGAAAACGCTACAGATTGCCTCCTCTTCCGTTAGTCATCGCCGCTAAAGGGAATTAAAAAAACATTTGTTTGTTATTTTGTCACTGGTAAAACACTCCCATTCGTACTTAAGTCTCCAAATTACCTGTGTTCGAACATTTTGATACCACCCCTACAGCATTTTATTCATTTATTTTAGGGTACCATGGGGTACCTGTGGTTCCCGAGGTCGCGGGTTCAAAACCCGGCGGAGGGCGATGGATTTTTGTTTTGGGCGTAAAAATCCTTAACATGGCTTCTTCGGAAGGAAAGTAAAGCCGGTGGTACCGTGTCGTAGATTTACGGCACGTAAAAGAACCTCAAGCCTGATAAAGAGGCCTCTGAGCAAAATTACCAGTCTTTCACTGCCAATATAGAATGGGACGCTAAGGACCACAGCAGTTAAAGAGCGTTCATAAATAAAACTCAATTTAATTTTCTACAGTGTTTTTTACTTTCAATACTACGTAGGGGAAGTATTGTATTCCACCCAAAAATTCCATACCGAGATTTAACCGGAAATACATGTTTTGAGACCCCCTGAATCCAAGAAAAACCATTTTTGCAAACATGTCCGTGTGTGTGTGTTTGTGAACAGCATAACTCAGAAAAAACGAACAGATAAACACCAAACTTGGTATTTAGGTTCAGTATCTTCCAGAGATGCGACACGAAGGTTTTCAAGAAAATCCCCCCACCCCAGATTACCCTTTACATGGAACATTTTTCGAAAATTTTAATTTTCCCAAAAACGGCTAACGATTTTGATTAAAATATCATATGTTTAAGATATTTTCATCACAAATGAAATGTATATCTCGAATTTTCTGGGAATGTCTCCAAAAGTGTTCTTCATTGTGAACGACTTTTGCATAACTGGTAAACTATAAGAGATAGACAAAATTTTACTACACAAAAAATGTAGATCGCGTTAAAATACAGAATTTATGTCATACCTTTTTTTGTTGAGTGAACCATTTTCGAGATATTACTTGTTATTCCCTTAAATTTTCCAATACTTATACTTTTTCTCAAATTCGTTATTCATTTTTTTATGTCCTGGACATGCTAAGAGAATGGAATGCGCCACATAGCAACCAGCGTTAAAATATTTGACTATCGCTTAAAACCTACCATATTCCCCTTGCATCTACAAGAAAGTTAGCAATAAGATTAATATGAAGCATATGGAGAATAAGCGTTTGTAAAAATAGTTTGTACAAGAGTAGAGAAAGTCATGTGAGTGTAATACATCAGAATTTTTAAATGATGAGTTCCGAGTTTGGTCGAAACGGTACAACAGTGTGATGTAATTCTTAAAGAGGCCATGTTCCTCATATTTTCACGTGACTCGGACCACGTCCTTGATATCTGCACTTCATCTCTTCAGGTTCCGACATAAAGGTTCTAGTGTAAGATCGTGGGTCGTGAGATAGTCCCTCTGATCAAATTGTGACTTGCAAGTTTGATCGCAACGGTCTATAAGGAGCATAACCAACACCGAATTTTATAAACAAATGTTGTAACATCGTCCGGGCAAGAAGAAGAAGAAGTGATATTTAGTCTGGTTTGATGCTGTTGCCACGTACGTAGATAGTAGGTGGAGAAGGTATTGCACTCCACCCAAAAATATATCGAGATTTCACCGGAAATATATGTTTCGAGGCCCCGTGAATCCAATAAAGCAGTTTTGGAAACATTTCTGTGTGTGCAGCATAACTCAAAAACGTAGAATCTGATAAATATCAAACTCCGTATTTAAGTACAGTATCTTCCCAGGATGAGACAAGAAGTTTTCAACAAAGTCCCTCCACCCAACTATCCCTTACAAGGAACATTTTTTGAAAATTTTTATTTTCTAAAAATGGCTCTAACCACTTCGATTAAACTACCATGTGTTAAAGACAAATAAAATGTACGAGAGCTGATCAACAAAACCTGAGACTGATTTTTTCCTGTAGCTTCCGTGATAGTTTCGTGACATAAATATTTGAAAAGAGCGGGTTTTTACGTATATTGTTGGTAGGCGGCAGCACTCTCGTATTGGTAGGTTGGTAGTAATGCTCTGTTTTGTAGACCCTACGTGCATTTCGCATACCAGACAATGGAGGTGATGCATTTTTTAAATCGATTATCACCGGTGATGAGTCATGGCTGCATCATTATGATCGTGAAGGAAAACAAGCCAGCACAGTGTGGAAATCGCCAGGTTCTCCAACACCAAAACAGACAAAAGTTGTTCCATCTGCAGGGAAAGTGATGGTGATCACATTTTTTGACTTTAATGGAATGATTTACCAGCATGCAGTTCCCCCTCACAGCAGCATACTACACGTCAGTATTGGCTATACTGAGGAAGCACATTGCAAAGAAACGACAAGAGCTTTCTCGGACTGGGTGGCGACTTCATCATGACAATACACGGCCTCACGTCGCAAATCAAGTCATGATTCAACATTACCTGTGTACTACATCCACCTTATAGCCCCGATCTTGCACCCTGTGACTTTTTTTTATTCCCATCACTAAAGGCAAAGCTTAGGGGTATTCGATTTGAGAACTCTGAAGCAGTGCTCAAGAAAAGTGAGGCGATTCTAAGGACCTGACAAAGAATGGTCTGCAGCATGTGTTCAAGGACTGGCAGAGACGCTATAAAAAGTGCATTGAAGTAGGAGGGGACTACTTTGAAAAAGATCATGTAAACTTTGAATTGGAGTAATAAACATCTGTGAAAAAAAATCAGTCTCAGCCTTTGTTGATCAGCCCTCGTATATCTTGAATTTTCTGTGAATAGCCCGTGAAGTCCTCTTCATTTGGAAGGAGTTATATATAATCTTGAATAACTGGTAAACGTTAAGGAATTGAAGAAAACCTACTGTACAAGAAATGAAGATCTATTCAACACACAATTTAGTTCCAATAAGATTTTTGTGGCATAAGGTATTTCTGAGATATGTTTCGAATTATTCATTCTCTTATAGTCCTGTCAACATTCAGTTGTTCCTCGCGATGTCTTGGAAACAGCATAAAGCGTCCAGTTGTTAAACATTTGACTGTCGCTGTTCTCTTTGTATCTGTAACAAAATGTTTATTTCTGCAACGGTTTGTTTGGATTAAAATGTAGTAGATTGAAAAATAAGCTTTCGTAAAAATAATTTGTATAGCCAGTAATATATGGTAGAGGACAGGAAAAGTCATGTGATTGTATCACATCAGATTTCTCAATCAAGGATTGTAGCAAGCATGGCCACAGGTGACATAGCTGTAGTAATTATGTATTTAACTGCGTTATTGCTCCATGATGAACGAATATTATGTGAAGTCGCTGTTCGTTTGTCCTTTGGAACGGTACTTAAACTTTCCAATTAGTGCCTTTATGTGTTAGGTCGTGAAAACGTAAGCAATTATTACTCTTATGTTGGAGCTAGATAGATGTCTTGCGAGCTTTTATAGGCGTGTGTGCGAAATGCGGCGACATTTCGAATTCTAAACGAGACGGTAATTTTCGCGTTGAATCAAGGGTTATGTTTGACTAGTTTGGTGGAAATCGGTGAAGTCTATAAGGAACACACACTGATTGTTGTATATTAAGACATATGCCAGTTTACTTTATCTACCACGTACATAGTGAAGGTATTGTTTTCCACCCAAAAATTTGTTACTGAGATTTCATCGGAAATACATGTTTTTGGGGATTCCAAAATAAAAAAAAATTAGAAAAGGGTGTGTGTGTGTGTCTGTAAACAGTGTAGCTTGAAAACTCGCATAAATATCAAACGTGGTGTTTGGGTTCAGTACCTTCCAAGGTTTGCGCCGCGAAGACTTTCAAGAAAATCCCCCACCTCTACTACCTTTTACATGGAATATTTTTTTTATTTTTATTTTCTAAAATATGGCTCTAACGGTTTCGATTAAAGTACATATATTAAAGATTTTTACGTGAAAAATAAAATGTATATCTAGAATTTTGTGCGAATTGCCCGTGAAGTCCTTCATTGGGAAGGAATTTTATATAATCTTGAATAACTGGTAAACGTTAAGGCATAGACGAAAATGAAGATCTCTTTAAAACACAGAATTTATTTCAAAGAGCTCTCATCAGCCATTTCTGAGATATCCTTTATTAATGCTTCGATTTGCTCAATACTTAGCCATTTTTTTCAAGTCGTGTCAACATTCAGTTGTTTCTCGCGATGTCATGGAAACAGTAAGGCAGCATATAGCGCCCAGTTGTTAAACATTTGACTATCGCTGTTCTCTATAACGAAATGTGTAATGTAGCTGTTTCTGTAAATGTTTATCTCGATTAAAATGAAGTAGATAAGAAAATAAAGTTTCGTAAGAATAGTTTGATTCACACTAATAAGTGATAGAGGGTAGAGAAAGTCACGTCACATCAGACTTTCTATCAAAGTATAGGATATTCTGGTTTAATGAAGTTATTGTGTGTATTAGACTACGTTTCGTGATATCGCTCGCGTGCCGTCTTATCTTCACTATCGATAATTGATAAAGAGCGACATTGCTGACACACACGCGAGAAAGTGCTGCAAATGTTGCACTGCACCCAAAAACTGATACCGAGATTTCACCAAATATACGTGTTTTCAGAATTCCTGAATAAAAAACAAACAACGCATCTGTATGTCTGTGGACAACATAACTCGAAATACCAAACTTGGTATTTGTGTTCAGTGTCTTCCAACCATACGAAAGGGAGCTTTTTCAAGGAAATCCCCCAACCCAAACTGCCCTTTACATGGAAACGTATTGGATTATGTTTTATTGCCCTCAGGGGCTCACCTTGGTGAGTACGGGAGTGGCGACCCCGAGCCACCCAGTGTCTGGGGTCAGAAATAGGGAGACCTGGTCTTCCAGGTTGGGGGTTAAGCATGGGGCTCTCAACCTCACTTGTAAAAACCTTGTTAAGAAGGATGGTTTGTTGTTGGAATGTTCAAACTATGTTATGACCTGGAAACATGAAACAAGTGGCCAATAACTGAAGGCATTGGCTGGACAGTAGTGTTGCAAGAAAAACGTTGGAGTGGAAAAGGAAGAATAGATAAACAGGATTAGACAAGATAGGATTTATTATCGGAAAGGGGATAAAGAAGAGCCTAATAGAGTTGGACTCAGTTAATGAAGGATTGTGTGAAATAGACTTAAGGTCCAATTTCGAAATGTGACTATACTTTCTGTGTCCGCATCTGTGGAGGAAAGGACGAGTTGACAAGGAAGGGTTTTCGTGAGAGTTTGGAAGGAGAGTTTGGTGAAGGAGTTTAAGGATACGTTGATGTTCTTGGGTGATTTTGGTGCTGGAGTGGCAAGGTGTCGAGGTTGGTGCCTTGCATGGACAGTTTGTGATTGGAATTAATTGGAAGGAAGCTTCTCGTGTGTTATTGTAGAATTGCATTGTACGTTTACAATTGCTCAGGGTTAGTTCTTATTTACCATATTCTGCGAGATTTCTATTGGTTAGTTTTTGTAATGCTGGTATTTCTCTCTGTGAACGCTCTGACTGTGTTGGTTTTGTACCAGAATGTGGTTATCTATATAACCAGAGCTGCTTAACTCGTACTTGTTTTGTTTTTATTGTATTGATGCCAGAGAGTGGCGCTGATGACCGCCGCAGTTTTCCGCCACTCAAACCGCTATCACTACATTTTTTTCAAAACGGCTCTAACCATTTTGATTAAACTATCATATATTAAAGATATTTACATGAAAAATAAAATGTATATCTTGAATTTTCTGGAAATAACCTGTGAAGTCTGAATGACTTTTGTATCAGTGGTAAACCGCAAGAGATAATCAACATCTTAGTATGTAAAAAATTGAGATCTTTTAAAGCACACAGTTTACCTCAAGTAGCATGTTTTAGGGTATAAACATATTCTTTGTTATTGGTTTTGAAGCTGAAATTATGAAGTCAATAATTATCATAATAATCTGAGAAGGATAGTGATATAAAATAAATAATAAAATATTTAGTTTCAGTGTATATATAAAAAGGAGAAGCATTGGGAAAATTGTTGACTGTTAAAAGCAACAGAAAGACGAGACAGGCACAGCTTAGCTAATTAGGGACCAGCCCCAGGTATAAACGGTAAAATAGCTGAAGCCAATTTCTCTTGGAATTACTGGGTACAGTTGCACTGACCGGGATGTGAAGGTCATTAGAGGCTTCATGACGCTAAGTTTGAGGAGAGTTTTGAGGGGAGAGAGGGGAAGTTAGGAGTGTTTCCTCTTTGTAGCGCGGTGGTGAAAGTCAGTCTGTCCTGAGTGCTTGGTGAGAACGGGACGACATTCTCGTCGAGTTGTGAACATTGGCGGCGAACATGCAAGAGGGTAGAACGTTCAGCTGTAGTTAATAATCTTCGGTCTTGGTAAAGACACAGTAGCATCGTATGCATTTAAAAGTGATCGGCAAACCTTAAGTTTTATTTTAAAATGGTGAAAATAAAAGTGTTCCAAGAAAGCGTTCGTGTTTCTATGTACATACACTCACGCATACCCAGTGATTAAGATCTCATGCTCGAGCAGCCGTGGCAAAGTATAAAAAAAAGACATCTAGGAGGAGAAACGCAGCAACCGTGAGGCAAAGGTATTACTTCCGTGGATGGAGGACGTAGCGTGGCTGCGTCAGTTTCAAATTTCAAAACATACTTTTTCAAGTCTCGTGATCATACAAAGGGCATGGAATTTCAAATTCATTCACATAGTGATCCTGTGTTTACTTTCTCTACCGCGTACATTACTAGGTAGAGAAGATGTTTTATTCCAACAAAAACTTCGATATCTACATGTTTTCAGGCACGCTGTATAAAGAGAGATTTTTACAAAAAACGTGCTTGTTTGTCTGTGAACAGCATAACTCAAAAACGAAATGTGATAAATACCAGAGCTTGTATGTAAATTCAATGTCTTTCAAAGATGTAACACCAAGAGTTTCCACAAAATTCCTCAAACGTAACCACGCTTTACATGAACAATTTTTTGAAGTGGTTTACTTTCTCAAAAATGGCCTGAACGATTTTGATTAAAATAGCTTATACGAAAGATATTTACATGACAAATAAAATGTATATCTTGAATTTTCTGTGAAGTCATGTTCATTCAGAAGGAATCTTGTTCAACTGGTAAACATTAAGTGATAGATGAAAGTGTACTATACCAAAAATGTACATGTGTTTAAAACCTACAATTTATTTGTAATAAATTTTTTGTGGCATTAGCCATTTCCGACATATCCCATATTAATGGTTCCAATTGTTCAATACCTTATTATTGTTTTAAAATCCTATCAACATTCAGTTGTTTCTTGTGATGTCATGGAAACACTATGGAATTTTAAGGCCAGCATTTAAACATTTGACTATCGCTGTTCCCCTTGTTTCTATAACGTGAGGCAGTATTTTTAACACTTAAATGATTTCAGTTTAATTATATAATATATGTATATTCAATAACAGCCCGCCTTAAAGCAATATGTGTATGTAACTATATATAAAAAGTGTATATTACAGTCATTGTATATGTTTATATTATTGTATACATGTGTAATAATATTATGTGAGTATATTACGTAATTTAATAATGTAGGAGCTGTGAGAATAATAGATTAAAAGTTGCTAACAATGAGGTAACAATGAGGTAACCTTGAGGCAATAATGAGTAAGAAAGTGTAATAATGCTACTAGTCATTCTTGGAGCAACAATAATGTAATTTTTGTGACAGTTTATAAATAGCCAATCAACAACCAGAAAAAGCTTTAGTTAAATGAAGGTATTCTATTGGATTAGGAATAGCCAATCAGAGACTTGAAATACAGAAATTTACAAGTTAAGGCGGTTGAAATCAATTCAGTTGGTTGCAGACAGCGTTACTAACCAGACGCAAAAAGTGTCCTCAAGAGATTTAATACGTATTCGTGTGAGACGAAAAATAGTTTACGTATTAAAAAGTGCAATTAATTAATTAAAGAATCTCACAGCTCTCTCTATATCAGCGAAGTGTTATTTAAATCGTATCAAGCATTAATAAAACGAGTGAATTAAAAATTATAATCTGTGTAAGCCTACATTCTTAAGTCGCATCACAACCCTGCTAAGAGAAACGCCCCTCTAAGAATAATACTGACGCAGCCGAGGCAAACATAAATATATAATATTTAAAGAAACAGTAAAAATACAAAGTTAATATTTTTAAACTTGGGGCGAAGGCTACCGGAAAGCGGGCACTACACGTGCGGTTGCAACTACTACAAGCTCGGCTCCCCAACAGTTGAAATACAATACAACTCCTACTTCAAATTGGCTTTTCCATACGTGAAACAATAAACTTCTCAAACGAAATGTGTAATGTAGCTATTATCTGCAAAGGTTTGTTTATATTAAAATGGAGTAGATACAAAAACAGACTTGTGCAAGAAAAGCTTGTAATAAACGACAGAGCGTAGAAAAAATAATGTAAATGTATCTTATCAGATTTTAAAAAAATTACCATCACTTTAAAATATACTCGATCGTCTCATTAACACCACAGTGGACTCCAACAGCAGTTATGGGTTGTTATTGTCATCTCAAAATTCAATTTAGCTGTCTTCAATAGTCGCTGAATATACGTGACATTTATATCAGAGAAAGTTTTGGAAGCAAACTTTGAGAAGATAAACTCGCTAGTATTTCCAGAGAAATAAACCACAGGAAGCTGTCATACTTAGCAATAGTGCAAATTTGTAGAGCAAAACTTCCCCTAAATGATCAGCTACTGCAAACTGTGTAGTAGTGATGCAGTATTTCAATATCGTGTTTAAAAATATAAATATTGTGTCTACATTGATTATATAGCCAAAGAGCAAATACCAATTTATAAGACTATAGAAAAAACCCTGATGTGTTACACTCACATGACTTTCTCTACTCTTGGACAAACTATTTTTACAAACACTTATTCTCCATCTACTTCATGTTAATCGAGATAAACATTTGCAGACTCTATCTTATCGCTAATTTTCTTGTAGATGTAAGGGGAATATATATTTACAAGGGCAATATAGAAATACAGTAGCCTTTAAGCACATACATATCTCTTAATAGCTGGTTGCTAGATGCAGCACCATTCCCTTTCCCACAGATTAATACTCTTTGTATATCCAAGACAAAAAAATTCTGATTTGTTACACTCACATGACTTTCTCTACTCTTGTACAAACTATTTTTACAAACGCTTATTCTCCATAAGCTTCATGTTAATCGAGATATTAATCTTATTGCTAATTTTCTTGTAGATGCAAGGGGAATTGCTAGGCTTTAAGCGATAGTCAAATGTTTTAACCGCTGGTTGCCATGTGGCGCATTCCATTCTCTTTGTATGTCCAGGACATAAAAAAAATGAATAACGAATTTGAGAAAAAGTATAAGTATTGAAAAAATTAAGGGAATAACAAGCAATATCTCGAAAATGGTTCACTCAATAACAAAAATGTATATGACTAAAATTGTGTATTTTAACGCGATCTACATTTTTGTACAGTAAAATTTTGTCTATCTCGTATGGTTTACCAGTTATGCAAAAGTCGTTCACAATGAAGAATACTTTTGGAGACATTCCCAGAAAATTCGAGATATACATTTTATTTGTCATGAAAATATCTTAAGCATATGATATTTTAATCAAAATCGTTAGAGCCATTTTTGAGAAAATTAAAAATTTCGAAAAATGTTCCATGTAAAGGGTAGTCTGGGGTAGGGGATTTTCTTGAAAACCTTTGTGTCGCATCTCTGGAAGATACTGAACCTAAATACGAAGTTTGGTGTTTATCCGACTGTTCGTTTCCGAGTTATGCTGTTCACAGACACGCACACGGACATGTTTCCAAAAATACTTTTTTTGGATTCAGGGGGTCTCAAAACATGTATTTCCGGTGAAATCCCGGTATCGAATTTTTGGGTGGAATACAATACTTCCCCTACTTAGTATACGTAGTAGAGAAAGTAAATAGAGTCACCCGATTTTAATAATTCTTTCACCATTAAAAAGCGTGTTCTTTCAGATGGTCACAGGCAATGTAATGTTTCCAGAAGTTTGGATACAGGTGAGTTAGGGCTCCTTTTTCATATTCATGTCAACGAACTTCAGTCCGTTTCATTGAATATGGGTACAAAAGGTTACTTTTGGCACTTGATTGCCCAAAGGGGTGGCCGGGAAGGGTTAAAAAAGTTTATAATTGAGTTATTTTATGGAGGTCGTATAACATTAATATGACAACATTTCACTGAAGTTTTGCCAAGTCATACTTTGGTATGCCTTTGTCAAAACCAGTACTGACAAAAATGATGAGCTACCCTTACATTGAACGCCTAACACACAAATAAACATTCCTTGACCTATCTGCAGGAAACTTTGTACGTTTATACTGAGACACCCAGCTACCTTACAACCCTACCACAGTTTGAACCTCCTGTGTAGAAATTGTACAATCACGCGTATCTTTATTTTGAACCCCGTACTGCTAGAATGTAGCAATGGAATGCCGGGTAAGAGTCAACTAACAGACAACATAGCAACTGTTTCCGACACTACATTTAGTGTAGGACCGATTTATGACACTCGTTTCATCCAAACGAGCGAGAAGCTTGAGATCTGTCAAAGTTGAAGATCACTAGGGGAGAATGGTTTAGTTGGAATACCTACGTCTGATCCAGATATCGGTAGATACACCTCGCACCTCAACACAACGCAGATCTTTTGTTCTTACCATCCTCAGGAGGAACGGAGGAGCTGTAGGACGGTCGACAGAGGTCCCTAATGATGACCCGATCACACTGGGCTGCCACCTGGCGGAGCTTACCAACAAGCAAGTATATGCGCCATCTGTCCGACAGCCTCTAAACCTACCTGAAAGATGAAATTCGTGCTAACAGAGAAACCATCCCAGCATTCGCTTTGCCAACCAGGGAAAAGTATGAAAAACCCTGGCCGGCCCTAGGAATCAGAACCCAGGAGCTACCAAATGCGGGCGTTTTCGCTCAGTAACACTGGCCATACTGCAGCAAAACAGGGAATTGCCAACTGTAACCCTTCGTATTATGTTAAGTGTTGTATAGTACTGTGCTGGTCGTATTTCACGTGCTACAAACTGGTGTAAGCTAGCTGAGTATAGGACAAGTTTACAGTGCTGCGCAGCAAGACGACATTAGCTGGCAGTATTAACCCCAATCAGAACGATAACACTGCTACAGATCAGGTCTCGACATGCAATTGACATTTGTTGCTGTTCGTTTGTACACATCAAATCAAGGATTTCTGTTGCGTCAATACAGAATTTGTACTGCCCTGCCCAGCACACCTTGGCAACGCTACCTACGTAACTACAAGTTCCTATCATTCACTCCAAAACTTGTACGCCACGAAAATTCTCCTAAATTCCGTCCATTTTTAGTGCGATTCTAGCAGTTCTTTAAACAATGTCGTGTGTTAAATTCACACGACTGTTTCTACCCTCTGTCATTTATTATTGCGTATGCAAGCTTTTCTTAAACAAGTTTATTACTTTCTCTATTACGTATAGTAAGTAGGGGAAGTATTGTATTCCACCCAAAAATTCGATACCGAGATTTCACTGGAAATACATATTTTGAGACCCCCTGAATAAAAAAAAAAAGCATTTTTGGAAACATGTCCGTGTGTGTGTCTGTGAACAGCATAACTCAGAAACGAACAGTCGGATAAACACCAAACTTGGTATTTAGGTTCAGTATCTTCCAGAGATGCGACACGAAGGTTTTCAAGAAAATCCCCCATCCCAGAGTACCCTTTACATGGAACATTTTTCGAAAATTTTAATTTTCTCAAAAATGGCTAACGATTTTCATTAAAATATCATATGTATAAGATATTTTCATGACAAATGAAATGTATATCTCGAATTTTCTGGGAATGTCTCCAACAGTATTTTTCATTGTGAACGACTTTTGCATAACTGGTAAACCATAAGAGATAGACAAAATTTTACTACACAAAAAATGTAGATCGTGTTAAAATACACAATTTATGTCATATACATTTTTGTTGTTGAGTGAACCATTTTTGAGATATTGCTTGTTATTCCCTTAAATTTTCCAATACTTATACTTTTTCTCAAAATGTTATTCATTTTTTTTTGTCCTGGTAATGCAAAAAGAATGGAATACCCCACATAGCAACCAGCTCTTAAAATATTTGACTATCGCTTAAAGCCTACCAATTCCCCTTGCATCTACAAGAAAATTAGCAATAATACTAACATCTCGATTAACATGAAGCATATGGAGAATAAGCGTTTGTAAAAATAGTTTGTACAAGAGTAGAGAAAGTCATGTTAGTGTAACACATCAGATTTTTTCTATTTAGTTCATTTTAATCGAGATAAACCTTTGCAGAAATAGCGGCATTTCGTTATAGATACAAAGAGAACAGCGATAGTCAAATGTTTAACAACTGGACGCAATATGCTGTTTCCATGACATCGCGAGAAACAACTGAAACAGCTACATTACACATTTCGTTATAGATACAAAGAGAACAGCGATAAGTCAAATGTTTAACAACTGAACGCTATATGCTGGCCTTACTGTTTCCATGACATCGCGAGAAACAACTGAAATAGCTACATTACACATTTCGTTATAGATACAAAGAGAACAGCGATAGTCAAATGTTTAACAACTGGACGCTATATGCTGGCCTTACTGTTTCCATGACATCGCGAGAAACAACTGAAATAGCTACATTACACATTTCGTTATAGATACAAAGAGAACAGCGATAGTCAAATGTTTAACAACTGGACGCTATATGCTGTTTCCATGACATCGCGAGAAACAACTGAATGTTGACAGTACTTTAAGAGTGACAAGTATTGAACAATTCGAGCCTTTAATAACGGATATTTTAGAAGTGGTTTATGCCACAGAAAAGATTGTTTAAAGTAAACTGTGTGTTTTAAACACATCTATAGTTTTGGTCTATTGCTTAGCGTTTACCATTTATACGAATGAAGACGACTGTTCCCAGAAAATTCAAGATATACACTTTGTCATGTAAGTATTCTTAATATGTGATATTTTAATCAAAATCGTCAGCAATTTTAAAAAAATCAAAATTAAATCAAAGATTAGTAAATGCTCCATGTAGTTGGGGTGGGGTGATTATTTTCTTGAAAGTCTTCGTGTCACATCTTTGGAAGGTACTAAATCTAAATACCAATCGTGGTATTTATCTTTTTCGTTTTTGAGTTATACTGTTCACACATACAGACGGACGTTTTTCTAAAAATGCTTTTTTGTTTTTTATTCAGGGGGCCTGAAAAATATATTTCCGGTCAAATCTCTGTATCGAAATTTTTTGGGTAGAATGCAATATCTTCTCTACCTACTAAGTACGTGGTAGAGAACGTAAAAGTCATATGAAATACATTAAACAGTCAAAAGGAGGTGAAGATGTAATTTAAAAGTAGATTTGTGACCTTCCTGTTAAACAATTCACCATGTGAGATTGTGACAGAATCAGGGTGTTTTATGTGAAGCAAATTTAAAGTGCTGGTTAGTGGGTCTTCTTGTATGATGGAGTTTATATTCATGAATGAAGAAAACTGTCTCGGTAGAGGTACAACGCTTAAATCTGTTTTATACTTAGTTGCGTGAAGGGGATTCCCTATGTGAAGGAGAATTATTGTAGCCCCACGTATGGGAGCCAAACTTGCAGTTGTTTATTGTTGTTGTGGCATCAATTTGAAGCTGTTTTAGACCACACACGTAATGTATGCCAATATTACGGGATTGTTTCTAGGAGTGTACGATACAAACTTTCCGGTGGCCTTCGCCCCACGTTTGAAACATCAACTTTGTATTTTAATTTTTATTTATTTATTATGTATGTGTGCGTGCGTGTGTGTGTTGGCGCGCGCCTCGGCTTCGTCAGTAGTAATTTGTAGAGCACGTATCTCTTAGCAGGGCTGGTGTGGCTAAAGAACAAGCCTTACACAAATTATAATTGTATTGTACTTTGTTTTTTAACCCTTCACACGGTTTAATAACACTTCACTGATATATCCTACTATAGAGCTGTGAAATTATTGTTTAATTGCACTTTTTAACACGTAAACTTTATATTATTCTCACCGCAATAAAGTTTTATGTCTCACACTGAACACATACGCAATCTTGTAGCGTCTGCCGCCTGAATGTGCATATTTCTTCTATATCAAGTGTCTGATTGGCTAATCTTACTCCAAAAGAATACTTTTATTTAACTTTTCTAGTTTTCTGTTTTAAATATTATATTATTATTGTTCGAAGAATCATTAGTAGCCTTTAATAAATTTTCTAATTTATTATTGCCTCAAGGTTACCTCATTGTTAGCAACTTTCAGCTTTTTACTGTGTAATTCTGTTTGCTACGGAAGACAGCTTGCTTCTATTCTCACAGCTCCTACATTGTTAAACTACGTAATACATTCACATAACATTATTATATACATAATGCTTTAAGGCGGGCTGTTATTATATTTTCAATATTATATAATTAGATTGTTATCATTTAAGTGTCAAACAAATACTGCCTCATATGCCAGTACCGACTATATACTTGAGTGTTGCCCAGTTTAGCTGGTCGTCATGACTCTGTTGACATGCTTTGTGCAGTACATTTGCTTTAAGTTGAAACAGGAAAGTAAAAACAGACAGTTGGTAATCCTTAACTGCGTAATCTCTAAACTGTATAAAATCTGGGTTGGGTTGAAACATGACATTTACAAGAGAACAAGCAATAGGAAAGCCAGCGAAGCAAGGACGGCCGAAGATTCAGGTTATTTTATTGCCACTAGGTAGTACTGAGAAGGGTTGCTCAGAACTCCCCACTCCTAGACCGGTGAGGTAGCGTCAAAATGGTCGGTCATGTTTAAACGGCAACTACTTCCATTTACAAATGATGGTGTTATCAACTCCTAATTGTTGAGAAATACAGTTTTGTTTATGCGAAGTTGTGCAAATCTGAAACAGTATTAGTATACATAATAACAACAATAGTGATTTGATTTTAAACAACAAAAATAAGAAAGTAATAGATTGTATTCATGCAGTAGTGTTAATAAATCCCATTTGAGGTTATGAGTTTGTGGTGAATCTTAAACGAAAACGAGAGGCGCAGCAACATAAAAGATTTTGGTTCTCAACGGGGCTGTATATCGATAACAAACTGGAAAGTCGATTGCAATGTCATGTGTGTTTATCTGATCAATGATATGTTTATTTTCTCTGCTACCTATAGTAAGTACGGGAAGTACATGCTTTGAGGCCCCAAAAAGCATTTTCAGAAAAAGGTCCATGTATGTGTGTCTGTGAACAGCATACCTTAAAAACGACAAGTCGGATGAATACCAAACTTGGTATTTAGGTTCGGTAACTTTTAAAGGTGCCGCACGAAGATTTCTAGAAAATCCCCCACTCCAGACTACCCTATACATGGAACATTTTCCCAAAATTTTGATTTTATAAAAATAGGTCTAATGATATTGATTAAAAATCGTATATGAAAGATACTTACTGACAAATAAACTCTACATCTTGAATTTTCTGGGAATAGCCTAGGGTGTCCTCTTCATTTGGAAGGAATTTTCTATAACCTTGTATAACTTGTAAACGATAACGTAACCCACAAAAAACGTACATCGCTTCAAAGCACACAGTTTACTTAAAATATGTTGTCTGTGGTATAAGCTGTTTCTGGGATATCCATTATTAAAGGTTCGAATTATTCAATACTTATTCTTTTAAGTCCCATCGACACTCACTTGTTTCTCGCGATGTCATGGAAACAGTATATAGCGTCAGTTGTTAAACATTTGACTATCGCTGTTCTCTTTGTATCTATAACGAAATGTGTAATGTAGCTGTTTCAGTTGTTTCTCGCGATGTCATGGAAACAGTATATAGTGTCAGTTGTTAAACATTTGACTATCGCTGTTCTCTTTGTATCTATAACGAAATGTGTAATGTAGCTGTTTCAGTAAAGGTTTATCTCGATTAAAATGAAGTAGATAGAAACATAAGCTTTAATAACAGTAATTTGTATACCCTCATGTCATGTGTATGTATCACATCAGATCTTTGTATTTTTGCTATTATTTTTGAGTCAATATCGAGTTTTGAGTTGCATATAAACAAACTACAGCTCACCCTTTCAACAGAAAATGAACGCTTTATGGATCTGAGGTTAGAACACACATAATATGCTAGAATTTCTTCCAGTTTCATGTTCGGAGCTTGCGACTAGACACAGCACTAGCAGTTGTTTCATGTCACAGCCACTCTGAATCACCCCTGCAGTGAAGAGTCTATGATACACACACCATGGATCTAGTATGTCAGAACGAGAAAGTTTAAACTTGACCAAGTCTTGTTTCCCGTTCCCAGGACCTGAAAAGCTCCCCGTTAATTCTGGACGCCCTGATATAGTCTTTCAACAAGAGTGTCCTATCTTTAACATCTGATAGCTGCTGCTGTTAGTCATGCGGTTACAGTTGTTATTGACAAATAGCCATGGAACGTTACAGCAACGCGTAGAAATTGTGAAAATTTATTATCAAAATGGATCATCTGTTCGCCAAACCTTCCGTGTATTGCGTGAAGTTTACGGTGTGCATAATCGTCCCTGCAAGAGAACGATTCGGCGTTTGATCGATAAATTTGAAAGAAGTGGTTCTGTCAGCGATCAAAGAACGCCTGTACGTAATCGACGTAAGCGCTCCAACGAAAACATAGGCGCCGTTCGTGAGAGTGTACGCGAGAACGGAAACAAATCAATTGCTCGTCGAGCGTAAGAATTGGGGCTTTCACCGACCACAACTTGGCGATTTCTGCATTTGGACTTGAAGTTTCACGCTTGCAAAATGGTGTTAACTCAAGAACTAAAGCCCAAGTGCCGTGTATTCGCTGACTGGGCTATGGAGCAATTGGAAGCTGACCCGGATGTTTGTCGAAAAATCATCTTCAGCGACGAAGCCCAATTTTGGATGGATGGTTGTGTTAACAAACAGAATTGCCGCTATTGGAGCAATCACAATCCAATGCAATTCAAGAACGACCACTTCATCCCCAAAAAGTTACTGTATGGTGTGGATTTTGGTATGGTCGAATCATTGGTCCATATTTTTTCCAAGATGAAGATGGGGAAGCTCTAACTGTCAATGGAGAAATATACCGGTCTCTTATAAGGGACTATTTTGGCCTCAATTGGATGGTATGGATCTCAGAAGCATTTGGTTCTAGCAAGATGGTGCCACATGTCATACTGCTCTCGAAACAATCGATCTTTTGAAGCAGAAGTTCAGAGGTTTCATCATTTCCCGTAGTGGTGATGTTAACTGGCCCCGAGGTCATGTGATTTAACGCCGTTGGATTACTTCTTGTGGGGTTATGTTAAATCTCAAGTTTATGTCAACAAGCCAGAAACAGTAAATGATCTTATGAATAACATCACGCGTGTTATTCGTGAAGTTGGACCTAATTTACGTTCTTCTGTCATTGGGTCAACCGTATACGCGGCGGTCACTTAACTGATGTTCTCTTCCACACGTTAATTATGTTCCAAAATAAACCTCTTATCATTTATAGAACGTGTTTTATTTAAGTTCAAAGATAGGACACTCTTGTTGAAGGACCCTATATTTTAACTTGGTTGTTATTGTGAGGTAGTTCATGACAACTTTACTACTAGTTCTATCTTGCGGTACAAGTGTTAAACATAGAGAGCAATCCTACGAGCAAAGTAAGGCGTATGTTGTCATGTACTATTTTTTACAAAACACTCAATATTAAATTATAAACGATGCAACTGAAATTTGAGTAAAAATAGCAGTTTACATTCTGACTTGGGGAGTTGTTGGCCTTCATAGCACCAGTGCTGACAACAATCGTAACCAGGAATAGGAGTTCCTAAGTCAGGACGGAAGGAAATAAAGTTGAACTGTCACTAGACGTGCATAACAAACCACCACACATCCCTCGTACATTATTTTGGTGTTTGCAGACTTTTACGTGCTTGTCACTGCAAAGGTTTAGGTGTAATAGCTTGTAGCTTTGGTAACATTTCTTCATGTCGGAGTCGTTCAAATACTTCGTGCGTCATTACGTTTAACGCCGCTTCACAACTCCCGAGAACGAATACGTGCATTGTAATGGGAACGTTCACAACTAACTGAACGCTTTCCCAGTCCAGGGAGCGGCAGAAAACGCTTGGTCAAGTTTTAACTTCCTGGGACCGTCCATATTAGACTCTTCTCTATAGACATTATTCCAGACGGCCGCTAGAGGTCTCTCTAATCGCAAACAAGAAACAGTAGTATATGTGCGATCTAACCTCAGATGCAGTAGTGTCGGTTCTTCCTATGGAAGTGTAATCTGTAGTTTGTTTATATTGAAGTCAAAACTGGCTGTTGTATAACAAACAACTTTAATGTGTGCCATTAAATAAAGGAGTGAAGGCTTGGTGCGACTAAACAAATCGCAAATGTAATGCGTTCCAAACCGGAGTGCCTCTCACTCTGTATTATTCGCGGCTGTTTCCCCCTCTCGCGTCAACATTGTTCAGTCCACAAAACGGGGCGCCCTGCGTCAAAATGCAATGTGGAGTAACAATCGGTTTATAAAGACGAACATTTTACTTACAATCCTCGGGCAAAGGTACACTAAACTACCATATTGGAATTAGAACTATGTTCCAAGCTTATCTACAACACTTTCGCACACAAAACAACTTCCCGCATTCTCTTCTATTGTCTGTATTCCCTGCGCGCTTTGGAACGCTTCTAAACTCGGATGTTAGTTTCGTGATATCCACTACTGTGGGTCTTTTTACTTTCTCTACTACGTATAGTAAGTAGGGGAAGTATTGTATTCCACCCAAAAATTCGATACCGAGATTTCACCGGAAATATATAAACATGTCCGTGTGTGTGTCTGTGAACAGCGTAACTCAGAAATGAACGGTCGGATAAACACCAAACTTGGTATTTAGGTTCAGTATCTTCCAGAGATGCGACAGGAAGGTTTTCAAGAAAATCCCCCCACCTCAGATTACCCTTTACATGGTACATTTTTCGAAAATTTTAATTTTATCAAAAATGGCTCTAACTATTTTGATTAAAATATCATATATTTAAGATACTTTCATGACAAATAAAATGTATATCTTGAATTTTCTGGGAATGTCTCCAAAAGTATTCTTCATTGTGAACGACTTTTGCATAACTGGTAAATCATAAGAGATAGACAAAATTTTACTACACAAAAAATGTAGATAGCGTTAAAATACACATTTTATGTCATATACATTTTTTTTATTGGGTGAACCATTTTCGAGATATTGCTTGTTATTCTCTTACATTTTCTCAAATGGGAATTCGTTATTCATGTTTTTGTCCTGGACATGCAAAGAGAATGCAATACTCCACATAGCAACCAGCGCTTAAAACATTTCACTATCGCTTAAAACCTACCATACTCCCCTTGCATCTACAACAAAATTAGCAATAAGATTGACATCTCGATTAACATGAAGCATATGGAGAATAAGCGTTTGTAAAAATAGTTTGTACAAGAGTAGAGAAAGTCATGTGAGTGTAACACATCAGAGTTTTCTATTAGTGACTTGAATACTTTAACGGCAGGTTTCACCAACAGATGATACATTTTAACACAATGTTCAGATTCTGTTTCTTCAAACAATGTTAACTTTAACAATGTGTTAAAGTCGGTGTTAAGTTAACATCCCCATACACCCGTGTTAAAGCGTTTAACGAATGTTAGAAATTGGAAAATGGCTGCCGGATACCAAGCTGTTGATGCGAGTTTGCTACAACTGCCATTTTCGAATGTCATTCCTAATAGAAGAGTCGTACGTCATAATAAATTTGAAACCGTTCAAAAGGAGGAATTTCTAAAGCAATATAGACTGTCCAAGGGGTCATGAGTATGGTTTTATGGGAAATACGAGAGGTTAGAAACATGTCTCTTTTTCCTAAGTGTACTTAGATTTTATGGTAGTAACATTTTTCATTTAGTTGTGATAATGTTGGTATTTCCAAAGCTACCGTTTGTGGGTTTACCCGGAATGTTTCCAAAGCAGTGCTTAACTCGGACTACACGCACCAAAAAGCAAACTACTTTTTTTCGGGTCTGCTTGATTAATCAGCGATAACACATTTTCGTCCACTTTAGTTTCCTTGCAGTGTCCACCACCAGTTTTAAACGCTCTTCGCAACTAAAGTTTCGGGTCCTGCAAGTTATGTTAGCGTAAAATTGCTGTAGTTGCTTACTGGTCATAAGAGAAACGCGTTCATTCCAATTAAATTACTCGTGAACTTTGTCCCAGGCTGCAATCATCCTTTACTGTAAGACCGTCAGCTTTTTCGCACTTGACAATACATCTATACTTATCAACCACACGTTACTTAACGCGTTTCGTACGGTGAAACGTTTATTTGAATTGACTTCGTGATTCTAACCTCAAACAACCGGGAAAATCACATGACCATTGCCATGAATGTATAGTTGTCGGCTACTGACACAGAGAGCGCGGCGATATACAGACAAACGTACATCGGAGTACGTTCAGAAGCAGTGCACTTCGGCCACCGCCTTCTCGTTCGCAGTTGTCTTTGACGTTAACAAAATGTTAGCTAACAATTTGCTGTAAAAGCTTGATGAAATGCAAAACTTTTAACCTTATGTTAAACTTTGAACAACTAGTTAACAAACAAGATGTTAGAGTATCTTTAACATCGGTTGGTGAAACCGGCCCTAAGTATTATTTGTTTTTCGCCACTTTTTAACAGTTTCCTGCTTTTGTGTTTGAACAGTTTATTCACACTACACGCACCTTCCTCTGCCTTGAGAACTCAAATACCAGCTGACTAAATCACAAGATTTGACCTGAGTTGAGCAAACGTGCGCTACTGTATTATGAATGACTGTTCGCGAGTCAAATTTCCAGTGTTACGTAAAGTGTTTATTTGGTACCCAGATAGCACTCTGGGATTTCATTGCTGCGTTTCTTGTATATGCAAGACAATGGCAGTCATCCATACAGTTGGTAGTTAAGAAGCAAGATAGACTGAGCGTTAGCGCTATAGCAGACGGCATTAGGAAAATCATATTTTGTAATATCTTTAACAGTTAGTACATATACATTTACCTATAAACTGTGCAGTTCTATCTTTCCTATCCCAATAATTACTTCATGATACAATACATTTATTAAGAAACTATTTACATTGGGTGTGCTTAGGTTCGTGCCTTTGTTTACATAAGAGAGAACTCTGGTTTGGAATGGACAGTAGATAATGTTTACTCTATCATTTTGACGTTGAGTAACCAGCATTATGTTGGCTGAACTGGAAGAGGTGTAAAAATATCATTGGGTAGTTAAAAGCAAATTAAATCGCAATGCACGAAATCCACTTTGTGATCGGTTTTTAAAAATGTGACTATCACTTTAGCCTACTTGTTACACCTACAACGAAACATGCAATGAAAGTTAATAAGAAGTAGATGTAACAATAAGCTTTTGTAGAAGTTAGAAACTATAGTGGCTAGAGAAACTCATGTGATTCAAATACATCAGATATATTTTTAAACTGTAAATCGCTATTCATTTTTTCTCGTGACCATGCAAAGAGCAGAAATTTTAAAGACATCACAAAGCGACCTGCTTTTAAAACACTTGTCTATATGGAAGGAAAGTTTATCTGGATAAACGCACCTCCGTGGTGCGAGGGTAGCGTGTCTGTCTCACATTCAAGAGTTCCGGGGTTCGATATGGACCCCGGGGTCATTTGAGGAGCATTTCATTGGTTCATCGTCCGATATGACATAGAATGTTAAACTTAAAAAAAAGCGCTTTTTTAAGAATAGTTTGTAGAAGACTGAGTAGAGAGAAACATGTGAATGCAGTGCACTACATTTATAATAAAAGCTAATGTAAGAAGGCAAATCATAAACTCTTTGCTTGTAGGTACATTTCGCGGTTTACATGAGGGTCGCCCACAAGAAGAATTTCTGATTACGCCACTGCTACAAGTCTCCTTGCGATCCGCCAATAAAGGTAAGTTTTGATAATTAATTGTTCTTTCACACGGCTAAAGTTAGACTGCGTTGCCACAGATGTTCGGGTTTCCGTGCCACTGCCCTAACCAGCTGACTTCATTTTCACATAACCTACTGCAGTATCGTAAGTACTTCAACTCTCGGGCTACACAGTGTTAGTGAGAGTGACGCCTGCTGCACGTGAGCACTCTAGCGGAGTTATTCGTTATTATTTCTTTGAGTGATGTTAAACGTAACGTATATGCGCTAATTTAAAATCTACCGCGCTACTCCTCTAAACTCGATGACACGTGGCAACACGTTAGGCGTTCCACAAGGTTCGATTTTGGGTCCACTATTGTTTCTAATATATGTCAACGACCTCCCCAGAGTAATGAATGAACATGTTCACCCTGTTTTCCTTACTGATGATACAAGTATTATAATTAAAGAACACAACATCAGTCGCCTCTCAGAGTTATCAAACGGCATTTTCAGTGTGCTAAATAATTAGTTCGATAGTAACAAAATTCGTATAAACTTTGAAAAAACTAAGTATATCAATTTTCGCACAAAAATAAATGTATTGTAGACATAAGAATTGAACATGAAGGCAACGAAATTACAGAAACTTGTAGCATAAAATTTCTTGGTCTTATTATAGATCATAGTATGAATTGGAAAGACCATATTGACTACATCCTACCAAAACTAAGCTCTGTATGTTTTGAAATTAGATCATTAATTCATTTTACAAATAAAAGCATCCTATTATGCTTATTTTCATTCAATTATGACTTGTGGAATAACATTTTGGGGAAATTCATTAGACGCAAAAAAACATATTTCTTTTACAAAAAAAGGTAATAAGAATAATGCCAGGTGTAAAGAAATCGACTCATTGTAAACCACTAATCAAAACATTTGGAATTCTACCATTAGTCTGTGAGTATATTTTAGCTGTACTTTTAACCACGGTTGACCACCCAGACATAGACAGCAAACCAACCAGAAATGGGCAAGCCAAGCAATAACCTACAAGTATTCCAAAAAGGGGCTTACTACAATGGTATAGTATTATTTAATTCACTTCCATCATATATTAAGGAACTGAAAACTAATAAAAATAAATTCAAGTTAGCATTAAAAAGATATCTCATCACCTTCTATACAGAGGAGCATTTCTTTCATTCAAAAAAATAACTGACTATAAAATGTTACCAAATTTTACAACTATATTAAGTATAAATAATATTGTATTAAAAATGTTTAGCTCTAACGTACTCTACATAAGAACTACAATTTATTTACATACAGGTACACAATGTAATTATGTATTTATGACGTAATGTACATCCTAGAGTAGACTAGCTTTCTTTAACCTGTTCTAGCTCACTATAGGGTCTATAGATTGAGATCTTATGTTATGTAACAGGGTCGGTACCACATCTCGTGAACGTTTTAAGGAGCTTTTACGCATGCTCAACACTTGTATGACGTAATTACATTATGGTCTTGTACATTTGAAGTCATCATCTGTTGTCTAGTTCCCGAGGTGGCGGGTTCAAACCCGGTACACGGCGATGGGTTTTTTCGGGCGTAAAAATCCTTAGCATGGCTTCCTTCGGAAGGGAAGTAAAACCGGTGGTCCCGTGTCGTAAATTTACGGCACGTAAAAGAACCTCAAGCCTTATAAAGACGCCTCTGAGCAAAATTACAAGTCTTTCACGCCCAATATAGAATGGGACGCTAAGAACCCTAGTAGTTAAAGAGCGTCCATAAATAAAACTCAGTTTAATTTTCCCATCGTGTTGAGATCATGTCCTGTGAGAAATTCAGTGATTGTTCTCAGCGTTTTGTTTCCATAGTAACATGAAGTAGGTGATTTGTTTACGTAAACTTGAAGAAGGTTATGTTGTGCTGCTTTTGTTTTGTTTGGTTTGGTTAGGTAACTTTAACTGCCCCACGTATGGAAGCCAACTTGGAGTAGATATTTGGTTCACGTAAATATGTTTTTATTTACGTAATATTTAGTTGCTTTAAGGAGTTTGCAACACGCTTTGGGCGTCGGTTTGAATTTATTGATTACGTAATAGTTACTGTTGTTACGCAATATGTTGCTACGTACGAAAAGCTGATTTCAAGATGTGTTTTTGTTATTAAATCCAAGTTTTACACTATAATATTTAACTTTGTTATTAACACTGCTTCTATATATTATTTATGTTTGAAATTTGCCTCGGCTGCGTCAGTAATGTTTGTAGAGTCACGTATCTCTTAATTAGGGTGCGGTGTGACAATGATTGTAGACATCACAAAATTTAAGTTTTTAAATTCACTTCTTTTATTAATTCTTGGATATTTTTATAAAAAACTACAGTTTTTAAGAACTGTGAGAATCTTAAATACTTTCACTTAGCACGTATACATATTTTACGATTCACACGTAGAGAACACATCTTACATCTGTTCACTACCAAGGTTTGTCAGCAACTGAGTAACTTCAACGGTCTAAACCTGTAAGCTTCGGTATTTCAAGTCTCTGATTGGCTAATTCTAGTCCAATAGAATATTTGGGTTTTACTTAAAGCTTTTCTTTGGTGTTGATCGGCTAATTTTAAACTGTTAGGGAAATTACATTATCGTTTGCTTTAATCACGACTATTAACATTCAAACTCTTAAACTCATCATTGCCACAAGGTTACCTCATTATTACCTCATTGTTAGCAACTTAAAACTTGTTATTCTCACAGCTCTCGCATTATTAAAGTATATAATGTATTCACATAACATTACTAAACATGTTTACAATAAAATAAGCGTTTGAAATGACTGTTAGTAGGTAAATATAGAGAGAGATGGCGCAGTTTTTTGCGTTTATATGGGAAAGCATAGGGAAAACGAGGGTAGATGCGACGGTTCAAGGAGGAAAATGCGTTTATATGGGCGAAATAGGAAATACGAGGGTTGATGCTAGGCTAGACAGTGGTAGAAGGAGGGGGAATGCGGTTTATATGAGACAGATAGGGAATACGTGGAGAGGTGCTAGGCTAGACGGAGGCTGAGGAGTAGAGTATGGTTTATATGAAAGGTATAGGAAAACGAGGAGGGGTGTTAGGCTAGACAGAGTTGAAGGGTAGAGCATGTCTTGTATATGAGAGGGGTAGGGAACAGGAGCAGGGGTGTTAGGCTAGACAGAGGTCGAGAAGTAGAGTAGGGTTTATATGAAAGGTATAGGAAAACGAGGAGGGGTGTTAGGCTGGACAGAGTTGAAGGGCAGAGCATGTCTTGTATATGAGAGAGGTAGGGAACAGGAGCAGGGGTGTTAGGCTAGGCAGAGGTCAAGAAGTAGAGTATGGTTTATATGAAAGGTATAGGAAAACGAGGAGGGGTGTTAGGCTAGACAGAGTTGAAGGGCAGAGCATGTCTTGTATATGAGAGAGGTAGGGAACAGGAGCAGGGGTGTTAGGCTAGGCAGAGGTCAAGAAGTAGAGTATGGTTTATATGAAAGGTATAGGAAAACGAGGAGGGGTGTTAGGCTAGACAGAGTTGAAGGGTAGAGCAAGTCTTGTATATGAGAGAGGTAGGGAACAGGAGCAGGGGTGTTAGGCTAGATAGAGGTCAAGAAGTAGAGTATGGTTTATATGAATGGTATAGGAAAACGAGGTGGACTGTTAGGCTAGACAGAGTTGAAGGGTAGAGTATGTCCTTTATATGAGAGAGGTTGGGAACAGGAGGAGGGGTGTTAGGTTAGGAGAATTGAGTATGTGTTTATAAGGAGAGACGAGAAAACGGAGAGAGATCCTATGCTAGGATAGACAGGTGTTAAAGTTAGGTTAGATAGGAAACCAAGGAGTGATACTTAGCTAGAGGGGGGCAGGAGGAATGCGCTTTATGAGAGGTAGGGGATACGGGGAGTGGTGTTAGGCTAGACAGAGGTTGAGAGTAGAGTAGGCGTTTATATGTATGAGAAGTATAGAACAGGAGGAGGGGTGTTAGGCTAGACACAGGCTGAGAGTAGAGTATGCGTTTATATGTATGAGAGGTATAGGAGCAGGAGGAGAGGTGCTAGGCTAGACAGAGGTTGAGTAGAGTATGGGTTATATGAGAGGTAGGGAACAGGAGGAGAGGTGTTAGGCTAGACAGAGGGTTAGGAGTAGAGTATGGTTTATATGAGAAATATAGGAAAAACGAGGCGAGGTTTTAGGCTAGACAGAGGTCGAGGAGTAGAGTATGGCTTATATGAGAGGTATAGGAAAACGCGGAGAGCTATTAGCTTAGGAGAATTGAGTATGTGTTTATAATGAGAGATGAGAAAACGGAAAGAGATCCTATGCTAGGATAGACAGGTGTTAAAGTTAGGTTAGATAGCAAACCAAGGAGTGATACTCAGCAAGAGAAGGGCAGGAGGGAATGCGCTTTGATAGGTAGGGAATACGGGGAGCGGTGTTAGGCTAGACAGAGGTAGAGGAGTAGAGTATGGTTTATATGAGAGGTATAGGGAGACGAGGAGAGTCGGTAGGCTAGACAGATAGTGAAGCAGTAGGAATATGGACTTATATACAGGAGAGATAGGGAATAGGAGGGGAGGGGCTAGACTTTGAAAGCGACTTTAGACGTGAACTTAGTGGCAAACTGTTTCATGTCAATGTTCTAGACATGCCCATCACGTAACCCATTCAGGGAAAAGGTGGCTGCTCAGGGAAAATTGTGACCAGCAAAGGGAAAAAGGTGACCAGCAAAGGGAAAAATGTGACCAGTAAAGGGAAAAATGTGACCAGCAAAGGGAAAAAGGTGACCAGCAAAGGGAAAAACGTGACCAGCAAAGGGAAAAAGGTGACCAGCAAAGGAAAAAAGGTGACCAGCAAAGGGGAAAAAGGTGACCAGCAAAGGGAAAAACGTGACCAGCAAAGGGAAAAAGGTGACCAGCAAAGGGAAAGATGTGACCAGCAAAGGGAAAAAGGTGACCAGTAAAGGGAAAAATGTGACCAGCAAAGGGAAAAAGGTGACCAGCAAAGGGAAAAACGTGACCAGCAAAGGGAAAAAGGTGACCAGCAAAGGAAAAAAGGTGACCAGCAAAGGGGGAAAAAGGTGACCAGCAAAGGGAAAAACGTGACCAGCAAAGGGAAAAAGGTGACCATCAAAGGGAAAAATATGACCAGCAAAGGGAAAAATATGACCAGCAAAGGGAAAAATGTGACCAGCAAAGGGAAAAAGGTGACCAGTAAAGGGAAAAAGGTGACCAGTAAAGGGAAAAAGGTGACCAGTAAAGGGAAAAAAGGTGACCAGCAAAGGGAAAAAGGCGAGCAGCAAAGGGAAAAAGGTGACCAGCAAAGGGAAAAAGGTGTCCAGTAAAGGGAAAAATGTGATCAGCAACGGGAAAAAAGGTGACCAGCAAAGGGAAAAATGTGACCAGCAAAGGGAAAAAGGTGACCAGCAAAGGGAAAAAGGTGACCAGCAAAGGGAAAAAATGTGATCAGCAAAGGGAAAAATGTGACCAGCAACGGGAAAAAGGTGACCAGCAAAGGGAAAAGCTAACCCACTCACACTAGCAGGTAAGTAATTCAGTTAGTATCATAGGGTAGGGCAGATCCTGGGAAGCGGATATAGCATAGTTCCGTATGATGTTACAGGTAATTCAGAGAGTATCGTAGGTATTTAGAATAATGCAAGTAACAGAGGTGTTTAGAGTCACTCAGCTAGTATCACAGGAGGCTAGTTTCCAGGGGCAGAACGTACCATAGATGCATATTTTTCACAGGCAATTCAGCCAGTATCGGAGGGTATTTAAGCTAATTCAGCTGGTATTACAAGAGGCGGACTGCATCATAGCAGTGTATGATTTCACAGGTAATTCTGTTAGTGTCGTAGGTATTTAGGCTAATTCATCTAGTATCACAGGAGGATAGATTCCAGGGGTTGGGTATAGCATAGTTTCGTATTTCACAGGTAACTCAGCTAGTATCGTAGGTATTTAGCATAATTCAAGTATCATAGGTGTTTAGAGTAATTAAGCTAGCATAATAGGAGGGTAGGTTCCAGGGTCGGTTATAACGTAGTTTCGTATTTTACAGATAGTTCAGGTAATATCGTAAGTATTTGGGTAATCAGCATAGTTTCACAGATACTCATGATAATTTCGATCAGAGATTTGTATCACAGCTATTTAAGGTAAATGCAGGTGATTCAGGTTGTATCAATGGTATTTGAGTCATTTTAACAGGTAATTCATCTAGTATCATTGATATTTGGGGGGGGCAAACCAGATAGTATCACAGGTGATCGTGCTAATTTAGAGCTAGGAATTCGTATCAGAGCTAGTTAAGGTAATTTTACATGATTAGGGTAGTATCACAGGTATTTAAGTCATAGAAGCTGCAGCTGCAGCCTCATTACAGCTGTAGCAGAAACAGCAGCAAATCCAACAACTGTAGATCAGCATCCTCAGCAACAGGAAGCATCACAACAGCAAATACGACAGATGTAGTAGCATCTATAGCAACAGCAGCTACAATGATAGCAGCAAGAGATCCTACAGCTAGAGAAACATCAGCCGCAGCCTGTACAATAGCCGTAGCAAAAGCAAATACAACAGCTACCGTAGCAGATACAGCAGCTATACAGCAATATATGTAACAGATCCTACAGCTGTAGCAACATCTGCTACAATAATAGCAGCGACAACAACCGGTTACATAACAGCAGTAGCAGCAGCAGTCATCACGGCAGCTGTAACATAAAATACGAGAGCTGTAGTAGTAGATACAAGGCTGTAACATCAGCTACAAAAATAACAGCATCAGATCAGGTAGCTGTAGCAGCATTAGACACAATCAGCACAATAGCTGTAGCAGAAGCAAATACAGCAGCTACCGTAGCAGATACAGCAGCTGTACAACAATAGCTGTAACAGATCCTACAGCTAGAGCAGCATCTGCTATAACAATAGCAGCAGTCGCATTACATAACAGCTGCAGCAGCAGCTAGAGATTTAGCAGTGTTACCAATAGCAAGCATCACAGCAATGATATTCCAGCTGTAGATTCACCTACCACAGCAACAGCAGTCATCACAACAACATCAACAGTAAGTACGACAGATGTAGCAGCAGATACAGCATCTATAGCAACAGCAGCTACAACGATAGCAGCAATAGATCCTGCAGCTGTAGCAGCATTAGACACGTCAGCACAATAGCTGTAGCAAAAGCAAATACAATTGCTATCGTAGCAGATACAGCAGCTGTACAACAATAGATGCAATAGATCCTACAGCTGTAGCAACATCTGATACAATAATAGCAGCGACAACAACCGGTTACATTACAGCTGTAGCAGCTTTATCAGTTAAATCATTGGTTCATTTAACAAGGATTGTAAGGGTAGACATCTCCTCCCTTTATATGGGCCTGAGACTAGCACTAGTATTTGCTCCTAATGACAATGGTTACCGCCTCCCCTTCCATCTTCTCCTTTCTTCACCATTTGTCTGCTATGTGCACACACAGCACATGAGTAAACTTTAATTGTTTTAACATTGTAGACTCGCGGAGATCATCAAAGGGACTCAATGTAATTTTATTCACTTGCACAGTAGTAAAAGCGTGCTTTCGGGATAAGATTAGATTCATAGGCGTTCTGATGATTTCACAGGTTTTAAGGTAGTCTGTATAGATGTCAAACGTAATGTACTGCTTAATAGCACTACGTTTTATACCCTTAATCTTTTTTACCATTGAGCCATGGATATCTAAGGCATACATCTTAGCTCGTAGCCCGACAAAGCGCAGGAAGATTTCACCATTAGCCTCATCTTTAGATTTCCCAAGCACTTTGTTTAGAGCTGAATAGCA
Source organism: Deroplatys truncata (assembly GCA_030765065.1). Lineage (NCBI taxonomy): Eukaryota > Metazoa > Arthropoda > Insecta > Mantodea > Mantidae > Deroplatys > Deroplatys truncata. The sequence continues at coordinate 129,501,958 of CM060989.1, read as the reverse complement.
TATATAGTTGTAGGATAATCAGCAGTATCCAGATGCTCAAGTACATGTAACTTGTCATGATACACATCTCCAGTTGTTACACGATGAATGAATGAATAAGTATCCATGTACATAAGCTTCAGGTTTCCAGCTCCGTAATATGATAACAGCACATCATAGTCATGGTGATACATTGTCTTGGGGATGTCCTACACACTCACACCAATGTATATGGGCTTATTGAATGCAATCTGTCGAGAGGTCATATGTACAACAGCTAGAATAGCAGCATATATTGTCCTATCGATAAACGTAGGCTTGGCGATCAGCTTCTTTAGAGTCTTCTCATTTATCACCAGTCGTATATCCATACGATCAGGCAGATTCTCCATAGTTTCTCCAAACATGACGTTGTTAAAGAGCTTGTAGAGGTCCTTTTCGAAATCATTTGCAGCTTATTGTAGTAGCCTGTTGTTAAATTCCACATAAGGTTTTAACCACTGTGACTGTTGGAATTGCAGCACACGATGGATTTTTAGTCGTAACCCATGATTAAGAGCTTGCTTCAAAGCCATGTAATATACTACAACATGGTATAGGTTCAAGACGAGGTATCAGTTTCTTTGTATGTGATTTCAATGGTTTCATACACTCAGGCAGGAAAGGTAGATCGTTGCGTAGATCATGAAGTTCTATAGGATGCTCGATGTCTATGACGTCACACCCAGAGACAGGATTTTTGGCAGTATCAAACACGTTTAAACTCGTCTCGTAACTACCTGTATATGCTGTCACACCAACAAGAAAAGTATTCCCACACGCTCATTCAGTCAGATGTTCCATTCAAAGCCTACCACCACCCATTACACCAAAGCTAGCACAATCTCAAAGGCTTAAAAGGTAACGTAGAAGATTTTCTCCATTGTGTAGTTAAATGTATGTATATACTGTATTATTTAATGTTTTTATTTCCTTTTCAATTCCTCCTTTCCATCTTCTCCCAGAAAGACCATTACATTTCACTACAATCACGAGTAAAGCAATTTTTCCGGAGTTACAGAGATCCTATGCTTCTAGAATCGAACTCGGTAATACTTTTAATAAATGTGTTTTAGTAATTTAGCTCCCCCGCATCAGCATCTACCATTTAATCTTTACTCGAACCTGATATGATCCATAGGCTTGATGATATATGAAATCACCCCTTCGGGATTCAATTTGAGTACTTTAAAGTAGTTATTGTCATGATAACAATATTTAGGGACTAGGTACTCTGTTTACGGTTTACTTGACGCATCTATCTAAACTAAATTACGAGTTATTAAATTTGCAAGTAAATTTCATTGAATCAGTATTCGAACCGAGAACACCGCGAACAAAATAATTTATAATATTAGCTTGACATGTTAAACAAAGCTGTGTGCAGTTACGCTATCAATCTAAGTGATATATTCTAGTGTACAGAGGAAAATTAAGGAACTCATTAAAAGATGGGGAATCGAACCAAGCACAACTGATTGACAATTATATACAGCATTAATTACCTATTATAAGAGCTATCAATCATGCTTTGGTCCACTCCTCTACCTCTCTTAGTTTCCGAGATAATGAAGATTTAAAATTAAGGATCGAACCCAGGACGTCAGGTATCTAATTACACATCCATAAGATACTACCTAACAACATAAATGTAATAAAGTTTATTTGACGTCTTTATCTTAAGCAGTTTAGGAGTTATTAAATTTATAATTAAATTACATTTTATCGGTATTCGAACCCAGAACTCCAGAAACAAAATTATTTATAAAATTAGTTTGCTATGTTAAAAACAGTTGTATGCAGTTACAGCATCAATCTAAGTGATATATTCTAGTGTACAGAGAAAAATTAAGGAAATCATTTAAAAATCGGGATTCGAAATAGGGACAACTGATTGAAAATTATATACAGTATTAATTACGCATTATAACAGGTATCAATAATGCTTTGGTTCACCCCTCTACCTCTCTTAGTTTCCGAGATAATGGCGATTTAAAAATTAAGGATCGAACCCAGGACACCAGGTACCCAAATATAAATCCAAAAGAAACTACCTAATGATATAAATGTAACAACGTTTATTTGGCGTCTTTATCGTAATTAGTTCCTGAGTTATTAGAATATAAACTTTTAATCACTCCTAGGATTCGAACCCAGGCATCCCGGCCAACTCGGATTAATATCTCAAGGACGCGGCGCATTCCAAAGAATTGATTAGTTTTTATCCCATTGTTCTATCTCTTTTCATTCAGGAGATATAAGCGATTAATCAGTAGGGATAAAATGATGGTTCTAGATCAATTAATATGCAAGAATGTGCAATTAATATGCTAATTATCCCCCACCCCCACTAATTAGCCCCACCCTCATCATTTTACCCCATATGTATCATGACAAGTTACGTTTACTTGAGCATCTGGATACTGCTGATTATCCTACAACTATATATGCTATTCAGCTCTAAACAAAGTGCTTGGGAAATCTAAAGATGAGGCTAATGGTGAAATCTTCCCGCGCTTTGTCGGGCTACGAGCTAAGATGTATGCCTTAGATATCCACGGCTCAATGGTAAAAAAGATTAAGGGTATAAAACGTAGTGCTATTAAGCAGTACATTACGTTTGACATCTATACAGACTACCTTAAAACCTGTGAAATCATCAGAACGCCTATGAATCTAATCTTATCACGAAAGCACGCTTTTACTACTGTGCAAGTGAATAAAATTACATTGAATCCCTTTGATGATCTCCGCGAGTCTACAATGTTAAAACAATTAAAGTTTACTCATGTGCTGTGTATGCACATAGCAGACAAATGGTGAAGAAAGGAGAAGATGGAAGGGGAGGCGGTAACCATTGTCATTAGGAGCAAATACTAGTGCTAGTCTCAGGCCCATATAAAGGGAGGAGATGTCTAATCTTACAATCCTTGTTAAATGAAGCAATGATTTAACTGATAAAGCTACTACATTTGAACAAAAAATGGATTAGCTGCTGCTGCTACAGCTGTAATGTAACCGGTTGTTGTCGCTGCTATTATTGTATCAGATGTTGCTACAGCTGTAGGATCTATTGCATCTATTGTTGTACAGCTGCTGTATCTGCTACGATAGCAATTGTATTTGCTTTTGCTACAGCTATTGTGCTGACGTGTCTAATGCTGCTACAGCTGCAGGATCTATTGCTGCTATCGTTGTAGCTGCTCTTGCTATAGATGCTGTATCTGCTGCTACATCTGTCGTATTTACTGTTGATGTTGTTGTGATGACTGCTGTTGCTGTGGTAGGTGAATCTACAGCTGGAATATCATTGCTGTGATGCTTGCTATTGGTAACACTGCTAAATCTCTAGCTGCTGCTGCAGCTGTTATGTAATGCGACTGCTGCTATTGTTATAGCAGATGCTGCTCTAGCTGTAGGATCTGTTACAGCTATTGTTGTTCAGTCTCTGTATCTGCTACGATAGCTGCTGTGTTTGCTTCTGCTACAGCTATTGTGCTGACTATGTCTAATGCTGTTACAGCTACCTGATCTGATACTGTTATTGTTGTAGCTGATGTTACAGTGTTGTATCTACTACTTCAGCTCTCATATTTGATGTTACAGCTGGAGTGATGACTGCTGTTGCTGTGGTGGGTGAAGCTACAGCTGGAATATCTTTGCTGTGATGCTTGCTATTGCTAAGAGTGCTAACTCTATGGATGCTGGATTAGCTGCTGCTCCTACAGCGTTATGTAACTGGTTGTTGTCGCTGCTATTATTGTAGCAGATGTTGCTACAGCTGTAAGATCTGTTACATATATTGTCGTACAGCTGCTGTATCTGCTACGGTAGCTATTGTATTTGCTTCTGTTACAGCTATTGTGCAGGCTGCGGCTGATGTTTCTGTAGCTGCAGGATCTATTGCTGCTATCATTGTAGTTGCTGTTGCTATATATGTTGTATCTGTTACTACATCTGTCGTATTTGCTGTTGTTGTGATGCTTGCTGTTGCTGCTGCTGCTACAGCTGTTATGTAATGCAACTGCTGCTGTTATTGTTGTAGTAGATGCTACAGATGTAGGATCTGTTACAGCTATTGTTGTACAGGCTCTGTATCTGCTACGAAAGCTGCTGTATTTGCTTCTGCTACAGCTATTGTGCTGACTGTGTCTAATGCTGCTACAGCTGCTGGATCTATTGCTGTTATAGTTGTAGTCGATGTTACAGCATTGTATCTACTACAGCTCTCGTATTTGATGACTGCTGTTGCTGTGGTGGGTGAAACTACAGCTGGAATATCATTGCTGTGATGCTTGCTATTGCTAAGAGTGCTAAATCTATAGCTGTTAGATTAGCTGCTGCCTTTACAGCTGTTATGTAACTGGTTGTTGTTGCTTCTATTATTGTAGCAGAAGTTGCTACAGCTGTAAGATCTGTTACATCTATTGTTGTACAGCTGCTGTATCTGCTACGGTAGCTGCTGTATTTGCTTCTGCTACAGCTATTGTGCTGACTGTGTCTAATGCTACTACAGCTACCTGATCTGATGCTGTTATTTTTGTAGCTGATGTTACAGCCTTGTATCTACTACTACAGCTCTCGTATTTTATGTTACAGCTGCCGTGATGACTGCTGCTGCTACAGCTGTTATGTAACCGGTTGTTGTCGCTGCTATTATTGTAGCAGATGTTGCTACAGCTGTAGGATCTGTTACATCTATTGCTGTATAGCTGCTGTATCTGCTACGGTAGCTGCTGTATTCGCTTCTGCTACAGCTGTTGTGCTGACTGTGTCTAATGCTGCTACAGCTACCTGATCTGATGCTGTTATTTTTGTAGCTGATGTTACAGCCTTGTATCTACTACTACAGCTCTCGTATTTTATGTTACAACTGCCGTGATGACTGCTGCTGCTACTGCTGTTATGTAACCGGTTGTTGTCGCTGCTATTATTGTAGCAGATGTTGCTACAGCTGTAGGATCTGTTACATATATTGCTGTATAGCTGCTGTATCTGCTACGGTAGCTGTTGTATTTGCTTTTGCTACGGCTATTGTACAGGCTGCGGCTGATGTTTCTCTAGCTGTAGGATCTCTTGCTGCTATCATTGTAGCTGCTGTTACTATAGATGCTACTACATCTGTCGTATTTGCTGTTGTGATGCTTCCTGTTGCTGAGGATGCTGAATCTACAGTTGTTGGATTTGCTGCTGTTTCTGCTACAGCTGTAATGAGGCTGCAGCTGCAGCTTCTATGACTTAAATACCTGTGATACTACCCTAATCATGTAAAATTACCTTAACTAGCTCTGATACGAATTCCTAGCTCTAAATTAGCACGATCACATGTGATACTATCTGGTTTGCCCCCCCCCAAATATCAATGATACTAGATGAATTACCTGTTAAAATGACTCAAATACCATTGATACAACCTGAATCACCTGCATTTACCTTAAATAGCTGTGATACAAATCTCTGATCGAAATTATCACGAGTATCTGTGAAACTATGCTGATTACCCAAATACTTACGATATTACCTGAACTATCTGTAAAATACGAAACTACGTTATAACCGACCCTGGAACCTACCCTCCTATAATGCTAGCTTAATTACTCTAAACACCTATGATACTTGAATTATGCTAAATACCTACGATACTAGCTGAGTTACCTGTGAAATACGAAACTATGCAATACCCAACCCCTGGAATCTATCCTCCTGTGATACTAGATGAATTAGCCTAAATACCTACGATACTAACTGAATTACCTGTGAAATCATACACTGCTATGATGCAGTCCGCCTCTTGTAATACCAGCTGAATTAGCTGAAATACCCTCCGATACTGGCTGAATTGCCTGTGCAAAATATGCATCTATGATACGTTCTGCCCCTGGAAACTAGCCTCCTGTGATACTAGCTGAGTGACTCTAAACACCTCTGTTATTTGCATTATCCTAAATACCTACGATACTCTCTGAATTACCTGTAACATCATACGGAACTATGCTATATCCGCTTCCCAGGATCTGCCCTACCCTATGATACTAACTGAATTACTTACCTGCTAGTGTGAGTGGGTTAGCTTTTCCCTTTGCTGGTCACCTTTTTCCCGTTGCTGGTCACATTTTTCCCTTTGCTGATCACATTTTTCCCTTTCCTGGTCACGTTTTTCCCTTTGCTGGTCACATTTTTCCCTTTGCTGGTCACGTTTTTCCCTTTGCTGGTCAGCTTTTTCCCCTTTGCTGGTCACCTTTTTTCCTTTGCTGGCCACCTTTTTCCCTTTGCTGGTCACGTATTTCCCTTTGCTGGTCACCTTTTTCCCTTTGCTGGTCACATTTTTCCCTTTACTGGTCACCTTTTTCCCTTTGCTGGTCACATTTTTCCCTTTACTGGTCACCTTTTTCCCTTTGCTGGTCACATTTTTCCCTTTACTGGTCACCTTTTTCCCTTTGCTGGTCACGTTTTTCCCTTTGCTGGTCACGTTTTTTCCCTTTGCTGGTCACCTTTTTCCCTTTGCTGGTCACATTTTTCCCTTTACTGGTCACATTTTTCCCTTTGCTGGTCACCTTTTTCCCTTTGCTGGTCACAATTTTCCCTGAGCAGCCACCTTTTCCCTGAATGGGTTACGTGATGGGCATGTCTAGAACATTGACATGAAACAGTTTGCCACTAAGTTCACGTCTAAAGTCGCTTTCAAAGTCTAGCCCCTCCCCTCCTATTCCCTATCTCTCCTGTATATAAGTCCATATTCCTACTGCTTCACTATCTGTCTAGCCTACCGACTCTCCTCGTTTCCCTATACCTCTCATATAAACCATACTCTACTCCTCTACCTCTGTCTAGCCTAACACCGCTCCCCGTATCCCCTACCTCTCATAAAGCGCATTCCCTCCTGCCCTTCTCTTGCTGAGTATCACTCCTTGGTTTGCTATCTAACCTAACTTTAACACCTGTCTATCCTAGCATAGGATCTCTTTCCGTTTTCTCATCTCTCCTTATAAACACATACTCAATTCTCCTAAGCTAATAGCTCTCCGCGTTTTCCTATACCCCTCATATAAGCCATACTCTACTCCTCGACCTCTGTCTAGCCTAAAACCTTGCCTCGTTTTTCCTATATTTCTCATATAAACCATACTCTACTCCTAACCCTCTGTCTAGCCTAACACCTCTCCTCCTGTTCCCAACCTCTCATATAACCCATACTCTACTCAACCTCTGTCTAGCCTAGCACTTCTCCTCCTGCTCCTATACCTCTTATACATATAAACGCATACTCTACTCTCAGCCTGTGTCTAGCCTAACACCCCTCCTCCTGTTCTATACTTCTCATGCATATAAACGCCTACTCTACTCTCAACCTCTGTCTAGCCTAACACCACTCCCCGTATCCCCTACCTCTCATAAAGCGCATTCCTCCTGCCCCCCCTCTAGCTAAGTATCACTCCTTGGTTTCCTATCTAACCTAACTTTAACACCTGTCTATCCTAGCATAGGATCTCTCTCCGTTTTCTCGTCTCTCCTTATAAACACATACTCAATTCTCCTAACCTAACACCCCTCCTCCTGTTCCCAACCTCTCTCATATAAAGGACATACTCTACCCTTCAACTCTGTCTAGCCTAACAGTCCACCTCGTTTTCCTATACCATTCATATAAACCATACTCTACTTCTTGACCTCTGCCTAGCCTAACACCCCTGCTCCTGTTCCCTACCTCTCTCATATACAAGACATGCTCTACCCTTCAACTCTGTCTAGCCTAACACCCCTCCTCGTTTTCCTATACCTTTCATATAAACCATACTCTACTTCTTGACCTCTGCCTAGCCTAACACCCCTGCTCCTGTTCCCTACCTCTCTCATATACAAGACATGCTCTGCCCTTCAACTCTGTCTAGCCTAACACCCCTCCTCGTTTTCCTATACCTTTCATATAAACCATAGTCTACTTCTTGACCTCTGTCTAGCCTAACACCCCTCCTCGTTTTCCTATACCTTTCATATAAACCATACTCTACTTCTTGACCTCTGTCTAGCCTAACACCCCTCCTCGTTTTCCTATACCTTTCATATAAACCATACTCTACTTCTTGACCTCTGCCTAGCCTAACACCCCTGCTCCTGTTCCCTACCCCTCTCATATACAAGACATGCTCTGCCCTTCAACTCTGTCCAGCCTAACACCCCTCCTCGTTTTCCTATACCTTTCATATAAACCCTACTCTACTTCTCGACCTCTGTCTAGCCTAACACCCCTGCTCCTGTTCCCTACCTCTCTCATATACAAGACATGCTCTGCCCTTCAACTCTGTCTAGCCTAACACCCCTCCTCGTTTTCCTATACCTTTCATATAAACCATACTCTACTCCTCAGCCTCCGTCTAGCCTAGCACCTCTCCACGTATTCCCTATCTGTCTCATATAAACCGCATTCCCCCTCCTTCTACCACTGTCTAGCTTAGCATCAGTCCTCGTATTCCCTATTTCGCCCATATAAACGCATTTTCGTCCTTGAACCGTCGCATCTACCCTCGTTTTCCCTATCCTTTCCCATATAAACGCAAAAAACTGGGCCAGCTCTCTCTATATTTACCTACTACTGTTACATACAATTAAAATAATTATTACACACATATTGTTTCAAGGCAGGCTGTTATTGAATTTATTTATTATATAATACAATTAAAAGTATTCAGGTATTAAAATACTGCCTCAACCACTACAGTTTTACGGAATGCCACTAGGTGACGTGCATACTCGACTTGAATTTGTTTTACACATTACTTTCTTCTTGCCCTAACACGGTCTACTTAATTATGCACACAACAACCCTTTCTTTTGTTAGACAAGTTATTATCTATTGTTGTTTGTAGTAGATGCTGTTTCAGGGCTGTCCGAATGTAAAACGTCGTGAACACCTACTCACAGCTAGTAGCCAATCAGTGATAAATTGTTCCGTCACACATGCCCGGTTACAGGAAGACCAACATCGGTGATTCAAATCTCGACCATCACGTGACTCTGCCTTTCCAAACGTACAGCAAAGCAAGTTATATCGCTATATTACTTTTCTTAGAAATAATCACAGTTTTTTACTTTCTCTACTACGTATAGTAAGTAGGGGAAGTATTGTACTCCACCCAAAAATTCGATACCGAGATTTCACCGGAAATACATGTTTTGAGACCCCTTGAATCCAAAAAAAGGATTTTTGGAAACATGTCCGTGTGTGTATCTGTGTGTCTGTGAACAGCATAACTCAGAAACGAACAGTCGGATAAACACCAAACTTGGTATTTAGGTTCAGTATCTTCCAGAGATGCGGCACGAAGGTTTTCAAGAAAATCCCCCCACCCCAGATTACCCTTTACATAGAACATTTTTCGAAAATTTTAATTTTCTCAAAAATGGCTCAAACGATTTGGATTAAAATATCATATGTTTAAGATATTTTCATAACAAATGAAATGTATATCTTGAATATTCTGGGAATGTCTCCAAAAGTGTTCTTCATTGTGAACGACTTCTGCATAACTGGTAAACCATAAGAGATAGACAAAATTTTACTTGAGAAAAAATGTAGATCGCGTTAAAATACACAATTTATGTCATATACATTTTTTGTTGGGTGAACCATTTTCGAGATATTGCTTGTTATTCCCTTAAATTTTCCAATACTTATACTTTTTCTCAAATTCGTTATTCGTTTTTTTGTGTCCTGGACATGCAAAGAGAATGGAATGCGCCACATAGCAACCAGCGCTTAAAATATTTGACTATCGCTTAAAACCTACCATATTCCCCTTGCATCTACAAGAAAATAGCAATAAGATTAACATCTCGATTAACATGAAGCATATGGAGAATTAAGCGTTTGTAAAAATAGTTTGTACAAGAGTAGAGAAAGTCATGTGAGTGTAACACGTCAGATTTGTTTTTAAGCTTTACTTTATAACATTCTTTTTCTATCAGATTCCTTTAATGGTAAGATAATTTTGGAGCAAATATTCCCTTTAATATTGTCTCTTTCTCAAATTATTTAGTTTTAAAAAAAATCTAATGTGATGCATACACATAACTTTCTCTACCCTATATTGTTTAATATAGAGTATACAAATTATTGTTACTAAAGCTGATTTTTCTATCTACTACATTTTAATCGAGATAAACGTTTACAGAAACAGCTACATTACACATTTCGTTATGGATACAAAGAGAACAGTGATAGTCAAATGTTTAACAACTGGACGCTATATGCTGTTTCCATGACATCGCGAGAAACAACTGAAACAGCTACATTACACATTTCGTTATAGATACAAAGAGCACAGCGATAGTCAAATGTTTAACAACTGATCGCTATATACTGTTTCCATGACACCGCGGAACTTATAGAACGACAAACTAGTGAGCAATTCGAAGCATTAATAACGAATATCTCGGAAATGGCTTATACCGCAAAAACTTACTTGAAATAAATTGTGTGTTTTAAAGAGAACTATACTTTTCGTCTATCCCTTAACGCTTACCAGTTATACAAAATTCTTTCCAAACCAAGAAGACTTTAAAAGCTATTCTCAGACAATTCAAGATTTACATTATATTTGTTATATAAATATCTTCAATATGCTATGTTAATCGAAACAGAGCCAAAGTGCTAAAAAATAAAAATTTTCGAAAAATGTTCCACGTAAAGCGTAGTTGGGGTGGGGGATTTTCTTGAAAATGTTCGTGTCACATCTTTGGTAGATATGCTCACGGACCTTTTTCTAAGAAATGCTTTTTGCTGCGTAGTAAGTAGGGGCAGTATTGTATGTCGAGATTTCATCGGAAACATGTTTTGAGCCTCCCGAATCCAAAAAATAAAGTATTTTTAGAAAAAGGTCCGTGTGTGTGAGAGAGAGAACAGTATAACTGAAAAACGAAGGGTTGGATAAGTACCAAACTTGGTATTTAAGTGCAGTATCTTCTAGGATGCTACATGAAGATTTTCAAGAAAATCCCCCACCCCAACTACCCCTGTCATGGTACATTTTTCGAAAATTTTGAATTTCCAAAACATTGCTGAAGCGATTTTGATTAAAGTATAACGTATTAAAGATATTTACATAATACAATGTTCCGACAAGGCAGTAGTAATTGTAATGTAATATTTATTTCATCATTATTACAATAATACAAATAAAACTTACATCTAGTGCTCCAGTTTTCTAGCTCCCCCATATTTAGCCTCTAGGCTGTATATATGGGATAAAGCTACTATACCATCTCTCCACTTTACAAACTGTGCCCGTTCTGCTGTACCTTTCTTAAGCTCCTTATCCACTTATCCCTTATGTTGCCTAAAAATGTCCCCATCATTTTAATTGTTTCTGCTTTTGTGCTTCCCAACATTCTTAATGCTACTGCTTCTTTGTTTAGCTTGTCCCATATAACGTCTCTCCACATTTTAACCTTATCACATTCTACTAGCCAATGAAAAGTTCTACCAGATTCATCACAAATAATAACAATTATATCCATTCCTTTTTAAAAAAATCTGATGTGTTACACTCACATGACTTTCTCTACTCTTGTACAAACTATTTTTACAAACGCTTATTCTCCATAAGCTTCATGTTAATCGAGATGTTAATGTTATTGCTAATTTTCTTGTAGATGCAAGGGGAATTGCTAGGCTTTAAGCGATAGTCAAATATTTTAAGAGCTGGTTCCTATGTGGCGCATTCCATTCTCTTTGTATGTCCAGGACATAAAAAATGAATAACGAATTTGAGAAAAAGTATAATTATTGGAAAATTTAAGGGAATAACAAGCAATATCTCGAAAATGGTTCACTCAACAACAAAATGTATATGACATAAATTGTGTATTTTAACGCGATCTACAGTTTTTGTGTAGTAAACTTTTGTCTATTTCTTATGGTTTACCAGTTATGCAAAAGTCATTCACAATGAATTCTTTTGGAGACATTCCCAGAAAATTCGAGATATACATTTTATTTGTCATGAAAATATCTTAAACATATGATATTTTAATCAAAATCGTTAGAGCCATTTTTGAGAAAATTAAAATGTTCGAAAAATGTTCCATGTAAAGGGTAATGTGGGGTGGGGGAATTTTCTTGAAAACCTTTGTGTCTAATCTCTGGAAGATACTGAACCTAAATACCAAGTTTGGTGTTAATCCGACTGTTCGTTTTTGAGTTATGCTGTTCACAGACACACAGACACACACACACACACACACACACAGACACACACACACAGACACACACACGGACATGTTTCCAAAAATGCTTTTTTTGGATTCAGGAGGTCTCAAAACATGTATTTCCGGTGAAATCTCGGTATCGAATTTTTGGGTGGAATACAATACTTCCCCTACTTACTATACGTAGTAGAGAAAGTAAAAAAGCATTTTGGAAACATGTCCGTGTATGTGTCTGTATGTCTGTCTGTCTGTCTGTCTGTCTGTCTGTCTGTGTGTGTGTCTGTGTGTCTGTGAACAGCATAACTCAGAAACGAACAGTCTGATAAACACCAAACTTGGTATTTAGGTTCAGTATCTTCCAGAGTTGCGACACGAAGGTTTTCAAGTAAATCCCCCACCCCAGATTACCCTTTACATGGAACATTTTTCGAAAATTTTAATTTTCTCAAAAATGGCTCTAACGATTTTGATTAAAATATCATATGTTTAAGATATTTTCATGACAAATAAAATGTGTATCTTGAATTTTCTGGGAATGTCTCCAAAAGTATTCTTTATTGTGAACGACTTTTGCATAACTGGTAAACCATAAGAGATAGACAAAAGTTTACTACACATAAAATGTAGATCGCGTTAAAATACACAATTTATGTCATATACATTTTTGTTGTTGAGTGAACCATTTTCAAGATACTGCTTGTTTTTGTCCTGGTAATGCAAAGAGAATGGAATACTCCACATAGCAACCAGCTCTTAAAACATTTGACTATCGCTTAAAACCTACCATATTCCCGTTGCATCTACAAGAATATTACCAATAAGATTAACATCGCGATTAACATGAAGTAGATGAAGAATAAGCGTTTGTAAAAATAGTTTGTACAAGAGTAGAGAAAGTCATGTGATTATAACACATTTATTTTGTATTTAGGGGTCCTCAAAATGTGCATGGTAGAGAGTAAAAATTGATTTGCACCGAACTGTGTGTATAACTTGTTTTACAATTTATTGTGATGAGAGTTAAGTAATAAGTATTATAATTAGAAATTGACAAATATTTCCGGGTCAGTTTCGTGGAGCTTTCTTTTACTGGAACCCACATTTCTTTGACAGGATAATGTTGCCACTACAACAATTGTCTGTCAATATATTTGAACACTATTGCCAACAAAAGCAAATTAAACTGGTTCTAACTTAAACGGAAGCAAACAGCTTTTTGGATGTAGCTTGTTTTGAGTCAAGCTCTTGCAACACGAGGGACATAAGATAACAATAGCCCAATAATTCTGACAAACGGATTTAACTAGTTTTTGAGCTGTTCAAATAATTGTGTGTGTAGATCACATGGAATGGCGTGACAAGTCCCCTTGCAAAATGCTATAACATTTGCACATGTGTACACTACTGCATTTAAAATGTTAAGCATGTCTAAGGTGTTATTATTCGCATTGCAACACTGAAAACAACTTCCTGCTGCGCGAGAGAGAAAAAAAAGAAGGTGCGCTTAGAGCGCTGGCACCGGAATTGGAGTATGAGATATAAATAGACACTAAATGGGCAACTTGTGCTTTCTCCCTCCTGTATGTGCCTTGAATACGAACGCCGTTTCGATATTGAAAAGTTGCTCCATAGGCAACTGACAAATGTCACGCTGCAATAAATACTTTCCGCACTACAAGTTTACCAACATACAACACACGTTTTACAGTTTCATACAACCTCACATATCAATGTTTTATGCCTTTTAAATCACAATAAAAGTTTTCAGTTAGCGTAATCTCATCTTCAAATAAAAAAAATCTGATGGTTTATACTCGCATGACCTTCTCTACTCTTGTACAAACTATTTTTACAAACGCTTATTCTCCATATGCTTCATGTTAATCGAGATGTTAATCTTATTGCTAATTTTCTTGTAGATGTAAGGGGAATATGGTAGGTTTTAAGCGAGAGTCAAATATTTTAAGAGCTGGTTGCTATGTGGCGCATTCCATTCTCTTTGTATGTCCAGGACATAAAAAATGAATAACGAATTTGAGAAAAAGTAAAATCTGATGTGTTACACTCACATGACTTTCTCTACTCTTGTACAAACTATTTTTACAAACGCTTATTCTCCATATGCTTCATGTTAATCGAGATAAACATTTCCAGACTCTATCTTATTGCTAATTTTCTTGTAGATGTAAGGGGAATATATATTTACAAGGGCAATATAGAAATACAGTAGCCTTTAAGCACATACATATCTCTTAATAGCTGGTTGCTAGGTGCAGCACCATTCCCTTTCCCACAGATTAATACTCTTTGCATATCCAAGACAAAAAAATGATTAACGAATTCCCATTTGAGAAAATAAGTATTGAAAAATTTAAGGAAATAACAAGTAATATCTCGTAAATGGTTCACTCAACAAAAAAAATGTATATGACATAAATTGTGTATTTAAACGCGATCTACGTTTTTTGTGTAGTAAAATTTTGTCTATCTCATGGTTTACGAGTTATGCAAAAGTAGTTCACAATAAAAAATACTTTTGGACACATTCCCAGCAAATTCAAGATATACATTTTATTTGTCATAAAAATATCTTAAACATATGATATTTTAATCAAAATCGTTAGAGCCATTTTTCAGAAAATTAAAATTTTCGAAAAATCTTCCATGTAAAGGGTAGTCTGGGGTGGGGGGATTTTCTTGAAAACCTTCGTGTCGCATCCGTGGAAGATACTGAACCTAAATACCAAGTTTGGTGTTTATCCGACTGTTCGTTTCTGAGTTATGCTGTTCACAGACACACACACACACACACACACACACACACACAGACACACACAGACACACACACGGACATGTTTCCAAAAATGCTTTTTTTGGATTCAGGGGTCTCAAAACATGTATTTCCGGTGAAATCTCGGTATCGAATTTTTGGGTGGAATACAATACTTCCCCTACTTACTATACGTAGTAGAGAAAGTAAAAATGAATAACGAATTCCCATTTGAGAAAATTAGTATTGAAAAATTTAAGGGAATAACAAGCAATATCTCGAAAATGGTTCACTCAACAAAAGATGTGTATGACATAAATTGTGTATTTTAACGCGATCTTCATTTTTTGTGTAGTAAAATTTTATCTATCTCTTATGGTTTACCAGTTATGCAAAAGTCGTTCACAATGAAGAATACTTTTGGAGACATTCCCAGAAAATTCAAGATATACATTTTATTTGTCATGAAAATATCTTAAACATATGATATTTTAATCAATAATCGTTAGAGCCATTTTTGAGAAAATTAAAATTTTCGAAAAATCTTCCATGTAAAGGGTAATCTGGGGTGGGGGGATTTTCTTGAAAAACTTCGTGTCGCATCTCTGGAAGATACTGAGCCTAAATACCAAGTTTGGTGTTTATCCGACTGTTCGTTTCGGAGTTATGCTCTTCACAGACACACACACGGACATGTTTGCAAAAATGCTTTTTGTGGATTCAGGGGCTCTCAAAACACGTATTTCCGGTGAAATCTCGGTATCGAATTTTTGGGTGGAATACAATACTTCCCCTACTTACCTTACGTAGTAGAGAAAGTAAAAAGAGGAGCACAACAATAAATAGATAACATTCAGGTGTTTGTTTATCTCACTAATACATAAGAGACTCAAAAAAGTTCCAGAATTTCTTAATAACACAGAAGGAAGTTACTTAAAGCAATTGATACAACATTTCGTTCAGAATAGTTCCGTTCCTCAGTGACACGGGTTAAGAGACTCGAAGACACTGCCTGTCGAATGTATTGCCCCTTCAGATGACATTACATTGCTCAATGTCTCTGAGGGTATAACAAAACTGTTTGAACGTTGTTCTATGCCGACGTTATGAAACGCGATAAACGAACATGCACTAACTGGTTGCCACGCGAAGACATCAATCAATGAAAATTCAAATGTTTCTTCTCCTGGTACAACTTAAATAATATTACAACCATTCCTCACTTTCCTATAGATTGAATCATTCATTTTAACGACTTCGATATACACATTGTTACATCTGGAAAATCTCGTGATTTCCTCGTTCCGTGAAAAGTATCCCATCCAAAATTGGAACTGGTCTTTAATTGATGGATCTAAAGACAAGTCACATGGTGTTCGAGCTGCGTTTTCGCATCAAAATTTTAATCTTCGTGGTTTAATACACATAGATCACCGATGGTCGATTTATTCTGTCGAAACTGTTGCTATCGGAGCTGCCATTTTTTAATTAGAAAGAAAAAGTTGAAAAACAATATAATATTCACAGATGATAAAAGGTTTCTGTTTAAGTTGATGAAGTATGACCTGGACCTGTTAGAAATCGAAGTAAAATATCTTGTTTGTAAAAGTATAAAACTTGTTTGCATCCCTGGCTAATGAAACATTTACAGAACAAAAGCTAGAAAAATTCAGAAATCGCTACCTGTTAACGACGTTCTTAAGCTCACAGAGATAAATTGTTTCTTAACTGGAGATCCAGGCTCGCCAACCCAATAACTAATCACAGCAATAGCATTATACGTCAAGATCAACAGACTAGATTTATCTATATTCTCAAGAGTGAGGCTGGGAATTAAATACACATACATAAAATTTCTAAAAGAGACTGTGCACCGTGTGATTATCTCTTTGGATGTGTCAACCACGATACTAAAAATGTATTGCTGTTACACTCACTGTACAAAATAGGTCGTATCAAAAGTAGTAATGTTATAAAATATAATCCAGCTAAAGTCTTCAGCAGATAAATATCAGTTTCGTTATTAATTTCTGGGTATGTGTTTAGTTTAAATATATCTTTAAGTGAAAATCACACGCTAATACAACGTTTTGATTCAAGGCGTCTTTAAACAATAAACAAGTGTTGTCATGGACGTTATCAACACCTAATAAAAAATCTGATGTGTTGCACTCACATGACTTTCTCTACTCTTGTACGAACTATTTTTACAAACGCTTATTCTCCATCTACTTCATGTTAATCGAGATAAACATTTCCAGACTCTATCTTATTGCTAATTTTCTTGTAGATGTAAGGGGAATATATATTTACAAGGGCAATATAGAAATACAGTAGCCTTTAAGCACATACATATCTCTTAATAGCTGGTTGCTAGGTGCAGCACCATTCCCTTTCCCACAGATTAATACTCTTTGCATATCGAAGACAAAAAAATGAATAACGAATTCCCATTTGAGAAAATAAGTATTGAAAAATTTAAGGAAATAACAAGTAATATCTCGTAAATGGTTCACTCAACAACAAAAAATGTATATGACATAAATTGTGTATTTAAACGCGATCTACGTTTTTTGTGTAGTAACGTTTTGTCTATCTCTTATGGTTTACGAGTTATGCAAAAGTAGTTCAAAATAAAGAATACTTTTGGACACATTCGCAGGAAATTCAAGATATACATTTTATTTGTCATAAAAATATCTTAAACATATGATATTTTAATCAAAATCGTTAGAGCCATTTTTCAGAAAATTAAAATTTTCGAAAAATCTTCCATGTAAAGGGTAGTCTGGGGTGGGGGGATTTTCTTGAAAACCTTCGTGTCGCATCCGTGGAAGATACTGAACCTAAATACCAAGTTTGGTGTTTATCCGACTGTTCGTTTCTGAGTTATGCTGTTCACAGACACACACACACACGGACATGTTTCCAAAAATGCTTTTTTTGGATTCAGGGGTCTCAAAACATGTATTTCCGGTGAAATCTCGGTATCGAATTTTTGGGTGGAATACAATACTTCCCCTACTTACTATACGTAGTAGAGAAAGTAAAAATGAATAACGAATTCCCATTTGAGAAAATTAGTATTGAAAAATTTAAGGGAATAACAAGCAATATCTCGAAAATGGTTCACTCAACAAAAGATGTATATGACATAAATTGTGTATTTTAACGCGATCTTCATTTTTTGTGTAGTAAAATTTTATCTATCTCTTATGGTTTACCAGTTATGCAAAAGTCGTTCACAATGAAGAATACTTTTGGAGACATTCCCAGAAAATTCAAGATATACATTTCTTTTGTCATGAAAATATCTTAAACATATCATATTTTAATCAATAATCGTTAGAGCCATTTTTGAGAAAATTAAAATTTTCGAAAAATCTTCCATGTAAAGGGTAATCTGGGGTGGGAGGATTTTCTTGAAAACCTTCTTGTCGCATCTCTGGAAGATACTGAACCTAAATACCAAGTTTGGTGTTTATCCGACTGTTCGTTTCTGAGTTATGCTGTTCACAGACACACACACACGGACATGTTTGCAAAAATGCTTTTTGTGGATTCAGGGGCTCTCAAAACACGTATTTCCGGTGAAATCTCGGTATCGTATTTTTGGGTGGAATACAATACTTCCCCTACTTACCTTACGTAGTAGAGAAAGTAAAAAGAGGAGCACAACAATAAATAGATAACATTCAGGTTTTGTTTATCTCACTAATACATAAGAGACTCAAAAAAGTTCCAGAATTTCTTAATAACACAGAAGGAAGTTACTTAAAGCCATTGATACAACATTTCCTTCAGAATAGTTCCGTTCCTCAGTGACACGGGTTAAGAGACTCGAAGACACTGCCTGTCGAATGTAGTGCCCCTTCAGATGACATTACATTGCTCAATGTCTCTGAGGGTATAACAAAACTGTTTGAACGTTGTTCTATGCCGACGTCATGAAACGCGATAAACGAACATGCACTAACTGGTTGCCACGCGAAGACACCAATCAATGAAAATTCAAATGTTTCTTCTCCTGGTACAACTTAAATAATATTACAACCATTCCTCACTTTCCTATAGATTGAATCATTCATTTTAACGACTTCGATATACACATTGTTACATCTGGAAAATCTCGTGATTTCCTCGTTCCGTGAAAAGTATCCCATCCAAAATTGGAACTGGTCTTTAATTGATGGATCTAAAGACAAGTCACATGGTGTTCGAGCTGCGTTTTCGCATCAAAATTTTAATCTTCGTGGTTTAATACACATAGATCACCGATGGTCGATTTATTCTGTCGAAACTGTTGCTATCGGAGCTGCCATTTTTTAATTAGAAAGAAAAAGTTGAAAAACAATATAATATTCACAGATGATAAAAGGTTTCTGTTTAAGTTAATGAAGTATGACCTGGACCTGTTAGAAATCGAAGTAAAATATCTTGTTTGTAAAAGTATAAAACTTGTTTGCATCCCTGGCTAATGAAACATTTACAGAACAAAAGCTAGAAAAATTCAGAAATCGTTACCTGTTAACGACGTTCTTAAGCTCACAGAGATAAATTGTTTCTTAACTGGAGATCCAGGCTCGCCAACCCAATAACTAATCACAGCAATAGCATTATTCGTCAAGATCAACAGACTAGATTTATCTATATTCTCAAGAGTGAGGCTGGGAATTAAATACACATACATAAAATTTCTAAAAGAGACTGTGCACCGTGTGATTATCTCTTTGGATGTGTCAACCACGATACTAAAAATGTATTGCTGTTACACTCACTGTACAAAATAGGTCGTATCAAAAGTAGTAATGTTATAAAATATAATCCAGCTAAAGTCTTCAGCAGATAAATATCAGTTTCGTTATTAATTTCTGGGTATGTGTTTAGTTTAAATATATCTTTAAGTGAAAATCACACGCTAATACAACGTTTTGATTCAAGGCGTCTTTAAACAATAAACAAGTGTTGTCATGGACGTTATCAACACCTAATAAAAAATCTGATGTGTTGCACTCACATGACTTTCTCTACTCTTGTACGAACTATTTTTACAAACGCTTATTCTCCATCTACTTCATGTTAATCGAGATAAACATTTCCAGACTCTATCTTATTGCTAATTTTCTTGTAGATGTAAGGGGAATATATATTTACAAGGGCAATATAGAAATACAGTAGCCTTTAAGCACATACATATCTCTTAATAGCTGGTTGCTAGGTGCAGCACCATTCCCTTTCCCACAGATTAATACTCTTTGCATATCGAAGACAAAAAAATGAATAACGAATTCCCATTTGAGAAAATAAGTATTGAAAAATTTAAGGAAATAACAAGTAATATCTCGTAAATGGTTCACTCAACAACAAAAAATGTATATGACATAAATTGTGTATTTTAACGCGATCTACATTTTTTGTGTAGTAAAATTATGTCTATCTCTTATGGTTTACCAGTTATGCTAAAGTCGTTCACAATGAAGAATACTTTTGGAGACATTCCCAGAAAATTCGAGATATACATTTTATTTGTCATGAAAATATCTTAAACATATGATATTTTAGTGAAAATCGTTAGCCATTTTTGAGAAAATTAAAATTTTCGAAAAATGTTCCATGTAAAGGGTAATATGGGGTGGGAGGATTTTCTTGAAAACCTTCGTGTCGCATCTCTGGAAGATACTGAACCTAAATACCAAGTTTGGTGTTTATCCGACTGTTCGTTTCTGAGTTATGCTGTTCACAGACACACACATACACTGACAGGTTTCCAAAAATGCTTTTTTTGGATTCAGGGGATCTCAAAACATACATTTCCGGTGAAATCTCGGTATCGAATTTTTGGTTGGAATACAATACTTCCCCTACTTACTATACGTAGTAGGGAAAGTAAAAAACTAAACCTAACCTAACCTCCCGTGAACGAGAAACCTAAGCTTAGGAATGCACGCTCGCTTCGCTCGCGTGCTTTTATGTAACCACTGGTAACAAATTGAAACAAGGTTATATACATAAAAGTACATCAGAAACCTAAGCTTATATAAAAAAACTAACCTAAACCTAACCTTCCGTGAATTCAAAAACCTAAGGTTATATAAAATCCCTCGGCTACGCCCTGTGGTCGTAGTTGCGGCGCTTTGGTGGCATTATTCATACGTTGCCAGCATTGTCTTAGTCAAGCGTATGACATAGAGTAACATCTGTTGAGCTAGTGTTTTGTATAGAGTGACATCTGTAGGAAATATACATCATCGACATCGCTGTGGAAGATACAAGTAGAGCAGAATGTCGTTTTTTTTTGGGGGGGAGACTCCAACGAAAGAGAAAATGCGAATATTTGTGTGTTATGTGGCTGACCCGGGTTGGCAAAGACTTAGGAGTGAATCAGAGCACTTTGTCTTTAGTATTTGCCAAGGAATCAGTACCATCTTAACAAAGGCAAACCTATGGACCCAGTTTCCCATTAGTGTCGATGCTATTGCAGCTAAGAAAGTAAAAATGTACAGATTCGGTGCTGTAGGTTGTACATATGTGGCAAGCTATGTACCTGCAACGCAAGTGTAGGACCTGGTTACCATGTTTTGGGCGTAAAAATCCTTGGCATGGCTTCCTTCGGAAGGGAAGTAAAGCCAGTGATTCCATGTCGTAGATTTACGGCACGTAAAAGAACCTCAAGCCTGATAAAGAGGCCTCTGAACAAAATTACCGGTCTTTCATGGACGCTAAGGACCATGGTAGTTAAAGAGCGTCCATAAATAAAACTCAATTTCAAAGTTTCTGTTGTGTTTACGGGCATTGACTCAGCCCAAGTTGAAAGTCACCAGATTAATTTGCTCAAGTCCGTTGATTGTCTGCAATTTTTATTCATACGAAATGGAGTGACTTCTCATTCGTGAAATAACTGCTCCGGAGAGTTTGCTCACTGTTATTCATATGTCTAACGTAGAGTCCATACATCGCACTTTTGTAGCGGATGGGACAAATGGCGAAATCAGGTTAACAACAAAAGGTAAACGCACGTTTAAAACAACCTGTAATTGAATGCAACACAAGGAACACCTGACGTTATTAGAAAGCAACTTTGAACCTCTGATACGCTAATAAGAGCGAATATTGCTTTAATAAAATGTACAGTCCTTGATGAAAACTGTATATTAATTGTTTAATTAAATCATGAAGTAACTTTATTGACACATCAGTAGCTAGACATACATTACTTGCTTTGTGACACTCCTTAACTCTGGTGTACTGCCAACAAACTGGACATCATACTTGTTTACAGAGAACACTGCAAGGTCACAAGCGCTCGGTGCCTTCCTAACTTGATAGTTTACTTACTAAAACCCTGTGTCTGGTTATCACCGTTTCTTGAAGCAATTGCTGTGGATAAACCCATAAACGGTAGCTTTGGAGATTCCAATACCATTAAACGTATTTCCTCTACAACCCTCCTGCTCACGACCACTTTGGTCACAGTGTATTGCTTTAAAAATTCCTCTCTTTGCACGTTTCCAAATTCATTATGTCCACCTCCGTGGTGTGCGGTTAGCATGTCTGCCTCACATTAAAGAGGTCCCGAGTTTGAATCTCGGTTGAGTGAGCTACCTACATAAGTTTGGCTGTCCGTTATCTTGAGAAGACGAATGTCGGGTAACCCTAAGCTATAGGGACCGTGGGTCCATTTGAGCATCATTTCAAAAATTTCGTTTATTCACCGTCCGATATATCTCCCCGGTTAAACAACGTTAAACTTAAAGCCCTCCCAAAAGTAAAAAAAAACATTCTTTGCTCAGGAACGGTTTTCAAAATCTCCAAATACAGCAAACGTTTCCAGATTCTAATGTTTGTTAAATGACTTAAAACGGCGATGTTAACGCAATGTTGGATGGAATTGTGTTAAACCGCTTCAACATCGGGCGTTAACTCACTTAAAAGCCGAAAGAAGCGGCCACCAGAGAAAGGACGTTTATCCCGAGGGTGTAAATATAGGTCACAGGAAGGGTTTGCAGGTCAGGTCACGGGGTGAAACGCGTGCGCAGATGATGGTCCTTTGGGGATGCTGTTTGCCAGCACCGGATGCTGACCCAATTTTGGTCGATCGATACGATTAAGCCAACGGCCTTAAGGTCACAACACAAGCGAATCAGCTGTTCGAGAAAACAAGTGGCGAGAGAGAGGAGTGTGACTGGAGAAGCTATGAACAGGCGTTGTCTCTTGTGGCAAGTGGCAGGTATAATCGGCGCAACAGTTCTAGACACGTGAAAATCTTAATGAGAGCTATGATGCGAGTTGCTTACCAGATCAGGTGGTGACCGGTCGACTGCATGCTGCAGGAGTGCGTGGGACAGTCATCGTCAAATATCCACAACGGTTATGCACTGTGTTGCGCTGATAAACTTAGATATATACAGTATATTAAAATCCACGCTGTAAAACGCGCTTAATATAAAAAACGCTGTCAATCATTGCCTCCAATTCTTCCACATCTAACAACCCTTCCTCTTCTGCGGAATCACTCACATTATTGCCGTCATCACTGCTGTCACTACTTTCTGCACCATTATCCTGGATGAGAATTCTTTCTATTTGATTTTCTGCAATTCCGTATTTTTCGGAATAATGATTCTTAATTTATTCAGCATGTCGACATACATTTTCCCATCCTGGCCTTCCAATTTCAGCAAATTGCTGGCGTTATAACTGCTCCACATATTTTAATTTAAAAGTGATATTTCTGCATGCCACCCATTTTTTGATATCAGCCCAGATTAATTCGATTGGGTTTAGATCTGGGCGATACGATGACAGTTTTAAGTACATTATGGCGATGTTGTATTACTATCTGGTCAAGTATGTATGACTTCTGAAGCTGTTTGTTGGCTTTAATTAAGTTATATAGCTTTGTTTTACTCATGCTTTTATCTAAAGCTTTATTATGTCTAAGTAACCAAGCTCTCATTTCTTCTTTCAAGGAAGTTGAGGTAGGTGATTTGTGAATTTGAGTGTTGACCATTGTGAAGCATTGTCGATAACCAGAACAGACCCAGCAGGCATATTAGGTATCAACATGGCGTTGATTCACTTCATGTAATTTTCTGTATTCATTTCTTGATGAAAATCTCCTGTTGTTTGTTGCGACTTGTAAAAGAAGGGCATTTGGAACGAAGCCGATCTTTCCAACAGCATGAACGATAATAAGTATTTGCCCTTTGGCAACAGGTGCCTGCAAACCTAATTCGCTATCGTCCTCCAACTTTTAGATGTTGTATGACTGCTGTGTATGTATGACTCATCTTCATACATTATAGTATTTTTCTGAAATTTGTAGCACCACCTTGAAAATTGATGCTGATATAAGTACATATAAAATTATACTCATTTGGAAAGGTAGAATCAGACTGAAAAATTAAATGCCATAGCCGGGATTTGAACCACAGATCTTAGGCTTTCCGTGCCGTTGTTGTAACCGACTAAGCTATCATGGCAACATTTACTTTTTATTTTTATTTTTTTTATTTTATTATTTTTTGTTTTATTTATTTATTTATTTTGCTTTTCTGTTAGAGCTCTTCTATTTGATTTCGGTTTCTTCCATTTGAACCCTAAATCTTTAATAATTTTTCTGAGATTTGTAGCACCACCTTGTAAGTTTCTGCTGTGTTTCAGCTGGATGAGCAATCTGCTTATTGTTAGCACAGTTTTTTCTTCCACATAGGAATTGTGAATCGTGTGCCGAATGGCGCATTCGAAATCGTCTATTTCTGTAATACGTTTAGGGACCTTATGTTTCTTCCCAGGTTTGTCAAATGGTACTCTTTCAGCCATATGTTTTTTTTCTTATCTTTGAGAACTCTGGAAATGGAACTCGGTGAAACACCAGTTGCTTTGACTACTCTTTCTTTCACTCTCTTAAGGCTTTTGTGGAACTCGGGTAAACATATATTTTCTTCCTTCATCTCTGCTTCTTGCTTCATGAAGTCGAGGACATTTGCAATTATTTCCCTACTTTGACTGTGTAACAACTTAGCACTCAACTTTGAAAACATAGGAGCCATGGATATAAATATAACAAATATAAAGTAAGTACTATTTAGATACTGCAGCTCTCTTTAAAATTACAACCAGATGCAGACACTTTCTATGCAGACTGTATGTGTTACGCAGTGAGTAAGCAAAGGTATTATATCGCTTTCGTTGATAAAGCTAAACATAAACCATTCCTAGGCTCGGCAGCTGGGATGGCAATCAAGGTCACGATTCCAGAAGTTTTGCGCGAGTTATAACATCACTGTCAAACTATTAACAAATCTCTCATTTCTGACACAAGTTATACTAATGTTGTAGAAAGAGAAAGTGTGTATGTGGGGGGGTTAACCCCTCAACTGATTTTCATAATTGTTGAAAAGCTTTATTGTTCCCAGGGTCGGCGCCAGGGGTTTTGCTGCCCCCTTACGGTTTCAGACATAACTCATTTTTACCCGCAATGTCACTCCTCCATGACTACCTATCTCATATTTATTTGTTTGTAGGGTATCAAGAAATAAAACTCAAGAGGAGATACATACACGTGGTGAAACAACGAGATTGTTCCCGCTGATACATCATATACACCTTTAATTCTAACTTGTCCAATTGAGTTTCTCAAAGTAGGCTAACAACACGAGAAATAACTGAACAGCGACTTTGAGGATACGGTTAGGGCGGTAACTGACTGACAGGTTCACCAGCCACCAATGTAAGCTATAGATGGTGTCTTGGTGAAACAGTCCTGTTTATTGTTGAACACCTGACGCGCAAGGGATAGTCTGATTTGGGTCGCATCGAGATCACCCTAACGCTTCACTTGTCACCAGCTTCGTAAGAAAAAGTGTTCAGATTTCTAATTCTGCCATATTTTATCCGCTGCCTTGATTATCCTTTAAGATTTTACCGCTCTTAAAGCCTGTACTCTGGGTGGTGGCACGGCTCGAACCCCCTTGAGCCTGCCCGGTCTCTTCCGCATGGTGATAGGCTATAAATGTTTCCAAAATTAGTGGTTTCTTTTTCATATTACCAAATTTCAATACCGTTTCGTTGAGTATGGTTTTTGAGCTTACTTTTGGCATATTATTGAAAAATATGGCAGGTTCTTAATGCCTTCTAGCTCAAAGGGGTAAATGGGGAGGCTTGAAATATTTCAAAATTGACTTATTTTAGGGGGTTGTATATCGTTCATATTTCTTTACCGTTTCATTAAAGTTTTATCAAGTAACATTTTTGGTATGATTTTGAGAAAAGGGATAAGCTACCCTTAAATTCAACCCCTAACACACAAAATCAAGATTGTTTCGCCTATCTAGATGAAACTTTGTACGTTTATAATATAGCAGCCAATGAAAACTATAAGCTACATTATAACCCTAAATCACTACCCCTACCATATTTACAACCCCTTATGTAGAAATCTGCACTGTTGAAACCATGTGGTCAAATATTGCGCAATTATACAGTAGGAGTTGACAAAAATCATAGATTACATTACAACTTCCAATTCTTGTTTTGAATTATATAGTACTGGAAATGTTAAAAACCTGCCCCTACTTTATTTTCAACCCCTTATCTCCTTGATCAACCGGGACACAAATTTGTGCACATGGACTATAGGACTTGGTGAAAGCTAAACCATAGCAAACAACTCCAAACTTGGTGGATGTGTAGAAGAGTGTGCAAGCAATAAATGATTAGGTTTGCAGAGAGAGGGGGTACACGTAGGCCAAGCAGAGCTCTCTCGTGTTGGTACAAGGTCAGTGTTGCGCCCAGTGTAGTCAGTGCAGAGCTGTCAATCAAGGTGGAAACAATAGTGAGCGCCAGTATGCCTCATCGACGTCAAAGAGAGCCATATCGGCATGTCAGTGAATTCGAACGGGGCAGAATGATCGGGCTTCAGGAAACAGGTTTGTCATACCTTGACATTTTGGCTCGTACAGGACATGCTGCTACGAGTGATGCGTGTGTGGAAGCAGTGGATAGATGAAGGTCGAACGCAGCGAAGAGCGGGTACTGGACCACAACACGGGATGACCGTCATCTTGTCCGCATGGCCATAACGGACCGTACAGCTTCATCCACAGTGTTGGCTCGACGCTGGAACACTGCAACAGGTGTGAACTTGTCTTCATCAACGGTTTGTCGCCGTCTGCTGCAGGTTGGACTGGTTGCATGCACGCCATTACGTCGGCTTCCATTGTCCAGAAACCAGAAGCTCCTGCGACTGCAATGAGCACGTGAACACCGTCACTGGGGTGCTGAGTGGCAAAATGCAGTATTTTCGGACCAGTCCCGCTTCAATGTGTTCTACAGTGCTGGCCGCACACGTGTCCGGCGGTACCGTTGTGAGCGCAACCTGGAGGGCTGTATTGTTGAGCGGCATAGCGGACAAACACCAGGTGTGATGGTTTGGGGCGCCATTGGTTACAACAATCTGCCTCCTACGAATTGAGGGCAGTTTGAAAAGCAACCGGCACCTAACGGTGGTTGTAGAGCCTGGGGTTCTCCCCCTGCTTCAGGCATCTCCACAGGCCACATTTCAACAGGACAATGCCCGGCCACACATTGCGAGGAATGTACAAGCCTTCTTCGAAGAGCGACGGGTACCATTGCTTCCCTGGCCTGCACGTTCACCTGACATGTCTGGGATATGGTTGGTGCGTCACGGTCCTCAAGTAACCAGTGTCACGGATTTTGGGCTCGAATACAAACTGCGTGGAGGGAAATCCCTCAGGAAGTTATTCAGAACCTTTTTGATTCAATGCCACGGCGTATAGCAGCGCATGGAGGCCACACCAAATACTGAATATTAGGGCTTAAAGGTCATGTATAGATTTGAAAAGTTTATCATTTGTTACTTGTCACGTACCTAACCTGTGGTATTAGATTTATCTGTTTCCTTCTTGGTGTTGCAATTTTCACAAACGGCAGTTGACCAATCTGGAAGGAATTTGTATACTTGGGTTTTAGTATAAATTACACAGTACTTACAACTTGCAGAAATTCGTCCCTGTCCTTATTTTCAACCCCGCACTTACAGAATGCACCGGTAAGACTCTTGAGTTATAACTCTATCGTCTACTACCTTTCACAGCGGTAGACTAATCTTAACGCACTTTTCTACTTTCTCTACTACGTATAGTAAGTAGGGGAAGTATTGTATTCCATCCCAAAAATTCGATACCGAGATTTCACCGCAAATACATGTTTTGAGACCCCTGAATCCAAAAAAAGCATTTTTGGAAACATGTCCGTGTGTGTGTCTGTCTGTGAACAGCCTAACTCAGAAACGAACAGTCGGATAAACACCAAAATTGGTATTTAGGTTCAGTATCTTCCAGAGATGCGACACGAAGGTTTTCAAGAAAATCCCCCACCCCAGAGCACCCTTTACATGGAACATTTTTCGAAAAGTTTAATTTTTTCAAAAATGGCTCTAACGATTTTGATTAAAATATCTTATGATTAAGATATTGTTATGACAAATAAAATGTATATCTTGAATTTCCTGGGAATGTCCCCAAAAGTATTCTTTATTGTGAACGACTTTTGCATAACTGGTAAACCATAAGAGATAGACAAACTTTTACTACACAAAAAATGTAGATCGTGTTAAAATACACAATTTATGTCTTATACATTTTTGTTGTTGAGTGAACCATTTTCGAGATATTACTTGTTATTCCCTTAAATTTTTACTTTCTCTACTACGTATAGTAAGTAGGGGAAGTATTGTATTCCACCCAAAAATTCGATACCGAGATTTCACCGGAAATACATGTTTTGAGACTCCCTGAATCCCAAAAAAAGCATTTCTGGAAATATGTCCGTGTTTGTGTCTGTGAACAGCCTAACTCAGAAACGAACAGTCGGATAAACACCAAACTTGATATTTAGGTTCAGTATCATCCAAGGATGCGACACGAAGGTTTTCAAGAAAATCCCCCCACCCCAGAGTACCCTTTACATGGAAGATTTTTCGAAAATTTTAATTTTCTCAAAAATGGCTCTAACGATTTTGGTTAAAATATCATATGTTTAAGATATTTTTATGACAAATAAAATGTATATTCTTGAATTTTCTGGGAATGTCTCCAAAAGTATTCTTTATTGTGAACGACTTTTGCATAACTGGTAAACCATTAGAGATAGACAAAATTTTACTACACAAAAAATGTAGATCGCGTTAAAATACAGAATTTATGTCATATACATTTTTTTTGTTGAGCGAACCATTTTCGAGATATTACTTGTTATTCCCTTAAATTTTTCAATACTTTTCTCAAATGGGAATTCGTTATTCATTTTTTTTTCTCTTGGATATGCAAAGAGTATTAATCTGTGGCAAAGGGAATGGTGCTGCACCTAGCAACCAGCTATTAAGAGATATGTATGTGCTTAAAGGCTACTGTATTTCTATATTGCCCTTGCATCTACAAGAAAATTAGCAATAAGATAGAGTCTGCAAATGTTTATCTCGATTAACATGAAGTAGATGGAGAATAAGCGTTTGTATAAATAGTTTGTCAAGAGTAGGGAAAGTCATGTGAGTGTAACATATAAGATACAGAAAGCCTTGTGACGTATTTAGATGCTATGTTTCGTGGGCGTAAGAGAGAAATAACTTATTTATTGGTTCACTCTTACATTCATATCCGTCACCTTTGCCGTTATTGGCTAAGCTCAGAGAACGTCTTTATTTAATGAAGCAAATGAGTGAAAGAGAACATCTGATATCTCTCCCTGTCCCACAGCTCTGTACGTGCCAGGCTGAACGTGTAGCCTTCGCCTTCATTTGTCTCCGTTATATGTTACATTTTGGCGTTTGTCTATCGTATGTGTAAACCATTCCTTGTCTAACCACTATGTACATATATTTCATATTATTTACACGTTATGTATTAAATGTTTCGTGTGTATATATACTCATTCCGTGTATCAACCCTCTTATTGTAATTAATTTCGAACTACCATGAAATTGCACAATAAATATTTGCTATATTTCATTTCAAAGCATGTGTATATGCGATTACTGAAGTTAATTTTAAAAAATCTGGTGTGTTCACTCACATGACTTTCTCTACTCTTGTACAAACACTTATTCTCCATATGCTTCATGTTAATCTTATTGCTAATTTTCTTGTAGATGCAAGGGGAATATGGTAGGTTTTAAGCGATAGTCAAATGTTTTAAGCGTTGGTTGCTATGTGCGCATTCCATTCTCTTTGCATTACCAGGACAAAAAAAAATGAATAACGAAATCCCAATTGAGAAAAAGTATGTTGGAAAATTCAAACGAATAACAAGGAATATCTCGGAAATGGTTCACTCCACACATAAATTTATGTAACATAAATTGTGTGTATTAAAGAGCTCTACATTTTTTGTGTAGAAAACTCTTGTTTATCTCTTACGGTTTACGGGTTAATGCAAAAGCCATTCAGAAAGAAGAGGACTTTTGGTGACATTCCTAGAAAATCCAAAATATGCATTTTATTTGTCATGAAAATATCTTAAATATATAATATTTTAATCAAAATCGTTAGTCATTTGTGAGAAAATCAAAATTTTTGAAAAATGTTCCACGTAAAGGGTACTCTGGGGTGGGGGGATTTTCTTGAAAATCTTCGTGTGGCATCTCTGGAAGATACTGAACTCAAACACCAAGTTTGAAGTTTAACACAGTTTTCGTTTTTTGAGTTATGCTGTTTAGACACCACAGACGTATGTTTTTTTTCAATTCAGGGGCCTTAAAACAGGTATTTCTGGTGAAATCTCGGTATCAAATTTTTGGGTGGAATGAAATACCTTCTACACCTACTACGTACGTCATAGAGAAAGTAAAAATGAGAATTTTAATTGAAACTCACTACAGGAGCCCCACTCTCGTTTGTTAATCTGCGCTTGTCGGTTGTTATGCTATGAGATCAACAATAACATTTACATTCATCTGAAGTTAACGTGTTTTAGGTCATATCAGACGCTGAATGAGCGAAATGGGCCCGGGGTCTTCTCAGAATGACGGAAAACCTTATCTAGGTTCCTAAGTGAAGCTAACCGAGATTCGAACTCGGGACCTGTTGAATGTAAGCCGAGTGGTACGTTACATGGCTTGTTCACGGTGCTAGTGCGACATTTGAAACACAACAGCGAAGGGGTGCGACGAACGGAAACTGCGATATTCTTTTGTTCCAGTAACTATTTACTGTGAACATTTATTTCAGAGTTTCAGCATAAACTGAATCTGCAGATAACAACAAACACATCCGACTTGTTACAGTCACATGACTTGCTCTACAAACTGCTCTTGCAAAAACTTATATTTCATGTTAATCGACATAGATGTTGGCAGAAGTGAGGATAGAGGCGGCTCCATGACAATGCCAGAAACAAGTAAACGTTGATAGACAGCGCTTCACAAAGTATCGAGTAATAACGGATATAGCGAAAGGTAAACAGATCTGTCTCTGTTTACAAAAATTATACAACACTCATTCCGAACGAAGAGAACTAGGTAGCCTGTCCACACAACTTAAACATACACAGCTTTATTTCTCATCTAAATATATTAAACAAAGTGTATTTTAATAAAAATGGTTCGATCTAGTTTTTACTTTCTCTACTACGTATAGTAAGTAGGGGAAGTATTGTATTCCACCCAAAAATTTGATACCGAAATTTCACCGGAAATACATGTTTTGAGACCCCCTGAATTCAAAAAAAGCAATCCGCGCGCGCGCGCGCGCGCGTGTGTGTGTGTCTGTGAATAGCATAACTCAGAAACGAACAGTCGGATAAACACCAAACTTGGTATTTAGGTTCAGTATCTTCCAGAGATGCAACACGAAGGTTTTCAAGAAAATCCCGCCACCCCAGACTACCCTTTACATGGAACATTTTTAGAAAATTTTAATTTTCTCAAAAATGGCTCTAACGATTTTGATTAAAATATCATATGTTTAAGATATTTTCATGACAAATGAAATGTATATCTCGAATTTTCTGGAAATGTCTCCAAAAGTATTCTTCATTGTGAACGACTTTTGCATAACTGGTAAACCATAAGAGATAGACAAAATTTTACTCCACAAAAAATGTAGATCGCGTTAAAATACACAATTTATGTTATATACATTTTTTGTTGAGTGAACCATTTTCGAGATGTTGCTTGTTATTCCCTTAAATTTTCCAATAGCTATTCTTTTTCTCAAATGAAAATTCGTTATTCTTTTTTTTTTGTCCTGGACATACAAAGAGAATGGAATACTCCACATAGCAACCAGCTCTTAAAACATTTGAGTATCGCTTAAAACCTACCATATTCCCCTTGCATCTACAAGAAAATTAACAATAAGATTGATATCTCGATTAACATGAAGCATATGGAGAATAAGCGTTTGTAAAAATAGTTTGTACAAGAGTAGAGAAAGTCATATGAGTGTAACACATCAGATTTTTACTAAATCAAGAGTACCTACCGGAAATTTTCATTAAAGGATAGTTTGATGTGGAGCGATTTTTGTTGAAAATTTTCGTGTCGCTGCGCTCAAATAACCAAGTTTGCTGTTGTATCCCACTTTTCCTTTTCAGTTATGTTCCGGGCACCTGAAAACATGTATTTCCAGTAAAATCTCAATATTAGATATTTGGATACAAGGCAATATTTCCTCTATAGGAGACGTAGCATGACCGAGGTTACTAAAAACAAAGATGGTGCATGTCAGGGCGGGCAACGTTCTAACATGAGTCACTAGGTGTATCTATAGGGTCTTTCAACAAGAGTGTCCTATCTTTGAACTTAAATAAAACACGTTTTATAAATGATAGAGGTTTATTTTGGAACATAATTAACGTGTGGAAGAGAACATCAGTTAAGTGACCGCCGCGTATACGGCTGAACCAATGACAGAAGAACGTAAATTAGGTCCAACTTCACGAATAGCACGCGTGATGTTATTTATAAGATCATTTACGGTTTCTGGCTTGTTGACATAAACTCGAGATTTAACATAACCCCACAAGAAGTAATTCAACGGCGTTAAATTACATGACATCGGAGGCCAGTTAACATCACCACCACGGGAAATGATGAAACCTCTGAACTTCTGCTTCAAAAGATCGATTGTTTCGAGAGCAGTATGACATGTGGCACCATCTTGCTGGAACCAGATGTTTCTGAGATCCATACCATCCAATTGAGGCCAAAAATAGTCCCTTATAAGAGACCGGTATCTTTCTCCATTGGCAATTAGAGCTTCTCCATCTTCATGTTGGAGAAAATATGGACCAATGATTCCACCATACCAAAATCCACACCACACAGTAACCTTTTGGGGATGAAGTGGTCGTTCTTGAATCTGCATTGGATTATGATTGCTCCAATAGCGGCAATTTTGTTTTTTAACAGAACCATTCATCCAAAAGTGGGCTTCGTCGCTGAAGATGATTTTTCGACAAAAATCCGGGTCGGCTTCCAATTGCTCCATAGCCCAGTCAGCGAATACAACCTGTGGTCTTTGGGCTTTAGTTCTTGAGTTAACACCATTTTGTAAGCGTGAAACTTCAAGTCCAGATGCAGAATTCGCCAAGTTGTGTTCGGCGAAAGCCCCAATTCTTGCGCTCGACGAGCAATTGATTTGTTTCCGTTCACGCGTACACTCTCACGAACGGTGCCTATGTTTTCGTTGGAGCGCTTACGTACAGGCGTTCTTTGATCGCTGACAGAACCACTTCTTTCAAATGTATCGATCAATCAATCATTCTCTCGCAGGGACGATTATGTACACCGTAAACTTCACGCAATACACGGAAGGTTTTGATCCAGTTTGATAATAAATTTTCACAATTTCTACGCGTTGCTGTAACGTTCCATGGTTATTTGTCAATAACAACTGTTACCGCATGACTAACAGCAGCAGCTATCACGTGTTAAAGATAGGACACTCTTGTTGAAAGACTCTATATAAGCAGACAACCTCATATTTACAAAAGTCGGCCTTATGACTAGTATTGTGACTCATTTTTATTCATATATACTGATGTGTAATATTCTTTTGTTTGGTGCTAAGCCTTGCTTATTACTAGGGTTAGGATTTTCATAGCTTGTAAAATACTTAAAAATGCACTTTAAAGATGACCCAAAAATCTCAAAAAATGCCCTTGAAATTAAAACATTTAATTTTAATATCAGCTTAAGTAAATTCAAAATTACACAATATAAAATAATACAACTGAGTGTTACACAAGTTACAAAAGGTGTTATTGTATAAATAATTGATTTGTTTTACTGGAAATGCTGAGTGTTCAGTCCTGGAGACTGCAATAAACACCATTTGTAGGCTTTCAAAGGAAAATGTCTGCTAACAAGTCTTGTTTCAGTTTTGTTTATTAATAAATGTGCCCTGGTGCCGGTACAATAGGCCCGGCTTACAGGCAAAAATTTACATGAAATACATGTAGCTTATTTTCTATGAGATGAATTAACAGAAAATAAAAAAATCTGATGTGTTACACTCACATGGCTTTCTCTACTCTTGTACAAACTATTTTTACAAACGCTTATTCTCCATATGCTTCATGTTAATCGAGATGTTAATCTTATATCTAATTCTCATGTAGATGCAAGGGGAATTGGTAGGCTTTAAGCGATAGTCAAATGTTTTAAGCGCTGGTTGCTATATGGAGCATTCTATTCTCTTTGTGTGTCCAGGACAAAAAAAAAATAACGAATTTGAGAAAAAGTATAACTATTGGAAAATTTAAGGGAATAACAAGCAATATCTCGAAAATGTTCCACTTAACAACAAAAATATATATGACATAAATTGTGTATTTTAACGTGATCTACATTTTTTGTGCAGTAAAATTTTGTCTATCTCTTATGGTTTACCAGTTATGCAAAAGTCATTCACAATGAAGAATAATTTTGGAGACATTCCCAGAAAATTCGAGATATACATTTTATTTGTCATAAAAATATCTTAAACATATGTTATTTTAATCAAAATCGTTAGCCATTTTTGAGAAAATTAAAATTTTCGAAAAATGTTCCATGTAAAGGGTAGTCTGGGGTGGGGGGATTTTCTTGAAAACCTTCGTGTCGCATCTCGAAGATACTGAACCTAAATACCAAGTTTGGTGTTTATCCGACTGTTCGTTTCTGAGTTATGCTGTTCACAGACACACACACTCACACACACACACACACACACACACACACACACACACACACACGGACATGTTTCCAAAAATGCTTTTGTTTTTGGATTCAGGGAGTCTCAAAACATATATTTCCGGTGAAATCTCGGTATCGAATTTTTGGGTGGAATACATTACTTCCCCTACTTACTCTACGTAGTAGAGAAAGTAAAAATACCCATACGGAACCATCCATAGGTTGCCGAGAACAGTTTTCATTTGTATATAACAGAGTTTCTTTTCTACTTGGTTTAGAAAGTGTTTTTTCACTATTTACAAGCAATGATACACACACACACACACACACACACACACACACACACACACACACACACACACACACACATACACACACACCTGGCCATGCTTTACACGTCCCAGGTCAGCACACGATTTCACTATTCACAAACTATATACACTTCACTATTTACAGCCCGCAGTTTGGCTGTGCGGCAGCGTGGATCATGGCGGTGCTTCTACGGCGGATGATGGGGCCTCTGCCGTAAGGGGTTTTGCCTGGGGCTTTGTGTGCTGGGCGTGCGCAGAGGCGAGCCGACTGTAACCTAAAATTGTCTTATTCTGGCATGTTTTCGGTGCTTTGGCTCGCCCCTGCCAATACCGGAGATGAGGTTGTTGGAGTCAAGGTAACTTGAGTATAGGGAGTGAGGTATAGGGGTTGGAGTGAGTCAGGATGCTCGTTTGGTTATTGCGTCGGGGATGGTGGGAATGTTCGCCTCACTGTGAAGGGTTCGGGTGCTGGTAAGGAGGGGAGTTCGCAGGATTTTTCTGAGGGAAAGGTTTTGGAGGGTTTGAAGCTGTTTTTGAGCGGTGTTGGAGGCGTTGGCCCAGGCTACGCAGGCGTAGAGAAACAAGGTCTTGTCCATTGAGAACCTCCTTTTAACTGATGCACTCAAGTCTCTTGGAAGGGAAAACTTCTCACCCGACAGGACTTCTGCAATGCAAGACAACGTAGCAAACATTCACATTTTCTAAGTCACTTGTCACCTTTTCCACCAAGTCTCTTTGCTGCACTAACTCAACTGCATCTGGTAGAAATACAAAATTTGACTTTATGTACAAAAGTAAAGCTGCAAGTTCTCTGTCAGAAGTTGCTGACCAAATTTGACTGAGCCTGCATCTAGTGCTTGTATCCGGGTCACAGAAGCATCAGAGACGTAGGACTTGAATATTGCAATTCGAGAACGTACATGCTATTAGCCAGTCACTGACTCCACAACTCGGTGTATAGAACCTGAAGAGAATCGCCATCTTTTGGTCAACAACAAGAGTACGTGTCATGCTGAATGCTATTGGGATATGTTTAACCCAAAGACCTGTCAAACATATTGCTAATTGTTGAAAAAATGACTTTTTCCAACTGCTCACAATTGATTAAGAATCATTCTCCTGAATAATGTTCTTCCACTGTGCCTACCTACCTAATTTGCATATAACGGCCTAGTTAGTCCGTACGTTCGTCATTACGTACCCAAACAGCTCTCCCTGACAGTTTTTACCTAATTGCCTGCATTCTTGTTTGGCAACATCTACTCACGTAATTCTTCCTTAATGTTGAAGAGTCTGGTAAAGGCGTGGAACATCTGCATAAATGAACACTCCAGAGAAAGAGGAACTGTAACATTTGGTGTGCTGTGTTTTCACCTGGATCTGTTGGTCTCCCTTAGTAAAGTTCTTTTCGGCCGCCGCTCTCACTTTGCAGAAAAGTGTATTCCGTGGAGAAAAATGTTTCTTCATAACACGAAACAGAATTATTTAACGTTTGTGTCAGCTTTTCTTCACTTTACTTAGGAGGAACTGCACACTACAGTTGAGAAGACATTAACAAACACAATGAGTCGCCCACTAGTTGTGAAGTGTTGGTACAACTGGTGACTGAGGCAAGTTCAGTAACAGTGTTGACAACCAAGCAAGAAATTAAATGGAAGGATGGAAGTGTGTGTACCCTTGCTCTGGAAAACATAAAAGTACCTAAGATGTACTTACAAATACAACAAAAGCCCTAAAAACTCCCTATCCCAGGAAATTAGCAGAAAATACTGTAACAAATATATATATAGTTAAACTCCTGTTACTTTGAAACACATTTATATATCTATTAACGAATTAGACTTACCAAGAAAGAGATGCGAAGTCACGTGCTTCCTTCTCCGGCATTGTCACTGTAACCTGGATATATCTTAAGTGTTATCTACTTCATTTATATTACACGTGTGTGTTATTAAACGTTGCAAAATTTTATAGTGTAATAGTATAAAAAATCTGATGTGTTACACTCACATGACTTTCTCTACTCTTGTACAAACTATTTTTACAAACGTTTATTCTCCATATGCTTCATGTTAATTGAGATATCGAGATGTCAATCTTATTGCTAATTTTCTTGTAGATGCAAGGGAAATATGGTAGCTTTTAAGCGATAGTCAAATATTTTAACGCTGGTTGCTATGTGGCGCATTCTATTCTGTTTGCATATCCAGGACATAAAAAATGAATAACGAATTTGAGAAAAAGTATAAGTATTGGAAAATTTAAGGGAATAACAAGCAATATCTCGAAAATGGTTCACTGAACAAAAAAAATGTATATGACATAAATTGTGTATTTTAACGCGATCTACATTTTTTGTGTAGTAAAATTTTGTCTATCTCTTATGGTTTACCAGTTATGCAAAAGTCGTTCAGAATGAAGAATACTTTTGGAGACATTCCCAGGAAACTCAAGATATACATTTTATTTCTCAAAAAATATCTTAAACATTGATATTTTAATCAAAATCGTTAGAGCCATTTTTGATAAAATTAAAATTTTCGAAAAATGTTCCATGTAAAGTGTAATCTGGGGTGGAGGGATTTTCTTGAAAACCTTCGTGTCGCATCTCTGGAAGATACTGAGCCTAAATATCAAGTTTGGTGTTTATCCGACTGTTCGTTTCTGAGTTATGCTGTTCACAGACACACACGGACATGTTTCCAAAAATGCTTTTTTTGGATTCAGGGGATCTCAAAACATATATTTCCGGTGAAATCTCGGTATCGAAATTTTGGGTGGAATACAATACTTCCCCTACTTACTATACGTAGTAGAGAAAGTAAAAACAACTTGTAGTTAACGTTTTGACAGCACTTCGGCGTGCTTCCATAAACCAAACAATTACATTTCTGGTTTCCTACGCAGATCTTTCTCTAAAAATAAAACCCCACACAAATAGATAACGCCCTACAACAAAACTTGCAAAAACAATTCAAATTTTTGTTAATTGCAAAGCTAAGACGTAATAATAATAAAAAAATGCTCGTATAATCACGCTAATTACTATAACTAATCGTATATAAATAGTAATATAATTAATATTATAATGAGTGCCTCAATGGCGACTAAATGGTGGGCGTGCAAAGTTTCAACTCTTGTGAATATAAAAAGAGATCGCCAACGTTACAGATAAAATACAACTAACCTTTCCTTTTCCGGTTATCAGTTGAACCTAACAACCAGATAATTCCAGTGACTTGTCCCACAATGTTGAAGATTTAGTAACCTCTCGTATACTGTAACGTCTATAAGAGTACTATAAGTAGGAGCTGGAGTAAGTAAAACCAAACCTTACATACACAGATGGTTATTTTTATCTGCAGGATTTCGGCACCTAAGTCGCCTATTGTGCTTCTGGAAAGGAATCACTGAAGCGCCAGGCAGGGTCCCTAACATTACCAGATATTACATCCTGACGGGATTCCCCACAAGCATATGCCTTCCCACGGAGAGGTCTCTCTGAGGGCAGGTACGCCTCGCCCGCCGTCCAATCGCCTGATCCTTCGACCCTAAAACTTGATAAGGAAATGGGGAACAGGAAAATTCACGGCATTATATAATCCACCCCGGCGGGAATGAAACCCGGGACGTAGCCTTTGCGAGCCTCACACGTTATCCCGGTTTATGCCTACCGTCAACATCATTCAGATGTTTTGAACACAACGTAGGTATTTGCCTCAAATTTCAAAGCTAGCGTATAGTAATTAGTAAATGGATACACGGGACTTTAGGTTTCAATAATGAACCACTAGATGCTATTGTTGAAGTTTGTAACTCTTAAGGTCTTCTTAGGATATGTTACTTCGTCTACTACTTGTGTATAGCACCCAACAATGCGATACGAAAATGTCACTGGAAATGCACGTTTTGAAGCTCCTTGAATCCAAAACATGTACGTTTAGAGACAGATGTCTGTGAAAACGAAAAGTCCGTCAAATATAAAATTTGGCTATGACTTCGTCTTCC
Source organism: Deroplatys truncata (assembly GCA_030765065.1). Taxonomy (NCBI): domain Eukaryota; kingdom Metazoa; phylum Arthropoda; class Insecta; order Mantodea; family Mantidae; genus Deroplatys; species Deroplatys truncata. Next base: position 129,462,450 of record CM060989.1, on the reverse strand, counting down.
GAAGATGCACCACGAAAGTTTTCAAGAAAATCCTTCCTCCCCATACTACCCTTTACGTGGGCAATTTTGTTTATTTTATGAAAACTAGCCTAGCGAGTTTTATTAAAATACCATATATGAAATATGTTTACATGAGAAATAAAATGTACATCTTGAATTTTCTGGGAATAGCCTGTAAAGTGCTCTTCATTTGGAAGGAATTTTGTATAACTGGTAAACTGTAACAGATATACAAAATCTTACTACATAAAAATTGTAGACATCGTTAAAATGCACAATTTATGTCAAATATTTTAGTGGCATTAACCATTTCCGAGATAGTGTTTATTATTTATTGGAATTATGGATAGGATCTCGATACTTGGTGCTATCGAAGTATGTCTAATGCTTTGAGATAAACGTTCGATACTTTTAAACGTTTAAGTTGTTGCGTTTAACTTTATACTAGATAAGGAATGAGAGACTTGACACTATTGCCTCGCACGTGTCCGTAAAGAGTTGCGGGACTATAGTTCTTGATAGACCTTGACTGTGTTTCTCTTTGCGTGAAACAAAGCAACATTCCATAGACAAACATACACAACAATGATGGAAGGAGTACTCATGTAACATGTGAACGAAGCTGATTTAGTGGACGCACAGCCTGGTTAGGAGACTCGCTCTCAGCTTTACATTTACCGGTGGCCAAAATCAGAACTCAAAACGTGAAATAACATAGTATATGGATATACACTACGTGATCAAAAGTATCCGGACACCTGGCTGAAAATGACGTACAAGTTCGTGGCGCCCTCCATCAGTAATGCTGGAAGTCAATATGGTGTTGGCCCACCCTTAGCGTTCACTCTCGCAGGCATACTTTCAATCAGGTGCTGGAAGGTTTCTTGGGGAATGGCAGCCCATTCTTCACGGAGTGCGCAACTGAGGAGAGGTATCAATGTAGGTCGGTGAGGCCTGGCACGAAGTCGGCGTTCCAAAACATCCCAAAGGTGTTCTATAGGATTCAAGTCAGGACTCTGTGCAGGCCAGTACATTACAGGGATGTTATTGTCGTGTAACCACTCCGCCACAGCCCGTGCAGTATGAACAGGTGCTCGATCTTGTTGAAAGATACAATCGCCATCCCCGAATTGCTCTTCAACAGTGGGAAGCAAGAAGGTGCTTAAAATATCAATGAAGGTCTGCGCTGTGATCGTGCTACGCAAAACAACAAGGGGTGCAAGCCCTCTTCAGGAAAAACACGACCACACCATAACACCACCACCTCCGAATTTCACTCTATGCACTACACACGCTGGTAGATGATGTTCACGGGGCATTCGCCTTACTCACACCCTGCCATCGGATCGCCACATTGTGTACCGTGATTCGTCACTCCACACAACGTATTGTCACTGTTCAATCGTGTAATTTTGACGCTCCTTACACCAAGCGAGGCGTCGTTTGGCATTTTCCTGCGTGATGTGTGGCTTGTGAGCAGCCGGTCGACCATGGAATCCAAGGTTTCTCACCTCACGCCTAACTGTCATAGTACTTGGAGTGGATCCTGATGCAGTTTGAAATTCCTGTGTGATGGTCTGGATAGATGTCTGCCTATTACTCTTTACGACTCTCTTCAAATGTCGGCGGTCTCTGTCAGTCAACAGACACTATCACATCAGAAACAGTGGACCTAGGGATGTTTAGGAGTGTGGACAGACTTCTGACACAAGTGACACCCAATCATCTGACCACGGAGCGTCCCATTCTGCTGTTTCACGATGTTTAATGACTACTGAGATGGCAGCACAATGCACCTAAGATGAAAAACGTATGTTTGTGGGGGTGTGCGGATACTTTTGATAACATACTATATTTGTTCTTTTCTTCCAACTGTCAGTTTACGCAAGTCAAACGTATTAAACATGTGTGGGACATTCCATCTCAAACGAAACGAAAGTTTCTGTTTTTGTAGACAAGCCCGAAGGAATGATTTATGTAAACTACATCATAGTTTTGGAATTAAAACTGTTCAAATTTATTGTATCTTCCTAAAAATTTCCAAGTTCAAGTGTTTTAACTCTGAAAGCTTTAAATCGAGCTTTATTTTGACTCCCTGAGCTTTAGTTTCATACTGATAAGTAAACATGTTCTTATTATTTTTATTTAAGTAAAGACATTTGTATTTTTTCAAGTGTAGGTGGTTACGCATAAGAAAAATAATGTTATTAATTATGATAGGTTTCCGTAATTTAAACCTATATTTTACTGTAATGGTGACTGATAAGGATTCGTCTAAAATAACAATTAAAGAAGTAAATTACTTTATACGCAGGAGTAGTAAAACACGTGTTCATGGTCGCTCTCATACGTTTGTTTTCAAGTGAAGGTCTAGCAAGGTACTGTGTGTAAGGTTAAACAGCGAGAAGGCTTGTACAGTTCTGAGTATTTCGTCACAGAGCGCTTGCATCAGCCACGTAAATCGCTTTGTGTGTTCTAACTACTACACCTGACATTACCAACCTTGCTCACTTCTCTATAGATTATTCTCAGTCTAATATTTGAGTTTTATAAAAGTTCGGAGACGCTTAAAATAAGAAGAAAATGTGTAGATATATTTGTGAATATTATAAAAATAATCAGTACATGCTGTAATGAAATGCGGACTTTTATTTACAAAATAGATTTGTTACAATACTCTGAAATAATGGGTTCTGGAGCTATGCGCACTTAAAATGCAACAAAATGAATTAATGCAACACTATTATCGTTCAATAACGCGACAACCGTTGGGTTTTATATGCTAATATTTGATAACTTTCCTTAGCACCCCTTATTAATTGGAAAAATAAAACCTAAGCGATTTTTTGCCGTTTGATTTCACATGGAATATATGCTAATGTAGTAGAGAGACTTGATCCACAAACTGTGTTATATGGCTGGATGAGAAAATACATATGTTATCTGGTAGTGGTGAATAGTGGTAAAACATTATTTTTAGTTGTTTGAGTTTTATGTAAAATATGTATTACTTATATTTTCAAATTTACAGAAAAAAAGAAGTGCTAGTGTTTGTTTCTTTATATCGATGTCACACAGGAACAATTAGCATACAAAACAAAATGTGTTACACAGAAAACTAGTAACAAGAACATAATTCAGTAAACAAGATGTCGTCTTCACAGTGAATATCGAGAAATAGTCCCATCACTACTTTCACTATTTATATAGCGACTTAGCAATTTAAAAATACCTGATGTGTTACACTCACATGACTTTCTCTACTCTTGTACAAACCATTTATACAAACGCTTATTCTCCATCTACTTCATGCTAATCGAGATAAACATTTGCAGACTCTATCCTATTGCTAATTTTCTTGTAGATGTAAGAGGAATATATATTTACAACGGCAATATAGAAATACAGTAGCCTTTAAGCACACACATATCTCTTAATAGCTGGTTGCTAGGTGCAGCACCATTCCCTTTCCCACAAATTAATACTCTTTGCATATCCAAGACAAAAAAATGAATAACGAATTTCCATTTGAGAAAATAAGTATTGAAACATTTAAGGGAATAACAAGTAATATCTCGAAAATGGTTCACTCAACAAAAAAAATGTATATGACATAAATTGTGTATTTTAACGCGATCTATATTTTTTGTGTAGTAAAACTTTGCCTATCTCTTATGGTTTACCAGTTATGCAAAAGTCGTTCACAATAAAGAATACTTTTGGAGACATTCCCAGGAAATTCATGATATACATCTTATTTGTCATAAAAATATCTTAAACATATGATATTTTAATCAAAATCGTTAGAGCCATTTTTGAGAAAATTAAAATTTTTAAAAATGTTCCATGTAAAGGGTAATCTGGGGTGGGGGGATTTTCTTGAAAACCTTCGTGTCTCATCTCTGGAAGATACTGAACCTAAATACCAAATTTGGTGTTTCTCCCACTGTTCGTTTCTGAGTTATGCTGTTCACAGACAGACACGCACACGGACATGTTTCCAAAAATGCTTTTTTTGGATTCAGGGGATCTCAAAACATATATTTCCGGTGAAATCTCGGTATCGAATTTTTGGGTGGAATACAATACTTCCCCTACTTACTATACGTAGTAGAGAAAGTAAAAATCGTTAGCCATTTTTTAAAAAAAACAACGAAATTAATTATTGCATGTATAGGGTAGTTTCGGTTCGCGAATTTTCTTGAAAATCTACTATTGCATCCTTTGAAAAATGCTGAACTTCAATACCAAGTTTGGTATCTAACAGAGTTTTCGTTTTTGAGTTATGCTGTTCATGGACACACACATGCGGACCTTTTTTTAAAATTTCTTTTTTATTCAGGAGATTGTGAAACGTGTATTCTAGGGAAATCTCTGTAAATACAATATTTTCTGTACATAATGTAGGCAAGCAGTACTTGCGGCTACTGCAGTGTCTCCCCGAGATACAATCACGTGAACATCAGGCGCCGAACGGTAACGGTTGAGAGAGATCAGTTTATCAGTTGTCAGAGAAACAAAACCTCTGTCGATGTGGTTCAGTGGTGAGCGTCTACAATTCTCAACTCAGAGGCTATGGGTTTGATTCCCCGCTAGAACGGTTATCCAGAATCGTTTCCTACTGTCCGCTGAGTCTGTGAAAGTGTTTGACAAAATGTAATAAAACCGACGTTAAGAAAGCTCCAGCAGTCGTATTTCATTTGTTCTGCTTCTTTCCTTAGAGAAATCGAGCCACATGGCTCTGTGGTAACGTGCGAAGCTCGCATTCGGGAGGTCCTGAGTTCGATTCCTGTCACTCTTACCATGGGTTTTTCATGATTTTCCCAGGTCGGTAGACGAATTCAGGTGCGTTTAGGGGCTGTGCAACGTCGAACAGATGGTGCAGATGTTTGGAAAGTTGTTCTCGGCCCAGCCAGAAGACTGCCTTCTCTAAGTCCCTAAGATGGGTCGAGTTCTCCCCGATTCTACAAAAGGGAAATCAGAGTCACCAAGCTTGTGGTCATTAGGGACCTCTGCGCGTCTCTGGCGGTCAGTGTGGTTGTGACCTATAGCCTGCTGCTGTTCCTTACCTCTTGCGTTTCTGCGGGGGGTAAAATTGAGTTTTATTTATGGAAGCTCTTTAACTGCTATGGTCCTTAGCGTCCCATTCTATATTGGACGTGAAAGATAATTTTGCTCAGAGGCCTCTTTATCAGGCTTGAGGTTCTTTTACGCGCCGTAAATCTACGACACGGGACCACCGGCTTTACTTCCTTTCCAAGGAAGCCATGTTACAGATTTTACGCCCGAAAACATCCATCGCGCTCCGCCGGGTTTGAACCCGCGAATTTGGGAAGACGAGGTACTCCTAGACCAGAAGGGGTGGTAAGCATAAAAGATCCGCGTTGAGTGGAAATGTCCGCTCCTTCCCTAGAATTAAGAACTGAGGCGCACAACGTAAACATAGAAACGTGTTTCATGCAATCTCAATGCACGGAGCTCGGCATTTGCCTATTTTGTTTAGAATTGTAGGTTTGTATATGTTTCACGCTTACCGAGTAAAATATAGTAATTTTATAGTGTGTGCCCTTTCATACTTAAAGATCTATTATCGCTTTTTTAAATCAGAAACATTATCAAGGTTTTTACCAATTGTAATTTCGCTATTTTTACTTTCTCTACTACGTATAGTAAGTAGGGGAAGTATTGTATTCCACCCAAAATTTCGATACCGAGATTTCACCGGAAATACATGTTTTGAGACCCCCTGAATCCAAAAAAAAGCATTTTTGGAAACATGTCCGTGTGTGTGTCTATGAACAGCATAACTCAGAAACGAACAGTCGGATAAACACCAAACTTGGTATTTAGGTTCAGTATCTTCCAAGGAAGTGACACGAAGGTTTTCAAGAAAATCCCCCCACCCCAGATTACCCTTTACATGGAAAATTTTTCGAAAATTTTAATGTTCTCAAAAATGGCTAACGATTTTGATTAAAATATCATATGTTTAAGATATTTTATGACAAATAAAATGCATATCTTGAATTTTCTGGGAATGTCTCCAAAAGTATTATCCATTGTGAACGACTTTTGCATAACTGGTAAACCATAAGAGATAGACAAAATTTTACTACACAAAAAATGTAGATCGCGTTAAAATACACAACTTATGTCATATACATTTTTTTTGTTGAGTGAACCATTTTCGAGATATTGCTTGTTATTCCCTTAAATTTTTCAATACTTTTCTCAAATGGGAATTCGTTATTCATTTTTTTGTCTTGGATATGCAAAGAGTATTAATCTGTGGCAAAGGGAATGGTGCTGCACCTAGCAACCAGCTATTAAGAGATATGTATGTGTTTAAAGGCTACTGTTTTTCTATATTGCCCTTGTAAATATATATTCCCCTTACATCTACAAGAAAATTAGCAATAAGATAGAGTCTGCAAATGTTTATCTCGATTAACATGAAGTAGATGGAGAATAAGCGTTTGTAAAAATAGTTTGTACAAGAGAAGAGAAAGTCATGTGAGTGTAACACATCAGATTTTTTTGTTATTGGCGGTTACTTATGTGTAGTATTGTGGTTAATATTTCGCGCTCTGAGCCATTGTTGACAACGTGCCAGAGGAAGTTTCTACTCCTTTCCTAACATCAGCAGTTGCATTGTTTCGTGTAATAGCACAAAAAGAGTAAGGTAAATGGTCAACTACAAGAAATCGATCATTTAACTCATCACTTTGTTCATTAACACGATGACTTTATTGTTTGTACTTCCCACGTGATCGAAAATACAGTACCTACTGACCTAAAGATTGCAAAATATGCAAGAATAATTCACAACGTACTGAATAATAATTACAAACCAGCGTGGGAGTGTGAAATGTATTCAAGAGAGAAATTACTTAAAAACTGATAATACGGTTTGAACAGGAATAATGTTTACACTACATTAAGCGAATGGTGAAATTTAGTAAATTTAATATATGGGATATTGATATACACCGGGGTGAGACCAAAAGATTTGCAGCTAAAATATTAAATTTAGTTACGCTGGCATAAACATTTGGGGACGTAGCATCCGTGGCAAACGAAAGATACCAGGAACCTGCTGCACAAAACTAAGCGGGCGTGGGATATTTACATAAATTCACATTTACCTCTGATTTATTATACTTAACAAGGTGCCCTACATTATACACAAAGGGTTACAGAAGAACACTGGGGGAGATGCCCCCACACGCAACCATCCCCTCTGAAGACCTACACTAGACTCAAGTGACGCCAAGCCACCACACAAAGAGGGTCTTCCCTCCACTTGCCTTCACCCCCAACTAGTAAGATGGAATTGCTGCGCCGGACAAGAACTTAACACACAACAATTAGCTCAACAATAATGTGTCCGACGCTACAATATTTCTATATTGCTAAATGGATTATTGTCCTATCATAACTGATGGTATGTATATTAGTGCTTGTTATTGTCCCTACTGTACCGGGGTGTACTTCCAAACATACAAGGCCCAAGATTTCGTGTTTATGTGTACTTACGTGAAAGATAGGAACGTATCCAATGAGAGAGTGTCTCATCACACTTCCAACAATAAGAAATAACGATAAATGTTCCATGTAAAGTGTAGTCTGGGTTGGAGGGGATTTCTTGAGATGTTTGCCTCGCATCCTTGGAAAATACTGAAGTTAACCCAAGGACAGCGCTGCGCATTAGAACTCATTCACTATAGCTGTAGTACAGTTCTCTGGTGGAGCCCGTTCGCAACAGCCGCGTTACAATATTAACCAAAAGCGTTACAACTATTTCGAAAAATAAAAGTTACATTCACACTACTTTCTGTACCCCCTATCATTCATTGCTGGAATACTAACTATTCCTACTAAAGCTTATTTTTCTATCTACTTCATTATAATCAAAATAAAACCTTTACAGAAACAACTACATTACATATTTCGTTATAGATACAAAGAGAACAGCGATAGTCAAATGTTTAACAACTGGACGCTATATGCTGTTTCCATGACATCGCGAGAAACAACTGAAACAGCTACATTACACATTTCGTTATAGATACAAAGAGAACAGCGATAGTCAAATGTTTAACAACTCGACGCTATATGCTGTTTCCATGACATCGCGAGAAACAACTGAAACAGCTACATTACACATTTCGTTATAGATACAAAGAGAACAGCGATAGTCAAATGTTTAACAACTCGACGCTATATGCTGTTTCCATGACATCGCGAGAAACAACTGAAACAGCTACATTACACATTTCGTTATAGATACAAAGAGAACAGCGATAGTCAAATGTTTAACAACTCGACGCTATATGCTGTTTCCATGACATCGCGAGAAACAACTGAAACAGCTACATTACACATTTCGTTATAGATACAAAGAGAACAGCGATAGTCAAATGTTTAACAACTGAACGCTATATCCTGTTTCCATGACATCGCGAGAAACAACTGAATGTTGACAGAGCTTTAAGAGAATGAACAAGTAATGAACAATTCGAACCATTTATAACGGATATCTCACAAATGGCTTATGCGACAAAAAACTTATTTGAAATAAAATGTGTGCTTTAAACAGATCTACATGTTTTGTGTTGTACGTTTTCGTCTATTCCTTAACGTTTACCAGTTATACAAGTTTACACAAAATTCCTTCAGAATGAAGAGGACTTCATAGGTTATTCCCAGAAAATTCTAGATATACTTTTAATTGTCATTTAAATATCTTTAATATGTGGTGTGTGAAGATGGTGTATTGTTGTTTTGCAACACGCTTTGGGCGTCAATTTGAGAAGATGGTTTGTTTTGAAGGAGTTGTATTATATTTCAACTGTTGGGGAGCCGAACTTGTAGTAGTTGCAATCGCACGTATACTAAACACTTTCTGGTAGCCTTCTCCCCAATTGTACTTCCAGGTGGCCTTTGCCCCAAGTTTAAAAAAAATATTAACTTTGTAATTTGACTTTTTCTTTCAATATTATATATTTATGTTTGCCTCGGCTGCGTCAGTATTATTGTTAGAGACATGGATGTCTTGGCAGGGTTGTGGTGCGACTAAGAATGTAGGCTTACACAGATTATAATTTTACTTCACTCCTTTTATTAATGCTTGATACGATTTTAATAACACTTCACTGATATAGAGCTGTGAGATGTTTTTATTAAATACTTGCACTTTTTTTAATACGTTAACTATTTTCGTCTCACACGAATACGTATTGTCCTTTTCGAGGACGTGTCTCGCGTCCGGTTAGGAACACTGTTTGCAGGCAACTGACTTCTAAATTTGTAAATTTTTCTCCTTTTTAGTTTCTGATTGGCTAATCCTACTCCAATAGAATACCTTCATTTAACTAAAGCTTTCTCTGGTTGTTGATTGACTATTTTTAAACTGTCTCAAAATTTACATTATTGTTGCTCCAATAATGACTAGTGGCATTTAAACTTTCAAATTCATTATCGTCTCAAGGTTACCTCATTGTTAGCAACTTTTTAACCTATTATTCTCACAGCTCGTACATCATTAAATTACGTAATACATTCATATAACATATTGAACATGTGCATATAATATAAACATTTACAATGACTGCAATATACACTTTTTATACATTGTTACATATACATATTGCTTTAAGGCGGGCTGTTATTGAATTTATATATTTTTATATGATTAGACCGAAATCATTTAAGTGTTAAAATACTGCCTCATATTTTAATCAAAATCATTAGAGCCATTTTTCAGAAAATGAAAATATTCGAAAAAATGTCTATGTAAAGGGTTGTTTGGTTTGGGATTTTGTAGAAAATCTTTTCGTGCGGTGGACCTTTCTCTAAATATGACTTTTTTATTTAGTGGTCCTCAAAACATGCATTTGCGATGAAATCTCGTGGTTAATACTTGGGAGGGAATTCATTATATTGTGTACAGGCATAAAGAAGTGGTAGAGAAACTTTCGCTGTTTTTTGGTTCAGAGGACCTCAAAACATGTGTTTGTGTTGAAATGTGAATATTACATTTTTAGCTGCAGTGCCTCTGTTTGTCACAGGTGAGGTAAAAAGGCGCAAGTTGTAAGTTTTAGAGACGTGAATAAGTTTGAAGAGAGAAGTGACACTGGTCGTCGTTAAAACATGTGTAATGTGGCCCACGTGTGTAAGGGAAAAGAAGATGCACTGAAAACGAGCAGACTGGCCTCCGATTAGCGAAGTATCGGAAATCTGTTAGGAAGGAGGACTAGTCAGACGGAGGGGGCCCCTTTGTGTTTCCAACGGACCCCCAATGTCGACCAAATCTGCCTTACGGCGTCCCTAACGATTTCAACATGACACCGGCTAGCCCTGCCTAAGTCACCCGGAAATAGACGAGATACTCCCAGGAAGAAAGGGGGCTCCAGGGAAAAGTCTTTCAAAGTACACGTCCTGCCGCAACATACCAACCGTCGACGTCTGGTTGTACAACCCTCAAACAGATGAAAGGAAATTATTGCTACGAAATGATTCGTGGTAGGAGAACCACCCCAGCATTCGCCCATTGACTCGGGGAAACCACCAGTCAGAGTGACCGCCCCGACAGGTATCGAATAAACAAGGATGCAGTTTACCACCTACTTTATTTCATATAGCATTCTTCAAGAATAGGAAGTTAAGGCACATAATATATGATAAACCACATGTTTGCTGGGTTTTATTTTTAAAATGAAGATAGACTATAAAAACAATGTATGAATTAAATAAGATTGTAAATTGCACAGTATGAGAATTTTAAGTTGAAAAAGTAAGGTAATTGTATTTCATCGCAATCGTCCAATAAGAAGAAAAGTTGCATTTCAAATAATTTGTGTGAGATGTTAGTTATGAAATAATCAGAAAATAACTAAATTTCAAGCACTATGTGGCATAATTAAAACAACATTTAGAGATACACAATTAAAATGTTATTCTTTCATGGCGCTTCATGTCTTAATACATGGTATTGGGGCATTAGTAAATTACAAGCAGCCGAAATGCGTTTCCTAATGTTGGTTAAACGTTCTTCAAGAGAAGACCGATTTAGAAACGAAGACATTAGAAAGGAATTAAACATTGAATCCATTATAGAAAAGGTAATGAAATATAGAGAAACAGGCTTCGACATTTAATAATGGAATAAAACCTAGAGGACGAAGGCGAATGGGAAGACCTAGGAAACGCTAGATAGATGAGAGACTGGAACAGTAGTCAGTAGATTAATCCTTGATAGAAGAAGACACGTTGTCAACAACGGCTCAGATAGAGCCCGAAATATTAATTGCAGTTAACAACACATTAATAAATAATCGTCAATGACAAAAATAATAAAATTACGATATACAAAAACTTTGATAAAAGCTCTCATTACAAAAACGAAAGCCATAATGGGCACTTAATCTACGAAAAGACACACTCTATGAAAATAGGCACTATAAAACTAGTATATTTCACTCCAGTAAGCATGGAACATAGCCTGCGATTCTAAACAAAGGAACAAAACTGAAGAAGGTAGTTCCTTTAGTTTAACTGTCCCACGTATGGGTGCCAATTTGAGAAGGTATTTTGTTATTGGAGTTTGTACCACGCTTTGGTAAGCCAATTTGAAGTTGTTATTTATTTAACTCCACATACGGACGTCAATTTTAAGAAGATAGTTTGTTACGTAATATGCTGCTACGCCATGAAAAGCCGATTTAAAGATGTATATTTGTTGTTACGCTCCAAGTTTAAAAAAAATATTAACTTTTGTTATTAAACTGTTTCTCTAGTCAGTATTGTTTTAGAGACACGTTTCTCTTAATCAGGGCGTGGTGCGACAAGAATGTAGGCTTACACAGATTTTAAGTTTTAATTCACTCCTTTTTATTAATCCTTGACACAAATTAAATAGCACTACACTGATATCAAGTGCTGTGAGATTCTTTAATTTAATACTTGCACTTTGTTAACGGGTATACTTAATTTTCCGTTTCACACGAATATTTCTCTAGGGAACACATCTTCCATCCGGTTGCTATCAAGGTCTGCAGGCAACTGAACATGTTTCAACCGTATAAACTTTTAACTTTCTGTATTTCAAGCCTCCGATTGGCTAATTCTGGTCCAATAGAATACCTGCATTTTACTAAAGCTTTTTCTGGCTGTTGATTGGCTATTTTAAACTGTCACAAAATTTACATTATTGCTGCCCTAATAATGATTAGTTGCATTTAAACTCTCAAACTCATTAGTGCCTCAGGGTTACCTCATTGTTAGCAACTTTAAACTTATTATTCTCACAGCTCTTACATTATTAAATTACGTAATGCATTCACATAACGTTATTAAACATGTTTACAATAATATAAGCATATGCAATGACTGTTACATACATTTTACAAATTATTACATACATATTGCTTCAAGGCGGGCTGTTATTGAGTTTACATATTATATAATTTAATTTAAAATATTCAAGTGTTAAAAATATTGCCTCAAAATAGACAAATAGGCTCATATCGAGTTTTAGTTATAAAACATCCTAAATTTATGGGTTTTAATCAAAATAGTTAGTAATTTTTGAGAAAAGCGATGCCTTAAAAACATTTACGATATAAAAGGCGGTATGAGGTGGGGTATTTTCTTAAAAAACTTTAGACGTTCCTGAATTTAAATATAAAGTTCCGTATTTAATCGAATTTTGTTTTTGAGTTATGCTGTTCACAGACACATAGAGAGACGGACCTTCGTCTAAAATTCTTCTTTTTTTTTAGTTCACGGTGCTTCAAAACGTGTATTTCCAGTGAAATGTCGGCATCGAATACAGTAGATACTTTCTGTACGTGTGTACTAGAGGAAGTAAAAAGGAGTTATTGGCTTGTGACTTGTCACGTGCACCCACAGGTGTGTCTGCCCCATTAGCAAGTGATCTGCATGAAGTTGTTGACACGAGCTGATTGTCTTAGTCCGTTTCTTTGTTTGTGTTTACTATCGTAACCCTTTGGCACCAATTCTCTGCAATGTATCATTGGAAAATGTACCTCTTTAGTTGTTACTTCCTCTACCAGGTAGGTATTGCATTCCCCCCAAAATTGGATACCTACATTTCACCCGTAGTGCATGTTTTGAGGTCCCTTTAATTTTTTATAAAAACGTCCCTGTGTGTGAACAACATAACTAAAAAAGCAAAACTTGATAAATACCAAATTGGTATTTAGGTTGAGGCAGTATTTTTAACACTTGAATAGTTTAAATTAAATTATATAATATGCAAATTCAATAACAGCCCGCCTTGAAGCAATATGTATGTAATAATTTATAAAAAAATCTGATGTGTTACACTCACATGACTTTCTCTACTCTTGTACAAACTATTTTTACAAACGCTTATTCTCCATCTACTTCATGTTAATCGAGATAAACATTTGCAGACTCTATCTTATTGCTAATTTTCTTGTAGATGTAAGGGAAATATATATTTACAAGGGCAATATAGAAATACAGTAGCCTTTAAGCACATATATATCTCTTAATAGCTGGTTGCTAGGTGCAGCACCATTCCCTTTCCCACAGATTAATACTCTTTGCATATCCAAGACAAAAAAATGAATAATGAATTCCCATTTGAGAAAATAAGTATTGAAAAATTTAAGGGAATAACAAGCAATATCTCGAAAATGGCTCACTCAACAAAAAAATATATATGACATAAATTGTGTATTTTAACGCGATCTACATTTTTTGTGTAGTAAAATTTTGTCTATCTCTTATGGTTTACCGGTTATGCAAAAGTCGTTCACAATGAAGAACACTTTTGGAGACATTCCCAGAAAATTCAAGATATACGTTTCATTTGTCATGAAAATATCTTAAACATATGATATTTTAATCAAAATCGTTAGAGCCGTTTTTGAGAAAATTAAAATTTTCCAAAATCTTCCATGTAAAGGGTATCCTGGGATGGGGGGATTTTCTTGAAAATCTTCGTGTCGCATCTCTGGAAGATACTGAACCTAAATACCAAGTTTGGTGTTTATCCGACAGTTCGTTTCAAAGTTATACTGTTCACAGACAGACACACAGACACACACACACACGGACATGTTTCCAAAAATTATTTTTTTTGGATTCAGGGGGTCTCAAAACATGTATTTCCAGTGAAATCTCGGTATCGAATTTTTGGGTGGAATACAATACTTCCCCTACTTACTATACGTAGTAGAGAAAGTAAAAATGTATGTAACAGTCATTGCATATGCTTATATTATTGTAAACATGTTCAATAATGTTACGTAAATGCATTACGTAATTTAATAATATAAGAGCTGTGAGAATAATAAGTTTAACGTTGCTAACAATGAGCAATAATGAGTTTGAGATTTTAAATGTTACTAGTCATGATTACAGCAACGATAATGTAAATTTTAGACAGTTTAAAAATAGCCAATCAACAGCCAGAAAAAGCTTTAGTAAAAAATGCAGGTATTCTATTCGACTAGGATTAGCCAATCAGAAACTTGAAATACAAAAGTTTACGTGTTTGGACGGTTGAAATATATTCCGTTGCCTGCAGACCTTGGTAGTGACCGGATGGAAGATGTGTTCTCTAAAGAAATATTACGTATTCGTGTGAAACGAAAATTATGTATACGCGTTAACAAAGGGTACATATTAAAGAATCTCACGGCTCTTAATATCAGTGTAGTGCTATTTAATTTGTGTCAAGGATTAATAAAAAGAAGTGAATTTAAACTTAAAATCTGTGTAAGCCTACATTCTTGTCGCACCACGACCTGATTAAGAGAAACGTGTCTCTAAAGTAATACTGACGCAGCCGAGGCAAAAACAAACATAAATAATATCTATAGAATCAGTTTAATAACAAAGTTAATATAATATTTTTTAAACTTGGAGCGTAACAACAAAAATACATCTTCAAATTGGCTTCCCATACGTAACAAATTAATCTATTTCAAATTAACGACCAAAGCGTGGTGCAAACTCCAACAACAGTATCATACTATTTCAAGTTGGCTTCCCAAGCGTGAGAAGATTTTAAAGAAAATCTCCCCAACCCGAACTACCCTTTACATCGAACAACCTTCGAAATTTTTCATTTTCTAAAACGTGGCATTAGCAATTTTGATTAAAATGCTATATATTAAAGATATTTACATGACAAATAAAACGTATATCTTGAATTTTCTGGCAATAGCCCAGGAAATCCTCTTCATTCGTTAGGAAAGTTATATAACCTCGCATAACTGGTACTACACAAAAAAGTAGATGTCTTTAAAGCACACAATATTTCAAATAATTTTTTTGTGGCATAAGCCATTTCAGAGATATCCGTTATTAATGGTTCTAATTGTTTATTCTCTTAAAGTCGTGTCAACATTCAGTTGTTTCTCGCGATGTCATGGAAACAGTATGGCAGCATATAGCGTTCAGTTGTTAAACATTTGACTATCGCTGTTCTCTTTGTATCTATAACGAGATGTGTAATGTAGCTGTTTCTGCAAAGGTTTATCTCGGTTAAAATGAAGTAAATAAGAAAATAAAGTTTTGTAAGAATAATTTGTGCGTTTATAATAAGCGACAGAGGGTACAGAAAGTCATGTAAATGTAACAAATCGGATTTTTTACCTTTGGATACTATCAAAAGGATAATAGCCGCAAATCGGTGATTGCAGTCTCGGTCAGAGCATTTAGGTTTAAAGGTTTTATTTTCCCTTCCTTTAGTTCCATTTATACCCCGCCTTTAACAACATTGGTCTTACCGGCGGTCTTTCCTTTGGAACTTATTGCCAATTGGCAGTGCTGTAACTCTTGTCTCATTCATACTTCCAGACTCCGGGGAGAACAGGAAATAATCTTGGCTAGACAAAAATTCTCACCCGTCACTAGCCGAGAATCGAACACGCGGGCCCTACACAGGAGGCAGGAGCTCTACCGACTGAGCTACGGGGCCGGCCTTTAAAGTCTTATTCAACTCTACAACTTTAGAATCTTGTCCAGTGTAAAACAGGAATTATGTAACACAATTTTATTATTATTTCTTGAAATCCAAATACAGTTAGTCAAAGACGGTATTAAAGCAACCTCTGTTTTTTTATTTGCATCTAAGCAATTACTGGTGACTTTTAATTCAGATCGACGTACATGTGCGATTTAAAAACATAATGTGTTCTCTACCGAGTATCATTTATTTGTATATAACTTCTACAATCTATGCTTTTTACTTTCTCTACTACGTATAGTAAGTAGGGGAAGTATTGTATTCCACCCAAAAATTCGATACCGAGATTTCACCGGAAATACATGTTTTGAGACCCCCTGAATCCAAGAAAAGCATTTTTGGAAACATGTCCGTGTGTGTGTCTGTCTGTCTGTCTGTCTGTCTGTGAACAGCATAACTCAGAAACGAACAGTCGGATGAACACCAAACTTGGTGTTTAGGTTCAGTATCTTCCAGAGATGCGACACAAAGGTTTTCAAGAAAATCTCTCCACCCCAGACTACCCTTTACATGGAACGTTTTTGAAAATTTTAATTTTCTTAAAAATGGCTCTAACGATTTTGATTAAAATATCATATGTTTAAGATATTTCCATGACAAATAAAATGTATATCTTGAATTTTCTGGGAATGTCTTCAAAAGTATTCTTCATTGTGAACGACTTTTGTATAACTGGTAAACCATAAGAGATAGACAAAATTTTACTACATAAAAAAATGTAGATCGCGTTAAAATACACAATTTATGTCATATACATTTTTTTTGTTGAGTGAACCATTTTCGAGATATTGCTTGTTATTCCCTTAAATTTTTCAATACTTATTTTCTCAAATGGGAATTCGTTATTCATTTCTTTTTGTCTTGGATATACAAAGAGTATTAATCTGTGGCAAAGGGAATGGTGCTGCACCTAGCAACCAGCTATTAAGAGATATGTATGTGCTTAAAGGCTACTGTATTTCTATATTGCCCTTGTAAATATATATTCCCCTTACATCTACAAGAAAATTAGCAATAAGATAGAGTCTGCAAATGTTTATCTCGATTAACATGAAGTAGATGGAGAATAAGCGTTTGTAAAAATAGTTTTACAAGAGTAGAGAAAGTCATGCGAGTGTAACACGTATTTTTTTCTATCTCCTTCATGTTAATCGAGATAGTTACGTTACACATTTCGTAATAGGGTTCCAGGACGTTTCGTACAACATGATATTAAAACAGAAACATTTTGTCCACAAGTCATTTCTCTCGTGGAACATTTAATAAACAAATGAGATTTTGTCCATTAAAACTTCAGCGTTTCCCGGCAACTGTTCACACTACTACTTTACAAAATGACCATTCGGAGCATCAAAATTACAGGTAGCATTTTCACTCAACGTAACAAAAATAGGACTAGAAAACAAGAATGTTGCGCGAAGTTTGTACGGCGTCTGCTATAACAAATGTTAATGTGGACAGAGAAATAAGTGTCAGCTCTACATGAAACTACGGTCAAAGTGCAATACCTATGGCTTCGCTAAATAATGTTAAAAGGCGTGAAATTAATTAGTCAGATTAGCTTAGAATTGTGTTTTATAGTTGATGTTCACAGTTCTCGAGTCCGTGGCCCACCAACCCTCTTGAGAATGCTTTCTTTTATAGCAAAATTCTTGGCTATATTCGCCATTTTGTTTATAATGTGCATGCGCGTAGGGAATTGCCAACCTATCGTAGTTAGTCAAATCCGGTAAATCGCTTATGTTTCGATTGTATTGTTCTTTTTCTTATTGTATGCTTCCCGCTGACATAAACGTCAGTTACTAAGACAGTGTATTGTTGATAATGCATTATACCAAAGGAAATCACTTGTACAGTTAAGGAACACACGCACGCACGCGTGACTACTGGTTGCTAGTTAATCTAAGGAAGGCGTAGTAATATTAAGGCCGCTACTGCGAAAAATCTGATGTGTTACACTTACATGACTTTCTCTACTCTTGTACAAAGAATTTTTACAAACGCTTATTCTCCATATGCTTCATGTTAATTGAGATGTTAATGTTATTGCTAATTTTCTTGTAGATGCAAGGGGAATTGCTAGGCTTTAAGCGATAGTCAAATGTTTTAACGCTGGTTGCTATGTGGAGTATTCCATTTTCTTTGCATGTCCAGGACATAAAAAATGAATAACGAATTTGAGAAAAAGTATAAGTATTGCAAAATTTAAGGGAGTAACAAGCAATATCTCGAAAATGGTTCACTCAACAACAAAAATGTATATGACATAAATTGTGTATTTTAACGCGATCTACATTTGTTGTGCACTAACATTTTCTCTATCTCTTATGGTTTACCAGTTATGCAAAAGTATTTCACAATGAAGAATACTTTTGGAGACATTCCCAGAAAATTCAAGATATACATTTTATTTGTCATGAAAATATCTTAAACATATGATCGGTAGAGCCATTTTTGAGAAAATTAATATTTTCGAAAAATGTTCCATGTAAAGTTAATCTGGGGTGAGGGGATTTTCTTGAAAACCTTCGTGTCACATCTCTGGAAGATACTGAATCTAAATACCAAGTTTGGTGTTTATCCGACTGTTCGTTTCTGAGTTATGCTGTTCACAGACACACAGACACGCACACGGTCATGTTTCCAAAAATGCTTTTTTTTGGTTTCAGGGGATCTCAAAACATGTATTTCCGGTGAAATCTCGGTATCGAATTTTTGGGTGGAATACAATACTTCGCCCTATTGGTATACCTATGTAGTAGAGAAAGTGAAAATTGTTAGGAAATATAAACAGTACAAGTGTAGGATAAGATACCGCAGGCGATCAGTTACAACTTGAATGAGTAGTTTGTTGAAAATGCTGTCATTGTCGACTATTGTTAAATGTGTGGGTAAAGTTTCTGTGTGGACGAAACGAGAGGAGGGTAGAGGAAACAGAGTCGTATAGCTAGTTGCTATATACATATTGACCTTGAAATTCCGCACTCTTTCCATAGCGGCACAAGAAAGAACTGAATAACGCCAGCACTTTGAAAAATCCGAGGTATCTCGGAAATGAATGATGACGAAAAAGTTATTTGAAATAAATAGTGTGTTCTAAAGTGATGTACATGTTTTATGTAGCACGGTTTATACAAAAGTTGTTCGAGATGAACAGCACAACTTCAAGATATACATTTGAGAAAATGATTGTTAGCTCCACTTATGGACGCCAATTTGAAGTAGAATTGTTCTTTACGTTGTTTGCTGCTATGTATGAAAAGCCGATTTGAAGTAGGAGTTGTATTACATTTCAACTGTTGGGGAGCCTAACTTGTAGTAGTTGCAACCGCACGTATAGTAAACAGTTTCCGGTAGCCTTCGCCCCAAGTTTAAAAAAAATATTAACTTTGTTATTAAACTGCTTCTTTAAATATTTATGTTTGCCTCGGCTGCGTCAGTATTATTGTTAGAGACACGTTTCTCTTAGGCAGGGTTTTGGTACGACTAACAATGTAGGCTTGCACAGATTTTAAGCTTTAATTCATTCCTTTTTATTAATCCTTGATACCAATTAAATAGCACTTGAAGTAGAATATTTTTTTGTAGTTGGAAGATGCTTCATGTTTATCTGCCCCACGTATGGGAGCCAATTTGTCGCGGTAACTTCGTGTTATCTATTTCTGAGCGCCTGTTATTGTTTTACTATTTTGAATTTTGGGTTCTTTGTCCTCCGGCTAGCTATAATTTCTCAGTCGAGCATATCCCTTAAACAGGGTGTGTAAACGGAAAGGATTTGTTACTGAAAGATAACACTGATAAAAGAATTTGTTTTTACACTTTTATTACCGCCACAATTAATTAATTTCGCATATTGACTCTTGATACACGCCAGACTGAAACTGTTACATTTTCTAATATCACTATGATCACTTATTTGCTGCACTTTATTAATTCGCGTATTTTACATTTATAACTAACTTTACAACGCGAGAGATTCTGTAGAATTGCGCGACGTATAACGCCTGAACGATTCTCTTAAACTGTGCGACGTATAACCTTTGTATGATTCTGTTGGACTGAACGACGTATTACCCGCGAATCCTTCTGTTGGACTGAACGACGTTTGCCTTGTGAATTATTCTGTCAAACTGCGCGTTACCCGTCTCTGGCACGGAATTTATACTCACACACCCCAATATGCCTAAACATTATAACAGAGCTGCTATTGGTTAATAAAACGCGCCAACATTAGCGTCTATTTTTATATCCAATCAAAATTACGAACACACATTCTCTAAGGAAAATATTCCCTCCATTGCTACAGAAAAGCGCGCTAATCTGACGTCATTTGTTTGTCTCTTATAATTAATAAACAACTCACCCCCTCGCTCATTGTTGCCCGCTCTTATTGTCAGTTTCAGTGAGGCCGTGTAAACTTATTTCCTAACAATGCATATAATTAACAAACATCTCAAATCAATGTCATACAATAATGCTTTTTTACACTACAATCACTCAGGCATTTACATTGTTGTGATATAAAAGACTGCCACACACTTAACTGATATAGAGAGCTGTGAGATTCTTTAATTAATTACTTGCACTTTTTAATACGTAAACTTATTTTTCGTATCACACGAATACGTATTAAATCTCTCGAGGAGCAGAAGCAACGCATCCAGTTATGAGCACTGTTTGCAGGCAACTGAATTGATTTCAACCGTCTAGACTTGTAAATTTCTGTATTTCAAGTCTCTGACTGGCTAATCCTACTCCAATAGAATACCTTCATTTAACTAAAGCTTTTTCTGGTTGTTGATTGGCTATTTTTAAACTGCCTCAAAATTACATTATTGCTGCTCCAATAATGACTAGTAGTATTTAAACTTCCTTACTCATTATTGCCTCATTGTTACCTCATTGTTAGCAACCTTAAACTTATTTTTCTCACAGCTCCTACATTATTAAATGCATTCACGTAACATTATTGAACATGTTTACAATAATATAAGCATATGCAATGACTGTTACATACATTTTACAAATTATTACATACATATTGAATTTGCATATTATATAATTAGATTGAAATTAAGTGTTAAAAATACTGCCTCACATTTTATTTTTCATTTCAATACATTAAATAAATTGTATTTCAGTTAGAGACCTTTTTTAAAGAGTCGATCATTTTGAAAAATCTTCCGTGTAAAGGGTAGTTTGCGGTAGGGGGTTTGTTTGAAAACCTCCGTGTCGCGTTTTTGGAAGACCCTAGACCTAAGTATCACGTTTGGTATTTACTGGACATTGTTCAAGGACGCACCACGCCCGCGCGGATCTTTTTTCTATAAATGTTTGTTTTTTTATTTATTCAGTGCTCTCTCAAAATATGTATTTATGGTAAAATCTTGGTATCCAATTTTTGGGTGCACTGCAATATTTTGTCTACCTGCTCTGTACGTAGTGTTCTTTTATGGCGTGACACCATGGCCTCGTGTGATCCTATCTTTCTGGTTTTAAGAAGGATATTAGCATCTTTTGCCACTGCATTCAATCCACGGGTGCCTGGGTATTCCTAGAGGCGTTCTATCTTCAATTTGGCGAAATAATATGTTGTAGTGAACTCGGTTGTCCATTGTTTCTATAGAGACTAACTATAACAGCCCATTCTGCATATAACGTTGTCCTAAGTTGGGCATATTGTAGTGCAGGCCTGTTACAATTGGTCTCGTCATAACTTGTGCCTTTAGTCTCACCATACCCACACACTATTAGCGACATCTATTCTTTCCTTGTTTCTTCTGTTATACAACATCCTAAGTATTTGAATCCAATTTCAAAGTGATTAGGTTTCCTAATTGTCCTTTGTGACTTGTGTCCCTTTACTTTCTCTATCAGTGGTCTATGAAGGTATTACATTCCACCAAAAAATTCGATACCGAGATTTCACCAAAAATGCATGATTTGAGGCCGCTGAATCCATTTTGTGTGTGGCTGTGTTCCTTTGAACAGCATAACTAAACAAATCTGATGTGTTACACTCACACGACTTTCTCTACTCTTGTACAAACTATTTTTACAAACGCTTATTCTCCATCTACTTCATGTTAATCGAGATAAATATTTGCAGACTCTATCTTATTGCTAATTTTCTTGTAGATGTAAGGGGAATATATATTTACAAGGGCAAGATAGAAATACAGTAGCCTTTAAGCACATACATATCTCGTAATAGCTGGTTGCTAGGTGCAGCACCATTCCCTTTATCACAGATTAATACTCTTTGCATATCCAAGACAAAAAATGAATAACGGATTCCCATTTGAGAAAATAAGTATTGAAAAATTTAAGGAAATAACAAGGAATATCTCGAAAACGGTTCACTCAACAAAAGAAATGTATATGACATAAGTTGTGTATTTTAACGAGATCTACATTTTTTGTGTAGTAAAATTTTGTCTATCTCTTATGGTTTACCAGTTATGCAAAAGTCGTTCACAATGAAAAATACTTTTGGAGACATTCCCAGAAAATTCGAGATATACATTTCATTTCTCATGACATTATCTTAAACATATGATATTTTAGTCAAAATCGTTAGAGCCATTTTTGAGAAAATTAAAATTTTCGAAAAATGTTCCATGTAAAGGGTAGTCTGGGGTGGGGGGATTTTCTTGAAAACCTTCGTGTCGCATCTCTGGAAGACACTGAACCTAAATACCAAGTTTGGTGTTTATCCGACTGTTCGTTTTTGAGTTGTGCTGTTCACAGACACACACACACAGACACACACACGGACATGTTTCCAAAAATGCTTTTTTTGGATTCAGGAGGTCTCAAAACATGTATTTCCGGTGAAATCTCGGTATCGAATTTTTGGGTGGAGTGCAATACTTCCCCTACTTACTATACGTAGTAGAGAAAGTAAAAATGAATAACGGATTCCCATTTGAGAAAATAAGTATTGAAAACTTTAAGGGAATAACAAGGAATATCTCGAAAATGGTTCACTCAACAACAAAAAATGTATATGACATAAATTGTGTATTTTAACGCGATCTACATTTTTTGTGTACTAAAATTTTGTCTATCTCTTATGGTTTACCAGTTATGCAAAAGTATTTCACAATGAAGAATACTTTTGTAGACATTCCCAGAAAATTCAAGATATACATTTTATTTGTCATGAAAATATCGTAAGCATATGATAGTTTAATCAAAATCGTTAGAGCCATTTTTGAGAAAAGTAAAATTTTTGAAAATTGTTCCATGTAAAGGGTAATCTGGGGTGGGGGGATTTTCTTGAAAACCTTTGTGTCGCATCTCTGGAAAATACTGAACCTAAATACCAAGTTTGGTGTTTATCCGATTGTTCGTTTCTGAGTTATGCTGTTCACAGACAAACATACACACACGGACATGTTTCTAAAAATGTTTTTTGGATTCAGGGGGTCTCAAAACATGTATTTCCGGTGAAATATCGGTATCGAATTTTTGAGTGGAATACAATACGTCCGCTACTTACTATACGTAGTAGAGAAAGTAAAAATGAAAAGTTGGAGAAGTGCCAAACTTGGTATTTAGGTTCAAGAAAATCTCCCGTCCCAAAGTACCCTTTACAAGGGATATTTTTCGAAAATGTTGACTTTCTAAAAAAACGGCTCCAGCGGTTTGCATTAAAATACCGTACATTAAAAGACATTTGTATTACAAATAAAGTGTATGTCTTCAAATTTATGGGAACAGCCTGCGAAGTCTAGTTCAGTTGGAAGACATTTATATTGTCTTGTACAAGCGGTAAACGTTAAACATAGAGGTAAACTTACCTCACAAAAATGTGGATATCTTTAAAACACACAGTTTATTTCAAATAAATTTTGTTGCATAAGGCATTTCTGAAATATCAGTTATTAAAGGTTGGAATTGTTCATTCTCTTAAAGTACTATCAACATTCACTTGTTTCTCGCGATGTCATGGAAACAGCATATAGCGTCCAGTTGTTAAACATTTGACTATCGCTCTTCTCTTTGTATCTATAACGAAATGTGTAATGTAGCTACTTCTGTAAAGGTTTATCTGGATTAAAATGTACTAGATGTAAAAATAAGCTTTAGTAAGAATTGTATACCCACTAATAAAGATAGAGGGTAGAGAAAGTCATGTGAATGTATCACATCTCGAAAAATGTGTTTTGCTGGTATCATCGGCGTATCGCACAATAGGTAGCCAGTCGGTGACCTGTCACATGTCCCGTGATGCCTGGCACGCATCTCTGCTATCACACAAATAGCGAGTTGATTCATGTGCGCGAGCTAATTGGCTAACCAGCAGGTCAACAAAACACTCTTTTGCTTGTGTTTACTGAATCTATCGATAACCCTTTGCCACTAATTCTCTTATCTCTGGTATTTTTATTGCGGTGTATCATTAATATTCCTTGCAAAACGTAACTCTCAGAGAATATAGTGTATTATTATTATTATTATTTCGTTGTTTACATTTACTATCAAGAGGAGGACGCTGATGATCCGTGGTTCGAGTCCCGGCCATGGTATTAAATATTTAAAGTCTGATTTCAAAAAATTTGGCGACTGTGAAATAGGAATTATCAAACACTATTTTTATCATTATTGTTAGGGTCTTTCTTCAAAGTTCAAACCTAGCACTGAAGCAATTTTGGTGTCGAAGCAAATGTAAACGTCTACTGCGGAAAAATTACGAAAAATATGCTGAATTTTCGTTCAGATCGACGAATTTAAAAATATCACTAGTTACAAAGGTCAGTGGCGTATTTGCACGGAAAAGAATTAAAAAGGCGTACATTTCCCGCCACTTACATCTGAAGTATTGCATTCATAGCGGGGGTTTTCCGGGACGTCAGGCGAATGCTGGAGTCGTTTCTTTCAGCCCCTGAATTTCCTCCATTTCGTTCAGTTCTTTATTTGATTCATCTTTCAGGATCGGTGTGGCGTAGCAGGGGAGAAGGATGCCCTTTGTGACTCTCTGCGTCCCGCGGCTTCCGCTGGCTGCAGGGGTATGCGAACCCCCCCTTGAAGGGCGTTGGAACCCCTCTGGTCTGCCCCTATCCCTCTGCCGAGGTGTTTACTTTTGGAAACTTAGGGACCCTGTCATTGCTTTACCGTCGCTGCTGGATCCGGCCGCCCGGTGTCTCCTCTCGGCTCATCGTGGGTGGAAGGATCAGTGCCAAGTCCCCTCCGTGAAGGAGATTAAATTAAATCTACTCCTTGGTGACTTGTAGCTATAAGAAGAATACAGTAGGGAAGCGATAGTCACATTTTTACTTTCTCTACTACGTATAGTAAGTAGGGGAAGTATTGCATTCCACCCAAAAATTCGATACCGAGATTTCACCGGAAATACATGTTTTGAGACCTCCTGAATCCAAAAAAAAACATTTTTGGAAACATGTCCACGTGTGTGTGTATGTTTGTTTGTGAACAGCATAACTCAGAAACGAACAGTCGGATAAGCACCAAACTTGGTATTTAGGTTCAGTATCTTCCAGAGATACGACACGAAGGTTTTCAAGAAAATCCCCCCACCCCAGATTACCCTTTATATGGAACATTTTTCGAACATTTTAATTTTCTCAAAAATGGCTCTAACGATTTTGATTAAAATATCACATGTTTAAGATATTGTCATGACAAATAAAATGTATATCTTGAATTTTCTGGGAATGTCTCCAAAAGTATTCTCCATTGTGAACGACTTTTGCATAACTGGTAAACCATAAGAGATAGACAAAATTTTATTACACAAAAAATGTAGATCGCGTTAAAATACACAATTTATGTCATATACATTTTTGTTGTTGAGTGAACCATTTTCGAGATATTGGTTGTTATTCCCTTAAAGTTTTCAATACTTATTTTCTCAAATGGGAATTCGTTATTCATTTTTTGTCTTAGATATGCAAAGAGTATTAATCTGTGGTAAAGGGAATGGTGCTGCACCTAGCAACCAGCTATTAAGAGATATGTATGTGCTTAAAGGCATTTCTATATTGCCCTTGTAAATATATATTCCCCTTACATGTACAAGAAAATTAGCAATAAGATAGAGTCTGGAAATGTTTATCTCGATTAACATGAAGTAGATGGAGAATAAGCGTTTGTAAAAATAGTTTGTACAAGAGTAGAGAAAGTCATGTGAGTGTAACACATCTGATTTTTATAAAGCGTGTCTCTATGTGATGCATTTAAAATTCCTGCGTGACCATGAGACACATTCACACGACTTTCTCTACGCACTGTCGTTTATTTTATATAGCTGTTACATGCTATTCTTAAAAACTTTTCTATGTACTTCATGTTAATCGAGATAAACATTTTCGTTGTACGTACAAAGTGGATATAAGAAGTAAATCGATGTAATGGCCTTGAAATTACAGTCTTTCCATGACATGGCCAGAAACAACTGAATAGTGGGATAAATGACTAGCTGTTGAAAATGTCAAAACAATAATAACGTATATCTCGGAAATAGCTGATGCCACAGAAAAAGTTATTTGAAGTGAGTGTGTGCGTTTTAAGGAGATTTTTCTACAGTAAGTGTTTATCAATGTTTACCAGTTATATAAAACTCCCTCCTGATAAACAGGACTTCACTGGCTGTCCCCAGAGAACATTTAATTTCGTAAGAGGCATTAAAAATTTAGAAAACGTTTCCATGTAAAGGTTGGTTAGAGGTGATGCGATTTTTTTTTTTATTTTGGTGTCGCCGGAAGAAACTGCACTTAAAAGCTGTTTATTTAACAGACTTTTCGTTTTTGGTTTAGGCTGTTCACAGACACACTGACAGATTCATGCGCGCGGTCGAGCTTCTTTTTAAACGGCCTCTTTTCTATTCATGGTTTCTCAAAACGGATGTTTCCAGTTAAATCTCGTTATGGAATAGAGTACTTGTCTACTTTGTTGTTAAAATGTGCTTGCATTCGTCTCGGCCCACGCCGCCATAGAAAGGTAACGAAAACGCACGCACGCGCGCATGAAAGGGACATTATTAAACGCGTGCTCTGCCAAGAATCTGACGCTCAGCATGAACTTGCGCGTGTATTTGCGAACTTGGCACCATTATTTACGGAAGTTTTTGCTATCTTACTTTCCAGGTTTAATGTTTTGACGCAAGCAGTTAATTGTTCACCAGAGTTTACACTTGCACGGGCATCAGATGCTGCTAATGGTATTATAGCCTGCGAATTTAACTCAGTGAACACACAAAAACAATCCAATTGTAATATTTGATGTGTTGAAATCACTGTTAGTCGAGATAAACTTTCGTTAGCAAGAATACAGTAGGCTAAAGTGCTGGTCAAATCTCGCTATGTGAAATACTCTTCTCTTTCCATAAACACACACAGCTCATGTGATACATTCGTATGACTTTCTGCATTTATTAGTGAATATACAAATTATTCTTGCTATTCTTTATTTTTCTATCTACTATATTTGAATCGAAATAAACCTTTGTAGAAATAGCTACATTACACATTTCGTTATATATACAAAGAGAACAGCGATAGTCAAATGTTTAACAACTGCACGCTATATGCTGCCTTACTGTTTCCATGACATCGCGAGAAACAACTGAAACAGCTACATTACACATTTCGTTATAGATACAAAGAGAACAGCGATAGTCAAATGTTTAACAACTGCACGCTATATGCTGCCTTACTGTTTCCATGACATCGCGAGAAACAACAGAAACAGCTACATTACACATTTCGTTATATATACAAAGAGAACAGCGATAGTCAAATGTTTAACAACTGCACGCTATATGCTGTTTCCATGACATCGCGAGAAACAACTGAAACAGCTACATTACACATTTCGTTATATATACAAAGAGAACAGCGATAGTCAAATGTTTAACAACTGCACGCTATATGCTGCCTTACTGTTTCCATGACATCGCGAGAAACAACTGAAACGGCTACATTACACATTTTGTTATAGACACAAAGAGAACAGCGATAGTCAAATGTTTAACAACTGAACGCTATATGCTGCCTTACTGTTTCCATGACATCGCGAGAAACAAGTGAATGTAGACACGACTTTAAGAGAATGAACAATTAGAACCATTAATAATGGATACCTCAGAAATGGCTTATGACACAAAAGAACTTATAAATCGTGTGTTTTAAAGAGATCTAGGTTTTTTGTGTACCACGTTTTCGTCCTTCACTTAACGTTTACCAGTTATAGAAGATGTATACAATTTCTCCCGAATGAAGAGGACTTCACAGGCTGTTCCCAGAAAATTCAACATATATATTATATTTGTGATGTAAACATCTTTTATATAATATTTTAATCAAAATCTTTAGAGCCATTTTTAAGAAAATAAAAATTTTCGAAAATGTTCCATGTAAAGGTTAGTTTGGGTGGGGGAATTTCCTGAAAATCTTCGTGTCGCATCTTTCGGAGATACTGAACGTGAATACCAAGTTTGCCATTTATGCGAATGCTCTTTTTTGAGTTTATGCTGTTCACCGACACACAGGGACCATTTTTATTCAGGGGCGTCAAAACATGTATATTCACTGAAATCTCGGTATCGAATATTCGGTTGGGATGCACTTATGTTCACGTTGGTACTGACAAAATCGTGTATTATTGTAGCCACCGAATTGCCAGGATACTTTACCTGCCCAAATGTAGGAAGGTCGAGCTGACAACTTCTTCCTCCATACATTAGACATTTCCGTCTTCACCTATGTACCCCTTTTATGTGTTCTTGCAATATTTCTTTTCCCTATTGGTTTATAGTATTTAAAGTGGAATGGTAATATGTCTGTATTTATTTATTCTTTGTCTTTGATAGAGGGGTAACCTTTCATTCCACATACAGTATAAATATGGTTCGTTTTTATGTCCCTGTATTGTTTTTCGGACCACTCACATTGAGAACTGATACTGGCTGGGTGGAGCCAAAAGTTGGTTAGCTCAAGGTGGAAATCTTACGTAGAGAAAAACACTACGGCTCGTGGTACAGAAATTAATATTGTGTTTCCTTTTTACTTTCTCTACTACGTACAGTAAGTAGGGGAAGTATTGTATTCCACCCAAAAATTCGATACCGAGATTTCAGCGAAATATATGCTTTGAGATCCCCTCAATCCAAAAAAAGCATTTCTGGAAACATGTCCGTGTGTGTGTCTGTGTGTCTGTCTGTGAACAGCATAACTCAGAAACGAACAGTCGGATAAACACCAAACTTGGTATTTATGTTCAGTATCCTCCAGAGATGCGACACGAAGGTTTTCAAGAAAATCCCCCCACGCCAGGTTACCCTTTACAGGGAACATTTTTCGAAAATTTTAATTTTCTCAAAAATGGCTGTAACGATTTTGATTAAAATATCATATATTTAAGATATTTTCATGACAAATAAAATGTATATCTTGAATTTTCTGGGAATCTCTCCAAAAGTATTCTTCATTGTGAACGACTTTTGCATAACCGGTAAACCATAAGAGATAGACAAAATATTACTACACAAAAAATGTAGATCGCGTTAAAATACACAATTTATGTCATATACATTTTTGTTGTTGAGTAAACCATTTTCGAGATATTGCTTGTTATTCCCTTAAATTTTTCAATAGTTATTTTCTAAAATGAGAATTCGTTATTCATTTTTTTTTTGTCTTGGATATGCAAAGAGTATTAATGTGTGGGAAAGGGAATGGTGCTGCACCTAGCAACCGGCTATTAAGAGATATGTATGTGCTTAAAGGCTACTGTATTTCTATATTGCCCTTGTAAATATACATTCCCCTTACATCTATAAGAAAATTAGCAATAAGATAGAGTCTGCAAATGTTTATCTCGATTAACATGAAGTATACGGAGAATAAGCGTTTTTATAAATAGTTTGTACAAGAGTAGAGAAAGTCATGTGAGAGTAACACATCAGATTTTTTGTTTTGAAGGAAAAGAGAATTGTTTTGCAGGATGTCTTGCAGATCTGTAGCATTAAAATTAATTGCGAATGAAGAGGACATCATAACCTATGCCTTCGCGAAGAAGAGAAAACTGACCTGTCTCATATGAGGTTTGGGACATACAACTTTAATGATACCTGCTCTCGTGACAATAGCCATCCAAAAGCAACCCTTTCTGGTCTAAACATGAAGTAGAAATGGCTTTGTTTTCCTTCCAAGAATGTAAAGTTACTGTTCTAAGTTCACTAGTGAAATTTCAGGTGTTTGAAAAGTTATCCCTCTGGAAAATGTGAATAATATAAAAATATTTGTGTGCTGAATGTAAGTGCATGAAAATGAACCAAGTAATGAAGTAAGGTGGAAAAAAATTGCATATAATTAGATAATTGCATAAAATTACAAAAATGATCTAATAGTATACATTTTATAATCTGGGGCCCATAATAAGAATTTATATACCCTTCAGCAAAGTTTAAGATGCAACTATTAAAAGATGACGTCATCAGAAGCCTGGCCCTCGTTGTGATTAAAACAGGTAAAATATGAGCTTGCTATTCTTATGGGGAAAAAAGTATTTTTACGTTTTATAGTGTGTAGAATTCAATGCACGGAAAAAAACTTTAATATTTTATAATATTTTTCTAAAATGTTGACGACGAATGCCGTTTTGACGACGTTTCTAACTTCAGCTGTTGATTCTGATGCCGGCTGCTACAGTGGTTGGCTACGAGTTCCTTCTCTCACGATATCGTACTTCGTGATGTAGTGCTTACCTCTAATTTCGAGGTCGCAGGTTCAAATCCGGTGGAGTGCGATGGATTTTTTCGGGCGTAAAAATCCTTAGCATGGCTTCCTTCGGAAGGGAAGTAAAGCTGGTGGTCCCGTGTTGCAGATTTACGGCACGTAAAAGAACGTCAAGCCTGATAAAGAGGCCTCTGAGCAGAATTACCGGTCTTTTACGCCCAATATAGAATGGGACGCTAAGGACCACAGCAGTTAAAAGAGCGGCGTCAGAAATAAAACTCAATTTTAATTTTTCTCTCAGGATACGCGTGGGCGTACTGTGAAAGTATAATACCTATTTAAACTGATTAGGCAATGTAATGTGATCAAATACTTGAAGTATTGAAGCGAGTTGCCAACCGTTTTAAGATAAAGCATGAAACTAATCTGATAACTTGTGCAGTATCAGTTTCCGCAATAAAGAAACTAGAAGGGTACGTTGCCGAGAGTCGCTCGCTGTTACCGCTAAGTAACTGATAACCCGGCGCTAGAACTTACGATCACGTATAAGATTGCAAGGCTGTACACGCAAGAAAAGAAAAGGAAAGACGCTAATTTTAGCAATGCACTCTCGTTTATTAATTTGAGCCCCGCCTACTTTAGAACTACCCCAACAAAGTTCGTGCATTATATGTTGCCAAATCCTGAAACACAGCTCTTACCAACTTCACCAAAATTATAAATGGAGGGATATGGAAGCAGAAAGGTTTTTAGGAGAGATCAAATATGTTAAAGCTAATAGATATAGAGGAAATGGTTAAAGAAAATAAAACTGAAGATGCAATTGTAAATGTAGAGGATTTAGTGAAACAAGCAGGATGGCGAAACAGAGAGTATTAAGGGAATTAAAGAAATGGAGGCAAACAGGGGATGATAAGGAAAAAGAGAACTTCATGATTGAAAGATGGGGAGTTAAGAAGAAGGAATGGGGGTGGATGAGCCAGGAAATTTATGAGGCAACAAGAGTAAATAATTCAAAAACAATATCGACATTAAAAAAAAGAACTTATAAGGCCAGAGTTAGAGAAAATAATACTAGTTCTGAAACCTGGTGCAGATATTTTGGAAATCTTTTGGGAGCAGAACAAGGGGAGTGCCCAAAAATTAGAGAAATAGAACGTATAGGCTATATTGAGAATTAGATCGATAGAAATGAATGAAGTAAGAGAACAAATAAATAGATTATAAAGAAATAAAGCGAGTGGCATAGATGGAATTCCTGGGGAATTTTGGAAGGCTTGCGGTGTGAATGAAATTAGATTAGGATTGTTAGTTAGACTTTTAAACAATGTATTTGAAGGAGGAAAGGTACGGAATAGCTTGAGATTATCAATAGTAGTACCGATATTTAAAAATAAGGGAGAGATAAATAACCCAGCAAATTATAAGGGAATTATCCCTCTATCTGTTTTAGGCAAGATATATGGGGGGGGTTGGCAGAAAGGGTTCAAAAGTGGGAAGAAGATGAGAAAAAATCTGATGTGTTACGCTCACATGACTTTCTCTGCTCTTGTACAAACTATTTTTACAAACGCTTATTCTCCATCTACTTCATATTAATCGAGATAAACATTTGCAGACTCTATCTTATTGCTAATTTTCTTGTAGATGTAAGGGGAATATACATTTACAAGGGCAATATAGAAATACAGTAGCCTTTAAGCACATACATATCTCTTAATAGCTGGTTGCTAGGTGCAGCACCATTCCCTTTCCCACAGATTAATACTCTTTGCATATCCAAGACAAAAAAAATATAACGAATTCCCATTTTAGAAAACAAGTATTGAAAAATTTAAGGAAGTAACAAACAATATCTCGAAAATGGTTCACTCAACAACAAAAATGTATGACATAAATTGTGTATTTTAACGCGATCTACATTTTTTGTGTAGTAAAATTTTGTCTATCTCTTATGGTTTACCAGTTATGCAAAAGTCGTTCACAATGAAGAATACTTTTGGAGACATTCCCAGAAAATTCGAGATATACATTTTATTTGTCATGAAAATATCTTAAAGATATGATATTTTAATCAAACTCGTTATAACCATTTTTGAGAAAATTAAAAATTTCGAAAAATGTTCCATGTAAAGGGTAATCTGGGGTGGGGGATTTTCTTGAAAACGTTCGTGTCGCATCTCTGGAAGGTACTAAACCTAAATACCAAGTTTGGTGTTTATCCGACTGCTCGTTTCTGAGTTATGCTGTTCACAGACAGACACACACACGGACATGTTTCCAAAAATGCTTTTTTTGGATTCAGGGGTCTCAAAACATGTATTTCCGGTGAAATCTCGGTATCGAAATTTTGGGTGGAATACAATACTTCCCCTACTTACTATACGTAGTAGAGAAAGTAAAACTTATCGGTGCTTCAAGCTGGTTTTAGAAGTACATTAGATAATATTTTTGTTATAAATACAATGGTAAAGAAATATTTAACCCACAAGAGAGGGAGATTATATATGTTAGAGTGTGAAGAAACGAAGTTACTTAGAAAGAGGATAGAGAAGAGAGAATGGTTAAATTTACCAATAGAAATTCAAGCTAAAAAGTTAGTAAATGTAAAATCTAGGAAAAATGTAATAGAAGTAAAACTTTTTGGGCACAGTAAGAGCAAAATGGATGAGGAAAATTAACTAGGAAGAAGTAAATGAGTATTAAATTTAATTACAGTAGGTTTATTTGATATGTTGTAAGTAGGACCCAAGAACTCTACAACCTCAAGGTTTGAGTTTGTTGGTCCAAGGAAAGCAACTCAAGGTAGAGATTAAATAAATTTATAATTGTACTTTTAGATTAGGAAGAATGCTGGCTACCAGTAGTTATGAGGTTAGTTTTCTTTATATTTTATTTTATTGTTATTTTTAGAAACTGGGTTAAGAATAAATTTGTAAAATTGTTGTTTTAAATTTGTACAATTAATTGGGTTAATAAAAAAATTACTTACTTACCAACTTCAGCTTAGTTCCCCTACACTTCAACTATTTGGTACTTTGCCAAAGTTTTCTACATATGTTGCCTGTCACAACATTAGATCAGCGTACCTAACTGTCAATTGTTTTGTTTGTTGTTGGCAGGTCGCCGATCCAATGAACTCTGATCGCCCAGCGTGTGGGCTTGGGACGCTGTTCCCCATGAGTTGTGGTCCAGCCGAAGCCTTCGCTCGCAGTCTCCAGAGTCGCCTGCAGTCCTTGGGTCGGCCTGAGTCGGGCGATACCAACAGCGAAGATGAGAAGAGCTGGCTGAACCGACAGCAGATGGTCACTAATCACCAACCTCGTCTCAGCTCCTCTTCTGAGTCCGACATCTATTATGATTTTGATGTTGAATGCGAAAGTCCTGCAGAAGAGTCTGAACCCGATTTTCAGGTTACTAAACCTCGCATTCTTCAACAGTTGTCCTCGGAGTCCGGTTGTTTCCCCTCGCCTCTAAGTGGGAACGCTGCCGACCCTGGCAGCGACAGCTCTGAAGGTCCTTACTATGACCCGGAGTTGGCGGACCCGAGTGCGACCCAGGATGTTGCCTCGGGTGGTGCGCTATTTTACAATGGCTTTGTTGAAGGCCCAGTTTACAGGCGGGGGACACAAGACTCCAGATTGGAACCGGCTGATGAAGAATCTCCTTCTGTCTCTAATCAGGAGAATGATTCGCCGACGCTGGATGCGACGAATCGACGAGACAGCTGGAAGTCCAATTCCAACGAGGGCTCGTCGAATGACGAATTCTTCGAATGTGATTCTCCAAAGGCAGCCAACTCCTCGCTACCAGAAAGCTTAAGTTCGTTATGTTTACACGACAGTGGATACCCAAACACGGCAGAGTCGTCCAGATGTAATTCACAAAATGAAACTTTCAGCGAAGTCCACGTTAATAGATGTAACGTAATGCCTGAGAATTTACTCGAAATTAATAATAATACAGAAGTTCAGGATCTCAGGTCTCCAGGTGCTGGATCTCAGGAGACACCTGGAGCAATTAACTTGTCTGAAAATGATCCTGAGGCAGCTCAAGCTTTAGGGGATCGTTCCTATTCGAAATTAAGTCGACCCAAAAGCCTAGTGATCGAAAACCCAGGCAATGAAGATTTGAGCGCAGAACAACAGGGAAAGAGCGACGAGGAAGACGATATGAGGCCGACTCCCCGAGTTAGACGCTGTTCTTCTTTAAAGTCGGGAAAGACGCCACCCGGGACTCCTAGCAGGAAGAAGATAGTACGCTTTGCAGACGTATTAGGCTTGGATCTAGCAGATGTCCGCACCTTTCTCGACGAAATACCCAAAGTTCCGAAATCTGCCTACGAAGACCTGGAATGTGAAGATCTATCATCTAGCGAATCCCCTCCTTTCTCTATGCCTCCCACGACGGAAGTGCTGTACATCAGAAGAGCGGAGAAGTGTCTGATAGCATTGTTCCAGCAGCCTGGGGGTTTGCCCGACTTCATGGACCGTGTGAGGGAGAAGCAAGTGTGTCTGGAGAACGCCGTAGTCAGTGACGCGGTGTCATTCTCTATAACTGGCACAGCGAGGGTTCGAAACCTGGACTTCCACAAGAGTGTTCACGTGAGATACACGCTTGACGGTTGGGAGACGTATTCGGACTTGCAGGCAACTTACGTTCCTAACTCCTGCGACGGGTTCTCGGACAAGTTTAGCTTCCTGTTATACGCGCACACCGTCCAGATCGGCCAGCGACTGGAGTTCGCAGTGCGCTTCCAATGCAAGGGAGGCCAGTTCTGGGACAATAACAGCGGCAAGAACTACGTATTCCAGTGTCTACCAACGAGCTGCGACTCAGCGCCTGCGCCAGTTCCTCTCAGTCCTGACTTCAACACTTTCTATTGAGCTGCTTGCTGTCTTGCAGGAGTCTTAACCATTTTAGAAAAACAGTTTGTGCATGCGAGTTTAATCTCTACCTGAACGTTTTGTGAAGAACGAGCATACTTTTCGTTTAATGTTCGAGGTTTACCTTCGAGGCTCGTATTCGGGATGTCCTGGGGTTGGCAAGGCTGCGGTGGTTTCCCTTTCCCTCATCCCCTTGCATGTTTCAGGTAGGCTGTGTAGTGTCGGACAGTTGCTTGCTCGTTGGAATATTCTTCTCCGCCTTGCCACATTGCAGCCCTCTCTGAGCCGTCTCAGGTGGGTCTAGTTCCCTCCACCAGAGGGATGCCTTCTTTGAGCAGTTCGCCGGTGTGAATGGGTTATTAAAGTTAGGGACCTCTGTCGGAGGCACTTAGCCTCCTGCAGTTGTTTCACCTCATTCGCTCCTCCTGGGGGTGGTAAGTACAGAAGATCCCCGCTGGCTCAAGGTGTGCCCTCCGTTCCCTGGTCATAGTCATAATGTTTGAATTGTTTGTATTTGAACAACTTTCTGTTACATAACGCTGTATTAATTACGGAGGATTCGTGCAGCTTCCTTCGTGAAGATGGCTGTACCTTACAGGTGGATGTTTTAGTTGTAACACGCTTATCTATATGCGCAGTAGGTGGACAAGTCCATGTAGCTTCTGGAAGAGGTGCTGGGGCAGTAGTAACGGAGGAGCAGGCGCGTACACAACGTGAGGTAAGGTGACATCACCATGCGTTCCGAGTGAGTGTTGTTCCACGCCAGAGGAGTACTGCCAGCCGTTCTCCCCTCACTCTAGACTACCTTCTCCTTCTCTATGATTATGTCGTGTGACGACGAAAAACTCTGCCTATAGTCTTTGGGGATTAAGAAAATCACAATTAAAAAGGCAGTGGACTATTGCAGTAGGAAACTGGTTGTCATTTTAATGAATGGTTAGACGAAACCAAACCATAGCGTCTGAAACACAATGTGCAAATGTTTTAGAATTCTTAAACAAATCTTAATAATCAGTGTTTGAGGTATTGTAAATTCCTTTCGAATTCGTGATCAGCATACTCGATTATCTACCGTCTCTGTACCATGGTATTCTAGGGGGAAGTGGAAATATTTTAGTGCAACAGGTATGATGTCATGTGGTATGTTCACAGCAGTCGCGGCGAAACGACTGGAGGTCAGCTCACCCAGAAAACTCAAAGGAATTGTTTGATACAACAAGTTAAAGAGAGGCAACCTGGCCTTGATCCGGGTTTCCGGGATTCGATGTAAAAATATCACGCAATAAGGTTGGAGGTAGGCACTTGGCGCGAAAGTTGTTCACGCCTTCTGATTGTTTTTAGGGTTGTAATATGTTACATTTACAGCATAATTTTTGACACTTTTGTCCCAAATTTGTCTGTAGAATAGCTCGTGGAGAGTTAGCGCGCGAATGTTGGACATATTGCAATACCTGCTTAAGAAGACGTAAGTGAAGCACTTTCGCCAATTAGGCGATATTCATTAAAGATTATTCAACAGCCGTACACCTGTATACTTACAGCGGTTTAGTATCTGTCAGAAAGAAAGCATTGCGGCTAAGGTCGAGGTCCTAAGTTGAAGGTAGGCGTCCACCATTTCTTGTAAATGTGTGCGTCAGAGTGTACGCACTCTTGGTACTCAAATTTGCAGCAGTGAACGTTTTTTTATTAAAGGACGGGTGGTATAAATTCAACTGTGGCAAGTATGACAAAAAGAAATGCTAATCATGCAATAAACGTCACACACACAAGGTAGAATAGATCCCAATGTGTTGCTACAAACTCTTAACATCAAAAAAGCGGCGAACATCCATAAAGAGTACAAGGTTCGTGTTGGACAGTGTTTAGGAACCTCTTTGAGAAACTGCTTCTAGTCACGATCCTTGTGGTTTTTGAAGCAATATCCCAAATTAATTGAACTCCTAGTAAGAATTGCCTTTATAAAATGTCCCTTATCCATACTTGATGAAAGCCGGATGACGAAAATCAGAATACTCCCCTAAATTGAGTTCATGCCACCTCAAGTGCCATGTGAGGTCGCGTCGCATGGTATAAATGCTTCCATGTACTTTCAGATCGCGTCGCCCTTTGCACCAACTGTGGCTCCTCTCATACGGCCAGCTACCGCGGTTGCCATACCTTTCAGCTCGAGCGTGATCGCCAGCAACTTGCCGATCTCAGCTGTTAGCTTCTTCCAGACGTGGTTCTTCTGGCCCTTCTCCTGCTTCGTCTTCTGTGGTTCGGCCGGATCTCTCCTTTTCTCAGGCTCTCGGTCGTCGCGGACCTGTTACCGCCGTCCCTCCGGCTTCTTGTGCTCCTGCTTTGGGTTCCGATTTAAAAGAAATTTTATCCTTTTTTGCTGCTTTTGATTTTCGTGCTTTGTTTGCCCGTCTTCGTGCTTGTGTCGCTGCTTTTCGGTCTTGCTCCTCAGTTTTTGAGAAGTTTCAAGCTATTTTTGAATGTCTTGAGTCCCTCTTCTAGGCTATGGCGCAGCGACCCCCGCGCGTCCAGACTGGTATTTGTGGTTTGCTATGGAATGCCAATGGCCTCCGTTCTCACCGTTACGAATTTCTTAATTACTTACGGCGCTATCGTGTTGATGCTGCCTGTGTGGCGGAGACTAAACTTAAGCCTACTGTCCGTCTTTCTCTTCCAGGCTACCACGTTTTCCGCTCGGATCGCCCGGGACACCGTCCCGGTGGTGGGACGGCTGTTTTTCTACGTCGGCATATTTCCTTTACCCTCCCTCCTCTTGAGTGCCTGGAGTGCACGTTGGTTCGATTCTCTATCAATCGTCAGTTCGTCTCCGTCGCTGCTGTTTATCGCCCTCCGGGTACCCACCCGGACGCGATGGTGCGTGATCTTCGCCGCCTCTTTGATCTCTACCCTGGCCCGGTCCTCTTGGCAGGTGATTTCAACGCCAAAAATCCGTCCCGGAATTCTCGGTCCACCAACTTCGCAGGTGCTTGGTTCCTACACTTCCTTCTTTCCCGTCCTGATTTGCGGGTTTCCGCTCCTCGGGACTGTACTTATTGGCCGGTCGTCATCCCGATGTTCTTGATATTTTTCTCTCTCGCTTTCTTCCCATCTCTCCCGCCCTTACGGTTTCGCAAGGTTTAGATTCTGACCACTCTCCGGTTCACTTTCTTCTTTCTGGCTGCCCCTCCTCCTTGCCTGACAGCGTCCGCTTCCTTCGTACCACTGATTGGTCTTTGTTTCGATCGACTTTTCATCACCTCATTGATCCATCTCTCCCTTGCTCTTCGTCTGCCGAAATTGATTCAGCCGTTGCCGCCTTTACCGCCTCTTTGCGTACGGCTGTCTTCCGGTCTTCGACTTCTGTTCCCCAACACTTTCGTCACCCACAATTTCCGGACGTCGAATATCTTATTGCCTGTCGTCGTCTGATGCGTCTTTGGCGTCAGACCCACCTGCCTCTATCGTCGTATTATCAATCGCCTTCGGGTTGACGTCCAGGACACTTTGCTGCTTAGTCAGGAGTGTGCCAGGGAGGACCGGATGCTCCGCACCACGCACCAGGACGGTTCTCTCTGGCGGGTTTTACGCGGTTTTCGCTCCTCTTCTTGTGGTTCTCCTTATGCCGAGGCACTTCTCTCTCCGGCGGGGTCTGTCTACTCTTCTGAGGGTAAAGCCGAGCTGTTTGCCTCCTCTTTGGAGCATCGCTTCACTGATAATCCTGTTGCTTACCCGGATCACGCTCGTCTGGTTGTATACCTGGCTTCAGCTTCCCTCGGCTCCTTCGGGTCTCCGCTTTTCCTCGTTTCAGGTCTCTCAGGCGATTACCCGTCTTCACCCCAGCAAGGCTGCTGGCCCTGACTTCGTTTCTCCGGTTGCTCTCAATCATCTTCCTCGCCGCGCTTTCGTTTTCCTTACACGTATCTTCAATGCCTGTCTTTCTTTTGATTATTTTCCTCCGGCCTGGAAGTCGGCCGAAGTTACTATGTTGCCTAAACCGGGCCGCACTCTTCGTGACGCCTCCAATTATCGTCCCATTAGCTTGCTGTCCCATCTTGGCAAGCTTTTTGAGCGGCTTCTTCTTCTCCACATACATTCACTTGTTTCTTTTGATGTTGCTCTTCCCGATTTTCAGTTCGGTTTTCGCCCTCGTCATTCCACTGACCTCCAGTTGCTGAAGTTTGTTGACGATGTCAGCACTGCCTTCAACGACGACTGCAGTACCCTTGCGTCGTTTCTCGATGTCGAGGCTGCCTTTGATCGTTGTTGGCATCATGGTATTCTGTTTAAGATTTTCCATCAGGTTCCAGAACTCCGTCCGTTCTTGCGTCTCTTCTATAGTTTCCTCCGTGATTGCACCTTTTCTGTGCGCGTTGGCAAGGCTCGTTCCACCCCTCGGAGTATGCGCGCCGGTGTCCCTCAGGGTGCTATTCTGGCCCCTTATCTCTTTGCTTTGTTCACTCGGGATCCCCCCTCCTCGACACAGTGTCACATCCTGATGTACGCCGATGATACGGCTCTTTACCATCTCTGCCGTAATTTGCGTTATGGCCAGTTGGCCCTCCAGCGCTTTGTCTCCAGCTTCCTGGATTGGCTTGCGCGGTGGCGGATAGCCTTTAATGCCGCCAAGTGCCACTTTTTGTTGTTCTCTAAGAAACTCAAGATTCCTGAGCTCTCTCTTCAGGTCGCTGGGCGGGCTCTGCCGTATCGTCGGCAAACTCGTTAGTTGGGTGTTACTCTCGATAGCACTCTCTCCTGGCGCCCCCATATTGCGAGTGTTCGTGGCCAGGGCAGGGCGCGACTTCACCTTCGTCTCCAGCTTCCTGGATTGGCTTGCGCGGTGGCGGATTGCCATTAATGCCGCCAAGTGCCACTTTTTGTTGTTCTCTAAGAAAATCAAGGTTCCTGAGCTCTCTCTTCAGGTCGCTGGGCGGGCCTTGCCGTATCGTCGGCAAACTCGTTATTTGGGTGTTACTCTCGATAGCACTCTCACCTGGCGCCCCCATATTGCCAGTGTTCGTGCCCAGGGGAGGGCGCGTCTTCACCTTCGTCTCCAGCTTCCTGGATTGGCTTGCGCGGTGGCGGATAGCCTTTAATGCCGCCAAGTGCCACTTTTTGTTGTTCTCTAAGAAACTCAAGATTCCTGAGCTCTCTACAGGTCGCTGGGCGGGCCTTGCCGTATCGTCGGCAAACTCGTTAGTTGGGTGTTACTCTCGATAGCACTCTCTCCTGGCGCCCCCATATTGCGAGTGTTCGTGGCCAGGGCAGGGCGGGTCTTCACCTTCGTCTCCAGCTTCCTGGATTGGCTTGCGCGGTGGCGGATAGCCTTTAATGCCGCCAAGTGCCACTTTTTGTTGTTCTCTAAGAAACTCAAGATTCCTGAGCTCTCTACAGGTCGCTGGGCGGGCTCTGCCGTATCGTCGGCAAACTCGTTAGTTGGGTGTTACTCTCGATAGCACTCTCTCCTGGCGTCCCCATATTGCGAGTGTTCGTGGCCAGGGGAGGGCGCTCTTCACCTTCGTCTCCAGCTTCCTGGATTGGCTTGCGCGGTGGCGGATAGCCTTTAATGCCGCCAAGTGCCACTTTTTGTTGTTCTCTAAGAAACTCAAGATTCCTGAGCTCTCTACAGGTCGCTGGGCGGGCTCTGCCGTATCGTCGGCAAACTCGTTAGTTGGGTGTTACTCTCGATAGCACTCTCACCTGGCGCCCCCATATTGCGAGTGTTCGTGGCCAGGGCAGGGCGCGTCTTCACCTTCGTCTCCAGCTTCCTGGATTGGCTTGCGCGGTGGCGGATAGCCTTTAATGCCGCCAAGTGCCACTTTTTGTTGTTCTCTAAGAAACTCAAGATTCCTGAGCTCTCTACAGGTCGCTGGGCGGGCTCTGCCGTATCGTCGGCAAACTCGTTAGTTGGGTGTTACTCTCGATAGCACTCTCTCCTGGCGTCCCCATATTGCGAGTGTTCGTGGCCAGGGGAGGGCGCGTCTTCACCTTCGTCTCCAGCTTCCTGGATTGGCTTGCGCGGTGGCGGATAGCCTTTAATGCCGCCAAGTGCCACTTTTTGTTGTTCTCTAAGAAACTCAAGATTCCTGAGCTCTCTACAGGTCGCTGGGCGGACTCTGCCGTATCGTCGGCAAACTCGTTATTTGGGTGTTACTCTCGATAGCACTCTCACCTGGCGCCCCCATATTGCCAGTGTTCGTGCCCAGGGCAGGGCTCGACTTCACCTTCGTCTCCAGCTTCCTGGATTGGCTTGCGCGGTGGCGGATAGACTTTAATGCCGCCAAGTGCCACTTTTTGTTGTTCTCTAAGAAACTCCAGATTCCTGAGCTCTCTACAGGTCGCTGGGCGGGCTCTGCCGTATCGTCGGCAAACTCGTTAGTTGGGTGTTACTCTCGATAGCACTCTCTCCTGGCGCCCCCATATTGCCAGTGTTCGTGGCCAGGGCAGGGCGCGACTTCACCTTTGCCAGCAGATTTTCTGCAGCCGCTCTCTTGCTCTTGGTCCAAGCTCATTCTCTACACAGTCTTTATGCCTGTGTGGCCTGGGCTGGCGTCCCGCAAGGTAGCTGGCAGGCTCTTCACAGCATTCCGTCGGATGCTTCGTGTACCACTTATCACCACTAATCAGTCTATTCGGGCTGAGCTGCAGATGCCCACCCTGGAGGAAGTCACGCATGTTCGTGGCCGTCGCTTGTGGGCTGCCATTCGTCAACACTCCAACCTGTTGATCAGAAACATTGGTACTGCCGAGCCTCGACACAGGAAGCACCGCCGTGTGCGTCAGTTTTAAACTTTTGTGCTCTTTTTGTGCGCGTTCCCGCTGCGGCGACTGTTCTGTCGCTTCGTGTGTGTAAGTGCTAGAGAGGGTTCAGTTTAGTGTAGCGTGACATTTTGTATAGGCTTTACCCCCTGTTTGTGGGTCCTACTTTACTTTTTAGGCGGAGTGCCACCATGTTTGTTCTGTTCTCTTGAGTGTTATTCTTTTGGTTCAAGTGGGGCTGTTCTCCTGGGGGCGGTTGGCCGCCCAGGTATGGGCTCCTATTTATTGTTTTGTGTAATTGTATTCCTTTTATCACCTGATGTAAAGTTAACCTGTCAGGCTGCCTCTTTGTACCAGCCATAGGGTGATCGTTTCAATAAATAACTGGAAACTGGAAGATCGCGTCGCACGACACGAAATCGCATGCATAAATGGGGCAGTCAGAAACGCGTCAAAGTAATGTCATTGATTTAGGTGCTCCACTTGCAGTAATTTACTGCTTCTATGAGCAGTGCTGTACTGCCTAAAACTGAGAAGCACGCTTTTACCTGGATGAGGCAGTATTTAATGCAAAAGTAACGGGAGAGCCAGTGAACTAAGAACCGACTGTGCCCTGTTTTTCCTGTTCGGCGCTCGTTGCTATCATAGAAAGGCGCGGATACAACCCCACAACATTTTTAAACTACTTACAAAGTTTATGAGAGTAGGTGCTGAAACTGGCCACCGGCATTGTCCATACATTTTGGCACCTCTTTAACAAACTGTCCATTACTTGCCGTCCGTAGTTCACGTTGAGAAATGTTGGCAATTTTCTGGCCGATATTTTGTTTTAATTCTTCCAGGGTGTGTGGGTTTGTCTTGTACACTTTATTCTAATTTACCCCAGGGGTTAGGTTGGGGGACCGAGGGGGCCACAAATCTCAACTATTTTGCTCTCAAACACATTTTCACTTGTTCTCATCGAAATATTAGCCTATGAGCTGTGGCAGTGTCTTGTTAAATAAAAGCCAAAGTCGGTTATTTATCTAAAAAGGGAGCAAGATTGTATTCACATTTATAGGGACGTCAACTCGAGAAAAGTGGCCCTATAACTCTTTCTCCTCTCATAGCACACCACACACCAATTGTTTCGTCATGAAGGGCCATTTCCTGAACTATATTAGGTTTATCAGAGCTCCAATAACGATTACTTTGTGTACACACGTATTCATGAAAGTTGGACTCTGAGAAAAATGTTAAATGTGGGTCCAGTTCGCCATTGTGCACAGTATTGAGACTTCGCTCACCTAATTACAGGATCACCTGTTGAAGAACATGTGCCACAGTTATTTTATATGGTTTTAACTTCAGCAATTTCGTAGCTCTTCGCACAGAGCCATAAGAAATGCCTGCCTGTTGCGATTTGTTTTGGGAGGAGGGGAGTCTCGAAACGATGACCCATGTCGTCTAATGTTTCTTTGGTAAGAACCCTACGCTGTGTTTTAACTTCTTAGACTTAACACTTCCTGTGGCCTGAAATTTATTATAAAGTGTATGGGTTGTTGCACGGCTTGGAACTTTTACACCCTGAAATCTTTCTGCAAACCGTACTTCCACTTGGCGAGCTGACCGAGTTAACACATACAAATCATGAATAAATTCACGCTGCGCAATAGAAAACATATACTGAGCCATAATATACTTTGTCACTAAATACAGGAGAAAATAATAAATAACTCATAAGTAAAGTACACCATATCACTGTCAACTCAGTGTTGCAGAGCCATAGCAGAGCAAAACCGCGTCAGTAGCGCGACCTTGATTACAGCAGCGCGGAATCATTTGTTCACAAGCCATGGTGGAAACAAACGCGCAACCGGTTCTTAGTTCATTGGCTCTCTGGTATTAATGCCAGAAGCAGATTCAAGGTTGTACTGCCGAGACCAGGCGAGTTACTGCCCCGCCCTGACTGTAGTTCACGTGTTGAACACCGCGAGCTATGTCTCTCTCAGCTGTGTAACTGAAGTTGAAAAATGTGACGTTCTGTATAATGCTGAGAACGGAAATGCGAACGTTGAAGCCTGTCGAAATAACTAACATCATAGGACAATCTTGTCATTTTACTTATAGTATGAGATAAGGCAATAGAATAAAAGGTGACAGTCATCGTGTGAAAGGCATCACTTCACACAGTGCACTGTCTGGTACAGCAGTGAGCAATAAATGTAGCCGGCCTGTTTCATCGTAGACAATACACAGTATAGTTCTGCTGATTAGAGCAGTCTGCCACTGGAGGCCTAGCCCAGTGTTACCAAAATGAAAACAGCTGGAACTTTTCACGCATCCTTTATTCTAATGATAACTACACTATAAGCATTCATGCTTACTTTTTGAGGCAGCAATATTTCTCATTCCCTCGAATCTTTCTTTATTTCTATATTTAATATTGCCATAGAATTGAGAACAACTAACACCTTCATAACTATATGCAACAATCAGCACGTTTCCCTCGTGTGAACCAGTCAACATGAGGCTACATTATGGGCCAGGGTTGAAAAGAACACTGAAGAATTTTCAACACGTC
The DNA here is from genome assembly GCA_030765065.1 of Deroplatys truncata. NCBI lineage: Eukaryota > Metazoa > Arthropoda > Insecta > Mantodea > Mantidae > Deroplatys > Deroplatys truncata. The sequence continues at coordinate 129,417,519 of CM060989.1, read as the reverse complement.
GGTCGGTGCAACTGTCGTCTGAATGACTCGTCTAAAAGTTACACCACCCATCCTAAACAGTCTTTTCTAAAAATGTTTGTAGACCTAGCTGTACACAAACAAGTAATTTTATGAAACAGCGCATTGTCAAGTTGAACATTTTCCCACTCGGCTTCTATACAAAGAGTTAACCGTTTCTTTATAATATGGCCTCGTCCTTTTCCTTAAGAAGTCACTACAAACAGATGAGCTATGATAACTAGATATTTAACCCGTTTCCTCATTTTAACTGGGGGTTGAAAAAGATCATTGGTGATACCCTGGTGATTTGGTAAGCTTAGTTAGACGTTAACGGGTATCTAACAGTCCGAACACTACACAGATCTCTATAATGAAAGCTATTGAACTGGTGACGCTCTCTTGTTCAGCCAAATTACGTACATCACTAGTGTCAGAAACTCTTGTGTCAAATATCATAGCACCTGAATGTTATATGAGAAATATCTGTAATACGGCGTGTGTTCAGTTCCTGCCCTAATGTGTGTCTGGCATAAAGGGAGTTGTCCCCACGAATGAATTCTGGTCCTCGCGCGCCATATCACAGATATGGGTAATTTTGTGGTCAATACATGCTCCAAAATATATTGTTTTAATGCAAATTTAACTGAACTGAGAAGTTAATTGCAATATGATCCGAATTAATACAAATGCTTAAATAACGTAGGTAAATGTAGTCGAAGTTATGAGCCTATAAACGCATGTACTGCTATAGCGCCAGGGGCCGTCGCTGTGAATTCCTATATATATATATATATATATATATATATATATATATATATATCAAGTTACGTTTTCAATATCGTCTTCAAGGGGGTCAAACTGTCCTCTCTGACCCTTATCTAGGAAACTGTTTAAGATAATCAGCTAAATTTTTCAATTCATGTTGAACAATACTTTTACGTTATTCAGGACAAAATAAATCTCTCTTTCACAGAAGCAAAGCTATGGAGTTTATTAATATAACGCCATGGATTTTATTGAAAATGATTTTTAAATTAAAAAAAATAACTCCGCCTTATACTTGGAACTTTTTCATTAAAATAAAACTTATTTGTCTGCAAATGTGTGGTAGGAATGTTCAGCACTTGTACCAGTTAGCTCAAGTGCGACATTTGTGTAGAAAATTGTAGCTAGTTCTTTAGAAACTGCGGTTAAACAAATGCTGTGGAAGTTATAGCAAAATCCGCATTTCGAACCCTCTTTCTCAAGAAAAGGCAATCGTATTTCACTGTCAAACGGAACAACTGCTTACTGATCAGTCAGCATGACTTGATGTCCAACAAGCCCCGCGAATAAATTCAGTCATTACATTGTGGAGGAAAGTACTTCCACCCCCCAAACTCTGCCTGTGAAGGTTTCCGTGCAGACCTCAGTGCAAAATCGTTATGATCACATTTGTACAGCATGCAAACAAACACATTCGTGCAGCAATTACGTCTCGTTTAGAGAAGAGAACAAAAGAAACATTTCAACAAGAGGCGATGAGTGAATGCTCACCCTTTCATCTTCCAAAGTGACCTCCAGTAACTGGAGCACAGGTCCACAAGTGGGACATAGTGTACCCTTTGATCTTCCAAAGTGACCTCCAGTAACTGGAGCACAGGACCGCAAGTAGGACATAGTGTACCCTTTGATCTTCCTAAGTGACCTCCAGTAACTGGAGCACAGGACCGCAAGTAGGACATAGTGTACCCTTTGATCTTCCTAAGTGACCTCCAGTAACTGGAGCACAGGTCCACAAGTGGGACATAGTGTACCTTTTGATCTTCCAAAGTGACCTCCAGTAACTGGAGCACAGGACCGCATGTAGGACATAGTGTACCCTTTGACCTTCCTAAGTGACCTCCAGTAACTGGAGCACAGGTCCACAAGTAGGACATAGTGTACCCTTTGACCTTCCTAAGTGACCTCCAGTAACTGGAGCACAGGTCCACAAGTAGGACATAGTGTACCCTTTGACCTTCCTAAGTGACCTCCAGTAACTGGAACACAGGACCGCAAGTAGGACATAGTGTACCCTTTGATCCTCCAAAGTGACCTCCAGTAACTGGAACACAGGACCACAAGTAGGACATAGTGTACCCTTTGATCTTCCAAAGTGACCTCCAGTAACTGGAACACAGGACCACAAGTAGGACATAGTGTACCCTTTGATCTTCCAAAGTGACCTCCAGTAACTGGAACACAGGACCGCAAGTAAGACATAGTGTACCCTTTGACCTTCCTAAGTGACCTCCAGTAACTGGAACACAGGACCGCAAGTAGGACATAGTGTACCCTTTGATCTTCCTAAGTGACCTCCAGTAACTGGAACACAGGACCGCAAGTAGGACATAGTGTACCCTTTGATCTTCCAAAGTGACCTCCAGTAACTGGAACACAGGACCGCAAGTAGGACATAGTGTACCCTTTGATCTTCCAAAGTGACCTCCAGTAACTGGAGCACAGGTCCACAAGTAGGACATAGTGTACCCTTTGATCTTCCAAAGTGACCTCCAGTAACTGGAACACAGGACCGCAAGTAGGACATAGTGTACCCTTTGATCTTCCAAAGTGACCTCCAGTAACTGGAACACAGGACCGCAAGTAGGACATAGTGTACCCTTTGATCTTCCAAAGTGACCTCCAGTAACTGGAACACAGGACCGCAAGTAGGACATAGTGTACCCTTTGATCTTCCAAAGTGGCCCTCAATATCTGGAGCACAGGACCGCAAGTAGGACATAGTGTACCCTTTGATCTTCCAAAGTGACCTCCAGTAACTGGAACACAGGACCGCAAGTAGGACATAGTGTACCCTTTGATCTTCCAAAGTGGCCCTCAATATCTGGAGCACAGGACCGCAAGTAGGACATAGTGTACCCTTTGATCTTCCAAAGTGACCTCCAGTAACTGGAACACAGGACCGCAAGTAGGACATAGTGTACCCTTTGATCTTCCAAAGTGACCTCCAGTAACTGGAACACAGGACCGCAAGTAGGACATAGTGTACCCTTTGATCTTCCTAAGTGACCTCCAGTAACTGGAACACAGGACCGCAAGTAGGACATAGTGTACCCTTTGATCTTCCTAAGTGACCTCCAGTAACTGGAACACAGGACCGCAAGTAGGCCACAGTAGGCCCTTTGTGCGACCAAGGTGACCCCTGGGAGGAAGGACGACCAGATCCGGATGACGATGTCCGCTAGCAAGGACGGGGTCTCTAACGAGTCCAGTATGACGCTAATCCTGACGATCGTCCTTAGTGATCTTTAACCTGGGGTGACTGAATGAATCGAACCACTCCCAGGAAGGGCCTCAGCCGCCCAGGAGAGCGTCAGGGAGAAGTCTTGACACGTGCAGATTCTACCGTCTCACCGCAACGCACCAACCGCCGTCTCCTGGTGCTGCAACCCTGAAACATGATATTTAAAAAATAATGGGGTCAGGAAAGAGGAACGACCCCAGCATTCGCCTACCGACCCGTCGACCCCCCCAAATAAACATGGACGGTGGCCGGCTCGACGGTAATAGAACCCGGGACCTCCCGAATACGAGCCTCACATGTTACCGCGGAGCCATGTTACTGGTTAAGAAGGCGTCCTACAGGAATAAAATATCAAGGAGTTATTTTAAGCAATGCTGACAATGAACAAAGACGCAAGTCTAACCACAGCGGGAGGGAAACTGTTGTGTTTGTGCGAATTCACAGTTGAGAACTGGCATTATGTTCGACCAACAACTGACCTGCTATTGTTCTCCAGGTCGTAGCAAAAGTGTCTATCTTTCTCAGCTAACACGAGTGGTTTGAAGTTGTCAATGCAATGTATTTGTTACGTGCCTTCTAAATGTGTTGTTTTCTGAGATGGTTAAGTCTTCTTGAAGAGTATGGTGTATCAGTAGTATGTAATGTGTGTAAATAGTCCTTATATGTAAAGATCAATATTTTTTAAAATGTATAGAAGAAATTGTTTATATTTGAAATATATTTAAAATTATTTTAGAAGGATGAACAGTCCATTTGTTAGGTTCTGCGTTGTCAGACATTTTAATGTAGGTGGTATACTCTAATAGTCATCTAGAAGCTGGGACTCCATTGTCGTAAGCAAGCCTAGAACATCCTGACAATGGAGCGATCACATTGTTGAGAATAATAGTGCGACGTATTTTTGGATTATCTGTTATTTTACTCGTAAGAAATATATCTTAATTCAGCGTCTGTCAGCGAAATGGTCTCCAAAAAGGAATGGTGATAACTTACACCCTTTTTGAAATACAAGGGCCACCTTTTAAGTTTTTACAAAAACTAGCAACGTAAAATAATTTTTGGGAAGAAATATTTTATTGCTTTTCAAAATATTTGTCTTTAATACTTATACACTTCTGCACGCGTTGAAGCAATTCTCCACTGTGAAGTCGATATCTCAAAATCAATGTTTTTAAAGGCTTCAACAGTTTGTTGAAGAGAAGTTCCTACAGTTTTTGTTTGACGTTAGGAAACAAAAAGAAGTCGTTAGGCGTTAATGAGCTGAATATGGGCAATGATATTAATTCGATGTTTCGTTTCTTGAGACAATCAACGTTATGTGACATTGTCGTTATTCTTCGGTAGTGTTTCCTGACTTCGTCGATGACTTCTGGCATATAACAATTATTGATGCATATCGTTCAGCATTAACTGATCTTCTAGGTTGCGATATGTCTATTTCAAGCGAAGTGCTTCGTGAACGAACAACTTTGTGGGATTCGCTTCATTTTGGAACACCCAAATAGTGGGTTTTCGCTTTTATAATTTTTGTTCATCGCTGGAATTATTTTTAGCTTCGGGTCGAAATATACGGAATCATCAGGAACAGATGTTTTGCACAGCTAAATGTTCATGCTGAAACTTCGATATGCCTTTATCTCACTATAGGCCACTTGGTGATATTCTTCAATCATGTTGCGCACAGCATGGATGTTTTTTGGAATAACAACAGATTATTTTGGTCGAACTTCACGAAATTCATCCCTGACGAACGCACTACCACGATGAAATTCTGCAAACGAGTTGTAAACCGTTTTTTCTGAAGGTACTTCATTACCAAAAGTTAGTGAACCGACTCTTTGCGTTGCTGTTGAGTTAGGCCTTTACTAATTGTAAAAAAAGTCATCCAACGAAAAACTTGAGGTGAAATTTCAACTTTTCTCACAACATTGGTTTGTTTAAAAGCTCGCTATAAACAAACAACTCTGTCGATTCCTAAGCTGCCTCTGTTTCCACAATAATACATGTCAAATTCTTACGAAAATATTAATGACATCTCAACAGAGTCACCTAGCGGTCGTTTGTAAAAACTTAAAAGGTGGTCCTAGTGTATTGGAAAATTATTTTATTGATGAAGTGTGTAATATTGTATGTATCTAGTGTTCTTTCCTGTTATATAACCAGTAGAAAACTTGCTGTAAAAAGTTGTTAGCGTACCAGTGTATTGTGGTAGAGATGCGCCAACGTCTCATAGCGTATAAACATGTAGATGTGCGGTTGTTGTAAAAGTAAAGTAGAATACATGAGTTAACTTATCCATGGCTGTAGTAATATATCGCATACCATTAAACGTTCTGCATTTTATCATATAAAATGTAATTATAGTATTCCTTTTACCTCTTTGTCTACGAGGGGTGTCAAAAATAACGGGAAAACTTTTGTTTGGACAGTGTGTTTTTAAAGTCAATTACAGACTTTGAGGCTGCACACCACCTCCAACCTTCTATCCACTTTTCAAAACTCTTAGAGAACACCTTGTTTCAGATCCCTTTAAGTATACCCAAAATATGACTATTTAGTTCAGTACCTGTTTGAAAATGGGGCCCCCCTGCACTCGTGGGAACAGGTGGAAGTCGCAGAGTGTCCGGCGAATTTGGTGGGTGGGGCATGACTTCAGTACCCAGATGATACATTTGTTCCTCGTGAAACACTCGTGGAATCCATTTTTCTCGGACTTTTCTGTAGCCCAAATCATTACGAATTATGTCTACGAAATGTGCATAATGCCTGAAATATGGCGTCAGTGGTGTTGCGGTTCACCTTACGTTTTGATGTGTAGAACCGTCCTGGACGTGGAGTATCTTCAAGACTTTTTTCACAATTTTTAAATTTTTGTGTCATTCAGAAACACGTGTTTTCGATCAATCTTGGCCTCCATATGCTTCCTGTATCAGTTTTAGCACTTCAGTCCCCGAACACAAAACCTACCTTGTTCTAACTTGAAGTCCATGCTTGGTCACATAATGGCTCCCTGTAACAAACTGAACAGCTCACGGGCAATGTCACGCATAACACAGCGCCAATCAGGGTCAGTTCTCTCCGTTACCATGATTGTTGAATTTCGGCGCGTTACTTTTTGACACTCCTCTATTTGTTTATGCCTAAATGTCGTGTAGAATAATTCGTGTTTTACAATATAGACTGAAATTTCAGGAGGTGAAAACCGGTGGTGTGTCTCGGCAAATAAAATCAATTACGCTATTCTGAACAGCAAGTTTGTGCAATGGGGTCTTACATACAGAGTCTTCGTTTGGACGTCTGTCCGGCCTAATAGGAAGTTTTCTTGGCAGCGGGGAGCACGCTCTTTGCTGGCGAAGTTGGATATCCATAGTCCCTTAAATTCACATGCAATAATAAAGTACAATAACCACACACCTTCGTCATAGAGGGTGTTGGAAATGGCGTCCACACATCTCTCACACCTTTTAACAAAATCTGTATTAGCACGCATTAATTCTTCTTCTGAAATTCCAGCAGTTTATCTTCTTATATTGTCTTTCAGTTCTTCCAACATGTGCGTTAAAGCTTTAAGGTCCTTCATAAATAGAAATTGCATACGAAACCAATAAACACGAAACGAACAAATAAACATGTATAATATGTGTTACACAAATGTATCGGTGAAACAGGAAGGTTCTAGAATACTGCCTACCTTGTGAGTTATATATTTTACATAAGTCTGGCTCTTAGAAAATGCCTCCTGGCTTCACGGGCAGTAAACGTGTTGTTAGCCCAATCAAACTGTGTACTCGAGAAGGACGAAGTGTTCTGAAGAAAATAAAGTTATCGATTTCAAACTATGTTGTTTTCTTATTACTGTCATATTCTAAACCATGCTTCGTAGGGGTGGAATTAATTGTTCTGCAAGCTGTATGTACAACAAGGTAGAATCGGACTGAAAAATTCAATAGTTGGTTAAACTGTGAAGCCCGCGACAAGTACTCAGGTCGCCATTGTGGTATGTCACCTCAAAACTGAATTTGAGATCTCCTTGTGTGGTTTACCGGGAATTTAATTTTGCCATGGAGGCTCAGTTGCTAAGATCCGTGGTTCAAATCGTGGCTCTGGATTGGATTTTTCAGTCTGATTCTATCTTTCATGCTTGCTAGCATTATGGGAACACGTATTTTTAAGTTTTGCACTTTGTAGAATCCAATGCACTTGACAGAAAAAATAGTATTTCATAATATTTTGGTAAAATATTAATATTTCTTCATATTCTATAAGATTTGCTTTTAGAATGATTTCCATTATTAACGAAACGGGCTTTCCAAACATTCTATTCGGGAGTTTTCTGTGAAACACATTTAGAAAACCCAAGCTACTTTTCCAACAAGTCACGTAAAGTTGAGAAAACCTGTAATTTCCTCTATGTCGGGTTCAAACCCAGCGGAGGGCGATGGATTTTTCGGGCGTAAAAATCCTTAGCATGGCTTCCTTCGGAAGGGAAGTAAAGCCCAGGTCGTAGATTTACGGCACGTAAAAGAACCTCAAGCATGATAAAGAGGAAAACCTTTGATCAAAATTACTGGTCTTTCACACCCAATATAGAATGCGACGCTAAGGACCACAGCAGTTAAAGAGCGTCCATAAATAAAACTCTATTTAATTTTAACTTCCTCTATGTAACCTCACATGCGAAATTAAACGCCCTGTATTCTTGAACAGCTTTTATTTTCGCGAACTGTTGCTAATAGTGACATTGTAATGTAATTAGCACTAAACAAGGACCAAGCAAACAGTACCTAACTTCTTCTGTCTCAGTTTAAGCGCTACACAATGGTTAAAATCTACCAACTCCATGTAATTTCTTGTACCTATTTTATTATTAAACAAAGACTATTTTTAAAGAAACTAAGAGAAGCAGCTCCAAACTCTTTAAAGTATGAGATGTTTTGGCTATAAAATATATATTTCATATTGTTTTGGGATTTTCTGCTTCATATTTTGCCAAAAGTTTCTTCTTGTTTTGCCTGTCTGTACGCATTACTACGGCTAGTGCATTATGAAATTCCCAAATATACACGAACAGATGACATACAATCTTAAAACCTATAGAGGGCAGGGCAAAAAGAATCACCTAAACAAATTGAATATTATTTATCTACACCAGTGGCAGCAGTGGACGGTGTTAGCTGACAGTGTTACAACAGCTGTGTGGAAGTCGAAGTCAACAGGGTGAGTTATTTGTTTTAGAGATTGTTTTTTCTTAGTAACTTGTTCACTCCGCATAGATTAAATTGAATGATGTAAAATATTAATTATTTGTTTAAATTGTAATCATGTGTTACTGCAACTGCATTCGTTGTTGCGACACTATACCCACGCCGCTGTAACGTTGCACTTGACAGCTAGCGTTTAAGTTGGTACACTCGCAAAAAACAGATGAAAAGCTTCAACCATATGACTTCGTAAGCCAATCACAAGGCAGCATTCCGGATGGTCGATGACAAAGCGGAACCGGAAGTAGAATCGGCTCTGTTGCCGGATGAAACTATTCCCAACCACGTGCTTCAGTTTGTGAATCTCTAGCATGAGAGTCGAATTGTTCTTTGCAAGCTGCATATTGTTCATTGTTATTTATATTTGTGGTTATTGTTTGATAGTTTTGTTATTGTTTATTTCATTTATATTATGTATTTAAACAAAACTTAAGTGCGACAATGTCTGAAAAACGACGCCGATCGCTGAGTGATGATTCACGAAGTTAAAATCCTTTGCGCCGAGGTGTGCCACTTAATTGTCAGGCATTGGAACTATTAAGGAGAACCCGTGAATTCTTTGAACAGGAAAAGGAGGCAATCCCTCTATTCCTGCTGATAAAGCCGTACAAGGAACTGCAGCAGCTCTTGGACTAAGCACGGCAACTGTTATTCGCAAGGCTACGGTGGACGCGGCTTCGTGGAAGAAGAAAGTAGATCATGTGCATAAGCTAATATGAAAAGCACAAGAAATAGACAGAATTATTAGTGACTGTGAACCATTGATGATATGCCTTGGTGAATATGATGATAATGATGCTTCCGAGGATGATGATGACAACGGGGATTTGGATGGAATTGAGCCATTGCAGTTTTAAATGGGTGAGTGAAAATAACTTTGTTATAGCATGCTTCTAATTTGTTTTATTTCTCCTCATTTTAGCAGGAAGTTTGTATTATTTTGTTTCTATATTGTCAAAAGTGCGTAATTTATTCTACATACGCTACATATGTAGAGTTATTTTCAATTAACAATAATAATACGAAATAGTTATTATTCATTGACGTTTGCTACTTACGTACACGGCTTAGACACGATAGAAAGGAGAACAATCAGCTGTTCTTTACCAGCCACTCTGGCAACGTCGCAATCACAATGTAGCCAACCTTACGCGAAGCCACACAAACTGTCAAGTGCAAAAATACAGCGGCGGGGGTATAGTATCTCTAAGTTTCCATTGAGGTTATGTGTATTTTGGCGCTAATTTTCATTGCTGCCAATTTGTTCTGAGGTGAAACTTCGTGCAAGAGGAATCGTAACTGTTTTTGCCTGAAGACTGCAATAACATTATCCGGTTAAGAAAATTATCAAGCAATGTAGGCACACTTTAAGGTCAGGTAAAATGAGGAAAACAAAAACGCTGGAATGATTGGAAATACAACCATTTATTGGATGACTGAGAGGTCAATCCAAGTACTCACCTTTGACTTAAATATGATGCTTTCAGAGGCACAATCAAACAAGTCAGTGTTTACTGAAGTGGTCACAAGGGAGCAGCGCTTACATCAGAAAGCTCTAGTAAGACAGCTTTTCATGTTACTATGTTGTTACCAACTGTACGAGCGCATTGTTGCGAGATGAAATATTTAAAACGAAAACTGGTTCACACTTGCCAACTACCTGAAATTGAATCCCGTAAAGCTTTAAGCGAATTAATTTTGCGATTGCATGAAATTTAGAAAGTGTAAAATATTCAATACAGTAAATGTACTAAAATTGCATGTAAAACAAATAGTGATTTCATTTAATAAGAATGCTTGAAGACGTGTAGGTAATGCTTCTTTCCGCCACACGTGCTGACCACACTAGGCTCTACACAGATTTTACATCATAACATCAACTATAACCAAAAGAAATCTGATGTGTTGCAACATTCACATGACTTTCTCAACGTTCTATCGCTTATTAGTGAGCGTACAAATTATTCTTACGAAAATTTATTTTTCTATGTACTTTATTTTAATCGAGATAAACCTTTACAGGAACAGCTACATTACACATTTCGTTATAGATACAAAGGGAACAGCGATAGTCAAATGTTTAACAACTGGACGCTATATGCTGCCTTACTGTTTCCATGACATCGCGAGGAACAACTGAAACAGCTACATTACACATTTCGTTATAGATACAAAGAGAACAGCGATAGTCAAATGTTTAACAACTGAACGCTATATGCTGTTTCCATGACATCGCGAGAAACAACTGAAACAGCTACATTACACATTTCGTTATAGATACAAAGAGAACAGCGATAGTCAAATGTTTAACAACTGAACGCTATATGCTGTTTCCATGACATCGCGAGAAACAACTGAAACAGCTACATTACACATTTCGTTATAGATACAAAGGGAACAGCGATAGTCAAATGTTTAACAACTGGACGCTATATGCTGTTTCCATGACATCGCGAGAAACAACTGAATATAGAAAGGACTAGAAAATAATGACAAAGTGTTGAACAATTGAAAACCGTTAATAACGGATATCTGGGAAATAGCCGACGCCACACACACACACACACACACACACACACACACACACACACACACACACACACACACACACAAAAAGGTACTTGTAATAAATTGTGGTTTTAAAGAGATGAACTTTTTTTTACTTTCTCTACTACGTATAGTAAGTAGGGGAAGTGTTGTATTCCACCCAAAAATTCGATACCGAGATTTCACCGGAAATACATGTTTTGAAACCCCCTGAATCCAAACAAAGCATTTTTGGAAACAAGTCCGTGTGGTGTGTCTGTGAACAGCATAACTCAGAAACGAACAGTCGGATAAACACCAAACTTGGTATTTAGGTTCAGTATCTTCCAGAGATGCGACACGAAGCTTTTCAAGAAAATCCCCCCACCCACCCCAGACTACCCTTTACATGGAACATTTTTCGAAAATTTTAATTTTCTCAAAAATGGCTCTAATGATTTTGATTAAAATATCATATGTTTAAGATATTTTTATGACAAATAAAATGTATATCTTGAATTTTCTGGGAATGTCTCCAAAAGTATTCTTTATTGTGAATGACTTTTGCATAACTGGTAAACCATAAGAGATAGACAAAATTTTACTACACAAAAATGTAGTACGCGTTAAAATACACAATTTATGTCATATACATTTTTGTTGTTGAGTGAACCATTTTCGAGATATTGCTTGTTATTTCCTTAAATTTTTCAATACTTAATTTCTCAAATGGGAATTCGTTATTCATTTTTTGTCTTGGATATGCAAAGAGTATTAATCTGTGGCAAAGGGAATGGTGCTGCACCTAGCAACCAGCTATTAAGAGATATGTATGTGCTTAAAGGCTACTGTATTTCTATATTGTCCTTGTAAATATATATTCCCCTTACATCTACAAGAAAATTAGCAATAAGATAGAGTCTGCAAATGTTTATCTCGATTAACATGAAGTAGATGGAGAATAAGCGTTTGTATAAATAGTTTGTACAAGAGTAGAGAAAGTCATGTGAGTGTAACACGTCAGATTGTTTTGTGTAGTACGTCTTCAGCTATGGCTTAGGGTTTACCAGTAATGCAAGATTGTAGAAAATTCCTTCCGAACTGAAGTGGGCTTCGCATGCTATTCCCAGATGATTTAAGATTATATTTTATTTTTATTGTAAATGTCTTTAAATATGGCATTTTAATTTTTTAGAGCCATTTTTTAGAAATTAAAAAATTAGCAAAAATGTTCCATGTAAAGGGTAGTTTGGGTGGGGGATTTTGTTGAAAATGTTTTAGTCGCATCTTTGGAAGGTACTGAATCTAAATACCAACATTCGGTATCTTGGAAACACTTGCTGCCTTGCCACTTAGGGTAGCTTTCTTCTGCAAAGTTGGTATTGGGGAAATGCCATTAAGGAGTTTACTTGGTGTTGGTATTTGAGTTTCATTAGGGGAATTATTTTCCACGTAGTAGGTCCCAGGAGCTGCCAAGAAATCATCAGTTTAAGGACGTTTGGAACTTGAAGCATCACTCAAAGGTAAATAATTTGAAATATCTAGCAGCTTCGTTGATTCCCATAACTTGCTTTTTTACTGCGTCCACAACCTTCTGTAAGTGGTCTACACTCCAACATCCTCTTGTACAGCCCTGTTTCCTTTCGTAGGTAGTTGGCATTCCTCTGAAAATAATAATAATAATAAATAAGTCATCTATGTCTATTTCTCCTTTTATAAACGATTTATCAATACTCACACTAATATATGTAAGTTGATACATACATTAACCTAGTTGAATTTGTTAAGAAAATTGAGAACATGAGAGCTGTAAGTCACAGTTTCGTTGTTAAATCTTCACGATACAAGATCACTTGCCTTTGCTATTTAGAGTTGCATGTATCGTTGCAACAATTACAGGGTGTATAAATAAAAATGTTTTGAAACGCGACTCTTAATATTTCAGTACCGTGATTTAAAAAATGACTTCTGTTTTTCTCCATCACATCAGGCTTTTAAAAAAAAAATGAAGTATTCACATAGTTTCTTCGAAAAATGTATATATTCAGGAGTTGTATAAGAGCTACAAATAAATTTGTGAGGGTTTTTATTGTCAAATATCACATTTAAATTCATTTTATAAACAGCAGCTGAATAAAATCCTGTTCGTTTGGTATCTCTTGTGTGTAGAATCCTAACGCAACATCCAGCAGTAATCTGCATTAATTGAAGAATTCCATCATCCTTGTATCTCCCTGATGGAACCTCTCCCTTTGTTCTTCACTGACCGCCCCCAGATTGTGAGGAAAGATGTCCACATGTGAAAACAAAGTGTAATTTGAGACTCGTGTTGCATCCTAAAGCTCTCAACTTCTTATAGCGTGTTGTTCACAATTTTAACCTAGTTTATTGTTTCCTAGAAAGTTGTCTATAACTTCTTTAAATGCATTCCAAGATTTTTTCTCTTCAGAAGTCACAATAGCTTCAAATTGCCTGTCTTTAAATAGAGCTCTGATTTGCGACCCACAAAGATGCCTTCTTTTATTTTTGCTTCAGAAAGAGTGGGAAATTTGACACAGACATTTAAAACAATCGCCATCTTTATCAAGTGCTTTTTTACTTTCTCTACTACGATTAGTAAGTAGGGGAAGTATTCTAATCCACCCAAAAATTCGATACCAAATTTCACCGGAAATACATGTTTTGATGCCCCCTGAATCCAAAGAAGGCATTTTTGGAAACATGTCTGTGAACAGCATAACTCAGAAACGAAGTCAGATAAACACCAAACTTGGTATTCAGGTTCAGTATCTTCCAGAGATGCGACACGAAGGTTTTCAAGAAAATCCCTCCACCCCAGACTACCCTTTACATGGAACATTTTTCGAAAACGGCTCAACGATTTTGAATAAAATATATGTTTAAGATATTTTTATGACAAATAAAATGTATATCTCGAATTTTCTGGGAATGTCTCCAAAAGTATTCTTCATTGTGAACGACTTTTGCATAACTGGTAAACCATAAGAGATAGACAAAATTTTACTACACAAAAAATGTAGATCGCGTTAAAATACACAATTTATGTCATATACATTTTTGTTGTTGATTGAACTATTTTCGAGATATTGCTTGTTATTCCCTTAAATTTTCCAATACTTATACTTTTTCTCAAATTCGTTATTCATTTTTTTATGTCCTGGTAATGCAAAGAGAATGGAATACTCCACATAGCAACCAGCTCTTAAAACATTTGACTATCGCTTAAAACCTACCAATTCCCCTTGCATCTACAAGAAAATTAGCAATAAGATTAACATGAAGCTTATGGAGAATAAGCGTTTGTAAAAATAGTTTGTACAAGAGTAGAGAAAGTCATGTGAGTGTAATACATATTTTTTTAGAACTGGTCACTATGTGCAAAATGTAATTCTCTTTGCATGTTAAAAGATCGTTTCTGCAAATGTTTACCTCGATTAATATGAAATAGATGGAAAATAAGATTTTGTAAAAATACTTTGTACAAGAGTAGAGAAAGTCATGTGAGTGTAACATCAGATTTTTTTTTAGTTTTATTCGTGGACGCTGTTTAACTGCTATGGTCCTTAGCATCCCATTCTATGTTGGTCGTGAAAGACCTGTAATTTTGCTCAGAGGCCTCTTATTAGGCTTGAGGTTCTTTTACGTGGCGTAAATCAACGACACGGGACCACCGGCTTTACTTCCCTTCCGAAGGAAGTCATGCTAAGGATTTTTACGCCCGAAAAGGACCATCGCCCTTCGCCGGATTTGAACCCGCGACCTCGGGAACTAGAGGCTAGCATGGTAACCACTACGGAGGACGACCATCATCAACTGCGTTTACGAACTGTTTCATTTGAAGGGGTGGTAAAAGAATTTTCTTGAGATCCACTAAGCTATCCCTTATTATGTTCTTGCTACCTGGCGTTAAACTTTCTGTTTTGGGCCATTGAATTTGTTTGCAATGTTTGTTCCTTGCCTAGTATCCCACTCGCATAAATAACATAGAACTTTTGTGAACTCTTGTTGAACTTTATCATATAGATTACTTTCAAGCTTCCACACACCAACCACTGATGTTCAACATATTTAATTCTCTTCAAAACATGCTTCAAACTTTCCCAATTCTCCTTCAGCTGCACTGATTGCGCTACTGGAACTGAAGAAAAAGCGTTCCCATTCTGAAGACTTCTTTTACTGGAATCAATAAATAGTCTCCATCATGTGTAACACAACCCAGTTTCTTTATCAAGTCTGGAAACTAGAGTTTCTTCTTTGCTGAAGAAATCCTTTCGTCTGTTCCTGTCACTGATGTATCAGCAGTTGTTTTCCTGTAGTCTGGAACCTCAACTGCATCTTTGAGAAGATTTAAATCCCTTACAATATCATTTAGCTTGGCTTGTAGTGCATTTGATGTTTCAGTAACGAACTCCTCGGACACAGGTGATGATGGTGAATCTCTGTTACTATCTTAGGTATAGCAATACCAGAACCACTGGTCTCGTACCAGTTGGCAAGTTTGGGTATACAATTCCTGTTTTGTTCTTTGCATGTACAAAAGTAACAGTACTGTGATTGTGAGGTTCAGCCACACCATTGCTATTCCAAAACGTAGTGATTGCTTCTTCTTCTTCTTCTTCTTCTTCTTCTTCTTCTTTGTCTTCAACACTACACAAATTATGAGGAGTCCAAGGCCTGGATTGATCTGCTATTTCAATTCCGAAGTATGCTTTTCTTACAAAGTATGTTTTGCAATTAGATCATTAATTCATTTTACAAATAAAGGCATCCTATTATGCTTATTTTCATTCAATTATGACTTATGGTATAACATTTTGGGGAAATTCAGGTAATAAGAATAATGGCAGGTGTAAAGAAATCAACCCATTGTAAACCATTATTCAAAACATTTGGAATTCTACCATTAGCCTGTGAGTATATTTTAGCTGTACTTTTAACCGTGGTTGACCACCCAGAAGTGTTCATAAAAAATTAAGGCATACACAGCAAACAAACAAGAAATGGGCAGGCCAAGCAATAACCTACAAGTATTCCAAAAAGGGGCTTACTACAATGGTATAGTATTATTTAATTCACTTCCATCATATATTAAGGAACTGAAAACTAATAAAAATAAATTCAAGTTAGCATTAAAAAGATATCTCATCACCTTCTATACAGAGGAGCATTTCTTTCATTCAAAAAAATAACTGACTATAAAATTTTACCAAATTTTATAAATACATTAAGTATAAATAATATTGTTTTACAATTTTTAGCTCCAACGTACTCTACACAAGAACTACAATTTATTTACATACAAGTACACAATGTAATTATATATTTATGACGTAATCTACATCCTAGAGTAAACTAGCTTTCTTTAACCTGGTCTATAGGGTCTATAGATTGAGATCTTATGTTATGTTACAAATGAGGTTATGTTGTTTTTCTGCTTCTTCACAATAAAACTACCACAAATACAAGAAAATTAATTTGGATTATTTACGCAACACCTTCTTTCCTTATGCTGTACATATGATAAATATAACAAAATGGTATTATTTAAATGCTGATTTCTTGCTATATACAACAATATTAAGCCCTGTAATAGATGAATTCTCAAAATGCTGTAAGCAGCTTAGAATGTGTTGCCACCTGCCATAAAACAGTCAACTATTTCCTTTTAGTAGCTTTATTCCAATAGATGGCATTGTTGTAGTAGTGTAATGGTTCATGATCACATAAAAGATACACAAATAAATAAAAATGGAAGATATGAATTTTGAAAGAAATTGTATATGATACGACAATATGGACTTCAGTTTTGGAAATCAGGACATGGAAATTGCCATAAAAAGACGTGAATATCTAAACAGCAAAATCACTGTTGACCTGTGTTATTTATGTTCGCTACAATATTATAGTTTTGTATTTGGAATTTTCTGTGTCAATTCTAATAAAATGTTTTATTTCTCAGTTTCATATTATTATGATCCACTTGGATTGACCTCTGAACCGTCCAACTGTGACTAAGTGTTTAAGCTAGAAAAACGAATTTAGGGACCACACTGATGGAGACGGAACTCCCTAAGGGGCCTGTTGAACCACCTTCTGAATGTGATGAACCATATTCTGGATCGAGAGCAGGGGACGCAGCAATTAGGTTGCTGATGTTTATTTCCCCCTCCCCTTATTCTCTCATTTTGTGAACTTCACAGCAATGACGCAAACATTGCTACCAGGGCCCCTTTGCACCCGCTAACGACGTGACGTGGCTAGGCATCTAGAGAAAATCTTGTGTGTTACATTCACATGATTTCTCTATCCACTAACCTTTATATATATAGCTTCAACAACCCATTCTTACAAAAATTTCTTTAACAGCGAGACGCTATATGCTGGCTAGAAATTCCATAATCTTTCTCCATTACATTGCCAGTAACAATTGAATAGCTAAAACACTTAAATAAAATTGTAAAGTATTGAGAATTGTTACAAATATTAACGAATTTCTCGGAAATGTCTGTTGGTAGTGTTTCCCTCTTATAGCTGAGCCGTTATGAGGGATTACATAAAATTCCTTCCGCATAAACTCGAATCGACATCCCACAGAATTTAACATATACGTTTTATTTGCTATGTAAGTGTCTCAATTATACGCTATTTTAATCAAAATCATTACAGTCATTTTTGAGAAAATCAAAATTTTGGAAAACATTCCACATAAATGCTAGTTTGAGATCGATAGTATGTTTCCAATTTATCCGACGTTTGTATTTTGACATGCTGTTCACAGACACACACACAGAGACCGAAACACAATACAAACACACAAACATTTTTCTAAAGATCCTGTTTTTACTTTCTCTACTACGTATAGTAAGCGGGGTAAGTATTGTATTCCACCCAAAAATTCGATATCAATATTACACCGGAAATATATTTTTGAGACCCCCTGACTCCAAAAAAAGCGTTTTTGGAAAGTGTTGTGTGTCTGTGAACAGCATAACTCAGAAACGAACAGTCAGATAAACACCAAACTTAGTATTTAGGTTCAGTATCTTCCAGAGATGTGACACGAAGGTTTTTAAGAAAATCCCCACTCCACATTACCCTTTACATGGAACATTTTTCGAAAATTTTCTCAAAAAGGGCTCTAACGATTTTAATTAAAATATCATATGTTTAAGATATTTTCGTGAAAAGTGAAATGCATATCTCAAATTTTCTGGGAATGTCTCCAAAAGTATTCTTCATTGTGAATGACTTTTGCATAACTGGTAAACCATAACAAATAGGCAAAATTTTACAACACAAAAAATGTAGATCGCGTTAAAATACAGAATTTATGTTATATGCATTTTTACTTTCTCTACTACGTATAGTAAGTAGTGGAAGTATTGTATTTCACCCAAAAATTCGATACCGAGATTTCACCGGAAATACATTTTTGAGATCCCTGAATCCAAAAAAAAAAAAGCATTTTTGGAAACATGTCCGTGTGTGTCTGTCTGTCTGTGAACAGCATAACTCAGAAACGAACAGTCGGATAAACACTAAACTTGGTATTTAGGTTCAGTATCTTCCAGAGATGCGACACAAAGGTTTTCAAGAAAATTCCCCCACCCCAGACTACACTTTACATGGAACATTTTTCGAAAACTTTAAATTTTCTCAAAAATGGCTCTAACGAATTTGATCAAAATATCATATGTTTAAGATATTGTCATGAGAAATGAAATGCAGATATCGAATTTTCTGGGAATGTCTCCAAAAGTATTCTTCATTGTGAACGACTTTTGTATAACTGCTAAACCATAAGAGATAGACAAAATGTTACTGCACAAAAAATGTAGATCGCGTTAAAATATACAATTTATGTCATATACATTTCTTTTGTTGAGTGAACCGTTTTCTAGATATTGCTTGTTATTTCCTTAAATTTTCCAATACTTATACTTTTTCTCAAATTCGTTATTCATTTTTTACTTTCTCTACTACGTATAGTAAGTAGGGGAAGTATTGTATTCCACTCAAAAATTTCATAGCGAGATTTCACCGGAAATACATGTTTTGAGACCCCCTGAATCCAAAAAAAGCATTTTTGGAAACATGTCCGTGTGTGTGTCTGTGAACAGCATAACTCAGAAACGAACAGTCGGATAAACACCAAACTTGGTATTTAGGTTCAGTATCTACCAGAGATGCGACACGAAGGATTTCAAGAAAATCCCCCCACCCCAGACTACCCTTTACATGGAACATTTTTCGAAAATTTTAATTTTCTCAAAATGGCTCTAACGATTTTGATTAAAATATCATAGGTTTAAGATATTTTCATGGCAATGAAATATTTATCTCGAAATTTCTGGGAATGTCTCCAAAAGTATTCTTCATTGTGAACGACTTTTGCATAACTGGTAAACCATAAGAGATAGACAAAAGTTTACTGCACAAAAGATGTAGATCGCGTTAAAATACACAATTTATGTCATATACATTTTTGTTGTTGAGTGAACCGTTTTCGAGATATTGCTTGTTCTTCCCTTAAATTTTCCAATACTTATACATTTCTCAAATTCGTTATTCATTTTTACTTTCTCTACTACGTATAGTAAGTAGGGGAAGTATTGTATTCCACCCAAAATTTCGATACCGAGATTTCACCGGAAATACATGTTTTGAGACTCACTGAATCCAAAAAATCTGATGTGTTACACTCACATGACTTTCTCTACTCTTGTACAATCTATTTTTACAAACGCCTATTCTCCATATGCTTTATGTTAATCGAGATATCGAGATGTCAATCTTATTGCTAATTTTCCTGTAGATGCAAGGGGAATATGGTAGCTTTTAAGCGATGGTCAAATATTTTAACGCTGGTTGCTATGTGTCGAATTCCATTCTCTTTGCAAGTCCAGGACATAAAAAAATGAATAACGAATTTGAGAAAAAGTATAAGTATTGGAAAATTTAAGGGAATAACAAGCAATATCTCGAAAACGGTTCACTCAACAAAAGAAATGTATATAACATAAGTTGTGTATTTTAACGAGATCAACATTTTTTGTGTAGTAAAATTTTGTCTATCTCTTATGGTTTACCAGTTATGCAAAAGTCGTTCACAATGAAGAATACTTTTGGAGACATTCCCAGAAAATTCGAGATATACATTTCATTTCTCATGGCATTACCTTAAACATATGATATTTTAAACAAAATCGTTAGAGCCGTTTTTGAGAAAATTAAAATTTTCGAAGAATGTTCCATGTAAAGGGTAGCCTGGGGTGGGGGATTTTCTTGAAAACCTTCGTGTCGCATCTCTGGAAGATACTGAACCTAAATACCAAGTTTGGTGTTTATCCGACTGTTCGTTTTTGAGTTATGCTGTTCACACACACACACACACACACAGACACACAGACACACACACGGACATGTTTCCAAAAATGCTTTTTTTGGATTCAGGAGGTCTCAAAACATGTATTTCCGGTGAAATCTCGGTATCGAATTTTTGGGTGGAATGCAATACTTCCCCTACTTACTATACGTAGTAGAGAAAGTAAAAAAGCATTTTTGGAAACATGTCCGTGTGTGTGTCTGTCTGTGTGTCTGTGAACAGCATAACTCAAAAACGAAGAGCCGGATAAACACCAAACTTGGTATTTAGGTTCAGTATCTTTCAGAGATGCGACACGAATGTTTTCAAGAAAATCCCCCCACCCCAGACTACCCTTTACATGGAACATTTTTCGAAAGTTTTAATTTTCTCAAAAACGGCTCTAACGATTTTGATTAAAATATCATATGTTTAAGATATTGTCATGACAAATAAAATGTATATCTCGAATTTTCTGGGAATGTCTCCAAAAGTATTCTTCGTTATGAACGATTTTTTCATAACTGGTAAACCATAAGAGATAGACAAAATTTTACTACACGAAAAATGTAGATCGCGTTAAAATACACAATTTATGTCATATACATTTCTTTTGTTGAGTGAACCGTTTGCGAGATATTGCTTGTTATTCCCTTAAATTTTCCAATACTTACTTTTTCTCAAATTCGTTATTCATTTTGTTTATGTCCTGGACATGCAAAGAGAATGGAATGCGCCACATAGCAACCAGCGTTAAAATATTTGACTATCGCTTAAAACCTACCATATTCCCCTTGCATCTACAAGAAAATTATCAATAAGATTGACATCTCGATATCTCCATTAACATGAAGCATATGGAGAATAAGCGTTTGTAAAAATAGTTTGTACAAGAGTAGAGAAAGTCATGTGAGTGTAACACATCAGATTTTTTTTATGTCCTGGACGTGCAAAGAGAATGGAATGCGCCACATAGCAACCAGCGTTAAAATATTTGACTATCGCTTAAAACCTACCATATTCCCCTTGCATCTACAAGAAAACTAGCAATAAGATTGACATTTCGATATCTCGATTAACATGAAGCATATGGAGAATAAGCGTTTCTAAGCGTTTGACATGCAAAGAGAATGGAATACTCCACATAGCAACCAGCGCTTAAAACATTTGACTATCGCTTAAAGTCTACCATATTTCTTGCATCTACAAGAAAATTAGCAATAAGATTAACATCTCGATTAACATGAAGCATATGGAGAATAAGCGTTTGTAAAAATAGTTTGTACAAGAGTAGAGAAAGTCATGTGAGTGTAACACATCAGAGTTTTTATTTCGGTGAAACCTCGGCATGTTAGTTTTTGGTACAATACATTACTTCTCCTCTTACCTATTATAGGTAACTGGGGAGGAAAGTGTTGCATTCCGCTAATAAACGCGATATCGAGTTTTCACCGGAAATACATTTTTAGGACTGTTTAGTCCAAAAAGCATTTTAAGAAAAAGGCCCTCGTGTGTTCGTGAAGAGCGTAACGCGGAAACGAAAAGCTGGATAGATACGGTATTTAAGTTATCTTCCAAAGATGCGACACGATTTTCAAGAAAATCTCGCCTCAAACTGACCTTTACATGGAACATTTTTCGGAATTGTTTATATTTTCAAAAATGGCTATAACGAATTTGATTACAATGCCGTATATTTAACATATTTACTCGATAATTAAATTTCTAACTTAAATTTTCTGGGAACAGCTATAAAGGCAATGTTATTCGGAAGGAGTTTTATGTAATTTTCTATAACTGCAGGCATTAAGAGATAGACCAAAACGTAATATACGAAAAAAATTAGATCTCTTTAAAACACGAAATTTATTTCAAATACCTTTTTAGTGACATCAGCCATTTCTAAGGCATCCGTTAACATTGTTTTCAATAACTTCAATACTTTATAGTTTTTAAGCCCTGTCGCTATTCACTTGTTTCTCACGATGTGAGTATAGAGTTTTAAAGCCAGCGTATAGCGAGCCGCTTTTAAACACCTGACTGTCGATCCTGTTTCCTCTACCCCCTTGTACTACAAGAAAATATATTAAAAATACCATTTCTGCAAATATTTATCTGGATTAACATGAAGTAGATAGAAAAATAAACTTGCGTAGGAATGGTTCGTAGAAGCTATATGAAAATATATGATAGTGAATAGAGAAATTAATGTGAATGTACACATCATTTTTACTTTCTATACCACGTACCTAGCGGGTAGAAAATGTATTGCACTTCACCCAAAAATTCGATAACCAACTAAATATTTTGAGGCCCTTGAATAAAAAAGAAAAATTTTAGAAAATGGTCCAGCATAACTCAAAAACGAAAAGTCAAATGAGCACCAAACTTGGTATTTCAGTTCAGTACCTTCTAAAGATACGATACGAAGATTTTCAAGAAATTTCCTTTACCACAAATAACTACGTGAAAGAGTTTTCGACATTTTTTATTTTCTAAAAAATAGCTCTTATGATTTTGATTAAAACACCATATATTAAAGATATTTATATGACAAATAAAATGTATATCTTGAATTTTCTGGGAACAGCTTGCGAAGTCCGAAGGAATTTTGTATAATTCTGTATAGCTGGTAAACGTTAAGCGACAAAAACGTAGGTACTACACAAAAAATGTAGATATCTTTAAAACACACAATTTATTTGCAATAACCTTTTTTGTGGCATCAACCATTTCCGAGATATCCATTAGCTTTGAATTGTTTAATACTTTGTCATTTTAGGTCCTGTCGATTTTCAGTTGTTTCTCGCGATGTCATGGAAACAGTAAGGCAGCATATAGCGTCCAGTTGTTAAACATTTGACTATCGCCATTCCCTTAGTATCTATAACGAAATGTGCAATGAAGTTGTTTTCGGAAAAATTTATGTCGATTTAAATGAAGTAGATAGGTAAATACACTTTCCACTAATAAACGATAGGGAGTGGAGAAAGTCGTGTGACTGTAGTACATCAAATTTTTATTATTTGTTAGAGGTAGGGATTTTGTAACGAAATAAAGCTTGATTAATATTGTTTGCAAAATTCGTCAAGGAATGACAAACGTAGTTGATTGTTCTAGTGGCGCTCCTAGTGACAGTTTGGAGAATAAAGTGGCAGTTGCACTGTCAACAATAACAAAGGTATCTGGCACGAATCCATTCCTATATATAGAATTGCGTTGCTTCATGCATGGCAACCTAAAATATGTAAAGGCCAGCTGTTGAGCTGAATGTTGTGTGTTGTCCATGCGTTGCATAAGGTGCCAAACTGAACTCTGGAAGAAAGTACACGCATCATTGTGTGTGTCCGCAGTAGAGAGGGCAATGACACCACCTTGCCCAAAGCTCGTGCGTGGTTAGTATCTCTTAATAAGAACGACTTTCATGATGTAAATGTTGGCAGAAGGTTTGCGAGTTAACCAACAATTTAATATGGGCTGTTAATAAGCATTATATCTCAGACGTTTGCTGCATATTTGCTTGCTTCACAAGTATACTTTATGAATATATTTTTATTTTATTATTGACACAAGTCCGGTATAGGGGTAGACCCCAATTACTTATGAAATCCACCTGAATTAAGCATTTGTACCACCCACCCTTTTTAGCGCCGTTCTTATATAGATTACTGGCGACATTTTGTACTGAAAAGTTGCAAACCAAAGAAAACACAATGTCGCTATAAAAGGTGAGAAAGACGCTATCGTGGATCATCATTGGAGTTTAGCGTCAGAGATCCTACGGCTTCGGCCGCAACGCTAGCCACTAGTTCCCGAGGTCGCGGGTTCAAAACCGGTTTTTTTCGGGCGTAAAAATCCTTACCAAGGCTTCCTTCGGGAGGGAAGTAAACCCGGTGGTCCCGTGTCGTAGATTTACGGCACGTAAAAGAACCTCAAGCCTGATAAAGAGGCCTTTGAGCAAAATTACAGGTCTTTCACGTCCAATATATATAGAATGGGACGCAAAGGACCACAGCAGTTAAAGAGCGTCCATAAATAAAACTCAATTTAATTTTCGCAACTGCTCCACTCCTCTACTTATAGAGAGCCTAGGGCTCTCAATGTTAATTTCACAAATGTCAAACAATGTCCAGACAATCAACTGAAGCTTAGGACTACGTGAGCGCTGCATAATACCACAAACTACCTGCTTCGAGGCTACGGTGAAGCTAAACTTCTGTAATTTTTTAAATAGAAAGATCCCTTGTAGATGCTATTTGGTAGTAACTGACCTGGTGAAATCTGTGTAAACTCAAACCTCCCTTCCCTTGGGTAATGAAACGTTTTCCCTCTCAAATCACGTTTCAAACTCCTTGCGAAAACAATCTGTACATAGTGGTTATTGTCGTTGTGTGAATTAAAGTACCATACGTCTTAAAACGTTATAACAATTGGCGATTTTCAATGAATACGCAATGTGACATAGTGTGTTGCATGTTACAAAAATCTTTTTCGCGGTGAACTCATAATGATAAAAGAGACGTGTTATTTAGGTGCAGACCTAAGCCAATTCTTAAGCTACTCGTCCACTATGCAACTTGGAACTGCGCAACAAAAGTGGAGTTTCATCGTGTAAACTGCCAAGCAAGTAGGAAAATTGCGCGCGCAACTCAAATCAGCGCTACTTCTAAGTGGCGTGCAACTTAGGAAGTTGCTTCGTGTACGCAGCGAAAAAAAGAAAGTTGCGCCATCTGAAAGTGGCTCGAACAGTTTAGAAAATGTTTG
The DNA here is from genome assembly GCA_030765065.1 of Deroplatys truncata. Classification (NCBI taxonomy): domain Eukaryota; kingdom Metazoa; phylum Arthropoda; class Insecta; order Mantodea; family Mantidae; genus Deroplatys; species Deroplatys truncata. The sequence goes on along the minus strand of CM060989.1, from coordinate 129,392,297 downwards.
TGGCGTATTCCGTGCAACTTTATTATGTCGTCTGCTGTGATAGTAAATAACTGTTTGAGAGGTAGGTACAAGGATTATAATTTATGTTACACTAAATACAGAATTAAGATAGATACGTGCATTTTATTTCCTTAACAATACGAACAATTTATTATAGTACGGTGACAACTTATTTGTTCATAGCTAATAATGTCCATAACAATAAATGGACGAGGGAAATGACAAAGAAGTTGACTGGGTAATGTTGCTCCAGCGGTCGACGTGCCGCGCATCGTCAGGCAGGCTACCGTGTAAAGAAAAAAACCCTAACATTCCGCGAATGTTTGGCTTTTCCATTTTTAATGCCCAAAACTTGGTTAACCACTTCCGGTTATGTAATATGGCGTGATTTTGTCAACAATCAACATGGGCAACTTGCGCATCGTTGCGGAGAATGAAATATTGAATAATGCAGCTGTCTTAAAGGAAAATTGGGACATATAACAACTTTCTGAAGAGCTCGCAACTCCAGAGCCTGCAATTCGGTGGTTGGCACGTAGTCGCCTAATTAAAAACCAGCCTTTATTAAGGCTAACAATTACATCCTAAAAGAGCAGATATGTGCTTGGATATAATTATAGTAGCATTCATTATTATTTAGTTGTACCTATTATATTTGTTTACTGCGTTACGGTATTTATTTACTTCGGTTACACTTATTTACTGCTATGCGGTAACTATTTAGTTCTGTTACATTTGTTTATTGCTACGTGGTAATTGTTTAGTTCTGTTACAGAACAATTATTGGAGATGGTGTGGTAAAACATAAACTGAAGTGTATCGTAAAATTCCCATTTTGTTTTATACTTGTCTTTTGCACCACTTCCAGATTTCCCTGCCTTCATGTTGTTCCTTTCGTTGGTGAACTGGGTTCTCTACCTGTGGATTTTTACTCTAGTTTCCTCTGCTGACATGTAGAACTCTATTTCTATATCTATTTTGTCGCTTTTGTTTATTTCTGTAATCCGCAGTGTCTCTCTCCACAAGGATTGTGTGGGCCCAACAGTTCAATAAACTTCTTTGTCATTTCCCTCGTCCATTTATTGTTATGGACATTATTAGCTATGAGCAAATAAGTTGTCACCGTACTATAATAAATTGTTCGTATTGTTAAGGAAATAAAATGCACGTATCTGTCTTAATTCTGTATTTAGTGTAACATAAATTATAATCCTTGTACCTACCTCTCAAACAGTTATTTACTATCACAGCAGACGACTAACAAAGTTGCACGGAATACGCCACAAACATTTTCTAAACTGTTCGAGCCACTTTCAGATGGCGCAACTTTCTTTTTTTCGCTGCGTACACGAAGCAACTTCCTAAGTTGCACGCCACTTAGAAGTTGCGCTGATTTGAGTTGCGTTTCCTACTTGCTTGGCAGTTTACACGATGCAACTCTACTTTTGTTGCGCAGTTCCAAGTTGCAAGCCCTTTAATTTGCATCGTGGACGAGTGCCTCTTAAGTCGTTTAGGCCACACATATCACATATAAAAAAATCTGATGTGTTAAACTCACATCACTTTCTCTACCCTTGTACAAACTATTTTTACAAACGCTTATTCTCCATATGCTTCATGTTAATCAAGATGTTAATCTTATTGCTAATTTTCTTGTAGATGCAAGGGGAATATGGTAGGTTATAAGCAATAGTCAAGTATTTTAAGGGTTGGTTGCTATGTGGAGTATTCCATTCTCTTTGCATTACCAGGACAAAAAAACGCTGATGTGTTACACTCACATGACTTTCTCTACTCTTATACAAAATATTTTTACAAACGCTTATTTTTCATCTACTTCATGTTAATCGAGATAAACATTTGCAGACTCTATCTTATTGCTAATTTTCTTGTAGATGTAAGGGGAATATATATTTACAAGGGCAATATAGAAATACAGTAGCCTTTAAGCACATACGTATCTCCTAATAGCTGGTTGCTAGGTGCAGCACCATTCCCTTTGCCACACATAAATACTCTTTGCATGTACAAGATAAAAAAAATCTGATGTGTTACACTCACAAGACTTTCTCTACTCTTGTACAAACTATTTTTACAAACGCTTATTCTCCATCTACTTCATGTTAATCGAGATAAACATTTGCAGACTCTATCCTATTGCTAATTTTCTTGTAGATGTAAGAGGAATATATATTTACAAGGGCAATATAGAAATACAGTAGCCTTTAAGCACATACATATCTCTTAATAGCTGGTTTCTAGGTGCAGCACCATTCTCTTTCCCACAGATTAATACTCTTTGCATATCCAAGACAAAAAAATCTTGTGTTACACTCACATGACTTTCTCTACTCTTGTACAACCTATTTTTACAAACGCTTATTCTCCATATGCTTCATGTTAATCGAGATATCGAGATGTTAATCTTATTGCTAATTTTCTTGTAGATGCAAGGGGAATTGCTAGGCTGTGAGCGTTTAAGCGCTGGTTGCTATGCGGAGTATTCCATTCTATTTGTATTACCAGGACAAACAATCTTATGTGTTACACTCACATGACTTTCTCTACTCTTGTACAAAGTGTTTTTACAAACGCTTATTCTCCATCTAGTTCATGTTAATCGAGATAAACATTTGCAAACTCTATCTTATTGCTAATTTTCTTGTAGATGTAGGGGAAAATATATTTACAAGGGCAATATAGAAAAACAGTAGCCTTTAAGCACATACATATCTGTTAATAGCTGGTTGCTAGGTGCAGCACCATTCCAAGACAAAAAAATGAGTAACGAATTCCCATTTGAGAAAATAAGTATTGAAAAGTTTAAGGGAATAACAAGTAATATCTCGAAAATGGTTCACTCAACAAAAAAATGTATATGACATAAATTGTGTATTTTAACGCGATCTACATTTTTTGTGTAGTAAAATTTTGTCTATCTCTTATGGCTTACGAGTTATGCAAAAGTCGTTCACAATAAAGAATACTTTTGGAGACATTCCCAGGAAATTCATGATATACATTTTATTTGTCATAAAAATATCTTAAACATATGATATTTTAATCAAAATCGTTAGAGCCATTTTTGATAAAATTAAAATTTTCCAAAAATCGTCCATGTAAAGGGTACTCTGGGGTGGGGGGATTTTGTTGAAAGCCTTTTTGTCGCATCTCTGGAAGATACTGAACCTAAATACCAAGTTTGGTGTTTATCCGACTGTTCGTTTCTGAGTTATGCTGTTCACAGACACACACACAGACAGACACACACACAGACACACACACGGACATGTTTCCAAAAATGCTTTTTTTTGGATTCAGGGGGTCTCAAAACATGTATTTACGATGAAATCTTGGTATCGAATTTTTGGGTGGAATACAATACTTCCCCTACTTACTATACGTAGTAGAGAAAGTAATTACTAGCAAAAATAGCTTGGTTAGAAAGGACGAGTAACAGGTTGACAGGAATATCGTACGTAAACGTGCCACTGGTAGCGCTGTGTTTACGTCGCAGACAATAGCGCCAAAGGTGACAGTAGGAGAAACTGTACTTCAGAACGGCGTGGTTACAACCATGTAAGATATAAAGTCATTTGAAATTAATTGTGTTTTAAAGTGATGCAGTAATTTGTATCATAAATTATTTAAATGTAAAGAGTGATTACAGTATGAATATGCATTTTTATGTGAAATTGATTTGAGATGTTCGTTGATTGTAATTATTGTTGAGAAGTGGGTTTATACGGTCTTACTGAAACTGTCAATAATAGCGTGCAATAATGCAGCGAGGGGGTGAGCTGTTTATCATTATTAGAGACGAGGAAGTTACGTAATGTTGGCGCGTTTTTCTTTAGAATTTGCTGGAACATTTTTCCTAGAGCATATGTATTCATAATTTTCATTGGATATAAAAATAGACGCTAATGTTGGCGCGTTTTATTAGCCAATAGCAACTCAGTTATAATCTTTATGCATATCGGGGTATAGGAGTATAAAAAGGGCTAGATTAGAGGTAGACTCCGTCAGTTCACCGAAAATATTTGTATGCTACACGTCGCCTTCAGTTCGTTGAAAACATTTGTACGTTACTCGTCGGCTATCGATTCGCAAGTTACGCGTAGCAGAGTTATAAAAAATCTAAAGTGTTGTAAAGTTAATTATACAAAAAGTTGAAGTACGCGAATTAGGAATGATCAGTAATGAAGTTATTATAACAGTTTCAGTTTGGCGAGTGTCAAGATCAAAGTGTAAATGTGATAGTGAATGTGTTCGACAATAAAAAGTGTAAAACAAATTCTTTCATCAGTGTTATCTTTGGATAAAAGATTCCTTTCCGTTTACACAACCTGCATAAAGAGAAGTGCTCGACCAAAAAGATCATAGCTAGCCGGAGGACAGAGAACCAAAATTAAATAAAATAACAGTAGCATTCTTTCAAACAAACATTAATACTGCCGCAAATTGCTAACACCAGATGGAGCTAACAAACCTAACAAAGAATCACGTCACAAAATGGCTTCACCACGTGGAGTAAACACAAATACACAAACATTATAAGTAATACCGTCGCAAATTGGCTCCCAAACGTGGGGCTCAACAAATAAATAAATATAACAAAAATTACCGTCGCAAAAGAGATCTACATTTTTTGTATAATAACCTCTTACGGTTTATATCTTATACAAAATTAGTGGATAAGAAAAATACACACACATGAATCATTTAGGCGTTCACTTCTGCACGTCACCATATTGTTTCATTTGTTTACGAAAACGGAGCGCTGCCGTCACTCGCTGTAAGACATTACACGCAACTAAAAACGGAAACAACGCTTTTCTCAGAGCTTGAGGTACATATGAATGAAGGTAACTACAAACTCAAGGCAAGAATGTAACACACAATAAATTAAACGGCTGTTTGTATAGCAGTTCTTGTTTTTTCGAGCGTCAGACACAGTTTCTGCTTGGGTTGTCCGAACTTTCATGTGAATTTTAACGACACAGTTACGTAAAATGTGAAATGTCGTATTAAATGTACAGGTCTCGTAATTTTTCTTTTGGTAGAGCAATAATAACCAGTAGCCTAATTATTTCTCATAGCTTAGGGGTACGATTGACCTCTTTGTTCCCCGAAATGACGCCCCTACCAGTAAGGAAGCACCACCCTCCTTTCCCTTCGCCAACAAATTGAACCTGAGTGGTAACGTGTTGCCATGTTTGTATATCTTTTTCACTAAAAGGTGAAAGGAGAAGTAAACAAAACATAAATGTATCACTCCGCCGAGCACATGGCAGCACCACGTGGAGGATTACGGAAACTAAGTACCCATTGCTTCAGACAGAATGTGAATACAGTATATTACGTAGCTTGGGGATCATTAGCTCTTAAACATTGTATGTCTTATTCCTATATCTTGCCTTACATCCTAAACTTCTAACACATAATACTAAGAGCAGACAAATAAAAGTTGTACCTGAACAGTTCAGCTTCTGTGATTAAAGATACTGGATTAAACTGTTCTTAACTTCAGACTTTAGAAATCATTATTTAATGACTAATATCAGTATATCACCTTTGCTTTAACCTTTTATGAGTCAACAAGTTAAATAACGATTAGCACTATAGGTTAAAACAACAACAGAAAACAAGCTATCCAAGCAACAATTCTGCATCACTAACAAATAATTTCAATTATTGCTAAACAATGGCCAACCATATTCATTGTCGATTAAAGGTGGGTACTTTTCACAGAATTTTTAAAAGCATTTAACACAATTGTCTTCTTTCCATTTCCCTCGTTTATGTTTTCTACAGTGGCAGAAGATTCTCAACCGGAAACGAACTGCAGCGCCTGTACATAGCCTCTTAAACCCTCTGATATAACGGTTCATTTAGTTATACGTGAATAATCTGAACAAGCACATTTAGTTTCATACATTTAACTGTTACGATAATGGATTTTTTAAATTTCTCTGCAGGAGAATAACCACAAAATATTACGATCTGAACCGAACTGTTTTTTTTTTTTTTTTGTAGAGGAAGAGACGACATGCTAAGCAGGGAGGTTGTAGTTTGTTCACCAGCCAATGAGGTGCTGTCTTGTCACGTGGTTTTGTTTACTTCTCCTTTCAGCTTATAGTGAAAAAGGTATAGTACATTGTAGCACGTGGTTTACTAGCGTTCATCTATATTCCCTTTATTTTTGTTATTTACTGTTTGTTTATGGGTTCAGAGAGAATAACTGTAGCCAATAAGTTAAGAGTAGTGCCGTGTTGCAGCACGCAGACCAGGAGCACCCGCAAAACATACACGACTAAAAACAATAAAATGTTCACCATCAGTAGCTAACAATGCAAGCAATCAAACAAGTGACGTCACACATCACATAGCAATAAACTGTCCAAGAACAATGGAAAAAAGAAGGAATTTTAGGAGAATGTTTAGATAAAACGATCATCTAACATCAGCGGTCCGTGTTCTTGTGCTACCGTCTCTTGTCACCGTGTCATCACCATGAACGTAAACAATTTAATTAATGTAGTAATTGTTGTGGTAAGTTACTGTAACTAGAACGTAATTTGAGCAAATCTATCCGTATTGCGGATTATAAAAGTTGGTTATTTTCTACACATTTCGCACGCTGCACATATACGAGGGGCACTATTTATATTTTGAGCCTAGTAATTAAAACTAACTAATTTCTGATTGAAAACTGCTTTATTGTTTTTCAAAATATTCTCCTTTATGATCAATACACTTTTGCATCCGTTTGAACCATTTGTCAAAGCATTTATTACAGTCTTCTTGAGACACTCAAAACATGGTGTTTGAAGGCATCAACGGTTTCTTCTGCCACGCAATTTATTCTTGATGTTCGGGAACAAAAAGAAGTCATTGGGTGCCAAATCAGGACTGTATGGCGGATGACACATCAAATCGATTTTTTGAGCCTTCAAATACTCTGTTGTTAGACGAGATGTGTGTGCGCTTGCATATTTTTGATGAAGAACGATCCTACGGTTCTTGTTGGTTTTCCTTACTTCACCGAAGACTTCCGGCAAACAAATGGTTATGTACCATTCGGCATTGAGCGTGTTACGTTCCTCTAAAGGCACTGTTGCCACATGGCCAGTTTTGCTGAAAAAGCAGGCGACCATTTACTTCGAGTGCGAACAACTTTTGTTGGATTTGCTTCATCTTGAGTCACCCATACAGTCGACTGCTGTTTACGTTCCGGCTCATACGCATAGATCCATGATTCGTCACCTGTTACAATCTTATCTTTTGAGGCACCGCCATTGTATTTCTTGAGCATTTTTGTACACCAATCGACACGAGCATCTTTTTGAGATTGCGTCAAATTATGTGGGATCCAACGAGAGCAAACCTTTTTTCACGGCTAAATAATCATGCAATATTTTATATATGTGGGTGGAACTAATGCCTAGGGTTGCCTCAATCTCACAATATGTCGCATGACGATTTTTCATTATTAGTTTTTGCACAGCATCAATGTTTTCTGGCACAACTGATTTTGGACCACCTTCACGAAGTTCATCATTAAGCGAACGGCGGCCATGATTAAATTCGTTATACCAGGGTTTCACAGTGGCAAAGGATGGAGCTTCGTCGCCAAATGTGGAAGTTAGTTGATCGATGCACTCTTGTCTTGATAATCCACGTCGAAAGTCGTAATAAATCATTGTACGAACATTTTCACGAGTTAACTCCATGTTTTTGTTGACACACAATCTTCAAGACAGTGCCCCTCGTAAATGCTTGCTGCGTAAATTAGGTGCGTCACGGCCGTCAAAGGCATCATAAACATGAAGCTTAAATACGAAATGTTAGGAATAAAACATAGATATCGGAGTGTTAAGCTTCTTTATGTTCTGAACAAGTTGCAATTTACTTATAATGCTAGTTCTAACCTCTTTGGACTTGTTAAATGGCAAACCCCTGCGAGGTGTTTGCTACACATCGCGCGGCTAAACAGCTGACATGTTCTAATACAGCGTCAGCTGTCAGGGCAATCCCAATAAAAACTATCGAATTATTCGGTAGTTGTGTTTCATTCGCTCTACCGGTTGTACTGCGAGTTTCAAAGCGACAGTAAAGGTTGCAGGAATATACGACCCTGCCATCTATAAGGATACTTCTGAAAGAACGAATAACGCGCTTTCCCATGCAAGTGATTTTAAAATGATTCGCCAACATATAGATAATCCTACCACTTGATTAGATCTTTTAAACCTCTGATAACCACCCAAGCAATCGACAATATGGTGCACGTGGTATGGTCACCTGTCACCCATAATCATAGGATAAATACGTATGAAGGAATGAGGAAATATATTAGCGTCATTTGCAGGGAAAGGAAATTAAGTCGTCCTGTGGCTGTTATATTGCGATAACTTCACAAATTGCAATACTCATTTTCACTTACTTTTACCCCATGTTAATTACATATCAAAATAAACATAAGCTATTATAATTGATAGCACCGCATACGTTTGGTTACAAAAAGAAAATGAGTAAAGCTAAATAAAATGGTTAATTAGGTTATAATACTGTATGCGAATTCTGCTGGTTAAATTGTGCACAGTGTCCAATAAATGGGAGTAGAAAAAAATTGTAGGAAAGCTGAATAACATGTTTGGATGTTGTATATATTTATTAATTATCCATATACTCCACTAAAACAATTAAAATTAGCTTGGCATTATGCTTTACCACATCCGTCCAATTTCTAAAATTATAAATACCTACGTCCCAGCGTAGAACATAACCTAACTCAGCACAATACACATTATGAATAAACCGTGTAACTAATAACTGTGTGATGTACATCTTTCACTTCACTGTTTGCTTAACAGTTAACCCTTTAGGTAACCGAATGAAAACATTCACTGCTTTCAGCAGTTTCGCGTTGTTTAAATGGCACAGGTGTAGGTATAGAATTCAGATTGGCAACACCCCTTCCCTATGCATTGTTGCTGGCTTTGTCACTATATACATATTTGAGAGGAGTAAGGTAAATGTGCACAACAAATAATCTTTTGTAGTGTGAAGTATTAAATTAACTAGCACACTTATATCAAAATCACTGTAATGTGTGGTGTTTGAGTGCAATATGTCTTATAGCAAGAACAAAAGAAAATGTCGCAACACACAGAGTAGTGTATCTACTCGTTCCAGTTACTTTTCGGCGGTAAACTTCATTAAATACATTACGCAATATCAATAGAACGATACCCAACTCGTAGAGACCTAAGAGAAGCACGTGTAAACGCAACACCCATCCCTCCTTCTACCGTGAGCCCCGGGCACTTTCGACCCGAGGATTTAGACTTCACAGGAGGCTGAGAGAAGGAACTATTCCTTCTGTTTATCGCTGTTCTCAAAATTAATACTTTAAATTGTCTTCAGAATAGCACATTATACACACAAGGACACTAGAACTTGTATATAGATTCAGAATAGTCATCGTGCATGCACTTTTTACCTTCATATGTTTCTATAAGAAACGTCTTGATTGCCTGTTAGGTCTGGTGGTTAGCATGGTCCCGGGTTTGATTCCTGACTGGAGGTGCGGATTATTCCCCATCCTCTCTCTAGATTCTGGGACTATGAATGCGTGTGTGAATTCAATGTAACAACGAAAAATATAGCTTGTCTAAACCTTAGAAGACAGTATGAAGGTAAATGGGATATTAACGCATACATGTTTTCATTACCTTCGTCCTTATTTACTCTCACGCTCTCGCAGGTTGAATTTATAGATTTCTCTGGGCACAAATTTCTAAAGAAAACGAATTCTTCAGTAAAAGTCCGATATTAGCTGTTTCTATTCTTGTCACGCAGTAACTACTAAACTAAACATTAAAACGCAACAATATATTACTTTCTCTACTACGTATAGTAGGTAGGGGAAGTATTGCATTCCACCCAAAAATTCGATGCCGAGATTTCACCGGAAATACATGTTTTGAGACCTCCTGAATCCAAAAAAAGCATTTTTGGAAACATGTCCGTGTGTGTGTGTCTGTGTGTGTGTGTATGTCTGTGTGTGTGTGTCTGTGAACAGCATAACTCAAAAACGAACTGTCGGATAAGCACCAAACTTGGTATTTAGGTTCAGTATCTTCCAGAGATGCGACACGAAGCTTTTCAAGAAAATCCCCCCACCCCAGATTACCCTTTACATGGAACATTTTTCGAAAATTTTAATTTTCTCAAAAATGCCTCTAACGATTTTTATTAAAATGTCATATATTTAAGATACTTTCATGACAAATAAAAGGTATAGCTTGAATTTTCTGGGAATATCTCAAAAAGTATTCTTCATTGTGAACGACTTTTGCATAACTGGTAAACCATAAGAGATAGACATTTACTACAAAAAAATGTAGATCGCGTTAAAATATACAATTTATGTCATATACATTTTTGTTGTTGATTGAACCGTTTTCGAAATATTGCTTGTTATTCCCTTAAAGTTTCCAATACTTGTACTTTTTCTCAAATGGGAATTCGTTATTCATTTTTTTTGTCCTGGTAATGCAAAGAGACTGGAATACTCCACATAGTAACCAGCTCTTAAAACATTTGACTATCGCTTAAAGCCTACCAATTCCCCTTGCATCTACAAGAAAATTAGCAATAAGATTAACATCTCGATATCTCGATTAACATGAAGCATACGGAGAATAAGCGTTTGTAAAAATAGTTTGTACAAGAGTAGAGAAAGTCATGTGAGCGTAACGCATCAGATTTTTTTCTTAGAGCAAAGTAGAGTGCTGATACTTGAGCGGTTTAAATGTTCCATCTTTAATAAGATGAGTGTTATATTTTTTTAAATTAAATATTTTTAGAAAATTCTATACCTATACAGTAGAAAAGTCCAGCTAGAAATTTTTTTTGTTACTGGGTTTACAGCGGGGACTAAACGAGAGAAGAGTTGAGGAGGGTTGGGGACAGTTTTTAAAGGAAGGTGGAATCGTAACTTGTTGCATTCATTGTGTAGGACAAACAAAAGTTTGCTAACAGGCGCGAGGCAGAAGGCGGTTAACACCAGTTGTAACGAATTGTACGTTTATACACTGTGAAATGTTATGTAGATCATTTATTTAAAATTTTATGTAGTAAATATTTATAGTTATGGAGGGAGAAGCTAGACAGCGACGAAAGTTGGTAAACTAAGGAGAAACGCAAAATAGTAATGAAGGGACTAGATTAATAAGTAAAAGGAGTGTCAGTATGCCAGTGAAAGAAGCAGATAATGCTACAGAATGTATAGGATAAATAGGAACGAATGAAAGGTCCTCTAAGGATGCCATAAAGAAATGAAAGTAAAACGTCTGGGGGAAATTAACGCAGTATGACGGAAAAGCTCAAAGTGGAGTGCGGCGCTCTTTGCAGTTTGAAAACATTCCACCTACGTGTCAATGGTAACCAGTGATGATACCATAACAACTTAAAGATTTTATTGTCTCCATATTTCTTTGAGAATACGTTTTTTATGCTGGTAAAATCGTATTTCTAAATACTAAAAATAGAAAGATGAGAGATACGTGCGAGTGAAAATTAAATGTTTTAAAACAGCCTTCAGAATCAGTGCAGATGTTTCACTATTTGGTGATGTATCATTTACAACAGCTGGGTGCAAAGTTGCAACGGTACGTACACGTAACAAAAGTCTATCTCATTTAATCCGTATTGTTTTTTAAGCGTGGGACGCGATATAGGTAATACAATACGACACCACTGTAAGCGACTAAACATCATTGCCATGAACAATTCTTGTTCCAAAGACGACGATATGGCCTTACGTTAAAGGCAGCATATGAATAGAACATTAAAAAATCTGATGTGTTACACTCACATGAATTTCCCTACTCTTGTACAAACTATTTATACAAACGCTTATTCTCCATCTACTTCATGTTAATCGAGATAAACATTTGCAGAGTCTATCTTATTGCTAATTTTCTTGTAGATGTAAGGGGAATATATATTTACAAGGGCAATATAGAAATACAGTAGCCTTTAACCACATACATATCTCCTAATAGCTGGTTGCTAGATGTAGCACCATTCCCTTTCCCACAGATTAATACTCTTTGGATATCCAAGACAAAAAATGAATAACGAATTCCCATTTGAGAAAATAAGTATTGAAAAATTTAAGTAATATCTCGAAAATGGTTCACTCAACAAAAAAAATGTATATGACATAAATTGTGTATTTTAACGCGATCTACATTTTTTGTGTAGTAAAATTTTGTCTATCTCTTATGGTTTACCAGTTATGCAAAAGTCGTTCACAATGAAGAATACTTTTGGAGACATTCCCAGGAAATTCAAGATATACATTTTATTTGTCATGAAAATATCTCAAACATATGATATTTTAATCAAAATCGTTAGGGCCATTTTTGATAAAATTAAAATTTTCGGAAAATGTTCCATGTAAAGGGTAATCTGGGGTGGGGGGATTTTCTTGAAAATCTTCGTGTCGCATCTCTGGAAGATACTGAACCTAAATACCAAGTTTGGTGTTTATCCGACTGTTCGTTTCTGAGTTATGCTGTTCACAGACACACGGACATGTTTCCAAAAATGCTTGTTTTAGATTCAGGGGGTCTCAAAACATGTATTTCCGGTGAAATCTCGGTATGGAATTTTTGGGTGGAATACAATACTTCCCCTACTTACTATACGTAGTAGAGAAAGTAAAAAGAAGAGAAACGTGTTGCCCATGTAATAGTTATCGCGAGAGAACTGGAATCAAATTACGTGCTTGTGATACCAGAACCGTGGGGATAGGACTGAATGGACTGGCCATTATTGGCAATATTCCACGTCCGAAATTCTTGATTAATAGTATTAACTTTCTCTGGAAGCTTTAAAACAATGCTGTAGTAAGATATGTTACAGACTTATGTAGTTTTAGATCAAGTAAATTAAGTTATAATGCCGCCATGTTTGGTGCAGTAATACCAACTTGTCAATAATAACGCGTGACAAACCCAAATATTCTCTATGCTTCCATTGAAAAACTTGGGAAAACAACGAGTTTGAGCGATGACGTGTAGTATAGTAACACAAAGTGTCTTCAAGAAGCAGATACCATTGTCGCTCTGTGCTGCTAACATATGACTAGGGCCCGGATTTTTAGATGCAGTAAACCTTCATTTTAAGTTTCTTATATGCTTAAAATAGGTGTTTTTAGGTCTTTCTTGATTAAAAGTTTCCCCCCGCCCCCCAATGTTTTACTTCGTGGATCAATACAGGTATCAATAATTTTGTTTTTCTGGTACTTAGCTGTAAGATTTATTTTTTGGCATTGCAGTAGATACATATATTCTCAAATTTTCTGGCGTAAACGATTTCCTGTTATCACGTACCACATTCTTGTATGAAGAAAAGGTTCTTTCAAAGGAACATGACGTCATTGGAGCGTAGAATATAGATGCCAGTGTCTAGGGGTAGTTTTCCTGTATACTTTTCTCCCTGTAATACTGAATTGATGATTTTCATATCTTCAAAAGCAGGATTTCGTTAAAGAATCTTGTGCAACTTCGAGGAACACGCAACTCCCACTGGTCCATGTATTGGAAACATTGCCAATGATATCTAGAGCATCTTTCAGTGGCAAAGTTGTACTTTCCGACCGGAGACTGGTATAAAACAAGAATGTGTCTTAATGTATGCAAGGGAAGCGGCAAGAGTGATTTCTTAGCCTTGGCAATGCAGGAAGCTTCTGTTTCATCCAATTCATTGACAATATTTTAACGTGTTTTAAGTGCTCGGCATAGTAAATGGCAGCAGACAGCCAAGTTCTGACCTTCTAACAGCTGCATCCAGGTGTCGCCACGTCACATGTGCTGCGTTTAACTGTAGTAACTTGAACTATCTGCTGGCTATAAGTGCTGGAAATAATTTTACAATGAGTTTCAATCCGAAAATAACATTCTTCGTTTCGAAAAAGGAAAAAACAGCTATTTAGGCTATTTTAGGTGGCAACCCCTCATTTAGGTTTTTTAAGTGTAATGAAATTGGCATGTTCTGCTCCAGGAAGTGTGAAATGTGTTAATTAAATAGCGAGGAAAAATATAGGTTAAAACCTAAAAATCCGGGTCCTACTTTTGACTGAGAAGTGGTGTCGGCGTTGCTGTGTACAGTTCCTCCGCTTGGAGCGCCACTACCGCACCTCAATTGAAGCTGGCTGACTTGAACGAAAAGTAGTAAACCTAGGTTTTTCACAATTTTGTACACTACTACTAATCTCTTTGGTGCACAAACACCAAAAATATAGTATGCTGTTGAAAAAGGTTTATTAAGTGCCGATAAATGCAACGTCGCCGCCCTATTGTTTAAATTATAGACACATAGGGGAATCATTGCAGCTAGTTGTTCACTTATTGAAAGGAACTCTTTTCATGTTTTTCCTGGACATCTTTTTCTCGATATTTTCTTTTTAGAAAATGTTGCTTGCGAAATTTATCTCTTACGTTATTGGTGTAACTACTCATATATAGGAGAATTTTTGCAAAATGTTCATCCTTGCTTTTTAAGTGGCACATCCTGGGGAGCTGATCGGACCGTTCTTCTGTGGCTTTATCGTTCTTTGGTCGGATCGAACCTTGATTATGGGTGCATTGTCTATTCGTCGGCACGTCCATCTGTGTTACGTCGATTGAATGCCATTCACCATCGTGGCATAAGAGTCGCTACCGGGGCATTTCCAACCAGCCCTGTTCCCAGTCTGAACGCTGAAGCTGCAGAGCCTCCGCTGTCCTTCAGGCGTGAGATGCTGTTATGCAGCTATGCCTGTCGACTCTCAAGCTTACCTGACCACCCGTCTTTCGACCTATTTTTCGAGGATTCGCTTGATCGGCAATATTTAGTTAGCTCCTCTGCATTGCTCCCTCCAGGGGTTCGGTTTCGAAAGTTTCTTCGGCATTTGGACGTTACGCCAGCACCGGCCCTTCCCAGGGGGGAAACGCGTTTTCCTCCATGGTTGCGCGCTGAGGCCCTCTGTCACCTTGGGTTAACGTCGATGCCGAAGAATGAGACCCCTTCTTTAGTCTTTAGATCAGCGTGTTTAGAACTTAAGGCAGAATTCGGGGACATGCATTTTATATATATTGACGGGTCTAAGACTGATGTTGGAGTAGGGTGTGCGTTTGTTTTAGGTCATCATAGATTTACCTTTCGTTTACTGGGACAATGTTCGATTTTTACTGCCGAACTTTTTAGTATTTACCAGTCACTTTTATACATCCAGCGGCATGAGTTACGGCACTGTGTTCTTTGCGCAGACTCCCTGAGTGTCCTCCAGGGTATTAACGCGCTGTACCATTACCACGCACTCGTACAGCGCATACATGATCTCCTCCACTCGCTCGGTGTTTCTGGCACCAGCGTCTCCTTCGTGTGGATTCCGAGTCATATGGGCATCTCGGGTAACGAGTCTGCCGATGTCGCTGCCAAATCGGCGCTTTTATCACCCAGATGTTTTACCTGTGTTGTTCCCTCCTCCAATTCTTATGTTCTTTTACGGCACCGCATCCTCTCGCGTTGGCGTGATGAGTGGGCGGCCCTTAGGGGGAACAAGTTACGGGAGGTTAAACCTCTCCCGGTTGTCTGGGCCACCTCTTCTCGTGCTTCTTGTCGGGAAGAGGTGATTTTAACACGCCTTCGTATCGGACATTGCGTTTTTAGTCGTAGACATTTGCTTAGTGGTGATCCCGCACCACTCTGCGGCACCCTTAACGGTGCGTCACATTTTAACTGAGTGTCAGGTTTTAGCACAATTGCGCGTTCGTGTGGCTCTGTCTGTTGGTGTAGCCAACGTTTTGGCAGACGACGCGTATACTGTAGAAAGCCTTTTACGTTTTATCCGTGACAGCGGTTCTATTCGACGCATTTAATGCGCTGAGCGTCTTTTAGTTTAATGATTTTATATTGTCCATTTTAATGGGGGGGGCTGTTCTCCCCCGGGGTCATATGACGCTCTAGTCCCTTGGCTTCCTCAGATCCTGACGCGTTGTTTACTCTTGTATTGTTTGTTTTACAGAGCTTTTAGTGTGGTTGTTTTTAGACTTAGCTATGTATTTTATTGTTTCGACTACGTGGGTTTGTGTCCCGTATTTTAATTTCTGGATTTTAAATTTTATACATCGCTGGCTTGTTTTATAATGTTTTTGTCTATGCGGTTTTTTTACCCATATTTTATTTTTGGACTTTCAATTTTATACTTTGTAAGGGCGCTGATGACCATAGCTGTTGAGCGCATCTCATCATCATCATCCCTCCTTGCTACAGCTCGCTTGATGAGGTGTGCTTTGACCTAGCAGTTGAGTACCCTTAAACAACCCCCCCAAATGGTGTGCTTTAAGCGTCACTAGCGCCGCTGCTTCAACTAGGACAGCGACAAGCAGTACAGGCTATTCAGCACATTCTTTCTGATGGACAGGGGCTATACGACACTTTATAATTTCAATTCATATATTACTAAATCAGTAAAACGGATTTTCAAAGCCCTTGTACTTGAATACAAACACATTGGCGTTATAAAAGAACATTTGCAAAGAAGTCCTTGATTTTTAGTTGACATTGCCATGGAGTAGAAAATACATGTAAAATAAGATAAATGCCCGGATATTTAATTCCAAATCAAATCATTTATTTGCGGCCTATGTACTTATACGAGTTTCTGGCTTTGTCAATAACAAGAAAATAACTATTTACAAATGTCAATATAGAACATAGACGTTACAATAAGAATACAGAAGCAAAATAGAAATACATACGATATTTACAAATCATTGGGTTTGTACAGACATTTTTGTATTAGGCATGATTTCAGTTTACTTTGAAACTGTTTTGTGCCGTCTATTGCCTTAATTTCTGTTGGTACCTTGTTATACAGAATCTGTCCCATTACAAAAGCATCCTTGTCGGATGACGTTTTATTGGTCCGTTTCCGAAAGTAGCCATTGTTGTGTCTAGTATAGTAAGTATGTGCATCATTATTCTTTTTATTTAACTTATATATAATGAATAGAGTGTAAACATTGTATTTTGTTTAAATAGATGGTCAGGATGTAGCAACTAAGAAAACAGAAGATGCAAGGAAAAAAAGGAAGAAACGAATTTGCTTATAACGATATCGATGGTGAAAGATATGTTAATAACCCTCGTGTAAGAAAGTTTTAATTTATTTCCTTTGTACTTATGTTGTAATGAAGTTCGTTAGCAGGAAGTGCTAAATAATTGTATAAAGAGAAAAAACTGCCAACATTGGAAATTAGTGAACCGATATTTTACAATTAACAACTGAGATGATTATTTTTCCGATGGTCGCAAAGTATGCCTCTTTTCCAAAGAGGTTAACTTTGTGTCTTGGGAGTGCAGAATCTTGATATTCACCATCTTCACCTCTAATTCTTGTATATGTTAAGGGTTTCTGTATAATGTAAAAACTAATGTAGGTAACCTTTTTGTTATTAAATACCAAGCGGTTTGAAATGTCACCTGCTGTAATTATCCAAGAAATCACTAGACCATTCCGACCGATGATTGTTCCACCACTTATAGGCCATGTAGCTTTTCCAGAACTTGGAACTCCGACGTTCTGCCGATGTGTGCATGAATTTCAGAACCCAGTCCCAATACTTAAGAAAACACACAGCCTTTTGTCTTTTTAACCTCTGCATTTCAAATTCTTATCCATTTCTATGATTAATTTACTTCCTGCTTACAACCATGTGTTGGTGTTCACTTCTGACTTTCATTGTTGACGGACATCAAAAGGATGCAGCACAGCAGTTGTTAATCATATGGGCATCCTATCCCCAGGCTGGCCAACCCTCAAAAAACACCAACTTTATAGACAATGAACCAATATGTACTAACATTACCCACTGTTGAAACAGGGTAAAACTTACCCTGAATTACTTTTTGTTGTATGAAGAAATATAGTAGTCAATTTTACCAACTCCAGAGGCGAAAACACTAATGCTTCTTTTTCATTTTAAAATACTAAATAATACAGGACAATTACCAACCTAGATAGGAATCATCCGGGACGCAGGACATTTAGCACAAATCCAGGATGTCTGGCAACCCTGGGCAGGATTGGATATTCATAGCACCTTAAATTTAAGTGCAAGCAAATTATAACTACATGCCTTTGTCATAGAAGATGTTGAAACTGATGTCGTTGTGCCAGTACACATTTTAACAAAGTTTATATTAACATTGCAGCAATGTCTCTTCTTATAGGTACTCTCTTTTAGTTCTTGCTATGTATGCAGGTATACCCATAAATACAAGTTGTTTATGATATTAGATGCCGACCACACTGGTTATAATCCCCTACTACTGATGTTTCTGTGTATGTGCTGTAGCGGAATCTTGTTGAAAATAAGGCTGCGCACATTTGATGTCGTACAATTCTTCTAGGAATGCTGTGATTATGTTATCGATGCCTGTTCACTGCATCTTCGAAAAATATACCATCTATAATTGTATAAGCATTCACAGCATTTGAAACACCAGTTTATTGATCATACAGTGGGCATTTCTGTACCAGATTATCTATTGTTTTGTGTTGTTAGAAGAGCGTATACATAAAACCATTCTTTGCCCACAAAAAATTAAACACAGGTCAACAGAGCGACCATTAACATTATCCAATACCCAATTCTAGACATTAACTCTACTTACATTATGGCAATTCATAAACTACATTTATCTTATAGGGTTTTAATTTTAAACGTTTAGTGGCACTCCAAGCCGAGGTTTCCGACATTCCTGTGCAATATTTCTTAGAGATTTCTTTGGAATTCCTTCTAACTTTTCTCTTATGTCATCGAGTTTTTCCCTCTCTAAGAACACAGGAATTTAATTTCTGCTTCTTATCAAGAATAGATCCCTTTCCCTAGGTCTGTTCAGAAGATTATGAACAGTTTCTCTGCGAGGTGTACGAACAGCAGGGAATCTGTCTCAATTCTCTACAAGAGTTTCTTGTCACATAGGAATCATACATGAAGATTCTGTATGCTGGTATTATAACAACAGGGAATCTATCTCACTTGTCTACAAGAGTTTGTTGTCACATAGGAATCATACATGAAGATTCTGTGTGCTGGCATTATAACAACAGGGAATCTGTCTCACTTCTCTACAAGAGTTTGTTGTCACACAGGAATCATACATGAAGATTCTGTGTGCTGGTATTATAACAACAAGGAATCTGTCTCACTTCTCCACAAGAGTTTGTTGTCACATAGGAATCATACATGAAGATTCTGTGTGCTGACATTATAACAGCAGGGAATCTGTCTCACTTCTCTATAAGAGTTTGTTGTCACATAGGAATCATACATGAAGATTCTGTGTGTTGACATTATAACAGCAGGGAATCTGTCTCACTTCTCTATAAGAGTTTGTTGTCACATAGGAATCATACATGAAGATTCTGTGTGCTGACATTATAACAGCAGGGAATCTGTCTCACTTCTCTATAAGAGTTTGTTGTCACATAGGAATCATACATGAAGATTCTGTGTGCTGACATTATAACAGCAGGGAATCTGTCTCACTTCTCTACAAGAGTTTGTTGTCACATAGGAATCATACATGAAGATTCTGTGTTTTGGTATTATAACAGCAGGGAATCTGTCTCACTTCTCTATGACTTTAAAATTAGTTTAGGCAAGAGAATGCTTTGGAAGACATTTGGGAACTTTGCCGTTCGCAGTCCACAATTTATCGATTGTTTCCAGAGTTTAGAATAGGAGGGTATTCCTTCCATGATGAAGACCACGCAGGATGGCAGGCTACAGCTACAGCAGATGAAAGCAGAGCACACGTTGTGGGGAGATCATTGTCGCACATATTATCAGATTCAAGTAGCCCTGCATATTGGATTGGCAACAGTGAACACCATCCTTAACAGAAAAACTTCATGTCAGAAAGCTCTGAATCGGTGAGCAGAAACAGTGCAGTGGTGCCAAGAAATGATACAAACATTTGATAACGGAAGATTCAAAAACATGGTAATAGGTGACGAAAGTTGGATATACCAGTATGATCCAGAAACTATGTGACAATCGTCAGTCTGTGTTTTCCCTGGAGGGGATTCCCAACAAAAGTGAGGCAAGCAGTCATATTGCGACAATTCCACCTGAGGAATAAAATACTGTTACACCACAAATGTTCAATGAACTGAGAACACTGGAGTTTTGTTGCACTACGACAACGCCTCTGCCTACACTGCACTAGAAATTGCCCACTTGTTGCAGGAGAGATAGGATTCATATGTTTGTCACATTCTTCCTATAGTTCAGAATGGCTGCATACAACTTTTTTCTATTCTCCAAAATAAAACAAAAAAAATTGAGATCAAGGATTTGCATCGCCTGAAGTTACAGCAGCTGCTTATGAAGAATGTACTTGCTCTCTCTCCAAAGAAGAATGGTGTTCAGCAATTGTAAGTGGTTTGAAAGGGTGAGGCGTTGCATAAAACTTTGACTAGAGAATACTTTGAAGAGATGCAATGATCAGATCTAAAGGTTTAAAATTTTATTGTATTCATTCTCAAAACTTTTAGAGTTATCGTCATACCAACCATTCTACAGCACTGATTGAAAAGTGGAGAGGGAACAGGGCCGGGTAGAAAAGGTGCAGTGCAGGGCAAGCAATTCCCTGTAATATGGCCACATATCCAAATGAAGGCCTTGTAAGGAATTTTCAAAACACTGAATGTTGTAATTTTGGCTCTGGTAATTATCTATCTGCTCTTCAAGAAAAGCATTTGTTCTAGAGCTGAAGATAATCATAAACATTGTGAATCAGTTTGTGTGTGATTGTCATATATTTACAAGCAGTTGTATTTCATAAAAACAAATGTTAAAGTTTTGTAAAAAATGTGTCTTGTAATACAATTTATAAAGAATACACTTTTATAAAACCATATCTCATAGTATTATCTGTCCATAGCTTTCTGAAAGATAAAAATGATTGATAACGATACGCACAGCCTTACAACACATTTATGAATAGTCTTTGGTGTCCAAACTAGAATGATGATGATGATGCCATGTTTTCCTTGAACACCCTTCACTTGATCATTGTTCTGCACCTTAGTCACTCTCTTCTCAAGTTCTAAATACAAAAGCTATAACAATTAAGAGGAGTGCGCCAACACTGTTTATAGCAGTCCGTAGTGTCACGCTTCGCTGATGGTGGTAGCAGGCAAACGTAAAGCCAAAAATTGTCGGTGTAGGCGCTGGCGACAAAACTGGTAGAATTCTATCTCTCGTGTGAAATTTCTTCTGACAATGTCCTTCACTTCTTCACTTACAGGTGGCTTGAAGCGGTTTCTGTTGATGCTTGTGAATCTGTCCACCTCGTCTGTCGAGAACAAACAAAAATATATTACCTAACGAAATAATGGAAAAAGGAAGTAATACTAATAATAAATATCTTTTAATCTCCACTGTGCTCAAACACTCAACATACCACATTATTTTCCATGTATACCCCGATTTTAACTGCAATGGTCATATCGGCGATGTTTGGAAAATATTGCCTACTGGCAATAGTGTTAACTTGTCATTAGATTTCTTGTTTTTCTTTGGCTTTTATTCATTTGATTGCACATTCATACTTTTAGACTATGGGGAATAATCTTGGCTAAAACAAATTCCCGCCCCCAGCTGGGAAAGAAATAAAATATTGAAATATTTCAGGTTGCGGAAAGTAGTTTTTTTTTTTGGATGCTCTTTAACTACTATAGTTTTTAGTGTCCCATTCTATATTGGGTCTGAATGACCAGAAATTTTGCTCAGAGGCCTCTTTATCAGTCTTGAGGTTGCTTTACTTCCATTCCAAAGGAAGCCATGCTAAGGCTTTTTACGCCTGCCAGGTTTGAACCTGCAACCCTCAGCAACTAGAGATAGCTGTAAAGCACAGAGGAAAACATTTCAGGTTGGAGGGCTGATGTGTTGCATTCATATGACTTTCTCTACAAACTATCTTCTAAAACAGTATACTTGTATTTAAATTGACCTGAACTTTCATTACAGTTCAGTTTAGACATAGGAAGTATACAGTAGGCCAAAGTAGTAGCCATTTTTACTTTCTCTACTACGTACAGTTAAGTAGGGGAAGTATTGTATTCCACCCAAAAATTTGATACCGAAATTTCACCGGAAATACATGTTTTGAGATCCCCTGAATCCAAAAAAAGCATTTTTGGAAACATGTCCGTGTGTGTGTCTGTGTGTGTGTGTGTGTGTGTGTGTGTGTGTCTGTGAACAGCATAACTCAAAAACGAACAGTCGGATAAGCACCAAACTTGGTATTTAGGTTCAGTATCTTCCAGAGATGCGACACGCAGGTTTTCAAGAAAATCCCCCCACCCCAGACTACCCTTTACATGGAAGATTTTTCGAAAATTTTAATTTTCTCAAAAATGGCTCTAACGATTTTGATGAAAATATCATATCTTTAAGATAATGTCATGAGAAATGAAATGTATATCTTGAATTTTCTGGGAATGTCTCCAAAAGTATTCTTCACTGTGAACGACTTTTGCATAACTGGTAAACCATAAGAGATAGACAAAATGTTACTACACAAAAAATGTAGATCGCATTAAAATACACAACTTATGTCATATACATTTATTTTGTAGAGTGAACCGTTTTCGAGATATTGCTTGTTATTCCCTTAAATTTTCCAATACTTATACTTTTTCTCAAATTCGTTATTCGTTTTTTTATGTCCTGGACATGTAAAGAGAATGGAATGCACCACATAGCAACCATCGTTAAAATATTTGACTATCGCTTTAAACCTAGCATATTCCCCTTGCATCTACATGAAAATTAGCAATAAGATTGACATCTCGATATCTCGATTAACATGAAGCATATGGAGAATAAGCGTTTGTAAAAATAGTTTGTACAAGAGTAGAGAAAGTCATGTGAGTGTAACACATCAGATTTTTTTTGTTGAGTGAACCATTTTCAAGATATTGCTTGTTATTCCCTTAAATTTTTCAATACTTATTTTCTCAAATGGGAATTCGTTATTCATTTTTTTGTCTTGGATATGTAAAGAGTATTAATCTGTGGCAAAGGGAATGGTGTTGCACCTAGCAACCAGCTATTAAGAGATATGTATGTGCTTAAAGGCTACTGTATTTCTATATTGCCCTTGTAAATATATATTCCCCTTACATCTACAAGAAAATTAGCAATAAGATAGAGTCTGCAAATGTTTATCTCGATTAACATGAAGTAGATGGAGAATAAGCGTTTGTAAAAATAGTTTGTACAAGAGTAGAGAAAGTGATGTGAGTGTAACACATCAGATTTTTTAAATGAGAATCATCTTGTTTGCTTGACCACAGGAAAAAATGAATAGCAACCTATAGGGTTGCCATGTCCATAGTAAATGAAAACATCTGGGCCAAAAACACAAAAGTACATGACTTTTACTAGATTTGAACTGCACTTTAACAAATTTAATGTGGTTTTTGGGGGAAGCAAATTTGTTGTCACATAAGAAATGGGCTGCCTTTATTCATAATTAGGTACATTTCTAGTGAGCGCTATTCAGAGTTGGTAATAATTGTGGGATATTTTTCTTCATTCCTGGCCATAACACCACTGTAGACAGAGTTTTCCTTCGTGAGTGCTTAGTGGACAGAAGAAAGGAATGGGTTAACAGCTAATGCAATGCTGCAAATACAATATGAAAACTAGAAGTTGTAGTGAGTTTCATAAACTTATTGTGAACAATACCAAGTTCCTTTCTTCTGTTCCAGGTTCCGAGAAATACGATTGGTGTAATGTTGACACTGAATACATGTTTCGTAATATAAGGTAAAGTACAGTTCTTCCAAAACTCTGCATAATTAATTAAATACATATTTCTCCTACATGTCTTTCTACTTCAGCTGACACAACAGAAGCATATTTAAAACGGACAATGTCATTTAATATAATTGTAAATGATTATTATGGGATAACTTTCACTAAAAAAAAAATCATTATCACTTCACACAATTATTGGAATGCTGAATGAAGATCTACAGTTGATGATCTCAAAACTAAAAACAGAGAATGAAGAAATAAAAATGTAAGTAACTGCACTGCAAGAAAGACCGAGCTTCGCCAAGGTAATGCAACATAAAGCAAAAGGAAGACGATGCGAAGATCATGGAGAACACATGATAGCAAAGTGCAACTTCAACTGCAAAATGTGTTTGAAGTTTTAGCAAGTAGCTGATCTGGCTCAAAGCAAGACATAGGTGGTCCTAAAAAGTGATGGTGATTGTAGACCTTTCTGGTGAACAATCCAAACAGGGAGGATACAATGTTCACTGGCATCAAGGTTACTGAGCTAATAACAGATACATGCAGCATCTAATGACATAAACAGAGGGGTGTATGCTGAAGACACAATGCATCTTGTGGCCACTATAAGGGGGGTAATTCATCATCATGGAGTGCTATGAAGATATGACGTCACCCAAAACAAAATAGTACGCATAAACAGTGAGTTAAACTGGTTATGCAAAGTAGAACTGCCTGATTGTTGATGGCAATTATTGGTTGGACTATAGTGATTATGGTAAAGTAATCTCAATCGCAGGGGGTCCACCGAATTTGGTGAACTATTGTGCACCTGGGTGCTGACGGGAAACTAACTAAGGATAATGTGGGTGAGAGTAAACATGGGATAAGGGAAGCGGTGCCTTGTGGCTCTAAAATTATGGTAAACAGCAATGCGCCAATAGCACAAAATTGTAGGTAAGGTAAATAAGTATGACTTTGCTATAATGCATCAAAATGTACAGAGTATTTCAATGCCTTCATAGAAGTTGAAATATTTTTAAACAATCACGAAAATATTCAAGTGTACTGCTTTACTGAACATTGGATCAAAAGCATTCATTTAAAACTAGATCAGGTTGTATTCTCTATGTTATTGCTGGCATTTACTGCCAAGTAAACTTTATACATGAGGGCAGCATAATACTTGTTATAGACAAAAAGAATTCAAGCACACTGTTATCAAAATCAAGTTGTTTATTGTATGTATACATCGTCCCCCAACAGTAAATCACTGTGTGTTTCTTGAAAAACTATAAATGGTAGTAAAATCATTAAAAAGACATGCCAAAAGAATTATAATTGTTCAATATTGATTTTTTGAAAGACACCCCCCCCCGATTTACAAAACCTGAAACATTTACTAGTGTCCTATAATTTGGAAAACCTTGTTCAGAACACTACTAGAATAACCAGCTCCTCAATGATACTTGATCAAAGAACGGAAAAGCTCCAGCTAGCAAATGTTAACACTGATCATAATGCTACTTAGCAGACTTGTTAAACACACCCAAGATAATACACAAAAGGCTATTTACCAAGGAAAATATGCAATACTTAATTCACTATTACAAAAAGAAGATTGGGTGGATATTTACACTGAATTAAGTGTAGACTTTAAATTCTCTAAATTTATGAAAACGTTTATGCATCATTTTAATACCGCATTCCCATATAAATCAACCAATAAAAAAGAATACACCCGCAAGAGTAAAAAGTGGATCACAAAAGGAATCATAAATTCTCGTAAGCAGATGCAATACCTATTCAATATAAGTAAAATAAACAAAACGGATGAATTCATCAAATATTTCAAACAGTATAAGCAAATTTATAACAATGTAATAAAGACAGCAAAAAGTCGATATATTAATGAGCAGGTTTGTAACTCATCAAATAAAAACAAGATTATTTGGAACATAATTAGGAGTGAAACTGCCAGTTCTAAACCTGACACACAAAAAAATATAACCTTGACAGTAAATAATGTAGCATATGAAAATCCAGTCAAAGTTGCAAATATCTTTAATAATCATTTCAACATTGTTGCAGATAGAACGCTACCATCCCAAACCAATACTGTTACCAATCTCAAACTAAATAGAAACAATAAAAGTATACACCTTATGCCAGTAACACATGAGGAAATTATAAAAATAGTTCAATCTAACAAGAATAGTTTTTAGCTGGATCAGATGAAGTACCAGAACATTTAATTAAATAAAGCATAAGCTATATTGTCAATCCCATAGTCGATATATGTAATAGCTCAATTACTTCAGAAATATTTCCAGAAAATCTGAAAGCGAGTAAAATTGTCCTCATATTTAAAAAATCTGATGTGTTACACTCACATGACTTTCTCTACTCTTGTACAAACTATTTTTACAAACGCTTATTCTCCATATGCTTCATGTTAATCGAGATGTTAATCTTATTGCTAATTTTCTTGTAGATGCAAGGGGAATATGGTAGGTTTTAAGCGATAGTCAAATGTTTTAAGAGCTGGTTGCTATGTGGCGCATTCCATTCTCTTTGTATGTCCAGGACAAAAAAAAAATGAATAACAAATTTGAGAAAAATAACAAGCAATATCTCGAAAATGGTTCACTCAACAAAAAAATGTATATGACATAAATTGTGTGTTTTAACGCGATCTACATTTTTTGTGTAGTAAATTTTTGTCTATCTCTTATGGTTTACCAGTTATGCAAAAGTCGTTCACAATGAAGAAGACATTCCCAGAAAATTCGAGATATACATTTTATTTGTCATGAAAATATCTTAAACATATGATATTTTAATCAAAATTGTTAGAGCCATTTTTGAGAAAATTAAAATTTTCTAAAAATGTTCCATGTAAAAGGTAGTCTGGGGTGGGGGGATTTTCTTGAAAACCTTCGTGTCGCATCTCTGGAAGATACTGAACATAAATACCAAGTTTGGTGCTTATCCGACTGTTCATTTCTGAGTTATGTTGTTCACAGACAGACACACACACGGCATGTTTCCAAAAATGATTTTTTTGGATTCAGGGTGTCTCAAAACATATATTTCCGGTGAAATTTCGGTATCGAATTTTTGGGTGGAATACAATACTTCCCCTACTTACTATATGTAGTAGAGAAAGTAAAAAGATGACGCAAACAATGTTGACAATTATAGGCCAATATCCCTCATATTCGGATTTTCACAAATACTGGAAACTGTAATGTATAATCAAATCTAGAAAGATCAGCAAAATGGCTTTAGAAAAAACAAAAGTATAATAAATGCACTGTATTCCTTCATAAAGCAAACAATTGAGGGAATTGACGACAATAAGTCTGCAGTTGGAGTATTTATGGATCTAAGTAAAGCATTTGACTTGGTTGACCATAATATCTTATTATCTAAATTAGAATCATATGGAATACATGGTTTAGCACATTATTGGTTCAAATCATACCTAAATAAAAGGACACAAGTGACATCTTTAAGTAACAAAAATAATGGTGGAATTTACTCTGACTTAAAAGTAGTAAAATGTGGGGTTCCTCAGGGCGCAAATCTTGGTCCTCTTTTGTTTCTAGTTTACATACAAGATTTTCCATTAACATATCTCATGCTACAACAATACTGTATGCTGACAATACAAGCTGTATAGTAAGGGAAAACTCACACGTAAAATTACAACAACAAAGAGATGTAGTTATGTCTAGTTTAATGGAATGGTTCACCGCAAACAAGCTGATATTAAATACTAATACATCCCCTTCACCCTATCCAATAGAGAGAGACTAAATGTTGATCAAATGATCATCTATAATAACAAATTAATTCAGTACATAAATTCTTAGGAAATCTATAGACAAATCTTTAAACTGGAAATCACACATTCGCAACAAAAATTAACAGAACTCATTATATAAATCTCCATACTAAAAACCGTATGCAACCTCAGTAAACTAAAGATAATTTATTTTGCATATGTTCAGTTAGTTCTTGCGTATGGCATTATCTTGTGGGGAAATTCTGTAGACATTAATACTCTCTTTGTAACACAAAAGAAAATAATACGAAAAATGTTTAATCTAAATAGTTCTGCCCACTGTAAAAATGCGTTTTAAACAAAATAACATACATATATATATATATACTAGAAAGTGTAAACAGTAATATACAACAATTTAATACAATTCATAATCATAGAACTAGAACGAGCAATAAAATTCGTGAGATTGCTGAAAAGAGCTCATTGGTTTGTTATAGGCCAATGAAAAATACATGGGGTAGGGAAAAATATATAGACATAGTAAATAAAGAAGAGAGAGAATCTATTGCATGGTTAAGAACCGGAGCATGGAGGCTAAAAGGGTTAAGATGTCCGATATGTGGTGGTAATGAACACATAATATTTAAGTGCCAAGGAACAGAAAATTGGAGAAAAGAATTTTTTAATAAGAAGTGGTTGAAGGGGGATAGAAATACACTTATGATCAAAATGATGTGCAAGGATGCTAGGAGCACTGGACATTTTTTGTGTAAAGTAAAAAATAAATGGCCTTGGACAGTGGAAAGAGAAAAGTAAGAGGTAGTGCATCTTACTTTGAATGGAAAACTATAATGAATGTGTGATGGTTAAGTAATCAATAAGTGAAAAGTGAAAAACAAGTGGAAATGGGACATGAAAAAAAAAACTGAAAAAAAAGCAAGATAATTTAGTGACAAGAAATTGTAAAATGTAAATAAACTGTAGTGATTGTCTACTGAATAAGTGACCAGGGTCAAAGTGCAGTAGACAATCAAATTGTAAAACTCTTAGCACAATAAATACAACTAAATATAAGTACAACCTACAAGCAGCCAGAACAATTAAAAAGATTGATTCAATACTGCATAACTCAATAACCAATGAAATCACAGACAGTTAGATTTAGAAACAAGATCAAAAAATTCTTAATCGACCAATGTTTTTATAGTATACAGGAATTCAATGAATATTTCACTAATTGTAAATAATGTTATCTCTGTAGTTAAATTTTAAGTCTGTAATTGTAAAATTTTGTATGACAAAGCCATGAAATTGTAACAAATTTCCAAAAGGTGAATAAAGTATACGTATGTATGATACCCTTCGCTTTCTTCTAACACAGTTTACTGTCCATGCAAATACAGGTCAGGTGCGCAGTACAAGGAGTGTGGGGTGGAGCCTCCAAGTAGTAGCTGTGCAGTATGTAACACATGAAGATAGCACAGGACAGCTGTGATGGCACAACAAACATTTACTTATTAATCAACTTCTGTTTTGTACCTATGCACTAAAAATAGCTAAAACATACATGCTGTCAAAATCTTTAAACTGTGGTCAATAATTGTGAAAATATACACTAAAGTTGTTAACTTTAAACCTTGATACAATGTATGTTCTTTGTTAGACATGATTGCAGTACACAATGATCAGGTGCAGGTTTATGACGTTTATCAGTTAACAGAAGTTTGTTTTTATTTAAAGGTGAGTCGGAATTGTTACACTAACATCACTTAAGTTTACTCACTTAACATGTTTCGGGAAACGTTTGTTCCCATCATCAGAAGTTAATTCGACTGGCTCGTGTTGTTGGTGTTTCCGTTTTTTGGACTGGATCCTGTGGTGGCATCTTGTGGTGGAGAAATGTACTTCCAGAGAGGATTTGGTGGCGGCAAATCAAAATTCATTAGATGTGTGTTGTGTTTTAGAATGGTGATCTTCTCCCATGCATCTAATTCGGCTGCAAATTTGGCTGGTTTGACTAATGTAATATTGGGTTTGATGTTGTGATTAGTGATCCAAAAATGGTGTGAAACTGCAGATTTGTCCATTTGTTTGTATTTAATACATCTCATGTGCTCCTTTAGCCTAGTTTCTAGGTTTCTTTTTGTCTTACCTATGTATACTTTATTGCAATCTGAACAATTGATTTTATAGATTCCAGCTTTTTTGTCTTGTGGGATGGGGTCTTTTAACTTGTTACAAAGTAATTTCTCTATGTTAAATTTGTTCTGTGGAGCTAGGCTGATGTTATGTTTCATGAAAATCTTCTTAAATTTGTGAAAAGTTCCTGGGTGGTATGTGAATTTCTTGAACTTTAGCTCTTTATCTTGCTGGCTGAGATAAAGTTTGTTTGTTGAGAAGGATCTCACCAAGTCTACAGGAAAATAATAGCTTTTGTGCAGTCACTTGATCACTGTCTCAAGCAACTCATTTCACCACACTCAAAGTCTTCTTCACCAGTGTCTGTGCTACTTTCTGTAACATCCCCAATATGAATCACCATTTCTATATGTTCATGAGGGGAAAATGTTAAATTAACTCCAATAAATATTGTGAGAAATTGACTTTTTAATCAATTTGGATTTAATGATAATCCAGATATGAATTTGGATATGATTATTTATCATATGGTTTAGCTATATTAAGATTTTGAATTTGTGTTTTAATAATTTAATAAATTTAATAATATATCTTATTTGATTAACTAAATATAGGATTTTTCAACAAGAGTGTCCTATCTTTAACTTAAATAAACACGTTCTATAAATGATAGATGTTTATTTTGGAACATAATTAATATCATTACGTGTGGAAGAGAACATGAGTTAAGTGACTGCCGTGACTTCGTTGGGTTGCGCGTATACGGTTTCAATGACAGAAGAACGTAAATTAGGTCCAACTTCACGAATAACATGCGTGATGTTATTCATAAGATCATTTACTGTTTCTGGCTTGTTAACATAAACTCGAGATTTAACATAACCCCACAAGAAGTAATCCAACAGCGTTAAATCACATGACCTTGGGGGCCAGTTAACATCACAGGAAATGATCAAACCTCTGAACTTCTCCTTCAAAAGATCGATTGTTTCGAGAATTATGACATGTGGCACCATCTTGCTGGAACCAGATGTTTCTGAGATCCATACCATCCAATTGAGACCAAAAATAGTCCCTTATCTTTCTCCATTGACAGTTGGAGCTTCTCTATCTTCATCTTGGAAAAAATATGCACCACACCACACAGTAACCTTTTGGGGATGAAGTGGTCGTTCTTGAATCTGCATGGGTTGTGATTGCTCCAATAGCTGCAATTTTGTTTGTTAACACAACAATCCATCCAAAAGTGGGCTTCGTCGCTGAAAATGATTTTTCGATAAAAATCCGGGTCAGCTTCCAATTGCTCCATAGCCCAGTTAGCAAATACACGGCGCAACCTATGGTCGTTGGGTTTTAGTTCTTGAGTTAACACCATTTTGTAAGCGTGAAACTTCAAGTTCAGATGCAGAATTCTCCAAGTTGTGGTCGGCGAAAGCCCCAATTCTTGCGCTCGACGAGCAATAGATTTATTTCCGTTCTCGCGTACAGTCTCACGAACGGCGCCTATGTTTTCGTTGGAGCGCTTACGTTGATTACGTACAGGCGTTCTTTGATCGCTGACTTCTTTCAAATTTATCAATCAATCGTTCTCTCGCAGGGACGATTATGCACACCATAAACTTCACGCAATACATGGAAGGTTTGGCGAACAGATGATCCATTTTGATAATACATTTTCACAATTTCTACGCGTTGCTGTAACGTTCCATGGCTATTTATCAATAACAACTGTAACTACATGACTGCTGTAACTCAATAACATATTAAAGATAGGACACTCTTGTTGAAAGATCCTATATAATTAGAAGACACACCCTTATGTTAAGATACCTTCAGTCGTCCTCTACTTCTTTTACATGTTCACACACTCTTTTCCAGTCTCCTTGAGAAATAGATGCAAATTTTTTATCTGCCAGTCGAATAACATCATCCATTTTAAATGTCACATTTTTCTGTGCACATTTGCCCACATCACATTTAATTCTGGGTGGTAAACATATTCAGTCAATAAGGCATGTGCGATGGGTTGGTTTATTCTCCTTGATTAAGGTGTACAGTATGCCAGTGCTGAAAGGAATCTCTGAGTCAGATATCACTTGTTGTGAAGTAGGAGCTGTGAGAAGGTGCATTATCAATCACAAGGACAGATTTGGAATTAGTTCTTCAGTCAGCCATTTCCATGTCATTGTGATAGTCAGCTGTTTTTTTGCCCAGATTTAAAACACACATATGGATTTGTTCTATGCCAGCATGAAGAATGTTCAGTGTGCTGCCTTTTGAAACAGGCACAAGGAGATGTCACTCCAGCCATGTGATGCTGTGTGTGGGTATAGATGTCATCCATGTATATAACTGGACGAGACTCGTTGCTGTTGTATTTCCTTACATCCTTTGTTCTCTATGTGGTACTGTTCTCTTAGGATCTACCTGTTGATTTAGGTCTTTTTGCATCTGAATCCAAGTGTATGTAGGATCTTATAGAGTGTGTTAATACTGCCATTGAAACCAATAGATAGTTTTGGTTTAACTTGAATGTTTTTTAGTGTTGGCCTTTATTTCTCTTGTATGTGGAAATCATTCACTGTACAGCGAACAACGCACTCATTAAATTGGCCTTCCTTGATCTTCTGGGTGTTTGTTCATGAGGTGTTGAGAAAGACTCACATTTGCCTAACTAAGTACGTTCTAATTAAGTTAATTCTACAGACTGAACCGGTGGCTTGTTTCTGTACGGAGTTTAATTTAGTAGCCTCTGTAGCCTCCCTGATCATAAACTGATACACATTATGAATCACTTCTTTTGTCTGGCCATGCAAGATTTTTCTCTGCTGGTGGCATTGTTTAGTTTATTTTATCTCAGCTATGCAGCAATGCTCGTGTTGTGCTGGACAGAGTGATGCTTGTTACCTGCCCGCTGACCCCAGCAATCAGATCAAAGCACTCTGCTCTCGTCTATTTGCATGGACAGTACACTACAGTATTTTGCCATCTTTCTCAGCACATCAAGACATGAACTGTTGTAACGTTACCTAGTACTTTAAACATTTTATCTGAACTAGACTGCACATACTTCCGACTTCAATAACACAATGAGAAGACACTTGTCTTAAACAGCTACCTGCTTGTAGTGTAACAACAGACTATACTGATATGTAAGGGTAAAGTCGATATTGTCAATTCAAACCAAATAGAGGAGGAAGGAAGGAAGGAAGGAACATTTTTACCATTTTCTAGGAAACAAATTGTGATGTGTAATTCTGAGAAATTTAACAACTCAAATAAATAAATATAGAAGAAAGAAATGCATGAGAAAAGTTAATTAATTTTTTGAAAGATTCACAATATAACCATTTACTTATTTGAATTTATGAATTTATTTCACTTCCATTATACATGAGCTATTAACTCTCTAGAACTATCTGTATTACATAAACATATACCAACCCTTCCTTTCTAATATACAAAGTATATATACTTGAGTGGCACCTGGTGTAAATGTAGTAAACACTGTGGTTATTAATACATTATACACCAGGTTCACTAACTACCTACTTGTAATACACACTTATTAATTAAATATACCAATTTATTTGATAGGCATCTTTGCAAAATATACAGACTTATAACTTTGAAATTTCTCTCGTATATTTTTCTTTAGTCTTTCCTAATAGTCTACCCAATTTTATAATCTCTTCTGTGTTCTTAAGCTTTCCAATTCTCATTTTAATTATTGGTCTCGGTAATTTCAACCACCTAACTGGTACTCATTGATCTCTCCGTAGTTTAGTCTCGTTACAATCTAAAAGGAATTTCCCCACATAATGGACACTTCTGTGAATCAATTCCCCCTTTCATTCCCCTTAACTTCATTGCTCCAGATCTAAACCATGAAGTAGTATTTGTGTGTATTTGTGTATTTGTGTCCCCACGTGGTGGATAATGTTTCTCACGTAATGTTGTTTACCTCACTAGTGCAGCCATCTCGTGTGACGTCATTCGTTGGTCTGGCTCGTAGTTCCCTCTGACGTAGCAATCTATATGAATTAGTTTTAAGGTTATATATATTGTCTTCCGGCTAGCTATTTAGGTAGACATTTAATTCTTGCAGGGTGTGAGGCGGAAAAGGAATCTTTTATCAAAAAAATTACTAGTGATGAAATGTGTTTTATAATGTTTTATTGTCGAACACGTGCACTAACACTTTCACAGATTTATCTAGATGATCGCCATACTGAAACTGTTTATCATAACTTCTCACTTTTAACTCACGTACTTCAATTTTTGTATATAAGTGACTTTGTAATATTTTAGATCTTTAATGATTTTCACTGCGTGTCATTTAACGAACTGAAGGACCGATAGGCGACATGTAGTCACGTATTGTACACGAATCTTTGATGAGCTGAGCGGGAGACGATGTGTAATGCTTCGTGAATCTTGACGAACTGGGGGACGCTTGACTTCGAGCATGGCTATTTATAGGCTTGCCCCAAGATACACCTAAAGATTATAAATGAATTACCATTGGCTAATAAAACGCGCCAACATTAGCGTCTATTTTACTATCCAATGAAAACCACTAATACATATTACTTTTATAGAACATTCTGGAAGCTTTTTTTACTGAAAAGGCGCGAAACATTACGTAACTTCCTGGTTCCCGGTAACGATAAACAACTCAAACCCTTCATTGCAGTATTGTTATTGTTAACAGTTTCAGTAGA
Source organism: Deroplatys truncata (assembly GCA_030765065.1). Classification (NCBI taxonomy): domain Eukaryota; kingdom Metazoa; phylum Arthropoda; class Insecta; order Mantodea; family Mantidae; genus Deroplatys; species Deroplatys truncata. Next base: position 129,357,756 of record CM060989.1, on the reverse strand, counting down.
GCCGAATATTATTATTTACCATTAATAATTACAATTATTAAACCTCTGAAATCAATGTTACATAAAAATACATATTCATATTATTATCGTTAATTACCTCTGAGTAATTTGTGATACAAATTACCGTCTCATATGCCCCACTAGAAACATAATTATAAATATTTATAACTTGTTTAGAATTTTATAATTTTGTTTTTAGTCTCCTAAATCTTGTAACACACGCTATTCACTTTCACTTTACACTTCACACGTATTTAACACACGGCATATGTTTTATCTCGCCACTACTTACTGGCTCTGATTTAATTAATTTAGATATTAATCTGACACAAAAATTTTTTTTTTTTTTATAGCAAATATTTTACCCTAAATTATTTAACTAGTGTTACAAAAAATGGTTTACTTTCTTATATTGTTACCAAAAATCTATCATTCAAGAATTTTTGTAATTTTAAACATTTACCAAAAATATTTACCCTGTACACAAATATTTACATCTCTTAAATCTAGACAATGTTTCACATTTTCTGTTTGCTACATAAGTATTTGTTTCAATTACTTTTAATTATATTTACCAAATTTTTTTTTTTTGTTATTTTGTACTTTGCAAATATATTTACATCTCTTAAATCTTGACAATGTTTCACCTTTTCTGTTTGCTGCATAAGTATTTGTTTTGAATTATTTTTTTACCAATTTTTGTTATTCTGAATTTTATTTTAACAATACTCTTGTAATTGTATTTATGTATTTTACTTTAATATAACATCATGCTTTATTTCACATGTTCTCTTACTAGAAAAATGTTATTTTCCTCTCAAACATTTAATCATGTCCAAAATTTATTTCTCCTTTCCTATGACGTACATATTTATTTAACCCTCTTACGTTCCAATACATTGCTCTGCATTTCGTCTTTAACTACTCAGCCTTTATTATTTATCATCTTTGTCTTTTGTTTCACCATGATCCTCATGGTTATATGGTTTAAGCATCTCAATATGGAACTTTCCTATGCTTTTTCGATTTGTTGGATTACATAACTCATATGTATTAGTTCCATATACTTTAACAACTTCATATGGTCCATGGTATTTGAGAAACATTCGCCAATAAAGTTTATTTTCTTTATCCGACAATTTCTTGGTTTTAACCAAAACTAAATCTCCTATTTTGATCCTCCATTCCTTTCTCTTCTTTTCTTCATGTTTCATTTTTCTTTTTATGGCTTTTTTCTTCATCCTCTCAAATGCTTTTCGGAACATCTCTTCTTCTGTTGGTGGTATCGAATGCGTATCTGGAATGGCTCCTGGGATTGTTTTACACAGTGTATTGATCTTCTTTCCCAACTTAAGTTCACATGGTTTATATCCTGTCACATTGTTTATGGTTTCATTTAGTAGGTTCTGAACGAAGTTCACGTATCCATACCATTGGGTGTGTTTTCGATGACATAACACCCTTAAATAATTTGAAATTTCCTTAATTTCCCTCTCCACTGGGTTGGAGTTCGGTCTGTATCTTGACGAAAAATATTGTTTAATGCCATTTTCTTTCAGTCCATCCATAAATTTTTTTCCTGTGAAGTACGAAGCATTGTCGCTCAATACAGATTGAATAGGTCCTTCTTCTATCACATATGACTTAAGTAATCTATTCAAACATGCTAAACCTGTAGGTTTTCTCAAAGGGTAGATTCTTACATATTTGCTGAATATATCATAACAGACAAATATATATATTTATTTCCAAATTGACTTGGAGGCATCGGACCATGAATATCAATACTAATTACACATCTCGGCTTATCCCTTATAACCGAATTAGTTTCAAATGCATATGCTGCATTTATTTGCTTTGCCTTCTGACACAGGTTGCAGCAAGATATAAATTTCCGAACTTTCTGACGCAATTTGGATATGTATAAATTCTCTAAAATCAGAGAAGTTGTTCGGTCCGTCCCTGAATGTGCTAACCCTTCGTGAAAATTCTTAATTAGTTCCTTTTCCATGCTTTTCGGAACCATTACCTTCCAACTAGGCATTTCTTTTCCATGCTTTTTGTATAATGTCCCATCTCGAATTGCTATAATTTCTTTCTTTGCCTCCTCAATCAATGGTGCATTTTCTTTAAGTTCAAATAATTTTGCATCCTCATTTTGAATTCCCCCCATATTTTTCAATTTTCTAATCATTTCTTTGCTTAAAGGAATTTCAATTGTCAATATTTTGACTTCATTTCTAGGCCTTTCAATATTTTCGGGAATTTGTGGGTTGTAGTTCAATCTTGACAGCAAATCACTGAAGGTATTATTTTTGCCAGGAATGTGGATAATCTCAATATCGAATGCAGATATTGCATGAATATATCTAGCAAGTTTTCCACTACATAATCTACACCGTTGTATGAAAGTTAAGCTTATGTGGTCTGAATAAACCTTCACCTTTTTCTGATAAATATAGGTTTTAAAACGAATTAATGAGAAATATAGTGCTCCAATTTCTAGCTGAGTCACTGAAGAATTCCTCTCAATATTTGTAAGTCCTCTAGAAGCTGTACTGATGACGTGAAAGTCATTGTTGATGTCTCGCTGTCCTAAAATTCCGGCGTATCCTTGCATTGATGCGTCGACATAAATTTCATATTCCAAATCTTCTCTGGGCCTCTCAAGTAATATGGACTTAGCAAAGAGTTCCTTTACTCTCTCAAAGCATTTTTGATGATCCTCTGTCCATCTCCACTTATTGTTCTTTCGGAGTAGCTGCCGCAGTGGTTCTATTTCCGCCGAATATCTTGGTACGAACTTACTTTGAAAGTTCAATACCCCTAAGAGACGTCTAATTTGTTTTACGTTCCTGGGTGGCGGAATTTTCATTATTGCTTCTATTCTTTTCTGATCAGGTCTTATACCTCGTTCATCTACTACATAACCCAGAAAATTTATTTCCTTGACACAAAATTTTGATTTTAGTATGTTCACAGTCATACCATGTTGTTGTAGTTTATTTAACACATAATGGACATTATTCATGTGTTCTTCAAATGTTTGACTAATGATTAAGAAGTCGTCAATATACTTTATTAAAAAGTCATCTGCAGAATTTCCAAAGATACTGTGAATGGCTCTCAAAAATCCACTTCCTGAGTTTTTTAAACCAAAAGGATTTACACAAAAGCGATACTGGATCCCTGAGTACTGAAATGAAGTGTAATCACGCACTTGCGGATCTAATTCCACTTGCCAATATGATGCAGTGAGGTCGATGGATGTCAAAAATCTCCCTTTTGAAAGTTTTGTAATTAGTTGTTCAATTCCCTCACTTTGAAAATGATCTGGTTTCATATACTTGTTGACATATCTGCCGTCTAAAGTTAATCTCAAACTACCATCTCGTTTAATACTCCAGCAGATTGAATTTATGTATTGAGAATTACTTTGCTCAATAATCCCATTTTCTAACATGCTATTTATTAATTGTCTAGCTTTGTCTCGAAGACTTATAGGTAAATTGTCATACTTGTGCCTATATGGTGGTACGTCTTCTACTTGAAATGTATGCTGATATACATTACATCTGCCTGGGATATTACTAAATACTGAACTATTGTTCATCAAAACATCATGAAGGATTTGTTTTTGCATTTTCGTAAGATTATAAGCTTCTTCACACTTGTGTATTATTTCCTCATTTCTCTTCTCTTTCCTGCTGTTGTTTGTCTCGCTCACATGGTCGTCTTTTGTTTGGATTGTAAATTCCTCTACTTTCTCTGGCATTTCTGCTAGCTGTTGAAAATATGGCGTGGTATTCCCTTCATATTCTGTGACTACCTGCTTTATTTGATTATTTCTATCAGTTTCTGTTATTTGCACAAAAAACTCTTGGTCACAAATATTTTTCTCATCCTTTGTCATCTCGATTACAGAAACTTCTTCTTTTATCAATGGTACCCTTATTTCTCTACCTTCTTTTGTTATTTTTAACTCTTCATGTTTAAAATCTATACATGCTTCATATTCATGTAGGAAGTCACATCCTATAATTATGTCACAAATCAGATGGTTTACAATTAGAAACATAACCTCAAAATTCTCTCCGCCAATAAGTATGCTAAGTAGAGCTTGTGTTTTTATGACCTGTGTAGTTCTTCCGATTGCAACACGACAAACTAAATTACTAGTGGGAAGAGCCATAATCTTGTTACCTTCATTAATTAAATTTATGTAAAATTTCTGTGAGCAAATTGAAGCTGATGAACCAGAATCTATAGTTGCAATGATTTCTTTCTTCGCAATTTCCATTCTAACATGAGGTGACTCAAAATTTTCTCCCTTATCTTTTGTTGCTGTAATCTTATTACAGGGTGTATGTGTAGGCGTATGATTTGTATTGGTAATGGATACTGAATTATTAAAGACGTCCTGAGAACCTACTACACAGGAGTCTGCTAACAGTTTTCCTGGTTATTTCCATGTTCACGTACGGGACTGCCATTCCTAACAGGCGCTAAATCTATCTCAGTGTCATCACCATTGTTTTGAGTTCCCCTTCCTCGAGTTCGAAATCCTCGATTTCTGACATTTTGTCCCCTTGTCACGTAATTTTCTTGCCGTTCCTCAGATCTTTCACGGTTATTATTTTCCCTCCAGTGAGTGAAATTTCCCCTCTGTCTAGTGTACCTCCTTCCATAATTTTGCCCTCTTTCAGGCAATCTTTCTGTCCTGACATAATTTATTTGTTCCTGCCGCCCTGGTCTCCTATCTATCCTTGATCTTTCAAATTGTGGAACATATGATTGATACCGTTGTCTGGTATTAATTTCATGATGTCTGTCTTGTCCTCTTATTTGTTGATAACTACCTTGGTAATTTCTTCTATCTCGTACATCTAAAAATCTATGTTCCCATTCCCGAGACATATCTTCTTCCTGTTGTTCCAAAGCTGTTATTAATTCTGTCATCTCATAGATGTTCCGTGGTTTTGCAATCAATAAGTAATTTTGTATCCTGATAGGATAATGCCTTGCGAGCAAACTCACAAAATCTTCCTCACTGATTGGAGGTGACAAGTTTCTAACCTGACTTGCATGTTTTAGTAAGTAATCAGTCATCGATATTCCCTCTCGTGGATTAAATTGACCATGACTAAGCATTGCTCGTATTCTTTGCTGTACCGTAACATTCCAAAATCTGTTCATGAATAATCTCTTAAAGGATTCATATGAAATTTCGCCCCCTGATACCATTTGTAACCAATCTAAGGTTTTCTGGTCCAAACATCTTTTGACAACTATCATTTTCAATGCTTCAGGTATCTTTTTAATTTGAAAATACTCTGATAATTCTGCAATGAACTGTACTGGACTGGAGTTTTCATTAAATTTTGGAAGTGGAAAATCACTTAAGATATGATTGTAATTTTGCAAATTCCCTATTCCCATATTTAAATTCTCTAGTGTAACTTGTGCACTCTGAGTTTCAGCATTAGCTATAGATGAAGCTGCCGCATCACTCACATTATTTATCATACCTGAGGAACTACCTCTATCATTATTTTGTACATCTGACACATGCACATCACATATATTTGCCCTTGAATTCAATTCTAACCTATTTACAGTACCCTGCAGATTTTCTATTGTCTGTTCCAATTTCTTATTATTCTCATTTTGAATAGTTTGGTGTTTGTTAATTTCAGAAGTTAGCTTTTGATTCAAATCTTTAACTTCATCAGACAATTTATTTCTCTGTTTTTCTGATTCCTTCTGAACTTCAGATATTTCCCCTCTGAAATTAACTTGCACCTGTATTAAATCTGCATTTGTAGCCTCCATCATCCCTTTTAACTCACTTGATATGCTACTCATTCGGCTACCTAGCTCTGTACATTTTACATTAACATGCTCTATTTTATTGTTAACCTCACTTTTTTGGTTAGATATTTCCCTGCTCATGTCTAACATTTTCTTTGAAACTTCACCTATTTCATTTGCTATCATTTCTTGATTTTCATTTTTCATTTTAATCATACTACTATCTAGCTCCATGAATTTCTTTTCAATCTCTTCCCTGTTTTGTTCTAAGCTTTTACCAATATCTTCCCTCAATTTCTCATTATTCTGAGTTAGTTTTTTTTCTAAACTCCTATCAATATCTTCCCTGTTTTGTTCTATTTTCTTACTAAGATCTTCCCTTAATTCCCTATGACTCTTTTGCATATCTTCCCTTAATTCCCTCTTATTCTTTTCCATATTCTCATTAGTCTTTTTCATATCTTCCCTCAATTCCCTATGCATATTTCTCAGCATTTCCATCATTATCATACTAGTATCAAGATTAACATTTCCTGCTATCCTATTCTCACTTTCTACACTAACATTTTCATCTTCAAACCCCAAAAAATCTGGGCTATTCCCTGTACTTTGTATTGGATCACAGCTAACTATTACACTATCTCCCTCCATAATTATTTCCTCCGTATTATTGGTAGCCATTGTTTTTATTATCCTACCGCTCCTCAATCTCATTTAATTACCTTTTTGATGCTGTCTGATGCTGTAGTTTTGATGTCCAGCGTTCTGCCCCATTCTCCTAGGTTTGTATGTCGCTTCTGCGTTGTATCGTGATGACTCTACGTCGTTTCGATGTTTTCTTGTAGCTGAATTACCCTTCTGTCTCGGAATCTGCGTCTTGTAGGTCGTTTCACTGCTGCTTTCGCCTGTTTCTGGTTATTCTTGTTCCTTTCCTAGTCGTCTAGCCTTCCTTTCCTAGTTGTCGCTCCACGTTGATGCGCCAATTTGAAGTAGTATTTGTGTGTATTTGTGTATTTGTGTCCCCACGTGGTGGATAATGTTTCTCACGTAATGTTGTTTACCTCACTAGTGCAGCCATCTCGTGTGACGTCATTCGTTGGTCTGGCTCGTAGTTCCCTCTGACGTAGCAATCTATATGAATTAGTTTTAAGGTTATATATATTGTCTTCCGGCTAGCTATTTAGGTAGACATTTAATTCTTGCAGGGTGTGAGGCGGAAAAGGAATCTTTTATCAAAAAAATTACTAGTGATGAAATGTGTTTTATAATGTTTTATTGTCGAACACGTGCACTAACACTTTCACAGATTTATCTAGATGATCGCCATACTGAAACTGTTTATCATAACTTCTCACTTTTAACTCACGTACTTCAATTTTTGTATATAAGTGACTTTGTAATATTTTAGATCTTTAATGATTTTCACTGCGTGTCATTTAACGAACTGAAGGACCGATAGGCGACATGTAGTCACGTATTGTACACGAATCTTTGATGAGCTGAGCGGGAGACGATGTGTAATGCTTCGTGAATCTTGACGAACTGGGGGACGCTTGACTTCGAGCATGGCTATTTATAGGCTTGCCCCAAGATACACCTAAAGATTATAAATGAATTACCATTGGCTAATAAAACGCGCCAACATTAGCGTCTATTTTACTATCCAATGAAAACCACTAATACATATTACTTTTATAGAACATTCTGGAAGCTTTTTTTACTGAAAAGGCGCGAAACATTACGTAACTTCCTGGTTCCCGGTAACGATAAACAACTCAAACCCTTCATTGCAGTATTGTTATTGTTAACAGTTTCAGTAGAGCCGAATATTATTATTTACCATTAATAATTACAATTATTAAACCTCTGAAATCAATGTTACATAAAAATACATATTCATATTATTATCGTTAATTACCTCTGAGTAATTTGTGATACAAATTACCGTCTCAACCATGCCCACCCTTCCCTTTGCAATTTATTCCACCCAAAAATTCAATACAGAGATTTCACCGGAAATACATGTTTTGAGACCCCCTGAATCCAAAAAAAGCATTTTTGGATACATGTCCGTGTGTGTGTCTGTGTGTCTGTGTGTGTGTTTGTCTGTGTGTCTGTGAACAGCATAACTCAGAAACGAACAGTCGGATAAACACCAAACTTGGTATTTGGGTTTAGTATCTTCCAGAGATGCGACACAAAGGTTTTCAAGAAAATCCCCCCACCCCAGAGTACCCTTTACATGGAACATTTTTCGAAAATTGTAATTTTCTCAAAAATGGCTCTAACGATTTTGATTAAAATATCATATGTTTAAGATATTTTCATGACAAATAAAATGTATATCTCGAATTTTCTGGGAATGTCTCCAAAACTATTCTTTATTGTGAACGACTTTTGCATAACTGGTAAACCATAAGAGATAGACAAAATTTTACTATACAAAAAATGTAGATCGCATTAAAATACACAATTTATGTCATATACATTTTTTTTGTTGAGTGAACCATTTTCGAGATATTATTTGTTATTCCCTTAAATTTTTCAATACTTTTCTCAAATGGGAATTCGTTATTAATTTTTTTTGTCTTGGATATGCAAAGAGTATTAATCTGTGGCAAAGGGAATGGTGCTGCACCTAGCAACCAGCTATTAAGAGATATGTATATGCTTAAAGGCTACTGTTATTCTATATTTCCCTTGTAAATATATATTCCCCTTACATCTACAAGAAAATTAGCAATAAGATAGAGTCTGCAAATGTTTATCTCGATTAACATGAAGCAGATGGAGAATAAGCATTTGTAAATATAGTTTGTACAAGAGTAGAGAAAGTCCTGTGAGTGTAACACATCAGATTTTTTTGCATATCATGTACAGATTTCGAACAATTCTGTTTCAACACAAAATTGAAAGTTGAGTATGCTAGTATTAACATCACTGCATGGCTTATTAGAATATGTAAACGTGCTAAATGATATTAATAATGTTGTACCACTGTCTATCTCTGTTCACAGGTAATGTTGAACCTATCTCATAAACATTTATTGCCTAAGATATCAACAGGAACCTATCTTAGATTCCTCAGTACAGTTCTAAATTTTTTCTCAGCGGTTCTCTTTTGAAGCCGTATTGTGTTGTGAATTTGTGGAAAAAACTGGCAAGTTCGAGTGGTATATCTAGGAGGGGCTCTGTGAACAATACTAACTGTTTCTGTTATGTCTGTGGGTGTTATTGATAAAGCAGCAGAAAAACGTTACCACATTTATCAAGAGTTTGTATCTGGCTCCACATATTGTGCGTAAAAGTTGTGTAGAAATTCTAAGACAGTGGTACAAGGGAGTTTGTTCATCTCTGCCCTTTGGTGTTCCTATAGTCTGTTGCGAACAACAAAATTATCTTAATGACTGTTATTTTTGTCTGTGTAATTTATTGTGCTAAGAGTTTTACAATTTGATTGTCTACTGCACTTTGACCCTGGTCGCTCATTCTGTAGACAATCACTACAGTTTATTTACATTTTACAATTTCTTGTCAATAAATTATCTTGTTTTTTTCTTCATGTCCCATTTCCACTTTTTTTTCACTTTTCATTCATTGATTACTTAACCATCACACATTCACTACAGTTTTACATTCAAAGTAAGATACACTACCTCTTACTTTTCTCTTTCCACTGTCCAAAGCCATTTATTTTTTACTTTACACAAAAACTGTCCAATGCTTCTAGCGTCCTTGCATATCATTTCAATCATAAGTGTATTTCTATCCCCCTTCAACCACTTCTTATTAAAAAATTCTTTTCTCCAATTTTCTGTTCCTTGGCACTTAAATACTATGTGTTCATTACCACCACATATCAGACATTGGTTCTGAGGAATACCCTGTCTTAACCCTCTTAGCCTCCATGCTCCAGTTCTTACCCATGCAATAGATTCTCTCTCTTCTTTATTTACTATCTGTATATATTTTTCCCTACCCCATGTATTTTTCATTGGCCTATAACAAACTAATGAGCTCTTTTTGGCAATTTCACTGAACATGATTTGTATTTCTATATCTTCCAGTCTTTTCGTCACCTTTTTCCAAAAATTTTTCACGTTATTTTCTCTCCTTCTCCACATGTCTCCTAACCCATTTTTCTCCAAAATGTTCCATAATTGTGTAATATATATGGATTCAATAGGAAAAATAAGGCATTATATATCCCAACTTGCCATCAGCAACTAGGCCTGTGCTTCGTGGATCTGATGTTCCTGTTCCATCACCACCTATTTTGAGTGTGGATGATTTAAATTGGTCCCCAGGCTTAGAAGATGACATTTCAAATCCATTGAGTCGTAAGTATAAGGTATGTTTGAAATTTCCTACTTCAATGTAAACTGTTGCATCTGTAGAATTGAGATTATTTCTTAGTCAGCATGATTTCACACATTTTAAATTGTAGTTTAAAACTAGAAATAAACTCCCAATATTGCATGATGTGACGTATGTAAGAATTGTTGCGTGTGTGATCTTGGCCGCCTGGATCGAGTATTACGTAAGAGAGTGGTGGGGGTAAACAAACTTGTAGATAGCATCCCACGCCAAGTAGCGTGGCGTGCTTTCAGTCAGTCAGTAGAGTCACAGCTAGCAGGCAGGTTGTGTGTACGTGCTATTCATACGAAGATGTATGGCATCCTCACTGACAGACATGAAGTCAAGGAGGTAGTGTACCCACTTTTATCAATATAATCATCTTGCCATCCACGTCTTCCCAGTGTAATTTATCATAGTAGATAGATCCTTTCTCCCATCTGAACCATGTAGTAATCCTTTTATTAGATATTATCTAATATTTTTCACTTTTCATTTAGCTGCGTCCCTTGTCGTGACCTCGCCTTATATGAATTATTAACTTTCTGGTACCTCATTAGCGAGTAGCCCTACCTCCCATTGAGTATTTGTTTAGAGGTCGCGATATATTTCCTTTCTGCATGCCAAAAAATGGTATGTGATATGAGAAAATAGAAAGCAGATTTGAATTCAGATATCAAAATTAGATTTAGAGACCTGTTTAAGCTTGTGCCGCAGAAAAAAATTTAAATTCCCAGGTCTATGTTATATACAGGGTGCCTATAATTGAAATGATGTGCAAGGATGCTAGAAGCATTGGACAGTTTTTGTGTAAAGTAAAAAATAAATGGCTTTGGACAGTGGAAAGAGAAAAGGAAGAGGTAGTGCATCTTACTTTGAATGTAAAACTATAGTGAATGTGTGATGGTTAAGTAATCAATAAGTGAAAAGTGGAAAAAAAGTGGAAATGGAACATGAAAAACAAAAAAAAACTGTAAAAAAGTGCAAGATAATTTATTGACAAGAAATTGTAAAATGTAAATAAACTGTAGTGATTGTCTACTGAATAAGTGACCAGGGTCAAACTGCAGTAGACAATCAATTTGTAAAACTCTTAGCACAATAAAATGAATACTGAATACAGATAAGTGAATTTTCTATATGCTTGTGGTTTTTGTTGTCTGAGTAAAGTAGTCGTTTGTTGGATGTATTTCTGTCTTGCTGACATAGCCACTATGAATGGATACCAGAAAAAAACAATAGATAAGAAGATAAAAAGGTTTGAAAAACAGAAATACATCCAACAAATGACTACGTTACTCAGACAACAAAAACCACAAGCATATAGGAAATTCACTTATCACCCTTGGACACATCATAAATTTCAAAGGATTTTCAAAAAATACAACATCACCCTGTCTCCACAGAATAACCACAATATACAGAAACTACTATGCAACAGAACAAAAGATCCTATCCCCAACGATAAATCAGCTGGTATATATAAAATTGATTGTAATGAATGTAACCTGGTATACATAGGAAGAACCAAAAGAAATCTTGAAATAAGACTTAAAGAGCATATGACATGCATTTACCAAAAGCAGCCAGATAAATCAGCAGTAGCACATCATTTCTGGTCTTCAAACCATGATATCACTCCAAACATAAAACTCTTAAAACCGATCAACAGCAGCAATGAATTGGACATCTGGGAAAAAATACATATTGTCAAACACAGGAATCATCTAATGAATTTTGAACTGCCGCCACCCAGCAGCCTTTGGAGGTTCATCAGCCCAGCAACAGAGAACACCACTAGCCACACACATTCCCCAGACAATAACCAGCAAACTCAGTTGAAAACATGCTGACGATGGGAGCAAACCGTCTCCCGAAACACGTTCAAGAAAGAACATTTTAGGATGTAGTATAACAACCTCCAATGGTCTTTATTTTAAATGGAGAGAACAATTTTGGTAACAGAAGTGGAAAACCTTGGATGGGGTATTAATAAGGAAGATTGTGACTGTAAAAGACGATAAAAATGTAAAAGCTGTGGTAACTATTTGAGTAAGGTTAAGAATAACTACAAAGAAGATGGGGCTAAAGGCAGATGAAGTAGACAAATAGTGTAAGCAAGTAGACACTGAGTCATCAACACACGGGAAAAGGAGCTGTGTATATTGAGACCATGGATTAGCATAGGCAAGCTACTAAGAAGAGAATTTATAGCATAAATAACCTAATATTTTCAGATGTTGTTATAGTCTAAAATATATGTAATTGTGAGTGTCGAGAAATAAACATTCATTCAATAAAGTAAGGGACTTTTATTAAAAACTTTCTTTTTCTAAAATGAATTGTTCAGCTGTTACAGGATGTTTTCATTGAAGTTAGTGTATTTACTGTGGAAGTGTGAAACGTTGAATATGTGAGCTTCTCACAGTATGTTGTTAACAGAAAAACCTTTCCAAAAGAATGAAGTGAAGTAAACGCTTTTCCTTCGAATATCTAAGCTTATGCTTTGGAATTTATGAACAAAAATGTAAGCAAAAGTGTGACAAAATGAAGGAAGAAGGTTTTCCTTCACCTTGAAGCTCTGGCTTCATTGTGGAAGCAATTACTTCTAAAATGAGAGTCTGATTGGTTGCAGACTGAAATATGCTGTGGAAAGTGCTACAATGTCTGGCTGCAGAGCATTATAAAACATCACATTGTTTCAACAAAGAAAATGTTAAGTGATCTGCAGACAGAGAGGAAAGAGGTGGAGCTTGTCATCAGAATTTCTTTTGGTACAGGGCTGATCCAGGATTCCAGTTCGGTATAGCGGAACAAATGGGTAAAACTGTGATTCCTAAAAAAAATGATGTAAAAAGCTCAGTTCACTATCATTATCCTCTGCAAGTGGCCGTTACCGACCCGTCTTCCCATCAGAGTTGTGGTCAACCAATACTTCGTTTTCCTTTTGGCTTGTATCCATGATGGCATCTAGCTGATCTTAATGGTGTCACATTTAGTATGTGTTGGAACCATTTTTGTTCATTTTCAAGTTAGTTTGCATACCTTATCTCATATAACGTCATTCTCTTAGTGTATATCCAGCCACATAGTGTAAGATTTCATTTGGCTATTTCAACCATTCTCTTATTTTTAGTCCAGCTTTTGCATTAACACAGCTAAAACAATCGCTTTGTTTCATTTAAAATGTAAGTGGAAATAAAACACTGGCTTTTAGATCAAATTTCCATTTCCATCACGTGATGTGAATATGACAAATAATGAGTAGAAAAATGTAATTTTGTAAGCGCCGTTGGTATACTTTGCTGTATGCATGTGCAAATTCACAAACCTATGCCGATGCATATCTTAATAGAAAGGGTTAATGTACATGCAATGCAAAGGAACAGTTCACAACTGTTGAGGTCAGTGCATGACAATTGAATATGGCGAAGTTCAAATGTTAGGGATATCTAAATAGCTTTGAGAACACTGTCCTTCTGGTATATGAAGGTATGGCGTAGAACTCCTAATGCAATCCAATGGAGAACAGTCACAAATTGTTTAACAATCTTTAAAAAGGGAGAAGGTCATGATAAAACATTGTTTTGGTCAGCTCTAGAGGTAGTTTCCTGTTATTGCAATATGTCCTAACTGTTTTACTTTTTAGCAACTATTTGGTATACCAAAATTAGTCTCAAATATATGTTGCTTCTTCTTTCTTCTTTTTACTTCTGGTAATTTGGGTTTCCCCCATTCTGTCAGGTTATGCTTCTAAAGCCGTAGCTAAAAGCACCATTGTACTTTCGGCACAAACAAGCTTTCATCTGAATCGGATGATGACATTTTTAATAGACAACTCATGCATGCTCATGTATAACAAATGAAGCATTAAGACCAACAAAACAGGGAAATCAGATGTCCACGCTAACTCGACATAGATTGCTAACAATGAAATGAAGTAGATGGTAGAAGCTTTTGATTTTTTAATAGAAGGAAAAAGTAAAGATTATTCCTACAGTCTGAAGTGAAAGCAAATGTCCTATCTTCCAAGCTTGTGCTTCAGTTTTATTTACATCAAGTGTTACATGTTAATACAGGCTACTTTAAAATAATCACCTGGGTCGGTCCAATGCAGGAACATGTTTCTGTAGCACCTTGTCTACATCATCAGTTGTTGTCAACTGGTTTCAACAACCAGAACAAAGGTAGTTGAAAGTACTGTGCGACGATGAGAACAAATGCCCTCGAAAAAGTTTCTGTTTTATACAACTTTTAATTAGTGAAGGTGAGTGTCAAAACCTGTGACACCATCATAATGAATACTTCACTGTTAATATTGCTTCTATTTTTAATCTTTAATGGTATAGCATACTCAAAATGGCTGGATATAGTGTTTCTTGATGCATACATACCCCAGTAAACATCCGATGCTCCTTTAAAAAACAATGGAACATAGTTTTCAAGGACAGTAAGGGTTGTATTAAGATCCTCCAGGACTCCTACCACAGAATAATGTCGCTCAACAGCTTGTTTAGCCAACTGTAATGCTCCTATTGTGTTAAATGGCCTGAAAAATAAAATTAAAACTGCATTAACACACATACAGCCAACTTTTTACTTTCTCTACTACGTATAGTAAGTAGGGGAAGTATTGTATTCCACACAAAAATTCGATACCGAGATTTCACCGGAAATATATGTTTTGAGCCCTCCTAAATCCAAAATAAGCATTTTTGGAAACATGTGTGTGTGTGTGTGTGTGTCTGTCTGTGAACAGCATAACTCAGAAACAAACAGTCCGATAAACACCAAACCTGGTATTTAAGTTCAGTATCTTTCAGAGATGCGACACGAAGGTTTTCAAGAAAATCCCCCCACCCCAGATTCCCCTTTACATAGAACATTTTTAGAAAATTTTAATTTTCTCAAAAATGGCTCTAACGATTTTGATTAAAATATCATATGTTTAAGATACTTCGTGGTAAATAAAATGTATATCTTGAATTTTCTGGGAATGTCTCCAAAAGTATTCTTCATTGTCAACGACTTTTGCATAACTGGTAAACCATAAGAGATAGACAAAATTTTACTACACAAAAAATGTAGATCGCATTAAAATACACAATTTATGTGATATACATTTTTTTGTTGAGTGAACCATTTTTGAGATATTGCTTGTTATTCCCTTAAATTTTACAATACTTATACTTTTTCTCAAATTTGTTATTCATTTTTTTGTCCTGTTAATGCAAAGAGAATGGAATATTCCACATAGCAACCAGCTCTTAAAATATTTCACTATCGCTTAAAGCCTAGCAATTCCCCTTGCATCTTCAAGAAAATTAGCAACAAAATTAACATCTCGATTAACATGAAGTAGATGGAGAACAAGCGTTTGTAAAAATAGTTTGTACAAGAGTAGAGAAAGTCATGTGAGTGTAACACATCAGATTTTTTTGATTCAGGGGGCTTCAAAACATGTATTTCCGGTGAAATCTCGGTATCGAATTTTTGGGTCGAATACAATACTTCCCCTACTTACTATACGTAGTAGAGAAAGTAAAAAATAGCAACTCAAAGTAATGTATTAAAAATTATAAGAATTTTGTATAGCATTATGGAAATATATAAATATATAATGTAACTATGACCATTATAGGCATTACCTGAAAATAAGTGTTTGTCACATCCGTGCTACCCTCTATTGTTTATTTTTATATAGTGTTTACAAATTGCTCTTAGAAAATTCTATTTAAAGAGTTTATTGAGATAAATAAACCATTGTAGAAGTAGATCACTACACCTTTTGTTATACATACAAAGGTAATAGTGATAGTCTCTCATAATATTGACAGCAGTTTAAAACATTACAAAGTATTGAAAAATTGCAACCATTAATAGCGGATATCTCGCAAATGGCTGATGCCACAAAAGCAGTTGTTTGAAATAAGCTGTTTGTGTTAAACAGATCTACAGTTTTGTCTGTCTGTTGCGGTTTACCAAGTATAGAAAAGTCATTCTGAATGGAGAGAACTTCAGAGATTATTCCCACAAAATTCAAGATATCCTTGTTATTTTCCATTTAAATGTTTTAAGCATATAGTATTTTAATCAAAATTGTTAGAGCTACTTTGAGAAAATACAAAATAAGAAAACGTTCTGTTAGTAAAGGTTAGTTTGGGATGGGGGGGGGATTTTCTTGAAAATCTTCATGTCGTCTCCTTGGAAGATGCTGAATTAATGTAATATATCGTTGAAATTTGTTAAAGAATGTGGACATTTTTAATTTTTGCATTTTTATTATAATTACAACTTGTGCTTTTATGCCACACATTTGATTTTTAAAGCCACAAATAGCTATTCAATGGACTGTTGAACTTTAAGCTTCATTTTTCTCAATTTCTTGTCTTCAGCATTTTCACTAATCAAAATGCTCCTGGGACCACAGTTTATAATTTCTTAGTTTGAAATTTTCAGGAGAGTTTCAGAAATTATGGGTTTAAAAAATTGTTGTGCACTAGTTAAAAAATATTAAATAATTCAGTTGAAATTAGTTATTTTCCATAACCTAAGTTAAAAAAGTTGAAAACTTAATAACGTAAACTAACATATTTTTCTCTTAAACTAATTACAATTAAGAAATGCCTGCAATACAATTTCTTTATGTTTGTATAGTAAAACCAAATTAAAAATTTGGGAGTGATACAATAAACCATAGGGTCCAAGGAGTATTTCACATTACCATATCAAAAATTCATTAATTAGAAATAAAAAATGAGTATCTTAACAGTGGTTTGACAGAGATTTTTAAAATTTTGTATGTGTTATATGTTTTATGTGGTTGTGGTAAAAACATCATAGCAATTGTGGATTTTTACAGGTGCATTCCTTTAAATACCAAGTTTTGTATTTAATCCACATTTAATTTTTGAGTTATGCTGTTCTGGGACAGACAGCATATGAACCTTTTCCTGAAATTTTTTTTTTTTTTTGTTTCAGGGAGATTCAAAACATTACCAGTGAAATTGTGGTACTGAACTTTTGGTGCCATACAGTAACTTCTTTACTTACTATAGATAAGTGGTAGAGAATAGTATATTATGCTATAATGGTAGTAATTAAGACATATGTTCAAGCGGTAGGGTGTTTCATAACTTTTATAAAATAAATCCTGTGGCGCTAGAGCCTGCGAAGGGCCTGGATCTGCCAGCCCGACAGCTATGTATGCTCGGCAGAGGTAGGCAATCATCCAGCCGATGTGGGGAGGTGATGTGGTCAGCATCACACATCCCCCAGTTTGCTCACGAGGCTAGGACTGCTACGTTTCTGAGATTCTCATTTTCCTTACAATACTGAGTGTGCACGGTCCTACACCTGGGACCTAAAATCTGCACCCCATGGATGTGATTGAACGTGGGTGCATTGTGTGGCTGGGAATCAGAGCGACTGCATCACAGCGCAGGATTCATAATTTTCAAATGAGCATCTTAATTGCCTTTATAGTCAAGTTGCATATGACTGTTTTTGGTGAATCACATTATAATTTCAAAATTTTGAGTTTTTACAAAAATATCTTACCTTGTTAATTGTGTGTAATTAAATGCTCACAGTGTCCAGTTGTTGGCACTACTGTATGTTTGTGAGTAGTGCAACAGATGGCAGTAGTATTGAGTCCTTGATGTATTTATTCATTTTTTGCAGATAACGTGAAAACAAGACATATTAAAACAAGGAAATGTACTCAGTTTATTAGAAAATTACTGGAACAGAATTTATTTTATTTTAAATATGCATGTTTCATTGTTTATCTGGGGTATGGCAGATCTGTCGACGCACCCAAGGAAGATCATAATCAGTTACTGAAGAACAATGGAGTTGAGTTATGTCACATGTAATGAGCGTATTATAGTGTGGTCAACGTAAAAACAAAACCCTAGCTAGCAAAATACGTTAGGTATAACAAGTTTTAAGAGCATAAATGCATGTACATTTCAGCAGATATTACTGAACAAAAGTGTAATACAATCATCAACTTACGTGCAAGCATCACTGTGTCCACAGAAAAACAACGACTGTCGACGATGATCTCCAATTCCCTCGTGAGTTTCTCCCTCTATGTAACGACACTCTCTGTCCCCTCTCAGAACACACGTTTCAAAATCCTGTTGGGGTAACACGCACCAGCTTTCAGAAAACTTGCAGAATTAAAAGTTACGTACACGAATGATCATAGAGGTATTAAAAACTAGGTGTGTGTTCTCTCTGAGGTGTACAATCATAACTTAAACTGTTGAAGTTACGTAGCACAAATTAAGTGTTCAATACGGGATCCATTTCTTGACATATTGATGGCATGTTAGGTAGGTGTCATTGTTGGAATTGCTAGTTCTCAACTCGCCCACCATTCTGACTCTCTCTGCATCTTTCCTTTACACCCGTCATTTGGACCTGGAAGTGGTGTTAAGACCAAATCTTTGCCTACACACTCATGAAACTGGAATCACTGAATTAGGTCTTGCATATTCCAAGACACAAAAAGTTGTTTGCATGCCATGTTTTGTTTATTTTGTTATTGTGGCTACGAAACACATCTCACATGTAAAATTCAAACTTCCAGAATTATTATAAATAGTATTTTGGAGAAACCACAGTGAAGCTTCTTTAACACGTCTTGTATGCACAGATTGAGATTTTTGTTATTGTACTTTCACTTTCAGAGACTATTGTCTCCATCATCAGCCTGGGTTGACTGCCGTGTTTTGTCTTGTGACTTATAGATGGCATTTTCTGGCTGGACATACTGCACAATGACATACTTTTCATATAGGACATCAAAGTTTAATATCTTGTGATCATTCTTATGTCTCAATTTGGGAAAAATTGTTCATACATAAGAATGAGCACAAGATATTAAACTGGAGTCTGGTGTTGACAGTGGTAAGAGAAGGATGTGTGGAGCTAGAGCTGAAGAATTGGCAGAGTAGAGGTGAAAACAGGACCGGCAGAGTTAGTTAGTTTTATTCTACCGTTAAGTGGTTTGGTACAATGTACATTCACTATTGGACACGTCAAGCTATAAACGTAAACAATAATAGGTTTTTACAATATGTTTTTACATTATGTACAATAGGTCTTTACATGCTAAATACTATGGTTCATGATATACATTTGTGTTCAAGGTAACCATTAATAGAATAAAAGGAGTGGTTAACTAGATGTGCCTTGAGACTGGATTTCAGCTGGTTTACTTTTTTAATTGCCTTGATATTACTTGGTAAATTATTATAAAGTTTAATGCCAGAGAATAAGATACTTTTTGGTAGAGCGAGGTGTTGCAGCTGGTCACATGTATTTTCTCTAGTATTGTGTTCATGCACCATATTATTAGTTATGAATAGTGAATCAGAAGCATTAATGTTCTTGACTATAAGCAGAATGACTGCATGCAGGGAAGTGGGAGGATCCCCAGTTTTTTAAAGGGAGTTTACATGACGACTTTGGGCTAACTCCTTCAATAGTTCTGATAATTTTTTTCTGTGCAATAAAGGTTGCTGGAGACTCACCCCAGAAGACTACTCCATAACTTAGGAGCGAGTGCACATGTGCATAATATGCTGCTCTAACTGTTTCTTTACTTGTGCATGTTGTCAATATTCTTAGCATATAACATAGAGAGCTGAGTTTATTATTTATGAGGCTAGTGTGGGCATCCCATTTCAGATTGCTTTGTACGCAGACCCTGAGGAATTTTATAGATTCTACTTTTTTAAGTGTCTGATTAGAGAGTTGTATTTGAGGGGCAAGATAATTTTTGTTCATATTTGTGTGTATATCCATTGCTACAGTTTTATTTGTATTTATAATAAGATTATTCAATGTAAAATAGTTTGAGATTTTCTCTGAGACTTGGTGAATAGAGGTTGAAAGGTTTCTTTTTGGGTTGCCTTAACCAGGATATTTGTATCATCAGCATATAAAATGGTTTTAGTACATGGATCATTTATGTGGAAATCATTTATGAAAAGAAGAAATAGGACAGGACGTAGTATAGAACCTTGTGGCACACCATAGCTTACTTGCAGTGGACTGGAGTGATAATAATTGTTCTGATTATTCGCTTTATCCTTTATTTCCACCATTTGCATACGACAACATAGATATGATTCTAACCATTTATTGGCCAACCCTCTTATGCCTAGAGCCTCAGAAATGAACCAGCTAATGGAATCCGAGGAAAATTCAAGACGACTCGAGGAGGTTATGAAGAAACAGAGAGAAGAGATGATACAGCAGATAATGGATTGCAAGAAAAAAATTGAAGATATAGAGAAAAGATTTTAAGCAGGACAGAGAAGAAAGAACTGCGTAATTTTTGGAGTGACAGGAGAGTACAGAAACCTAGAAGAAGGACTAGGTATAAAAACGTTTGGTTGGGAGACAGAGGACATGTACTGAATCGGAAAAAGAGGAACAAAGTCTAGACCCATTGTTATAAAAATAACGACAATGGGAAAAAAGAGGGAAATTTTAAGGAACACCAGGAGGTTAAGAGGCTCAAAAATTTTTTATACAGCAGGACTATATGAGAGAGGAACAAATTTTGAAAAAAGAACTATTGCCAGGATGAGAGAAGCAAGAGCAGCTGGGAAAAAGGCAACTTTGAAAGGTTTAAAATTATTTGTGGAAGGAGAAGAATGGAATATGAGTATACGGAGGAATGAACGAGAAAAAATGTGCGAACGTCAATGGAAGCAATGGCCCAGGACACATACAAGTCAAAGAACCGAGAGAATAGCTGAATCGGTAGCTTGGGGAAAGGAAAACAGCTGATCAAATCACTAACTCGACAGACGCGAGAAACAGTCATAAAAGGAGAACAGAAGAAAATAGGAAGGAAGAACCAGCAGCCATGGAGGGGGAAGAGGAGCTAACATTGATAGCGGCGGCGGGACAGGAAGAGATGCAAAGGAGGAGAAGTGGAGAGAAGCCGAGAGAACAGATGATTAACAGTGCAGCAAGAAATGTGTATGCAGAGGAGGGAGTGTTACAAGTGAGAAGTGGAGAAGTAATAAGAGTGAGAATGGTTAGTGAAGTGGAAGAAATTGCAAGAAGGGGAGGGGGAGAGTATAAAATAATAGATTTGAGAGAAGGGAGGGTAATGCCACAAGGGGAAGAAAGTGTCGACCTGGTATCCAGGCGTACTAGACTTAGAAAAGCAATGGAGAAATTTACGTATCAGGATAAAACAAAGAACAAATAGGGAAAGGAAGTAAATTGACACGCAATAAGAAAATAGGATTAAGACAGGGATGTAAACTGAGTTCAATATTATTAACCTATTCATAGATGATATATTAGAAGGAATAAAAATAAGAAATTAGCATTGGCCAGCAATAAGAGATAAGGAGATTCCAGGTTCATTATATGCGGACAATTTTATGGTAGGCACCATATCGATAATAGGGTTACAAAAGCAATAAATGAAATTCAAGAATGTGTAAAAAATGGAGAATTAATGTAAATATAAATAAGTACTAAGTGATAAATGGAGGAAAGAAGAAAAATGGTATCTAGGGGGTCAAGAACTGGAGGTAGTCAAAGAATATGACTATTTAGGAGTAAGGTTGAGTAATAGCAGGGAAATTAGAGATGAAGTAGGAAAATTGACCAAAAGTATAGAATGGTTTACAAAGAATTAATTGGACTAAATTTTGGTTAGATGTAGGAAAATGAAGGAAGGTGAAATCTTAAAGATATGACTGACTCAACAAAAGGTTGCAGGGCATGGGAGAATATTAAGAAAGGTAAAGGAAAAAATGGTCTAGAAAAGTAAGAGAAGCAAGGGCCGCTCAGTGAGCGAAAAGGCCAGGGACCCAACCAATCTGAGTGGCCCAATAAGAAAGCAAGCACCAGACAAATTGTACAATAAACCCATTCATATACTAAACTTTGATGTCCTGTATGAAAAGGATCTCACTATACAGTATGTCCAGCCAGAAAACGCCATCTACAAGCCACAAAAGGAAGCGTGGCAGTGAATCCAGGCTGGTGATGACAAGTTCCAGTAACTTCTGGTGTGAAAGTGAAGATAGAATAATAAAAATCTCATCTTAAGTTATGATTCAGAATTGCCACAGAGAAAAAAATATAACTTTATCATTTGTGTACATTCTGCATGTAAAAGGCACATAAAAGCATCTTGCTGCAAGGAATAAGGAGAAACACCAGAACAGAATTTCTTTGTTTTGCTTTCTAAGGAATTTTGCAAGCTTACAGAACTACTTTGTTTGTTTCTTACTTATTAAACTCTTTGAAACAGAGCTTATGCAGGACCTCAAGGTATATTTTGATTTACATTATTCGACCTATTTAACAGCTTTAAACATTTTCAGTATTTGCAGACTTAGAGACAGTCACATGCTCCTGGTCTTTGTGACAATACATACCTTTTTCAGCCAGAGTGGATCTGGCAGAGGAATATCCGGAAAAGCTTGTTTTCGTTCCACATAATACCATGGAGCTCGGACATAGTAATACCAGGAAATAACACGTTCAACTGGGTCTCGCACTATGTTTACATAAATTGGCTCTGGCATTCCAAATCTGTGAACATTTTAATATATAGGATAATTAATTGCTTTTTCACACATTCTGTGTGTAGGCTAAGGTTGGAAAATTGAACAATTTTATGCCATAGTCAGTATTGGCAGCTCAATTCGTTAGAGCAACTGCACAGAAAGTGGAAGATCTGTAATTCAGATTGCAGCAATGGTATTGAGTTTTTGTCTTTGCTATTTTAACATCTATTAATAACAGCTCAGCAATACACCAGATTGTAAGACTCACACAGGACATTAAAGAAAATTTCAATAATACTCTAGCACTGTTTGTCGACTTCAAAGATGCATTTAACACAGTATGGCGAGAAATGCTACTATACAAGATGAAGACATATCAGACCACATGCTAAACTGGTTTCAAACCTTCCTATCCCAAAGATGATTTGCAGTACAATACAAAACAGCCACATCTAAATGGAAACAAACGAGAGTTGGACTGCCTCAAGGGTCTGTTACAAGTGCTATTCTGTTCAATATATATAAACGACCTAGTAGATGTACTTAAGAAAATAGGTAACATACAAGTAGGAATGTTTGCTGACGATGTGCTAATATGGACTTCAGAAAAGAACATAAGATCTGGGAAACATTACAAAAAATCTGATGTGTTATACTCACATGACTTTCTCTACTCTTGTACAAACTATTTTTACAAACGTTTATTCTCCATATGCTTCATGTTAATCGAGATATCGAGATGTCAATCTTATTGGTAATTTTCTTGTAGATGCAAGGGGAATATGGTAGGTTTTAAGCAATAGTCAAATATTTTAACGCTGGATGCTATGTGGAGCATTTCATTCTCTTTGCATGTCCAGGACATAAAAAAAATGAATAACGAATTTGAGAAAAAGTATAAGTTTTGGAAAATTTAAGGGAATAACAAGCAATATCTCGAAAACGGTTCGCTCAACAAAAGAAATGTATATGACATAAATTGTGTATTTTAATGCGATCTACATTTTTTGTGTAGTAAAATTTTGTCTATCTCTTATGGTTTACCAGTTATGCAAAAGTCGTTCACAATGAAGAATACTTTTGGAGACATTCCCAGAAAATTCGAGATAAACATTTCATTTCTCATGACAATATCTTAAATGAATGATATTTTAATCAAAATCGTTAGTCATTTTTCAGAAGATTAAAATTTTCCAAAAATGTTCCATGTAAAGGGTAGTCTGGGGTGGGGGGATTTTCTTGAAAACCTTTGTGTCGCAACTCTGGAAGATACTGAACCTAAATACCAAGTTTGGTGTTTATCCGACTGTTCGTTTCTGAGTTATGCTGTTCACAGACACACACACGCACGCACGCACACCAACACACACACACACACACACACATACACACACAGACATGTTTCCAAAAATGCTTTTTTTGGATTCAGGGGGTCTCAAAACATGTATTTCCGGTGAAATCTCGGTATCGAATTTTTGTTGGAATACAATACTTCCCTACTTACTATACGTGTAGAGAAAGTAAAAACTACAAGAAGCAACTATTTGGTTGAGGTGATAAATAAGTGATAACAACTCTCAAGCAATGAAAGTGTGCTTTTACTGCAATTAGCAGTTTCACATAAGAGGTGTTCATGGAGGTCTGTGACCTGATTCATATTCACCCTACCGTCATGCTCCAAACCAAGAACTATACAGGTGTTTCAAAAATAGAGGACATAATTTCAGGTATGCATTCCCCCTATGTAGACAATAAAAAGGTCCATTACAATATGTGGCCAGAAATGCTCGGTTTCTGAGTTATGGCCTTCAAAACAGGGATATTCACCGGAATGTGTTTCTTACCGCAGTTTTATTTACAGAATATGTTCAAAGTGTCCCCCTCCTGCTTGAATACAGGCCTCACATAGACATCTCATGGCCGTGTGAACATGACTACAAATTCTAGGAGTAATGTAGGAGGGCTGATCAAAAAAGACTGAGACTGATTTTTTCCTGTAGCTTCCGTGATAGTTTCGTAACATAAATATTTGAAAAGAGCGGGTTTTTATGTATAATGTTGGTGGGCAGCAGCACTCTCGTATTGGTAGGTTGGTAGTAATGCTCTATTTTGTAGACGCTACGTGCATTTCGCATACCAGACAATGGAGGTGATTCATTTTTTAAATCGATTATCACCGGTGATGAGTCATGGCTGCATCATTATGATCCTGAAGGAAAACAAGCCAGCACAGTGTGGAAATCGCCAAGTTCTCCAACACCAAAAAAGGCAAAAGTTGTTCCATCTGCAGGGAAAGTGATGTGATCACATTTTTTGACTGTAATGGAATGATTTACCAGCATGCAGTTCCCCCTCACAGCAGCATACTACACGTCAGTATTGGCTACACTGAGGAAGCACATTGCAAAGAAACGACCAGAGCTTTCTCGGACTGGGTGGCGACTTCATCATGACAATGCACGACTTCACGTCGCAAATCAAGTCATGATTCAACATTACCTGTGTACCATATCCACCTTATAGCCCCGATCTTGCACCCTGTGACTTTTTTTATTCCCATCACTAAAGGCAAAGCTTAGGGGTATTCGATTTGAGAACTCTGAAGCAGTGCTCAAGAAAAGTGAGGCGATTCTCAAGGACCTGACAAAGAATGGTCTGCAGCACGTGTTCAAGGACTGGCAGAAATGCTATAAAAAGTGCATTGAAGTAGGAGGGGACTACTTTGAAAAAGATCATGTAAACATTGAATTGGAGTAATAAACATCTGTGAAAAAAAATCAGTCTCAGTCTTTGTTGATCAGCCCTCGTATATTTCCTCACAATCTGCCACAACTCAATTCTGAAGGGATTCCATATCAAGCACCCTTTTAAATGGCCCCACAAGTAGAAACTGATGGGGCTCAAATCAGGTGAATGTGTGGCCAAGCAATTGGGCCACCTTTATGTATCCATTGATCATGAAACCTTCAATTCAAGCACTGGCAAGCAGTACGACTGAAGTGTGCAGGAGTGCTATCATGCAAGAATTGAGCTTGTTGACGAATGCTCAGTGAACTGTCTTCAAGCACATAAGATATGGTGTTTTCCAGGAAGTTTGTGTACACATGGGGTCCAACTAGCCCATCACCAATGATACCGGCCTACATGTTGACAGTGAAGCACACTTGGTGATGAGATGGAACAATTGCATGTGAGTTTTCATATGTCCATGCATGCTGATATTGGAAGTTTGTAATTGAACTGTGCTTCATCTGTAAATAAAGGAAAGTTCGTATGAACCACTGGCAGAACATCATCAAGCAGGGTAATCTGCTGGTGACAAATGATGAGAATACAACTGTTGCTCTCGCAAACACTAGTAGGAGCAACATTCACTTGCAATGCTAATCTTCATGTACTGATAGAAGTAGTCCTCTACATCTGGAGTTGTAGATCTTGGTCGTTCCCTCCCCAAACCAGGAGATGCAAACTTCCCTCAGTGCACAACGGTGATGGGACGTTAAAATATGGACATGTTCTCTGTTGGTACCAATGATGAGCCATCTACCTTACTGTACATGAAGTATATTTGTGCCAGCTCCTGTTTTGACTACATGTCGCTCAGTCGAACACCAACTCAACCCTCAGAGTATCTTTTGTCTCAGAATGTCCTGTTAATATCTTCTGTCACGGCAACTACATGCCGGTCAATATCACTGTTTTGAAGAACATAATTCAGCATTTCTGTGCACATGTTGTAATGGACCTTTTTTATCATGTACGTAATATGGGGAAAGCATACCTGAATGTATGCCCTCTAATTTTTAAACACTACATGTATTGTTTGTCTACTACTGATTGTTAAAAATAGACTAGAACTTATTTATTAAATAATATATAATATACATCAAATCAAATCATTTATTTGTGGCCTATGTACTTATACAAGTTTCTGGCTTTGTCAATAACAAGAAAATAACTATTTAAAAATGTCAATATAGAACATAGTTGTTGCAATAAGAATAGAGAAGCAAAATAGAAATACATATGATATTTACAAATCATTGGGTTTGTACAGACATTTTTATTTTTTCTACTACGTATAGTAAGTAGGTGAAGTATTGTATTCTACCCAAAAATTCGATACCGAGATTTCACCAGAAATATATGTTTTGAGACCCCCTGAATCCAAAAAAAAAGCATTTTTGGAAACATGTCCGTGTGTGTGTCTCTGAACAGCATAACTCACAAACGAACAGTCGGATAAACACCAAACTATGAAGGTTTTCAAGAAAATCCCCCCACCCCAGACTACCCTTTACATGGAACATTTTTCGAAAATTTAAATTTTCTCAAAAATGGCTGTAACGATTTTGATTAAAATATCATATGTTTAAGATATTTTCATAACAAATAAAATGTATATCTCGAATTTTGTGGGAATGTCTCCAAAAATATTCTTCATTGTGAACGACTTTTGCATAACTGGCAAACCATAAGAGATAGACAAAATTTTACTACACAAAAAAATGTAGATCGCATTAAAACACACAATTTATGTCATATACATTTTTTTTGTTGAGTGAACCATTTTCGAGATATGCTTGTTATTCCCTTAAATTTTTCAATACTTATTTTCTCAAATAGGAATTCGTTATTCATTTTTTTGTCTTGTATATGCAAAGAGTATTAATCTGTGGCAAAGGGAATGGTGCTGCACCTAGCAACCAGCTATTAAGAGATATGTATGTGCTTAAAGGCTACTGTATTTCTATATTGCCCTTGTAAATATATATTCCCCTTACATCTACAAGAAAATTAGCAATAAGATAGTCTGCAAATGTTTTTCTCGATTAACATGAAGTAGATGGAGAATAAGCGTTTGTAAAAATAGTTTGTACAAGAGTAGAGAAAGTCATGTGAGTGTAACACATCAGATTTTTTGCATATGTGATCAATGTGAGTAGACCATGTTAGATTTTTGTTCACACATATGCCCAATGTCTTCATCAATAAATTTACATACTGTTTACACAACATACATCATCTATACAATTTAAGTCTGAAAAACTAATTTACACTGTAAAATTTGTATTTCAATAACTTTCTGTTTGAACATTTTGCCTTGAAAGAACTGGGTATTTTGTTGTACAAAATTACTCTTTTGTGAGATATAACATTCATTGTTGTAACAACTCTGTGATACATATAGATTCTGTTGCATGTGCTGCTATCTTTATTTGGAACTCTTGACACATATATTTAATTACTGCAATGATACCTTCAAGAACGGTAAAGTTATTCCTGTGCATAAAAAGGTGATCAAACTTGATTATTTCAATTATAGACCTATAAGCACACTTCCTGTGATATCCAAGCTGTTTGGAAAACTGGTAAACAAAGAAATTACCACTTACTTTGAGCAGAATTGTTTAATTGTAAATCAGCATGCTTTTTAGACCTGTATTCAGTATGATCAAAGCAGTTGTAAAATTGGTTTAAAAGTGTTTTGTTGAATTACAAAATGGAATACATCTTCATGGACATTTCTACAATTTTACTAAGGCTTTGGACTCCATATTTGACTACCTTCTGCTTCAGAATGTGAATTTTATGGTTTTAACGATGATAATATCTAAATCAAAGACATCACACAGTTTATTATAATGGTAGATTTTCTTGCTTTAGGCCTGTGTTGCACGGTGTGCCACTATGGTCTCTACTTGAACCATTTTTATTTATTATTTATATTAATGGTCTCTCAGCCAACATAAACATTAAATGTTTTATTAATCATTTTTTTGCAGACGACTTAGCAATTTAGCTACTTCTCATAATGATATTTCTTTAGGTATCAAAGTCAATGAATTATCATCCAAGATAAATTAATGGTGTAGTACCAATAAACTTAGTATCTACGACACTAAAACCTTCTTGTAACTGACTCACATCTATTTTCTCCTGACTTTTTATATCCCCGAATGGAGATGGTGAACATTCCTGAAAAGTAGGCAGTCAAAGCCTCTTGCAGTGCTTGGCCATGCATGTTTGCTTTCTTGAATCTCCCATGCTCAAAGCCTTTGTTGATGTATCACGAGACTTTAGTCACAACGTCATGTTTCTTAGTGATGATACATTGAGTCACTACTTTTTGACACTCACCTTCACTAAATTAATGTTATATAAAACAGAAACGTTTTCGAGGGTATTTGTCCTCATTGTCAGCGACTGGGTGACTAAAGGTCTGTTTCTCCCATATTCTCTTCTTCCTCTTCCTGAGGATTCTGAACCTGTTGCCATCTGGTGTTGGGGGCACAAAGTTTTAACACATTGTTCACAGGCGGGATTACAAAATTAATGACGTTGTTGCTGTTTTTGATGATGTGTATTTTTTCCCAGATGTTCAATTCTATTGGTGTGGTGAGAGGTTTTAACAATTTTATGCTTTGACCAATGTTGTGGTTTTCAGTCCAAAAATGGTGTGATACAGCGGATTTGTGTATTTGTTTTAGTTTTATGTTCCTTTAGTGTTCCTTAAGTCTGGTTTCCAAGTTTCTTTTAGTTTTCCTATGTAGTATTTCTCACATTCATCACAACTAATCTGGTAAATTCCGTATTTTAATGTGTTTGGGGATGGTATTTAGCAAATTCAAGCTGAATTTGTTCTGTGGAGCTAGTTTAATGTTAAATTTGTTGAAGATTCGTTCAAATTTTCTAAAGGCCCAAGGGTGGTATGTGGATTTCTTGCATTTCCGATTTGTGTTTGAGAAAGGCATTAGAGTGGTGGTGTGTGAAATTGTCTTGAGTTTCTTCTTCTTGTTTATCATGTTGCTTATGAGATCCGAGTTGAATCCATTAGTTACTGCTATTTTTAGTTCTCTACTACGTATAGTAAGTAGGGGAAGTATTGTATTCAACCCAAAAATTCGATACCGAGAATTCACCGGAACTATATGTTTTGAGACCCCCTGAAAGCCAAAAAATCTGATGTGTTACACTCACATGACTTTCTCTACTCTTGTACAAATTATTTTTACAAACGCTTATTCTCCATCTACTTCATGTTAATCGAGATAAACATTTGCAGACTCTATCTTATTGCTAATTTTCTTGTACATGTAACGGGAATATATATTTACAAGGGCAATATAGAAATACAGTAGCCTTTAAGCACATACATATCTCTTAATAGCTGGTTGCTAGGTGCAGCACCATTCCCTTTCCCACAGATAAATACTCTTTGCATATCCAAGACAAAAAAATGAATAACGAATTCCCATTTGAGAAAACAAATATTTAAAAATTTAAGGGAATAACAAGCTATATCTCGAAAATGGTTCACTCAACAAAACAACTGTATATGACATAAGTTGTGCATTTTAAAGCGATCTACATTATTTGTGTAGTAAAATTTTGTCTATCTCTTATGGTTTACCAGTTATGGAAAAGTTGTTCACAATGACGAATACTTTTGGAGACATTCCCAGGAAATTCAAGATATACATTTTATTTTTCATAAAAATATCTTAAACATATGATATTGTAATCAAAATTGTTAGAGCCATTTTTGAGAAAA
Organism: Deroplatys truncata; assembly: GCA_030765065.1. Lineage (NCBI taxonomy): Eukaryota > Metazoa > Arthropoda > Insecta > Mantodea > Mantidae > Deroplatys > Deroplatys truncata. Next base: position 129,327,474 of record CM060989.1, on the reverse strand, counting down.
TTAAAATCTTCGAAAAATCTTCCATGTAAAGGGTAATCTGGGGTGGGGGAATTTCTCGAAAACCTTCGTGTCACATCCTTGGAAGATACTGAACCTAAATACCAAGTTTGGTGTTTATCCGACTGTTCGTTTCTGAGTTATGCTGTTCACAGACAGACACACAGACAGATAGACACACAGACAGACACACAGACACACACACGGAGATGGTTCCAAAAATGCTTTTTTTGGATTCAGGGGATCTCAAAACATGTATTTCCGGTGAAATCTTGGTATCGAATTTTTGGGTGGAATACAATACTTCTCCTACTTACTATATGTAGTAGAGAAAGTAAAAAAGCATTTTTGGAAACATGTTCATGTGTGTGTGTGTGTCTGTGAACAACAACTCAGAAACGAACAGTCGCATAAACACCAAACTTGGTATTTAGGTTCAGTATCTTCCAGAGATGCAACACGAAGGTTTTCAAGAAAATCCCATCACTCCAGATTACCCTTTACATGGAACATTTTTCGAACATTTTAGTTTTCTCAAAACTGGCTCTAACGATTTTGATTAAAATATCATATGTTTAAGATATTTTTATGACAAATAAAATGTATATCTTGAATTTTCTGGGAATGTCTCCAAAAGTATTCTTCATTGTGAACGACTTTTGCATAACTGGTAAACCATAAGAGATAGACAAAATTTTACTACACAAAAAATGTAGATTGCGTTAAAATACACAATTTATGTCATATACATTTTTGTTGTTGAGTGAACCATTTTCGAGATATTGCTTGTTATTCCCTTAAATTTTTGAACACTTATTTTCTAAAATGGGAATTCATTATTCGTTTTTTTTTTGGTGTTGGATATGCAAAGAGTATTAATCTGTGGCAAAGGGAATGGTGCTGCACCTAGCAACCAGCTATTAAGAGATATGTATGTGCTTATATATCCCTTGCAATTATAAAACAAGGTGAACATAGTACACCTTAAGCGATAGTCAAATATTTTTAGAACTGTCACTATGTGTAAAATGTAATTCTCTTTGCATGTCAAAAGATCATTTTTGCAAATGTTTATCTTGATTAATATGAAATAGATGGAGAATATGAGTTTGTAAAAATAGTTTGTACAAGAGTAGAGAAAGTCATGTGAGTGTAACACATCAGATTTTTTCTATATGGTGTTGTTCTTTTAAAAATTCTTCTTTGTTCAAGGTGACGCTATGTAACCAATGGATCAAACTTCTAAAGGCGGCTAGTTGGTGTGAAGTTGGATTACAACCATTTTTGTTTTTATAATTTAATCTTTAATGTTTCTTAGTGTTACTAGTTTATACACTTTGTCCATAAAGGGTGATGTGGTGTGTATAGTAGAAGTATTGTTTTTCAGTGGAACTTTGTGCTGAAATAAATGACAACTCGTTTTAACTAGTTTTTACTGTGCTATTACAGTCTTTTATATTTGTTGCTTCATGCTTTTTAACTTCATCACGTGATTTATTAGCTATAAAGTTTCAGACATTGTAAAAATTAAAATAGATACAGCACATACAAAGAGAGAATATAAAAACAATATATATATATATATATATATATATATATATAATATTTGCAAATCATCACATTTATTTCATCAAACATTTTTCTATTAAAAATAAGAAATTACTTCGTTCCATTTAATCCTGTATTCTCATTGGCAGTTCCCGAGCCAATCATCGCCACCTTCATCCCCTCACCCCCATGCGGTCGAGGTGGGTTCTTCTCGTGACCGGTGGACCCAAGGTAGGCTCTCGTGCGTTCTTTTCATTCCATCCATACCGCACCTCACCATCGTTTCTTTCTTCCCTTATCACTTTCCGGCCATTTCGCACCACAACATTCGCATATCTCTCTTTTTCTTCCCCGCCGGCCTACCTTGCGTGCGAAACGCCCACACAGTTTTAGTTTCTTTTATCTTTTTATTTAAATCCTCCGTGGACACAGCCTGACGGATACCCGCGCACCGCGTGCGCAGCTGGGTGAGTGGGTAATGGCGTCATCCCCACCACCCGGGGTCGTCATGTAGGGTTGTTGTTCGTATCCGCTGTTCAACTGCAGTCCCGCGGGGGGGCCATTGCATGAGCTGCTGGCTTCCGACGGCGATTGGGTCCCTCTGTCTATGTTCTGGGAGGTGTGACCCTGGGGTGAGCTAGGTATAGATAGGCCACTCACCCAAGCCGGGGTAACGCCCGGGAAGTCAGAGCCCGAGGTCGGAGACGGTTGCAATGGTGGAGGATTTTTTTCGCTATGGAGCACCCTTTCTCCATTGTTAACAACAAGCGCCGCAAAGTTTTAGTAACAGAAGTAGCACCGCCAACAGCTGGTTGTTACTTATGGATTACCCGTACAGAGGAGGGACAATCCTTCGAGAAGGTGAACCCTTTTATTATCCAGAAGGGCATTGACTCAATTGCTGGTCCGGTTCTTTCCTGCACTCGGCTTCGTAATGGTTCGTTGTTAGTGCAAAGCAAATCCGAGGCACAAAGTAAGTCCTTGTTGAGCGCCACGCTTCTCCACGGTTATCCTATCCGTGTTGAGAAGCACCGCACCTTGAATTCTTGTAGAGGCGTTGTCACCACGCATAGCCTCGATGGTATCTCTGACGAAGACCTGGTGGAATATCTTGCAGACCAGAGGGTGACAGCGGTTCATCGAGTGCAGGCCAAACGCGACGGCGTGTTGGTACCCACTCGTACCCTGTTTATTACATTTGATGGCGTCGATCTGCCCACGAGCATTTCCGCAGGGTACGAACGGATTTCTGTGAGGCCTTATATTCCTAGACCTCTGCGTTGTTTTAAATGCCAACGTTTTGGGCATACGCAAGTCTCATGTAAGAGTGCCGTTAACATCTGTGCAACCTGTAGCCAGCCCTCACACGAAGGTACCTGTTCAACGGCCCCCGTCTGCATTAATTGTAAAGGGTCTCATTCTGCTTCGTTTGCCGACTGTCCGCGGTACTTGGACGAGAAGGCGATCCAGGAGATCCGGGTAAAGGAAAAACTCTCCTTCGCTGAAGCCCGGAGGCGTTACCATGCGCGCCAACCTTCACTCCTGCGATCTGGCACATTTAGTTCTGTTGTTGCCTCGCCAGTACCACGAGTAGATGCCGAAACTCAGACCTGGACCTTGACTGGATTAACCGCCACTACCATCCGGCCGTCTATTAAGGCTACAGTTACCAAGCCGTATAAACCTGGTCCCAAGTCAATGAAGTCGCAAGCCGTTGAAAAGAAGCCCAAGCAGAAACTACGTAGGGAAGATTTTTTGAAAGACCCTCCGCGTGCGCGCGGTAACAAAAGTTCACCTTCTCCTCCTCGGAGGTCGCTGTCCCAGGAAGGTCCTGGGACAAGCCGCGCTCAGCGGCACCCTTCACCCATCGCCACCCAGAACCGATTCACGGCGCTTGAATCGGTTTCTGGCACTGAGCGCGTGGGCCCTCCCTCCGAGGAAGCTATGGATTCTGACCAACTCCATACAAAAAGCCCGAGCCCAAAGGTTAAACAAAAGGTAATTTTAAGCCGCCCTTCTAAATAGACAGTTTATCCCCTTATTTTTAATGGCTATCCTGACCTGGAATGTACGTGGTGTACGATCGCATAGGGCGGAACTGCAGCTTTTATTGCGTTCCCATTCACCTATGGTCGTATGTTTGCAGGAGACTAAGCTTCGCCCTCACGATCCTTTTGATCTCCGAGGATATACTCCGGTTCGCTACGACCTTGAACCGGAGGAGGGTACTCCTGCTCATGGAGGTGTCATGTTCTTAGTGCGTAACGACGTTCATTTTACACCTGTCACACTTACATCCGACTTGCAAGCTGTCGCCATTAGACTGCAGTTACCCGGTTTTTTCTTTTCTGTTTGTTCTGTGTATACACCTCCATCGTCTCCCCTCGCTCCCGCGGACATTCGAGCTCTCCTGTCCGCTCTCCCAACACCATTTCTTCTGTTGGGAGATTTTAATGCCCATCACCCACTATGGGGTTCGCCAAGGGCTTGTGCGAGGGGAACTCTTCTTTCCGACATTTTTGATCACTTCAATCTTTCCATCCTCAATACAGGTGCACCTACTTTTATTTCTGATTCTTCTGGTACATTCTCTCACCTGGACCTTGCGATTTGCTCAATCCAGCTTGCACGTCGTCTTCAGTGGAACGTCGTCGCTGACACCTACTCCAGCGACCATTTCCCCTGCATCGTTTCTCTTCTGTCGCACCACGTACAGCATTCCAGAGTACCTACCTGGACATTCGCAAAAGCCGACTGGAGCTTGTATTCCAGCCTCGTGCATTTTGACGACCAGCCCTTCTCCGACATTAATCAACTAGTGCAGCACCTTACGTCTATTATTTTCTCAGCCGCCGAACGTGCAATACCCCGTTCATCCTCCCAACCTCGGCGGCCACCTGTTCCGTGGTGGAACGAGGATTGTCGGGACGCCGTTCGTGCCCGTAGGACTGCACTTAGGGTGTTTCGGCGCCACCCTACACTTGATAATTTGGTGACTTTTAAACAATCGCGCGCCAGGGCTCGTCGCATTATTCAGGATAGCAAGAAGGCATCTTGGGCTCGTTTTGTCGAGTCTTTTAATCGTTTCACGCCTTCATCCGTTGTTTGGGATAAACTTCGTCGCTTCTCAGGTAAAGTGTCACATTGTACTGTTTCTGGCCTTCAGGTTTCTAATGCCACCATAGTGGATCCGGCTGCCATCGCTAACACTCTGGGTTCTGCCTTTGAGGCGGTTTCCAGTTCAGACCATTATTCCGCCGGCTTTCGCTCTATCAAAGACCGGCTGGATTCCGCATCATATACTTTTCGGTCTGCTAATGATGACTGCTATAACGAACTATTCACAATGAGGGAGCTGGAGCACGCTCTTCATTGCTCTCGGCACTCCGCTCCCGGGCCGGACGGCATTCATGTCCTGATGTTAAAGAACCTTTCAGCCGACAGTAAACTATTTCTCTTACAGGTCTATAACCGTATTTGGCAAGACGGCATTTTTCCTTCCGTTTGGCGCGAAGCCACCATTGTTCCTATACTTAAGCCTGGGAAGGATCGCCAACTACCTTCCAGCTACCGCCCTATCTCCCTCACCAGTTGCATTTGCAAGGTGCTGGAGCGCATGATCAACGGGCGGTTGACATGGTGGCTTGAGTCTCAGAAACTTTTAGCGAACGCTCAGTGCGGATTTCGTCGCTATCGCTCTACCGTCGACCATCTGGTGTCCCTGTCGACGCATGTTATGAATGGATTTCTGAGAAAGTGTCAAACCGTGGCTGTGTTTTTTGACCTGGAGAAAGCTTATGACACTTGTTGGAGGGGCGGCATTTTACGTACACTTCACGATTGGAATTTCCGCGGTCGTCTTCCCATATTTCTTCGGGAGTTTATGACGGACCGCGTCTTTCGTGTACGTGTGGGCTCGGTTTTATCTCGTCGTTTTATTCAAGAGAACGGAGTACCGCAGGGCTCTGTACTCAGTGTCACACTTTTTGCGATTGCTATCAACCCCATTGTTGATTGTATTCCACCTGGCATTTCATCGTCCCTTTTTGTTGACGATTTCGCTATTTATTGCAGTTCACGGCGGACCTGTCTACTCGAACGCCGTCTCCAGAGCTGTATCGACCGTCTCTACGCCTGGAGTAACGCCAACGGCTTTAATTTCTCCGCCGAGAAATCCGTCTGCATCAACTTCTGGCGCCGGAAGTATTTCCCTCCGCCCTCTCTCCATCTTGGGCCAGGGATACTTCCGTTTGCAGACGAGGCGAAATTTTTGGGGTTGATTTTTGACAGGAAGTTGTGTTGGACCTCGCACGTTTCCTTTTTAAAAGCAAAGTGTGACCGTTCTCTTAATCTTTTACGTGTTTTAAGTGGCACATCCTGGGGAGCTGATCGGACCGTCCTTCTTCGCCTTTATCGCACTTTGGTCCGATCCAAACTTGATTACGGGTGTATAGTTTATTCGTCGGCACGTCCATCTGTGTTACGTCGTTTGAGTCCCATTCATCATCGTGGTATTAGAGTCGCTACAGGGGCCTTTCCAACTAGCCCCGTGCCCAGTCTTTACGCTGAGGCTGCAGAGCCTCCGCTGTCTTTCAGGCGTGAGATGCTCTTATGTAGCTATGCTTGTCGGCTCTCAAGCTTGCCTAACCACCCGTCCTTCGATGTATTTTACGAGGATTCGCTAGATCGACAATATTTCGTTAGCTCCTCTGCATTGCTCCCCCCAGGGGTTCGATTTCGACTGCTACTTCGGCATTTGGACGTTACGCCAGCGCCGGCCCTTACCCGAGGGGAAACGCGTTTTCCTCCGTGGTCGCGCGCTGAGGCCCACATCCACCTTGGGCTAACGTCGATGCCGAAAAATGCGACCCCTGCTTCTGTTCTTAGATCCGCGTTTTTAGAACTACAGGCGCAGTTCGGGGACTGTCATTTTATATATACTGATGGGTCTAGGACTGATGTTGGAGTAGGATGTGCCTTTGTTTTTGGTGTACAGAGTTTTACTTTTCGTTTACCTCGACAATGTTCAATTTTTACCGCCGAACTTTTTAGCATTTATCAATCTGTTTTATTCATTCAGCACTGTTTTATTTGTACGGACTCTCTGAGTGCCCTTCAGGCTATTCATGCGCTGTACAATTACCACCCACTCGTACAGCGCATACATGACCTGCTCCACTCGCTCGGTGTCTCTGGCATCAGCGTCTCCTTCATGTGGATTCCAGGTCATATGGGCATCTCAGGTAACGAGTCTGCCGACGCCGCTGCGAAATCGGCGATTTTATTACCCAGATTTTTTACCTCTGTAGTTCCCTCGTCAGATTCGTGTGCTATTTTACGTCGCCGCATCCTCTCGCGCTGGCGCGATGAGTGGACGGCCCTCCGGGGGAACAAGTTGCGGGAGGTTAAGCCTCTCCCGTTAATCTGGGGTACCTCTTCTCGTTCTTCACGTCGGGAGGAGGTACTTTTAGCCCGTTTACGAATTGGACATTGTGTTTTTAGTCATAGGTATTTGCTCAGTGGTGACCCCGCACCACTCTGTGGGCAGTGTGACGTGCCCTTAACGGTGCGTCACATTTTAACAGAGTGTCAGGTTTTAGCTGCATTGCGTGCTCGTGTAGGTCTGCCTGTTGGCTTAGCCAACGTTTTGGCAGACGACACGCATGCTGTGGAATGTGTTTTACGTTTTATTCATGACAGTGATTTTAATCTGCGCATTTAATGCGTTGAGCGTCTTTTAACTTATTACCTTTATTCTGTCAGTTTTTATGGGGACTCTATTCCCCAGTGGACATATGGCGCTCATGTCCCTCGCATTCCATAGTTCTTGACACGTTTTAATCGTTTATTGCCTATGCTTTTAGTGTGTTGGTTTTTTTTTCAGATATTTGTATTGTTATTGTTGTTGTTATTGATTTTATTGTTGTTATTGATTTTATTGTTGTTATTGTTATTCTTGTTGTTACTGTTATCATTATTGTTATTGTTCTCTTATTGTTATTTTTAGCCTTTTGGACATCGCGGGTTTACGTCCCGTTTTTTAATTATGCGGTTCTTTTACTTGTTTTTATCTTTTGACTTTATATTTTCTACATTGTAAGGGCGCTGATGACCTCAGCAGTTTAGCGCCCTTAAGCCGCATATCATCATCATCATCATCATTGGCAGTTTGATATATAAAAGGTGCCCCATTATAAGAATGCCCTTGTCAGTAAATTTCCCGGTGCTTTGTTCCTTAAAATAATCATTGTTGTGTCTAGTATCTACTCATGTACATTTTTGAAGTTCTGTTTATTTGCAGTGAAGAGAATTGCGTTATATAGTTACATATAATGAATAAAGTGTAAACGTTTTATTTTGTTTGAATATATTTACAAAAGGGAGAGAAGTTTTTAAATGAAACATTAACGTAATGCACTTTTTGTGCAGTATGTGACCTAGGACAACTTCCCCATACAACAGACAACCCATAATAAAGCATTCTTTTTAGATTAGAATCACACAATGGTTTAAAGCAGATATGACTAACCCGAGTTGGGCTAGTAAACTGATAAAATATTTTTGAACAGCCATTTAACTAAATTTATATTAATAACTATTTTGAATCTGAACTGAAGTATTATGTTGTTGTTGTTGATCTAATGTGCAGGGTTTTGATCCATCAATTTTGCTCTTGCTAGCCAGTATAAATTGTGTATCTTCCCATTTGGTACAGCTTTCCTCAATTCTGGACATTCTAGTAGATGTTCTCCATTTAAAATCTTGTCAGCATTGCAAATCTTACATGCTTTGTCATTCATAAAACCAAATCTATGTAGATGTTCCGCCAGACAGTCATGTCTAGTGGCTAATCTGAAGTGAGCAATGGCTTCCTTCCTTGGCACATTTTTTATTTTTTGTACTATTTCTTTTATGTTGGAGTAATTTTTGTTAGTAATTTCCTTTTGAATATTAAGTTGGTATTTTTGTTCTATATTAATTTTGACATTTTTTAGTTCCCACAAGACTTTATACGTTTTGAGTATAGCCTGCTGTCTCATTACCATTCACTCCCACGTGTGCTGGTATCCACAGTAATATTATCTGTTGAAATTTTGTTTAAAGTAATCTATAATAAGATCTCACATCCTTGATATTATAAGATTCATCTTGACTATTGTTCTATTGCTGAGAACAACTACTTTATTTTCTTTTATATCAGTCCTGTAGTATATCTGTTCTAATGATCATTGTATTGCAACAACTTCACCATCAAAATTTATGGATTGTCTAGGCAATGTAAAAGTATATACCACCTCCCACATTATTTATCTGCAGAACCACCTGTATAAATTTCAAGCCACTCTGTTTCCGGGAATTGATTATGTAAATGTTCAAGTGTAGCAATTCTGCATACTTCTGGTAAGTCTTCTTGTTTATTTAGTTGTTCTGTCAGCTCTTTATTTGTTACTAACTTGATAAAATCCAATGGATTAGTTCTAGGAGGATGAGGAGTGCATTTTTTGTGCGTTAGGTAATTATAATTCTTCTCTAAACAGGATTTGTTTGTAATCTGTGTTTTTAGCTTGTATTGTCTAGCTAGTTGTTGAAACCATTGATGTTTGCTTGAGTTTGTTTTCAATTTTACATATAATTGTGCAGCTTGTATTTCAATGTTGGCTTTCATTGGGTTATTATTTGTTCCAGCAAGAAGTGCATTCTTTTCACTGCTCCTGTTATCAATCTTAAACACTGATTTTGACATTTCTCAATCACATTAATTTTAGCATCGGTTGCAAATAATAGTAATTCACATCCATGTTTTAATACTTGGTTTATGTAGATCCGGCTAACCTCTTCAGTATGTTACTTCTTTTAGTAGCCTTTTGCGTGACATTTTGTACATGGTCTTTCATTTTTAATTTTCTATCTAGTCCAATTCGTAGATTATTTAATTTTTTCAGCATATTCTATTTGTTTCACATTGATTTCAAGTTTTTTTCTCTGTCATCAAAATGTTTCATGGTGTAAACTTGATATTTAGTTTTGCCCAATTAGTTAATTTGATTAACACATTTTTTCTTTTTTCTTCTAATCTGGTATATACATTCTTGTCATTTTTTCCAGCTGTCCACAGAAAGTATTATATAGATATGTCGTCCTAAAGTATTACATAAGTATGTATAAATAGGTCGACATACAGTGCAGTCATTTTAAGATGAGAACCTCAAGCCTGATAAAGAGGCCTCTGAGCAAAATTACCTGTCTTTACGCCCAATATAGAATGGGACGCTAAGTACCATAGTAGTTAAAGAGCATCTATAAATAAAAAAAATATCTGATGTGTTACACTCACATGACTTTCTCTACTCTTGTACAAACTATTTTTATAAACTCTTATTCTCCATATATTTCATATTAATCGAAATAACATTTGCGGAAACAATCTTTTGACATGCAAAGAGAATTACATTTTACACATAGCGACTAGTTTTAAAAATATTTGACTATTGCTTAAGGCCTACTATGTTCTCCTTGTTTTGCATTTGCAAGGGCAATATAAGCACATACATATCTCTTAATAGCTGGTTGCTATGTGCAGCACCATTCCCTTTCCCACAGATTAATACTCTTTGCATAGCCAAGACAAAAAAAATGAATAATGAATTCCGATTTGAAAAAATAAGTATTGGAAAAATTTAAGGGAATAACAAGCAATATCTCGAAAATGGTTCTCTCAGCGAAAAAAATGTATATGACATAAATTGTGTATTTTAACGCGATCTACATTGTTTTTGTTGTAAAATTTTGTCTATGTCTTATGGTCTACCAGTTATGCAAAAGTCGTTCACAATGAAGAATACTTTTGGAGACATTCGCAGAAAATTCATGATATACATTTTATTTGTCATGAAAATATCTTAAATATATGATATTTTAATCAAAAATGTTAGAGCCATTTTTGAGAAAATTAAAATTTTCGAAAAATGTTCCATGTAAAGGGTAATCTGGGGTGGGGGGATTTTCTTGAAAACCTTCGTGTCACATCCCTGGAAGATATTGAACCTAAATACCAAGTTTGGTTTAAAATAGAGAGTTGAGGGTTGTTACACTACATCACTATGATAATCTTACTTGAACGCGTTTCGGGAGACGGCTTGTTCCCATCGTCAGCATTTTCTCTCAACTAATATTTGCCGGTCATCGTCTGGGGGATGTGTGTGGTTTGTGGTGTTCTCTGGTGCTGGGCTGATGAACCTCCAAAGGCTGTTGGGTGGCGGCAGTTCAAAATTCATTAGGTGATTCCTGTGTTTGACAATATGTATTTTTTCCCAGATGTCCAATTCATTGCTGCTGTTCATCGGTTTTAAGAGTTTTATGTTTGGAGTGATATCATGGTTTGAAGACCAGAAATGATGTGCTACTGCTGATTTATCTTGCTGCTTTTGGTAAATGTAACTCATATGCTCTTTAAGTCTTATTTCAAGATTTCTTTTGGTTCTTCCTATATATACCAGGTTACATTCATTACAATCAATTTGATATATACCAGCTGATTTATTGTTGGGGATAGGATCTTTTGTTCTGTTGCATAGTAGTTTCTGTATGTTGTGGTTATTCTGTGGAGACAGGGTGATGTTGTATTTTTTGAAAATCCTTTGAAATTTATGATGTGTCCAAGGGTGATAAGTGAATTTTCTATATGCTTGTGGTTTTTGTTGTCTGAGTAACGTAGTCATTTGTTGGATGTATTTCTGTCTTTCAAACCTTTTTATCTTCTTATCTATTGTTTTTTTCTGGTATCCATTCATAGTGGCTATGTTGATAATGTGTTGGTATTCTTTCTGGTATTCCTCACCAAGTTTGGTGTTTATCTAACTGTCTGTTTCTGAGTTATGCTGTTTACAGACAGACATACACGGACATGTTTCCAAAAATGCTTTTTTTTTATTCAGGGGTCTCAACACATGTATTTCCGGTGAAATCTCGGTATCGAATTTTTGGGTGGAATACAATACTTCCCCTACTTACTATACGTAGTAGAGAAAGTAAAAACTCAATTCAAAAACCCACAGAACATCTATATGTGTAACATGCTGTACTGTAGTCACGTCTGTACTTTTCCAATGTGCAACTGCTGGCGCATGACACATTGAAGATAATCTTTATCAGGTGTGTTTCAGTCGTTGCTTTGTGTTTGTGCTGTAAAGAGAGTTGTGCATCTCAAAGATGAAACTTTATTCAAGACATCTGTGTTGTATGTCATTTGTTTAAAGCTAATGTCTTGTTTTTAGTCCACTGCTGACAAATTCACACTTCAACAACAAATTTGTATGTACAATACATACATAAAAACGAAATCATGTAGGCAGATGTGTACAAATGTTCAGGAGAAATTTCATGGTATTCAGACACTGTTAGATGTCTGGTTAATAAGTTCGGACAATGGGATTGCTAAGCGTTAAACCTAAGAAGTCAAAATGAGATGTTGCAACAGAGGAAAAAATTGACAAAATGGTGCATCTATTTGTGGGAAACCCTAAAAAATAAAGCTTATAGGAAGAATGCCCACAGCATAGATGAACTTAAGGACAATATAAGAACATTACATATATAAATCTGCAGGAAGATGGCAGGAATGTCTTCATACAGATAGACACTGCTTATAACTACTTATTATAGCGTTATTATCACTTGTTGTAAGTAACCTGCAAGTTACAGAACAAAAACCCTATTGTAATAGACAGCATGCATACACACAATCCACGAAATGACAACAGCACTGTATAAAACTTGTGTTAAAAGTCATTCTTATTATTCACTTTTTTATTTTGAAAGAACATCATATAATTTTATACATTTTTTTAAAAAAGTAACAAACTGTATTACAATAGAAATATTCCTTATTACACTATTTAATAAGGACATTCCAACAAAATGTTAACACCTGTAATGTTAATGTGACTTTTGAACTTGCTTGTCATGTATCAATTTCTCAAAAGTAGATGTAACTTTTTATGTGCGCAGAACAAGTATATTACCAAGATGGTGGTAGTTGAATGTAATTTATTCTTGGTAGAAAAAGTTTGTACACACAAGTCTTAGAGAAGATCGTGAATTTCTGGAAACAGGTTTGATGGGAAATATTTCCAAAATGCAATCAAATTAGGATAAATGGGCATTTCCATTTGCAAGGATACAGAATAATATTTATGAATCTCATACTCTGAAATGTAAAATCAATTTATGAATAAACTTGTGTTACTTAGTCTGTTCAGATTCAAAAGAGGGAGAGTTTGTAATGATAAATAGGTTCACATCGAATGTTGTCTTGACAGGGCATTACTTGGCCCATGGGCCTAGGATTGGCTGCTCCTGGTTTAAAGTGTCTCATTAAAGAAATGGTGATTGTTGCCATTGTATATGAATGAGTGATGTTTTGGCAAATTTCAGAAATAATGTATGGTTTGTTTTAAAAAGTTAGCGCCCCTGTGTTAGGTAATTCTAGATTTGCCACTGCCAAAATGGACAGAAGCTAACCAAATAGAACAATAATATCAAAATGCTCAAAGGAACCATGTCTGTGGTTTGAAATTAAAACACTCAACTTTTTTAGGTATACCATACAGTAGGTTTCTTACAAGCCATTCATAATTTTATTTCTGCATAAATCTCAATGTTCTGTATCCTCATCTGCTAGTCCTCTACACACCATGCTTCAGCTTCCTTTTCTAGCATGTTTCTTAGTATTGTAGAATTTCCCATTCTTTTCACTTGGCCGAAGTGTTTTAATGTTCTCTCTTCTATTATTTCCAATTTCATCCCTTCTTCAGACATAAGAAGCCCTCCTCCATCTCTGTTGTTAATAATTGTTGCCTATTTATTATCCACATTTCTGCTTCATACTTTGTACTATTGAATTACAAATGAGCTTTTTAGTTTCTGGTCCAAAGTATGAGTTGAACATTCCAATGTTTTTCTTGCTTCACTTGTTCATTTTTCTGTTTTTAATCTAGTAGTTCCATCTGCTTTTGTGGTTGATCCGAAATACTTAAATATATTGACCACTTTAATTTCCTCTCCGTAAGGCAGTATTTTTAACACTTCAGTCTAATTATATAATATAATAACAGCCCGCCTTAACAGCAGTCATCTTGTTATGTACATTTATAATAATGTTATGTGAATGTATTATGTAGTTTAACAATGTAGGAGCTGTGAGAATAGAAGCAAGCTACCTTCCGTAGCAAACAGAATTTTGGAACAATAATAATGTAATATATAAAACAGTTCATAAATAGCCAATCAAAAATTAGAACAGTTAAAAGTTAAATAAAGATATTCTATTGGAATAGGATTAGCCAATCAGAGACTTGAAATAGAGAAATTGTACAAATTCAGACGGGAGATGCTACAAGATTGCGTACCTGATTGGTACAGTACGTGTTCAATGTGAGACATAAAAATTGATTGCGGTGAGAATAATATAAAGTTTACGTGTTAAAAGTACAATCAACAAAAATCTCACAGCTCTATAGTAGGATACATCAGTGAAGTGTTATTAAACCGTGTGAAAGATTAATAAACAAAGTACAATACAATTATAATTTGTGTAAGCCTTGTTCTTTAGCCACACCAGCCCTGCTAAGAGATACGTGTTCTGAAAAATTACTACTGACATAGCCGAAGTATACATATATAATATTTAAATAAACATTAAAATTACAAAGTTGATTTTTAAAAGTGGGGCGAAGGCCACCGGAATGTTTGTATCGTACGTGGGGCGAACACTCCAAGAAACATATCTCCTGCAATACGTTGTGCAACCACAACAATATAAACAACTTCAAGTTTGGCTCTCCAACAGTGGGGCTACAACCCTTTCAAGTTTGGCGCCCAAAGCGTGGTCGTAATCATGTAAAGATAAACCACATCAACTGATAACCTCTATTTTTACTTTCATTACTACGTATAGTAAGTAGGGGAACTACTGTATTCCACCCAAAAATTCGATACCGAGATTTCACCGGAAATACATGTTTTGAGACCCCCTAAATCCAAAAAAAGCATTTTTGGAAACATCTCCGTGTGTGTGTCTGTGAACAGCATAACTCAGAAACGAACAGTCGGATAAACACCAAACTTGGCATTTAGGTTCAGTATCTTCCAGAGATGTGACATGAAGGTTTTCAAGAAAATCCCCCCACCCCAGATTACCCTTTACATGGAACATTTTTCGAAAATTTTAATTTTATCAAAAATGGCTCTAACGGTTTTGATTAAAATATTTTCATGACAAATGAAATGTATATCTCGAATTTTCTGGGAATGTCTGCAAAAGTATTCTTCATTGTGAACAACTTTTGCATAACTGGTAAACCATAAGAGATAGACAAAATTTTACTGCACAAAAAATGTAGATCGCGTTAAAATACACAATTTATGTTGTATACTTTTTTTTTGTAGAGCGAACCATTTTTGAGATATTGCTTGTTATTCCCTTAAATTTTCCAATACTTATACTTTTTCTCAAATTCGTTATTCATTTTTGTTTTGTCCTGGTAATGCAAAGAGAATGGAATACTCCACATAGCAAGCAGCTCTTAAACGCTTAAAGCCTAGCAATTCCCCTTGCATCTACAAGAAAATTAGCAATAAGATTAACATCTCGATTAACATGAAGCATATGGAGAATAAGCGTTTGTAAAAATAGTTGTACAAGAGTAGAGAAAGTCATGTGAGTGTAACACATAAGATTTTTTAATTAATGTTCATTGTCGATGATAATAAATATTGTGTTAAGTTTATATTTCTCACATTTTATATTTCTCAATTAATTTTCCCATCTGTGTAAACTGTCTTATTGTTACATAAAGTATACTTATACTTTGTTAAGTGAAGAAGTTGAATGTTAACAGTCAAGAACTGTGGAAGTTTCTTCTTGTTGTACTCACTTTGTGAAGTTGGTGAAACAAACGTGCTTGACGTACACAGCTGGTGGTGAGTAACTGTTCACATGTGTTGCTAGATGGAGCTGCACAAACAGATAAAAACAGATGTTACCTCACTTCATGGCAAGGGATTTTGAACAGGTTATAATTATTAAACAAGAAGATAATGTGCTTGATGCTGGCTCAAGTTAACTTATGTTGTAAAGTACACCTCTGTAATTGTGTCTGTTGGAAATTAAATATTGTTGCTTTCAGGACCCTTGACAAGTTGTGTAACTGCAGCAATTTCAAACAACTCATCTTTCCAGAGAATTTATATCATAACTATGGATAGAAATGATGGGAAGAAGAGAAAAATGAGCCATATTTGGTATTTATAGCAATTATTTTTGAAATATAAGTACATGTAACATAATTTTACTTCAAGGTATATCAAATAGTTTCTGATTGACTTTCTGTTCATGCTGGAAAGTTCAATTCCAGTGCTTGTAACCTAACCTATCTGTGTGTTTTATTACACTATAGCGGATTTAATGTGAACTGTTTAAGTTCAACAACCAGGTTTGAATAATTATTTCCCAGTTGAAGCCACTCTGTGCTTCACACTTTTAATGTTCTTGCTCTGTTGATTATGTTTATGAAATGATCATCTCACAGTTTGTTCTGCCAGCTGCTCTAGTGGTATAGCTATGAGTTCTTTATCTCAGGCTATGCACTAGTGTATTTTTTATCACCTAACTAAACTACATCAGTTTAGTTAGGTGATAAATTTTAAAGTTGAGTAAAATGTTGAGTTTTGGAAGAGTAGCCAGCTGTTAAATTTACAAATTAATTACTTCTATAACAAAAATTAAGTGAAGTATCAGTTGCTGTAAGTCGCAGAAATGTACTTGTCACCAAGTAAGCCACAGAATTAACTGAATACGTAACTCTGATATAGAATGCACGCCCTCTTAATATCTGCCTACCTATTTCTACTAACATTACTTCTTGCAGACCAATCTTAAAACTCTTAAGTATGCCTGTCTCACACTGTTTGTATGCAGAACCTCCCTGAATCTGAGAATTTTATTCCTCTTTTTAATTTATAGAATTCTTGTGGACATGACTTTACAAACATACTAAACCCAATCTTTAACTGCATTCCAGGAACTTTTATATTAATGCATTCACTACTCGGTTCTTGCTAATGACTTTTGTTAACTTACCTCGCTAATGACCTTTTTCTCTGGGCAAATCTTTTAACTGAGGCTTATACATTGATTTAATGTACAGAAATTATTTATCCAATTATTTCTTTATTTAATTATTAATATCTTCCTGTCAATAATTACAGTACCGCAGTTCACCACCAGTTGTTGGTGACTTTAGTAGTGGAACCAATGTTCAACAGCAGGTATTCGGAAACACACTTTCGTATTAGTGTGCATAAGACATACACAGCCAGGGCCACCCATGGAGGGCAGCACAAATTGTGCCATGAGGAACATTTTGGGGGGGAATTCAAAATTTTGAAAAGAACAAAAATATTGAAGTAAGTTAACATAGGTAATATAAAAACATTTATTACAATTTTTAATCCAGTAGGTAGTGTAATTGTCAACTCAGGTGTATCTTTAAGTTTGTTAATCTAAATGTGCTGTATCCCCTCATAAAGGATGTTAGTACAATACATACTGTATAGTATATGAGATGATAATTCTTGGAAATGTATAAAGGCAACTATAACATTATACGTAGGTATGCAGCTTTATTATACTTACTATAATGCTCAATTTAGAATAGCATACATTGAAACACCAAGTACAAAATACACTACTGACAAACAGTTTTATTTGTAATTGTTTTGTGCAAATATTATGATTTATCTTTTCAATTATTTGTTGAAGCTTTTATTGTGTACGTATCCCAATAGCTATGAAATGATCCCTTTGTGAAGCTTTCCAGCGGCATAAAATGCAACCAAATAGTTTCAATTGAGCTCTGAAAAAAATCAGGGGAGGACAATGGTTGTTTTTGGGGAGGATGTGCACAGCATATGTGATAACTGCTGAGCTTGAGTGAAGTCGTTTCTAAACAATAGTGAAAACATAGCATATTGTAATTAAATCATTAAACACATGCATTTTAAAAGTAATGACATAAAGAAAAGATGAGATCTATGTGTTCTGTGTTGTCTCATCTGCCAGCTGCTAGCTATGAGTTCTTTATCTCAGGCTATGCACGAGTGTATTTTGAAAGGATAACATCAGTTTAGTTAGCTGATAAACTTTAATGTTGATTAAAATGAGAATAGTCACCGAATGTTGAATTTACAAATTAATTACTTCTATAACAGTAATTAAGTCAAGCGTCAATTGCTGTAAGTCGCAGAAATGTTACTCGAAAAGTATCCTCCCAATGGCCACTAAATCTTACTCACTCAAGAGTGTTATTGTGTGCTTAAAATAACACACAAGTGGTCACATAACTCATCACCTTAGGCAGGGTGTTGCAGTCAGGGACCAATGAGAGCATTCACTGTGGCCAAGTGTTTGGGGATGCCTTTAATCAGCTCAAGTGTGTTTCTTATTTTGGGAAGAGCAATTGGTTTTATTTTTGCAAAAGTGCTATTTCTGTTATTCATTGTCATAAGAAATAGTATACAGTATACAAGTGTGAGGTGCCTTTTTTTTTTTTTTAATTATTATTATTCTATTTACTTTTATGTCGCTTTAATTCCTTGGTCATATCGCAACGGATGTGTTGGTGGATATCGCTTTGAACGATATGTGATGGACAGTTAGCCTTCTAGGTCTTATCCCTGTAACCCCTGCCTCATGCCGTGCAGATGGCATTAGGGTGCCGTCCAGTCTAACTGCTTACATTGTCTGTAGATAGATGGCATAGCATTCGCTATTACCACTTATTTTTCATTTTACTATTGTTTTAGACTTATGATGGAACTTTGGGTCGTGGTATTAAATATCCAATCCGGTATTTACCTTGGTGACTCAGGAAAACCTCAAAAAAACCTCAGACAGATTGGTCGACCCACAGGGTTTGAACCCGGGCCAAAGACTTTACCACCTGAGCCATCCCGCTCGGTTCGAAGTGCCTTGGAGAATCTTGGAAATACAAAATACTGGACTTTGTTTTGTATCTTCAGATCTCCCTCATTCTCTGTTTTACTGCACTACTGTCCATTCCAAACCAGAGCGCCTTTCACTGAAAACAAACTCTTTGTATTATCCGCGCGAAAGTAGTTCGCAATCCCCACCCATAATGGCTGCTTGTTCCCCTCCCACGTACTTGTTGAACACTATTTAATCTATAAAAAGGCACCCTGCGTGAGAACCATAGTTCAAAATGCAACCTGAGGTAACAATTTGACTTACGTTAATCACAATCCTCGGGCAAAAGTGCAACACCCAAATCCGAATCCTCCGAAAATGACTCAGCTGCCATACCAGAATCAGAACTACTCTCCAAAATAATGACAAGCTTATCCACAATTCCACAGCACTGTCGCACTTAAAACAAGTTCCCACATTTTATCCTCTTCTATGTTGTATTATGTCTGTTTATATTCCCTGCTCGCTTTCGTTACACTTCTCACTGAAACGCCTGTCAAATCCGATATTAGTTTCGTAATATGCAATAATGCAAGTGTCGGGTATTTTTGTAATAGTGAGTTGATTATATGAAGTATTGTTTGTTTTTAGCCACTTTTTAACTGTTTCCCGCTTGTGTGTTTGAACAGTTTATTCGCACTACACGCACCTTCCGCTGCCATGTGAGCTCAAATACCAACTGACTAAATCACAAGATTTGACCTGAGCTGAGCATATGTGTGTTAGCGTATTATGAATGACTGTTCACTTATCATATTTCCTGTGTTATGCAAAGTGTTTATTCGGTACTCAGATAGCACCTCTGGGAATTCATTGCTGCATTTCTTGTCTATGTAAGAGAGTGGCAGTCGTGCATTACGGTTGGTATTAACAAGCAAGATGCTCTCGGTGTTAGCGCAAAAGCAGGCGAAAATAATATTTTGTAATCTCTTAACAGCTAGTGTATATCCATTACCTTTAACGATGAGTTCTTATGATAGCAATAAAATGTGCAGTTCTATACCTTTCCTGCTCTAATATTTCATAATACAATACATGTATTAAGGAACTATTTACGTTGGTGTAAGAGTGTATTCTTGGGTTCGTGACAAGCCGAAGCACGTGCTTCTGTTTACATCAGAGGGAACTCTGGTTTGGAATGGACAGTAGTATTCCAGTATACATCAAGTATTAGAATACAAGGCTATGCTCTGAGGATAAAGCATAAAGTTGCAGTAAATGAAGAAAAAATGTCAACTCGTTTTACTTAATTATCAAATAACCAGTTGTTGGAATATAAAGGCAATATTTTATAACTTGTATTCACAACTTGATAGGAAGAAAACTGGAAACAGATTTGGTTGTATGTTGTGACATTTCTTTGCTTTTGAATTATGCAAGTGTATAGAAGCTTGCAGTAGAGTTCAACAAATGCAAAATACAGGTGTGCAAATGCTCTTGTAGTGATGGGAGACTTGATATTGGTATACATTAGTTAGACCATTCCATTCAAAGATTTGATATCAAGATTTCTCTGCAGGCTTCTTAAACAAAACAAAAATTATAAAAAATAAAGAAAAAGGTCTGACATGCATTCATGTGAGTGTGCGTCTGTGAAGAGCATAACTCAAAAATTAAATCTTGGATAAATATCTAACTTGATATTTAAGTTTAGCATTTCCAAAGATACAACAAACTAAACTTTGTAGGGATAACTTTTCATAATTGTGATTTTGTCAAAAATATGTGTAATCATTTTGATTAAAACATCATAAGTTGAGAAACTTACATAACAAATATAATGAATATATTGAATTTTATGGAATTAGCTGGTGAATTCCTCTTCATTCAGAACAAAATCTTGTATAATTTTGCTTGATTGATAAAACTTATAAAATAGAAAAAACTATACTACAGAAAAACCTGTAATAGTGGATTATGACACAAGGGTTAAAAATAGCCTTTTATTGCTTTGTCTACTACGTATAGTAAGTAGGGGAAGTATTGTATTTCACCCAAAAATTCGATACCGAGATTTCACCGGAAATATATATTTTTTTAGATAGCCTGAATCCAAAAAAAGCATTTTTGGAAACATGTCCGTGTGTGTGTCTGTGAGTGTGTGTGTGTGTGTGTGTCTGTCTGTGAACAGCATAACTCAGAAACGAACAGTCGGATAAACACCAAACTTGGTATTTAGATTCAGTATCCTCCAGAGATGCGACACGAAGGTTTTCAAGAAAATCCCCGCACCCCAGATTACCCTTTACATGGAAGATTTTTCGAAAATTTTAATTTTCTCAAAAATGGCTCTAACGATTTTGATTAAAATATCATA
The DNA here is from genome assembly GCA_030765065.1 of Deroplatys truncata. NCBI lineage: Eukaryota > Metazoa > Arthropoda > Insecta > Mantodea > Mantidae > Deroplatys > Deroplatys truncata. The sequence continues at coordinate 129,306,568 of CM060989.1, read as the reverse complement.
TGTTTAAGATATTTTCATGACAAATAAAATGTATATCTTGCATTTTCTGGGAATGTCTCCAAAAGTGTTCTTCATTGTGAACGACTTTTGCATAACTGGTAAACCATAAGAGATAGACAAAATTTTACTACACAAAAAATGTAGATCGCATTAAAATACACAATTTACATCCTATGCATTTTTTTGTTGAGTGAACCATTTTCGAGATATTGCTTGTTATTCCCTTAAATTTTTCAATATTTATTTTCTCAAATGGGAATTCGTTATTCATTTTTTTTGTCTTGTATATGCAAAGAGTATTAATCTGTGGTAAAGGGAATGGTGCTGCACCTAGCAACCAGCTATTAAGAGATATGTATGTGCTTAAAGGCTACTGTATTTCTATATTGCCCTTGTAAATATATATTCCCCTTACATCTACAAGAAAATTAGCAATAAGATAGAGTCTGCAAATGTTTATCTCGATTAACATGAAGTAGATAGAATAAGCGTTTGTAAAAATAGTTTGTACAAGAGTAGAGAAAGTCATGTGAGTGTAACACATCAGAATTTTTAAACAATGCTCGAATTTGTAAAATATTGATTCCTGAAACATTTTTAGAATGATATTAAAAAAGCAACATGTCAGATGTTTTGATTCGCTAGCAGTGAAATTATTTTCACCATGTTTTGCCTTACACCAGTCAACGAGGCAATTAAATACTGTATCATAAGGGTTTATGGATTTTTTGTGTAACTGCTTCTTACTGCTGTTTTTGTAATTTCCCTTCCATTTCAATTTCCTCTGAATTCATAATTTCCACCATTGAATCTTTATGTAGGTTGTGGTAGATAAAAGTATAACGTTTTATATCAAAGAAGGCAGAAGGCTGCCAATATAACGTATAGGCTAGCTCTACAACAAATGGAAATAAATTCAAGCATGAGGATTTGTATTGTGAACAGGTAATATGACCACTATGAGAAATTAATCATGTAAAAAGACATAATGAAAGGTAAAATCTAATCAAACCATGCTGAGTTATTAAACATATGTAAACACAAAAGGTAATTACCATGTGATTAGAATTGAAACCAAACTTGGTCACAAAGCTTTTATCTCGTGTTAGAAATTCTACCTTGTTTCCTAAAAAACTGCTGTTTTATTTATTTTTTCTTCTAATTTTAAATTGTACTAACCGTCAACAATATAATACAGGTATTTATAGCTGTTTTATGTTGTAGAAATATTAATTTTTTAATAATAAGAAAGAAAATTCATGCAACTGCACTTAAATTTTGAATATTTCTAACTCTGTCAAACAAAACCAGGTAGTTCCAAAACATTTTTCCTTAAAAATTGTAAACAAAACCTATTAAAATGTATTATTAACACCATGACATCAAAGTTTTAACATGTTTTAAGCACAAAAATGCGTCACTGTGGAGTAAAGCAAGGCCTAATTATAGTTTTTCTACTTCCTGTAAACAAAAATGTAATTTTGGAAATGACCGGTTTTGTTTGGAACCTCCTCATATATTTATTTTTGTGTATTAGATCATTATTTAGCATAACAGTTAATTTTGAGACTGTATTGGCAGCACCTGATCACTGGGAGCAAGTCTGATTGTTTCCACGCGTTGTATGTGATCTCGATGGAAACCAAAATGGTTTCTAAGGGACAGCCTTCTCAGCAGTTCCATGAATGTTTGACTCCCAACTTTTGGTACCCTGTTGAAGAAGACCACGTTGATGGCAGCCTTTCTGGTGTTGTTCAGTTGATTCACGTCCAGGGAGTTGATCTGCACAGTGAGAGCAAGGAGCTTTATTACTCTTCTATATCTATACTAAATATTACAAAGAGAGAACATTTGTGTGTCTAACGTAATCTCAAAAATCAGGCAACAGATTTTTATAACTCTTTTATCAGACATGGGGCTATAAAGTGACTTCCAATTTCATTTCATAAATTACTAAAACATTAAAAAGGACTTATAACACCCTTGTACTTGAATACAAACAGATTGAACTTATAAAAACAATATGCTTGCGAAGAAGGTTTGACAATGAGAATGACATAGAGTACTCCACAGAATATATTTGTAAAATAAGATATTTCATTGCAAGATACATACGAGAGGCGGTCGGAAATTATTTACAATTCCGTTGTTTTAAAAATACCGCACAAGCTACGGGCGCGTCCTTCGTGAAGCGATGGACACAGTACACCACGCAGATGCCAATTGTGAACAATTGTTGTTAAGTGGGGAAACGCATGGACAAAGATGGACTACATATATGTTTTGGACTATATACATGTTTTGAGGCCGCTGAATCCAAATAAAGCATTTTAGAAAGATGTCCGTGTCTGTGAACAGCATAATCAAAAACGAAAAGTGGGATAAGTACCAAAATTGGTTATTTAAGTTCAGTATCTTCCGAGGATGCGACACGAAGGTTTCCAACAAAATCCCCAACCCCAACTACCCTTTACATGGAAGATTTTTCGAAAACTTTGTTTTTCTAAAAATGGTTCCAACGATTTTGATTAAAATACCCATTTTATGGGAATAGCCTTTGAAGTCCTATTCATTTGGAAGTAATTTTGCATTATCTTCTGTAAGTGATAGACGAAAGCATATTATACAAAAAATGTAGATCTCTTTAAAATACACAGTTTATTTTAAGTAAGGTTTTTTTTGTGGCATAAGCCATTTGTGAAATATTCGTTATTAAAGGTTCGAAATGTTCATTACTTGGCCATTATCTTTAAGTCCTTTCAAGATTCATTTGTTTCTCGCGATGTCATGGAAACAGCATATATCGTCCAGTTGTTAAACATTTGACTATCGGTGTTCTCTTTGTGTCTATAACAAAATGTGTAATGTAGCTGTTTCTGTAAAGGTTTATTTGGATCAAAATGAAGTGGATAGAAAAATAAACTTTCGTAAGAATAATTTGCATATGCAGTAATAAGCACTAGAGAGTACAGAAAATCTCTGAATGTAGCACATCAGATTTTTACTTTCTCTACTACGTACAGTAAGTAGGGGAAGTATTGTATTCCACCCAAAAATTCGATACCGAGATTTCACCGGAAATACATGTTTTGAGACCCCCTGAATCCAAAAAAGCATTTTTGGAAACATGTCCGTGTGTGTGTGCGTGTGTGTGTGTGCGTGTGTGTGTGTGTGTGTCTGTAAACAGCATAACTCAGAAACGAACAGTCGGATAAACACCAAACTTGGTATTTAGGTTCAGTATCTTCCAGAGATGCGACACAAAGGTTTTAATTTTCTATATTGCCGTTGCAAATACAAAACAAGAGGAACATAGTACGCCTTAAGCGATAGTCAAATATTTTTAGAACTGGTCGCTATGTGTAAAATGTGATTCTCTTTGCATGTCAAAAGATCGTTTCTGCAAACGTTTATCTCGATTAATATGAAATACATGGAGAGTTTGTAAAAACAGTCTGTACAAGAGTAGAGAAAGTCATGCGAGTGAATAGTGAAAACACATAAGATTTTTAACTCTACGATCAAAGGCCAAGAAAATGTTGTTATTAGTTAAGAGATGGAATAGTTGACAACAACTAGGGGATTACAGAACCCCGGGCCAGAACAGAATACACTGTGATGTACCTGTACGGACATTACCCGCAGCTGACGTGCTTGCGCACGCGCACGCATGTCTACACAAGCAGACGACACACAGCTCGTGCACATGTTTTCAGGTGCATAGCGTCAACATACTACAGCATTGCCTATTCATATTTAAGCCAGAAAGTTTGTCGATATATTATGCAATAAAAGCTTAACGAAGACGGTATTTCTTGTAGTTCTACAGCTACCAATGTGACATGAAAACTAGGATTGTAGTGATGTTTAACAAATAAATTTGCGCTCCTCTTTGTAAGATTGAAGCCAATGTCTTGGGTCAGGAGCAACAAACTCTGGATCATAGTATAGCCCTCTGTCAGATCGACCTTCCGATTGAGAGTCGCACACGTTACCGCAGCGCCACTTCGCTTGGTATTCACAAATACATTAAAACCTGTGATGATAGAACCAAAAGGTTTTGGTGTGAGAAAGTGAATACGATAAAGTGCGTTGTGATAACAATAAAGTTATTAAAGGAATCTGGGAGTTAAAACAATCAGTTGTAGTAGCCGATTGGTAAAACGAGTTTTAACACGTGTGGCATACGCTATTTTGTATACAGTGCTCGAGTTTGTGAAATATCAATAATATTATCTTGATTGTTAAAACTAACAGAGATCACGTTTAGAAGGCGGTTCTTCAAACAAGAGAAATAAGATTAAAAAGCGATGTCAGATGTTTTGCTAGCAGTCATTTTCAGTGAAATTATTCTCACAGTGTTTTGTTTTACACCAGGCAGTGAAGCGATTAAATGCTAGTATCACATTATTTTCTGGACTTTTTGGGCAAGTATTTCTAGTGTTATTCTTTCTGCAGCTTCTGTAATTTGACTTCCATTTCAGTTTCTTCTGAATTCATAATTTCCGCCATTTAATTTTTATATACGAGGGCTGATCAATAAAGATTGAGACTGATTTTTTTTCACAGTATTTATTTACTCCATTTCAATGTTGACATGATATTTTTCAAAGTAGTCCCCTCCTACTTGAATGCACTTTTTATAGCGTCTCTGCCAGTCCTCGAACACATGGTGCAAGCCATTCTTTGTCAGGTCTTTGAGAATCGCCTCACTTTTCCTCAGCACGCTTCAGTGCTCTCAAATCGAATGCCCCGGAGCTTTGCCTTTAGTGATGGGAATAAAAAAGAAATCACAGGGGGCAAGATTGGGTTATAAGGCGGATGCAGTACGCAGGTGATGTTGAATTGCTGGACTTGATTTGCGACGTGAGGTCATGCGTTGTTGTGATGAAGTCGCCATCCATTCTGAAGAAGTTCTGGATGTTTCCTTGCAATGTGCTTCTTCAGTGTAGCCAATACTGGCGTGTAGTACGCTGCTGTAGCAGTAGTGTGAGGGGGGAACAACAATCACAGCAGCTGTGTTGATGTTGACTTCAGTCATAGCAGAAGACGAAGCACCAGGCCCACCTTGCTTAGCACAGAGGACTCGCCCTTCTTTGAAGTCCTTGAACCACCTAAACACTGTTGAACGAGGTAGTGCATCTTCACCATATGCTTGCTTCAGCTTTTCCAAAGTTTTATAGGCTGTATGATTTAAACGAAAACAACATTTTATTGCTCCTCTCGTGTCGAGTGGTATGCGAAATTTAAGTAGGGTCAACAATATACAGCATTACTACCAACCTACCGATACGAGAGTGCTACCGTCTATGGACATTATATATGAAACCCCGCTCTTTTCAAATATTCATGGTAGAGACAGGAAACTCTCAAGAAAGCTACAGGAAAAAATCAATCTCAGTCTTTATTGATCAGCCCTCGTAGGTTACACTAAATGAAAGAATAACGTTTCAGATCCAAGAAAGCAGAAGGTCGCCAATATAACGTATAGGTTAATTCTAAAGTACTCGTATGACTATTGCTATTGTGAACAGATATGCGAGTGCCATTAGTAATTAAACACGTAAAAACACACAGTGAAAAGTAAAACTTAATAAAACCAAGTCGAGTTATTAAACATGTACAAATACAAAGGGTAATTGCCATGTGATTGGACATGAAACCAAAGTTGGTTACAATAAAGATTACCACACTAGTGTGCGCTGTTCTACTTTTAGGCCATGCTGTTAATCTGCAATATTTTCAGGTTTCATTGACTTGGGAAATTTAGTTTACAATATGTTTTAGCTATCAAGTTTACATTAAAGTAGGATTAGCGTTATATTTTAATAATACATTTGCACTAACATAAACATACATAAATACATTTTAAAAAACAAACAGTCCACGAAAGTCGTAATGAAATCTGAGACTTTTAGTGTAAAAAAATCAATAATAATGTTATATGAATCTCTGATACGTTAACAATAAAAATACTATGTTTTAGATAAACCAATTTTTAAAATGTTAAAGCTTTTATTGACTTGCGTTTTCTGAATTTCGTGAAAGTTCCCTGTGGAACGCCGAGAAATGGCGTTTCAAGGTGAAAAGGTTTGCAGCATACAATACGATTTAATGCTAAGGCACTATTATAGACCGCAAGTAACACACTAATGAAACTACGACAAACACTGCGGTTCTCTCTCAAATTGCGCGCGCAAACTCTCAGCTGGCTGGGTGCAGGTCCTGTCTATAAAGATTTAGTATAGTGGCGCTAACTATCGGAGACTGCCAGAGTTTCATAACAGACGTTCCCGCGCATTTAACCATGCTCAGATCACAAGCTTGTGGAAGTTGCGCTGTATTGTACGTTTTCCCATTCTTTGTATCATGGTTAGTAAAACAAGTTACTGTTTCATTAGTTGTTGTTGTTCACTGGGGATTAATTGATCTGCATCATTTTCCCTCTGGCTTCCCAATATAAAGTCTCTAAGTTATCACTTTTAAGGCCTTTGTTCAGGATGACATCTTCTTGCACTTGGGTGTAGATAGGCATCCTATCTTGTAGAAGTGTTCTACGAGGCAATCGTGGCCAGTTGCCATCCTAAATAAGGCCACTGCAGTTAGTCTTCCTTGACATTTTTTGTATATCAACTCTATCTTTAATATTCTTATAATCTTTATCTTTTAATGTATCTTCTTCAAGTCTCTGCTGTCTTTTGAAATGTTGTTTGTTTATTTATTTCTATTTGTCCTACAGGTTTCATTTGTTGTATTGCACCTTTCTTTGCTAATTGATCCACATGTTCATTGTCCAAAAGTCTGACATGAGCTGGGACCCATTGTAGAGTGACATGATTTCTAGTTTCAGCTGCTTTAATTAGGCTTCTTATTTCTTTAATATTCCTTGTTGTTTTATTATTGTAATTTACTATTCCATCTATGGCTGATTTTGAGTCTGATAAGATGACTATTTTTTGTTTTATGTATGGTTTATATAAAATGTTCAGTAATGCTGCTTTTACAGATGTTAATTCTCCATCATAGTGGTTTGACGTTTCATCTAATGTTAGATACAGTGTAAAATGTTTACAGTATACTCCTGCACCAGCATTTTTTTTATTGATGAGGCATCCATCTGTATATATTCGGTGCCATTCTTTCATTTTCCGTAGCTATTGCTATGGCTCTCATTTCATCTGATATATTGTTTATATCAGGTCATCCTGATATTGTATATCAATATATTCTATTGGACTCGTTACCTCTGTTGTAATTATATTCTTGTATTTTAAGCTACTAATATATGTTCTGAAGCTTATTTGAGTTTTTAAATTACTTATAGTATCTGCTGTGTGGTACCATTCGTATCTGTTTCTATTGACTTGCAGTTTTTGTGCTAGAGTAATTGCTTTGAACTCGTGTTCCAATTCTATAGCCATGTTTTTGTGAAGCTTTGTAGTACTGTAATTGGTGTTATTTTTACAGCTCCTGTTATTATTCTAAGTGAATCGGGAACAACGTAGTCCGCCTCCACGTGGTGTTCCCTGGGTAGCGCTAATATATAAAACACAATAGTCTCTCTTTAAGCTGCTATAATTGCACGGTTAATGTCTTGTTTCTAACCTAGAGCATTAAACATAACTTTAGCTATTTGGGGCAAAACAGAACCAGGTTGTGGTAGTGGGTGTACTGATGTTTTATCGAAACAAATTAGTTTTCGTAGCTTTAGCTTTAATTTCTTTTTATGTAGAACAGTAAGGGCCAAGTGCCCTTTAATATCTATCGTCAGCAAACGGCTATAAAATGTTTACCCTTATTAATTGAAGATAAAGATGCACCAAAGTTTAAGACCGTGTTTACTGATTTTGTTTAGCAAACGTGCGCTCATTATGGTGCAAATCCGCTCCGGAACTGAAAGAAATACACTTTTTTTATATAGTTTCGATAGTCGATTTGTTTTGTGATTCTGTGGCAAGAACTGCTTATTAAATTTGGTTTAAAATATAAGAACACTGTAGGAAAAAAAAAACTATGGCATTTCCATACAAAAAAGAATGCAGAATGGTCACAAATAACTAGTGATTTCAAGTCATTAAGTAGACTTTCATTACTTTACTCTGTTCACCTTGGGAGTTTGATGTATGTATCACTCAGAGATGCTGTTGCAGCAGAAACACTGTCAATATTTCACATTGCACTTTTTCAGCACATTCACCTATTACAGTATTAAATACCCGTGTAGCATAATAACGTAATGTTGAAAATACCCGATTCGTTGCAGATTTCTTTGAGCACGGTAGTCTAACCTCTCATTCAATTGTTCCACTAATTACAACAATGTTGATTTAGATAACCTGTCCTTTCATAGAATTTCCTATCATATGTGTCGTTAAATGGGACACCTCTTTCAAATACGAGAGGTCGAATTCGCTCTTCGTTACGCTGATTTAAATAATCGATGTACAATAGCTCATCTCGAAAATAGTTTCTCTAACAACTCCGCCATTTTATTCAGATTTAACGCTTGTAAAGTTCTTAATTGGCAGAATATCTCCCTTTAAAGTTTACAAGCATTTATTTGTATCTGAGTTTACACGCCCTAAATAGGAAGTTTACGGCCGTTGGTGCACCTGACCCTAAAGGATTTACTGGCAAGGAAACTAACATATGATAAAGTAATGGCTAAGCGAATGTTGTATGTTCAGATGTATGGGCGGGCACTTCGCAAAAATGTAGAAAGAAAAAGAGACATGAGATTGCTAAGGAGCATCACATTTAGATTGAAAGAGACGTGATGGGATCAGAGAGGAAGGAACTCGGCATTTTTAACTTTATTGAGGATATATATCAATACAGAACCAACTGGGAAGAACTTGTGGATACATTACCGCATCCCAAAACTGTTGGTAAATAGGCAAGACCGAAGAAAATATGGACACAGGAAATGTTTAATTCACGAGACCTGTCGAGTCTTAGTCCCTGAAGTTGATAATGGTGATTATAATATGGTAATAAGTAATTTGTTCAGCTCTCTGTAACGAATATGTCGATCTCCCGTTCTGTCGGGTCACAGTGCACGTTTTCATAAAACCACAAGTAATCATTGTTGTATTCAATTGTTTATGTTTTTAAAGCCGAAGTTACGTGGTCAATGAATGAAATAATGTACTTACTCATTTTCAGTTCTTTACTTGTGCCCTTTACCGTTTTACACTGCGTGAAACTTTAAGTGTACCGTTCTGCCCCGGCTTCCCCTGTATATGTACAGTTGTGTGCAAAACTAAGGACGAAACTAATGTTCGCATGTCAAATAATATAGCTCGATGAATCATACATAGAGGGAACAGGCAACTAAACGAAATATACAATGAGACGAACAGAAATGTCACTTTTATTCATAGACCATAAGCTACACTAAAGTCAATAAGACATATGATGGCTCTCTAGATTTACAGATACAGATACATGGTGCTTAAAAGGGTGTATGATCACCACGGACAGCAATGCATGCTCTGCATCGTGCTCCCATGCTGGCAGTTCTTGTGGTAGGACGTTCCATTCCTCCACCAGCGCTGTTGTCAACTGTTGGATGGTCGTTGTTGCATGTGGATCAGCTACAATGCGCCTCCCCAAAGCATCCCACACGTGTTCGATGGGATTTAAATCGGGGGAACGGGCAGGCCAGTCCATTCGCCGAATATCCTCTCGTTCCAAAAGATCTCCCACCTGCGGTTGCTCATTATCTCCATAAAAATGAAGTCAGGGCCGACTGCACCCCTGAAAAGACGCACATGGCGAAGGAGTGCAGTATCACAATAACGTTGACCAGTGAGCGTACCGTGTTCAAAGATTTGGAGGTCGGTGCGCCCATACAACATTAGCCTCCCCAAACCATAACACCCGGACCACGAAAACGATCATGTTCAAGGATGTTCCTGAGTTCATTACGTGTTCCCACCTCTCGCCAGATGATGGTACGTCGAGAATCACTACTTAGACTGAATCTGCTCTCATCCGAGAAGAGCACGCGACCCCATTCCTCGTTGGTCCAATTTTGATGCTCTTGGGACCAGCGCAAACGGTGCCGCCGATGTGCGAATGTCAATGGAACACAACGTGCTGACCGTCGGGCAAAGAGACCACCTCTGTGTAGTCGCCGTGCCACTGTGTATCGTGAGATTGTGTGCTTAACTGTCCTGTTAAATGTGGTTGCAATTGCACCCGCTGTTTGGCGTACATCCCTCCTTGCCTGTTGCACAATGTAGCGGTCATCTGCTGCTGTAGTCGACCGCCACCTCTCCTTGGGACAGCAGTGCCTGTGGTTTGGAAGGTTCCCCATGCACGTGAAACAATGCTGTGAGCAATTCCAAACTCCTGAGCAACACTCGTCACACTTCGCTCTTCTTCCAGTTCCCGATGACTCTTCCCCGTGTGAAGTCATCCAAATGGTGTCTACGGGCCATCTTGCAATGAAGAACACCACTACAGTGCACCGTAACAGCTCGCTAATAGCCACACACCGTCTTGTCAACTGCCCCGTGTTGCGGGACCAGACCCATTTGGCACTATAGGCTCGCTACACTCACGCCATGTGACGTCCAGCTTTCTGTGAGACCTCCCGCACCTTCATCTACTTCCACCAAGTAGTTCATTTGTTATGTTACTTTACCCATCTCGTCCTTGGGTTTTGCACACCGGTGTATTGTTTTACAATTCGCTACATTTACACCAAGGGTGTGCCATTGCTTTGTAGTGTTCGTGTTCAGCACACACAGTATTGATTTAATTGTTTTCTTTAATAAATACATCCACAAATGTTATGTTGTAAACCAAAGATAAAATGAAATAAAAGTGAAGACTAACCTCTCCACTTTCTGTCAGCATCTTGACCATTTCACTGACTAGCGAGCTGGGAGCCGCACCAGCACTGTCTCCTGAAACAAACAAACGAGAAGTGAGTGAATGAACTATGACTGTGGTGCCGCCTTGTGGGCGACTTCACTAATGTGAATTTCTACACAATTAGCGGTAGCTACCATTAGAACAGATGAAGATCTCTGTGCCAGAATCCATCTGTTCAGGTTGCGATCCACCTAATCATAATTCTCTGGGTGACCATAGAAGAATGCCAACAAGTGCAAGTCATCGTCACATAGAAAAAAATCTGACGTGTTACACTCACATGACTTTCTCTACTCTTGTACAAACTATGTTTACAAACGCTTATTCTCCATCTACTTCATGTTAATCGAGATAAACATTTGCAGACTCTATCTTATTGCTAATTTTCTTGTAGATGTAAGGGGAATATATATTTACAAGGGAAATATAGAAATACAGTAGCCTTTAAGCACATACATATCTCTTAATAGCTGGTTGCTAGGTGCAGCACCATTTCCTTTGCCACAGATTAATACTCTTTGCATATCCAAGACAAAAAAATGAATAACGAATTCCCATTTGAGAAAATAAGTATTGAAAAATTTAAGGGAATAACAAGCAATATCTCGAAAATGGTTCACTCAACAACAAAAATGTATATGACATAAATTGTGTATTTTAACGCGATCTACATTTTTTGTGTAGTAACATTTTGTCTATCTCTTATGGTTTACCAGTTATGCGAAAGTCGTTCACAATGAAGAATACTTTTGGAGACATTCCCAGGAAATTCAAGATATACATTTCATTTGTCATGAAAATATCTTAAACATATGATATTTTAATCAAAATCGTTAGAGCCATTTATGAGAAAATTAAAATTGTTGAAAAAGTTTCCATGTAAAGAGTAGTCTGGGCTGGGGGGATTTTCGTGAAAACCTTCGTGTCGCATCTCTGGAAGATACTGAACCTAAATACCAATTTTGGTGTTTATCCGACTGTTCGTTTCTGAGTTATGCTGTTTACAGACACACACACACGGACATGTTTCCAAAAATGCTTTTTTTGGATTCAGGGGATCTCAAAACATGTATTTCCGGTGAAATTTCGGTATCGAATTTTTGGGTGGAATACAATACTTCCCCTACGTAGTAGAGAAAGTAAATAGGGCCCATTCTTTGAAGAACGTGCCTGTATATAACGTTTTGATTGTCAATCAACTATTATTCTCCCATAATCCTTTAAAACGTGTGGGAACATCATTAGCTGCTCCAGCCAGGTCTGGGGTCTCAAAACGTGAAATCTCGGTATCAAATTTTTGGATGGGTTGCAATGCTTCCTGTATTTACTATAGGTAAGTGGTAGAGAAAGTAAGAATGGATTCTGGAGGTGTCACCAGTTGTGCGTGTCACTCTGAGGTCAAGTTTCACTCCGACAGTAAACACGGAATGACGTCATGCCCGTCACACATCCAGCTAGTAAACTAAAGTAATAACTTGCTCGGAAACTAATAACAACTACTCAAGTGTTGTTACTTTTTCCAATTTGAATGAAATTGTTTTTATTCTTCTGTTCCCTAGCCTTGATCAGCTGACATTATACTTAAATCCTGTCTCTTATTACCTTTTTCTGCTGATATGTATTCTTCCGCGGTCCCTTTTCTCTGATTGGCTAATGTATACCTTTCAATGTGTAATTTGCCGCTGTAATCTGTTCGTGTTATCTTATTTGCTGAGCGCCTGTTATTGTTTTACTATTTTGAATTTTGGGTTCTTTGTCCTCCGGCTAGCTATTATTACACAGTCGAGCAAATCTCTTGAACAGGGCGTGTAAACGGAAAGGAGTTGTTACTAAAAGATAACACTGATAAAAGAATTTGTTTTTACAATTTTATTGCCGTCACACTTAATTAATAGTTCACATCTGTAATCTTGATACACGCCCGACTGAAACTTTATATTTTCGAATGTAACTACAATCACTATTATGAATCACTATTGCCGCGCACTATTAATTCGCGTATTTCACATTTTGTAACTAACTTTACGACGCGAGAGATTCTGTAGAATTGCGTAATGTGTACTTCGTGAATGCTTCCTTAGAACTGCCTGACGTGTAACTCGCGAGAGAGATTTCTTAGAACTGCGCGACGTTTACCTTGTGAATGATTCTGTAGAACTGCGCGTTACTTGTCTCTGGCTCAAGAATTTATACTCCCACACCCCGATATGCCTAAACATTATAATCGAGTTGCTATTGGTTACTAAATCGCGCCAACATTAGCGTCTATTTCGTCAACCAATCAAAATTACAAAAACATATGCTCTAGGGAAGATATTCCCTCCATTTCTAAAGAAAGGCACGCTACCCTGACGTCATTTGTTTGTCTCTTCTAATTGATAAACAATTCACCCCCTCGCTTCATTGTTACCCGCTCCTATTGTCAGTTTCAGTGAGGCCGTGTAAACGTATTTCCTAACAATGCTTATAGCTAACAAACATCTCAAATCATTGTCATACAATAATGTTAATTTACACTACAATCACTCTGGCATTCACAGTGTTGTGATATAAAGTACTGCCTCAATTTCAATGTCAGGTCATAAAAACACTGTCATAATAGATTCACATGAGAGACAGGATTAAACCCTACCTAAGGCTTCACATGCATTAACTCTGTTACTGAACATATTTGATTCACACGGCTATAAGAATATAAATTTGACAGTTCTCTTCGAATATATTAACATACATTATCATGTTAAAGAAGGATCTTCGGCTGTTTTCAAATAAGACGAGCGCCACAAGACCGTCCACCAATAGGAGTCCGCCTTTGATAAATGGAACTCTCACTAGGTCCAAATATTCTAATCCACGAGGAAGGTAGAAGGCAACGTTTGCAATACCACATATTTCTAGCTCAAATAGTTTTCATAATACAAATAAATAAAGGTACCCTCCATATTCAATCGTAGTCACGGTAATTACATAGTACTGTAATGCAAACTATTGCCAGGAGACGGTGCTAAAGCAATTACATTGAGCAAGTACCGAGAATTTGTTTGTTTCCTCTGTCTATCGTACAAGATGAGACTAGCTCTATTAGTCTGGTAAACAGAATGCTGCATCTGGAGAACGTCTACCCCGACATGTTTATGTGTTTACAGTTAAATACCTCATATCAGTTGTTGCTTTAAGCAGCAATAGAACAGGCGTGAATTTAGTGGCTAGTCAAAGAGGCAGGTATTGTAAAGACAGCTTTAAAATATAAGTTTTAGGGTATACACATTCTTTAAAAGATGCAGCAACGAGAAACAGCAACTTACTGCTAAAGTGTGTGGTGTAGGCAAAGTAAGTGTGTCTCGCGAGGTACTTAAATTAACTTGTGCTCCCCACTGGAGGGTGGGGGTAATGAAATGGCAAGGTATGGTAAATAACAGCGTCTGATTCGCTGGAGAGCCAAACTCTTCCATTTGAAAGGCACTGTATCGCACAACAAGCCAATGAGACGTGACTAGTGCACGTAACATTGGAAGGGACAGGTTTAGTATTTCTAGTTACATTATAAGACTGTTTTGCTTAATTTAATTAGATCAATATAACAACTGTCACATTCACTTTTGTTGTGAAACAGCAATCCATGGCAATTTGAATTTGTCCTATATTATATTGAATTTATTATATCCCCTATTTATTATACGTAGTAGAGAAAATTAATTTTTTTTGTATGCAGGGGTCTGAAAACGTGTGAGCTTTTCCCGTATTTCCGGTAAAATTTCGGCATGGAATTTTTAAGTGTAATGCAATACCTTCTCTACTTATTATATAAGTGGTAGAGAAAGTAAAAATGAATAGTTTTGTCGATTACGTCACACCTGTAGAATAATAGTTTAAAATGTTATTTTTTTTCTAAAATTTTCCTTTTAAAGTATTAAATTTGGCACGTTTGTGAATTTCTTAAAAATGAATTAATTTTGGTTTTATTTGAATTATTCCTCAGTCATAAAATTCCTGTAGGTCACGAGTGGGGTAATTGAGGGCCAGTAAGTTCCTAGATTTTGCCTATATTAATAACTAGTTTGAATCTGAAGTTAATTATTAGGAAAGTGTTCAGGTAACTGTAGCTGGAGGCCCATATATAAAGGATAATGTTTTAAATGTTACTGATTTATTGTTATTGTTCAGTTTGTAGTTTTAGGGAACGTCATGTGGTTTTACACACTTTTTAAGAAGCAAACATGAAAATAAACAGATTGAATTATAACAGGATTGCTCCTTATAACAACATTCCAATTAATTTTGAAGGTTTGGAAAAGGTATTGGCGAACGGAAGGGCCAGTCGACCCTTGTGCTTCTACCGTGACTCCTGGGAGGAAGACCAGATCCGTATGGGGTCCCTAATGTTTCCAGATTGAACGCTCCAACGCCGCCCTAGCCTCCGCGCCCAGAGGCAGGTTCCAGCCACAACCCGTCCGCTCCTACAACCTTGAAATACATGACAAGCAAGATCAAGATGAACATTCGCTTGCCGACCCGGGGAAACCACGAAAAACCTATGGGTCAGAGTGAGCGGTCGAACCCGGGACCTCCCGCATGCGAGTCTCACACGCTACCGCCGCGCCAGTTCGCTTGATTTGAACATTGTAATGTTAATGTGACTTTGTTTTTCATTTACTAATTTGTGAATGTCGGGTTCGATGTGCACAGAACAAGTAGGTATGTTAGCAAGTTGAACGTGACAGAAGAAGTTCGCTCACACGAGGAAAGTCGTGAGTTTCAGGAAACCGATCTGAAGGGACATTAAGAGAAGTGGTCCTGAGATTTGTTTTATTTCCATTGGCAAGGGTGAGGAGTAAATCTTTTGAGATTCGAAACTGGAAGAGTTTGTAATGATAGATAGGGGCTAGAGTTGCCCTCCCGTATACGATGCTGTGATCAACATTTCCCTTGTATTGCAAGTCTCGTGTAACTGTGTAGAAGAGGTCACAAGAATGATGATACAGCAACTGTAGTTAGGATATTTTAACGGAAGAACAGCAGCGGTATGAGGAATGATGACGAAGCGCGCAGCTGCTATACGCGCGTTTATGACAGATGACGGCAAATTTAAGGAACGTGTGCATTGAAAACCTCGTTCCCGTTTTAATTGTAAGCTGACATCGCGCTTTTGTTTTCTCTACTCCGTATACCAAGATGGGGAAGTATTGTATTCCACCCAACAATTTGCATGTCGAGGTTTCACCGGAAAAATATGTTTTGAGGTCCCATGAAACAAGTCATTTTTACTTTCTCTACTACGTATAGTAAGTAGGGGAAGTATTGTATTCCACCCAAAAATTCGATACCGAGATTTCACCGGAAATACATGTTTTGAGACCCCCTGAATCCAAAAAAAGCAATTTTTGGAAACATGTCCGTGTGTGTGTGTGTGTGTGTGTGTGTGTGTGTGTGAATAGCATAACTCAGAAACGAACAGTCGGATAAACACCAAACTTGGTATTTAGGTTCAGTATCTTCCAGAGATGCGACACGAAGGTTTTCAAGAAAATCCCCCCACCCCAGATTACCCTTTACATGGAAGATTTTTCGAAAATTTTAATTTTCTCAAAAATGGCTCTAACGATTTTGATTAAAATATCATATGTTTAAGATATTTTTATGATAAATAAAATGTATATCTTGTATTCCCTGGGAATGTCTCCAAAAGTATTCTTCATTGTGAACGACTTTTGCATAACTAGTAAACCATAAGAGATAGAGAAAATTTTACTAAACAAAAAATGTAGATCGCGTTAAAATACACAATTTATGTCATACACATTTTTTTGTTGAGTGAACCATTTTCGAGATATTGCTTGTTATTCCCTTAATTTTTACTTTCTCTACTACGTATAGTAAGTAGGGGAAGTATTGCATTCCACCCAAAAATTCGATACCGAGATTTCACCGGAAATACATGTTTTGAGACTCACTGAATCCAAAAAAAGCATTTTTGGAAACATGTCCGTGTGTGTGTCTGTGTGTGTGTGTGTGTGTGTGTGTGTGTCTGTGTGTGTGTGTGTGTGTGTCTGTGAACAGCATAACTCAGAAACGAACAGTCGGATAAACACCAAACTTGATATTTAGGTTCAGTATCTTCCAGAGATACGACACGAAGATTTTCAAGAAAATCCCCCCACCCCAGACTACCCTTTACATGGAATATTTTTCGAAAATTTTAATTTTCTCAAAAATGGCTCTAACGATTTTGATGAAAATATCATATGTTTAAGATAATGTCATGAGAAATGAAATGTATATCTCGAATTTTCTGGGAATGTCTTCAAAAGTGTTCTTCATTATGAACGACTTTTGCATAACTGGTAAACCATAAGAGATAGACAAAATTTTACTACACAAAAAATGTAGATCGCGTTAAAATACACAACTTATATCATATACATTTTTTTTGAGTGAACCGTTTTCGAGACATTGCTTGTTATTCCCTTAAATTTTTCAATACTTATTTTCTTAAATGGGAATTAGTTATTCATTTTTACTTTCTCTACTACGTATAGTAAGTAGGGGAAGTATTGCATTCCACCCAAAAATTCGATACCGAGATTTCACCGGAAATACATGTTTTGAGACTCACTGAATCCAAAAAAAAGCATTTTTGGAAACATGTCCGTGTGTGTGTCTGTGTGTGTGTCTGTGTGTGTGTGTGTGTGTGTGTGTGTGTCTGTGAACAGCATAACTCAAAAACTAACAGTCGGATAAACACCAAACTTGGTATTTACGTTCAGTATCTTCCAGAGATGCGACACGAAGATTTTCAAGAAAATCCCCCCACCCCAGACTACCCTTTACATGGAACATTTTTCGAAAATTTTAATTTTCTCAAAAATGGCTCTAACGATTTTGATGAAAATATCATATGTTTAAGATAATGTCATGAAAAATGAAATGTATATCTCGAAATTCCTGGGAATGTCTCCAAAAGTATTCTTTATTGTGAACAACTTTTGCATAACTAGTAAACCATAAGCGATAGACAAAATTTTACTACACAAAAAATGTAGATCGCGTCAAAATACACAATTTATGTCATATACATTTTTTTTTGTTGAGTGAACCATTTTCGAGATATTGCTTGTTATTTCCTTAAATTTTCCAATACTTATACTTTTTCTCAAATTCGTTATTCATTTTTTTATGTCCTGGACATACAAAGAGAATGGAATGCGTCACATAGCAACCAGCGATAAAATATTTGACTATCGCTTAAAAGGTACCATATTCCCCTTGCATCTACATGAATATTACAAATAAGATTGACATCTCGATATCTCGATTAACATGAAGCATATGGAGAATAGGCGTTTGTAAAATTAGATTGTACAAGAGTAGAGAAAGTCATGTGAGTGTAACACATCAGATTTTTTTATTTTATAAAGAAACTCACTAACGATTTTGATTAAAATACCCTGTATTAAAGATATTTACATGCCAATTAAAATGTGTATCTTAAATTTTCTGGGAACAGTCTGTGAAGTCCTCTTCATTCTGAAGGAAGTTTCGTCAGACGAAAACGTACTACACAAAAAATATACATCTCTTTAAAACACACATTTCTTTATGGCAAAAGCCGTTAAACTGTTCATTACTTGGACATTCTCTTGAAGTAGTGTCAACATTCAGATGTTTCTCGCGATGTCATGGAAACAGTATTGTAATGTGGGTGTATTGTCGCGCCGGACACATGATTGCTGTATATAATATTGTTGAGCTAATTGTTGTGTTTGTATGTGAATTGTTGTCTGGCGTGGCAATTCCATTTCCTAGTTGGGGGGTGAAGACAATTGTGTGTGTGTGGTGGCGTGGCTAGGCTTGGCGTGACTGTAAATCTTCGGAGGGAACGGGTGTATGTGTGATGGGTGTGTGTGATTGGGCATCTCCCCCAGTGTTTTGTGTGTAACCTTTTTGTGTGCCATATAGGGTACCTTGATTTATAATAAACGTGAGCAAAATGTGAATTCAAATGTAATCATTTAAAATATTCCACGCCTCGCTTTAGTTTTGTGCAGCAAGTTCTTGGTATCTTTCTGGTTGTCTCTAGCTACGTCCCTCTATGTTTATGCCGGGGTAACTAAATTTAATATTTTAGCTGCAAACCTTTCGACCTCACCCCGATGTATAACAGTATGGGATTATAAGGCAGCATGTAGCGTTCAGTTGTTAAACATTTGACTATCGCTGTTCTCTTTGTATCTATAACGAGATGTGTAATGTAGATGTTTCTGTAAACGTTTATTTATATTAGATAGAAAGTAAAAATCTGATGTGTTACTCTCACATGACTTTCTCTACTCTTGTACACACTATTTATACAAACGCTTATTCTCCATCTACTTCATGTTAATCGAGATAAATATTTGCAGACTCTATCTTATTGCTAATTTTCTTGTAGACGTAAGGGGAATATATATTTACAAGGGCAATATAGAAATACAGTAGCCTTTAAGCACATACATATCTCTTAATAGCTGGTTGCTAGGTGCAGCACCATTCCCTTTGCCACAGATTAATACTCTTTGCATATCCAAGACAAAAAAATGAATAACGAATTTCCATTTGAGAAAATAAGTATTGAAAAATTTAAGGGAATAACAAGCAATATCTCGAAAATGGTTCACTCAACAAAAAAAATGTACATGACATAAATTGTGTATTTTAACGGGATCTACATTTTTTGTGTAGTAAAATTTTGTCTATCTCTTATGGTTTACCAGTTACGCAAAAGTCGTTCACAATGAAGAATACTTTTGGAGACATTCCCAGAAAATTCAAGATATACATTTTATTTGTCATGAAAATATCTTAAACATATGATATTTTAATCAAAATCGTTAGAGCCATTTTTGAGAAAATTAAAATTTTCGAAAAATGTTCCATGTAAAGGGTAATCTGCGGTGGGGGGATTTTCTTGAAAACCTTCGTGTTGCATCTCTGGAAGATACTGAACCTAAATACCAAGTTTGGTGTTTATCCGACTGTTCGTTTCTGAGTTATGCTGTTCACAGACAGACACACGCACATGTTTCCAAAAATGCTTTTTTTGGATTCAGGGGTTCTCAAAACATGTATTTCCGGTGAAATCTCGGTATCGAATTTTTGGTCAGAATACAATACTTCCCCTACTTACTATATGTAGTAGAGAAAGTAATAAGGTTGAGTAAGAATAATTTAGATAGCTACTAATAAAGCGAGGTTATTGAAAGTCATGAGAATGTATTATATAAGATTTTTTCTGGTTATCCAAAGATAACGGAATTTGAAAGCAATCACATAGCGACCAGCTCTTAAAATATTTGACTGTCGCTGACTATTGCTCTAGTACCAACAAGGAAATGTCAATTAAAAGCATTTGTACACAGGTAGATATAAGAATAAGCTTTTGTAAGAGTAGTTTGTTGAAGATGAGGTCTTGTAACACATAACATGATGTTGGTTTCACGTCTCAGAGGTGTGGTCGGATACATGCTCCAGGGCGTGAATTAAGAAGCAAGTGTCAAAGAGAACAAGTGAAAGTGAAGTCCGAGCGGTTTCTCTTTACAATGGCAAGTGTTTGATCTGTTCAGCGATAATACTAGTGCAGCATAAAAAATATGTACAACCTGAAAGTCATATCTGCTTTGGAGTTAGTGCCTCTCAAAGAAAGAAAGCGCTTCATTGTATGCAAAGTTTATTTGTTAAGGGTAGTGAAGAAATGAAATAAAACATGGTAAATGCTTCTTACGAAATATCACTTCTGATACGCTGCATTCACATGAGTTTCTCTGCCCATTCTTGTACAGAGTATTCTAACCACTTGTTAATGCAGATAAACATTCACATTTGGTTTAAGGCAGAGCGATAGTCAGATTGTTAAACAGTGTGTAGCTTTGAAATGCCATGTTCTTAGTCTGAGAAGAGAGTGATGAATGACGACTTCTGGTTTGAGAAAAGTGTAACTATCTGAAAATTCAAACCAACAATATTTCGGAAATAGTTAATTCCACACAAAAAATTATTTGACATAAATTGTGTGCTTTAACGAGAACTACATTTTTTTGTATAGTAAGATTCTGTCTATCCTTTGTGGTTTATCAGTTATACTAAAACCATTCAGAATGAAAAAGACTTCACAGGCTGTTTCCATAAAATTCAAGACATAACTTTATTTACCAGGAATATGTATAAACATATGGTAATTTAATAAAAACCGTTAGAGATAAACGTAGTTTGGGATGAGAGAATTTTCTTGAAAATCTTGTATCCCGTCCTTGGAGGATGCCGAACTTAAATACCAAGTTTGGTATTTAACTGAGTTTTCCTTTTTGAGTTTATGCTGTTTACAGCGTGGACGTTTCTCCAGAATTGATTGTGTTTGTTTTCAGGGAGGCCCAAAACGAGTATTTGCACTGAAATCTCGGTATCGAATTTTTGGGTGGAGTACAATACTTCCCCTATTTACTATACGTAAGTAGTACAGAAAGTAAAGACCGTTTTCTGATGTTTCTCTTGCAATACACGAGAGTAGCGACATTACACTTACTTATATTCGGGAGGACCATGTCCTTCAGGAATTTCTACAACTGGAAGATACGTGAGGGTAATCCGGAAAGTAACGACCGTTTGAGCAAATCATGTCGGGCTTCTATCCAAAGTCAGATGGTTTCCTCGACAACTTTTCTCAGTGTTGTGTGAGTTTCATATGAAACAAACTGTTATTGTGCATTCTGTGATTGTTCAAAACGAAGTGATACAAAGTCTGAGGTGAGAGGTATTGGATTTTTGAATGCTCGGAGGTTGAAACCTACAGAAATTTACTGTCAACTAAAGAAAGTGTGTGGTGATGAACGAAATAAATGTGAGAAAGTGACATGACGAAACTCGACCCGGGCGTCCGTCACAGATGATTTGAAGAATGAAGTGAAGAAGACAGATGTGTAACGCTAGATTTCTTTCCCAAACATTCGTGGTGCTTGTCGGAACATGTTGACTTAATGGACACGGGAATGCTGAACCTCGTGGACGGATGTTTGCAGATGGAGAAATAAAATAGGCTTCAGTTTTGGAAGTGACATTCTTTGTTTCTGAATACCCATATCAAAGGCTAACAGTTGGATGACCCTCTTATATTTGAGGTAGTGAAAACTTATCGAAAGTTGTGATGTTGACGGCAGAGCACGTGTACAGATGGCGTCCCAGCGGAGTGGCTGTGTTTGTTTGTTTCAGCAGTACTTAGATATGATCCAGACGCTTTCTGAAGGACACACACGATCAAGTTTCAGTATGTCATTGGTCCCGTAATGTCATCTTACTTCACAGCCCGGTTAGGTCGCTTTCTACAGGAGAAATGCTGTCGCGGTTTTCTTTTCTTTCTTTTTCAAATTAAAAAATCACGTTCTTTCATTTCTGCAGTGGAAAACGTTTGGCTTTACTTAAAACTCCAGGTTGGCTTTGTGATTTCTCTTACCTGTAGTAAGTGGATGTATTGTACTCCACCCAGATTGAACTGGAAATACATGTTTCGAGGCCCTCTTAATAAAATTATTTTTAAGAAAACGCTCGTATGTGTGTGTAGCATAACTCGAAAAAGCTAATTCGGTTAAATACGAACGTAAAGAGGGCTAGTCGTCCTCCGTGGTCTAGTGGTTACCATGCTAGCCTCTGGTTCCCGAGGTCGCGGCTTTAAACCCGGCGGAGGGCGATGGATTTTTTCGGGCGTAAAAATCCTTAGCAATGCTTCCTTCGGAAGGGAAGTAAAGGCGGTGGTCTCATGTCGTAGATTTACGTCACGTAAAAGAACCTCAAGCTGTGGCGGGAAACGGTCATTGGGCGACTTTTGTAGCTGAAAATAGATGATCCTTGGGTTGTTGTTGCCCGTTGCAGTGTTGTTCTTCCTCGGCTATTGGTGCTCGTAGGTTGTTGAGTATTCCATTCCTAGCTATGTTTAATTATTGAATCTGAGGTTCTAGTGGGTGAGGCAAGTTAGAAATTCACTGCAAGTTTCCCTTAATCAATGAAGTTTATTTCACACTTCGAAGAGTTGTGGGCGGCTAGATTATCCCATTATTATTATAATAATCCCACCACTTTAAGTTAGTCAGGAGCCTAGCTATATTCACACGCACCCCACCCTTGTGAACCCACGTGCATCTGTAGCACCTCGTGTCGACGTGACTTCTGGATGAGTTACAATCGGAATAAGAGCGGGCTCTGAGGCTTTGTCTGCCCTTATATACGGGAGCCTAGTGACGCTCACCTCTGCGTTTGAAAATGTAACGACGTTTCCTATTGGCCCTCAGACCGCGTTAGCCTGACATGTATGAACATGTGCGGGTTCAGATCCGTGCGCTTGGGCGCCATTATGTAGCGTTGTACCGCTCGGTGCCAGGTACGGTGTTTATGATTTCTTGGAATTCTGCTAGCCTGCCCGTGTTTTACAATCAGCTCTGTACAAATGTTAGATGTTGAATATTTTAACATGTTAGTGAATTAAATTATTACTGTACAATTCCTATATATGTATCCTTCCCCTTTCAAAGCCTGAGCTCGTGCTTCCACTGTGACTCTTGGTGGGAGGGAAGAGGGGCGACCAGATTCGGATGACGGGGGCGCTAGGGTCTCTAACTTTCCAGTTCGAATGCATCCGACGCCTCCCGGGCGCAACCACAAGCCCTGGTGCGGCCCACTCGGAGGCGGGTCGCAACGACGCTAGGGGACAAAGTAGAAATTCACCGCCCGGTCCGACAACCCTGAAACAGATGACAATGAGGGGCAAGAAAGTCGTACTAGTAGAGGAATTACCCCAGCATTCGCCTGCCGACCCAGGGAAACCATGGTTCACAGTAAGCGGTCTCCGGGGGTCGAACCCGGGATGTCAGTCGCACACATTGTCGCGACGCCACCTAGGTGTTAAATACAAAAACCTTCCAAGCTACCCTTTACATGGAAAATTGTTTGTTATTTTAATATTCTCAAAAATAATTGTGACGATTTTGATATTAAAGCTATTTCCATGACAAAATGTACATCTTGAGTTTTCAAGGAGTAATCTCTGAAGTTATGAACCACTGCGGTAAAGGGATGGATAAACTCTTACTACAGAACAAATTCACATATCATCACACTTTAAGCCAATTTTTATTTTTGCGTTAACCATTTCCGAGATATTCTCGTTTGATTTTCGATTAGTTATAATTTTCTCAGCAACAAATCACTATTCTTTTGTTTCTTTTTGGTATATATGCAAAGAGAGCACATGGCGACGGGCTTTCTAAACCTACTGTATTCTTCTTATAGTTACAACGAGATATACAATGAAAGTTTATGTGTATTGACAAGAAGAATAAGGTTTTGTAACAATAGTTTGTGGAGGAGTGAGTAGAGAAAGTAATGTGATTGCAACACATCAGACATTTTAGAGGTAACACAGACAGCCCGAACTTTTATTTTAAGGCTTTGCTTCCCTGGGAGATGTTATAGCCTCTGTGTGGATAAGAGTGGTCACTGCACGCAAAGAACGCGCTTGCACAGTTGGAAACTGGATATTTGTGAGTACGACGACACTTCAGTTTGGTTTTCACAACTGTTAGGTCAAGCTTTCCTTTGCCATCGTGATTTACTTGAACACGATCGGCAGTGAAACGCGTTCGGATCAAAGACCTTGCTATTGCATTCGTGTTGATGAATCACGTCTTAAACCTGCAAGGATGATGTTTTATCGCAAAAAACTGAACTGCAATGCTATCGGTGTGCAGTGATTCATAGACTACTGTGTTTTTAATTAATACACGTTCAAATAGTGCCAGTTTTCAAGTAATTACTTATGTTTTTGACAAAAACGAGTGTGTTTAGTTCATTTTGAAATTAAGTATTTCTCACTCCCACTGTTAGTAGCATTGTTTAAAGAAGGTTGCTTCAGAACAAACCGCTAACGAGAATGGGAACTCATATCGATCACAAGTCGATTTTCAGCATTGCGATTTCATTTGTTTTTAACTGATCAACGATATGTTTACTTTCTCTACTACGTATAGTAAGTAGGGAAAGTATTGTACTCCATCCAAAAATTCTATACCGATATTTCACCGGAAATACATGTTTTGAGACCCTCTGAATCCAAAAAATACCATTTTAGAAACATGTCCGTGTGTGTGTGTGTGTCTGTGTGTGTGTGTGTGTGTGTCTGTGTGTCTGTCTGTAGATCGGGTTAAAATACACAATTTATGTCATATATAGTTTGTTGTTGTTGAGTGAACCATTTTCGAGATATTGCTTGTTATTTCCTTAAATTTTTCAATACTTATTTTCTCAAATGGGAATTCGTTATTCATTTTTACTTTCTCTACTACGTATAGTAAGTAGGGGAAGTATTGCATTCCACCCAAAAATTCGATACCGATATTTCACCGGAAATACATGTTTTGAGACCCCCTGAATCCAAAAAAAGCATTTTTGGAAACATGTCCGTGTGTGTGTGTCTGTGAACAGCATAACTCAGAAACGAACAGTCGGATAAACACCAAACCTGGTATTTAGGTTCAATATCTTCCAGGAACGCGACACGAAGGTTTTCAACAAAATCCCCCCACCCCAGGATACCCTTTACATGGAAGATTTTTCGAAAATTTTAATTTTCTCAAAAATGGCTCTAACGATTTTGATTAAAATATCACAGGTTTAATATATTGTCATGACAAATAAAACGTATATCTTGAATTTTCTGGGAATGTCTCCAAAAGTGTTCTTCATTGTGAACGACATTTGCATAACCGGTAAACCATAAGAGATAGAGAAAATTTTACTACACATAAAATGTAGATCGCGTTAAAATACACAATTTATGTCATACATTTTTTTTGTTGAGTGAACCATTTTCGAGATATTGCTTGTTATTCTCTTATATTTTTCAGTACTTATTTTCTTAAATGGGAATTCGTTATTCATTTTTACTTTCTCTACTACGTATAGTAAGTAGGGGAAGTATTGCATTCCACCCAAAAATTCGATACCGAGATTTCACCGGAAATACATGTTTTGAGACCTCCTGAATCCAAAAAAAGCATTTTTGGAAACATGTCCGTGTTTGTGTCTGTGTGTGTGTGTGTGTGTGTGTGTGTGTGTCTGTGTGTCTGTGTGTGTGTGTCTGTGAACAGCATAACTCAAAAACGAACAGTCGGATAAGCACCAAACTTGGTATTTAGGTTCAGTATCTTCCAGAGATGCGACACGAAGGTTTTCAAGAAAATTCCCCCACCCCAGACTACCCTTTACATGGAAGATTTTTCGAAAATTTTAATTTTCTCAAAAATGGCTCTAACGATTTTGATGAAAATATCATATGTTTAAGATAATGTCATGAGAAATGAAATGTATATCTCGAATTTTCTGGGAATATCTCCAAAAGTATTCTTCATTGTGAACGACTTTTGCATAACTGGTAAACCATAAGAGATAGACAAAATGTTACTACACAAAAAATGTAGATCGCGTTAAAATACACAACTTATATCATATACATTTCTTTTATAGAGTGAACCGTTTTCGAGATATTGCTTGTTATTTCCTTAAATTTTCCAATACTTATACTTTTTCTCAAATTCGTTATTCATTTTTTTTGTCCTGGACATGCAAAGAGAATGGAATGCGCCACATAGCAACCAGCGTTAAAATATTTGACTATCGCTTAAAAGCTACCATATTCCCCTTGCATCTACAAGAAAATTACCAATAAGATTGACATCTCGATATCTCGATTAACATAAAGCTTATGGAGAATAAGTGTTTGTAAAATCAGATTGTACAAGAGTAGAAAAAGTCATGTGAGTGTAACACATCAGATATTTTTGTCTTTGATATGCAAAGAGTATTAATCTGTGGCAAAGGGAGTGGTGCTGCACCTAGTAACCAGCTATTAAGAGATATGTATGTGCTTAAAGGCTACTGTATTTCTATATTGCCCTTATAAATATATATTCCCCTTACATCTACAAGACAATTAGCAATAAGATAGAGTCTGCAAATGTTTATCTCGATTAACATGAAGTAAATGTAGAATAAGCGTTTGTAAAAATAGTTTGTACAAGAGTAGAGAAAGTCATGTGAGTGTAACACATCAGATTTTTTTGTCTTGGATATGCAAAGAGTATTAATCTGTGGGAAAGGGAATGGTGCTGCACCTAGCAACCAGCTATTAAGAGATATGTTTGTGCTTAAAGGCTACTGTATTTCTATATTGCCCTTGGAAATACAAAACAAGGGGAACATAGTACGTCTTAAGCGATAGTCAAATATTTTTAGAACTGGTGGCTGTGTGTAAAATGTAATTCTCTTTGTATGTCAAAAGGTCGTTTCTGTAATTGTTTATCTCGATTAATATGAAATAGATGGAGAATAAGCGTTTGTAAAAATAGTTTGTACAAGAGTACAGAAAGTCATGTGAGTGTAACACATCAGATTTTTGTTCCTCTATCACGCACATAGTAGGAGCAGAAGGTATTGCATTCCACCCAAAAATTCGATACCGAGAATTCACAGGAAATACTTGTTTTGAGACCCCCTGAATAAAAAAAAAGACTTTTTAAAAATATCATACTTGGTAGCCAGGTTCAGTACCTTCCAAATAGGAGACGAAGATTTTCAACAAAATCCCCGACTCCAAACTACCCTTTACATGGAGTATTTTCGAAATGTTTGATTTTCTAAAAAACAGCTCTAATCATTTTCATTAAAATACCTTATATTAAATATATTTGCATGACAAATAAAATGTTTATTTTGAATTTTCTGGGAATAGCCTTCTTCATTCATAAGCAAACTTGTATAACTGGTAAACGTTGAGCGATAAACCAAAACGTGCTACACAAACAATGTATATCTCTTTAAAACACACAATTTACTTCCAAAAACCTTTTTATGACACTAGCCATTTCCGAGATATTCGATATTAATGGTTCGAATCGTTCATTACTTGGTCGTTCTTTTCAAGTCCTCGATTTTCAGTTGTTTCTCACGATGTCATGGAAACAGTATGGCAGCCTATAGCGTTCAGTTGTTAAACATTTGACTATCGCTGTTCTCTTTGTATCTATAACGAAATGTGTAATGTAGCTGTTTCTGGAAAGGTTTATCTCGATTAAAATGAAGTAGATAGAGAAATAAGCTTTCGAAAGAATAATTTGTATATCCACTAATAAACGATAGAGGGCAGGGAAAGTCAGGTTAATGAAACACACAAGATATTTCACCTGCTTCCAATTCAACCAACATAATGTGGGTTAGCCAACGTCAGAATTCGATAGAGTAAATATACATCCATTACTGTTTCCAATTGCTCTTTCGTACCAAGCTTTCCTTTATTAATGGCGTTCATAAAGGTTTTTTTTCTTCTCTATTTTATTTTACGTCACTTTAACTCCTTGGTCATATTTCGCGACGGATCTGTTGGTGGATAACTCTTAGAACGATATGTGATGGACAGTTAGCCTTCTAGGTCTCATCCCTGTAACCACCTGCTCCGTCACGTGTCACAGGGACCCTAGCGCATAGCTACCGAATCTTCTGCTTCGTGCCGTGCAGATGGCGTTAGGGTGCCGTCCAGTCCAACCGCCGCTCCCATATAAAGGCAGACAGCCTTCTAGGTCTCATCCCTGTAACCACCTGCTTCATGCCGTGCAGATGGCGTTATGGTGCCGTCCAGTCTAACCGCCGCCCTCACACAGAAAGGCGGACAGTTAGCCTTCTAGGTTTCATCCCTGTAACCACCTGCTTTATGCCGTGCCGTCCAGTCTAACCGCCGCCCTCACACAGAAAGGCAGACAGTTAGCCTTCTAGGTCTCATCCCTGTAACCACCTGCTTCATGCCGTGCAGATGGCGTTAGGGTGCCGTCCAGTCTAACCACCGCCCTCACACAGAAAGGCAGACAGTTAGCCTTCTAGGTCTCTTCCAAAAGTTGTTTGCTGTTCTTTGTTAATTTCTACCGGTTTTTGTTATTTTTTGAAGTAATAGCCAATTTGAGTTGCATATAAACAAACTGCACATAACCTTTCACTAGAAGAACCAGCGCTCTGCGGGTGTCGGGGTCTGAGGTTAGTACGCACATATGCTAGAATTTCTTCCAGTTTGCAACTAGAGTGGCTGTTACATGTCACGGCCGCCTCTGCAGTGAAGAGTCTAACATGCACAATGTGGATCTAATGTCCCGCGCCCGGGAACGAGAATGTTAGAACTTGACCAAGTGTTGTTTGCTGTTCCGGCGACCCGGAAATGCTCACATTAGAGTGCATGTATTTAAAGTTTTTCGTTCTCGTTCTGGCTGTTGCCTAAATGTTCAAACACATCCGATTATTCATTTAGTAGGCCGTCGGTTGACGCAATGGTGACTTGATTTTAAACAACACAAGTAAGAACTACTGAAGTTCTCGCACATGCAAAGTGCATATCCGCTTGCCCATACTAGCGTCTGGCTCCCGAGGTCGCGGGTTCAAACCTGGCGGAGGGCGATTGATTTTTTCGGATGTAAACATCCCTAGCATGACTTCCTTCGGAAGGGAAGTAAAGCTGGTGGTCCGTGCCGTAGATTTACGTCACGTAAAAGAACCTCAAGCCTGATAAAGGGGCCTCTGAGCGAAATTACCTGTCTTTCACCCCAATATTAAGGCAGTATTTTATATCACAACACTGTGAATGCAAGAGTGATTGTAGTGTAAATTAACATTATTGTACGACAATGATTTTAGATGTTTGTTAACTATAACCATTGTTAGGAAATAAGTTTACACGGCCTCACTGAAACTGACAATAGGAGTGGGTAACAATGAAGCGATGGGGTGAGTTGTTTATCACTTAGAAGATACGAACAAATGACGTCAGAGTAGCGTGCCTTTCTTTAGAAATGGGGGGGGGGGAATATCTTCCCTAGAGCATATGTGTTTGTAATTATGATTGGCTGACAAAATAGACGCTAATGTTGGCGCGATTTGTAACCAATAGCAGCTCTATTATAATGTTTAGGCATATCGGGGTGAGGGAGTATAGATTCTTGAGTCAAAGGCAAGTATCGCTCAGTTCTGCAGAATCATTCACAAGGTAAACGTCGCTCAGTTCTACAGAATCTCTCGCGAGGTACACATTACGCAATTCTACAGAATGTCTCGCGTCGTAAAGTTAGTTACAAAATGTGAAGTACGCGACAACTATTACGACAGTAATTACATTCGGAAATATAACAGTTTTAGTCAGGCGTGTATAAAGATTACAGATGTGAACTATTAATTAAGTGTGACGGCAAAAAAAGTGTAAAAACAAATTCTTTTATTAGTGTTATCTTTTAGTAACAACTCCTTTCCGCTTACACACCCTGATCAAGAGATATTTGCTAGACTGAGTAATAATAGCTAGCCGGAGGACAAAGAACCCAAAATTTAAAATAGTAAAACAATAACAGGCGCTCAGCAAATGAGATAACACGAAAGATTACTGCGACAACATAGAATAGGACGCTAAGAACCATAGTAGTTAAAGAGTATCCATAAATAAAACTCAATTTAATTTAATTTGATCCGCTTGTGGTGTGCGGCAAGGAGGACGAGAGGATCACTGTTACATGTTAACGAATCCCATTCGAGGTTGCGAGTTTCAGCTGATAGATTCGTAACATCGTGAACCGGAGAGGATTCGGCACTGATCCAGTTAATGTGCGAGGTGAAAGGAGACACTCGTCGGCTGGAACCAGGAATGGCGGCACAGCAATGAGAAGGTCCCTACATTTTTCAGATATAGACGCCTCGGCAGTCAGACAGGCAGACCCTGCCCCACATGGGGCTCAACTCCCCCGCCGGAGGCCGGGGGGTGGAGAAACTTTACAGAGCGCACCTGCTTTCCCTGCACCGACACTTGCAACCCTGAAACAGACCAAACGGGCTCAAGTATAAATGAAATTATTAACGGAACAAAATGACGGAAGGAAATTTGGGTGTGAAAGAAACCAGTATTTGCCTGATGACCCGGGAAAACCCCGAAAAGACCCATGGGTCACCGGGGAGCTCCCGAATACGTTACCGCCCGGCTCCTCACAAACTGATATTGTAACCTCAATCTCTTTTGTCTCACAGGATAACTGTTGATTGCTTCAAGGCGTGTACACCACGCAATTAGGTAATTAGAGAATTAATACTAAAATTCTGTATTGATATACTCGTTAGCAATCCTAGATAATATGAGAGTCTTGAATCCAGTAGTTATTATAAACTTCCCTAATTGAAAACAGCACACTCAGTTAATCTCTAAACATATTACATCAGACTGATAAATAATCGCGCAGGGTGCTAAAGGGTGATGTTGCTAGAAATTACTCAGAACATAACAGACGTCAGCAAAAGAGGGGGATGAAGGAGATAGGTGAATATCTCTTAAAGCAGAAGAAAACACCAAATGCCAAGAATTGCACAGGTTTCTCATATGAAACGAAAGGAAGTTGTCTATTTCCTTGCTGTTATTTATAAGTGGCATTAGTGATCTGCTTCACTTTGCTCCAGCCGTGGCTCCAGTTCTCACGCACGAGCCTGTACCCATTTCTCTCGAGGGTCAAGCGGGTCGACATTCAACCGGATTCTGCCCTTTCTCTGAGTCAACTTTCATCGTCGTCTATCAGATTACTTACGGTAGTTGAGGAACTGGTCTGCAGATATTCCCCCCTCCACTGGCTGCGCAGAACAACACGCGACGTGGGGCATCAGCTGACATGCAAGGTCTAGCAGCAACCTCACTAACTGAGCGACAGGCGCCACGGTAACGTGCCAGACTCGCATTACAGAGGTATAGGGGGGCCGGACAGTCTCACCACGGGGTTTCCTTGCTTGGTAAGACGATGAGATTTGTCTTATACCACCAGTTTCCTTCCCTTATTTTCTATCGTTTCCTTTCATGTTTCACGTGCTCGCTCCTTGTTTTCAACTCTGCCAGATGACAGCTTTCTCTCAGCCCTCCCTGGTGGGACGAGTTCTCCCCGGTTCCGCCAAAGGGAAGCCTTCTCTGAGTACCTCGCCGATATGACCATGCTTGGAATCGTTAGGAGACCTCTGTTGTCTATAACCTACTGCAACTCCTTCACCTCATCTGTTCTTCCTGGGGGAGGTAAACACAAAAGACGCGCGTTAGGTCGACGTGTTCCCTCCGTTCCTCCTGGGGGAGGTAAACACAAAAGATGCGCGTTAGGTCGAGGTGTTCCCTCCGTTCCTCCCGGGGGTGGTAAACACAAAAGATGCGCGTTAGGTCGAGGTGTTCCCTCCGTTCCTCCCGGGGGTGGTAAACACAAAAGACGCGCGTTAGGTCGACGTGTTCCCTCCGTTCCTCCTGGGGGTGGTAAACACAAAAGACGCGCGTTAGGTCGAGGTGTTCCCTCCGTTCCTCCCGGGGGAGGTAAACACAAAAGATGCGCGTTAGGTCGAGGTGTTCCCTCCGTTCCTCCCGGGGATGGTAAACACAAAAGACGCGCGTTAGGTCGACGTGTTCCCTCCGTTCCTCCTGGGGGAGGTAAACACAAAAGATGCGCGTTAGGTCGAGGTGTTCCCTCCGTTCCTCCCGGGGGTGGTAAACACAAAAGACGCGCGTTAGGTCGACGTGTTCCCTCCGTTCCTCCTGGGGGTGGTAAACACAAAAGACGCGCGTTAGGTCGAGGTGTTCCCTCCGTTCCTCCTGGGGAAGGTAAACACAAAAGATGCGCGTTAGGTCGACGTGTTCCCTCCGTTCCTCCTGGGGGTGGTAAACACAAAAGACGCGCGTTAGGTCGAGGTGTTCCCTCCGTTCCTCCTGGGGGAGGTAAACACAAACGATGCGCGTTAGGTCGACGTGTTCCCTCCGTTCCTCCTGGGGGTGGTAAACACAAAAGATGCGCGTTAGGTCGACGTGTTCCCTCCGTTCCTCCTGGGGGAGGTAAACACAAAAGACGCGCGTTAGGTCGAGGTGTTCCCTCCGTTCCTCCTGGGGGTGGTAAACACAAAAGATGCGCGTTAGGTCGACGTGTTCCCTCCGTTCCTCCTGGGGGTGGTAAACACAAAAGACGCGCGTTAGGTCGAGGTGTTCCCTCCGTTCCTCCTGGGGGAGGTAAACACAAAAGACGCGCGTTAGGTCGAGGTGTTCCCTCCGTTCCTCCTGGGGGTGGTAAACACAAAAGACGCGCGTTAGGTCGACGTATTCCCTCCGTTCCTCCCGGGGGAGTTAAACACAAAAGACGCGCGTTAGGTCGAGGTGTTCCCTCCGTTCCTCCTGGGGGAGGTAAACACAAAAGATGCACGTTAGGTCGAGGTGTTCCCTCCGTTCCTCCTGGGGGAGGTAAACACAAAAGACGCGCGTTAGGTCGAGGTGTTCCCTCCGTTCCTCCTGGGGGTGGTAAACACAAAAGACGCGCGTTAGGTCGAAGTATTCCCTCCGTTCCTCCCGGGGGAGTTAAACACAAAGGACGCGCGTTAGGTCGAGGTGTTCCCTCCGTTCCTCCTGGGGGAGGTAAACACAAAAGATGCACGTTAGGTCGAGGTGTTCCCTCCGTTCCTCCTGGGGGAGGTAAACACAAAAGACGCGCGTTAGGTCGAGGTGTTCCCTCCGTTCCTCCTAGGGGTGGTAAACACAAAAGACGCGCGTTAGGTCGAGGTGTTCCCTCCGTTCCTCCTGGGGCAGGTAAACACAAAAGACGCGCGTTAGGTCGAGGTGTTCCCTCCGTTCCTCCTAGGGGTGGTAAACACAAAAGACGCGCGTTAGGTCGAGGTGTTCCCTCCGTTCATCCTAGGGGTGGTAAACACAAAACACGCGCGTTAGGTCGAGGTGTTCCCTCCGTTCCTCCTGGGGGTGGTAAACACAAAAGTTGCACGTTAGGTCGAGGTGTTCCCTCCGTTCCTCTTGGGGGTGGTAAACACAAAAGTTGCACGTTAGGTCGAGGTGTTCCCTCCGTTCCTCCTGGGGGTGGTAAACACAAAAGACGCACATTAGGTCGAGGTGTTCCCTCCGTTCCTCCTGGGGGTGGTAAACACAAAAGATGCACATTAGGTCGTCGTGTTCCCTCCGTTCCTCCTGGGGGTGGTAAACACAAAAGACGCGCGTTAGGTCGACGTGAGAGGTGTTTCCTACGATTCCTGGTCATAGGTCAACTGCTAGGGATAGGCGAGTGAATTTTTATGCTCTTAGCTGCAACCCTTATTTAGCTATTGAAGCAATACGAAAGTGTGCGCTTCACATTCAATTTTTTATTTAATTTTCATTTTAATGTGAAATGTTGTAACGAAATGTTCCCACATTAGCAATCTAGTGACTAAAGTATGAACCAAGGACTTTAATAGTTAGGTAACTAAGTAGTGGCAAAAATAAGATCAACATCTTAAAGTTCATTTTTATATTTCAAAAGTGGGTTTAAAATTTAAACATTTAATATTAATAATAACAATAATGTTACCGATAATTGCGGTCGCGTGTTGAGATTCTTTTGTTTCTATCTCTCTCCCCTTCCCCCTGCTCTATGTATGAGGCAGGAACGCTCTGACCTTCAAATTAGCAGGCACGATAAGTGTTACTTTCTCCACTACGTAAGTAAACGAGGTAGATATTGAATTCAACCTAAAAATTCGAAGTCGAGACCTCACCTAAAATACATGTTTTGAGGCCCCCTGAACAAAAAAAATTAAAAAAAGGTCCGCATGTGTGTGTGCGCACGCGCTTCTGAACAGCATAACTCAAAGACGAATAGTCGGAACAACACCAAACTTGCTATATTGCAAAGATGGCATATGAAGATTTTCAAGAAAAGCCCCACCCCAAAGCATCTTTAACATGGAATATTTTTCGAAATTTTTGATTTTCTAAAAACATTGCTGTAACGATTTTGGTTAAAATACTATATATTACATGACAAATAAAATGTATATTTTGAATTTTCTGGGAATAGCCTATAAAACCCTCTTCATTCAGAGATAACTTTGTCAACCTTGTAAAACTAGTAAACGTTAAGCGATAGACGAAAATCTAGCATAGTAAAAATGTAGATCTCTTCAAAGTACGGAGTTTATTTCAAATAAGTGTTTCGTGGTATAAACAACTTCTGAGATATCAGTTATTATTGGTTCGAACTGTTCATTACTTGATCATTTTCTAAAGTCGTGTCAACATTCACTTGTTTCTCGCGATGTCATGGAAACAGCATATAGCGTCCAGTTGTTAAACATTTGACTATCGCTCTTCTCTTTGTATCTATAACGAAATGTGTAATGTAGCTGTTTCTGTAAACGTTTATTTGGATTAACATGTAGTAGATAGAAAAAAAATCTGATGTCTTACACTCACATGACTTTCTCTACTCTTGTACAAACTATTTTTACAAACGGTTACTCTCCATATGCTTCATGTTAATCGAGATATCGAGATGTCAATCTTATTGCTAATTTTCTTGTAGATGCAAGGGGAATATGGTAGGTTTTAAGCGATAGTCAAATATTTTAAGCGCTGGTTGCTATGTGGCGCATTCCATTCTCTTTGCATGTCCAGGACATAAAAAAAGGAATAACGAATTTGAGAAAATGTATTAAGTATTGGAAAATTTAAGGGAATAACAAGCAATATCTCGAAAACGGTTCACTCAACAAAAAAATGTATATGACATAAATTGTGTATTTTAACGCGATCTACATTTTTTGTGCAGTAAAATTTTGTCTATCTCTTATGGTTTACCAGTTATGCAAAAGTCGTTCATAATGAAGAATACTTTTGAAGACATTCCCAGGAAATTCGAGATATACATTTCATTTCTCATGACAATATCTTAAACATATGATATTTTAATCAAAATCGTTAGAGCTATTTTTGAGAAAATTAAAATTTTCGAAAAATGTTCCATGTAAAGGGTAGTCTGGGGTGGGGGGAGTTTCTTGAAAAGCTTCGTGTCGCATCTCTGGAAGATACTAAACCTAAATACTAAGTTTGGTGTTTATCCGACTGTTCGTTTCTGAGTTATGCTGTTCACAGACAGACACACACACACACAGACACACACACGGACATGTTTCCAAAAATGCTTTTTTTGATTCAGGGGATCTCAAAACATGTATTTCCGGTGAAATCTCGGTATCGAATTTTTGGGGGAATACAATACTTCCTCTACTTACTGTACGTAGTAGAGAAAGTAATAAGCTTTAGTAACAATACTTTGCATACCCACTAATAAACGATAGAGGCTAGAGAATGTCATGTGAATGTATCACATCAGAATTTTTTAACAAAAATGTAACCCAAGTTACTAAAATAGGGAAATTTGTGTTGTGCGTTTCCGTCAGTAGCATGCATGTAGTTTTGTTAAATGAAACACTTGTGGACAAGAAAGAAGCGGTAAAACCAGTGGCAAGGAACTTGTGGTTAAAACAAACTATAACATGAGTTATTTCGAACGTCATCAATATGCTGAGAAGTGGCTACGTGTACAATTACAAGCCATCATGTTCATACTAAGGTGAACACAATTCATTGCAATACTTTTACAAATATTTAATGTGATATCTGTAGTTTATTTTTAATTTAAAGTTTAATGGAACACTGCTGGCTTCCTCAAGGTGGCAGCACCTCATCTGTAGCAGAGGCGGCCGGCCAGGTGAATTACAAGTCCCAGAAGTACCCTACCTAACAAAGAAACCACAAAATTTTGGGAAAAAAATATTTTTATATCTTTTCCCAGCGATGTTCAATAGCTTCGATACCCTGCTTATAGTGAGAACCGTCGAGTTCTGCAAAATATCAGCTCTTCACTGTTGGCAAACCTTTTAGCACCAAACCATTTCTTCAACTTTGGAAATAGAAAATAATCAGAGGGAGCTAAATCTGGCGAATAGGGTGCATGAGGAAGCGATTCGAACTTTAAGTCATCGATTTTGGCCATGGCGATAATGGATGTGTGAACTGGTGCATTGTCTTGATGAAACAAATGTTTCTTTTCCACCAAATGCGGCCGTTTTTGCTTGGTTTCATCATTCAAACACTGAAATAAGTTTGCACAATACTCACTATTGATTGCTTTTCCATTTTGAATATAATTAATGAAAATTATTCCACACACATTCCAAAACACTGACCATGACCTTGCCTGCAAATGGAACTGTCTTCGCCTTCTTTGGAGCCGATTCTCCCCTTTCAATCCACTGTTTTGACTGTTCCTTCGTCTCAGGTGTGAAGTGATGGACCCATGTTTCATCCATGATTATGAATCGACGCAAAAACTCGGCTTTATTGCAGAAAAACATCGCCAAACACTCGACTGAAACATCTCCACGACGCTGCTTTTGTTCCATTGGCATCCATCTTGCGCACAGCTTTCTCATGTCTAAATTTTCAGTTAGTACAGCACTTTTTGAAATGCCTACGATGTCTACTAGCACATCAGTCGACGGTCATCCAATACCATTTTGTGGATTTTCCTCACAATGTCTGGCGTGATCATCTGATTTGGTCGACCACTGGATGTTCGTCTTGGCAGCTCGTACGGCCTCGCTTAAACTCTGCCACCCAATATTTTACTGTTGTAAACGAAGAAGTAGACTCCCTCAGAGTAGAAACTAGCTAACTTTAATATTAGTTGGACTAAGACCTTTGAAATATCATATAACAATGGCCAGTTTTATCCATGTTTACAAATTTGCTGAGAGCATTCACTATTAATGGCTGCCAAACATTTACTAAACAACATAGCATCGTCACGCTTCAAACTTATGGTTTATAAGGTTGGTACTTTCTACCTTAGTCATTTGTTTGAATCAACAAGCGCTATATATACGTCAGGTCGGGTACTTCTGGGACTGCCCTCGTAGATGAAGAATTTTTAATTAAATTGTTTGCTTACACCATTTGCTTTAATAACAGGACTTAATACAACAATGACACTGGTCAGTAGCTGTGAAATATATAGTCCAGGTAAGGTAGACGTTGAAGTGGCCAACTTTCCGTACTGTTGTGTCCTGGGAGGGGAGGCCATAACTGCTCAGGCCTCCAGCAAGAGAAATATTTAGGGTTCAGTTCGGTAAGGTTGCCATGGCCACGTGACATCATTACTGCTATGGAAGTGAAGAACTTGTGGCTCGACACTGAGGTATTTCTTTTGTATTGGCAGGTTTTATAGGTTTAACGTAAGATCTGAAGAGTGGGTGTAACCTTTCTGACATGAGGTGTGAATATTGAATACAAGGAAATTTCTGCCTCTTATTTTTATGTTTCCAACAAATTATGTCGAATGTATTTTGTTAGAAACTCCGTGGAATGATGAAGAAAACAAAGGCCTTTTAATTACTGGGTAGCCAATTAATTAATGCAATGCAAATTTTATAAAGAAACAAATTAAAAGCTGTGAGAAGTCGTGTGTATTATAACATTTCTGAATGTTGTTGGTTATGCACTAGTTTCGTTTCTACTCCACGAGCCGCCACCAGTCTGTAGAAAGCAATTCTTCATTCAGTTGACGTCAACCATGGCGTGGACTGGTCCATACTGTTCAACATGTTGTATCTGTCAACTTTTAACTTCCATGCACACTTTTTCAGAGTGAGGGGAGATTAGCAGAAATACTGACAGAAACTAGAGAAACGGTGTAGACGAGCTTGATTAACGGGGGCGGACGGGTCTTGAACAAGGTCCCGACCTTGACCTTAGTATTCAGTCACGCTCAGAGCCAATAAGCCATTCTTGACAACGTGCCTGAGGAAGTTTGTTTCCTTCCTGACAATGCTAAACAAAACAAATACTTTTACTCTGTAAATCGCTTTTCAATAATTGATTGTTGGAGTAGATGTTTCTCCAACTCTGGGAATACGATATAAGCCGCAGTTTGTTTTAGTTTCTAACGAGATAGAATTGTATTCGTTTAAAGTTTTTTATTCGGAATAGAAATTTACTGCAATTATATACGTAAATTATTAATTTATCTTAAATTACACAGTGAAACAGGAAATGTTGTGGTTGCACTAGAGTTCTGTCATGTCAACTAAGTGGTAAATGATTGTCTACCTCAATCCTTATCATTAGTGATACTGCCTATTAGCGGTTGTTGCACTGCCCGCCTATCTCAAGTTTTTAGCAGCTGTTGCGCCGGGCTGTAGTACGCTAGTGCGCACGTGTGAGGATTCTGCGTGCCCTTGTGCGTCATAATAAAGTACTCTACCAGAGACGCTTCTCTTGTCTTGTTTTGAATTGACAAATATTTAAAGTAAGGGCGCGGGCCAGGCAGTGTTCAGTTTTACAAGCTGGGCTTTCTGTTACACATTGCTGAGATAACGGTGTCCGTTGTCGTGTTTCCGACGACGGATTACCAGAGAAACACTAAGTTACGGTTAACTGAACAGTTAGGGCAGAGATTGCGTTTCTGTCTGTCTGACGTCTGCACAATAGCCGGGTCATTGGCAGATCCATGCTCTTGCTAAAACAAATCTCATCTGTTACACTCTACACGCCTGCTAAGGAAATGAACACATTCCCTTACTAATTATACAAAAGACCTTCCAAATGAAGAGCATTTCGCAGAAAATTCAAGATATACATTTCATTTGTAACGTAAATATATGGTACATTAATCAAAAGCGTTTTCAGAAATTTTTACTTTCTCTACTACGTAGAGTAAGTAGGGGAAGTATTGAATTCCACCCAAAAATTCGATACCGAGATTTCACCGGAAATACATGTTTTGAGACCCCCTGAATCCAAAAAAAGCATTATTGGAAACATGTCCGTGTGTCTGTCTGTGAACAGCATAACGAACAGTCGGATAAACACCAAACTTGGTATTTAGGTTCAGTATCTTCCAGAGATGCGACACGAAGGTTTTCGAGAAAATCCCCCCACCCCAGATAACCCTTTACATGGAAGATTTTTCGAAAATTTTAATTTTCTCAAAAATGACTCTAACGATTTTGATTAAAATATCATATGTTTAAGATATTTTCATGACAAATAAAATGTATATCTTTAATTTTCTGGGAATGTGTCCAAAAGTATTCTTCATTGTGAACGACTTTTGCATAACTGGTAAACCATAAGAGATAGACAAAATTTTACTACACAAAAAATGTAGATCGCGTTAAAATACACAACTTATGTCATATACGTTTTTTTTTGTTGAGTGAACCAATTTCGAGATATTGCTTGTTATTCCCTTAAATTTTTCAATAATTTTCTCAAATGGGAATTCGTTATTCATTTTTTTGTCTTGGATATGCAAAGAGTATTAATCTATGGCAAAGAGAATGGTGCTGCACCTAGCAACCAGTTATTAAGAGATATGTAAGTGCTTAAAGGCAACTGTATTTCTATATTGCCCTTGTAAATATATATCCCCCTTACATCTACAAGAAACTTAGCAATAAGATAGAGTCCGCAAATGTTTATCTTGATGCGGTAATTTGTATCACAAATTACTTAAATGTAAATAATGATTGTAATATGAATATGCATTTTTATGTGACATTGATTTCAGATGTTTATTGATTGTAAATATTGTTGGAAAGTAAATTTATAAGGCTTTACTGAAACTGTCAACAATAGCGCAATAATGCAGCGAGGGGGTGAGCTGTTTATCATTATTGGAAACAAGGAAGTTACGTAATGTTCGCGCGTTTTTTCCGTTGAGAACCTTCTGGAATGTTTCCCTAAAAGCAATATGTATTCGTGGTTTTCATTGGATATTAAAATAGACGCTAATGTTGGCGCGTTTTATTAGCCAATAGTAATTCAGTTGTGATCTTTACGCGTATCTTGATGCAGGCGTATAAATAGGGTAGGTTCGAGGTAGCTTGCCCCGCAGTTCATCAAAAATCTGTGTACACTACACGTCGACTTCAGGCAGTTCATCAAAATTCTTAGTGCAATACACGTCGTCCTAAGTTCGTCAGTTCGTCAAAATATTTATATGAGATACGTCGGCTATAGATTCACAAGTTACGAAAATCTAAAGTATTATAAAGTTAATTATACACAAAGTTGAAGTACGTGAATTAAAAGTGATCAGTAAGAAGTATTATAACAGTTTCAGTTTGGCGAGTATCCAGATCAATATGTAAAAGTGATAGTGAACGTGTTCGACAATAAAAATTATAAAACAAATTTCTTCATCAGTGTAATTTTTGGATAAAAGATTCCTTTCCGCTTCACAACCTGTATAGATATACATGTTCGACCCAAGATAAGATAATAGCTCGCCGGAGGACATTTGAAATGAAATCAAACGAACACTAACACTGATGCAAATTGCTAACACAAGATGGAGCTACAGACCAAACAAATGAATGACGTCACAAGATGGCTTCAACACTGATGTAAACAAACATTATAAGCAATACCGCATCAAATTAACTCCTATACGTGGGGCAGTTAAAGTTATGAAACCAAACAAAACAAAAGCAGCACAATATAAGATCTCCAAGTTCTAATAACTTACGCTACAAATATTACGTAAGCACCATCTGTTACAATCTCGATTAACATGAAGTAGATGGAGAATAAGCGTTTGTAAAAATAGTTTGCACAAGGGTAGAGAAAGTCATGTGAGTGTAACACATCAGAATTTTTTGGGTGGAATGCAGTATATTCTCTACTTACTACAGTGTTCTTCTTTTACACTGTGGCCACCGCACGACCGCTGCAGCTCGGACTTCCGAAGGGACAGTTACAATATCCCTGTAAACCCCTCACGTTCTCACAGTCACACACACCTTATCATAGGAGATGTCCTTGTCTATCCTCACATTCCTGGCGTCTTCTGAGAACATTTTCGTTCACACTCCTCGAGGAGAGTTCAATATTTCTCGCCTCGTGTTTTCTTTTAGTTTGTACAATTTTTGGGGGTTTGTTACATACACCTTATTTTTGATGTGATCAGCAGCTGTACATTTCTGTAATTGCATTTTGTAAAATGATAAGGCCGAGTGGTTAGACCGCTCGCCTCCCACCGAGGCGGCCCGGGTTCAATCCCAGGGACCCGCATGTGGGATTTGTGGTGGACAAAGCGGCGTCTGGGCGGGTTTTCTCCGCCATTCATTCCACCAACTGCTCCATCATCACCTTTCCTTTCATCCATTTCGTTTCATCTACTTCCTTCCTCCCATACCAGGCATCGGGCTGATCACCCATCCTGGATATTCTGTCTGATCCGTGAGTGTCTGCTCCTCGACGGGCCTCTGACCCCAGGCACCCGCCTGTAAGTCCTACATAAGAGGAGGTTAAACAGATAAAGAAGATAAGGTAATAAGAGTAGGTAATTAACCACGCTTATAAAACATGGTTATGTTCCCTCGTAAAATAACAAGATACTGAATCACAGAGAAACCCGATTTTACACACAGTATTCCCTTGCATGGAATAACAGAATACAGAATAATAGGACCTATATTTTGTGAACAAGCAATACATGCAGACAGGCACAGAAATGGCTTCCACCATTTTTGAACAGCCTGACCGACGTTGAACGCCAGTCTGGGTTTATCCAGCAAGACTATGTCATTAAATTTAATTCCGGACATTTTTGAAGATGGGGTAAATTAGT
The DNA here is from genome assembly GCA_030765065.1 of Deroplatys truncata. Taxonomy (NCBI): domain Eukaryota; kingdom Metazoa; phylum Arthropoda; class Insecta; order Mantodea; family Mantidae; genus Deroplatys; species Deroplatys truncata. The sequence goes on along the minus strand of CM060989.1, from coordinate 129,264,128 downwards.
AAAGGATCCTCTGGTTTAATTGTATGCGATTTCATCTATGGGACATGATTCTTATTGGCCGTCGTCAAGTTCTGCGTTTCCTTTAGTTAAGTTACCCGAGACTAGGTCAACAAGAATGAACGTAACACCTCGATCCGACGTAAAGTTTTGTACTTACCACCCCCAGGGGGAACGAGTGAGGTGCAGGAGCAGCAGAAGGCTATAAATGGCAAGTTTCCTAACGGTGGGCTGCCCAGAGAAGGCTTCCCTCTGGCGGAAGCTGGGAGAACCTGGGCCTCAGAGAAGACTGCACCCGTGCCATCCGACCGACACTGTACAACCCCTAAACATGACATGGGAGTGATATTCGCGGTAGAAAGAAATCACCCAGTATTCGCCTTTCCGACCAGCGAAAACCACGAAAAACACATGGATAGAGCGGCCGACCTCGGAGCCTCGCACGTTGCCATTTTGGTTGCCCTAATTATAAAGAATGTAACTCAAAGACCCTAAGAGAAAGTAGGCTGAGGATGATTGTGTCTGTGGTTCAGTAATATGCAGCTAGAGGTCAGCAGCAACCGAGTGAAAGTCGCTTATTGGCCGTTCTTGTCATTAAATGAAATAGCACACTACGCGGTATCGTCCAGCAGGTCACGACAGTTTCTCTGATACGTAATTCAAACCTTCACTTCAGTACTGTCTACCTTGTACCGTTAGCTTCTTTAACCCCAATTAATATATGTTACCTCCCCATTTCTTTATGAAAGTATTGTACAACGAACTAGAAGACTGTTAGGCTGGTGTTCCTCCACTTTACTGCTTGTAACTGTCACTTTGTACAGCCCCTCCCGGCTATTGCCGGATGACAAATCATCGGCGGAAACACTGACTTCCTTAACCCCCCGCCGACAGTCTTCCAGTTCTGAAAATACTGCATAGCCTATAAGTACCATTTGGTGGTGGAACTATCATCGGCGGAACATCTCACTTCCTTAACCTCCCGCCGACATCTTCCAGTTCTGGAAATATTGCATAGCCTATAAGTACCTACAATTTGGTGGTGGAACAATCATCAGTCGGAACGTCTCACTTCCTTAACCTCCCGCCGACATCTTCCAGTTCTGGAAATGCTGTATAGCCTATAAGTACCATTTGGTGGTGGAACAATCATCGGTCGGAACGTCTCACTTCCTTAACCTCCCGCCGACAGTCTTCCAGTTCTGGAAATGCTGTACAGCCTATAAGTACCATTTGGTGGTGGAACAATCATCGGTCGGAACGTCTCACTTCCTTAACCTCCCGCCGACATCTTCCAGTTCTGGAAATACTGCATAGCCTATAAGTACCTACAATTTGGTGGTGGAACAATCATCGGTCGCAATCGTCCAATAATTCTTATTATAGTAGGTGAAATGTTAAACTTTTGTACCTTCTTTCTGGCCCTGTAGTTATTTAACAACATGAAAGCTGCATACTTTTCATATGATAGGGAAACCCTTAACATATACAACGAAATGGAAGTGAAGCTGGTGAATACGTAGATTCCACACTTCCAGGCCAGCAAGTTAACCTCGTTGGAAAAGACACAGTCTGCAACATCTAGAAAAATAATCTTCTCGGTTGTTAATTGTAAAATATGGGTTCACTGATTGCTGATGCTAGCAATTTACTCTCTGTGTATCTTGAGTTTTCCAGGTATAGGCTGTGAAGCCCACAAAGCAATTTTGTATAATTTTGAATTAAAAGAAATAGGCACAAAATGTGGAACTCTATAAAATAGACAATGTATTTCAAATAACATTTTCGAAGATGTTTGTTTTTATCCACTTCTCCCTCATGGTATCATGCGCGGGTAGTTAAACTTCCTGCACTCCGTGAGTTTTGCATGTTTACCACACACGTTAATAACATTTATTTAATCCTGCAACTATTGATGTATATTTGTTGTTGCAGACATGCAGTATTTATAGTTGAATATTACCACATCTTTACTTCTCCTTGTTAATACTTATTTACCATTTAATTTATGCACACTTAAATGCCTCTGTCAGCGCAAGCAGCCATCTCATCTTGTTAATTACTAGCAGGCGTGAGTAATCGGTCACCAGTTCGCCCCGCTAGGTCCACCTTGGCACTACAGCTGACACTAATTACATTTATTTTCGCGTAAGCATTTCTATTATTCAATACACAAGCGTTAAGTAACTCGGCAGTCAACATAAGAGATTAATTTTTCCTCGTTCTGCAAACATGCAACGCATTCTACTACACTGTGATTCTCTCTCTAGAGGCCCCAAACATTTGTGTGTATGTTGCCCATTTATGTGAGTTTTGTGATGAAAATTTGTGTACACACACCTTAAACTATACACTGTCACATCCAATGCTGAAAATTGTCCCCTCCCACATCCAAATACGTTTGCACACGCCGCTCCAAATTCTGGAATTCGTTTATTAAAGTCTCCTCAGTAATGGCTCCAATCTCTTGACGTATAGCATCTTTCAACTCTGCAATTGTACGTGGTCTATTTCTGTATACCTTTTCCCTTCAGACATCCCCACAGGAAGAGGTCGGGTGGTGTTAGGTCAGGAGATCTTGGTGGCCAAAGAGTTTTTGGGATGATTCGATCTTCCCTCATGCTTGCACGTGACGTGTGACTTATTGCATCATCTGGTTGGAAATATCCGTGAGTTAATCCATCATCTGTTAACTTATTGACAAAGTCAGTGAATATTCTAACGTATTCTTCAGTGTTTACCGTATTCTCATTAAAATAGGGCCTATATTACGCCTACGTGACACTGCGCACCGCATTCCAATTTCCTGTGCATGTAGAGGTTCTGCATGTAGGGCATGAGGATTTGTTTGTGCCCATATACGCGTGTTCTGAGAGTTTATGTAGCCACTCAGATGAAACCTCGCTTCATTCGTGAACCAAGTAAAGTCCAAAATCCCAGAATTCTGGTTAATAAAGGTTTGAAACCATACACAGAATTGCACACATTTTCCATGGTTCGTCGGTTGCAATTCTTGTACACATGTCACATGGTAAGTGTGGAGGTTTGCTTTCTTAGCAGCTCTGTGGCACGCAGAATATGGAACATTCATTTCCTGGGAAAGTCGTCGCAAGGATTTTGATGGTGACGCCAGTAATCGCTCCTTTACTTCTTCCATTATACCCGCATTCATTTTCCGGCCGCCTGCATGCTTTGTGATCAAGGTTACAGTCGTGTCTAACTTTTGTTACCAATTTCTGAATACAACATTTTGAGGGCACACGTCGCGTACCAAATTCGGCCCGAAATGCCCTTTACATGATTTAAATGAACCCGTTTGCCAGTAGCTACGAACGAGAAACACGTGTTCTGCAATTGTGTACGACAATTTCGATGCTGCTTCCAAGCCAACTCTGGAGTATGGCAGTGAACGGTCGTTAAAGGGGGAACCTCCCCTAAAAGGGGAAGGTGACCATTTCACTCTTGCCATTCCGGGCTCATGACCCTTGCTGGCTTTAGGGCATTGAAAGGAAACGGTGGTTGAAGGTGGCGATTTGGTGTTGGGATCTTTTTATTTTGTATTTAATTGAGTTTGGTATTGCGAAGTGAGCCCCTTCAAATGGAGGATGGTGGTGGAGAGATAGCTGGAGGATAGCATAGTCGTGGGAGAGAGGGGTCCTTTTTTATAATTAAGTTAGGGGGGGCCTAGAGTAAGTCTGGGTCGCTTATAGCGATCCCCGGGGTCAATATATTCCCCGAGGCCGCGGATGAGGTGGTTGAAACTGGAAGTGAGTCTAGCGTAGAAGCTGTGGGAGAGATGTAGGATGTATTCTGTGATAGTAGGGAAGGAGAGATTAGCGTGGGTGTTATGGTTAGGGATATACCATTCGGCGGCGACAGATGCTCGAAGGTAGCGTTTCTGAAGGATTTGGAGGGTGTGGAGGTGAGTTTTGGCGGCAGCTCCCCAGACTTGACAGGGCCTGACTTGATGGTATGTCCTCCTCGTGGATCACTTCCGGTGTTGGTGCTTCTCTCTAGGGGGAGGTCGTGATAACGTGTTGAGTCGCACGCCTGGGTGTTGCCCACAGTTTGCGGCTGCTCTGTAGTGAGCGGAGGCGGACCCGGGTTGGGGCGGTCGACTTGCTGCGGTGGGGTTGGTGCACTCGGTGGAGTTGCCAGTGCAGCTGCATAATTCTTGTGCTGGAGACGAGTGGGATACCAGGGTAGCGAGTGCCCTTGAATGCCTCTTTGGGTATCCCTAGGGGTTGGACACCTTGGGAGCAGCTTCGAACTTGGTGCGTTGTCCGTTTTTGTTCAGGTGCATCTCTATTCTGGCCTCCTGCCAGACAGGGCATTTAGCATATCTGCCCTCCGCTGTTGTAACAGGTTGGCTTTGAACTTGGGACGCCAGGAAGGGAGCAGTCCTGGCTCGCCGCGCTGTGAGAACTGCTGGCAGTTTGTGCACTGAAGCGGGCGTGCAGTCAGCTGGACGGTAGGCTTCAACACGGATGATGGCGTTGAACATGCTTGTTTCCTTGTAAATTTGGGTGGCATGGGCTTCCTCCCTGAGGGCGATTCGAAAATAGGCAAATGTTTTGGGCCTCTAGCGAGAGAATCACACTGTATTTTGTGGCATTAGCCATTTCCGAGATATCCGTTACTTTGTCATTTTTAAAAGTACTGTCGTTATTCATCTGTTTCTCGCACTATCATTTACCTTTTAAACACCTGACTATCGATTTCGTTTCCTCTATCTCCCTACAATCAAATTTATAACGAAACTATTTGTATAACGTTAATGTCCATCAACAGGCTTTTATAAGAATAGTTTGTGGCAGCTATATAAACACATTTATGATGTGTTACATTCACATGACTTTCTGTACTCACTCTTCAAGAAACTATTCTTACGAAAGCTTGTTACTTTCTCTACTACGTATAGTAAGTAGGGGAAGTATTGTATTCCACCCAAAAATTACATACCGAGATTTCACCGGAAATACATGTTTTGAGACCCCCCGAATCCAAAAAAAAGCATTTTTGGAAACATATCCGTGTGTGTGTGTCTGTGAACAGCATAACTCAGAAACGAACAGTCGGATTAACACCAAACTTGGTATTTAGGTTCAGTATCTTCCAGAGATGCGACATGAAGGTTTTCAACAAAATCCCCCCACCTCAGATTACCTTTTACATGGAACATTTTTCGAAAATTTTAATTTTCTCAAAAATGGCTCAAACGATTTTGATTAAAATATCATATATTTAAGATGCTTTCATGACAAATGAAATGTATATCTCGAATTTTCTGGGAATGTCTCCAAAAGTGTTCTTCATTATGAGCAACTTTTGCATAACTGGTAAACCATAAGAGATAAACAAAATTTTACTATACAAAAAATGTAGACCTGGTTAAAAAAACACAGTTTATATCCTACACATTTTGTTGTGGAGTGACCCATTTCCGAGATATTCCTTGTTATTTGTTTGAATTTTCCAATACATACTTTTCCTCGATTGGGAATTCGTTATTCATTTTTTTTGTCCTGGTATTGCAAAGAGAATGGAATACTCCATATAGCAACCAGCTCTTAAAACATTTGACTATCGCTTAAAGTCTACCATATTCCCCTTGCATCTACAAGAAAATTAGCAATAAGATTAACATCTCGATTAACATGAAGCATATGGAGAATAAGCGTTTGTAAAAATAGTTTGTGCAAGAGTAGAGAAAGTCATGTGAGTGTAACACATCAGAATTTTTTTGTATGTATTTCATGTTCATCGAGATAAATACTTGTAGAAATGGTTTTATTACATATTTCCACAAATTAAATACAGTAGACTTAAGAGATTGCAAATGTTTTAAGAGCGGGTCGCTACGCTCTCTTTGTACGACTAGGGGGAAAACAAATAAGGAATCCCCATTTGAGGAAAGTACAAGTTGTTGGAAATTCAAACCAATAACAAGGAATATGTCGGAATGGTTAAGGCCACAAAAAAGGTGTATTTTACGTAAATTGTGTACTTTAACTTTTGTGTAGTAACATTGTGTCTATCTCTTACGGCTTACCATTTATACAGAAGTCATTCAGAATAAAGACAATATCCCCTACTTACTATACGTAGTACAGAAAGTAAAAAACGATAGTGAGTAGAGAAAGCCACGTAAATGTAACACAGCGGATTTTTTCCCCCAATAATTTGAAAACTTGCTTGTTTTGTGTTAACAAGTTTCACGTCGCAAGTTTATTTCTAATAAACAAGGTAAAGAATGACGACTTGTCAACAGGTGTTTGAGATGCAGACGGCGCGTGTGCGAACTTGAAGCACGGTATTTCCTGCACTAAAAGCTCTGGGAACCGAAGAGATCTCTGGGAAAACGTCCAGTGACAAAGACGTGTAAGTGAATACTAAACGCTGAGACATTGTCTGGGATAATGGAGATGTTAAAATAAGCTGCAGGTGCCTCACTGGTCTTCTGAATCTGAATTACTGTGAAAGGATGTTTCGTAAACTGCAGCGACATCTTTGGGATAAAACTGTAAAACAAAACTTCTGGTAATTAAACTGGGTTTGAGGCTCTTTCAGGTCTCATCTCAGGTATTCAGGAAAACGTGTTTAACCTAATTTCTTTTGTATTATTATTATTACTTTCTCTACTACGTATAGTAAGTAGGGGAAGTATTGTATTCCACGCAAAAATTCAATACCGAGATTTCACCGGAAATATGTTTTGAGACCCCCTGAATCCCAAAAAAGCATTTTTGGAAACATGTTCGTGTGTGTGTCTGTGAACAGCATTACTCATAAACGAACAGTCGGATAAATACCACACTTGGTATTTACGTTTGGTATCTTCCAGAGATGCGACACGAAGGTTTTCAAGAAAATCCCCCCACCTCAGATTACCCTTTACATGCAAGATTTTTCTAAAATTTTAATTTTCTCAAAAATGGTTCTAACGATTTGGATTAAAATATCATATGTTTAAGATATTTTCATGACAAATAAAATGTATATCTTGAATTTTCTGGGAATGTCTCCAAAAGTATTCTTCATTGTGAACGACTTTTGCATAACTGGTAAACCATAAGAGATAGACAACATTTTACTACACAAAAATGTAGATCGCGTTAAAATACACAATGTATGTTATATACATTTTTTGTTGTTGAGTGAACCATTTTCGAGATATTGCTTGTTATTCCCTTAAATTTTCCAATACTTATACTTTTCCTCTAATTCGTTATTCATTTTGTTTATGTCCTGGTAATGCAAAGAGAATGGAATACTCCATATAGCAACCAGGTCTTAAAACATTTGACTATCGCTTAAAGCCTGACAATGCCCCTTGCATCTACAAGAAAATTAGCAATAAAATTAACATCTCGATATCTCGATTAACATGAAGTAGATGGAGTATAAGCGTTTGTAAAAATAGTTTGTACAAGAGTAGAGAAAGCTATGTGAATGTAACACATCAGATTTTTTTTATTGCTCTGGTACAAACCAAAGAGTAAATACATGTATGATCTTGTGTTTTGGGAACGCGATCTTGTCGTTTCTGTGAGGATCAATCTGCTAATGTACCAAGGACGTACGTAAAATACCAGTGTTAATTGTTAAAACCCTTAACATCCCAAATAATAACATTAATTCTAATTTCAATCTTTGGACTTTAAGTAACGCTTATTTGTTTTTTAAAACACCTAATACTTTGAATAATTCTATACAATATATTAAGTACATGAATAATGTTTGTTGAGTATTTCACTTCTCAGGTATTGAGCGCAACCCCCCAATAACACCGGCGTCTCTGCACAAGATACACTCACACCTTGTGTTTCCTGTTACAGAAATATCTCACAATCAGCAAAAGTAGTGCTAAATGTTCTGTGATTATGTTTACAAGCCAACCGACTGCAGCGCCACTTTGTTACGTATCGATAGTATTATTAAACTGTGATATATTCAATATTCTACCGTAATTAACCATACTATTTAATATTGTGATAATTGAGGAATAAAACTCGTAGCTATAGCCCTTTGGCGACATTAAAATTAAAATTATTAATCAAAACATTAACTGGCATGCATCCTGAGGTTGGCAGTTTCGTCTGAAACAATGGAGCAGCGTAAACAAGAAACCAGCATATCAAGTTTTTAGTTACAGAAACAAAGGTATTGGCGTGCGCAATTCTTTTTCTGTTTCATGTTCGGGATGTGTTTGTCACGAAATAAGAACACAAATTAGTGATATAGGTGTGCGACGGAACAGCATTAGGACCAAGGTTTGCACTGCTGGATGATTAAAGGAGTATTACGACATGGGTAAGTGGAATCACTTCCAAAATAACGTTTGAATTAGGTTACAAATGAAAAGAACTAATTTGGTAACTATTTACTACTTTAGCACGCGGTGATGTAAACCATGTTAAATGTGTGCTAAAATACGCGGCTAATGTTGTTTGGGGTGTTATTCTTAGGGCAAAAGTTTAGTTTCGGAAGTAATATTAAAAAACGTTATGTTGTACCAACCCAGTTGCTCGTTGCACATTTGTTTCCACCCCCCTTCCCCTTAATCCATAATCACGTTCTAGTATTCACAGTTTACCTTTGTCTATCATCTGTAGGAATATGAAGATCGTTGTTGATTGGTCCTTTGTCGACCTTGGCTGTTTCGTCACGTTGCATTCCTACGCTTTAAATTCGGTTTTTATGGTGCAAATCCCTCCGTATAAGCATTTCTTGTGCAAGAGCCGTAGTTTTTTAAGGGAATCAGAAAAAAGTAAGTTTGTTTAAATGTATATAGATTTCTGTGAACAAATATTAATTTGAACGCATAGAATAGTTTACAAAACAAACCGACGAGGCACTTGAAAAACGAAAGTAACACTGTTGATTTCGTGCTAATTACGAAACTGAGTTAAGATTCGTGTGAAATGAGATTTCACGTAACTAAAATAAGATTTTACAGTATTTTATAAAGAAAGAAACGCTTACTTGTTAGAATTGTGAGCAAGACAATAGTAATTATATATGTTAAGAAGCAAGAAAGGCAAGAAGCAGAAGTGGCCCAAGTCCATGTTATCTTCATAGCAAATAGGTATATTAGATTTCAGAGAAGCAAACCTCAGACGAGTTCAAATTCCTTGTGACCGTCTTTTGTCTTCCCGTGTATACTAATGACAGGATCGCCATGGCGCATGCGCATTGTAATGTGGCCAAACTAAGCTTTTGCCCCCAAAATGACTTTGGGGTATTATTTAGCACATATTAAAAGAAGTTGGAAACAAATCGGTCACAGAGTGCTATACTAAATACAATTACGTCATTGGTAATGCATTTGTGCTTCGTGAATACAAAACATGCTGCACACTTCCCGTCCTCTGTGGTCTAGGGGTACCATGCTACTTCGAGGTCGCGGGTTCAAACCCGGCGGAGGACGAAGGAGTTTTTCGAGCGTTAAAATGCTTAGCATGGCTTCTTTCGGAAGGGAAGTAACACCGGCGTCGTAGATTTACGGCAAGTAAAAGAACCTCAAGTCTGATAAAGAGACCTCTGAGTAAAATTACCGGTCTTTCACACCCAATATAGAATGTGACGCAGCAGGTAAAGAGCGGCGTCCATAAATAAAACTCAGTTTAGTATTTCGTGTTATATTTGTTGTCCTGGCGACCAGGACTCCAGCAGAATTACTCTCATAAATGAACAGAGCAGTGCAGTAACTGGTGTGTATACGAAACAGCACACGTATAACACTGTACCATGGCTAGAGATACTTACAGGTTAGTCAAGGAGAGGACACTGCGAGGTGGCTAGCATCCCCAGGAGCAAGGGATGAGGTGAAGGAACGACAGGAGGCTACAGTTTAGTGTATACAACGGAGAGGGACACCTCGGGCATTGCACCCGCATATAACTATTGTGTCTACCACCCTCAGGAGGAAGGGGTGAGGTGAAGGAACGACAGGAGGCTACAGTTTAGTGTATACAACGGAGAGGGACACCTCGGGCATTGCACCCGCATATAACTATTGTGTCTATCATCCTCAGGAGGAAGGGATGAGGTGAAGCAACGACAGGAGGCTACAGTTTAGTGTATACAACGGAGAGGGACACCTCGGGCATTGCACCCGCATATAACTATTGTGTCTACCACCCTCAGGAGGAAGGGGTGAGGTGAAGGAACGACAGGAGGCTACAGTTTAGTGTATACAACGGAGAGGGACACCTCGGGCATTGCACCCGCATATAACTATTGTGGCAAGCATCACTCAGGAGGAAGGGATGAGGTGAAGGAACGACAGGAGGCTGCAGTATAGTGTATACAACGAAGAGGGACACCTCGGGCATTGCACCGGCATATAACTATTGTGTCTATCACCTCCAGGAGGAAGGGATGAGGTGAAGGAACGACAGGTGGCTACAGTATAGTGTATACAACGAAGAGGGACACCTCGGGCATTGCACCGGCATATAACTATTGTGTCTACCATACTCAGGAGGAAGGGATGAGGTGAAGGAACGACAGGCGGCGGCTACAGTATAGTGTATACAACGGAGAGGGACACCTCGGGCATTGCACCCGCATATAACTATTGTGTCTACCATCCTCAGGAGGAAGGGATGAGGTGAAGGAACGACAGGTGGCTACAGTATAGTGTATACAACGGAGAGGGACACCTCGGGCATTGCACCCGCATATAACTATTGTGTCTATCACCTCCAGGAGGAAGGGATGAGGTGAAGCAACGACAGGAGGCACAGAGACGCGCGGAAGTCCCTAACATTTCCAACCTTGAAGACCCGTCCTACTACTGGAGTTGCCTAGAGAGGGTGATGAACGATTCGACGCTCAAGCAGCCCTCTTGGGTCCACGGGAGTACCCTTTCTATTAAGCAAGCATCCGCGCCATCTTTCCCGTACCGCCATAGACACGAAACCAGAAAGCTGACAAGGAAAGGGACTGAAAGGGAAGTGATTGAAAAAAAATCGTGTTAGAGAAGAAACCATCCCAGCATTCGCCTCCGACCCGGAAAGAACTACGAAAAACCTAGAGTGGGCAATCGAACCCGGGACGTCGCGCACATTACACCTCGCCCGGTACATACGCCACGGCGCGGCAGGTTCCCGCGTGTTGAACACACGAGCCGCGTCCGCTTCCGGTATCTTCCTACCAGCTGTGGCCTTCTCCAGAAATGTTTATGCAGCAGATGCCTGGAATAACAATTTGTGAGCAAAATGCCCTTGTCCAAACTCTCAGACTCGCAACACACATTCTAAAAAATCTGATGTGTTACACTCACATGACTTTCTCTACTCTTGTACAAACTATTTTTACAAACGCCTACTCTCCATATGCTTCATGTTAATCGAGATATCGAGATGTCAATCTTATTGGTAATTTTCTTGTAGATGCAAGGGGAATATGGTAGGTTTTAAGCGATAGTCAAATATTTTAACGTTGGTTGCTATGTGGCGCATTCCATTCTCTTTGCATATCCAGGACATAAAAAAAATGAATAACGAATTCCCATTTGAGAAAAAGTATTGGAAAATTTAAGGAAATAACAAGCAATATCTCGAAAACGGATCACTCAACAAAAGAAATGTATATGATATAAGTTGTGTATTTTAACGCGATCTACATTTTTTGTGCAGTAAAATTTTGTCTATCTCTTATGGTTTACCAGTTATGCAAAAGTCGTTCACAATGAAGAATACTTTTGGAGACATTCCCAGGAAATACAAGATATACATTTTATTTGTCATGAAAATATCTTAAACATATGATATTTTCATCAAAATCGTTAGAGCCATTTTTGAGAAAATTAAAATTTTCGAAAAATCTTCCATGTAAAGGGTAGTCTGGGGTGGGGGGATTTTCTTGAAAACCTTCGTGTCGCATCGCTGGAAGATACTGAACCTAAATACCAAGTTTGGTGTTTATCCGACTGTTCGTTTCTGAGTTATGCTATTCACACACACACACACACACACACACACACACACACGGACATGTTTCCAAAAATGCTTTTTTTGGATTCAGGAGGTCTCAAAACATGTATTTCCGGTGAAATCTCGGTATCGAATTTTTGGGTGGAATACAATATTTCCCCTACTTACTATACGTAGTAGAGAAAGTAATAAAGGCCTTGAGCACTCAATCTTTTGGGCAATTGTCAAATGGATAAAATAGGGGTCCCATTTCTAGAGGTTTTTACAGATCCCCTATTCTGGAGGAAAAACAATTCTCAAACTGTTCCCAAAAGTTTGACAGAAACAGATATTTTGCCTAAAAATCTGATGTGTTGCAACCAGATGACTTTCGGTACTCACTCTTCTACAAACTGTTTTTAGAAAAGCTTATTCTGCTATCTACTTCTTGAGATAAAGTTTACAAAGGCGGGTTGCATTGTGATGGGTTTCAAATTCCATGTTGAAGAAGTAGTTATTATTACGTTATTTGCACCACGCCTTGGGCGTCAACTTGAAGTAGGATGAGTTGTATTATATTTCGACTGTTGGGGAGCCGAATTGAAGTAGTTGTAACCACGTATGGTACCCGGTGGCTTTCACCCCAATGTTTAAAAAAATATTAACTTTGTAATTTGACTGTTTCTTTAAATATTATATATTTATGTTTGCCTCGGCTGCGTCAGTATTTATACTTTTACTTTCTCTACTACGTATAGTAAGTAGGGGAAGTATTGTATTCCACCCAAAATTTCGATACCGAGATTTCACCGGAAATATATGTTTTGAGACAACCTGAATCCAAAAAACGCATTTTTGGAAACATGTCCGTGTGTGTGTCTGTGTGTGTGTGTCTGTGAACAGCATAACTCAGAAATGAACAGTCGGATAAACACCAAACTTGGTATTTAGGTTCAGTATCTTCCATGGATGCGACACGAAGGTTTTCAAAAAAATCCCCCCACCCCAGAGTACCCTTTACATGGAAGATTTTTCGAAAATTTTAATTTTCTCAAAAATGGCCCTAACGATTTTGATTAAAATATCATATGTTTAAGATATTTTTATGACAAATAAAATGTATATCTTCAATTTCCTGGGAATGTCTCCAAAAGTATTCTTCATTGTGAACGACTTTTGCATAACTGGTAAACCATAAGAGATAGACAAAATTTTACTGCACAAAAAATGTAGATCGCGTTAAAATACACAACTTATATCATATACATTTCTTTTGTTGAGTGATCCGTTTTCGAGATATTGCTTGTTATTTCCTTAAATTTTCCAATACTTTTTCTCAAATGGGAATTCGTTATTCATTTTTTTTATGTCCTGGATATGCAAACAGAATAGAATGCGCCACATAGCAACCAGCGTTAAAATATTTGACTAGCGCTTAAAACCTACCATATTCCCCTTGCATCCACATGAACATTACCAATAAGATTGACATCTCGATATCTCGATTAACATGAAGCATATGGGGAATAAGCGTTTGTAAAAATAGCCTGTACAAGAGTAGAGAAAGTCATGTGAGTGTAACACATCAGATTTTGTAGAGACATGAATGTCTTAGCAGGGAGTGGTGCGACTGAATAATGTAGGCTTACACAGATTATAATTTTACTTCACTCCTTTTATTAATGCTTGACACTATTTAAATAACACTTCACTGATAGAGAGAGAGAGAGAGCTGTGAGATTTTTTTATTAATTACTTGCACTTTTTAACACGTAAACTATTTTGTCTCACAAAAAATACGTATTAAATTTCTCGAATACACATCTCGCCTCCGGTTAGGAACACTGTCTACAGGCAATGCGTCCAGTTATGAGCGCTGTCTACAAGCAACTGAATTTGTAAATTTTGCTACATTTTAGTTTCTGACTGGCTAACCCTACTCCAATAGAATAGTTTCATTTAACTTAACCTTCTTTCTGGTTGTTGATTGGCTATTTTATAAACTGTCTCAAAAATTACATTATTGTTTCCAAGAATGACTAGTAGCATTATTAAACCTTCTAATTTATTATTTTCTCAAGGCTAGCTCACTGTTACCTCATTCTTAGCTACTTTTAACCTATTATTCTCACAGCTCCTACATTATTAAATTACGTAATACCTTCACATAACATTATTGAACATGTACATAATAATATAAACATTAATACAATGACTGTTACATGCATTTTATATATTATACACATATTGCTTTAAGGCGGGCTGTTATTATATTTATTATTATGTAATTTAACTGAAATCATTTAAGTGTTAAAAATACTGCCTCAATGTTCCTTGCATAACCACGGAAAAGGAAGAACAAATAGCGATTTACCGTTTGGAAAATGTGAAGTGTTATATTTACACACCTTTTCTACCTTCAGTACGTCATGTTATCGAGAAAACGTTTACAGGAAACACATTTGGTTGTAGGTACAAAAGAGGATGCAGCACAGTGAAGCGATAAACAAATGTTTAAATCTGGGTCGTTCTTTCCATGACATCGCGAAAAACAGCTGAAAGGCTAGCTACAGTACTTTAAGAAATCTGATATGTTACATGCACGTGACTCTCTGTCGCTGTATACAAATTATTCCTACTAAAGCTTATTTTCCAATATACTTCATTTTAATCAAGATAAACCTTTAAAGAAACAGCTACGTTACACATTTCGTTATAGAGAAGAGCGATAGTCAAATGTTTAACAACTGGACGCTATACGCTGTTTCCATGACATCGCGAGAAACAACTGAAACAGCTACATTACACATATCGTTATAGATACAAAGAGAACAGCGATAGTCAAATGTTTAACAACTGGACGCTATACGCTGTTTCCATGACATCGCGAGAAACAACTGAATGTTGACACGATTTTAAGAGAATGACTAAGTAATCAGCAATTCCAACCATTAATAACGAATATCTCGGAAATGACGGATGGCACAAAACATTTTTTTTAAATAAATTGTGGTTTTAAAGAGGTGTACGTTTTCGTGTATCGTCTAACGTTTACCAGTTATATAAAACTCCTTCCCAATGTAGAGGGCTTCAAAGGCTATTCCCAGAAAATTCAAGATATATATTTTGTTTGTTATGTAAATACCTTTAATATATGATATTTTAATCAAAATTGTTACAGCAATTTTTTAGAAAATACAAGTTTCCGAGAAACGTTCTATGTGAAGGTTAGTTTGGGGTGGGGGAATTTTCGTAAAAATGGAAGATGCTGAATCTAAATACCATTTATCCGACTTTTTGTTTTTGAGTTATGCTGTTCATAGACACGGACCTTTTACTAAAAATGCTTTTCTTTTGTTGAGGGGGTGCTCAAAACATACATTTCCGGTAAAATCTGAGATCGAACTTTTAGGAGGAATGCAATACTTCCCCTACTTACCGCACGCAGTAGAAAATGTCAAAATGACAAATGACTGATGATACCAAAGAAGTTACTTCAAATAAATTTTTGTTTCAGAAAGATCTACATTTATTTTTTGTGTAGTAAGTATGCTTTTGTCGTTTTATCAAATATACAAAGGTTGTTCCGAATGAAGAGGCTGTTACCAGAAAAGTCAAGATATACATTTTATTTGTTATGCAAATATCTTAAACATATGGCATTTTAATCAAAATCGATAGTCATTTTTGAGAAATTAAAATGTAACGAATATTTTCTATTTAAAGGGTAGTTTGGGGTGGCAGATTTTGAAAATCTACATTTGGCATCCTCTTAATTTAAATATAAACTATTTAGTGTTTAATTAACTTTCGTTTTTGAGTTATGCTGTTCACACACATGGACCTGTTTCCAAAAATGCCTTTTTACTTTCTCTGATATTGCTTGCTATTCCCTTAAATTTTCCCATACTTATACTTTTTCTCAAATTCGTTATTCATTTTTTTTGTCCTGGTAATGCAAAAAGAATGAAATACTCCACATAGCAACCACTTCTTAAACGCTTAAAGTCCCTTGCATCTACAAGAAAATTAACAATAAGATCGACATCTCATTATCTGAATTAACATGAAGCATATGGAGAATAAGCGTTTGTAAAAATAGTTTGTACAAGAGTAGAGAAAGTCATGTTAGTGTAACACATCAGATTTTTTTATTCAAGAGGACCTCAAAATGTACATTTTCAGTGAAATCTCGGTACCGCATGCAATACTTGCTCTATTTACTAAGTAATAAAGACAATAATAATTAGGGGAAGTAAGTTTTGGTTTAAGTTGGAGAGTCGTGAAGTAAAGTAGAACAGCGAGGCTGCCCCGCAGTTATGGAAATGAAACCTCGATTAATAATTGCTCTTCAAAACGAACACATATTGGAAATCGCCTACTGAACAAGGCGAACGTTGTTTCACCGGCGAGAGTGTACTGACGTGACTCTTTATAGATCCAACACCATAGTGGTCAACTCGAGGAGATGAGCCAAGAAAATCTACCAGGAGATAGACGTGATAGTATTAGTGGTGGGAGCACCTCGTCAACACCATGAACATTAGTGATATCCTTCGATAACATCTAATACATCAATTACACAAATCAACAATTGAAGTCGCTGAAAAATAATTCGTATATGAAATGATAAGTTAATAAGTGTTAATTTAACCAAAAGCATCAACATTTCACAAGGTGCGTCTGAATAGCTCGGCGAATGGTCCCATATAAGACATGGGGCGATTCATGAACGAATCGTTCATATGAACGACTACAAGGAAAGAATCGTATGAATCGTGTCAGTCTTAGCATGAATCGTCGTTCAAAATGAATCGTAAGAATCGTGTATGAATTGTCGTTCAAAATGAATCGTAAGAATCGTTTATGAATCGTGGTTCAAAATGAATCGTATGAATCGTCGTTCAAAAAGAATCGTAAGAATCGTGCATGAATCGTGGTTCAAAAGGAATCGTAAGAATCGTGGTTCAAAATGAATCGTATGAATCGTCGTTCAACATGAATCGTAAGAATCGTACATGAATCGTCGTTCAAAAAGAATCGTGATTAGGACATTCTCGATTCATTCTCGCTTGCGCTTTGTTTACTGCTCACTTTGGCTTCCAAGCCGAGCCCGGACGAATGCTGCCGAGTGAGTACGATGAGCAGGGAAGTTACCAAGCATTGTGATACTTATCATAGTATACGAAAACAGAACATCACCGCAATAATATATATTGCCGAGTTCTGTCGATTCGTAGTAGTGAATTGCACTGGTTGAAAGATTTGTTAGAATTTATAATGTGAATTGGCAGATCAACACGATTCTTTGAGATGCTGATGGCATAACCTAGGAGTATCGAGTTCAGCCGAGAGAGATTAATTCTTAAAAACAAATTGCGTAAAGCGCAGTAAAATGAATCGTAAGCATTGCCAATGGATGAACGTAGGCTGCAGTATAAACAATAGAAGTAATTTTCAGTACTTTACTGAGAGATCTGATGCACAGTATTATAATATACAATACCAGAATATATGCAAAATGGAGGAAAAATAGGGAATTTTTGAATTCTTGGTTTGAATAATATTTTAAAATTATATAATTTAAAAGCATTAATTTGTATACTATAATCTACATTAAAAGTATGAGAACATGCATCGATATAACTAAACCAATTCTAATGCATTAAAAGCACCTCGAATATGCTGATGTAAAATTTATGTAAAAAATTATTATTCTCTGCATACCTTTTCACGTATTTATAAAAATTACATAGCTTATTTTCGCGTGCAACTTCGGTAGTAGTGACGAATAATAACAATAATAAAATTGGACAAAAGTAAAATTCAGACAGCGGAAATAAGATTTTTACGAAGAACTTGAGAATGCAGTAGATTAGATCTAATAAGAAATGAAACGATAAAATTAGAGAACTGAATATTTATAAATTATATCATAAAATTGAAGAAAACTAACTTAATTGGAAAGCGACATGAACTACATGACTGAAGAAAGAATACCACTATTAATTAATAAATACAAACCGTCGGGAAAAAGAGACATCGGATACCCCAGAAAAGATCTTCATAATTACTTTGCACAATACCTGATTTAATCGTAACTTAAGTGGAATCAGACAGGTTGATTTTTATGACAAATTCAGGAAACTCCAAGTGTATTATCCAAAATAACGCGGAAAGCGCTTTTACATACATTGTATTTTATATGCCAAAGAAAAAGATCATAGCCCCCATCGTAACAAAAGAAGTCCTGATTGCGTATTTTGGCTGCAAACTGCAAAGTACAAACGGGGACGATTCATAAAGGAATCGTGCAGTAGGGCAGGCCAGCAGACAAGGGTACGATTCATGAACGAATCGCGCGCTAGGAGAGACTAGCAGACAGGTAGCAAGAGGACGATTCATGAATCGTGAACGAATCGTACGAGTCGATTCATGAACCGTGAACGAATCGCATGAATCGATTATTGCAAAATCGCTCGATCCAACTCTATCCCATATGTTAAAAACTGCGCTGGCTAGGATGAAGCGCCCGCGCATACGCATTGAGAGACATGTCAACAAGCGCTCCCTATCGTGCAAAACACCGAAGTGAAGCAGTGGTACACGCTACAACCAAGCTAACGGAGTCAGTGTGGCAAGTTTTGCTTCGCAATGGTTAGGTCCTCATTACTATACGGCAGTGAAGTGTGGGGATGGAAGAGGGTGGATAATGTAAATAAAATACAATGCAATTTCTGGAAGCGCATTCTAGGGTTGGGGAGGGGTACTTCAAACTACGGAGTTCTTCGTGCTGTATTTGCTAAACTAAACGTAGTTAGGCACTGGCTGCGAATAATTAAAGGAGATCAAACAACCCTGAGATCAATATGTTATCGTCATCAAATGAACAACATAGAGCATCCAAAATGGTGGGCGGCGGGGTTGCAACGCGAATTATCAAAAATTGGCTTAAATGATATCTGGCAAAGGGGTAACCAAAATACACACAGTGCCGTGAGAAATGTCAAAAGACGACTATGTGATATAAACAGGCAGAAAATAGAATCTGAATGTAGACAAAGATCAACATTGGAGCTACAAAATGAAATGAAAACTAGGTGGGGTAACGAAACATATATTTTGGAATTGAGTATAAAACAGAGGACTGGAATAGCATGGCTTAGGTTGGGAGGGTGGAAAGCTCGCAAGATTGTTGATGACGATGGCAGGAGGATTTGCCCATTATGCGGGGAACAAGAGGACTGGACGCATATTTTGGCAGCATGCGTGCAGACGGAGGGTATTAGGAAAAAACTATTACCGGAAGTATTTTTGGCTTCCAACAGACGGAGGACAGCGTGCTGGGACATGATTCTAAACAGCCAAAACTGGCCAAGCTTGGGCACATACTTAATGGAAGTACGTGTACTAAAAGATAAGGTGTTTATGTAATTTTTCTTTAAACATATGTGGTGCTTGAGTACTTGTGCGCGACTGTGTGTGTGTGTCTGTGTGTGTGTGTGTTTGAGTGTGTGATTCAGAGTGTGTTTTTCAATTTTATATGTATGTATATGCATATAGTGGGCGGCGCCGTGGCCGAGTGGTTAGAGGCGGCCCGGGTTCAATCCCAGGGACCTGCATGTGGGATTTGTGGTGGACGAAGCGGCGTCTGGGCGGGTTTTCTCCGGGTTCTCCGGTTTCCAACTGCTCCATCATCACCTTTCCTTTCATCCATTTCACCAACATTTCGTTTCATCTACTTCCTTCATCCCATACCAGGCATCGGTCTGATCCATGAGTGTCTGCTCCTCGACGGGCCTCTGACCCCAGGCACCCGCTTGTAAGTCCTGGGGGGTGTAAGTCCTACATAAGAGGAGGGTAAACAGAGAATGAATGAATACGTATGTATATAGTGTGGTGATTATAAAAAATGGTTGTTTTCTGGTCGATTCTGCAAGTCACGTCTACAGACGTGTATTTTTCTAGAGAGCATGTACGGTCTTATGACACATGCGACTGTGTTATGCAATTAATGTAATACTAAATACTTAATAAATACCACTACTTAAAGTTTTGCTTCAAAACGGCGACAGAAACTCGTAGAATATTAGTGCAAGTGTATGGTGTTGAAGCAGTGAGTAAAAAGTGAGTGGTAAGTTGTTGAGGATGACCGTCAACAAGACAACATCGAACGAGTGTGACGGATGCTTGCAGATGGTCAGTGGCTGTCTTTAAGAATGATAGCAGAAGAGCACACACAGTGTAAGCACTATTTTTCACCAACATTTGAAAAATCAGATTTGTGCCCGGTTTGTACCACATACTGACAGACGAGTAGAAGCAAACTCGGATGGAAATGCCTGGAGATTTCACCGACATGTCTGACCGGAAACCCAATTACATATGATACCAAGCGAGGCAACTGCATGCTGTTCATCGTGGCAAAATTCAAGATTGAGACGATGTTGATCGCCTTTTTCGACAGCAAGGGTTTGATCCATCATACATTTCTACCCGAGCGTCAAACTGTCAACGAGAGAGTTTTGAAACAGCTGCTGCAACGCATCCGGCGGGTTCGGCTAGAACTGTACCGGAGTGGACTACACGACTACGCGTGTTCAATTTTCTCGCTCGACGCAAGGTGATCAACACCCTCCTTATTCTCCAGATTTGGCGTCGGAGACTTCTTTTTGTTTTCATTTTAAATTGGCCCTGAAAGGCTTACGCCTCGCAACCGTTGTGCATATTTAACAACGCGTGACCACGGTTGTTGTCAGTTTGCAACAGCCGGTGTCAGAAGAGTGTTGTAGCTAATGGTGGTTACTTTGAAGACGTAAAGGTATTTTGTTTGCAACTCTTGTTTCTTTTATTTTCTGAGACCATGCATCAAACTTTTCAGAGCACCTTGTGTGTTAACCATAAGTATACTATAAATAAAAACAAATACCTTAACTAAAATAGCACAGGGGTTTGGTTCGGTATAGTATTATATGTGCCACCTACTTTGGTCATTACTAATTCTTCTTCTCCTCCACCTACTTCTCTTTGAGTTACACGCAGTCACCTGGACTATGGGTGAATCGTCGTCCTCCGTGGTCTAGGGGTATAATGCTAGCCTTTAGTTCGCGAGGTCGGGGTTCAAACCCAGCAGAGGGCGATGGATTTTTTCGGGCGTAAAAATCCTTAGCATGGCTTCCTTCAGAAGGGAAGTAAAGCCAGTGGTCCCGTGTTGTAGATTTCCGGCACGTAAAACAACGTCAAGCCTGATAGAGAGGCCTCTGAGCAAAATTTATAGTCTTTCACGCCCAATATAGAATAGGACGCTAACGACCATAGTAGTTAAAGTGCGTCCCAAAATAAAACTCAATTTAATTTAATTTTATAGGTGAATCAAGCCCTCCTTGCATCTTCTGTTTGGCGTCCTGGAGTGTTTCCCCTTGTTATTTGTACTTGCACATCCATGCCGTGTTCTTTCTTGTTGCAGCCCATTGTGTCACAGGCTGGATATTACACACCCGTTTCTTACTCGGTCTTTGCAGCTATTTTTCTGAGTGCTCTGATTTCGGTTGTGTCCATCATTCGTTGTGTTCTTGTGATCCCTGACCTTGTTTGCAAGGCGTAAGTAATTACTAGTCGGACACCCGCTTTATAACCGCTATTAACTTTTAATTCGTTTTATTTTCTCACGCCACACCAACTCATTAATAGAGCCAGATATGTTTGTGGTTAGATTTCCTTCGTTTGTAATGTTAATGCGCCTGATATCCACTTTTTTTTACTACGAGGGCTGATCAACAAAGACTGAGACTGATTTTTTTCCCTGTAGCTTCCGTAGTAGTTTCGTATCTGTAGCATAAATATTTGAAAAGAGCGGGTTTTTATGTATAATGTTGGTAGGCAGCATAGGTTGGTAATAATGCTCTATTTTGTAGACCCTACGTGCATTTCGCATACCAGACAATGGAGGTGATGCATTTTTTAAATCGATTATCACCGGTGATGAGTCATGGCTGCATCATTATGATCCTGAAGGAAAACAAGCCAGCACAGTGTGGAAATCGCCAGGTTCTCCAACACCAAAAAAGGCAAAAGTTGTTCCATCTGCAGGGAAAGTGATGGTGATCACATTTTTTGACTTTAATGGAATGATTTACCAGCACGCAGTTCCCCCTCACAGCAGCATACTACACGTCAGTATTGGCTACACTGAGGAAGCACATTGCAAAGAAACAAGCAGAGCTTTCTCGGACTGGGTGGCGACTTCATCATGACAATGCACGGCCTCACGTCGCAAATCAAGTCATGATTCAACATTACCTGTGTACCACATCCACCTTACAGCCCCAATATTGCACCCTGTGACCTTTTTTTATTCCCATCACTAAAGGCAAAGCTTAGGGGTATTCGATTTGAGAACTCTGAAGCAGTGCTCAAGAAAAGTGAGGCGATTCTCAAGGACCTGACAAAGAATGGTTTGCAGCACGTGTTCAAGGACTGGCAGAGACACTATAAAAAGTGCATTGATGTAGGAGGGGACTACTTTGAAAAAGATCATGTAAACATTGAATTGGAGTAACAAACATCTGTGAAAAAAATCAGTCTCAGTCTTTGTTGATCAGCCCTCGTACATATGCTAAGATGCAACGCAGAAACATTACAAGAGAAAACTTAAACAGGTCAAATTAACTACAATTCCTGTAAAATTATTGCTTTCAGCAACAAATCTAAGGTTACTTGCAAGTGTGTTAAATATAACGCCATGAACGAGGAGTGGCACGTTCAGAAAAAAGTTTAATTCTTTTTTACTGTATCTACCACCCACATAGTACCACCCGAAAATTTGATACCAAGATGTTACCAGAAAGACATGTTTTGAGGTCCCCCGAATACAAAACAAGAATTTTAAAAAAAGGCCAGTGTGTGTGTGTGTGTGTGTGTGTGTGTGTGTGGTGTTTGAACACCAAACTCAAAAACCGGAAATCGGATAAATACCAAATTTGGTATTAGGTTCAGTATCTTATAAAGGCGCGACACGAAGATTTTCAAGAAAATCCTTGCACGCCAGACTACCCTTTAGAGCAAGATTTTTCGAAAATGTTCATTTTCTAAAAAATGGTTCTTACGATGTTTATCAAAATAACATATATTAAAAATAAAATGTATATCTTGTATTTTCTAGTAAAAGCCCGTGAATTCCACTTCATTTGGAAGACATTGTCTATGTACAATGTTGTATAACTGGTACACGTTAAGCGACACACTTAGACGCACTTCACAAAAAAGTAGATCACTTTAAAACAAGAATTTATTTTAAATAAGTTTTTCTGCGGTAAAAGCTATTTCTGACATCCGTTATTAAAGGTTCGAATTGTTTATTTCGTGGTCATTCTCCTAAAGCCTTGTCAACATTCTGTTGTTTCTCGCGATGTCATGGAAACAGCATATAGCGTCCAGTTGTTAAACATTTGACTGTCGCTGTTCTCTTTGTATCTATAACGAAATGTGTAATGTAGCTGTTTCAGTTGTTTCTCGCGATGTCATGGAAACAGCATATAGCGTCCAGTTGTTAAACATTTGACTGTCGCTGTTCTCTTTGTATCTATAACGTAATGTGTAATGTAGCTGTTTCTGTAAAGGTTTATCTCGATTAAAATGTGGTAGACAGAAAAGAAATCTGATGTGTTACACTCACATGGCTTTCTCTACTCTTGTACAAACTATTTTTACAAACCCTTATTCTCCATCTACTTCATGTTAATCGAGATAAACATTTGCAGACTCTATCTTATTGCTAATTTTCTTGTAGATGTAAGGGGAATATATATTTACAAGGGCAATATAGAAATACAGTAGCCTTTAAGCACATACATATCTCTTAATAGCTGGTTGCTAGGTGCAGCACCATTCCCTTTCCCACAGATTAATACTCTTTGCATATCCAAGACAAAAAAATGAATAACGAATTCGCATTTGAGAAAATAAGTATTGAAAAATTTAAGGGAATAACAAGCAATATCTCGAAAATGGTTCACTCAACAACAAAAATGTATATGACATAAATTGTGTATTTTAACGCGATCTACATTCTTTGTGTAGTAAAATTTTGTCTATCTCTTATGGTTCACCAGTTATGCAAAAGTCCTTCACAATGAAGAATACTTTTGGAGACATTCCCAGAAAATTCAACATATACATTTCATTTCTCATAAAATATCTTAAACATATGATATTTTAATCAAAATCGTTACAGCCATTTTTGATAAAATTAAAATTTTCGAAAAATCTTCCATGTAAAGGGTAATCTGGGGTGGGGGGATTTTCTTGAAAACCTTTGTGTCACATCTCTGGAAGATACTGAACCTAAATACCAAGTTTGGTGTTTATCCGACTGTTCGTTTCTGAGTTATGCTGTTCACAGAGAGGCACACACAGAGACAGACACACACACGGACATGTTTCCAAAAATGCTTTTTTTGGATTCAGGGGGTCTCAAAACATGTACTTCCTGTGAAATCTTGGTATCGAATTTTTGGGTGGAATACAGTACTTCCCCTACTTACTATACGTAGTAGAGAAAGTAAAAAGGTTTAGTAAGAATAGTTTGTATACTCACTAATAAAGATAGAGGGTAGAGAAAGTCGTGTGTATGTATCGTATCAGATTTTTAATACTAGCAATGTTCCTGGTGCATTTAAAATTATTAGTTATTTCTATCCCTAAGAAAGGTGGTAAAATCGACTTCAGTTATGCACCTATTAGTAGTGTGGCAATTGCGTCAGTCTTTTTAAATATTGTTGAACAAGCAATTGATTCATTACTTTGAAATTAATGATTTACTCACCCCTGATCAGTTTGAATTTAGAAAGGACCATATCACAGTTGATGATGTTATTGAATTTACAAAGTAATGTTTTTGAAGTATTGAGAATGGTGATCAAGTAATACGTCTTTTTATCTTAGAAAAGCTTTTGACGCTGTTTAAACTGATTATTGTTAATTAAACTACCTTTTATGGTTTTAATTTATTAAATTCCTATTTAAATCAAAGAGATGAATATGGGCATTATAATAATATAAGCTGTAATATTAAGCTGGTTAAATATGGTATTCCTCAAGGATCTATTTTAGGCCCCTTGCTTTTTATAATATATGTTAATGACCTACCTTGTAATAAAAACAAAATTGTCCTACTACTTTAACGTATGCTTTAAGGGTGTTATGCCCACATGCAGTGTTACCCCAAATGACATTTCCGATTTCGAAGACGCGTAACTTGCATTTAATAAAACGTAGAAAGGTGAAACTAGTATCAAGGAAAGAGAAAGAGAAAGGTTATAGTACCAAGTTGGCAACAATGAAGGATAATCGCGTACAAGGTTAACTACCATGTTTATCAATTTGTAATTGTTGTTCACGACATTTTCGAACAAGATTTGATGTAGATACACCCACTGGGTCGTCACTAAACGCAATGGATTCGAAAAAAGAACAACAAAAACAACAAACATCAGTTTCCATGTGCGTCTGCATACTCTGGTAGAAAGAACGACACAACGTTTGTGCAGAACGTTCCATACCGAGATCTGTAGCCTAGCTGCAGTGGTTGATACGCTTCCTCGCCTCATGAGATTTCCTCTTACAAATGCACCCTCTTGTCGTAAAATCAAAGCATCACTTCTTACGAATTGAAAGCTCCCTCGGTGGATAAGCCCGCCTAAGCAGCCATTGTGTAATTTTCAACAATGCGCTATGTTGTTCGTGATTATGCTATATCCAAAACTTTTTGAGTTCCTCTTTCAGTTGGTACTACTTTCATGTTTCTAAGTTTTATTAAACGAAAGTTTCACTGTTCGAAACCCGGTGATAACACTGTATATAGATGTTTCTCAAGGCAAAATTGAAAGTTCTTCAGATAAAGTTATTGAATGGTGTAATGCTATTAACCTAAGTTTGAATTTTAATAAATCTGGTGATACAAGGTATAGTTTTAATTGTGTAAATTAGTATAGATCCGATTCTGTTTGCTGTTACGTATTCATTTTACAGCGGCAATCCCAGAAACTGTTTTATTGGTGTATTATAGATATGTACATTGCTATCTTAGTTACAGTGTATTGCTCCTATGCTAAAATAGTTTTTACTGTGTAAAAAAAGTCGTTAAGAATTATTATTTGTGATATCTCATTGTAAATCATTGTTTATTAAACTTAGTATTTTAACTCTCCCATCAGGCTTTATCCTCTCAGGTCTTATGTAAAAACAATATTGGTAGGTACCTTGAGTGCTTTAATATGTCTGAATTATATATCAACAAATTAAGTGTTCTAAAACTCAAATGAAGTTTGAATATGTAGCATTAAATTTATATAATCCGCCGTAGCCCAGTGGTTAAACCGCTCGCCTCTCACCAAGGCAGCCCGGGTTCGATTCCAGAGATCCGCACGTGGGATTTGTGATGCACAAAGCGGCGTATGGGTGGGTTTTCTCGCTTCCCCCCGCCATTCATTCCATCAACTGCTCCATCATCACGTTTCCTTTCATTCATTTCACCACCATTTCATATCATCTCCTCACTCGCTCTTATACCAGGCATCACGCATCCTGGATATTGTGTCTGCTCCTCGACAGGCACCCGCTTGTAAGTCCTAATACGAGGAGGGTAAACAGAAACAAGAAGAAATTCATTTGATCCCTTATCTGAGGGAATCAAACAGTTAAACTCTACCGCCTTTAAAAGTTTTACTAAGTCTCTTCTCTTGAATAATCCTTAGTATAGTGTCCAAGAATGCCATGACTTGCATTTACTGTAAATGTCCTTAGCAATAAAGTATGTTCATAACTCCCCGATAACGCCTGGGGCTCGTTTCCCGTTGGACGGGCCACTCTGACCTTGGTTTTTCACAGTTTTCCCAGGTCAGCGGACAGCGTTGGAATAGTTGTGTCTCCTGACGAACCAGCAGCGAGACCTCTGCTTGTGTGGGTGGCATCTCGCACCTGAAGTGCGTCTGCGTCCTTCGCTTTACCCTCCCTTCCGAGGTTCAGTGTTCCGTGTGCTCTACGTATATTGGGTTGCTGGCTACACCACGATAACACTGTCGAGTGCAACATTCAGCTGTTTTTGCTCGCTGTCAATAGACGTTCGGAAGAACCGATGTAGAAAAGTGCGTCTCTCAGGACCAGCGTGCAGACTGAGCCCTAGAGACTACTTTAAGACTACTTCTTGGTGTAGGGTATAGCTTGTTAGGAAACTTCTTGTTTACTGTGCGTCTTCATTAGTTCCTTTTAAGTGTTTTATCTGCTTGTTTACGTATCCTCTATATTTTGTTGGAGTGAATATTGGATTCACTACGGAGGGAACTCGCACTCCAGGGTGAGTATTGTACATACGCCCCATGAGGAGGCATCCGCGAGGAAGGATGAAGCGAGAGGAGACACCGGGCGGCCGGAACCAGGAGCGACAGGATCCCTAAGTTTCCAGATAGACACCCCGGCAGACGGACAGGCAGACCAGGCAACATACCCAGCACAGGGTGGGTCCAACGCCCCTCAACGGGGTTCGGATACCCGGGCAGCCAGCCGAAAGCCGAGGGACGGAGCATCCTTTTTCCCTACCACGCTGCACCGAAACACCATCGCCGACACTTAGACCCTGAAAGAGATCAGCGGGATGAAAGATGAATGAGATGAAGAATTTTAGTGAAATTGTATATTTGCTACCACTTCTATATATTATATTTAATCTTTTCACTATGTCTTCCGATTTAAAAGTAATGAATGATTGGCCAACAAGTCAAATGGAACAAATAAGCAACTGGAAAAACAAGATGGAGGTAAGATTTGACATCACTGATTGGAATGTTCGTTCTATGACGCCATTTTGTAAAAAAGACATTAGAAAACTTTTTAAGCTGAAATTAAAGAAAAAGAAAATAAATTTATCAATGAGTGGCTTTCCAGAAAATTAGTTGCTAATTTTGTCAAGTTATACGTTAAACAAAACGGAAAGAATGCATTGCAAAGGGCTGCCGAAAAGAATCGCCATTACAAAACCATTAATGACCTTGATGTACCGTTGTGTCTTGCATTTAAAACTTTCAAAACTCCTTGGGTTTGAAACTTGGGCATGCTTAGAACAAAACTTTTTTGAGCGACTTAACCTCTAAATGAATAAAAAGCGCGTCACATTAAGAAACAAACTATCCCGATTAAAGCATCAGAAGAATAGATCCACATTGAAAGAAATGAAAACAATGTAGTGAATTTATCACAAGATTTTTCAGCTTCAGAAATATATCTCCTAAACAAAGGATTAAAGACACGCATTAGCTACCGTAGAAACATTGACAAATACGTTGCCGACATCGAAATTGCAATAGCTAACTTACCAGAAGGCGAGAAGTGGACAATCAGAAACAAATGTGAACCTATTTTGATAAAAATAAAAGATACACGCCATACCAGCAACTCTTTCGGAAAAGTCGTAAAAAGGTTAAATTCGAAAGATTTAACATTCCATAAAGCGGATAAAGGCAATAAATTGGTAATCTTGGACAGGCAAAATTACATACAAAGCATAGAAAATCTTCTAACAGCTCCTGAATACACCCTATTAAAGAAGGATCCCTTAAACAAATGCATTCAGCACACAAATAAAAGCCTAACAACTGTCCAATACATTAAGGACGACAAAAATAAAAATAGATTAAAAGTAGCCAACCCCTCAACTCCAAAAATGTATGGTTTACCAAAAATACACAAACCTGGAAACGAAATCAGACCAATTATCTCATGCATTGGAGCCCCAACTTATAATCTTGCAAAATGGCTAATCCACAAATTTCAAGAATTCACAAAGCTTGAGTCTTTAAGCATCAGGAATTCATTTGAGTTAATCACTAAGATATAGGACTTTCAACTTGGAGATGTGGATACTTTAATGTCTTTCGATGTGGTTTCACTGTTTCCAAGCCTACCTAAAGATAGGTTGCTAGAGGTATTAAAACATTGGTTAACTGCCATCAATAGAAACCCAACAGAAATTGAAGAACTCATTAATCTGATAAAACTGAGCAAACCTTCTTCAGCTTTGAAGGAAAATATTTTGAACAACACACAGGCCCAGCCATGGGAAATCCAATGTCGACCTTTCTGGCTGATTTATTCATGAGTGCTCTTGAGACAAGAGTAGTAAAAGCCTTTCCTTGGTTATTTAAAACTTGGGCCAGATATGTCGACGATGTATTCACAATAGTTAACAAGAAGCATGCTCTTAAATTATTGAATTTGTAAGACAGTAATATTAAATTTACCATGGAAACTGAATTGGATAACCAGCTGCCCTACCTGAACCTAAAAATCATGAAGAAGAACAATAGATTAATTTTTGGAATATACAGAAAAAACACCTATACAGATAACTATATAAAACAATAGTTACAACCCCCCATCACACAAAGTTGTAGTTTTTAACAGTTTGACCCATAGATTAGTGAACATCCCCTCAATGAAAAGGAATATAACTTAGAATACCAAGAAATCTTAAAAACAGCTACAAAAATGGCTACAAAACAGATATGGTGGATAGGTTAATCAAAACATTCAAGCAACAAAAAATGATAAAAGAAAATACAACCCTCAAACCACCAAACAAAAGCCGACATACAAAAAAAGTCACATTTCACCCATGGGCACATAACAAATTCAAGAAAATGTTCAATGATAGCAATGTGGCACTCATCCCCGAAAATAAATTCAGCATAAAATTCCTCATAAATGCAAACTAAAAACAAAAAAATCTGATGTGTTACACTCACATGCCTTTCTCTACTCTTGCACTGATGCAGTAATTTGTATCACAAATTATTTAAATGTCAAGAGTGATTATAGTATAAATATGCATTATTATGTGACATTGATTTGAGATGTATATTGATTGTAATTATTGTTGAGAAGTAAGTTTATACGGCCTTACTGAAACTGACAATAATAGAGTGCAATAATGCAGCGAGGGTGTGAGCGGTTTATCATTATTGGAAACGAGGAAGTTACGTAATGTTGGCGCGTTTTTCTGTAGAAATTGCTGGAACATTTCCCTAGAGCATATGTATTCATAATTTTCATTGGATATAAAAATAGACGCTAATGTTGGCGCGTTTTATTAGCCAATTGCAGTTCAGTTATAATCTTTAGGCATATCGGGGTGTATGAGTATAAAAGGGGTAGGGTAGAGATAGAACCCGTCAGTTCATCTAAAATTCTTTGTACACTACACTTCGCATTCCCGTCAGTTCGTCGAAAATATTTGTATGATACACGTCGCCTTCAGTCCTTCAGTCCAGCAGAAATATTACACGTCGGCTATCGATTCGCAAGTTACACGTAGCAGAGTTGTGAAAAATCTAAAGTGTTGTAAAGTTAATTATACAAAGAAGCTGAAGTACGCGAATTAAGAATGATCAGTAAATAAGTTGTTATAACAGTTTCAGTTTGGCGAGTGTCTAGATCAATGTGTAAATGTGATAGTGACAGTGTTCGACAACAAAAGTATAAAAGAAATTCTTTCATCAGTGTTATCTTTGGATAAAAGATTCCTTTCCGTTTACACAACCTGTATAAAGAGAAGTGCTCGACCCAAAAGGATAATAGCTAGCCGGAGGACAGTGAAACAAAATTAAATAAAATAAAAGTAGCATTCTTTCAAACAAAAACTAATACTGCCGCAAATTGGCACCCAGAACGTGGGGCAGAATAACCAGGAAGGAGCAGAATTAAGCAGGAAGAAGTGAGATAACCAGGAAGGAGCAAAGGAATCAGGACGTGGAGCGAATGGAGCAATGAACTGAACTACAAGACGCAGATTCCAGAAACAACTATAGGAACGACAGACTACGCGGATGATTGGACATCGTAATTCCGAGATTAAAAGGCAACAGGGGAATTCAAATACAGAACACCAAAACGACGTAGATTCATCATGATACGACGCAGAAGCGACATACAAACCTAGGAGAGAGGGGCAGGAAGCTGGACATCAAAGTAACAGCAACAGACAGCATCACAAAGGTCAGAGTATCATAATTTTTTTTAGAAAACAAAATTGTAACAATCAAATGTACTTAAGGAGCGGTAGGATAAAGAAAATAATGGCTACTAATAATATTAAAGAAACAATGATGGAAGGGGAAAGTGTAACAGTTAGCTGTAATTCAATACAGGTTACAGAAAATAGCTCAAACAATGTAGAATTTGAGGGAGGAAATGTTAGTGAAGAAAGTCAGAATAGAATAGCAGGAAATGTTCATTTTGATGCTAGTATGATGATGGAAATGATGAGAAATTTTGGCGAAACAGTAAATAAGAATATTGAGAAATTGAGGGAAGATATTATTAAGAGTGTAGAACAAAAAATAGATCAGTGTTTTGAGGAATTGAGAGAAGCTATAAAAAAGATCATAGGAAATCAATTGAAGAAATTGGTAGGAGTAATGAGATATTAGAGCAAAAGGTAGATCAAAGCAGGGAAGAAGTTGAAAAGAAAGTTATGAAGCTAGATAGTAGTATGCCAAAAATGAGAGATGAAAATGAGGAAGTAATAGCAAGTGAGATAGGAGAAGTTTCAAAGAAAATGTTAAACATGAGTAGGGAAATAGGTAACAAAGAAAGTGAGGTTAATACTAAAAGTGAACATGTTGATGTAGAATGTACAGAATTAGGTAGTAGAATGAGTAACATTTCAAGTGAGATAAGAGAGATGAAAGAGGTTATGAATGTAGATGTGAATCAGGTGCAAGTTAATTTCAGAGGGGAGATATCTGAAATTCAGAAAGAATCAGAAACGCAAAGAAATAAGTTATCGGAAGAAGTTAAAGTTTTGCCTATAAATAATCAAAAGCTAACTTCTGAAATTAACAAGTACCAAGTTGTTCAGATTGAAAACTCCAATCCAGTACAGTTTATGACAGACTTGTCAGAGTATTCTCAGATTAAAGAGATAGTAGAAGAATTGAAAATGAAAGTTGTTAAAAGATGTGTAGTTCAGGAAACTTTAGATTGTTTTCAAATTATATCATGGGACGAAATTTCATATGAATACAAGAGGTTATTCATGAACAAATTTTTGAAGGTTAGGATACGGTTACGAGTAATGTTTAGCCACACACAATTTGATCCAGGAGGGTAAATAGCAATGAGATGTAAAGTAAATGCTGGATAGTTAAAGATGACTTGCAGCGAAATGTATTGGATTGTAAGAGGGTTAACTATATATATATATATATCATGTGAAAAGAGAAATAAATTATAAAAAAAGAAAAAAAAAGAGAAATGTTAAAAAAAAAATTAAATTCTTAGTAACTGTAACAGCATTTAAAAAATTAAAACTTAATGTCATATTAAAGTAAAGGTACGTAGAGATAATTCAAAGAGTATTGTGAATATACAGTACAAAACAACAAAAATGGGGTAAAAGTCAATAAAACAAATATTTATGTAGCAAACAGAACATGTGAAACAGTGTCTAGATTTAAGAGATGTAAATATATTTATGTAGGGGGTGAATATTTTTGGTAAATATGTTTAATAATTACAAAAATTCTTAAATGTATAAATTATTGTCAACAACTTAAGAAAGTAAACAATTTTGTAACAGTAATTAAATAATTCAGGGTACAGTATTTGCTATAAAAAAAACAAAAATTTGTAATGTCAGATTAAAGTCTAAACACATTAAACAAGAGCCAGTAAATAGTGGTAAGATAAAGACAAAACATATGTTGTGTGTTAAATACGTGTGAAGTGTTAAGTGAAAGTGATAGCGTGTGTTCCAAGATTTAGGAGACTAAAAACCCAATTATAAAATTTCCAAACAAGTTGTAAATATTCATAATTATGTTTCTAGTGGGGCATATGATGCAGTAATTTGTATCACAAATTATTTAAATGTAAAGAGTGATTATAGTATAAATATGCATTATTATGTGACATTGATTTGAGATGTATATTGATTGTAATTATTGTTGAGAAGTAGGTTTATACTGCCTTACTGAAACTGACAATAATAGCGTGCAATAATGCAGCGAGGGTGTGAGCGGTTTATCATTATTGGAAACGAGGAAGTTACGTAATGTTGGCGCGTTTTTCTGTAGAAATTGCTGGAACATTTCCCTAGAGCATATGTATTCATAATTTTCATTGGATATAAAAATAGACGCTAATGTTGGCGCGTTTTATTAGCCAATTGCAGTTCAGTTATAATCTTTAGGCATATCGGGGTGTATGAGTATAAAAGGGGTAGGGTAGAGATAGAACCCGTCAGTTCATCTAAAATTCTTTGTACACTACACTTCGCATTCCCGTCAGTTCGTCGAAAATATTTGTATGATACACGTCGCCTTCAGTCCTTCAGTCCAGCAGAAATATTACACGTCGGCTATCGATTCGCAAGTTACGCGTAGCAGAGTTGTGAAAAATCTAAAGTGTTGTAAAGTTAATTATACAAAGAAGCTGAAGTACGCGAATTAAGAATGATCAGTAAATAAGCTGTTATAACAGTTTCAGTTTGGCGAGTGTCTAGATCAATGTGTAAATGTGATAGTGACAGTGTTCGACAACAAAAGTATAAAAGAAATTCTTTCATCAGTGTTATCTTTGGATAAAAGATTCCTTTCCGTTTACACAACCTGTATAAAGATAAGTGCTCGACCCAAAAGGATAATAGCTAGCCGGAGGACAGTGAAACAAAATTAAATAAAATAAAAGTAGCATTCTTTCAAACAAATACTAATACTGCCGCAAATTGCTAACACCAGATGGTGCTACAAACCTAACAAAGAATCACGTCACAAAATGGCTTCACCACGTTGAGTAAACACATACACAAATAACGTTAAAACACTCTCAAATTGGCTACCACAACGTGGGGCTACAATCAATAAATAAATAAAATACAACATAAATACCGCCGCAGTACAAACTATTTTTACAAATGCTTATTCTCCATCTACTTCATGTTAATCGAGACAAACATTTGCAGACTCTATCTTATTGCTAATTTTCTTGTAGATGTAAGGGGAAAATATATTTACAAGGGCAATATAGAAATACAGTAGCCTTTAAGCACATACATATCTCTTAATAGCTGGTTGCTAGGTGCAGCACCATTCCCTTTGCCACAGATTATAACTCTTTGCATATCCAAGACAAAAAATCTGATGTGTTACACTCACATGACTTTCTCTACTCTTGTACAATCTAATTTTACAAACGCTTATCCTCCATATGCTTCATGTTAATCGAGATATCGAGATGTCAATCTTATTGGTAATTTTCTTGTAGATGCAAGGGAAATATGGTAGCTTTTAAGCGATAGTCAAATGTTTTAACGCTGGTTGCCATGTGGCGCATTCCATTCTCTTTGCATGTCCAGGACATAAAAAAAATGAATAACGCATTTGAGAAAAAGTATAAGTATTGGAAAATTTAAGGAAATAACAAGCAATATCTCGAAAACGGTTCACTCAACAAAAGAAATGTATATGACATAAGTTGTGTATTTTAACGCGATCTACATTTTTTGTGTAGTAAAAGTTTGCCTATCTCTTATGGTTTACCAGTTATGCAAAAGTCGTTCACAATGAAGAATACTTTTGGAGACATTCCCAGAAAATTCGAGATATACATTTCATTTCTCATGACATTATCTTAAACATATGATATTTTCATTAAAATCGTTAGAGCCATTTTTGAGAAAATTAAAATTTTCGAAAAATGTTCCATGTAAAGGGTAGTCTGGGGTGGGGGGATTTTCTTGAAAACCTTCGTGTCGCATCTCTGGAAGATACTGAACCTAAATACCAAGTTTGGTGTTTATCCCACTGTTCGTTTCTGAGTTATGCTGTTCACAGACACACACACAGACACACACACACACACACACACACACACACACACAGACACACACACGGACATGTTTCCAAAAATGCTTTTTTTGGATTCAGGAGGTCTCAAAACATGTATTTCCGGCGAAATCTCGGTATCGAATTTTTGGGTGGAATGCAATACTTCCCCTACTTACTATACGTAGTAGAGAAAGTAAAAATGAATAACGAATTCCCATTTGAGAAAATAAGTATTGAAAAATTTAAGGGAATAACAAGCAATATCTCGAAAATGGTTCACTCAACAAAAAAAATGTATATGACATAAATTGTGTATTTTAACGCGATCTACATTTTTTGTGTAGTAAAATTTTGTCTATCTCTTATGGTTTACCAGTTATGCAAAAGTCGTTCGCAATGGAGAATTATTTTGGAGACATTCCCAGAAAATTCAAGATATACATTTTATTTGTCATGAAAATATCTTAAACATATGATATTTTAATCAAAATCGTTAGTCATTTTTGAGAAAATTAAACCTTTCGAAAAATCTTCCATGTAAAGGGTAATCTGGGGTGGGGGGATTTTCTTGAAAACCTTTTTGTTGCATCTCTGAAAGATACTGAACCTAAATACCAAGTTTGGTGTTTATCCGACTGTTCGTTTCTGAGTTATGCTGTTCACACACACACACACACACACACACACACACACACACACACACACACACACACACACACACATACACACACACACGGACATGTTTCCAAAAATGCTTTTTTTGGATTCAGGGGGACTCAAAACATGTATTTCCAGTGAAATATCAGTATCAAATTTTTGGGTGGAATACAATACTTCCCCTACTTACTATACGTAGTAGAGAAAGTAAAACTGCCAGCTCTAAAAAATCCGGAATTTATAGAATAGATTGCAAGGATTGTGAACACATTTATATTGGTCAAACTAAGCGTAACATAGAAACGAGGCTTAAGGGAAGTTTTCGAAACATCAAATCCAGGGAAGAAGAAAAATCAGCAGTTGCAGCACATTTTTGGATACAGGGACATGAAATTGAGGACACAGTATCACTTATCAAGCAAGCACAAAAACCTACTGAATTAAACATTTGGGAGAAAATATTTCTTTGGAAATTTCGTCCAACGTTAATGAATTTCGACATTCCTATGGACAGAAATTTGATTACTAAACTTGTAGAACCACCACTAGAGACATCTGTAACCATCAGAGGAAAGCCAACCAGTTGCAATCAGCTGACGATGAGGAAGTGATTCCTCGAAACTAGTTCTGAGGTATTGAACCTATTTTAGTGAAATTGTATATTTACAACCATTTCTATGTGTTATATTTAATCTTTTTTACTATGTCTTCTGAGTTAAAAGTAACCAAAAGCACTGTTTAACAACCACAAACGCCACATGCAGCTGTGTGACTTCCACGCTATCACACCCGGGCTGCCTGTTTATAGAGAAAATGTCAGTTTGGAACAAATAATAGCAGTTTAAGTAACGTCAATATAACATTTTTAACCAACAGACAAACTACTAAGAAAACCCAACAAAGAATAAACAAAAGAAAGACGAAATTAAATAACCGAAATATTGCAGAATGTATGGCTATAACTTCGACTTATTTACTATTCTTATATTGGCAACGTTTGAGCACTACAGAGAATAGTATTTTGTCCGATTTTATGCTCTTGCTGTAATCGCAGTCTAATCGCTGGAAATGTTGTTTGATCTCTCAACTAAACGATTGCAGCGCCTCTACATTTCCGCAAGCACGGTCACAGATGGCAATAATCATGTCCCTATTGTAATTATTTATTTTACTGTGTTATTACTCTATGATTATTGTCAGAGAGATCAACTAATAATACGCGAACTCGCTGTTCCATTGTTATTTTGCAGGGCCATGAAAGGCTAAGTAATTATTATTATTATTATTGGTAATGTTCGAGCTGTTAGGATTATCGTTAGGAAATATATTATATTGGTGGAAATCGGTGTATACGCCTATAAGGAGTATACATGTACACACACATGCATACCAACTGTGACAATTTCAAACAGTAATGATGCCCGGTTGATTCTGCTGCCGTGATATCGTAGCTTGTGCGCCAGCTGCTCCAGTGGTATGGATATAACGTATTTCAGGGTATGAGCGGGCGTATTGTTAAAGGACAACGCCAGTTTAAATTGGCTGTGAAAGTTATTGTGAACTAATATTTGAGTTCTTGAAGTGAGTTGACGATAAAGAATGAAAATGATTATGAATCAATGTAGCAACTGAATTATTATACCTGCTACCTTCTGCAGTATCAAATTTCAGGCAGTTGTTTTAATACTTGAATAATACCAATTAAATTATTATAATATGTAAATTGAATAACAGCCTGCCTTGAAGCAATATGTGCATGTAATAATTTGTAAAATGTAACAGTCATTCTATATGCTTATATTATTGTAAACATGTGTAATAATGTTATGTGAATGTATTACGTAATTTAATAATGTAGGAGCTGTGAGAATAATAAGTTAAAAGTTGCTAACAATGAGGTAACCTTGAGGCAATAATGAGTTTAAGAGTTTGAATGCTACTAGTCATTATTAGGGCAGCAATAATGTAAATTTTGTGACAGTTTAAAATTAGCCAATCAACAGTCAGAAAAAGCTTTAGTTAAATGCAGGTATTCTATTGGACTAGAATTAGGGCCGGTTTCACAGTTCAGGCTTAAGTCGAACCTTTACTAAGCTAAGAACGCAGCTTAAACAAAACTTAAGCTTTGGTTAAAGCTTTGCGAGTTTCACAGTAGGGCAACCACGTTTGGCTTTACTGAGCTAAACAACTCCTCGGAACTTTAAAGTTGGTAACACTTGCGCATGCGCATCGAGCGAATTCCTATCATTTGTTTATGGCGGCGCTGTTCCTGAAAGTAAGGTTTTGTAGGTTATTAAGCTATACACATTAAAATGACCGAAAAATCAGAGCCAAAATGTTCTGCTAACTTCACTTCTCAAGAAGTTAGCATTCTGTTAGAAGCAGTATAAATACATAATAGAGTGCAGGCAATCTGATAAGGTATTGTGGAGCAGGAAGAACCAAACGTGGGGGAAAATTGGGGAGTTATTCAATGCAAAGAGCGGAATAATATACAGAGATGCTACCGTGTTGCAGGATAAATATGACAATTTGAAGAAAGTTACAAAAAAGAAATACGCGGACGAGAAATGTGCTATTCGGGCCATCGTTAATTACGCCAATCGACGAGGAAATAAAGGAATCAATTGGTATCCAAATTGATGGATGTGAAACAATTCTCACAACCCTGAATGCGTCCACTTGTATATAACCTCAACGTCAACAGAAGCATTGCGTCTGACGAGAGGGCTTTGTTCCTGAAATATAAAGTAATAATACCTTATGAGCGATAACCAGTCTGTTTTATGTTTAATTGCAACATCTAGTACCATCATCGCAGACTGTTTACTTAACCGAAACCTCTCGTAGAATTCTCGGTCATGTGGAAATGATTTGGACGCATTCTAAACACTTTAGGCCCTCTTCTGTTGTGGATATGGTTTAAAATAATTTGCATTTCCTCGTCACTAAAATCGTCCTCCTCAGATAACATGGCGTCTCCTTAACTTAAACCGCAGTTCAGTACGGTTTAAGTCGAGTCCCGTATAATCTTGGCTTAGCGCTTGAACTACGCACTGTAAAACTCAGCTGTAGCTTAACTCTCCGGTTAAGCCCGATTCGGAGTTTAAGCTTATACTGTGAAACCGGGCCTTAGTCAATCAGAGACTTGAAATACAGAAATTCAAAAGTTTATACGTTTGAAATCTGTTCAGTTGCCTGCAGACCTTGGTAGTAACCGGATGGAAGATGTGTTCTGTAGAGAAATATAATAAGTATTCGTGTTAAACAAAAAAATAAGTATATGTATTAAAAAGTGCAAGTATTAAATTAAAGAACTTCACAGCTGTTAATATCAGTGAAGTGCTATTTAACTTTTATCAAGGATTAATGAAAAGAAGTGAATTAAAACTTAAAATCTGTGTAGGCCTACATTCTTGTCGCACCACGCCCTGACTAAGAGAAACGTGTCTCTAAAACAATACTGACGCAGCCGAGCAAACATAAACATAAATAATATCTATAGAAGCAGTTTAATAACAAAGTTAATTTTTTTAAACTTGGAGCGTAACAACAAAAATACACCTTCAAATCGACTTTTCATACGTAAAACAATCTTTCTTCAAATTGACGTCCATACGTGGAGCTAAATAAATAAACAACGTAAAGAACAATACCACTTCAAATTGGCGCCCAAAGCGTGGTGCAAACTCCTTCAACCACAAAATACTTCTTCAAAGTTGGAAATAACTGTTTCCACAATAAAAGAAACTAGAAGCGTAACTTGCCGTGAGTCGCTAAAATGCTTATCGGCGAGACCTCTTGCAATAGCCGCGAAACGTTACTCACACAAGCGTGTCACTAGGCGGTTAAAGTATGACACGAACAGTACGTACCAGAGTTAATAACTCTGTGATCTAAAATTACACGACTTTATTACTTTTAGCTCCACTTACATATTCCCCCTTGCAACATTCTACCTTATACGTTGCAAACCTCAAAACTCTATGTGACACTGTTACTAGGCGATGCTCGCTTTTCTAAGAATTTCCTTCGCCTCTCTAATTTATAGAATTGGCGTACATGACGGAAATCAACTCCTAGCTGCTACCTGACTTTCTTATATGACGTTAATATCTCTTTATAAATGTTTGAACCCAAACTTATTATGTTATACAGTGATTTAACATACGGAAATAATTACGGTATCAACATACACACAGTATGTTATATATAAAGCCGCATGTGCACATATTTGTGAACAGAAAGTGTTGATACTGTGAGAAAGCACTTGTTAGTGTACCTACCTGAGATCTGATTGGAAGAGAGCATGTCCTCGGGCTGTAACTTCACCTCCATCTCCTTGAGCTTGGTGTGCAGGTCTCTTGTGTGGATGAAGAGAAACAGGGTACTGGATATGGCCATCAGTGCCACCAGCTCACTCGTTCTGTAACAGTAAACGTTATCACTTGTCGCCTCTTCCACATGACTTCGAGATAAACTTTGGCAGAAATTGTTTCGTTGCAGATACAAGGAGAATAGAGGAAAAACTGAATCAGTGTTCACGTGTTTAAAAGCGGGTGCCTATATCCTGGATTTGACATTCGATATCCTTTACATGACATCCAGAGAACCAGCTATAGTGACAGCAGATTACAAAACCGATGTGTTATTTACATGACTTTCTCTATCCTCTATCTTTATTAGCGAGTATACAAACTATTCTTAATAAAGATTATTTTTCTGTCTGCTACATTTTAATCGAGATAAACCTTTACAGAAACAGCTACATTACACATTTCGTTATAGATACAAAGGGAACAGCGATAGTCAAATGTTTAACAACTGGACGCTATTTCCATGACATCGCGAGAAACAAGTGAATGTTGATAGTACTAAAAGAATGACCAAGTAATGAGCGATTTGTACCATTAATAACGGATATCTCAGAAATGGCTTATGACACACACACAAAAAATCTTATGTGTTACACTCACATGACACTCTCTACTCTTGTATAAACTATTTTTACAAACGCTTATTCTCCATATGCTTCATGTTAATCGAGATGTCAATCTTATTGCTAACTTTCTTGTAGGTGCAAGGGGAATATGGTAGGCTTTAAGCGATAGTCAAATGTTTTAAGAGCTGGTTACTATGTGGGGCATTCCATTCTCTTTGTATGTCCAGGACATAAAAAATATAAATAACGAATTCCCATTTGAGAAAAAGTATTGGAAAATTTAAGGGAATAATAAGAAGCAATATCTCGAAAATGGTTCACTCAACAAAAAAAATGTATATGACATAAATTGTGTATTTTAACGCGATCTACATTTTTTGTGTAGTGAAATTTTGTCTATCTCTTATGGTTTACCAGTTATGCAAAAGTCGTTCACAATGAAGAATACTTTTGGAGACATTCCCAGGAAATTCAAGATATACATTTTATTTGTCATAAAAATATCTTAAACATATGATATTTTAATCAAAATCGTTAGAGCCATTTTTGAGAAAATTAAAATTTTTGAAAAATGTCCCATGTAAAGGGTAGTCTGGAGTGGGGGGATTTTCTTGAAAACCTTCGTGTCGCATCTCTGGAAGATACTGAACCTAAATACCAAGTTTGGTGTTTATCCGACTGTTCGTTTCTGAGTTATGCTGTTCACAGACACATACACGGATATGTTTCCAGAAATGCTTTTTTTTGGATTCAGGGGGTCTCAAAACATGTATTTCCGGTGAAATCTCGGTATCGAATTTTTGGGTGGAATACAATACTTCCCCTACTTACTGTACGTAGTAGAGAAAGTAAAAAGTGGTATTTAGTCTTGTTTTACTGTTGCTGTTATTTTACTCTAATATAATATATATCGAAATTTTATTAATTTTTCAACGAAGCATTGTAGCGCCTCTACATTTGCGCAAGCATAGTTACAGGTGGCATATCTGTTGTAATAGTATTGTACTATGTCATTACTCCATGCTCGATGTCGGAGAAGGAGACGAAGGAATAATATGTGAACACGTTGTTCCTTTGTTATTTGTGAGGCCAATTTGTGGCCAATATTCGACTTATTACGATTATCGTTGAGAAGCATATAGACGGTCTTGCGAGCTTTTGTAGGCATCAGATAACATTAAATAACTTGTGTCCGCGGGGCGGAATTTCGAGTTGTAAGCTAGACAGTAATTTTCGCCTTGTGTCTAAATTATCTGTGCCAAGTTTGGTCAAAAACGGTGCAATGATATAGAAGCCTACATACATACATTAAGATGTATTGAAATTAGAATTGTTTAA
Source organism: Deroplatys truncata (assembly GCA_030765065.1). Lineage (NCBI taxonomy): Eukaryota > Metazoa > Arthropoda > Insecta > Mantodea > Mantidae > Deroplatys > Deroplatys truncata. The sequence goes on along the minus strand of CM060989.1, from coordinate 129,222,396 downwards.
TAGAGCTCTTCATTGGCAAAAATTAACAAAATCGGTTGAGGGTTTTTGAGATTACCTTGCATACACATGCTCTCTATTTATAATATTGTGACGCGGTGGCTATCCCAGGGTTATCCGAAGGTCGGAAGTAAACAGAGATAAGCAGCGCTCTCGACCGGTGTAAACACCGGAGGCGCTATCGGCAGATAACCAGGATCTTTTGGAAGCTTCTTTCCCCGCCTCACCAGAACGTGTAGAATCGTTTGTGGAAAATGCCATTGCCTATATAAGCGAGCTTTCTCGCAGAGCAGTGTTGTCAACTGTAGCGGAATTCCGCTACGCGTACTGAAATTTGAGCCTTCGGGAGACATTGCGGCGAGAAACGAAAAAGTGGGAAAATGTAGCCACGTTGGTCAATGTTAATTTTAAATAATAAATGTATTGTTTTTACTAAATTAAACATGCAAAAAGTTTCAATTATATCCTAGTAAATTAATTTAGTAATTTTTAAGTGTTACCAGTTATATAGGGTGGCGCAAAAGTTACTACACACTTATGTTAGTTTTTAATAATTTAAACATGATACAGGCCTACCAAAAAACTACGGTACACATCACTTCTTTTTATGTTCAAAGTACCTCCCTTCTTCATCAACATTGAAAGTCTACCTGGAACACTCTGATACACATTCAAACACACCTGAATGCTGTCCTCAATGTAGCCCGTCAGCTCTCCAAGAGTTTGTGCTTTCCTTCCATAGACTTCGTCTTTAATCATATCGGGAGACTGGTGGGGACCAAGCACACTTCCTTTGAAAACGTTGTCAAGGTGCGACCTACAAGCTAATGCATAATGCGCAGGAGCTCCGTCATGCTGGAAGTAGGATAGTGCGTGTAGTGACTTTGGTACCGCCCGGTATAATAAAGGGTACTGCACCCTTAAGATGCAAAGGGAATACTTCAGAAAGATCTTTATCGAAAGACAAGAAAGTGAGAAAACAGTTGTTTTTCGATAAGTGGTTGGTTGAAAGAAGATATTTTTTTTTTCGAAATAGTTACGATCAGTTAAAGAAGACAATAAAAGCAAAGTGCTGAACATGTAATGTTCTTTTGGGGGACAAAAATAAGTGGTTTTTGAAACAGCGTGAAAGCCAAAAACAAGACACGAAGAATCTAAAAGCTATTTACAGCACAAGCATTGTTAGGTAATCAGACAATAAATTTTTTATGTTTTACTAAGAGATATATAATGTTTAAATTCGTTTAATCAAATATAAATTACGGTCACTTAAATAGGCCTAAATTACCAACACAAAGACCATAATAATTTGTTCTATGACTTAATAGTAATGATAGTGCGTATTTTTGTAGCAGAATTTTGTTCGACCTGTAGCGAGATTCAATTTTTGGGGGGGGCTGGTAGTACTGCTAGAGCAATCGGTCAATAAGGGAGCGGGTTGGTGGGTACGTTTTCGGTGAGAAGGCAGTGCCGTTCTCCGAGCGAGTTTGTGGCGGGTGCTGCTACGCAGCGAGAGATTGTGAAGGACTTGTGTTGGACTCCGCAGCGAGTAAACCGTAGAGAAAAAGAAGCTACGTCAGAAAAGAAGTGACGAGAAATTCAACTGGTTCACCTTAGTGAAGTGACAGTGTGAACGAACTGAACTGCCAGTGAAGGTGAACTATATAAAACAAAAAGATTGACAGTGATAACTGAGAGTGGCAGTGGACAAAGTATTAGTATAGGAAGATATGGTTAAAATATAAATTACATGTTCTATTGATTCATACTTGTTCCTTTACAATAAATATCAGTAACAGCGAGGATAGTATTAAATAAAATTGGCAAGCGAATGTTACTGTAAGTTGAAATAAGGGTTGAGAGGCAGTGCCTTCAGCGGCCGATGGTTTTTCCCTCTATTGTTAAGCGTCCCGTTAGGTTGCTGGGAACGCAGGCTAGTAGAAAAGGGTCAATGTTCGCCAAAAGCCAGATAGCCTTAGGCCTCCAATGAAAGAAGCTAGGAATCAGGTGATAGTGGAATGATGAGCTATAGAACGTTTGAAACGGAAGATTTTAGAATACTCACTTGGTTGTGAGATTTTGGAAGACACACTTGGTTGTAGTCTGGGGAGATGCTTGTCAGAAAAGTTTAGAAGTCAGCGGATAGGCGCGGTGATATGAAACATTTAACAAATAGGAAATGTGTGTGTGTATCGAAGAAATAGCAGGGACCAAATGTTAAAACGGTGACGGTAAATAAACGAGCAGAAAAACCAACAGTCGTGTTCACCACTAACCCGAGATCCAAGATCCATGCAAAGAACCCTGAACTAGTACCGAACCCGGGACCTTTCCTAAAAAATCCCGTACCGTAAAACAGAAGTTCCACCGCAAATTGACTGCCAAACGTGGGGCCTCAATCACCGACAAGAAATCCCATCACAGTACCCACAACCCAAAGTACGTGATCAGCAGTTTCCTTACTAAGACCATGTCTGGTGAAAATAAGACTTTTATGAACAGTTTGTGGAAGAACTGTGTGACTGTAACATAACGAGACCGACCTGAGAATTCTGCAAAAGCTAATGTGCTCTACTGAACGTTTTGTGTTAACAAGTTTGCTGTATGTATGTTAAATTGTTCCTGGATTATTCACTTTAAAACTGTTTTATAATAAATGCTCCTTACGACGCAATTTTCATAATTTATGTGCCTTATTGAGCTGGAAAATAAACTTTTTTAAGAAATATACTTTTAAAACGATTGGTTCTTACTTTCTGTATCAAGTACACAGTACTTAGAGAACGTATTGCATTCCATCAAAAGATTCTATACCGAGGTTTCACAGGAAATACGTGTTTTGAGGCACCTTGAATTAAAAAATCTGATGTGTTACACTCACATGACTTTCTCTACTCTTGTACAAACTATTTTAACAAACGCTTATTCTCCGTATGCTTCATGTTAATCGAGATGTTAATCTTATTGCTAATTTTCTTGTAGATGCAAGGGGAATATGGTAGGCTTTAAGCGATAGTCAAATGTTTTAAGAACTGGTTGCTATGTGGCGCATTCCAATCTCTTTGCATGTCCAGGACAAAAAAAAAAAAAAGAATAACGAATTTGAGAAAAGGTATAAGTATTGAAAAAGTTAAGGGAATAACAAGCAATATCTCCAAAATGGTTCACTCAACAAAAAAAAATGTATAAGACATAAATTGTGTATTTTAACGCGATCTACATTTTTGTGCAGTAAAATTTTGTCTATCTCGTATGGTTTACCAGTTATGCAAAAGTCATTCACACTGAAGAATACTTTTGGAGACATTCCCAGAAAATTCGAGATATACATTTCATTTGTCATGAAAATATCTTAAACATATGATATTTTAATCAAAATCGTTAGAGCCATTTTTGAGAAAATTAAAAATTTCGAAAAATGTTCCATGTAAAGAGTAATCTGGGGTGGGGGGATTTTCTTGAAAACCTCCGTGTCGCATCTCTGGAAGATACTGAACCTAGATACCAAGTTTGGTGTTTATCCGACTGTTCGTTTCTGAATTATGCTGTTCACAGACAGACACACGGACATGTTTCCAAAAAATGCTTTTTTTGGATTCAGGGTGTCTCAAAACATATATTCCTGGTGAAATCGGTATCGAATTTTTGGGTGGAATACAATACTTCCCCTACTTACTCATTTTTATGAAAAGGTCCTTGTGTGTGTGAACACCATAGCTAAAAAACGAAAAGTCAGGTAAATACCATACTTGATATTTAAGTTGAGTATCTTCCAAAGATGCGAAACAACGATTTTCAAGAAAATCCCTCACCCCAAAATACTCTTTTACATGGAACATTTTTCGAAGTTTTGTATTTTTTCAAAAGCGGCTTTAACGATTTTGATTAAAATAGCTCATGTTAACATATTTACACGAAGAAATAAAACGAATATCTTGTATATATGTATTGAGTTAACCACTTCCGAGATATTCCTTATTTTGAATTTTCAAATATTCATACTTTTCTCAAATGAAGTCATTCTTATTTTTCTCCCCGTCCAGCAAAGAGAACGTAATTTCAAAGCCATCACATAGCGACCAGCTACTAAAATATTTGACTATTACTTAAGCCTATTGTATTCCCCATATCCCATCGTACCAACAAGGAAACATAAAACCATTTCTACAAACGTTTATCTCGATTAACATAAACTAGCTGAAAAAACAAGCTTTTCTAAGAATAGTTAGAGAAACTCGTGTGAATGTAATACAAGACTTTTTTTTATAAAACAATATAGTTTTAGTAAACATCTATGATTTAAAAACCGGTTAACATAGTTGCAGCATGTTGTGCAAAAACACCTCTAGAATTAATATTTAAAAATGTGATGTGTTGCACTCACATGACTTTCTCTACTCTTGTACAAACGCTTATTCTCCATATGCTTCATGTTAATCGAGATGTTAATCTTATTGCTAATTTTCTTGTAGATGCAAGGGGAATATGGTAGGCTTTAAGCGATAGTCAAATGTTTTAAGAGCTGGTTGCTATGTGGAGTATTCCATTCTCTTTGCATATGCAGGACATCAAAAATCTGATGTGTTACACTCACATGACTTTCTCTACTCTTGTACAAACTAGTTTTACAAACGCTTATTCTTCATCTACTTTATGTTAATCGAGATAAACATTTGCAAACTCTATCTTATTGCTAATTTTCTTGTACATGTAAGGGGAATATATATTTACAAGGGCAATATAGAAATACAGTAGCCTTTAAGCACATACATATCTCTTAATAGCTGGTTGCTAGGTGCAGCACCATTCCCTTTGCCACAGATTAATAGTCTTTGCATATCCAAGACAAAAAAGTGGAATAACCAGTTCCCATTTTAGAAAATAAATATTGAAAAATTTAAGGGAATAACAAGCAATATCTCGAAAATGGTTCACTCAATAAAAAAATGTGTATGGCATAAATTGTGTATTTTAACGCGATCTACATTTTTGTGTAGTAAAATTTTATCTATCTCTTATGGTTTACCAGTTATGCAAAAGTCGTTCACAATGAAGAATACTTTTGGAGACATTCCCAGAAAATTCAAGATATACATTTTAATTGTCATAAAAATATCTTAAACATATGATATTTTAATCAAAATCGTTAGAGCCATTTTTGAGAAAATTAAAATTTTCGAAAAATGTTCCATGTAAAGGGTACTCTGGGGTGGGGGGATTTTCTTGAAAACCTTTGTGTCGCATCCTTGGAAGATACTGAACCCAAATACCAAGTTTAGTGTTTATCCGACTGTTCGTTTCTGAGTTATGCTGTTCACAGACAGACACACAGAACACGGACAAGTTTCCAAAAATGCTTTTTTTGGATTCAGAGGATCTCAAAACATGTATTCCCGGTAAAATCTCGGTATCGAATTTTTGGGTGGAATAGAATACTTTCCCTACTTACTATACGTAGTAGAGAAAGTAAAAACCGAATAACGATTTCACATTTGAGAAAAAGTACAAGTATTGTAATATTCAAACAAATAACAAGGAATATCTCGGACATGGTTCACTCACACAAAAATTCTATGACATAAATTGTGTGTTTTAACGAGGTCTACATTTTTTTGATGCAGCAAACATTTGTCTATCTCTTACGGATTACCAGTTATGTAAAAGCCATTCACAAAGAAGTGGACTTGTGGGGACATTCCCAGAAAATTCAGTATATACATTTTATTTGTCATGAAAATATCTTACATATATGATATTTTAATCAAAATCGTTAGAGCCATTTTTGAGGAAATTAAGATTTACTAAAAATGCTCTATGTAAAGGGTAGTCTAGGGTGGGGGGATTTTCTTGAAAACCTTCGTGTTGCATCTAGCTATTTCTAAAGGTGTTTTTTTTTGTATTTAAGGGGCCTCAAAAGATGTATTTACAGCGACATCTCGCTATCTAGTTTTTGGGTGGAGTACAATATCTCTTCCACCTACTAAGTAGGTGATAGAGAAAGTAAATATTTAAACGAAAACGTTGCTAGAGAATAGGACAATAATTTTTGCCCTTTTGCAGCGATAGGTAGAGAGGTTAAATGCAATTGGTGAAGGCAGAGACGTGGACATTAAAGGAGGAAGTGTAAAGTAGGTCAGAGGTGTGGTATCAAGTCTGCAGTTGCAGCAGGCACAGGGTCAAGAGCGTGACATTCACCGTTCGTCGTGAGAACCAGCTCTCGCTGGTGCTTTATTATTTTCACAACCCGTTTTTAAACGACTTTATTGATTCCTATATTATTTAATGGGGCCAGTGGGTGGCTCCTCCCTTCAAGTGGTCTGCTACCACCTGACAGTTGAATTTGCAATTGAACCTTTACTTGGGCGACCTAAGGATCTCTTCCCATTTGGACGACAGTGAAGCTTGGCCTCTGGGTTTCTCCAAATGCTTTTCCTTCACACTGTAGTCAATGCACGGCTGATCGCCGCCACAGCTCGGACTCGCGCCGAAGCAACACATTTGTGGCTTCTTCTCAGGAAAATTTCATTCACCCTCCAGGAAGAGTTCAGTATCCGACATTAAGTGATTTTCTGGTCTGATGTTTTCTGTTAGTTGTTGTATGAACCTTGTGATCATCAGAGAACTGGATTTTGCGAACTGGTAGAGTAAATAAGCCACGCTTAATCTTCCTCTCTGACGAAGCATGGTTCCATTTATCTATATAACAATGTTCGTCGCAAAATAACAGATATTGGAGCACAGAAAAACCCAATTTTACACACGAGATTCCCTGGTATGCAGTAAATGCATACAGAATAATAGGACACGTTTTGTTTTGTTTAGAGAACAATAAATGCTGACAGGTACAGGAATTACTTACACTATTTTGAGCAATGTCAGTCTGGATTTTTGCAACAAATTCTGCTACCTACACCTCATGAGTCATTAAATTTAATTCAGGAAGGTTTTACCTACTACAGAATGATGGCCCTCACGATTTAACTGTATGTGATTCTGTCTATGGTAGAGCTTGAAAAAAAATCTGATGTGTTACACTCACATGACTTTCTCTACTCTTGTACAATCTATTTTTACAAACGCTTATTCTCCATATGCTTCATGTTAATCGAGATATCGAGATGTCAATCTTATTGATAATTTTCTTGTAGATGCAAGGGAAATATCGCAGCTTTTAAGCGATAGTCAAATATTTTAACGCTGGTTGCTATGTGGCGCATTCCATTCTCTTTGCATGTCCAGGACAAAAAAAAATGAATAACGAATTTGAGAAAAAGTATAAGTATTGGAAAATTTAAGGAAATAACAAGCAATATCTCGAAAACGGTTCACTCAACAAAAGAAATGTATATGACATAAGTTGTGTATTTTAACGAGATCTACATTTTTTGTGTAGTAAAATTTTGTCTATCTCTTATGGTTTACCAGTTATGCAAAAGTCGTTCACAATGAAGAATACTTTTGGAGACATTCCCAGAAAATTCGAGATATACATTTCATTTGGCATGACATTACCCTAAACATATGATATTTTCATCAAAATCGTTAGAGCCATTTTTGGGAAAATTAAAATTTTCGAAAAATCTTCCATGTAAAGGGTAATCTGGGGTGGGGGATTTTCTTGAAAACCTTCGTGTCGCATCTCTGGAAGATACTGAACCTAAATACCAAGTTTGGTGTTTATCCGACTGTTTGTTTCTGAGTTATGCTGTTCACAGACACACACACACACACACACACACACACACACACACAGAGACACACACGCACATACAGACACACACACGGACATGTTTCCAAAAATGCTTTTTTTGGATTCAGGAGGTCTCAAAACGTGTATTTCCGGTGAAATCTCGGTATCGAATTTTTGGGTGGAATGCAATACTTCCCCTACTAACTATACGTAGTAGAGAAAGTAACAAGGTGTGTGCAACAAACCCCAAACATTTAAAGAACTGAAAGAAAACATCGAAGACAAAATTCAATTTCCGATATCCAACTCTTCTGAGTGTGAATGAAAATTTCCATAAATATGGAGACAGAGAAAGAGTTCGAGTCCGAGCTGTGGCGGACAGATCAGTTATCCTCTAGTAATGTTGTATCTCACCAATTACGGGTTCTAATTGTAATTCTTCCATTATTTCCTCTTTATGTGTATAACCCCATTTGATACATCATTCTGTTTCACCTTTCCTTTTGCTTACTCTTCCACGTACATAGTAGATATTGCATTCCTCCTAAAAATTCAATACCTAGATTTCACCAGAAATGCGTGTTTTGAGACACCCTGAATACAAATAAAGCATTTTAGGAAACATGTCCATGTGTGTGTCTACAGAAAGAACATAACTCAAAAACGAAAATTCGGATAAATACCAAACTTGGTAGTTGAATTTAGTATCTTCCAGGGATGCGACACGAAGATTTTCAAGAAAATGCCCTTTACATGGAACATTTTTCGAAAATTTTTATTTTCTCAAAAATGGTTCTAACGATTTTGATTAAAATACCACATGTTTAATATATTTTCATGGCAATGAAACGTATATCTTGAATTTTCTGGTAATGTCTCCAAAAGTCCTCTTCATTCTGAATGACTTATACATAACTGGTAAACTGTAAAAGCTAGAGAAACTTATGCAGCACTAAAATGTAGATCTTGTTAAAACACACAATTTATGTCGTATACATCTTTGTGGAGTGACCCATTTCCGAGATATTCCTTGTTATTTGTTTGAATTTTCTTTATACTTTTTCTCAAATGGGGATTCGTTATTCGTTTTTTTATGTCTTGGACATGCAAAGAGAATGGAATGCGCCACATAGCAACCAGCTCTTAAAATATTTGACTATCGCTTAAAACCTAGCAATTCCCCTTGCACCTACAAGAAAATTAGCAATAAGATAGTTTCTGCAAATGTTTATCTCGGTTAACATAAAGCAGATGGAGAATAAGCGTTTGTACAAGAGTAGAGAAAGTCAGACTTTTTAGAAAAAAGTCCGCGTTTGTGTCTCTGAACTGCATAACTCAAAATAGAAAAGTAGGATAAATAAAAAACTTGTTAATTGGGTTCGGTATCTTCCAAAGATGCGACAGGAAATTTCTCAAGAAAATCTGCCACCTTAAAATACCCTTTACCTGGAACATTTTTCGAAATGTTCGGGTTTCTAAAAATGGCTCTAACCTTTTGATTAAGATACCATATGTGAAGGATATTTACATGACAAATAAAAGGTATATCTTGAATTTTCTCCGAAAAGCCTGTAAAGGCAACTTCATTCGTAAGGAATTTTGTATTATCTTGTATAATTGGTAAACGTTAAGCAATAGACGAAAACGTACAGCACCGGAAATGTAATACAATTTATTTAAAACAACTTTTTTGTATCATCAACCATTTCCGAGGTATCCGTTATTAATGGTTCGAATTGTTCAGCACTGTCATTTATTCAAGTCCTGTCGATTTTCACTTGTTACTCGCGATGTCATGGAAACAGTAAGGCAGCATATAGCATCCAGTTGTTAAACATTTGACTATCGCTGTTCTCTTTGTATTTATAACAAAATGTGTAATGTAGCTGTTTCTGTAAAGGTTTATCTCGACTGAAATGAAATAGAAAAATAAACTTTCGTAAGAATAATTTGTCTACCCAATAATAAGCGTTATAGGGTAGAGAAAGTCATGTGAATGCAACACCAGATTGTTTTGTTATCGGAGTGAAAATGGGTTTTAAGTAAACCTGAGCGGCGCCGAGGGCATGGTTGAGCATTTAACACTTTTTGTGATATTACTCACACTTTTTGCGATAACATTTGTGCTTACGTAATATGTTTTTACGTACATTATTAGAACTTGAAGATCTTATATTGTGCTGCTTTTGTTTTGTTTGGTTACATAATTTTAACTGCCCCACGTATGGGCGTCAATTTGCGAGTGTATTCTTGTAATGTTTGTGTATTTGTGTTTACTTCACGCGTTGAAGCCATCTTGTGACTTCATTCATTTGTTCGGTTTGTAGCTCCATCTGGTGTTAGCAATTTGCGACAGTATTAGTTTTTGTTTGAAAGAATTTTACTTTTATTTTTTATTTAATTCTGTTTCACTGTCCTCCGGCTAGCTATTATCTTATTTTGGGTCGAGCACTTCTCTTTATACAGGTTGTGTAAACGGAAAGGAATCTTTTATCCAAATATAACACTGATGAAGAAATTTTTTTTACACTTTTATTGTCGAACACGTTAACTATCACATTTACACATTGATCTAGACACTCGCCAAACTGAAACTGTTATAACAACTTCTTACTAATCACTTTTAATCCACGTACTTCAACCTTTTGTATAATTAACTTTACCATACTTGAGCATTTTCATAACTCTGTTACGCGTAACCTGCGAATCGATATCCGAAGTGTGCCGTACAAATACTTTCGACGAACTGATGGGAATGCGACCTACTCTTTTTTATGCTCCTTCACACCGATATGCCTAAAGATTATAACTGAACTGCAATTGGCTAATAAAACGCGCCAACGTTAGCGTCTATTTTAATATCCAATGAAAATTATGAATACATATGCTCTAGGGAAACGTTCCAGAAGATTCTCAAGGAAAAAACGCGCCAACATTACGTAACTTCCTCGTTCCCAATAATGATAAACAGCTCACCCCCTCGCTGCATTATTGCACGCTATTATTGTCAGTTTCAGTAAGGCAGTATAAACTTACTTCTCAACAATAATTACAATCAATAAACATCTCAAATCAATGTCACATAAAAATGCATATTCATATTACAATCATTATTTACATTTAAGTAATTTGTGATACAAATTACTGCATCATTTTCCAAAATTTCTGGAAGTGGTTTTGAAAAATTTGCTGCACATAATAATAATAATAATAATAATAATAATAATAATAATAATAATAATAATAATAATAATAATAATAATAATAATAATAATTTATTTTCCGTCATTAGGTAATTACATAAATCACAATAGACTTTGTCCTATATCCTAAATAGAGCTTAAAAATTATACTTATAAACTATGTACAAGCCATCTGACACAATTCTTTTTGACATTCATGTACACTAGAGCATGGGTATTCTATCAGCGATTTATACATTCTGTCTTTAAATCTATTTAAACTGCAATTTTTTATTTCAATGGGCAAGCTGTTATATAATTGTATTCCAATGGTTTTATAAAATTTGCCTGTTTTCTGGAGTCTCAGAAAAGACATTTCTATTTTGTTATTATTTCTTGTTTGATATGTATGTATTTCATTTCTTTTCGTGTGCATATCTACATTTTCTTTAATATAAACTAAAACATCATATACATATAAGTTAGCAATTGTGGGAATTTCGACAATTTTGAATAGAGGTTTGCAATGCTGTTTTTTATGGGAAGAAGTTAAACATTCTCACAACTTTGTTTTGAATAATGAGTACTTCAGAAATCCTCGAACTGCTGCCCCATAGTATTAAACCATATCTATATATACTTTGGAAAAAAGAAAAATAGGCTGCCCTTACACATTCTTTTGGCACTAATTTGTTCAGGTTAGCTAGCATAAATACTGTGCGAGATAATTTACTGCATACAAAGTCATATGTTAATGAGTTTCTAAATTACATATTTTATGTAAAAGTATACATATTTTTATATTATATTTTATATTATATAATTATTATTATATTATTAATTATAATATTATGTAAAAAATATACATATATAAGCACAATTTCAGGGCAATTTTTATGAGTAAATTTCCCGGTGCGTTTTTCCTAACTGTAATATTTTAAATGTTTTTCAGCATTTAAAATGTTCCTTACGATGCACCTTTTAAATGCAAACACTTTTCCAAATATATGCTAACTAAAACCTATTAATGTGTTATTAATATTACATAAATATTTACGTCACCAAGCTCATCCAACTTTGATAAATATAGATCTTTTGCAAAACCCGAATCCCACAATTGAACAAAAATTATTTTTTAAACCAATTAATTTAAAAGCGGTTTTAGCGAAATTATTATCTACCTCAATAGGCAACATAATTCTGAAATTTTTAAAAATGGTGAACGTTTCACCCTAAGAAGGTTTTTATTTTGTAAAATAAGTTAAATTTGTTTTAAAACACAAAATCCATGAAAGACTTAAGATATATACACCAAACCTAACAACCACACTTTACACACATAGAAAAATGTGCGAAAAAAACAAAACACCGCTTAAAATACTTTCGATTTTGAAAAACTCACTAACCGGTGCCCTTAAATAATTAAAATTCACTGCGGTACACTTTACGAAGCTTTTAGTGTAGTTAAGTAATCGTTTGTACTGTTTGGCAAGCAACAGCTAAAATTGAGAGCGGAACATCGAACAGTAATTTAATCACTTCGCACTTGCCATACTTTACACGCGTGCCTCACTTTTTCAATACCTATTTTATACATACTTGTCAACCATTACCTTGCCCGTAAAATGTACGGGAGCGGAACCTTATTATCACTGTGGGCAAGCGTTGTAGACTTTAACCATGAACCTGACAAAACACTACATTCTATTGCACATATTGTAACTTAAAATCACAGACTGAATGTAACACATTGTTATGGCAGATCAGAGATTATCAGTGTGTCTATCCTTCATCATGATCATGGTCCCCCTACACTGGGCTACAATAAAATGTATAGCACCACCAGTGACCTCTAGTAAATGGTATACAGTACTATGATAGATCAGAGCTTATCTGTGTGTCTATCCTTCATCATGATCATGGTCCCTCTTCACTGGGCTACAATAAAATGTATAGCACCACCAGTGACCTCTAGTAAATGGTATACAGTGCTATGATAGGCCAGAGCTTATCTGTGTGTCTATCCTTCATCATGATCATGGTCCTCCTTCACTGGGCTGTAACAAAATATATAGCACCACTAGTGACCTCTAGTAAATGGTATACAGTGCTATGATAGACCAGAGCTTATCTGTGTGTCTATCCTTCATCATGATCATGGTCCCCATTCACTGGGCTGTAACAAAATGTATAGCACCACCAGTGACCTCTAGTAAATGGTATACAGTGCTATGATAGACCAGAGCTTATCTGTGTGTCTATCCTTCATCATGATCATAATCATGATCCCTCTTCACTGAGTTATAACAAAATGTATAGCACTACTAGTGACCTCTAGTAAATGGTATACAGTGCTATGATAGACCAGAGCTTATCTGTGTGTCTATCCTTCATCATGATCATGGTCCACCTTCGCTGGGCTGTAACAAAATGTATAGCACCACTAGTGACCTCTAGTAAATGGTATACAGTGCTATGATAGACTAGAGCTTATCTGTGTGTCTATCCTTCATCATGATCGTGGTCCCCCTTCCCTGGGCTGCAACAAAATGTATAGCACCACTAGTGAGCTCTAGTAAATGGTATACAGTGCTATGACAGACCAGAGCTTATCTGTGTGTCTATCCTTCATCATGATCATAATCATGATCCCTCTTCACTGAGTTATAACAAAATGTATAGCACCACTAGTGACCTCTAGTAAATGTTATACAGTGCTATGACAGACCAGAGCTTATCTGTGTGTCTATCCTTCATCATGATCATGATCATGATCCCTCTTCACTGAGTTCTAACAAAATGTATAGCACCACTAGTGACCTCTAGTAAATGGTATAGAGTGCTATGATAGACCAGAGCTTATCTGTGTGTCTATCCTTCATCATGATCATGGTCCCCTTTCACTGGGCTGTAACAAAATGTATAGCATCACTAGTGACCTCTAGTAAATGGTATAGAGTGCTATGATAGACCAGAGCTTATCTGTGTGTCTATCCTTCATCATGATCATGGTCCCCCTTCACTGGGCTGTAACAAAATGTATAGTACCACTAGTGACCTCTAGTAAATGGTATACAGTGTTATGATAGACCAGAGCTTATCTGTGTGTCTATCCTTCATCATGATCATGGTCCACCTTCACTGGGCCGCAACAAAATGTATAGCACCACTAGTAACCTCTAGTAAATGTTATACAGTGCTATGACAGACCAGAGCTTATCTGTGTGTCTATCCTTCATCATGATCATGATCCCTCTTCACTGAGTTATAACAAAATGTATAGCACCACTAGTGACCTCTAGTAAATGGTATAGAGTGCTATGATAGACCAGAGCTTATCTGTGTGTCTATCCTTCATCATGATCATGGTCCACCTTCACTGGGCTGCAACAAAATGTATAGCACCACTAGTGACCTTTAGTAAATGGTATACAGTGCTATGATAGACCAGAGCGTATCTGTGTGTCTATCTTTCATCATGATCATGGTCCCCCTTCACTGGGCTGTAACAAAATGTATAGCACCACTAGTGACTCTAGTAAATGATATACAGTGCTATGATAGACCAGAGCTTTTCTGTGTGTCTATCCTTCATCATGATCATGGTCCCCCTTGACTGGGCTGCAACAAAATGTATAGCACCACTAGTAACCTCTAGTAGATGTTATACAGTGCTATGACAGACCAGAGCTTATCTGTGTGTCTATCCTTCATCATGATCATGGTCCACCTTCACTGGGCTGCAACAAAATGTATAGCACTACTAGTGACCTCTAGTAAATGGTATACAGTGCTATGATAGACCAGAGCTTATCTGTGTGTCGATCCTTCATCATGATCATGGTCCCCCTTCACTGGGCTGCAACAAAATGTATAGCACCACTAGTAACCTCTAGTAAATGTTATACAGTGCTATGACAGACCAGAGCTTATCTGTATGTCTATCCTTCATCATGATCATGATCATGGTCCTCCTTCACTGGGCTGCTACAAAATGTATAGCACCACTAGTGACTCTAGTGAATGGTATACAGTGCTATGATAGACCAGAGCTTATGTGTGTGTCTATCCTTCATCATGATCATGGTCCCCCTTCACTGGGCTGTAACAAAATGTGTAGCACCACTAGTGACTCTGGTAAATGATATACAGTGCTATGATAGACCAGAGCTTATCCGTGTGTCTATCCTTCATCATGATTATGGTCCCCCTTCACTGGGCTGCAACAAAATGTATAGCACCACTAGTGACCTCTAGTAAATGGTATAGAGTGTTATGATAGACCAGGCCTTATCTGTGTGTATCCTTCGTCATGATCATGGTCCACCTTCACTGGGCCGCAACAAAATGTATAGCACCACTAGTGACCTCTAGTAAATGTTATACAGTGCTATGACAGACCAGAGCTTATCTGTGTGTCTATCCTTCATCATGATCATAATCATGATCCCTCTTCACTGAGTTATAACAAAATGTATAGCACCACTAGTGACTCTGGTAAATGATATACAGTGCTATGATAGACCAGAGCTTATCCGTGTGTCTATCCTTCATCATGATCATGGTCCCCCTTCACTGGGCTGCAACAAAATGTATAGCACCACTAGTGACCTCTAGTAAATGGTATAGAGTGTTATGATAGACCAGGCCTTATCTGTGTGTATCCTTCGTCATGATCATGGTCCACCTTCACTGGGCCGCAACAAAATGTATAGCACCACTAGTGACCTCTAGTAAATGTTATACAGTGCTATGACAGACCAGAGCTTATCTGTGTGTCTATCCTTCATCATGATCATAATCATGATCCCTCTTCACTGAGTTATAACAAAATGTATAGCACCACTAGTGACCTCTAGTAAATGGTATACAGTGCTATGATAGACCAGAGCTTATCTGTGTGTCTATCCTTCATCATGATCATAATCATGATCCCTCTTCACTGAGTTATAACAAAATGTATAGCACCACTAGTGACCTCTAGTAAATGGTATACAGTGCTATGATAGACCAGAGCTTATCTGTGTGTCTATCCTTCATCATGATCATAATCATGATCCCTCTTCACTGAGTTATAACAAAATGTATAGCACTACTAGTGACCTCTAGTAAATGGTATACAGTGCTATGATAGACCAGAGCTTATCTGTGTGTCTATCCTTCATCATGATCATGGTCCACCTTCGCTGGGCTGTAACAAAATGTATAGCACCACTAGTGACCTCTAGTAAATGGTATACAGTGCTATGATAGACCAGAGCTTATCTGTGTGTCTATCCTTCATCATGATCATGGTCCACCTTCGCTGGGCTGTAACAAAATGTATAGCACCACTAGTGACCTCTAGTAAATGGTATACAGTGCTATGATAGACTAGAGCTTATCTGTGTGTCTATCCTTCATCATGATCGTGGTCCCCCTTCCCTGGGTTGCAACAAAATGTATAGCACCACTAGTGAGCTCTAGTAAATGGTATACAGTGCTATGATAGACCAGAGCTTATCTGTGTGTCTATTCTTCATCATGATCATGGTCCCCCTTCACTGGGCTACAACAAAATGTATAGCACCACTATTGACTCTAGTAAATGGTGTTCAGTGTTATGATAGACCAGAGCTTATCTGTGTGTCTATTCTTCATCATGATCATGGTCCTCCTTCACTGGGCTGCAACAAAATGTATAGCACCACTAGTGACTTCCAGTAAATGGTATACACTGTTATGATAGACCAGAGCTTATCTGTGTGTCTATCCTTCATCATGATCATGGTCCCCCTTCACTGGACTACAACAAAATGTATAGCACCACTATTGACTCTAGTAAATGGTGTTCAGTGTTATGATAGACCAGAGCTTATCTGTGTGTCTATTCTTCATCATGATCATGGTCCTCCTTCACTGGGCTATAACAAAATGTATAGCACCACTAGTGACCTCTAGTAAATGGATGTGACCGTTCAGTAATGGATGATATGAATCGTAAAGTCAACTTGCTTACGTAAATTATTTATCATATTCGAAATCTGTGGCTGCTGGATATGTATCTGATTTTGTAGCAACATTATTTTGTAATTTGTATTATGAAACGTAAAATATGGACTAGATGTTTGTGTATAACCTAAGAAATGGTGTATTGTGCTTTAATACTGTTTATTGTAACAGAAAGAATTTGAGCATGAAGCAGTACTATCAGGTTTGTTTTAAACCGAAATTCCCATTTATTTTACATGCAGTTTGTGTATGGTTTACTACAGTGGATATCTTACGCATTGTAAATTGCATGTTATTGCAAAATTGTTACGGTTTGTTGGATGGGGGAAGGTTTTGCGGGTTTCAATTTCAGGAAGTTGGCAAGATTTATAGTTTATTCCAGGCTATCTCTTACGTTTAAATAATCTATTTTCGAACGTTAAGACAATATGTTTTGTATGAAAAGTAGTTTCTAACTGGAACATTAATCTGCTCTGTAGGCAGACTACATTAGTAAGCTATACGTGAGTACAGCAGATTGTGTAAATGACGTGCCAGTCAACTGAATGTACTTGTGTTGTGAAGTGATAAGATCCGCTCGAAGAATATGAATAATAAATAATACATCATAATAAGTACATTAATAAGCATGTAATCAAAATAAGAAGGGGAATACCAATATGAGGAAAGAATAAAAGAGAACATTAAGAATTAAAAAAGGGGGGAAATAAAATCATAACGAGAGAAATAAATTAAAGATTAGATATTAATTAATAATCAGAAATTGAAATAAAATGTATAAAACGTGTATTTGAGAACGAAGAGACTTGGCGAAAAACCGTGAAAGGTTGAAAATGTAGGAACGTACAGGAAGAGGGACATTAGTAAGCGATAAGTAAAAATAGGAACCGAGTAGAGCTCTCAGGATGCGAAGACAACGGGCCGGAAACCGAATTCAGTCAAGCGCACAGAAAATTCACTCCAGCGAACATAAGTTTGTTAATGGGAGACGCCAGCGAGGCTCGGACGATGAAATTAAGAGCCAATGGAAGACGAGGAAAAATTGAGAGAGAGAGAGAGCCAATAAGAGTTAATAAAAGCCACGTGAATACCAAAAAGATAGATCGAAACTAGAAAAGAGGCGTGAAATAGAAAATTATCTATGACTGAGAACCACTTTCAGACGTGTGTAAGGTGAATACTTTGTGTCGAACCGTAGGGAAGAGAAGATCACTCCGTGTTGTGCAGTGAGGGAGAAGTGGTATGCATAAAAACTAAGCAATTGCTTTTGCTTACAAATTTGTAGGAAAATCTAGCAAAAGCTTCGATAGATATGCATAATAATAATAAGTAGCAATTGCTTTTACTTTAGCAAAAGCTACATCATGCGCGCCAAGTTAAGTAAAAGCTATGCACATAGCAATTGCTACGATTGGTATGTATAACACCTAGGAATTGCTTTTGCTTCATAGCAAATGATATGAAAAATTGAAGCCTGCTTTAGTTGTGGCTTCGCTATCCTAGCAAAAGGTTTTTTGTAAGCATAAATGGCTGCATTTATGAATATCCGGGAATGAAGGTCTACAAACCTAGGAGTAGTCCCGAAGAACGGGATTTCAAAAAGTTATATCGATTTAGCGGTGAAAACATTACGTGGTTAAATGATTATTTTGTGGGAGAAAATGAGGACATAGGAGATTTTGAGATACATAGGAGACCCCGGATTACAGGTTAGCGTCGGAGAAGACATGCGTATACATCAAAGTACAGTGTCAAGAACTGTCAGATACGTAGCAAACAAAATTGTTAAAAAGACTCACCTCTGGGTGTTCTTTCCTTCAGATCAACAGAGTATGCACGATGCTAAGCTTCAGTGGCAGAGAAAATACAATTTTACGTCTACAAATGGTGTTCTCGACTGCACACGTGAGGATTCCAAAACCATATCACGGAGATGAATACATCAATCCCAAAGGTTGTGCAGTTATAAATGTGCGTCGTCCTCCGTGGACTGGTGGTACCGTGCTAGCCTCTAGTTCCCAAGGTCGCGGGTTCAAACCCGGCGGAGGGCGATGGATTTTTTCGGGCGTAAAAATCGTTAGCACGGCTTCCTTCGGAAGGGAAGTAAAGCCGGTGGTCCCGTGTCATAGATTTACGGCACGTAAAAGAACCTCAAGCCTGATAAAGAGGCCTCTGAGCAAAATTACAGGTGTTTCACGCCCAGTATAGAATGGGACGCTAAGAACCATAGTAGTTAAAGAGCGTCCATAAATAAAACTAAATTTTTTTTTTATATAAATGTGCAAGCTACGTGTCATGCGGGGAATGTTTCACCAGCGTGGATATTCTGTGGCCTGGCTCACGCATATGGCGTAACAGTGCACCGTGTGCAATAATGAAAAGAAGTATAAATACATTGTTGAAAACAGATGAAGGCTACGGACTGACACCGTGGTTAATGATTCCATATCGGAATCCTGTTACACTGCAAGAAATTGCGTTTAATAAACTTATAAAAGCAGAACGGGGTATTATATAATTTCAGAAAGCGCGCAATATGTAATCACAATGAGCGAAGAAAATTGTTTCTTTCAAAATTTTATCTGGAATCTTGTTTGGTGTTGGATTGTTATCTGCTGACAGTAATAAAAACAGTTGTTGCTGCCACTCATTCAGCTTAATTTTTACTTTCTCTACTACATATAGTAAGTAGGGGAAGTATTGTATTCCACCCAAAAATTTGATACCGACATTTCACCAGAAATATATGTTTTGAGACCTCCTGAATCCAAAAAAAGTATTTTTGGAAACATGTCCGTGTGTGTGTCTGTGAACAGCATAACTCAGAAACGAACAGTCGGATAAACACCAAACTTGGTATTTAGGTTCAGTATCTTCCACAGATGCGACACGAAGGTTTTCAAGAAAATCCCCCACCCCAGATTACCCTTTACATGGAACATTTTTCGAAAATTTTAATTTTCTCAAAAATGGCTCTAACGATTTTGATTAAAATATCATATGTTTAAGATATTTTTATAACAAATAAAATGTATATCTTGAATTTCCTGGGAATGTCTCCAAAAGTATTCTTGATTGTGAACGACTTTTGCATAACTGGTAAAGCATAAGAGACAGACAAAATTTTACTACACAAAAAATGTATATTGGGTTAAAATAAACAATTTATGTCATATACAGTTTTTTGGTTGGGTGAACCATTTTCGAGATATTGCTTGTTATTCCCTTAAATTTTTCAATACTTATTTTCTCAAATGGGAATTCGTTATTCATTTTTTTGTCTTGGATATGCAAAGAGTATTAATCTGTGGCAAAGGAAATGGTGCTGCACCTAGCAACCAGCTATTAAGAGATATGTATGTGCTTAAAGGCTACTGTATTTCTATATTGCCCTTGTAAATATATATTCCCCTTACATCTACAAGAAAATTAGCAATAAGATAGAGTCTGCAAATGTTTATCTCGATTAACATGAAGTAGATGGAGAATAAGCGTTTGTAAAAATAGTTTGTACAAGAGTAGAGAAAGTCATGTGAGTGTAACACATCAGATTTTTCCCTTTTAAAACCCCCCTAGAGTTGATAGAAATTACGTATTATGATTATAGCTCATTGCCGCTTGATTTTCTTCCTTCTTAACGGATTACCCTCTCCAAATACAAGCCAATACTCTGGGTCATAGCATGTCCAGGATGTGTGATCAGCCCAGTGTCTGGTATAGCGGTCAACAAGAAGGAAATAAAACGTGGTGATGAAAGAGTCAGGAAAAACACGGAAATACCTTGGGTCAGATTGCGCGGCCCTGGGGGTTTGAACCCAGGACCTCTCAAATGCGGGTCATCGCGCTCGTGTTCCACTTAATCCCCTTCTCTTACATGACCTGATTTTACAAAAGACTCAATTTTACTAGTAGTGCACAGAGATAACATTTGTACTTTTTGTGCTGCAAATCTATAGTAAGTAGGGCAATATTGTAGTCAAAACTGGATACCGAGATTTCATCAGAACTTCCTCCCCCGGCCCCCCCCCGCAAGGTAGAAAAAGATTGTCGCAGTAATTTCTCGTGTTATCTTATTTGCTGGGCGCCTGTTATTGTTTTATTATTTTAAGATTTGGGTTCTTTGTCCTCCGGCTAGCTATTATTTCTCAGTCGAGCAAATATCTCTGAGCAGGGCGTGTAAACGGAAAGGAGTTGTTACTAAAAGATAACACTGATAAAATAATTTGTTTTTACACTTTTATTGCCGTCACACTTAATTAATTTCACATCTTTAATCTTGATACACGCCTGACTGAAACTGTTATATTTCCGAATGTAATTACGTCGCAATAGTTGTCGCGTACCTACTTCACATTTTGTAACTAACTTTACGACGCGAGAGATTCTGTAGAACTGCACGATACTTGCTTTTGGCTCAAGAATTTATACTCCCTCACCCCGATATGCCTAAACATTATACTAGAGCTGCTATTGGTTACCAAAGCGCGCCAACATTAGCGCCTGTTTTGTCAGCCAATCACAATTACTAACATATATGCTCTAGGGAAGATATTCCCTCCATTTCTAAAGAAAGGCACGCTACCCTGACGTCATTTGTTTGTCTCTTCTTAGTGATAAACAACTCACCCCCTCGGTTCATTGTTACCCACTTCTACTGTCAGCTTCAGTGAGGCCGTGTAAGCTTATTTCCTAACAATGCTTATAGCTAACAAACATCCCAAATCATTGTCATACAATAATGTTAATTTACACTACAATCACTCTGGCATTCACAGTGTTGTGATATAAAATACTGCCTCAGAATGTATGTCTGTGAACAAAATAACTTAAACCATATTAAGTCCAGCATCTTCCAAGAATGCGACACAAAGATTTAAAAAAAACTACCCCCTCCAAACTACCCTTTGCATGGAAAACATTTCTTTATTTTTATGTTCTTAAAAATGGCTCTAACGATTTTGAAAAAAAATATCGTATTTTAGATGTTTGCATGACAAAGTAAATATAACTTTAGAATTTTCTGGGAACAGCCTGTAAAGTCCTCTTCATTCTGAGTGACTTTGGTATAACTGGTGAGAGATGAACAAAATATCACCACACACAAATGTAGGTCTGGTTAAATTACACAATATATGCGTTTAACGATCTGATTTCTCACTTGGAGATCCCAGCCGGGGGTTTATTTAGGATTATTCCCTATGCTCCCTACAGTCTTGAAGTGTGGATGTGTGCATGTGAAAAAAATCTGATGTGTTGCATTCACATGACTGTCTCTACTCTTGTACAATCTATTTTTACAAACGCTTATTCTCGATATGCTTCATGTTAATCGAGATGTCAATCTTATTGCTAATTTTCTTGTAGATGCAAGGGGAATTGCTAGGCTTTAAGCGATAGTCAAATGTTTTAAGCGCTGGTTGCTATGTGGAGTATTCCATTCTCTTTGCATTACCAGGACAAAAAATGAATAACGAATTTGAGAAAAAGTATAAGTATTGGAAAATTTAAGGGAATAACAAGCAATATCTCGAAAATGGTTCACTCAACAAAAATGTATATGACATAAATTGTGTGTTTTAACGCGATCTACATTTTTTGTATAGTAAAATTTTGTCTATCTCTTATGGTTTACCAGTTATGCAAAAGTCGTTCACAATGAAGAATACTTTTGGAGACATTCCCAGAAAATTCAAGATATACATTTTATTTGTCATGAAAATATCTTAAACATATGATATTTTCATCAAAATTGTTAGAGCCATTTTTGAGAAAATTAAAATTTTCGAAAAATGTTCCATGTAAAGGGTAATCTGGGGTGGGGGGATTTTGTTGAAAACCTTCGTGTCGCATCTCTGGAAGATACTGAACCTAAATACCAAGTTTGGTGATTATCCTACTGTTCGTTTCTGAGTTAGCTGTTCACAGACACACACACGGACATGTTTCCAAAATGCTTTTGTTGGATTCAGGGGGTCTCAAAACATATATTTCCGGTGAAATCTCGGTATCGAATTTTTGGATGGAATACAATACTTCCCCTACTTACTATACGCAGTAGAGAAAGTAAAACTGAATGACAAATTCCCATTTGAGAAAAAGTACATGTATTGGAAAATTTAAGGGAATAACAAGCTATATCTCGAAAATGGTTTACTCAACAACAAAAAATGTATATGACATAAAGTGTGTATTTTAACGCGATCTACATTTTTTGTGTAGTAACATTTTGTCTGTCTCTTATGGTTTACTAGTTATGCAAAGGTCGTTCACAATGAAGAATACTTTTGGAGACATTCCCAGAAAATTCGAGATATGCAATTCATTTGCCATAAAAATGTCAAACTTATTGTATTTTATTCAAAATCGTTAGAGGCATTTTTGAGAAAATTAAAATTTTCGAAAAATGTTTAATGTAAACCTTGATTTTGTTGAAAACCTTTGTTCCGCATCTCTGGAAGATACTGAACCTAAATACCAAGTTTGGTGTTTATCCGACTGTTCGTTTCTGAGTTATGCTGTTCACAGACACACATATATGCATTCAGTGCACCTCAAAACATGTATTTCCGGTGAAATCTCGGTATCGAATTTTTGGGTGGAATACAATACTTCCCCTACTTACTATACGTAGTAGAGAAAGTAAAAAGGAAAATAGGGATAAATTACCTTTGTCTAACTGAACAAATTTAACCTAGCTTCGCGTACTTCAACCAAGAAATTGCTCATGTTTTGCCAGTTCCTCTGGTCAGCCAGTAGCTCCCAACATGCCATTCTCTTTCTTGAGGGACTTAAGAATTTTTATTTGAGTTTAATCGTTCGCTGGTTCTCTCACTCTGCACATTCCCCAAAATATGTACCCAGTGCACATCCAAATTTCAGAATGGGCAGATTCTCCTGCCAGAATCGTCAATCATTTTCTGTGCCCTCCAGCCCCCCCCCAGTCTAAACCATTCCATTCCTGATCTTTCCTTTCTTCCTAAGTTAAGTATATATGCCTCTTTACCCCAATTCAATTTTATTTCATTTGCTAGACTTAGAGAAGGTTTAATTTTACAATCCGATTCTAATTCCTATTGGTTGATGTCTCTTAGTCTTCTTTTGACGCCCTTCCATATGTTTTTGTCATTTGTTTCAGGTCTAAGCCATACTGACCCCATTCCTATTCTCCTCAAATCCAAATGAGCTGCCCAAAACTAAGGAGACAGGTTTTCTCGCTGGTATTTATAACATTTGGATCGTAGTGTGGAGTTAGCCCCCTGCATCAGCCTCAGCCAGTACTTCACTGATCTTATTTTACAGTGTATTGTGTCTTCATAACATCCCACTTCCCTCAATACCCCCCGAATTTGACGTGCCTTGTGAAACTCCAAGAACTCTTTTCCAAAATGCTACCTCTGTTTTGTTTACTTGCTCTGCTGTTTCCCATCCCCAGATTTCAGTTCCGTATAACAAAATCGGCCTTAACTTAGAGTTATATATCTTTTCTAATGTATCTACAGGTACATCCGGTATCCGCGAGAGGGTACGTAATGATTCATTTAACTGCCCTCGTGCTTTGTAGTTAGTTACTGATATATGTTTGTTCAATTTTCCTGTCATATTAAAGATTACTCCTAAATAGGAGAAATGTTTAACGTTTTGAAGTTCTAGCCCCTTGTAATACCATTTTTCATCCCTGCCATACACTGAGACAGTGTTTTATATCACACCACTGTGAATGCCAGAGTGATTGCAGTGTAAGTTAGCATTATTGTATGACAATGATTTGAGATGTTTGTTAACTATAAGCATTGTTAGGAAATAAGTTTACACGGCCTCACTGAAACTGACAATAGGAGCGGGTAACAATGAAGCGATGGGGTGAGTTGTTTATCAATTAGAAGAGACAAACAAATGACGTCAGGGTAGCGTGCCTTTCTTTAGAAATGGAGGGAATATCTTCCCTAGAGCATATGTTTTTGTAATTTTGATTGGTTGACGAAATAGACGCTAATGTTGGCGCGATTTAGTAACCAATAGCAGCTCGATTATAATGTTTAGGCATATCGGGGTGAGGGAGTATAAATTCTGGAGCCAGAGACAAGTAACGCGCAGTTCTACAGAATCATTCACAAGGTAAACGTCGCGCAGTTCTAAGAAATCTCTCTCGCGAGTTACATGTCAGGCAATTCTAAGGAAGCATTCACGAAGTACACATTACGCAATTCTACAGAATCTCTCGCGTCGTAAAGTTAGTTACAAAATGTGAAACACGCGAATTAATAGTGCGCGGCAAATAAGTGATTGTAGTTACATTCGAAAATATAACAGTTTCAGTCAGACGTGTATCAAGATTAAATATATGAAATTGATTAAGTGTGACGGCAATAAAAGTGTAAAAACAAATTCTTTTATCAGTGTTATCTTTTAGTAACAACTCCTTTCCGTTTACACGCCCTGTTCAAGAGATTTGCTCGACTGAGTAATAATAGCTAGCCGGAGGACAAAGAACCCAAAATTCAAAATGGTAAAACAATAACAGGCGCCAGCAAAAAAAGATAACACGACAGAATACTGCGAGAACACATAGCCATTTTTGAAAGGCATTGTTTTTGTTTTATTAATGTTTACCACCAAACCCCATTGTTTACAACATTCTTCCAACTTGCTAATACCTTACTGTAAGCCTACTATCGTCACTGACAAAATTGTCATGTCATCCGCGTATAAAACTACAGGAATGCAGACATTGTGTGGTTTTGGGCCATTCATTTCCTCTGCTATTAACACGTCTGCTATATCGTCTATGAATAAATTGAACAGCAGGAGCGATAAAATACATCCTTGACGAACTCCTCTACTGGCCGATTTAGATTTTGGTCTATTTTGATGCTAAATTCATACTGTTGTAAATTTGCATCAGAGCTTTCATCATTTTACCAGAGAGTCCTTTGTGGTGAAGTTTCGCCCAAAGGCATTCCTCTGCACGCTATCAAAAGCCATTTTGAAATCAAGAAAAGCAGAATAAAGTTTCCCCCTCTTTCTATTCAAATTTGAATCAATTAATGTTTTCAATACGAAAATATTGTCTGCAGTAGAGAAGCCTTCTCTGAAACCCACCAGAAATTTAGAAATTATATCGAACTATTTTACCCAACCGGTCATAGATAATTTTGCAATATACCTTACGCAGTATAGATAACAGTGCAATTCCTCTATAATTTTCTGGTTGCTGAGTGCTACCCTTACCCTTGAATATTGGTTGAATAGTTGCTGTTGTCCAAGCTTTAGGATAGTTCTCTTCGTTAAATAATTTGTTAAAGGCCACCCGCAGGAGGTCTAATATTTCAGGAGCTCGCTAGGAATTCCTTCTATTCCCGGTGCTTTGTGATTCTTTAGGCTTTTATTGCCCGAACAATTTCTCCATCTAGAATTGGTACAGTTCAGCGAAAGTAAGAAGAAAAGAAGGGACACTGTACCGCGCGCAGGCAGCAAAAAGAACTAAACTGCAAGTGTTTTCACAGTCTCATTTTACCCTGGAGCAATACATGCAAATCCATGATCTTGTATAGAAAGTAGAGCTTGTTTGAGAACGGAAGCAAGCAGATTGCGTGTCAGGATGTTAGAAAATTGACGTTAGGCAACCGTCTTTAGTAGAAAGTCATACCTAACGTGTATTAACTTTATACTTCATGTTTGTGTTTGTTACATCACATAACACGTGCAATAGAAAACCAAAATATTGTTTTATGCTGAAGTTGTGCATATTAGTGAATCCTGTCTTTAAAATAAGCCGTGCAAGTTAGTGCTGCACTAATAAATTTAAATAATAGATATACACAAACTACGTAGAGTAAGTAGGGGAAGTATTGTATTCCACCCAAAAATTCGATACCGAGATTTCACCGGAAATACATGTTTTGAGACCCCCTGAATCCAAAAAAAAAAATTATATATCCGTGTGTGTGTCTTTGAACAGCATAACTCAGAAACGAACAGTTGGATAAACACCAAACTTGGTATTTAGGTTCGGTATCTTCCAGAGATGCGACACGAAGGTTTTCAAGAATATCCCCCACCCCAGACTACCCTTTACATGGAACATTTTTCGAAAATTTTAATTTTCTCAAAAATGGCTCTAACGATTTTGATTAAAATATCATATGTTTAAGATATTTTCATGACAAATAAAATGTATATCTTGAATTTCCTGGGAATGTCTCCAAAAGTATTCTTCATTGTGAACGACTTTTGCATAACTGGTAAACCATAAGAGATAGACAAAATTTTACTACACAAAAAATCTAAAACGCGTTAAAATACACAATTTATGTCATATGCATTTTTTTGTTGAGAGAACCATTTTCGAGATATTGCTTGTTATTCCCTTAAATTTTTCAATACTTATTTTCTCAAATGGGAATTCGTTATTCATTTTTTTGTCTTGGATATGCAAAGAGTATTAATCTGTGGCAAAGGGAATGGTGCTGCACCTAGCAACCAGCTATTAAGAGATATGTATGTGCTTAAAGGCTACTGTATTTTTATATTGCCCTTGTAAATATATACTCCCCTTACATCTACAAGAAAATTAGCAATAAGATAGAGTCTGCAAATGTTTATCTCGATTAACATGAAGTAGATGGAGAATAAGCGTTTGTAAAAATAGTTTGTACAAGAGTAGAGAAAGTCATGTGAGTGTAACACATCAGATTTTTTTGTCTTGGACATGGAAAGAGAATGGAATGCGCCACATAGCAACCAGCTGTTAAAATATTTGACTAGCGCTTAAAGCCTACCAATTCCCCTTGCATCTACAAGAAAATTAGCAATAAGATTAACATCTCGATTAACATGAAGCATATGGAGAATAAGCGTTTATAAAAATAGGTTGTACAAGAGTAGAGAAAGTCATGTGAGTGTAACACATCAGATTTTTCCCTGTAGTTTCCTTGATAGTTTTATGTCTCTACCAAGAATACTTGAAAAGAGCAGGGTTTCATGTATAATGTCCAGCACTCTCGTAAAGGGGGATTTTCTTGAAAACCTTTGTGTCGCATCTCTGGAAGATACTGAACCTAAATACCAAGTTTGGTGTTTATCCGACTGTTTGTTTCTGAGTTATGCTGTTCACAGACACACACGCACACGGACATGTTTCCAAAAATGCTTTTTTTGGATTCAGGGGGTTTCAAAACATGTATTTCCGGTGAAATCTCGGTATCGAATTTTTGGGTGGAATACAATACTTCCCCTACTTACTATACGTAGTAGAGAAAGTAAAAATCAGTCTCAGTCTATATTGATCAGCCCTCGTAAATATCAACAGGCCAAGTTTCTAAGAAACAGGGTTTACTTTCACTTTAATCCATAAGAGTGAAATTGATATTTTTCTTTCCGTTGCTTAATCTTCTTCTTTCTCTGTTTACCCTCTCCGCTTACATCTCCGAGGACTTATAAGCGGGTGCGTGCAGTCAGACGCCTGTCTGGGAACTGCTAGGGTGTCTGATCAGCCCGAAGCCTGGTATGAAAGCGAGAAAGGAGATGATATGAAATGATGGTGATGATGGAGCAATTGGTGAAATGAAACCGGAGAACCCGGTCGCCGCTTTGTCCACCACAGATCTACATGCGGTTCCTTGGGGTTGAACCCGGGCCGCCTTGGTGAGAGACTAGCGACCTAACCACTTGGCCACGGCGGCGCCCGTTGCTTAATCGTAATATTCAAACATAAAGTTGTGGATATCTTCACTTCATCGAGAGATTCTAGAGTGAGTGAAGCAGATTGCCTTTAAAGACAAAACTGTTCTTTTTAAGTCATTCATAAGGTCTTACTGATCTTAGTTATGACTAGCTGGTTTCCCTACGATTTAATTAGGTAACTATTTAACTCCCTCGATTACTGTGCAATGATCTAGAACACTTTTATAGTTAATCCTTCCCCAACGGCTTATAATTGTAATTTCGTGCAGCTCCGGCTATTAGTAATAAATAACGGAGGAAAAATCCCCTGATATTCACGCAAAGGGATGCGAAACGTCTGACTTCCTTATCTTCGCCCCTCTGGAGATAGTGTACAAGTACCCCTTGGCTGTGGAGGAATAATCGTCGGTGGAATAATTCTTTAGATAATTGTGAAATGTCAAACCTTTGTACCTTCGCTTTGCTCCTGTAGTTATTTAACAACATAACAGCTATATAGTTTTCACAGAAACCCTTAACATGTACACCCCTGGACAAAAAAGTTCCTCCCCAGTTCTGTGAGGATCGGAGGAATTCGTGTACCTTCGTATAATCGGCGCAACAGTTCTAGACACGTGAAAATCTTAATGAGAGCTATGATGCGAGTTGCTTACCAGATCAGGTGGTGACCGATCGACTGCATGCTGCAGGAGTGCGAGGGACAGTCATTGTCAAATATCCACAACGGTTATGTACTGTGTTGCGCTGATAAACTTAGATATATACAGTATATTAAAATCCACGCTGTAAAACGCGCTTAATATAAAAAACGCTGTCAATCATTGCCTCCAATTCTTCCACATCTAACAACCCTTCCTCTTCTGCGGAATCACTCACATTATTGCCGTCATCACTGCTGTCACTACTTTCTGCACCATTATCCTGGATGAGAATTCTTTCTATTTGATTTTCTGCAATTCCGTATTTTTCGGAATAATGATTCTTAATTTATTCAGCATGTCGCCATACATTTTCCCATTCTGGCCTTCCAATTTCAGCAAATTGCTGGCGTTATAACTGCTCCACATATTTTAATTTAAAAGTGATATTTCTGCATGCCACCCATTTTTTGATATCAGCCCAGATTAATTCGATTGGGTTTAGATCTGGGCGATACGATGACAGTCTAAGTACATTATGGCGATGTTGTATTACTATCTGGTCAAGTATGTATGACGTCTGAAGCTGTTTGTTGGTTTTAATTAAGTTATATAGCTTTGTTTTATTCATGCTTTCATCTAAAGCTTTATTATGTCTAAGTAACCAAGCTCTCATTTCTTCTTTCAAGGAAGTTGAGGTAGGTGGTTTGTGAATTTGAGTGTTGACGCATTGTGAAGCATTGTCGATGACCAGAACAGACCCAGCAGGCATATTAGGTATCAACATGGCGTTGATTCACTTCATGTAATTTTCTGTATTCATTTCTTGATGAAAATCTCCTGTTGTTTGTTGTGACTTGTAAAAGAAGGGCATTTGGAACGAAGCCGATCTTTCCAACAGTATGAACGATAATAAGTATTTGCCCTTTGGCAACAGGTGCCTGCAAACCTAATTCGCTATCGTCCTCCAACTTTTAGATGTTGTATGACTGCTGTGTATGTATGACTCATCTTCATACATTATAGTATTTTTCTGAAATTTGTAGCACCACCTTGAAAATTGATGCTGATATAAGTACATATAAAATTATACTCATTTGGAAAGGTAGAATCAGACTGAAAAATTCAATGCCATAGCTGGGATTTGAACCACGGATCTTAGGCTTTCCGTGCCGTTGCTCTAACCGACTAAGCTATCATGGCAACATTTACTTTTTATTTTTATTTTTTTATTTTATTATTATTTTTTATTTTATTTATTTATTTTGCTTTTCTGTTAGAACTCTTCTATTTGATTTCGGTTTCTTCCATTTGAACCCTAAATCTTTAATAATTTTTCTGAGATTTGTAGCACCACCTTGAAAGTTTCTGCTGTCTTTCAGCTGGATGAGCAATCTGCTTATTGTTAGCACAGTTTTTTCTTCCACATAGGAATTGTGAATCGTGCGCCGAATGACGCATTCGAAATCGTCTATTTCTGTAATACGTTTAGGGACCTTATGTTTCTTCCCAGGTGTGTCAAATGGTACTCTTTCATCCATATGTTTTTTTTCTTATCTTTGAGAACTCTGGAATCGGAACTCGGTGAAACACCAGTTGCTTTGACTACTCTTTCTTTCACTCTCATAAGGCTTTTGTGGAACTCGGGTAAACATATATTTTCTTCCTTCATCTCTGCTTCTTGCTTCATGAAGTCGATGACATTTGCAATTATTTCCCTACTTTGACTGTGTAACACCTTACCACTTAACTTTGAAAACATAGGAGCCATGGTTATAAATATAACAAATATAAAGTAAGTACTATTTAGGTACTGCAGCTCTCTTTAAAATTACAACCAGATGCAGACACTTTCTATGCAGACTGTATGTGTTACGCACTGTGAGTAAGCAAAGGTATTATATCGCTTTCGTTGATTCAGCTAAACATAAACCATTCCTAGGCTCGGCAGCTGGGGTGGCAATCAAGGTCACGACTCCAGAAGTTTTGCGCGAGTAATAACAGCTGTGTTCACAACACACGCAGGAACTGTATAATAGTTTCTCCCCTGTGAGCGCAACGGTGTTTCTCGGTGGTGACGCTTATAAGCTACTGAAAAGAGAGCACGGGAAGTTTCGTTGAGAGGTTAAAAATCCCTTGCTTGTACTCATAAGCTCCTCGGTTCAAATCTCACATTAGTTATTGTTATTTTTTTACTGTCAATTTTATGACTCGATATGTAGAACATCATATTGTATTAATATAACGTTAGCACTTTGAATTTTAGGCATATGTATGCACACAAAAACACAATTCTACTAATTTACTCGTTTTAAATAACTAAAGAAATAAATGTAAACAAAGTATTATCCTCTACAACTAGAAAACAAAAAATAAACAAAATTAATATTGAGTGTATGAACCTGAGCTGCCCTCATTTTCAGGTTATAGATGGAATTAAATTGGAGTAGTAACGTGGACGAGAAGCTACAACATCCCGGGCTTCTTGAATATGTGCCCACAATCCTGTACTAGTTCAACAATTCCATCAGGATATCTTATCCTCACAGAGGGTATCAAAAGATTCTCAAGTATTACCGTGTATTGCGCTGTATATCGTCAACACATCCAACAAGATACACATACACGACCAAGATGAAGTTGTATCGCCGTAACTATTCTGTTATAAACTTTACCAAATGCCATGTATGAAATGCAGTATATCGGAAATAAGTAGGCATTATATGGGAGAATCGAAACTGCGGTCTTAACCACAGAAGTACCCTACAACGCTGAGAAAATGTTTTGTTGTTGTTGGAGTTTGCACCACGCTTTGGGAGTCAATTTGAAGAAGATTGTTCGTTACGTAATATGCTGCTACGTATGAAAAGCCGATTTGAAGATGTATTTTTACTTTCTCTACTACGTATAGTAAGTAGGGGAAGTATTGCATTCCACCCAAAAATTCGATACCGAGATTTCACCGGAAATACATGTTTTGAGACCTCCTGAATCCAAAAAAAGTATTTTTGGAAACATGTCCGTGTGTGTGTCTGTGTGTGTCTGTGTGTGTGTGTGTCTGTGTCCGTGTGTGTGTCTGTGTGTGTGTGTCTGTGTGTGTGTCTGTGAACAGTATAACTCAAAAACGAACAGTCGGATAAGCACCAAACTTGGTATTTAGGTTCAGTATCTTCCAGTGATGCGACACGAAGGTTTTCAAGAAAATCCCCCCACCCCAGATTACCCTTTACATGGAACATTTTTCGAAAATTTTAATTTTCTCAAAAATGGCTCTAACGATTTTGATGAAAATATCATATGTTTAAGATAATGTTATATGAAATGTATATCTTGAATTTTTTGGGAATGTCTGCAAAAGTATTCTTCATTGTGAACGACTTTTGTATAACTGGTAAACCATAAGAGATAGACAAAATGTTACTGCACAAAAAATGTAGATCGCGTTAAAATACACAACTTATGTCATATACATTTCTTTTGTTGAGTGAACCGTTTTCGAGATATTGCTTGTTATTTCCTTAAATTTTCCAATACTTATACTTTTTCTCAAATTCGTTATTCATTTTTTTTGTCCTGGACATGCAAAGAGAATGGAATGCGCCACATAGCAACCAGCGTTAAAATATTTGACTATCGCTTAAACGCTACCATATTCCCCTTGCATCTACAAGAAAATTAGCAATAAGATTGACATCTCGATATCTCGATTAACATGAAGCATATGGAGAATAGGCGTTTGTAAAATTAGATTGTACAAGAGTAGAGAAAGTCATGTGAGTGTAACACATCAGATTTTTGTTGTTACGTTCCAAGTTTAAAAAAAATATTCTACTTCTATATATATTATTTATGTTTATGTTTGCCTCGGCTGCGTCAGTATTGTTTTAGAGACACGTTTCTCTTAATCAGGGCGTGGAGTGACAAGAATGTAGGCTTACACAGATTTTAAGTTTTAATTCACTTCTTTTTATTAATCCTTGACACAAATTATATAGCACTACACTGATATTAAGAGCTGTGAGATTCTTTAATTTAATACTTGCACTTTGTTAACGCGTATACTTATTTTACGTTTCACACGAATACGTAATATTTCTTTAGAGAACACATCTTCCATCTGGTTACTATCAAGGTCTGCAGGCAACTGAACATATTTCAACCGTATAAACTTTTAAGTCTCTGATTGGCTAATACTAGTCCAATAGAATACCTGCATTTAACTAAAGCTGTTTCTGGCTGTTGATTGGCTAATTTTAAACTGTCACAAAATTTACATTATCGTTGCTCTAATCATGACTAGTAGCATTCAAATTCTCAAACTCATTATTGCCTCAAGGTTACCTCATTGTTAGCAACTTTAAACTTATTATTCTCACAGCTCCTACATTATTAAATTACGTAATGCATTCACATAACATTATTGAACATGTTTACAATAATATAAGTATACGCAATGACTGTTACATACATTTTACAAATTATTACATACGTATTGCTTCAAGGCGGGCTGTTATTGAATTTACATACTATATAATTTAGTTGAAATTTTTCAAGTGTTAAAAATACTGCCTCAACGCTACAGAACACTAATGGAAGGTAGCATGTTTAATAGTGCCGTACAACTTGGTGCAGCGGCTATACAACTGTACTGCGTATGGTGTAAACAAGGCGCTGTGCCGTGTCTTTTTGTTCGTGGTGTACAGATAAATGAAGGTAAAGCTCGTGAATATGCAAATTCCCCACTCCCAGGCCACCAAGTTAACCGCGTGGGAAACACACACATAGTCTGCGACCGAATGATAATTTTCACGGTTGTTAATTATAAAAATCAGTTCACTGATTCCTAATGCCGGCTGAACACAATTTTCTCTTTTTATACAATTATTCAGCATGCCCTGGTAACGGACTTGATTACAACCTTCCTTCTATTAGACTTAGGTATTAAAATATTCGGCCATTTCTCTCACATGCCTAACATATGATGTTCTTTTGTTTTACTATGTCACAGTTGCTAAATCGTGACCATCTATACACAGAAATGTGCTCATCCACTAGTACATAGGGCTTTGTGGTTCCGTTTTAGTGATATATGAATTTAAAGCAGGTGTTTTATAGCCCATGTAGCTCACATAATAATGCATACATACATACACTATGTGATCAAAAGTATCTGGACACGCCCACAAACATACGTTTCTCATCTTAAGTGCATTGTGCTGCCACCTACTGCCTGGTACTCATTATCCGCGACCTCAGTAGTCATTAGACATCGTGAAACAGAAGAATGGGACGCTCCGTGGAACTCACGGACTTCGAACGTGGTCAGGTGATTGGGTGTCACTTGTGTCAGAAGTCTGTACGCGAGATTTCCACACTCCTAAACATCCCTAGGTCCACTGTTTCTGATGTGATAATGAAGTGGAAACGTGAAGGGACATGTACAGCACAAAAGTGTACCGGCCGACCTCGTCTGTTGACTGACAGAGACCGCCGACATTTGAAGAGGGTCGTAAAGAGTAATAGGCAGACATCTATACAGACAGGAATTCCAAACTCCATCAGGATCCACTCCAAGTACTATAACAGTTAGGCGTGAGGTGAGAAACCTTGGATTCCATGGTCGAGCGGCTGCTCATAAGCCACACATCACGCAGGGAAATGCCAAACGACGCCTCACTTGGTGTAAGGAGCGTCAACATTACACGATTGAACAGTGGCAAAACGTTGTGTGGAGTGACGAATCACGGTACACAATGTGGCGATCCGATGGCAGGGTGTGTGTATGGCGAATGCCCGGTGAACGTCATCTGCCAGCATGTGTAGTGCCAACAGTGAAATTCGGAGGTCGTAGTGTTATGGTGTGGTCGTGTTTTTCCTGGAGGGGGCTTGCAACTCTTGTTGTTTTGCCTGACACGATCACAGCGCAGACCTACATTGATATTTTAAGCACCTTCCTGCTTCCCACTGTTGAAGAGCAATTCGGGGATGGCGATTGCATCTTTCAACACGATCGAGCACCTGTTCATACTGCACGGGCTGTGGCGGAGTGGTTACACGACAATACTATCCCTGTAATGGACTGGCCTGCACAGAGTCCTGACTTGAATCCTATAGAACACCTTTGAGATGTTTTGGAACGCCGACTTCATGCCAGGCCTCACCGACCTACATCGATACCTCTCCTCAGTTCCGCACTCCGTGAAGAATGGGCTGCCATTCCCCAAGAAACCTTCCAGCGCCTGTTTGAAAGTATGCCTGCGAGAGTGAACGCTGTCATCAAGGCTAAGGGTGGGCAAACACCATATACACTTCTAGCATTACCGATGGAGGGCGCCACGAACTTGTACGTCATTTTCAGCCAGGCGTCCAGATACTTTTGATCATGTAAAGTACATACATACCTACATAATACGAAGGACGTTTTTTAAGTATGGTCTGTTATGCAATAAAGTAATAACTACTGCATATTTTGAATAACTAACTTTGTATTCCATTCTACAGAGTGAGCCAAAAAACTCCGAACTGCCTGCGCGGTATTTTTCCTGTCCGCGTCCTCGGCGCTCGTTGCCGTCTGCCGCTATCATAGAAAGGCGCGGATGAAACCATACAACTTTTTAAAAACTAATTTTAAAGGCTTTACGTACCAACTTTATGAAAGGAAATGCTGAAATTGACCGCCGTCGTTGTCCATACATTTTTGGCACCTCTTTAGGAAACTATCGTCGTAGTTCACGTTGAGAAATTTCCCGGTGGATACTTTGTTTTAATTCCTCCAGGATGTATGGGTTTGTCTTGTACACTTTGTGTTTTAAGTTACCCCGGAGGGTATTTTATGGACAATATTACCGGTTGCGCGGTGTTTTTCCGCTGGGCGTGTGGAAACATGATTAAAACATGGTAACGCACAGCTGCTATAAACTAAATCACGCTGTTGTGGTTTTGCTTTGCAGTGTGAAGTGCAGTATTGAGTTTACGGTGATGTAGTTCACTTATTACGACTTATTTATTATTTTGTCCTGTACTTAGTCACAAAGTATATTATGGCTCAGTATATGTTTTCTACTGCACGGCGTGTATTTATTAATGATTCGCATGTGTTAACTCGGCAGCTCGCCAAGTGAAAGTACGATTTGCAGAAAGATTTCCAGGTGTAAAAGTTCCAGGCCGTACAACAATCCATGAACTTTACAGTAAATTTCAGGCCACAGGAAGTGTTCAGGCTAAGAAATCTAAAAGACGGCGTTCGGTTGTTACTGAAGAAACATTAGACGACATCGGTCATGATGGATAGTTTCCTAAAGAGGTGCCAAAAATGTATGGACAACGACGGTGGCCAGTTTCAGCATCTCCTTTCATAAAGTTGGTAAGTAAAGCCTTTAAAAGTAGTTTTGAAAATGTATGGTTTCATCCGCACCTTTCTATTATAACAGCAGACGGCAATGAGCGCCAAGGTCGCGGAGACGAAAAACACTGCGCAGGCGGTTCGGAGTCTTTTGGCTCACCCTGTATATACCTTAAGCTTTCTTCCCACACAGTTTTCACAGTCAATTGAATGCTTGTAGAATAAACGTTAGTGCCTGGTCCTAATAGCAGTTTGCCGCCAGTCTACAAAACAAGTGTATTCTTTCTGAGATGACGTTTCTGTGTCTAAGATTCCGTGTGTTATTGGTTTCCGCTAGTGAGATCTCTTACCGAGGCGACCCGGGATTTGTGGTGGACAAAGCGGCATCTGGGCGGCTTTTCTCCGGGTTCTCCGGTTTCCCCCGCCATTCATTCCACCAACTGCTCCATCATCACCTTTCCTTTCATCCATTTCACCATCATTTCGTTTCATCTACTTCCTTCCTCCCATAGCAGGCATCGGTCTGATCCATGAGTGTCTGCTCCTCGACGGGCCTCTGACCCCAGGCACACGCCTGTAAGTCCTACATAATAGGATGTTAAACAGACAATAAGCTTTGGTACATGTGCCGGTTTTAATTCAGAAACAGCTACACTTTCCTAGATGAACTGGCGATGTTATAAAACACGTAAGGTTAGTAGTTCGTAGTTTATTGCAATCTGACTCTAAAATCGGAATAAGTACTATACATTTGTTTATATCTTCTCAAAAATAGCTCTGCCACTTTGATTAAAATATATTTCTGAGATAATGCCATAATGAAAAGAAATCCAATCTGATACAATTACACGAGTTTCCCCACTCACTATAATTTACTTTTATATCTATTTTGCAAATGGTTCGCAAAAATCGAGCGCTTATACTCTTCAACAAACTGTTATTGCAAAAACTTGTTTTTCTATTTACCTCATGTTTTCGGGCGTAAAAAACCTTAGCAGGGCTTCCTTCGGAAGGGAAGTAAAGGCTGTGTCGTAGATTTACGTCACGTAAAAGAACCTCAAGCCTGATAAATAGGCCACTGAGCAAAATTATCCATAAATAAAACTCAGTTTAATTGATTTACATGCTGGCTTCACGCATCACCATCAGAAAGAAACGGATGTCCAGGTCGTACTTCAAAACGAATAACACAATATCTAAGAAATGGTTTGTAAGAAAAACATGTTATTATTCATAAATTCTGCATTTTAAACATATCGATATATTTTGTATAGTAGGCTGTTTCATGGTTTAGCAATAATACATTCATTCAGTATAAAACACAATTTCACAGGCTCTTCGTATAAAATGGAATTATAAATTTTATCAGTTATGGAGATATCTTAAAAGTTTGATATTTTAATCAAAACTGTTATAGGCATTTTTGAAAAAATAAAAAAGAACGATTTTTGTTCCATGTAAAGGGCAGTTTGGGTGGGAGGCTTTTTTTTAAAAGTCTTCGTGTCGTATACTTGGAAAATGGTGGACTTAAATAGCAAATTTGGTATTTAACAGATCTTTAGTTTTTTAGTTAAGCTGCTCGCAGGAGCTTTTTATTCGGAGAGGACCTCAAAACGTGTATTTCCGGTGAAGTATCGATATGGACGCGTGGAGCTTGTCTCTATCTTAAAGACAGTTTGAAGGTAAATGGGATATCTGTCTCTCTAGCTGCTGTCGCTAACTTACTAGTAACATGGTGTAAATATATCCTTGTTTTAAATTTCAACTTTGAACATATTAGCCTATGCAGAATAGTTTTCTCTATCAGATTATATAATTTTTACAGCCTTTATGGATTTTTATGGGCACAAATTTCTAAACAAATCGAGTTTTTCAGTAAAAGTCCGATATTTGCTGTCTCAATGCTTATCACGCAGTAAGTAATAAACTAAAGTGTAGAACGCAACAATATTTTTTTCTTAGCTAGAGTCAACTAGTGTGCTGACACTTACACAGTTTGAATTCTCTGCCTTTAATAAGACGAGCATTATAATTTTTTAAATTAAACATTTTTGGAACATTCTATACTTATACAGTAGAAAAGTCAGCCAGCGACAAACGTTTTTGTTATCGGGTTTATAACAGGTACCAAGCGAGAGAAAATGCTGAGGAGGGTTGGAGATAATTTTTAAAAGAAGCCGAAGTCGTGTAACTTGTTCCATTGAGTTTGTGTATAACGAACAAAAATCATGTATGATTTCAGCAACAGGCCAGACGTGACGTAGAACTCATGAAGGTCAACATTACTTGTAAGGAAGTGGGTAATTTATAGTGTGTAGTGTTATGTAGGTTATTTATATAACCTTTTAAATAAATATTTATGGTTATAGAGGGAGAAACTAGGAAGAGATTAAACTAGAAGGGTAATAATGAATGTGTTAGATTATTATTCAAGTAAAATGAGTGTTAGTAAGACAGTAAAAGAAACAGCTAAGGCTACCCGGGTGTTCAGAAACAGTAGTGTATAGGATAAAAAAGGATGGGGGAAACAAAACCACGCTACGCTAACGCAATATAATGACATTAGCCCAGAGTGGAGAGCGCCGCATCGTTCATTATTTGCTGTTTGAAAACATTCCACCCACTTCAATGTGATTTTGTCAAAAGTAAATAGTGATGATACCCTAACAAATTATAGTTTTTATAATTTTATATGTCCATATTTTTTGATAATAACTTTTATGCCTGTAAAATCTTATTTCGAAGTACTAAAAATACAAAGAGAAGACTGCAGTGAAAATCTAAAGTTTTACAATTGTAGCGTTCACGGAATGAGATTGAAATGCTAGATGGATCGCCAAAGTGCGAGCGTACATCGGGCATTCAAATCCTCTGAAATAAAAAGAAAATGGACCTTGCATTTTTTAAACGAAATGAAACAATTTGTATTTATGGTCAAGCCCGATACTTTGCTTTAAAAATTCAGAATATCATACTTTTGCAATTAAAATTGTTTAAATTTACCCTATATTCCTAAAGTTCCCAACTTCGAGCTGTTATAGATCTGAAAACTTTAAATCTAATTATTAAAGTCCAGCTTTATTTTTATTCCATAAGCTTTAATTTAATACTGATAAGTAAACATGTTCTTGTTTTTATTTAAGTGAAGGAATTTCTATTTTTTCAAGTGTACGGGTAACAAATTAAGAATAATATTTTACTATAAGGGTGTAAATAAATTAAAAAATTGTAATAATAATTAAAGAAGTAAATTACTTTATGCGCGGGAGCAGTAAACACGTGTTCGTGGTCGCTCTCGCACGCTTATTTTCAACTGAAGGTCAAGCAAGGTACTGTGTGTAAGGTTAAACAGTGAGAAGACTGTCTGGAGTATTTCCTCAGAGAGCGCTTGGTGTTCATGGTGTATCAAGCACGTTTATTCACTTTTTTGTGTTAATACACCCTGAAATTACCACATTACCAACATTACCCACTTCTCTTAATGACACTTTATTATTCTCAGTCTAATATTTTAGTTTTATAAAAGTCCGGAGACGCTTAAAATAAATAGAAACTGTATATAGATTATAAAAATAATTAGTGCATGCTGCAATGAAATGCGGACTTTTATCTAGACTTGGTACAATGTTCTGGAGCTATGCCCGCTTAAATGCAACAAAATGAATTAATACGATACATTTATGGTTCCATAACGTGACACCCGTTCGGTTTTAGGAGCAAATATTTGATAAATACGCTTTCCTTAGCACCCCTTATTAATAGGAAAAATAAAACAATTAGCTGTTTTTGTTGTTTGATTTCACCTGGAATGCTCCATACGAGATATTTACAAAGAAATATATAATTCGATTCTTCGCTCAGTGTTTCTTTTGCATTTGGCCGTTGGCCGACTTCACATTAAAATTTGTCTTACTTTCCACAATGCTTTGTGGTTCAATATAAGTGTCAATCTGTATTTTATTTACGACGAATGTATACAAAAAAGGATGACTGGTGTAAAAACTGTTTTTAAGGCGCTTGTGAAATGATTGACAGGCATTTGTTGTGCGAGAAATAGAGGAAGTCATGACTCCATCTCAGCTGCCGGGCGACAGCTTTGTGAACTAGAACAGCGCTCCATCTCGAACCAAATGTGCATTTTCCATGGAGGCAGTTTTCAAATGACAAAAAAAAAAAAACAGGTCGAAAATGTCGCTGTGCAGTTTCCATATGACCCGAAAACAAGTAGGAAATGTTGTTGTGCAGTTTCCATATGACCAGAAAACAAGTAGAAAATGTTGTGCACTTTCCATATAACCAGACAACAGGTAGAAAATGTTGTTGTGCAGTTTCCATATGACCAGAAAACAAGTAGAAAATGTTGTTGTGCAGTTTCCATATGACCAGAAAACAAGTAGGAAATGTTGTTGTGCAGTTTCCATATGACCAGAAAACAAGCAGAAAATGTTGTTGTGCAGTTTCCATATGACCAGAAAACAAGTAGAAAATGTTGTTGTGCAGTTTACATATGACCAGAAAACAAGTAGAAAATGTTGTTGTGCAGTTTCCATATGACCAGAAAACAAGTAGAAAATGTTGTGCAGTTTCCATATAACCAGAAAACAAGTAGAAAATGTTGTTGTGCAGTTTCCATATGTCCAGAAACCAGGTAGAAAATGTTGTTGTGCAGTTTCTATATAACCAGAAAACAAGTAGAAAATGTTGTTGTGCAGTTTCCATATAACCAGACAACAGGTAGAAAATGTTGTTGTGCAGTTTCCATATGACCAGAAAACAAGTAGAAAATGTTGTGCAGTTTACATATGACCAGAAAACAAGTAGAAAATGTTGTTGTGCAGTTTACATATGACCAGAAAACAAGTAGAAAATGTTGTTGTGCAGTTTCCATATGACCAGAAAACAAGTAGAAAATGTTGTTGTGCAGTTTCCATATGACCAGAAAACAAGTAGAAAATGTTGTTGTGCAGTTTCCATATAACCAGAAAACAAGTAGAAAATGTTGTTGTGCAGTTTCCTTATAACCAGAAAACAAGTAGAAAATGTTGTTGTGCAGTTTACATATGACCAGAAAACAAGTAGAAAATGTTGTTGTGCAGTTTCCATATAACCAGAAAACAAGTAGGAAATGTTGGTGTGCAGTTTCCATATAACCAGAAAACAAGTAGGAAATGTTGGTGTGCAGTTTCCATATAACCAGAAAACAAGTAGAAAATGTTGTTATGCAGTTTCCATATAACCAGAAAACAAGTAGGAAATGTTGTTGTGCAGTTTCCATATGACCAGAAAACAAGTAGGAAATGTTGTTGTGCAGTTTCCATATAACCAGACAACAGGTAGAAAATGTTGTTGTGCAGTTTCCATATGACCAGAAAACAAGTAGAAAATGTTGTTGTGCAGTTTACATATGACCAGAAAACAAGTAGAAAATGTTGTTGTGCAGTTTACATATGACCAGAAAACAAGTAGAAAATGTTCTTGTGCAGTTTCCATATGACCAGAAAACAAGTAGAAAATGTTGTTGTGCAGTTTACATATGACCAGAAAACAAGTAGAAAATGTTGTTGTGCAGTTTCCATATAACCAGAAAACAAGTAGAAAATGTTGTTGTGCAGTTTCCATATAACCAGAAAACAAGTAGAAAATGTTGTTGTGCAGTTTACATATGACCAGAAAACAAGTAGAAAATGTTGTTGTGCAGTTTCCATATAACCAGAAAACAAGTAGGAAATGTTGGTGTGCAGTTTCCATATAACCAGAAAACAAGTAGAAAATGTTGTTGTGCAGTTTCCATATAACCAGAAAACAAGTTGGAAATGTTGTTGTGCAGTTTCCATATTACCAGAAAACAAGTAGAAAATGTTGTTGTGCAGTTTACATATGACCAGAAAACAAGTAGAAAATGTTGTTGTGCAGTTTCCATATGTCCAGAAACCAGGTAGAAAATGTTGTTGTGCAGTTTACATATGACCAGAAAACAAGTAGAAAATGTTGTTGTGCAGTTTCCATATAACCAGAAAACAAGTAGGAAATGTTGTTGTGCAGTTTCCATATGACCAGAAAACAAGTAGAAAATGTTGTTGTGCAGTTTCCATATGACCAGAAAACAAGTAGAAAATGTTGTTGTGCAGTTTCCATATGACCAGAAAACAAGTAGAAAATGTTGTTGTGCAGTTTCCATATGACCAGAAAACAAGTAGAAAATGTTGTTGTGCAGTTTCCATATGACCAGAAAACAAGTAGAAAATGTTGTTGTGCAGTTTCCATATGACCAGAAAACAAGTAGAAAATGTTGTTGTGCAGTTTCCATATGACCAGAAAACAAGTAGAAAATGTTGTTGTGCAGTTTCCATATGACCAGAAAACAAGTAGAAAATGTTGTGCAGTTTCCATATGACCAGAAAACAAGTAGAAAATGTTGTTGTGCAGTTTCCATATGACCAGAAAACAAGTAGAAAATGTTGTTGTGCAGTTTCCATATGACCAGAAAACAAGTAGAAAATGTTGTTGTGCAGTTTGCTACAGTTGATGGATACTGTATACGTGCTGTAGGTACTTCCTTCACTTGCTGTAGGGAAAGTAAGAAGTGGTACGTGTAATGACATCTATTAAAGCGGAATTGAAACAAGGGTATAGCGAACGTAGTAATCTTGTGCCGGAAGTTCCAGCTCTAAGCTAAACATTTCCGGAACATCGTTACTTTGTAGGTCGCAAGTGTTGGTGCAACGTTAGTGCGGCGCGATGACGTTATAAAGCAGACGGCAGCCTTCACTCTTTGCTACGACAGTTCAGTGGTCGAATAGTGGTGACATTTCACCTTTTAGTTGTTGCTCGATAGGCATTGCTAACGTGGACATAAATCCTTATCATGGATCCCCGTTATGAATATACATTAGCTCATTTCCTTGCGTTTTACGTCTTTTTTAGTCGTTTTCTTGCATTAAGATTGAGTAAATAAGGTTTTTAAATTGTTGACATTTTAGGACACGTTTTGTGTGTTTTTTTTTACTTTCTCTACTACGTATAGTAAGTAGGGGAAGTATTGTATTCCACCCAAAAATTCGATACCGAGATTTCACCGGAAATATA
This sequence comes from Deroplatys truncata, assembly GCA_030765065.1. Lineage (NCBI taxonomy): Eukaryota > Metazoa > Arthropoda > Insecta > Mantodea > Mantidae > Deroplatys > Deroplatys truncata. The sequence continues at coordinate 129,178,788 of CM060989.1, read as the reverse complement.
TGTTTTGAGATCCCCTGAATCCAAAAAAAGCATTTTTGGAAACATGTCCGTGTGTGTGTCTGTGTGTGTGTGTGTGTGTGTCTGTGTGTCTGTGTGTGTGTGTCTGTGAACAGCATAACTCAAAAACGAACAGTCGGATAAACACCAAACCTGGTATTTAGGTTCAGTATCTTTCAGAGATGCGACACGAAGGTTTTCAAGAAAATCCCCCCACCCCAGACTACCCTTTACATGGAACATTTTTCGAAAATTTTGATTTTCTCAAAAATGGCTCTAACGATTTTGATTAAAATAGCATATGTTTAAGATAATGTCATGAGAAATGAAATGTATATCTCGAATTTTCTGGGAATATCTCCAAAAGTATTCTTCATTGTGAACGACTTTTGCATAACTGGTAAACCATAGGAGATAGACAAAATTTTACTACACAAAAAATGTAGATCTCGTTAAAATACACAACTTATGTCATATACATTTCTTTTGTTGAGTGAACCGTTTTCGAGATATTGCTTGTTATTCCCTTAAATTTTCCAATACTTATACTTTTTCTCAAATTCGTTATTCATTTTTTTATGTCCTGGACTTGCAAAGAGAATGGAATGCGCCGCATAGCAACCAGCGTTAAAATATTTGACCATCGCTTAAAAGCTACCATATTCCCCTTGCATCTACAAGAAAATTAGCAATAAGATTGACATCTCGATATCTCGATTAACATAAAGCATATGGAGAATAGGCATTTGTAAAAATAGATTGTACAAGAGTAGAGAAAGCCATGTGAGTGTAACACATCAGATTTTTTTTCTGGTGTCCCTCAGTCGACAAGGTAAATACCGATTGGATATTTAAGACTACGAAGGAAAGTTCCATTTTAAGTCTAAAGCAATAGTAAAATGAGAAATAGATGATAATAACAAATACTGTACCGACCATCCACAAATAATGAAATCAGGTAACCTGGTCGGCACCATAATGCCATTTGCTTTGCAAGTGTAGAAGTAGAGGTCTAGTTGCTCTGCACATGCCTTGTAGACACGTGACGAAGCAACATGGTATGGCACAGGGATGAGACCTATATGACCAAGTAGTTAAAGTGACGTAAAATAATTAGAGGTTACAAAAACTTTCCAAACATGAGAAGTTTGGCTATTTAACTGAGAAATAACAGAACTTTTTACATCTTTTTCACGTTAATGGTTGCTATTGTTAGAGACTGTGAGAGCTGAGAAGAGTCAATGCTACAGTTTTGTAAGACCTGCTTCATAAACAATTTTCTTAATTTTATTTTCAGTTGTTCAAACAAGAACATGGAACAAATATATTTTAAGTTGATTTTCTAAATTACCTCAACATTATTCGTATGCCTACGTTTTACTTTCTGTACTGACGGGTCATCGAGAAGTCTGTTGTGTAATCAAGGTTCCTCTAAAGACGCTAGTCTAGAACTCTCTCAGGTTCACGTATGGCATTCTTTAAAGGTAATGTAATGTAATATTTATTTCTGCATTATTACAATAATACAAATAAAGCTTACATCTAAAACTTATGTCCAGTGCTCCAGTTTTCTAGCTCCCCCATATTTAGCCCCTAGGCTGTATATATGGGATAAAGCTACTATACCATCTCTCCACTTTACAAACTGTGTCCATTCTGCTGTACCTTTCTTAAGCTCCTTATCCACTTATCCCTTGTGTTGCTTAAAAATGTCCCCATCATTTTAATTGTTTCTGCTTTTGTGCTTCCCAACATTCTTAATGCTACTGCTTCTTTATTTAGCTTGTCCCATATAACGTCTCTCCACCTTTTAACCTTATCACATTCTACTAGCCAATGAAAAGTACTACCAGATTCATCACAAATAATAACAATTATATCCATTCATTTTTACTTTCTCTACTACGTATAGTAAGTAGGGGAAGTATTGTATTCCACCCAAAAATTCGATACCGAGATTTCACCGGAAATACATGTTTTGAGACCTCCTGAATCCAAAAAAAGCCTTTTTGGAAACATGTCCGTGTGTGTGTCTGTGTGTGTGTGTGTGTGTGTGTGTGTGTCTGTGTCTGTCTGTGAACAGCATAACTCAGAAACGAACAGTCGGATAAACACCAAACTTGGTATTTAGGTTCAGTATCTTCCAGAGATGCGACACGAAGGTTTTCAAGAAAATCCCCCCACCCCAGAGTACCCTTTACATGGAAGATTTTTCGAAAATTTTAATTTTCTCAAAAATGGCTCAAACGATTTTGATTAAAATATCATATGTTTAAGATATTTTCATAACAAATAAAATGTATATCTTGAATTTCCTGGGAATGTCTCCAAAAGTATTCTTCATTGTGAACGACTTTTGCATAACTAGTAAACCATAGAGATAGACAAAATGTTACTACACAAAAAATGTAGATCGCATTAAAATACACAATTTATGGCATTTACATTTTTGTTGTTGAGTGAACCATTTTCGACATATTGCTTGTTATTCCCTTAAATTTTTCAATACTTATTTTCTCAAATGGGAATTCGTTATTCATTTTTTTGTCTTGGATATGCAAAGAGTATTAATCTGTGGCAAAGGGAATGGTGCTGCACCTAGCAACCAGCTATTAAGAAATATGTATGTGCTTAAAGGCTACTGTATTTCTATATTGCCCTTGTAAATATATATTCCCCTTACATCTACAAGAAAATTAGCAATAAGATAGAGTCTGCAAATGTTTATCTCGATTAACATGAAGTAGATGGAGAATAAGCGTTTGTAAAAATAGTTTGTACAAGAGTAGAGAAAGTCATGTGAGTGTAACACATCAGATTTTTTGACTGCTTTTGTATGCGGAACAGTAAGAAATACCACATTATTTGGCAAATTGATTTCTGTAGGCTTTAAGCATTCTATCAGTGTTTCTTGTGTTAAAACATTCGGTCTTCCACTCCTCGCCGCATCCTGCACTTCAAAAAAATAGCAAACTAATGGAAAAATTGACATCTGGAAAATGGCTGATACCAGGAAAGGTAATTTTAAATACATTATGTATTTTAAAGTGATTCTTTGTGTAGTTTAGCAGGTAACGTCTGTGGGAGTTTGCCCGGGTCGCTAGCGAATGCTGGCAAGCGTCATTACCTCCCCGGAATTTCAGATGTCACCTGGTCGAGCTTTCCCCGGTCTCCGCAGTAGGGGAGCCTGTGAGCCAACCTCGGGGGCCGTCACTGAGCGCTCTGCGGTCGGGTAGTCAAGCCTGTAACTCTTAGGGAACTCTTCTCTTCCCGGGGGTATGTGTACAAAAGATGGAGGTGCCAGTGTCCCCTCCGTTACCTCATCGTATCCTACACCGTTTATATTGTATGTAAAAGTGAGTGAGTGAGTGTTCCTTATAGGCTTCTACTTGGCACAGGACAAGCCGCCCCATTTCACACGATGTCTACAAAAGTCACAACACCATCCACATCCTTCTCAACGAGAACATTGCCTTTCACGGCCTCACAAAATAACGTGATCTCCTCTCTGACATTGTTCATGGAGCCAAATAACTATGATTGTGAAGGTCTACAATCACTTATTTAACAGCATTTCAAACCTATTATATTGTACTGTGATAACAGCACACAAAATAACACTTCTTATTCTTCTTTAGCTACATAAAATTATTTATTGTGTATTGATATAAAATAACACAAAACATTCAGCATAAACGCATTGACTACAAAAGTTTGTATCGTGCTAAAACATTCTAAGAGTAATAAATAAGTCAAAGTTCATATTCTTCATTCTGTGATCATACTCCAATGTTCCGGTCGTCCTCCGTGGTCTAGGGGTACCACGATAACCTCTAGTTTCCGAGGTCCTGGGCTCATACCCAGCGCAGGGCGATATTTTTTCGGGCGTAAAAATCCTTAGCATGGCTTCCTTCGGGAGGGAAGTAAAGCCGGTGGTCCCGTGTCGTAGATTTACGGCACGTAAAAGAACCTCAAGCCTGATAAAGAGGCCTCTGAGCAAAATTACCAGTCTTTTACACCCAATATAGAATGGGACGCAGCAGTTAAAGAGCGTCCATAAATAAAACTCTAATTTAATTTCTCGATGTTCGGATATTCACTTATAACTTGTAGTTTCTCTTTTTACCTTCTCCACTACGTATAGTAAGTAGGGGAAGTATTGCATGCCACCCAAAAATTCGATACGGAGATTTTACCGGAAATATATGTTTTGAGGTCCCCCTAAATCCAAAACAGCATATTTAGAAAAACGCCCGTGTCTGTCTGTGAACAGCGTAACCCAAAATGAAAACTCAGATAAATACCAAACTTGGTATTTACGTTCAGTTCTTTCAAAGAGGCGACACGAAGATTTTCAAGAAAATTCCGTCACCCCAGGCTACTCTTTATACGGAAGAGTTTTCGAAAGTTTTGATTTTCTCAAAAATGGCTCTAAGGATTTTAATTAAAATATCAAATGTTTAAGATATTTTCATAACAAATGAAATGTATATCTGAAATTTTCTAAGAATGTCCCCAGCAGTCTTAATTCTGAATGAGTTTTGAATAACTGGTAAACCGTAAGAGATAGACAGAATTTTGTTACACAAAAAATGTAGATCTCGTTAATACATACAATTTATGTAATGTACAATTTTTGTGGAGTAAATCATTTCCGAGATATTCCTTCTTATTTGTTTGAAGTTTGCAATACTTGTACTGTTTCTAAAATGGGAATACGTTATTAATTTTTTTATGTCCTGGTAATGCAAAGAGAATGGAATGCGTCACATAGCAACCGGCTCTTAAAATATTTGACTATCGCTTAAAGCCTACCATATTCCCCCTGCACCTATAGAGTCTTTCAACAAGAGTGTCCTATCTTTGAACTTAAATAAAACACGTCTCTAAATGATACAGGTTTATTTATTTTTTTATTTTGGAGAATGACTTGAGTGTTTTACAAGAATGTGGATTGGACGTCGGGGTCCTATTGAATGGCCCCAAGATCCCCCGACGTAACTCTTTTAGTTTTTTTTCTTTGGGGCTTTCAAACGATAACGTTTACAAGCATACTATCCAAAAGGAAGCTCCTCTTTGCTAGGTTATTAGTCAGGAATTCAATTTAATTCCCAAGGAGGTCTGTGAAAACTCCAGTTAAGTCTTCAAGCGCAAGTTGGTCACTAAACAGAAAGATTTCATAAGTACCGATAATTATTTTAAAATAATAGAACATAATTTTCCAAATACTTTATTCTCATTCATTACGCTACACTACTTCTGCACTTAGTCACCACGTTATTTAGGCACTTGTCAGAACGGAAAACCAGTTTTTGTATACCTTCGTCAAAGAATGATGCCGCTCTTGATGAAAGCCAAGTCTGCACCAAATACGGGCTGTCGGGAGGGTGGTCGAATTGTTCCCAAAGAAATTGGCGGGCATTGTCGCTCATTGTTTCCCCATAAACCTCGCACAATTGGCGATGAATGTTTGCTGGCGTAACATTTTTCGCTTTCAAAAAACGAATCACTGATCTGAGTTCACAGTCGGCCGCTCGTTCGATTGCTAACGCTCTAACAACAGGAAAACACAAAGTGACGATCACTCACAGCTGCGTCTGGCTTCCTAATGAATGGACGAAGTGATCGCGACTGCAGCAGCAAAATATTACACGCCTCGTAAAGTGAGTAACAACTAGGGCCTGATTTTTAGGTTTCCTATATGCTTAAAATTGGTTTTTTTAGGTTTTTCTTGATTAAAATAGTTTTTTCTTATATTTTGCTTTGTGGATCTATACAGATATCCATAATTTTCCTTTTCTGATACTTAGTTGTAAGATTTATCTTTTGGCTTGCAGTAAATAGTTACATATATTTTCAAACTTTCTGGCGTAAACGATTTCCTATTCTCACTTAGCACATTCTTGCATGTAGAAAAGGTTGTTTCAATGGACCATGACGTCACATAGATGCCTGTGCAGCAGGTTTTAGGCGTAGCTTTCCTGTATCATTTCTCCCTGCAATGCTGAATTGATGATTTTGATATCTTCAAAATTAGGATTTCGTAGAAGAATTTTCTGCAACTTCGATGAACATGCAACTGGCCTAGGCATTTCTTTACCGGAAACGTTGCCAATGATATCTAGAGCATGTTTCAGTGGTAAAGTTTTTCCAACCGAGAATAACTTCTAGGTAGAAAACAAAAATGTGTTTTAATGTACACAAGGGAAGCGGCAAGAGTGGGGCATTTTAGTGATTCCTTAGCCTTGGCAATGCAGGAAGCTTCTGTTTCATGCAATTCATTGACGACATTTTTAATGTCTTTTAAGTGTTCGGTATAGTAAATGGCAGTAGACAGCCAAGTATCGTCTCAGGTGGAAGAGCGGTTGCTGGTAGTTTATCTTTGAACAATTGTATACGTGTTGGGGCTTTTAAGAAAACCTTCTTGACCGAAAATATCAGGCTGTTCACGTCATCGAAGCGCCGTCCAATCTCCTCCGCAAGGCGGTGCAGGCCGTGGGTCAAGCATGTAACATGTACAGGGCTGATCAACAAAGACTGAGACTGATTTTTTTTCACAGCTGTTTGTTACTCCAATTCAATGTTTACATGATCTTTTTCAAAGTAGTCCCCTCCTACTTGAATGCACTCTGCCAGTCCTCGAACACGTGCTGCAGACCATTCTTTGTCAGGTCCTTAAGAATCGCCTCACTTTTCTTGAGCACTGCTTCAGAGTTCTCAAATCGAATACCCCTAAGCTATGCCTTTAGTGATGGGAATAAAAAAAGTCACAGGGTGCAAGATCGGGGCTATAAGGTGGATGTGGTACACAGGTAATGTTGAATCATGACTTGATTTGCGACGTGAGGCCCTGTATTGTCATGATGAAGTCGCCACCCAGTCCGAGAAATCTCTGGTCGTTTCTTTGCAATGTGCTTCCTCAGTGTAGCCAATACTGACGTGTAGTATGCTGCTGTAACAGTAGTGTGAGGGGGAACTGCATGCTGGCAAATCATTCCATTACAGTCAAAAAATATGCTGGCTTGTTTTCCTTCAGGATCATAATGATGCAGCCATGACTCATCACCGGTGATAATCGATTTAAAAAATGCATCACCTCCATTGTCTGGTATGCGAAATGCACGTAGGGTCTATAAAATAGAGCATAACTACCAACCTACCAATACGAGAGTGCTGCCGCCTACCAACATTATACATAAAAACCCGCTCTTTTCAAATATTAGTGTTACAGATACGAAACTATCACGGAAGATACAGGAAAAATCAGTCTCAGTCTTTGTTGATCAGCCCTCGTAGAATGGTCGGGTGGAAGGCCTTCAACATGTAGGCAGCACTGTCTGTCACTAACAAAAGTGAAGTATGGATCTGCAGCAATCCACTTTTTCAATAAATGTGATTTAGGTATTGTTTCACTATACAACAATTACATTAGAAAAGTACTCTGTTGTACCCTCGGTGAACGATTGGAGGCGATCTCGTTACACAGATTACGCTCCTCAGGTCATCCGGGTGTCACCACGTCACATGTGGTAGCTGGACCTATTTGCTAGCTATAAGTGGTGGCACAAATTTACAATGAGTTTCAATCCAAAAACAACAACCGAGGTGTCAACCCCTCATTTAGGTTCTGTTCTAGGAAGTGTGAAACGAATATATATCTTGAAATGTGTTAATTAAATAGCGAGGAAAAATATAGGTTAAAACCTAAAAATCCGGACCCTAGTAATAACATTCGTGTTTTGTCATCAAACATTTGCCCCTTACTTCGCGGCCACCCAGTGAGTGTGGTAAGCGCGTCATTGGAGGACGAAACAGAGACAATATGTAGTATATACGCGAAAATTACATTAGTTATTAACAGGTGTTGATTTCAGTAGCAAAGTCACGGTTCTTGATAAATATTAACAAAGTAAAAACCCAAATGGTAAGCTTCAGCTATCTCAAATAACAGACATATCAAAACTTAGAGGGTTTAATACAGTTCATGCACACACGTGCAGTAAAATAACCAATACACGCAGCTGGATTACGTTATAAGCACTGAAAGTACGAAATACAGGTGGAAGTGGATAAGAAATCTGATGTGTTACACTCACATGACTTTCTCTACTCTTGCACAAACTATTTTTACAAACGCTTATTCTCCATCTACTTCATGTTAATCGAGATAAGCATTTGCAGACTCTATCTTATTGCTAAGTTTCTTGTAGATGTAAGGGGAATATATATTTGCAACGGCAATATAGAAATACAGTAGCCTTTAATCACATACATATCTCTTAATAGCTGGTTGCTAGGTGCAGCACCATTCTCTTTCCCACAGATTAATACTCTTTGCATATCCAAGACAAAAAAAATGAATAACAAATTTCCATTTGAGAAAATAAGTATTGAAAAGGTTAAGGGAATAACAAGCAATATCTCGAAAATGGTTCACTCAACCAAAAAAATGTATATGACATAAATTGTGTATTTTAACGCGATCTACATTTTTTGTGTAGTAAAATTTTGTGTATCTCTTATGGTTTACCAGTTATGCAAAAGTCGTTCACAATAAAGAATACTTTTGGAGACATTCCCAGAAAATTTGAGATATACATTTTATTTGTCATAAAAATATCTTAAACATATCATATTTTAATCAAAATCGTTAGTCATTTTTGAGAAAACTAAAATGTTTGAAAAATGTTCCATGTAAAGGGTAATCTGGGGTGGGGAGAGTTTCTTGAAAACCTTCGTGTCGCATCTCTGGAAGATACTGAACCTAAATACCAAGTTTGGTGTTTATCCGACTGTTCGTTTCTGAGGTATGCTGTTCACAAACACACACACGGACATGTTTCCAAAAATGCTTTTTTTAATTCAGGGGGTCTCAAAACATGTATTTCCTGTGAAATCTCGGTATCGAATTTTTGGGTGGAATACAATACTTCCCCTACTTACTATACGTAGTAGAGAAAGTAAAAAACACCTTACAGTGTGTATATGAAAGCCTCTTTTTAATCACAGCAAAATTGCGGTGATTTTTGAGAAATCTTTATCACAGTAAAAGTAGTGAAGGTTGCAAGCAGATTCCGACCTGCTCCACATTCCCTGTGGCGGTCGCTGTCCTGTTTTACAGCTTCCTCTATTACACACCGCCTATCCGGTCCACCTGGGTTTTAGTGCCGGTCATTTCCTAGCCCATTCATTAACTCCTCAAGTAATTAAATTTGATACTCAAACAAAGCAATGTTGTCATCCCACCCCGAGTACTACGAAACAGCATTCCTATTAAAAAATACAGGTTTGAAACCTCCTGAAGCATTTTTAGAAAAAGGTCCGTGTGTGTGTGTATGTGTGTGTGTGTGTGTGTGTGTGTGTGTGTGTGTCTGAACAGCGTAACTTAAAATCCAAACATCAGATAGTATTTAGGTTCAGTATGTCCCAAAAATGAGAAACGAAGATTTTCAAGAAACCCCCCCCACCCCAAACTATCCATTACTTGGAACATTTTTCCAAAATGTTTATTTTCTAAAACATGACAGTAACGATTTTGATTAAAATACGATATATTAAATATATTTACATAACAAGTAAAACGTATATTTTATATAATCTTGTATAACCGATAAACGTTAAGGAATAAATGAAAACGTAGTATACAAAAAACACACAATTTATTTCAAATAATTTATTTTTGTGTCATCAGCCATTTCCGATATACTCGTTATTTGTGGTTCAGTTGTTCAATACTTAGCCATTCTCTTAAAGTCGTGTCAACATTCAGTTGTTTCTCGCGATGTCATGGAAACAGTAAGGTAGCATATAGCGTCCAGTTGTTAAACATTTGACTATCGCTGTTCTCTTTGTGTCTATAACGAAATGTGTAATGTAGCTGTTTCAGTTGTTTCTCGCGATGTCATGGAAACAGTAAGACAGCATATAGCGTCCAGTTGTTAAACATTTGACTATCGCTGTTCTCTTTGTGTCTATAACGAAATGTGTAATGTAGCTGTTTCAGTTGTTTCTCGCGATGTCATGGAAACAGTATGACAGTATATAGCGCCCAGTTGTTAAACATTTGACTATCGCTGTTCTCTTTGTGTCTATAACGAAATGTGTAATGTAGCTGTTTCAGTTGTTTCTCGCGATGTCATGGAAACAGTATGACAGTATATAGCGCCCAGTTGTTAAACATTTGACTATCGCTGTTCTCTATAACGAAATGTGTAATGTAGCTGTTTCAGTTGTTTCTCGCGATGTCATGGAAACAGTAAGACAGCATATAGCGTTCAGTTGTTAAACATTTGACTATCGCTGTTCTCTATAACGAAATGTGTAATGTAGCTGTTTCAGTTGTTTCTCGCGATGTCATGGAAACAGTAAGACAGCATATAGCGCCCAGTTGTTAAACATTTGACTATCGCTGTTCTCTATAACGAAATGTGTAATGTAGCTGTTTCAGTTGTTTCTCGAGATGTCATGGAAACAGTATATAGCGCCCAGGTGTTAAACATTTGACTATCGCTGTTCTCTATAACGAAATGTGTAATGTAGCTGTTTCAGTTGTTTCTCGCGATGTCATGGAAACAGTAAGACAGCATATAGCGTTCAGTTGTTAAACATTTGACTATCGCTGTTCTCTATAACGAAATGTGTAATGTAGCTGTTTCAGTTGTTTCTCGCGATGTCATGGAAACAGTAAGACAGCATATAGCGTTCAGTTGTTAAACATTTGACTATCGCTGTTCTCTATAACGAAATGTGTAATGTAGCTGTTTCAGTTGTTTCTCGCGATGTCATGGAAACAGTATGACAGTATATAGCGTTCAGTTGTTAAACATTTGACTATCGCTGTTCTCTATAACGAAATGTGTAATGTAGCTGTTTCAGTTGTTTCTCGCGATGTCATGGAAACAGTAAGACAGCATATAGCGCCCAGTTGTTAAACATTTGACTATCGCTGTTCTCTATAACGAAATGTGTAATGTAGCTGTTTCAGTTGTTTCTCGCGATGTCATGGAAACAGTAAGACAGCATATAGCGCCCAGTGTTTAAACATTTGACTATCGCTGTTCTCTATAACGAAATGTGTAATGTAGCTGTTTCAGTTGTTTCTCGCGATGTCATGGAAACAGCATATAGCGTCCAGTTGTTAAACATTTGACTATCACTGTTCTCTTTGTATCTATAACGAAATATGTAATGTAGCTGTTTCAGCTGTTTCTCGCGATGTCATGGAAACAGCATATAGCGTCCAGTTATTAAACATTTGACTATCGCTGTTCTCTTTGTATCTATAACGAAATGTGTAATGTAGCTGTTTCAGTTGTTTCTCGCGATGTCATGGAAACAGCATATAGCGTCCAGTTGTTAAACATTTGACTATCGCTGTTCTCTTTGTATCTATAACGAAATGTGTAATGTAGCTGTTTCTGTAAAGGTTTATTTGGGTCTAAGTAGAAAAATAAGCTTTTGTAAGAATAGCTTGTATGTGTATGTAATACATCAGAGTTTTCTCTATAAAGAGTAGTTTGGGGCTAGAGGTTCTTGAAAATCTTCGTGTCGCATCTTTAGAAGATGCTGAACCTAATTACGAAATTTGATCTTTAACGAAGTTTTAGTTTTTTTTAATTGTGCTTTTCACAAACACATACACAGGCGTTTTTCTGATTATGCTTGTTTTTCAGAGAGTCTCAAAACTTGCATTTCCTATTATATTAAGGTGAAAGAAAAAGTAGAAGGGAAGGATTGATTGTCCCCTAAGTTATAAGAAGCTTGAATGAGGTTGTTTTGTCGAACACCTTGTCACTGTGACCCAACAACTTTTTGGCTGTTCTACTTCTCGCAGCTGATCCTGCAGCACGTGACCACAGGCCTGTTACATTCTTTCTCAGGGGCACTTAGAAAGTTGTTAATAACAATGGCACGCCGGGTAATGAACAGGTGCTTTGCGAAATTAGAGCTATTATGTTTTACAGCCAATTACTGCCGTTTCTTTTGTCTCCAGGGTGGCCACACTTAGAGGCTCTCAATTATTTCAGACCAGTTGACGTTCATGGGTAGCTTTTTAAACGAGAATGATATATTGCAAATATCCAAGGGCATAGAGAGTTGCCAGAAAGGAGCTCCAGCACCTTGCACACATTCTACAGAAAAATAAGGACTATTTAACAATTTGTGACACGATGAAGAATACAAAATCATCGGGAGACTTGACAAAAGCTGAATATATCCCTCGTGTTTGTACAGTGCGGTCGATGAGGCCACGTGCTCGCGTTACTTACTCACAAGCGGTGCCCATCTCCGTGAAGCGATTCCTCGCATACGTTCATGCGTATGTTTTTATATTGTCCTTAAGTTTGTCTATAGTTCTTATAAAGTTTATTACTTTCTCTACTACGTATAGTAAGTAAGGGAAGTATTGCATTCCAACCAAAAATTCGATACCGAGATTTCACCCGAAATACATGTTTTGAGACCCCTTGAATCCAAAAAAAGCATTTTTGGAAACATGTCCGAGTGTGTGTCTGTGAACAGCATAACTCAGAAACGAACAGTCGGATAAACACTAAACTTGGTATTTAGATTCAGTATCCTCCAGAGATGCGACACGAAGGTTTTCAAGAAAATCCCCCCACCCCAGAGTACCCTTTACATGGAACATTTTTCGAAAATTTTAATGTTCTCAAAATGGCTCTAACGATTTTGATTAAAATATCATATGTTTAAGCTATTTCCATGACAAGTAAAATGTATATCTTGAATTTTCTGGGAATGTCTCCAAAAGTATTCTTCATTGTGAACGACTTTTGCATAACTGGTAAACAATAAGAGATAGACAAAATTTTACTACACACAAAATGTAGATCGCGTTAAAATACACAATTTATGTCATATACATTTTTGTTGTTGAGTGAACCATTTTCGAGATATTGCTTGTTATTCCCTTAAATTTTCGTATACTTTTTCTCAAGTGGGAATTCGTTATTCATTTTTACTTTCTCTACTACGTATAGTAAGTAGGGGAAGTATTGCATTCCACCCAAAAATTCGATACCGAGATTTCACCGGAAATACATGTTTTGAGACCTCCTGAATCCAAAAAAAGCATTTTTGGAAACATGTCCGTGTGTGTGTCTGTGTGTGTGTCTGTGTGTCTGTGTGTGTGTCTGTGTGTGTGTCTGTGAACAGCATAACTCAAAAACGAACAGTCGGATAAACACCAAACTTGGTATTTAGGTTCAGTATCTTCCAGAGATGCGACACGAAGGTTTTCAAGAAAATCCCCCCACCCCAGACTACCCTTTACATGGAACATTTTTCGAAAATTTTAATTTTCTCAAAAATGGCTCTAACGATTTTGATGAAAATATCATATGTTTAAGATAATGTCATGAGAAATGAAATGTATATCTCGAATTTTCTGGGAATGTCTCCAAAAGTATTCTTCATTGTGAACGACTTTTGCATAACTGGTAAACCATAAGAGATAGACAAAATTTTACTACACAAAAAATGTAGATCTCGTTAAAATACACAACTTATGTCATATACGTTTCTTTTGTTGAGTGAACCGTTTTCGAGATATTGCTTGTTATTCCCTTAAATTTTCCAATACTTATACTTTTTCTCAAATTGGTTATTCATTTTTTTATGTCCTGGACTTGCAAAGAGAATGGAATGCGCCGCATAGCAACCAGCGATAAAATATTTGACTATCGCTTAAAAGCTACCATATTCCCCTTGCATCTACAAGAAAATTAGCAATAAGATTGACATCTCGATATCTCGATTAACATAAAGCATATGGAGAATAGGCGTTTGTAAAAATAGATTGTACAAGAGTAGAGAAAGTCATGTGAGTGTAACACATCAGATTTTTACTTTCTTACTACGTATAGTAAGTAGGGGAAGTATTGCATTCCACCCAAAAATTCGATACCGAGATTTCACCAGAAATATATGTTTTGAGACCTCCTGAATACAAAAAAAGCATTTTTGGAAACATGTCCGTGTGTGTGTCTGTGTGTGTGTGTGTGTGTGTGTGTGTCTGTGTGTGTGTGTCTGTGTGTCTGTGAACAGTATAACTCCAAAACGAACAGTCGGATAAACATCAAACTTGGTATTTAGGTTCAGTATCTTCCAGAGATGCGACACGAAGGTTTGCAAGAAAATCCCCCCACCCCAGACTACCCTTTACATGGAACATTTTTCGAAAATTTTAATTTTCTCAAAAATGGCTCTAACGATTTTGATGAAAATATCATATGTTTAAGATAACGTCATGAGAAATGAAATGTATATCTCGAATTTTCTGGGAATGTCTCCAAAAGTATTCTTCATTGTGAACGACTTTTGCATAACTGGTAAACCATAAGAGATATACAAAATTTTACTACACAAAAAATGTAGATCGCGTTAAAATACACAACTTATGTCATATACATTTCTTTTGTTGAGTGAACCGTTTTCGAGATATTGCTTGTTATTCCCTTAAATTTTCCAATACCTATACTTTTTCTCAAATTCGTTATTCAGTTTTTTATGTCGTGGACATGCAAAGAGAATGGAATGCGCTACATAGCAACCAGCGTTAAAATATTTGACTATCGCTTAAAACCTACCATATTCCCCTTGCATCTACATGAATATTACCAATAAGATTGATATCTCGATATCTCGATTAACATGAAGTATATGGAGAATAAGCGTTTGTAAAATTAGATTGTACAAGAGTAGAGAAAGTCATGTGAGTGTAACACATCAGATTTTTTTTAGTTCTGGACAGGCAAAGAGAATGGAATGCGCCACATAGCAACCAGCGCTTAAAATATTTGACTATGGCTTAAAGCCTTGCATCTACAAGAAAATTAGCAATACAATTAACATCTCGATTAACATGAAGTATATGGAGAATAAGCGTTTGTAAAAATAGTTTGTACAATAGTAGAGAAAGTCATGTGAGTGTAACACATCAGATTTTTCTTTATGTATCGCAAATACAAAATCTTTGTTCAAGCGTGAATTCATTGGCAGGATTTGCAGCGGGGTAACAACAAGACATAACACAAATCACAGATATCTTGAATAAAGCTTCACCTTTTAGGTGCAAAGCACGAACACAATGCAGCGACTGTCGCACTGCTGATAAAGATAACCTTGAATGCGCCGTGCGCCATGAGTTGCGCATCGGAAAAGTACCGAGGTCACTGTGTACTACGCATATAGTCGCTCTGTGACGTCACCTTAAAACGACTGTATATTGCCATCTGCTAGATCTTAACGGAGTGCTATATTTCTCATTTTCAGACTGTATGCTTCACGTTGGCTGTTTAACGTCTGTGCACACGCAACTCCATCATATTTACTAATAACCGACGTAAAATCCCCGATATTCACACAAAAGGAGGTGAAATATCGGCAGAAGTCTGACTTCTTTAACCTCCCCTCGACAGTCTTCCAAGTCCTGGAAATGCTGCATATATCCTACTCTGCAATCACTCTTAGGTTGATCCGCGTCTAAACAAACCCCAGGTGACCAGTGCACCGCTATAATGTATCCTTCCGCCATTCGCACTAGAAATGCTGTCACACTTTCAGACCATGTGGCGAGTACAAGCGGCACGTAGTGCAAAAAACAACAGAGTCCTTATTTCGACAACTGAAACCGTTAAAGGTGATAAGATTGATAGTTGCAACAAAATAAACGTTTGCACATATAATAATAGTTAATTCTAAAATAAAGTTATAGGTATGCGGTAACCTAAATTATTCGCTCTCTTAGCGGCACTTTATTAACTGTTGGCGGCTCATTTTAAAAAAGAAATTGTGCACTGTTTCGCGAATTGCATTCTTCATAAAATCACTACATTCTTGCATCGCGTATTTCATATGCTTTCTTTTTATTCCGGGTGTAACCACTTTTCTCGTTTCAGATTTTTCTGCACAAGCACTGTTTATACTTGTACTCGAAACACCAGTGAACTCAGAAGTTAATTTCACCATTTGTTTCGCGGAAAGTGTTGGATATTTCTCACATAACTTATAATAAAGATTCAACACTAGTCAATGGTTTGCGCGGCTAATGCTTTACGTAATTCGACGAAAACACAAGAGCAAATTCACCGTTCTCCATGATACTAAACACAACTGCTGGTTTCTGGCTGTAAACAATATTCTGCGCCTAACCGGATGTCAGGTGACTCATACGAATTGCATCATGGGACTTGTAGCTCTGTTTTACGGTATAAATCAGCGTTAAATAAAACCTTAGGTATTTGTATAGAATATTATACTATTTAAGGATAAATTCATTTTAAAATTCAGAGATTAGCATGGGACTACTTTCCTGGGCGCATTGCTACCATGTTGCACCACGGTGCACTGACCACGTGGGTTTGTTTTGCCGCGGATCAACCTAAGAGTGAATACAGTGTATACCATAAGTAGGTACTCTTTGGTGATGAAACAATCACAGTGGTGGAATTTTAAGTCTTTGTATCTTATTTTTGACCCCATAGTTGTATTAGTTTTCAAATAAACCCTTAATATTATTAAAATATATTGAGTCGGCGCATTGTTACTCGCACCACAAAGGCACTTGGTTTTTAAGGCCGTAGAAGCACTTTCAGAAGGAGAGTTCCTTCTATCCTGAGCTGAAGGTGTCGACTATGTTGAACCGCCATACCCTGACCACAAAATGTAGATTACAAGGTGAAATTGCTGCCTTCTGTTGAGAATGGTTGCTACTTGAATTATTTTCTGTAGTTCCCGTCTGTGCTGGAATCACTGCCATCTGTAGTGAAGGTTGAAAACTCCCATCTTCCCCGAGCTGACTGGAATCGCACAGTAGGATTTCAAAATTGAGAGTAGTCTTGGTATTGTGATGCATAAAAATGTTCTACCAAATTTCCAACTGTGAAGGAACTTGTAGCTTGATGTCACGTGGTGTGAGGTCCAGAAGTGTTGGCAACACTAGATTGTTTTAATTTAATATTTCTTTGATGTTCTCCCAAGCGTGTTTTCACTTGAGGAGTGCCTCAAAACTTTTAAGAAGGCAACCACATGAGTGTACCAGCGTGAAACTGTACCATAGCACCCATAACTTGAAAGGGGATATATCATACATACTATACGTTGTACATATGAAAGGGGAACCATACACATAAGAATTGTATACCAATAATTTAATTCACTGAATGTTAAACCATTCAACATGTAACTTTGTACAGAGCTATTTGTAAGCAAAGGGCGCGCTAGCTACTTGAATTGGAATTCCTGGAACTTATAACGACCATGCCTGGCACAGAGTGGTACGACGCTACATGATGGCGCTGAAGCGCAAGGTTCTGAAACCTCATATTTTCATACATGCTTGGGTAACGCGGCCTGAGGGCCAATGGGAAGCATCGTTACATTTTCAAACGTAGAGGACGGCGTGGGTAAGCCGCCCTATATAAGACCAGATTTTGCCGAGGGGGCACTCTTACTATTACCAGTTCAGCGCAACAAGAAGTCACGCCTAAGTAAGGTGCTACAGATGCACGTGGGTGCATATAAGGGTGGGGATGCGTGTGAAGATAGATAGGCTCCTGATAAATATTCAAGTGGTGGGATAAAGTAAATGGGAAAAGCTAGCCGCCCTTATTCATTTGAACAAGGAAATAAACATCAGTTATAAAGGGAAAACTTGCAGTGTATTTTTTAACTTGCCTCACCCACTAGAACCTGAGATTAAAGAAACTTAGCAATTAGGTAGGAATGGAATACTCAACTACTGACAAGCATCACTAGCCGAGGAAGAACAACACTACCACAGCACGCTGCAAGAGTCGACCCACCATTTCCCGCTACAAACTCTATCACGAGATGGTTGGGATTGTTGAATGTCATTCTTGTCAAGTCGTGTCAACATTCAGTGTTTTCTCGCGATGTCATGGAAACAGTAAGCCAGCATAAGCGTTCAGTTGTTAAACATTTGACTATCGCTGTTCTCTTTGTGTCTATAACGAAATGTGTAATGTAGCCGTTTCTGTAAAGATTTATGTCGATTAAAATGATTAAAATAAACTTGTGTAAACAAATATAGTCTGTATACCCACTAATAAAAAGAAGAGAGATGTGTGTTTTACAAGTTGGGTGGGCGATCTTAGCGGAAACACGCACTGGACCGTCACGCCTGACCTCACACAATTCTGGTTTCTTGAGAAACTGGACCGCAGTACAGTACTGTTACTGCTGCTAAAGCTTGGGTAGCCTTGCGTAAAGACAGCACTCGGAGCTTTAATCCCCCGGAGACTGTCCACTGTGCGTGTGCGTGACGCATTGCCAATAGAAGGCACTAGGTTGCGCGTGAGAACACTACAAAACAGTCCCAACGTGAAACATATGATGTGATGTATTCACATGACTGCTTATTCCACCCCAAAAACTTTATATACAGCTTCCACCGGAAATACACGTTTTGAGGCCTCCTGAATTAAAAAAGGCCTTTTTAGAAAAATGTCCGTGTGCGTGCGTGTGTCTATGAACAGCATAAACCATATTCGAAGTCCCTACAAATACCAAACTTAGTATTTAGGTACAGTATCTTGCTAAGATGCGACACTAAGAAAATCTTATTCTCCAAATTGCTCTTACATAGAAGATTTTTCGAACTTTTCGATTTTCTCAAAAATGGTTGTAAGGAATTTGATTAAAATAACATAGGCTTAAGATATTCAAATGACAAATAAATTGTACAGTGCCTGTCATAGCACCTCCGACTCCCGCCAAAACAGTTAAATCATGTTCTCGCGCTTGCGATCACAGTGATAATTAACACATGGCGTCTTCATTCAACTCCAGGAGAGTTCAATATTCCCTTCGTCGCCTGGTGTTTTCTTTTAGTTCCGTCGGTGTATGGGCTTTCTTGCATACACCTTGTTTTTCAATATACAGTTAAAATCAGGGGATCGTGGGGGCCACTTTTGTTTACTAATCATCCGTCAACAAGTATGTCCTAAATTAAATTGAATGACTCATTAGTTGTATGTGCGGTAGCAAAGTCTTGTTGGAGAAATTCAGACTGACCGTCAACAACGGTTAGCTCATTGCTGTAGCCGCCTGCATTTATTGTTTCTTTTTTTCAAAAAATGCAGGTCCTATTATTCTGTATGCATTTACTACACACTAGGGAATCTCGAGTATAAAATCGGTGTTCTCTGTGCTCCAATATCCGTTATGTTCTGACGAAACCTAGCCATGTAAATGAACCGTGCTTTGTTAATTTCGCAAAATCCAATTACAGAAATTGATGCGAGTCTGATGTGTTACACTCACATAATTTTCTCTACTCTTGTACAAACCCTTATTCTCCATCTACTTCATGTTAATTTTCTTGTAGATGCAAGGGGAATATGGTAGGCTTTAAGCGATAGTCAAATATTTTAAGAGATGGTTGCTATGTGGCGCATTCCATTCTCTTTGTATGTCCATGACATAAACAAACGAATAACAAATTCCTAATCGAGGAAAATATGTATTGGTAAATTCAAACAAATAACAAGGAATATCTCGGAAATGGGTCACTCCACAAAAAAATGTAAGGTATATAAACTGTGTTTTTAACGAGATCTACATTTTTTTGTATAGTAAAATGTTGTATATCTCTTAACAATTTGCCAGTTATGCGAAAGCCATTCAGAATGAAGAGGACTTTTGGGGATATTCCCAGAAAATTCCAGATATACATTTCATTTGTCATGAAAGTACCTCAAACCATCTGATATTTTAATCAAAATCGTTAGAGACATTTTTGAGAGAAAGTTTTCGAAAAATGTTCCATGTAAAGGGTAGGGGGATTTTCTTGAAAACCTTCGTGTCGCATCTCTGGAAGATACTGACCTAAATACCAAGTTTGGTATTTATCCGACTTTTCATATTTGAGTTATACACACGGACCTTTTCCTAAAAATTCTTTTTACTTTCTCTACTACGTATAGTAAGTAGGGGAAGTATTGTATTCCACCCAAAAATTCGATACCGAGATTTCACCGGAAATACATGTTTTGAGATCCACTGAATCCAAAAAATGCATTTTCGGAAACATGTCCGTGTGTGCCTGTGTATGTCTGTATGTGAACAGTAAACGAACAGTCGGATAAACACCAAACTTGGTATTTAGGTTCAGTATCTTCCAGAGATGCGACACGAAGGTTGTCAAGAAAATCCCCCCACCCACCCCAGATTACCCTTTGCATGAAACATTTTTCGAAAATTTTAATTTTCTCAAAAATGGCTCTAACGATTTTGATTAAAATATCATATGTTTAAGATATTTTCATGACAAATAAAATGTATATCTTGAATATTCTGAGAATGTCTCCAAAAGTATTCTTCATTGTGAACGACTTTTGTATAACTGGTAAACCGTAAGAGATAGACAAAATTTTACTACACAAAAATGTAGATAGCGTTAAAATACACAATTTATGTCATATACGTATATTTTTGTTGTTGAGTGAACCATTTTCGAGATATTGCTTGTTATTCCATTACATTTTCCAATACTTATACTTTTTCTCAAATTTGTTGTTCATTTTTTTGTCCTGGTAATGCAAAGAGAATTGAATACTTCACATAGGAACCAGCTCTTAAAACATTTGACTATCGTTTAAAGCCGCAATTCCCCTTGCATCTACAAGAAAATTAGCAATAAGATTAACCTCTCTATATCTCGATTAAAATGAAGCATATGGAGAATAAGCGTTTGTAAAAATAGTGGGTACAAGAGTAGAGAAAGTCATGTGAGTGTAACACATCAGATTTTTTTATTCAGGGGACCTCAAAACAGTATTTCCGGCGAAATCTCGATATCAAACCTTTGGGTGGAATACAATACTTCCCCTACTTACTATACATAGTAGAGAGCAATAAGGTGTATATAATAAACCCTATACACTGAAAGAACTAAAGCAAAACATGGGGCGAGATATTCCCTTAATTCGGCTACTGAACTCGCGAGTGTGGGTCAAAGATTGTTGAGAAGATGCCAGAAGGACATAATCGTAATTGAGGTTATAACGGGAAGCGGCTGTGGGGAGGCGAGGGTCCGAGCTGCGACAGCGGCCACAGTGTAAAGGAAAAGTAATGCATAACTCAGTTTTCTGGTAACAGCCTCTGAAGAACTCTTCATTGTGCTGGTAAGCCATAACAGGCAGATAAAAACGTATCTACTATACAAACTTAGCCACTTCCGATATTCGTTATTATTGGTTTGAATGTATCAATCCTCTGTCACTTTTTTAAATCGCTGTGGCTATTCAGTTATGTCATGCAAAAAGAATGGAATTTCAAGGCCAGCATATAGCGACGTGCTTTTTCAACATTGCACTAGCGCTATTTCCTTTGTAGTAGTTTATTTTGTAGCCCCATTGTTGGAAGGCCAAACTTGAAGTAGTTTAATTGTTATAGTTGTGGTTGTACCACGTTTTGCGGGAGATATGTTTCTTGTAGTTTTCGCCCCACGTACGATACAAACTTTCCGGTGGCCTTTGTCCCACGTTTAAAAATCAACTTTGTATTTTAATGTTTGTTTATTTATTTATTATTGCTTATGTATGTATGCCTCGGCTTCGTCAGTAGTAATTTGTAAAACATGTATCTCTTAGCAGGGTTGGTATGGTTAAAGAATGAAGGCTTACACAAATTATAATTGTATTGTACTTTGTTTTATTAATCCTTCACACGATTAAATAGCACTTCACTGATGTATTCTACTGTAGAGCTGTGAGATTATTGTTAATTGCACTTTTTAAACACGTAAACTTTATATTGTTCTCACCGCAATAAAGTTTTATGTCTCACATTGAACACGTACGTACCGAATGGGTAGGCTATCTTGTAGCGTCTACCGCCTGAATTTATATATTTCCCCTATATCAAGTGTCTGATTGGCTAATCCTACTCCAATAGAATACTTTTATTTAACTTTTAGCTTTTCTAGTTTTTGATTGGCTATTTATAAACCGTTTTAAACATTGCATTATTGTTTCAAGAATTATTAGTAGCCTTATTAAAGTTTCTAATTTATTGTTACCTCATTGTTAGCAACTTTCGGCTTCTACCTTGTAATTCTGTTTGCTAGATAGCAAGTGCTTCTATTCTCACAGCTCCTACATTGTTTAACTACGTAATACATTCATATAACATTATTATATATGTACACAATAATATAAACATAATACAATGACTGTTACATACATATAGCTTTAAGTCGGGCTGTTGTTATATTTTATGTTATATAATTAGACAGATAACATTTAAGTGTTAAAAATACTGCCTCACCTTTGAACAAAACGTGTAATGAAATTGAAGTAGATAGAAACTTTTGGAACAATAGTTGGTAGAGAAACGTAACACATCAGACTTTTCGAAATTAATTATCTCTAAAACGAAAGGTAAGCATTTAATGCTTCATTTTGATAATGATATATTGATATTACATAGTGACGTAGTGAAGGACTTACGATTTTTCGGTGCAAAAAAACGGTTTGAGGTGGCAGTCGAATTGCAAGCGGCTAACCGACCATGAAATGTATCTTGTTGTAACCTCGTTACTCAATATCAGGTAATCCTTGCTTCACTTTTTTATGTTCAAACAAATATTTGGTCATCGTGCCGCTCGGATCAGACGTGAAACCAACATCAAAGTCACGCGAGAAAATATGTCCGTAAGCAGCGTGCAACATGTTGGAATAAAGCTGAATTTTTGTGTCGACGTAAATATGTGAGTTCCGAGTACAACGTGAGTTATACGAGAGAGTTAAACTAATGTATAAATAGAAGACATAAAGGTACATTGTCTTGTAACCGTGAAACTGCTGTTTAAATTAATTATTAATCAAACTAATTATATATGGTCTTAATGTATAAAAGTCAGTGCATGTATGTATATTCCTTACAGGCTTGTACCGGGGAAAATGGGGAAAAAGAAACTTGGGTGGACAGGATTGCAAGAAATAGGAATGGGGGAAATATAAGCAGAATGAAACAACAAAAGTAAGGGTTTCTGGAGAGAAATTAGAACACGCATTGAAGATATTATAACTTTTGGATAAAATGTCATTAATGGATTATTTAAAAACGGAATAGGGAAAAGAAACATCTGATGTGTTACACTCACATTTTCTTGTAGATGCAAGGGGAATTGGTAGGCTTTAAGCGATAGTCAAATGTTTTAAGAGCTGGTTGCTATGTGGAGCATTCCATTCTCTTTGCATGTCCAGGACAAAAAAAATGAATAATGAATTTGAAAAAAATCTGATGTGTTACACTCACATGACTTTCTCTACTCTTGTACAATCTAATTTTACAAACGCTTATTCTCCATATGGTTCATGTTAATCGAGATATCGAGATGTCAATCTTATTGGTAATTTTCTTGTAGATGCAAGGGAAATATGGTAGTTTTTAAGCGATAGTCAAATATTTTAACGCTGGTTGCTATGTGGCGCATTCCATTCTCTTTGCATGTCCAGGACATAAAAAAAATGAATAACGAATGTGAGAAAAAGTGTAAGTATTGTAAAATTTAAGGAAATAACAAGCAATATCTCGAAAACGGTTCACTCAACAAAAAAAATGTATATGACATAAGTTGTGTATTTTAACGGGATCTACATTTTTTGTGTAGTAACATTTTGTCTATCTCTTATGGTTTACCAGTTATGCAAAAGTCGTTCACAATGAAGAATACTTTTGGAGACATTCCCAGAAAATTCAAGATATACATTTTATTCATCATAAAAATATCTTAAACATATGATATTTTAATCAAAATCGTTAGAGCCATTTTTGAGAAAATTAAAATTTTCAAACAATGCTCCATGTAAAGGGTAGTCTGGGGTGGGGGATTTTCTTGAAAACCTTCGTGTCGCATCTCTGGAAGATACTGAACCTAAATACCAAGTTTGGTGTTTATCCGACTGTTCGTTTCTGAGTTATGCTGTTCACAGACACACACACACACACACACACACACAGACACACACACACACACACACAGACACACACACGGACATGTTTCCAAAAATGCTTTTTTTGGATTCAGGAGGTCTCAAAACATGTATTTCCGGTGCAATCTCGGTATCGAATTTTTGGGTGGAATGCAATACTTCCCCTACTTACTATACGTAGTAGAGAAAGTAAAAAGTATAAGTATTGAAAAATTTAAGGGAATAACAAGCAAAATCTCGAAAATGCTTCACTCAACAAAAAAATGTATATAACATAAATTGTGTATTTTAACGCGATCTACATTTTTTGTGTAGTAAAATTTTGTCTATCTCTTATGGTTTACCAGTTATGGAAAAGTCGTTCACAATGAAGAATACTTTTGGAGACATTCCCAGAAAATTCGAGATATACATTTTATTTGTCATAAAAATATCTTAAACATATGATATTTTAATCAAAATCGTAATTGATAAAATTAAAATTTTCGAAAAATGTTTCATGTAAAAGGGTAATCTGGGGTGGGGGGATTTTCTTGAAAACCTTCGTGTCGCATCTCTGGAAGATACTGAACCTAAATACCAAGTTTGATGCTTATCCGACTGTTCGTTTCTGAGTTATGCTGTTCACAGACACACACGGACATGTTTCCAAAAATGCTTTTTTTGGATTCAGTGGGTCTCAAAACATGTATTTCTGGTGAAATCACGGTATCGCATTTTTGGGTGGAATACAATACTTCCCCTACTTACTATACGTAGTAGAGAAAGTAAAAACGAATAACGAATTCCCATTTGAGAAAAAGTATAAGTATTGGAAAGTTCAAACAAATAACAAGGAATATCTCGGAAATGGTTCACTCCACAAAAATGTATACGACATAAATTGCGTGTTTTAACGATCAACATTTTTTGTGTAGTAAAGTTTTATCTATCTCTTACGGTTTAGCAGTTATACGAAAGTCGATCAGAGTGAAGAATACTTTTGGAGACGTTCCCAGAAAATTCGAGATATACATTTTATTTGCCATGAAAATATCTTAAACATATGATATTTTAATCAAAATCGTTAGAGCCATTTTTGAGAAAATTAAAATTTTCGAAAAATGTTCCATGTAAAGGGTAGTCTGGGGTGGGGGGATTTTCTTGAAAACCTTCGTGTCGCATCTCTGGAAGATACTGAACCTAAATACCAAGTTTGGTGTTTATCCGGCTTTTCTTTTTGAGTTATGCTGTTCACAGACTGAGTGACAGACTTACACACTGACGTGTTTCCAAAAATGCTTTATTTGGATTCAAGGCACATCAAAACATGTATTTCCGTGAAATATCGGTATTGTATTACTTTCTCTACTACGTACAGTAAGTAGGGGAAGTATTGTATTCCACCCAAAAATTCGATACCGAGATTTCACCGGAAATACATGTTTTGAGACCCCCTGAATCCAAAAACAGCATTTTTGGAAACATGTCCGTGTGTGTGTCTGTGAACAGCATAACTCAGAAACGAACAGTTGGATAAATACCAAACTTGGTATTTAGGTTCAGTATCTTCCAGAGATGCGACACGAAGGTTTTCAAGAAAATTCCCCACCCCAGATTACCCTTTACATGGAACATTTTTCGAAAATTTTAATTTTCTCAAAAATGGCTCTAACGATTTTGATTAAAATATCATATGTTTAAGATAATGTCATGAGAAATAAAATGTATATCTTGAATTTTCTGGGAATGTCTCCAAAAGTATTCTTCATTGTGAACGACTTTTGCATAACTGGTAAACCATAAGAGATAGACAAAATTTTACTACACAAAAAATGTAGATCCCGTTAAAATACACAATTTATGTCATATACATTTTTTGTTGTTGAGTGAACCATTTTCGAGATATTGCTTGTTATTCCCTTAAATTTTGCAATACTTATACTCTTTCTCAAATACGTTATTCATTTTTTATGGCCTGGACATGCAAAGAGAATGGAATGCGCCACATAGCAACCAGCGTTAAAATATTTGACTATCGCTTAAAACTTACCATATTTCCCTTGCATCTACAAGAAAATTATCAATAAGATTGACATCTCGATATCTCGATTAACATGAAGCATATGGAGAATAGGCGTTTGTAAAAATAGATTGTACAAGAGTAGAGAAAGTCATGTGAGTGTAACACATCAGATCTTTTTCAAAAGAGTTTTATTTACGGTCGTTTTAACCTTCCTAGGTTTTATTACGACCTTTTGTGTATAGTTGCTTACATTATTGGATTACAGTATCATACTTATACATTATGTATGCATACAGGTTACAATTTGGTTAAATGTATTGATATATATTAATTAATTTAAGAAAGGTAATTACTTCCTGGATGAAAGTTGCATCATTGAGTGCTGCAGAAATATTTTGGGCATACCAACCTGACTACGTTGATTTTCAAATTTTGGTAATGTTAGTAAAATATTTACTACTGTTAATGCTGTTTTACTTGTTTCACGAATTAGTGGAGGGCTTCTATTTAACAAATAAGTATGTCAGTTTGGTATGCCCAATTCGTAGTTGGGATATTACAATTTGGTTTCGCCGCTGTAGATGTCTTATTGGATATTCTTGAGTTGAAGTTCCACGTACATCATGAAGTTTACTTGTAGAGTTGTTCATGCAGCTGGTCAGCCATTCCTTAAAGTGTGTGACTGCATCTTGGAGAGGTATTTTGATATCAGTATCTTGTGTTGGTAGTTCTGTAGCTTGTTTCGCTGCAGTATCAGCTCTTTCATTGCCGGGTATGTTTTTATGAGATGGTATCCACATGAAATTCTAAGTTATAAAGGATGGTAACAAGATTATGTATTTCGTTTACAATACTATTGGTAGAGAACGTGTCTTGTATTGCATTTAAGGCTGATGATCATCAGCTTGTGGAAGAGTGAGCTTGCCCGACTGTGCGTGATGTCTCCTCTGTCTTGTGTTGCGAGAGCAAGGATATCTTAACATAGCGTATATATGAGTAATGAATTAATATATTTGTATATGGACCAGACAAATGTGTCAGTTATAACAGAAAACGTATATTGAGATAAATTTATTTTTGTTTAAGATTGCTTAAGCTCTAAAGTCATAACACGACTATTAACATTAACAGCATCATAATAACAATCCACTTAACACAATATTCATTACAGTATCTACTTAACGAACAACAAAAATCGTGAATTGAGACATAAATGTATCTGTTTAAAGGAGTGAAGAGCTTTGATTGCTTTAGCCAAATTT
This sequence comes from Deroplatys truncata, assembly GCA_030765065.1. NCBI lineage: Eukaryota > Metazoa > Arthropoda > Insecta > Mantodea > Mantidae > Deroplatys > Deroplatys truncata. Next base: position 129,151,543 of record CM060989.1, on the reverse strand, counting down.
GTGTAGATCTGTTTCTCCTTTGAAACATAGCATCCGGTAGCGATGTGTGCGGTCATGTGTCGGTGAGGTGTGGCCAGTTGCCTTCTTGCAGCGAACGTAAGAGGTGGTGTGACTTCAGGATGATCTCGTGGAGTTCGGTGTCAGGTTGATTCATCCAACGCCAACGAGCTGCTGACAGACTAAGGTTTAGTCTGAGTGAATTTGCTGCATACCCACCCTCAATAGGGTTTTACCGCAGGATGTCTATTATAAGGAATGGTGGTTTGGGATGACGGTTTTCTTTTAGATTGGTTAGAAAAGAAAGGAGGTAGCAAGTAGCTCCTCGACAACCCTTCTGCATCCTAGTGTATATGAGATAGCTTTTAAATTTATTTTCTGTGGTTGGGGTTAATTTTGAGACCAATCATCTCTTGGATTGGATTACAATGGAGGTCAGCTTTTGCTGCTGTTGGTGTTTCACCTCGGTTATCCGATATGCCCGCATGCGATGCGGGGAACCCGATGACGCCGAAGACGGCGAGTGCTAGCGTCGTAATCCCCAAGAGATCTGACCAGGATGCTCTCATGATTTGGTAAACTTGCGTAGAATTCTGTAGCCCGGCGCCTAATTTCATCTTCCACATATGGAAGAGATGAGGCTTCATGCAGTAGTCTCACGGGGAAGGAGCGGCCGACAGAGTAGATGGACCGGAGTCCCCTATTCTGTGCCCGTTGTAGACATAGCAGCCAGCTGTCTGCGGCCATATCCCAGACCTCGCAGGCATATAGCATAAGGGGGATTATCAGCGCTCGAAAAAGGTGTAGCTTTAAGCGAACAGGCATCCCAGATCTCAGCATCGGGTACAAGGAGGCAATTGCCCCCTGCGCCCGGGCCGAGACATCATGGATGTGCTCGCGAAAAGTTAGACCCTTGTCCAACTTGACCCCCAGGTAGGTGACAGAATTTCTCCATTCAAATCTTCGACCTCGGAATTGAAATGTGGGGCAGTCTGCGGGGATGTAGCGCTTAGTAAGCAACATGTCGTGACTCTTGTCCGCGTTTACGGACATGCGCCAACGCCGGCACCACTGTTGGATGCGGCGGAGATGTCTGTATAGGGCTGAAGGCTCTAAGGAGGTTTTTGTTTGAGCAGTACAGCAGCACGTTGTCAGCATACTGGGCCATTTCGAATTGCTGCTGTATTGGAAGATCTGCCATAAAGACGCTGAAAAGCGTGGGGATAATACAAAGCCTTCAGGGACTCCGCCTCTAACTGCCCTAAGTGCAGATGTTTTCCCCGCGACTGTAGCCTTGATTCATCCGCTGCTTTGGGCGTCGTTTTGTATGGCTGTGGGTGGTCGCTCACTGGTTCTTTGGCAGCTGCATCTGCCGTTTTATTGCCAGCGATGTCCACCTGAGATGTTAACCAGCAAAACAGGCCCTTTATATTGGTGTTGCAAATCCATATTTGTGCTGAGAATGTCTTGACCCAGTGTGAGATGTGGGTTTCTGTGCTGAAGAGCTTCTAAAGCTCTTAGTGAATCAGTTGGACAAGGAAAGATGCCTCATTGCCAGTAGTGATAAACTGCAACGCTTTATATCAGCATAAAGTTCATCAGGGAAGGTGGAGAAGAATCCAGGAAGTGTGTATCCGCAACTCTCATTTGTAGAGAACCATCAGTGGATATTTTAGTGTGACTGGGATAGGTTGATATGAGTTCTTTGAATAGTTTCTGAGATAATTTCACGTCTGTGGGATATTTGTTTACTTGCATATTGACCATCAAGTACAATGTGGAAGAAGAGGAAGTTGTGGTAAGGTAACATTGACTTTTGGAGAGTTTCTCAGACTGAAATAACACGATCTGAAGACAAACAGTTTCAAGGGAACACATAAGCAAACGTTGCGATCTTCAGTGCATAAGAAAGGCTCAGTTGTTCACGTCTGACATAAACAGGAGCTTCATCTGTTTCGATCTCCAGGCCATTGATAGCACCAGCGTGGAATGCACCAAGTACAAGTGTTAAAACGGGTGACTGTATGGTACTAAGCATTTTAGGGCTGTAGAACTAGCTGAAGCTTACATTATGGAACCATAGTGCAGTTTAGATCGAAGAGTTGCTTGGAGGGGCGGCGCCGTGGCCGAGTGGTTAGACCATTCGCCTCTCACCGAGGCGGCCCGGGTTCAACCCCAGGGACCCGCATGTGGGATTTGTGGTGGACAAAGCGGCGTCTGGGCGGGTTTTCTCCGGGTTCTCCGGTTTCCCCGCCATTCATTCCAGCAACTGCTCCATCATCACCTTTCCTTTCATCCATTTCACCATCATTTCGTTTCGTCTACTTCCTTCATCCCATACCAGGCATCGGGCTGATCACCCATCCTGGATACTCTGTCTGATCCATGAGAATGTCTGCTCCTCGACGGGCCTCTGACCCCAGGCACACGCCTGTAAGTCCTGGGGAGTGTAAGTCCTACATAAGATGAGGGTAAACAGCGAATGAATGAAAGAGTTGCTTGGAGTGTTCGCAGAACGACAGGTAAATATTAATGTAAAAATTTGTGTGCCTAAAACATTTAGCGTATATCTGCAAAATACCTAGAAGTGAGGATCAACAGCACAAAATAATGCACATTTATGATTAAAACTGGAACCTAACCTGAAAACCTGTTTGGGTAGAATATAGGTTAGATATGTAGAAAATTACAAAAAGTATTGCTGTTGTTTTACTACATAATTTAAATACATACAGTGATGAACAAGTATACTTATTCTGTAACATCTGCTTACAGTTAAACAACTTATTGAAGCCGATAACCAGTTGCTACCCACTGTTTGGTATTCTGTAACACGGTAACAACATCTTGTTGAGAGAAATAAAATTATGGTTAACAATACCAAGAGCAGAGACCGTGTTGTTAGCGCTAGCAGCACTATTACTACTACTGGCGTTTAGTGTTTCTTCATCTTAAAGAGTAACGGTAACAGAAGAGCCTGAAGCTGTTGAGGTATTCTCTGACAGGCGAGACAGTGCACAATGCTAACTTGAAGTAAGAGTAACCATGTAAACAAATACATTTGTGTGCAGGCTAGTTGCTTATTCCTACTTGTATTCTACATCAGTCCTTGCATTTTTAATTGCAGAGTAATTCAAGAAGCTTCCGATAAATGATTCAATGGTGCTTTTATAAAGAATTTTACTGTCGAATGTAAATCATCGTTCTAAAATTGTTATTGCTAACATTCTCCCGACACAATAAGAATATTCAGACATTTAAAAGGAATTCACATCATTGTTTTTGTTATTACATTTCGCCAAAATACTGTCCCAGCCAGAACTAAAACTAGGCAATACTCAATGCAGAATTAGCTAAGCCAAATTTCTGAATTTAAAGCTATACACATTTACCCTAGTAGAATACTCGGAGGTATTAGAGCTGACCTTTTTACACATTTGTATTAATTAGGTCGATACTAAAAATAATGTGCAAGTTATTTTAGTGTCGTTTAATAGCGCTAACCGCCTCCTCTGTTCATTACTGGTGCCTTCATCATCTGATCGAGACGTATGACGTCATTAGGTCTCTCTCCAATACTAGCCCAAAGTCGCTAATAAATTATTGTTTGGGTTACAATGAGCACTCCCCTCGGAATATTTCATTACCTTGAAATGTTGGTGGAGAAGGAATCGGGAACCAAGGACCATGCTAATTGCCTAATCTAAGTTCAGATAAACGATTTTGTTGATGTTTCTTTCGCTGAATCCCGCTACTTTCGTCATCACCAACATGGTTCTTCTGTTCACGCCATGTCACGGGAATAGCGAAATTCAAACGCTTCTTTTTGCATTCTCTCCACTGTTATGGCATATAGGGTCTTTCCTATCTTTAACATGTGATGGCTGCCGTTGTTATTGAGTTACAGCAGTCATTTTTTTCATGTGGTTACAGTTGTATAGCCATGGAACGTTACAGCATTCAGCAACGCGTAGAAATTGTGAAAATTTATTATCGAAATGGATCATCTGTTCGCCAAACCTTCCGTGTATTGCGTGAAGTTTACGGTGTGCATAATCGTCCCTGCGAGAGAACGATTAATCGATAAATTTGAAAGAAGTGGTTCTGTCAGCGATCAAAGAACGCCTGTACGTAAGCGCTCCAACAAAAACATAGGCGCCGTTCGTGAGAGTGTACGTGAGAACGGAAACAAAACAATTGCCCGTCGAGCGCAAGAATTGGGGCTTTCGCCGACCACAACTTGGAAATTCTGCATCTGGACTTGAGGTTTCACGCTTACAAAATGGTGTTAACTCAAGAACTAAAGCCCAACGACCATAGGTTGCTCCGTGTATTTGCTGACTGGGCTATGGAGCAATTGGAAGCTGACCCGGATGTTTCTCGAAAAATCATCTTCAGCGACAAAGCCCACTTTTAGATGGATGGTTGTATTGGAGCAATCATAATCCAATGCAGATTCAAGAACGACCACTTCATCCCCAAAAGGTTACTGTGTGGTGTGGATTTTGGTATGCTGGAATCATTGGTGCATATTTTTTCCAAGATGAAGATGGAGAAGCTGTAACTGTTAATGGAGAAAGATACCGGGCCCTTATAAGGGGCTATGTTTGGCCTCAATTGGATGGTATGGATCTCAGAAACATCTGGTTACAGCAAGATGGTGCCACAATCGATCTTTTGAAGGAAAAGTTCAGAGGTTTCATCATTTCCCATGGTGGTGATATTAACTAGTCATGTGATTTAACGCCGTTGGATTACTTCTTGTGGGGTTATGTTAAATGTCAAGTTTATGTCAACAAGCCAGAAACAGTAAATGATCTTATGAATAATATCACGCGTGTTATTCGTGAAGTTGGACCTAATTTACGTTCTTTTGTCATTGAAACCGTATACGCGGCGCTCACTTAACTAATGTTCTCTTCCACACATTAATTATGTTCCAAAATAAACCTCTATCATTTATAGAACGTGTTTTATTTAACTTCAAAGATAGGACACTCTTGTTGAAAGATCCTATACAATGAATTCTCCTGATCTCAAATATAAAATGTGTTTTCCAAACAAATTGCCATATTTGTCGGCGTCTTGTACTTATCACATAAGTTCGACATACCTATGTAACAAAATGTAACTTCCTGATATTCCAAACACCCACCACTTCGATGAAATAACGCCACTGTCAACATCTTCTTCTAATACTCTCTCAGTAAACTGTTGATTTCTGTGGTGATAACGGTACGCCCTACACGCCAGCATTGTTGCCAAACCCAGAAACATAAACGTCGCAGCCAGTTGCTTGTAGTAAATAGCCTGCAGTAGGTTGGGAGGAGGGGTAGCCGTGCAGAGAAAACGTTATTTTAAACAAAAGAGGTGTACATTGTTTATGCAGCACGTTTTTGTGTATTTCTCATGGTTTACCTATTATAGAAATTGTATTGCGAATGAAGAGGACTTCACAGTATATTACCAGAAAATTCAAGATATTCATTTCATTAAATAAATACCTTACGTTTGTGGTATTTTAACCAAAATAGTTATAACACATTTTTGAGAAAGTCATAAATGTCCATCTAAACATTAGTTTGGGAAGAGGGAATTTTCTTGAACATTTTTGTGTCGTATTCTTGGAACATGCTGAACTTAAATACCAAGTTAGGTGTTTGTGAGATTCTTCGTTGTTGTTTTTCTTGTTTACAGACAGACACACAAATACGCAGCTTTTGTAAAAAGGCTATTATTGATTTTTTTTTCACTTTCTCTACTACGTACAGTAAGTAGGGGAAATATTGTATTCCACCCAAAAATTCGATACGGAGATTTCACCGGAAATACATATTTTCAGCCCCCCATGAATCCAAAAAAGCATGCATGTGTGTGAACAGCATAATGGAAAATTGAAAACTTCGATAAATACTAAAAATGGTACTTAATTTTTCGAAATTTTTGATTTTTTAAAAAATGGTTCTTAACAATTTTGATTAAAATACCATATATTAAGGATATTTATATGATAAATAAAATGTATGTCTTAAAGGGCTCTTTATTGGGAAGGAATTTTGTATAATCTTGTATAACTGTTAAACATTAAGGGATAGACGAAAAGGCTCAAATAAGCTTTTTGGTGGCATTAGCCATTTCTGAGATATCCGTTATTAATGGTTGGAATTGTTCATTTCCTGGTATGCTTTAAATTCGTTCAACATTCAGTTGTTTCTCGCGATGTCATGGAAACAGCATATAGCGTTCAGTTGTTAAACATTTGACTATCGCTGTTCTCTTTGTATCTATAACGAAATGTGTAATGTAGCTGTTTCTGCACAGAAAAATAAGTTATAGTAACAGTTTGTGTAGCCACTAATAAACGATAGAGGGTAGAGAAAGTCATGTGAATGTATCACATCAGAGCTTTTTCTGTTTCGTAATATGAAACACAAAATCAAACGGTAGGTAATTATTTAAATGAAAGTGAAAAATCTCCAGATAGCATGCACTAGATTCTATCTTGCATGAATATGTACGAGACGTGAGTTATAAGAAGGGATAGTGCCTTAATGCATATCCCACAGAGATAGATGAGCTGCGTTTACTTCCATTGCCACACGCTGAATCAGTGTTTCAAATCTGCAGAAAGTTCACACACATCAAGGGTGCTCATTTGTGATTGGAATTGCTCTAGATCAGCTGGTTTCTGGGCTCTAATGTCGTGACGCTCTGTTCCAAATGTATTTCCGCATTCCTCTCTTTGTATTACAGGCGAGGTTTTGCCCATACCTTTAAAATATGTGCTTTAAGACAACCATTGCATGTGTTTTGATTTTGCAGCATGAAGATGTATACGAGCTCTGTTCAAAAAATCTTATGTGTTACACTCACATGACTTTCTCTACTCTTGTACAAACTATTTTTACAAACTCTTATTCTCCATATGCTTCATGTTAATCGAGATGTTAATCTTACTGCTAATTTTCTTGTAGATGCAAGGGGGATATGGTAGGTTTTAAGCGATAGTTAAATTTTTAAGCGCTGGTTGCTATGTGGCGCATGTCCAAGACATAAAAAATGAATAACGAATTTGAGAAAAAGTATAAGTATTGGGAAATTTAGGGGAATAACAAGCAATATCTCGCAAAAGGTTCACTCAACAAATCAAATGTATATGACATAAATTGTGTATTTTAACGCGATCTACATTTTTGTGTAGTCAAATTTTGTCTATCTCTTATGGTTTACCAGTTATGTAAAAGTCGTTCACAACGAAGAATACTTTTGGGGACATTCCCAGAAAATTCGAGATATACATTTCATTTCTCATGAGAATATCTGAAACATATGGTATTTTAATCAAAATCGTTAAAGCCATTTTTGAGTAAATTAAAATTTTCGAAAAATATTCTATGTAAAGGATAGTCTGGGGTGGGGGTATTTTCTTGAAAACCTTCGTGTCGCATCTCTGGAAGATACTGAACCTAAATACTAAGTTTGGTGTTTATCCGACACACACGTGGACATGTTTCCAAAAATGCTTTTTTTTTAATTCAGGGGGTCTCAAAACATGTATTTCCGGTGAAATCTCGGTATCGAATTTTTGGGTGGAATACAATACTTCCCCTAATTACTATACGTAGTAGAGAAAGTAAAAATTCCGGAACATTTGTAATGCGGTTGGCATCCCTGCACACATCTGCGTTTAATATGTAACCGATTCTATGTCTGTTAATTATGTTCGGTGCTGTGTTAAGTAGAACGCACAGTTTGTGAACTTCGAGATGGCAGAGTTAGAGGAGCACGCGTCTGCAGACTGTGAAGAGCTTTTGGATCGCGAGATGTTCCTTAAGAGAATCATAACTGGTGATGAGACCAAGGTTCAATCCTCACAATGGGTCGGGAAGGGTTCTGCAAGACCAAAAAGACCCGTCAGATCAGGTCAAATGTCAAAGCCATGCTGATAGTTTTCTTTGACTTTGAAGGATTAGTTCGTCATGCCACAGGGACAAACTGTTAATCGATGGTACTGGAAAAGGCCTGAAATGTGACGAGACAATTCATGGCTCTTGCATCACGATAACGCACCCGCACATTCATCCCTGTTGGTGCGTGACTATTGCACAAAAAACGATATCACTGTGCTGCTTCATCCTCAGTACTCTCCAGACCTGGCCCTGCGGACTTTTTTATTTCCAAAATTGAAAACTCCGGACGAATATTTGCAACGATAGACGAGATAAAAGAAAATTTGCAGACGGCGCTCCGCGCGATCCAGAAAGAGGTGTACCAAAAGCTTCCGGAAGTGGAAACGGTGTTGGGAAGCGGTGTATCAATTGTGGAGGAGAGTATTTGAAGAAGACCATGCACAATAAGTGAAAGCTAAGCGTAGAAAAATGTTGTGGACAAAGTTTTGGAATTTTTTGAACACACCTCGTCTTACGATATGAGACTGGGAAGTGTCTTCACAGAAGCGAGTATATTGTACGATAGTGTGTTTGTTTTATCTTAACATTCATAACAAATGAACAGCTGAGTGCTAACAAACCTTCTTCACTATCAAGGATTAGGCCTGCAGCCATCTCTTGCCTCCCTTCTGGTTTGTTGTTTCACTATCTGTTTCATTCTCCATTCTTTATCCACATTGTTTTCTTGTATACTTTCATTAATGGAAAATATTTTTAATTCTGCTGTTTTTTCTTCGTTTCGTATTTGATCGAATATTGTACAACCTTATACTTTTCTTAAAAAAAAGTTCATCTTTACAGTCTGTATAATTTGTTGCTTTTTTGTTTGTTATTGCACATAATTCGCTTCCATAGGTTAAAACTGGCATGCCAATTATCTTATAGAGTTTTAATTGTGTCTCTTGCCTTCTTTTGTTTTTACAGTTGTTTGTATTCTGCCACAAATCATTTGAAATATATTAAGTTCATGTCATTTTCTGTTATTACGTAGTTGATATCGCAGCCTAAAAGTTTAAAATGATACATTTGTTTACTTATATTATATTTATTATAATCTTGGGACGTACAGGTTATTTTCGTCTGAATGCAATAACTTTTGATTTCTTACATAATATTTTCATATTACACTGGTGTGCAAAACCTAAGGACGAGATGGGTAAAGTAACATAACAAATGAACTACTTGATGGAAGTAGATGAAGGTGCCAAAGTTCTCTCACACGTACACAGAAAGCTGGACGTCACATGGCGTGAGTGTAGCGAGCCTATAGTGTCAAATGTGTCTGGTCCCACAACACGGGGTAGTTGACAAGACGGTGTCTGACTATTAGCGAGCTGTTACGGTGCACTGTACTGGTGTTCTTCATTGCAACATAATCCCGTAGACACCATTTGGACGACTTCACACGGGGAAGAATCATCAGAAAACTGGAAAAAGGGCGAAGTGTGACGAGTTTGGAATTGCTCACAGCATTATTTCACTGCATGGGAAACCTTCCAAACCGCAGGCACTGCTGTCCCAAGGAGAGGTGGTGGTCGACCACGCTCAACTGCAGCAGCAGATGACCGCTAAATTGTGCAACAGGCAAGAAGGGATGCACGCCAAACAGCGGGTGCAATTGCAACCACATTTAACAGGACAGTTAGGCACGCAAGCTCATGATACACAGCGGCACGGTGACTACACAGAGGTGGTTCCTTTGCCCGACGGCCAGCACGTTGTGTTGCATTGGCATCCGCACATCGGCGGCACCGTTTGCGCTGGTCCCAAGAGCATCAAAATTGGACCAACGAGGAATGGGGTCGCGTGCTCTTCTCGGATGGGAGCAGATTCAGTCTAAGTAGTGATTCTCGACGTACCCTCATCTGGCGAGAGGTGGGAACACGTAATGAACCGAGGAACATGATCGTTTTGGTGGTCCGGGTATTATGGTTTGGGGAGGCATAATGTTGCATGGGCGCACCGACCTCCAAATCTTTGAACACGTACGCTCACTAGTCAACGTTACTGTGATACTGCACTCCTTCCCCATGTGCGTATCTTCAGGGGTGCAGTCGGCCCTGGCTTCATTTTTATGGATGACAATGCGCGACCGCAGGTGGAGGATCTCTTGGAACGAGAGGACATTCGGCAAATGGACTGGCCTGCCTGTTCCCCCGATTTAAATCCCATCGAACACGTGTGGGATGCTTTGGGGAGGCGCATTGTAGCTGATCCACATGCAACAACGACCATCCAACAGTTGACAACAGCGCTGGTGGAGGAAGGGAACGTCCTACCACAAGAACTGCCAGCATGGGAGCACGATGCAGAACATGCATTGCTGACCGTGGTGATCATACACCCTTTTAAGCACCATGTATCTGTTTCTGTAAATCTAGAGAGCCATCATATGTCGTATTGACTTTACTGTAGTTTATGGTCTATGAATAAAAGTGACATTTCTGTTCGTCTCATTGCATATTTCGTTTAGTTGCCTGTTCCCTCTACGTATGATTCATCGAGCTATGTTACTTGACATGCGAAGATTACTGTCGTCCTTAGGCTTTGCACACCAGTGTATTTTTCTCACATAATTGACTTAAGCGATATATTGTTTGTCATCCGAAAACGTAATGTGTGTGATAAAATACGCCCTTGTCTTACAACTCTATTAATTTCTATTTTTTCTGTGTTTTCCCTACGAGTATTAATTATAACTTCTGTGTTTGTTTATAAATGTTGTATTACTTCTGTTATATGTAGGGGATATTCCAGAACACATTTCTATGTACCCGATGAAGGCCTTTTCATAACCTAAGAAAGCAATGTGTGTCTCGTGTTTTTACTTTCTCTACTACGTATAGTAGGTAGGGGAAGTATTGTATTCCACCCAAAAATTCAATACCGAGATTTCACCGGAAATATATGTTTTAGGACCCCCTGAATAAAAAAAAGCATTTTTGGAAACATGTCTGTGTGTCTGTGAACAGCATAACTCAGAAACGAACAGTCGGATAAACACCAAACTTGGTATTTAGGTTCAGTATCTTCCAGAGATGCGACACGAAGGTTTTCAAGAAAATCCCCCACCCCAGATTACCCTTTACATGGAACATTTTTCAAAAATTTTAATTTTCTCAAAAATGGCTCTAATGATTTTGATTAAAATATCACATGTTTAAGATATTTTCATGACAAATAAAATGTATATCTCGAATTTTCTGGGAATGTCTCCAAAAGTATTCATCATTGTGAACGACTTTTGCATAACTGGTAAACCGTAAGAGATAGACAAAATTTTACTACACAAAAAATATAGATCGCGTTAAAATACACAATTTATGTCGTATACATTATTTTGTTGAGTGAACCATTTTCGAGCTATTGCTTGTTTTTACCTTAAAATTTCCAATACTTATACTTTTTCTCAAATTCGTTATTCATTTTTTTTGTCCTGGTAATGCAAAGAGAATGGAATACTCCACATAGCAACCAGCTCTTAAAATATTTGACTATTGCTTAAAGCCTACCAATTCCCCTTGCATCTACAAGAAAATTAACAATAAGATTAACATCTCGATATCTCGATTAACATGAAGCAAATGGAGAATAAGCGTTTGTAAAAATAGTTTGTACAAGAGTAGAGAAAGGCATGTGAATGTAACACATCAGATTTTTTCTATTTGTTGTACCACACTTTTAATATTGTCTTCGCAGGATCTGCCCCTTCTGAATCCATTTTGTTCATTTAGTAGCAGTACATCGGGACTTTGTGTAGTCTGTTGTTAATAATTCTAGCATATACTTTCAACAAAACTGATACCTCGATAATTTTCGCATCCACTTCTTTCTCCTGCTTTGTATGTTGATGCCACCTCAGCTATTTCCCAGGATGGTGGTAATTCTGGTATCTTCCAACATCCATTTGTTAAACGTAGAAGTTGTATTTCTAGAAACAGTATTAATTCAGTATTTACTTCTTCTGGGCGTGTTGCATCCTCGTACTATCCCCTTGATATACATATATTTTATGTTCTTTAGTACTACATAAAACCTTTGCAAGAACAGCTTGTAGAAAGTGCTGGGAATAAGCGATAGTGGCCAAAGAAACCCACGGGAATGCTCGTAGTTTCTTACTTTCCAGACTTCTTTTTCTTCCCATAATTCTTTGTTTTATCCAATCCTCGTTATCGATTGTATATATATATATATATATATATATGCGTGCCATATCTACTACGTATAGCAAGTAGGGGAAGTATTTTAATTCAATACCGAGATTTCACCGGAAATACATGCTGTGAGGCGAGCTAAATCCAAATAAAACATTTCTGAAAACACGTACGTGTGTGTGAACAGCATAATTCAAAAACGAAAAGTTTGGTAAATACTAAACTTGGTATTAGTATCTTCCAGGGATGCGACACGAAGATTTTCAAGAAAATCTCCCCAGCCCCAACTACCCTTTACATTAAACATTATTAAAAATTTTTTATTTTTTTTTAAAAAAAAAGAGTAAGGATTTTGATTACCGTACTGTATATGAAAGATATTTACGTTACCAATAAATGTATATTTTGAATTTTCTGGGAATAGCCTAGGAACTCCTGTTCATTCCTTGTATACCTTGTAAACGTTAAGCGATAAGCGAAAAGTACTACACAAAAAATGTAGACCTCTTTAAAACACACAATTACTTTAAATAAGCTTTTTTGTGGTACTAGCCGTTTCTGAGATATTCGTTCGAATTGTTCTATAATTGTCATTCTTTTAAAGTCGTGTCAACAGTCACTTGTTTCTCGCGATGTCATGGAAACAGCATATAGCGTGCAGTTGTTAAACATTTGACTATCGCTGTTCTCTTTGTATCTATAACGAAATGTGTAATGTAGCTGTTTCTGCAAAGGTTTGTTTGGATTGAAAGTAGTAGATAGAAAAATAAGCTTTAGTAAGAATAGTTTGTATACCACTAATGAACACAGAGGGTAGAGAAAGTCATATGAATACATCACATCAGTTCTTATTAGTTTATATGGTACTTTTTGTCTACCATGGATGTCATTTTCAGCATTGAATATTAATTTATCCCTATATATCTGTTTGGTGTAATTGTCTTGTTATATCCTTAGCATAATTTCATTTTTACTTTCTCTATTACGTATAGTAAGTAGAGGAAGTATTGTATTCCACACAAAAATTCAATACCGAGATTTCACCGGAAATATATGTTTTGAGACCCCCTGAATCCAAAAAAGGCATTTCTGGAAACATGTCTGTCTGTCTGTCTGTGTGCGTGTGTGTGTGGGTGTGTGTCTGTGGGTGTGTGTGTCTGTGTCTGTCTGTGAACAGCATAACTCAGAAACGAACAGTCGGATAAACACCAAACTTGGTATTTAGGTTCGGTATCTTCCAGAGATGCGACACGAAGGTTTTCAAGAAAATCCACCCATCCCAGATTACCCTTTACATGGACCATTTTTCGAACATTTTAATTTTCTCAAAAATGGCTCTAACGATTTTGATTAAAATATCATATGTTTAAGATATTTTCATGACAAATGAAATGTATATCTCGAATTTTCTGGGAATGTCTCCAAAAGTGTTCATTGTGAACGACTTTTGCATAACTGGTAAACCATAAAAGATTGACAAAATTTTACTACACAAAAAATGTAGATCGCGTTAAAATACACAATTTATGTCATATACTTTTTTTTACTTTCTCTACTACGTATAGTAAGTAGGGGAAGTATTGCATTCCACCCAAAAATTCGATACCGAGATTTCACCGGAAATATATGTTTTGAGACCCCCTGAATCCAAAAAAAGCATTTTTGGAAACATGTCCGTGTGTGTGTCTGTGTGTCTGTGTGTCTGTGTGTCTGTCTGTGTGTGTGTCTGTCTGTCTGTGAACAGCATAACTCAGAAACGAACAGTCGGATAAACACCAAACTTGGTATTTAGGTTCAGTATCTTCCAAGGATGCGACACGAAGGTTTTCAAGAAAATACCCCCACCCCAGATTACCCTTTACATGGAACATATTTCGAAAATTTTAATTTTCTCAAAAATGGCTCTAACGATTTTGATTAAAATATCATATGTTTAAGATATTTTTATGACAAATAAAATGTATATCTTGAATTTCCTGGGAATGTCTCCAAAAGTGTTCTTCATTCTGAACGACTTTTGCATAACTGGTAAACCATAAGAGATAGACAAAATTTTACTACACCAAAAATGTAGATCGCGTTAAAATACACAATTTATGTCATATACATTTTTGTTGTTGAGTGAACCATTTTCAAGATATTACTTGTTATTCCCTTAAATTTTTCAATACTTATTTTCTCGAATGGGAATTCGTTATTCATTTTTTTGTCTTGGATATTCAAAGAGTATTAATCTGTGGGAAAGGGAATGGTGCTGCACCTAGCAACCAGCTATTAAGAGATATGTATGTGCTTAAAGGCTACTGTATTTCTATATTGCCCTTGTAAATATATATTCCCCTTACATCTACAAGAAAATTAGCAATAAGATAGAGTCTGCAAATGTTTATCTCATTAACATGAAGTAGATGGAGAATAAGGGTTTGTAGAAATAGTTTGTACAAGAGTAGAGAAAGTCATGTGAGTGAACACATCAGATTTTTTATTTTTGTTGGGTGAATCATTTTCGATATATTGCTTGTTATTTCTTTAAATTTTCTAATACTTATACTTTTTCTCAAATTCGTTATTCATTTGTTTTTGTCCTGGACATACAAAGAGAATGGAATTAGCCACATAGCAACCAGCTCTTAAAACATTTGACTATCGCTTAAAGCCTACCAATTCCCCTTGCATCTACAAGAAAATTAGCAATAAGATTGACATCTCGATTAACATGAAACATATGGAGAATAAGCGTTTGTAAAAATGGTTGGTACAAGAGTAGAGAAAGTTATGTGAGTGTAACACATCAGATTTTTGTATATTGCAAGTACTACTGCGTTCTCTGTTGATAGAGATTTTATATAGATCCTTCTATAACAAATTTAAGAACACGCTAAATGTCGGAAGTGATTTGCTGAACATAATAGGAATCAAGTGCATAGTATAATATGTGCAATGGAATTGAAGCGTTGGGAGACGGGTCTGCTTCTCTAGAACCTGAAAACTCTAAATACAGGTACGGGGAAAAAGAAACAGAAAAAAACCTCTATTTTATTAAAAAGTGTCTGTAGCCGAAGAATTGCGCTGTAAGTGGTTGCTTATTTGACGCTCAGCGATGAAACTTTAAGTCTTCAAAGAGTTTGTGGGCGGAGTGTTGAAGATGATCATAAATTTGAAACAAGATTTTGTTATATAGTTAGCTTTCTGCGAAACAAGAAGAATATTGTACTTACGCCTAAAAAGTTCAAAGTTGTCAGCAGAGAAGAGATGCGTAGCTTTTTGCTGTGAATTTGTTCATCAAAACACTATAGCAGCGCTCAAACGTTTAATTGCTCAGAGCGTTTAACTGCACTGGTGGTTCAGAAGAAAGAACTGCTTGACCTCGTCATGGTTACTATCCATCAGGTCTCTAGTAGTTCTTGAGCATTTTCAAAGAAACAAATGCACTAGTGCTACTTTAAATGGTTCAACTGTTTCTGTTTGTTTATAGGAATGTCCAAAACGAAGGAATATTCAACTGATTTAACACAAACTGACATAGGCTGGACTCAGGTCTTTGTTGCAAGGCAGCTTGGAGTCTGCCAACAGCTAGTAAGTGTTTGGTGTCGACTCCAGAGAAGATGAGGGACGGTGGATCAGAGAAACATTTATATAAAATCTGATGTGTTACACTCACATGACTTTCTCTACTCTTGTACAAACTATTTATACAAACGCTTATTCTCCATCTACTTCATGTTAATCGAGACAAACATTTGCAGACTCTATCTTATTGCTAATTATCTTGTAGATGTAAGGGGAATATATATTTATAAGGGCAATATAGAAATACAGTAGCCTTTAAGCACATACATATCTCTTAATAGCTGGTTGCTAGGTGCAGCACCATTCCCTTTGCCACAGATTAATACTCTTTGCATATCCAAGACAAAAAAAATGAATAACGAATTCCCATTTGGGAAAATAATTATTGAAAATTTTAAGGGAATAACAAGCAATATCTCGAAAATGGTTCACTCAACAAAAAATGTATATGACATAAATTGTGTATTTTAACGCGATCTACATTTTTTGTGTAGTAAAATTTTGTCTATCTCTTATGGTTTACTAGTTATGCAAAAGTTGTTCACAATGAAGAATACTTTTGGAGACATTCCCAGAAAATTCAAAATATACATTTTATTTGTCATAAAAATATCTTAAACATATGATACTTTAATCAAAATCGTTAGAGCCATTTTTGAGAAAATTAAAATTTTCGAAAAATCTTCCATGTAAAGGGTACTCTGGGGTGGGGGATTTTCTTGAAAACCTTCGTGTCGCATCCTTGGAAGATACTGAACCTAAATACCAAGTTTGGTGTTTATCGCACTGTTCGTTTCTGGGTTATGCTGTTCACAGACTCACACACGGACATGTTTCCAAAAATGTTTTTTTGGATTCAGGGGGTCTCAAAACATATATTTCCGGTGAAATCTCGGTATCGAAATTTTGGGTGCAATACAATACTTACCCTACTTACTATACGTAGTAGAGAAAGTAAAAAAGTCAGAACACTTCGTAACAGTCAGTAGGTAATCCTAAAAACTCAGCTCGAGCAATACGTGAGGGAAATGTGGGACAAAATTCCACATTTCGGCAGTTAAACGTCGATCTCAATGTTAGGCGAGCCTCTTATTAGCGTGACGAATAGGAAGGTCAGACTGCAGTTTGCTTCCATGTACTGCTGACCACTGGTCCAAACGTTTTTGAGTTATGGAGCCAAGTTCAATCTGCTCTCATCAGATGCGATAAGCTATGCTGGAAGGCCAACCAACAGGAGCAGTACCAGGTAGCTGTAATGAAGCATGTTGGTGTTGGTTCTCAAGTCGAAATTTATGGACCAATGGACAGGCACGGTGAACAGCGCGGTTCCTCCTGCCACTGATTGGAAGCTTCAGCATGACAATGTCCCTGGCCATGTCAAGGAAGTTTTGGAGTGGCCAAAGCAAAGTCCATACTTTAACACCATTGAGCACCTTAGGGAGATGCTGGGTAGATATGTTCACCAGCATTCCACAGGTGCATTTGGCCAAACTTGTTGATTCAGTGCTGTCAAGATGTGCTGCAGTCATTAAAGCAAAAGGCTATGCAACTAGTCAACCAAGAAAATCATGCCATATCCTTGTTATTTTGCTTTGAACCTGCACAATTGTCAATCTTTATTCATGATGAAGCCTTTGCATTTAAATATTATGTACAAGGAAATATATATTGCAGTCTCAGTTCGTTGTTTATTTTATTTCAGTTGGATTTTCTTTATGTATGTATTTGTTTTCTGTATATAGTGTATCTACAAAATACCTTTGAACCTGCTGTGCGTATCTAGGTTGGTAACTCTCAATGATGAGCTCCCTATCATGACGGCCATTTTGTGTAAGTACGAGTACCGTGCAACAGTATACTGTGACACAAGTCTGGAGAACGAGGAGGGACCTGAGACTCTCCAATACACTTAACGCATGTGTACCCACTCCATACTATTTTTTCGACGATAGTGAATTATAGAAATAATACTTACATGAAATTATAATTAATTACTAACAGCTGTTGAACATTATCACCAACATTAGTAACGAACTGGTGAGCATTATGCACGCCTGGTTGTTGTAGTTAAAAAGTGAATGACCAGCTCACATCCAGCTGCTTATGAAGTAAATATTAACAAATTCAGGCTCGTATTCAAGAGCCATTATGAGCATGGCGTTTTCGTGGTTTTCCCTTGTTGGCACGGAGAATGCTGGGGTGGTTTCTTTTCTAGTACCAGTTTAATTTCCTATCACTTCGTTTTCCCTTTCATGCTTCAAGTAGGCTTAGTGCTGTGTAGTGTCGGTCAGATGGCAGATGCCCGCTCGTTGGAAAGCTCTTCTCGGTTCTGCCAGATGTCAGCATTGTCTGAGCAGCTCGCCGATGTAACCAGGTCATCAAACTTGGAATCGTTTGGGACATCTGCGCGTCTCAGACCGGCTTGTGTGCAGCCTGTACCCTCCTGCGGTTCCTTCAATTCACCCGTTCCACCTGGGAGTGGCAAGCACAGAAGATGCGCGTTGGGTCGAGGTGCGAGGTGTCCCCTCCGTTCCCTGGCCATACGTCATATGTTAGGTTACCAGCACTGAATGCAGAAATTCAACGAGCGGGATGGCTGGGGAGCTATCGTCTATGTCCCGCATTCGGTTGATCCCGGGGCCGACCAATCTGACCGAATTTTTTTGTGTTTTCCCTCGGTGGCTAGGTGAATGCTATGGTTGGATAACTTGATCCCTTTAATCACTATAATACTTCACCAACATACCAGGCATTGGGCTGAGTACTCATCCTGAATATCCTATCATCCAGAGTTTGCTTGCTACTTGACAGACATTGGCCTGATCACACATCCTGGATATGCTGTGATCCAGAGTTTGCTTGCTACTGACACAAGACATTGTACTGATCACACATCCTGGATATGCTGTGATCCAGAGTTTGCTTGCTACTTGACAGACATAGTACTGATCACACATCCTGGATATGCTGTGATCCAGAGTTTGCTTGCTACTTGACAGACATTGTACTGATCACACATCCTGGATATGCTGTGATCCAGAGTTTGCTTGCTACTGACACAAGACATTGTACTGATCACACATCCTGGATATGCTGTGATCCAGAGTTTGCTTGCTACTGACACAAGACATTGTACTGATCACACATCCTGGATATGCTGTGATCCAGAGTTTGCTTGCTACTTGACAGACATTGTACTGATCACACATCCTGGATATGCTGTGATCCAGAGTTTGCTTGCTACTGACACAAGACATTGTACTGATCACACATCCTGGATATGCTGTGATCCAGAGTTTGCTTGCTACTGACACAAGACATTGTACTGATCACACATCCTGGATATGCTGTGATCCAGAGTTTGCTTGCTACTTGACAGACATTGTACTGATCACACATCCTGGATATGCTGTGATCCAGAGTTTGCTTGCTACTGACACAAGACATTGTACTGATCACACATCCTGGATATGCTGTGATCCAGAGTTTGCTTGCTACTGACACAAGACATTGTACTGATCACACATCCTGGATATGCTGTGATCCAGAGTTTGCTTGCTACTGACACAAGACATTGGACTGATCACACATCCTGGATATGCTGTGATCCAGAGTTTGCTTGCTACTGACACAAGACATTGTACTGATCACACATCCTGGATATGCTGTGATCCAGAGTTTGCTTGCTACTGACACAAGACATTGGACTGATCACACATCCTGGATATGCTATGATCCAGAGTTTGCTTGCTACTGACACAAGACATTGGGCTGATCACACATCCTGGATATGCTATGATCCAGAGTTTGCTTGCCACTTGACAGACATTGGCCTGATCACCCATCCTGGATATGTTATGGTCCAGAGTTTGCTTGCTACTGACACAAGACATTGGGCTGATCACAAATCCTGGATATGCTATGATCCAGAGTTTGCTTGCTACTGACACAAGACATTGGGCTGATCACACATCCTGGATATGTTATGATACAGAGTTTGCTTGCTACTGACACAAGACATTGGGCTGATCACACATCCTGGATATGCTTTGATCCAGAGTTTGCTTGCTACTGACACAAGACATTGGGCTGATCACACATCCTGGATATGTAATGATACAGAGTTTGCTTGCTACTGACACAAGACATTGGGCTGATCACACATCCTGGATATGTTATGATACAGAGTTTGCTTGCTACTGACACAAGACATTGGGCTGATCACACATCCTGGATATGCTGTGATCCAGAGTTTGCTTGCTACTGACACAAGACATTGGGCTGATCACACATCCTGGATATGCTATGATCCAGAGTTTGCTTGCTACTGACACAAGACATTGGGCTGATCACACATCCTGGATATGCTGTCATCCAGAGTTTGCTTGCTACTGACACAAGACATTGGGCTGATCACACATCCTGGATATGCTATGATCCAGAGTTTGCTTGCTACTGACACAAGACATTGGAACTGATCACACATCCTGGATATTTTATGATCCAGAGTTTGCTTGCTACTGACACAAGACATTGGGCTGATCACACATCCTGGATATGCTATGATCCAGAGTTTGCTTGCTACTGACACAAGACATTGGACTGATCACACATCCTGGATATGCTGTGATCCAGAGTTTGCTTGCTACTGACACAAGACATTGTACTGATCACAAATCCTGGATATGCTATGATCCAGAGTTTGCTTGCTACTGACACAAGACATTGTACTGATCACACATCCTGGATATGCTGTGATCCAGAGTTTGCTTGCTACTGACACAAGACATTGGGCTGATCAACCATCCTGGATATGCTGTGATCCAGAGTTTGCTTGCTACTGACACAAGACATTGGGCTGATCACACATCCTGGATATGCTGTGATCCAGAGTTTGCTTGCTACTGACACAAGACATTGGGCTGATCAACCATCCTGGATATGCTGTGATCCAGAGTTTGCTTACTACTGACACAAGACATTGGGCTGATCAACCATCCTGGATATACTATGATCCAGAGTTTGCTTGCTACTTGAGAGACATTGGACTGATCACACATCCTGGATATGCTATCATCCACAGTTTGGTTGCTCGTTGATAGGCATCGGCTTGTTACTATCGGCTTGTTACTCCTTCAAAGAGGAGGGTAATCCGCTAGAAGAAGAGTTCAGAAATTCCAGTTTCCACCATGACAGTGTGACCGGGAATTGGATGGAAAAGCACTATCGTTGTTAGACAACTCTAGTCTAGGGAATGGTGTTAGAGTGCTTGTCCCTCTCTCCAGCATTCCTGTTAGCGAGAAAGTAATAATTGAGCTGGAGCACTTGACACGTAAAACACAGGCTACTGGCTTCGCAACCATAACGTGTGTATATGTCGGTGAGAGTAGGCAATGACACTTGTCTGCTGTAAGAAAGTTGCTAATAAACAATAATTAGTGAGGTTGGTAGTGATAGAAGCAGCTGTGGCACCGGGAGTCACAGCATGAAGCGAAAGTAGTCCCATAAACATTTAATACTTTTGTTGCAGATTTGTGCAACCAATGCTGCTAATCTAAAGCTTCCGGTCAGTGTTGCCAACACAAATTCAGTTGCCGGTTTCAATGTTATAATTCGCACACATCTTCGACCACACTGTAGTAACAAATTAACCAACAGCTACATTCCGGAATAATGAACAATTGCGGAATTCAGAGCCTACGAGAGAATGTAAATCAACATTCCTGTTGTTTGCAACAACCCCGTCAGATTTTAACTTTAATATTTGTACGTTTTAAAGTTCCCTTCAATTTTGTTCAACCAAGCTGCATTCTCAATATTTTAACGAATAATACAAGAGCAGAAACCAAAAATGAAATTAAAAACTGATGTATTACATTTGCATGACACTCTCTATCCTCTGTTGTTTATTAGTGAGAATACAAACTATTCTTACTAGATCTTATTTTTCTATCTAGTACGTTTTAATTCAAATAAACCTTTGCAGAAACAGCTACATTACACATTTCGTTATAGATACAAAGAGAACAGCGATAGTCAAATGTTTAACAACTGCACGCTATATGCTACCTTACTGTTTCCATGACATCGCGAGAAACAACTGAAAATCACAGGACTTTCAAATAACAATTGGAAACATTAGTGACGGATATCTCGGAAATGGCTTATGCCACAAAAAAGTTGTTTGAAATAAATTGTGAGTTTTAAAGAAATCTACTTTTTTTGTGTAGTACGTTTTCTCTAACACTTAACGTTTACCAGTTATAGAAGATTATACAAAATTCCTTGCAATTGAAGCGCACTTCACAGGTTATTCCCCGAAAGTTCAAGATATACATTTTATTCATCATGTAAATACCTACTATGTGGTGTGGCGGAATCATTAGTGCATGTTTTTTCCAAGATGAAGATGGAGAACCTGTAACTGTCAATGGAGAAAGATACCGGGCTCTTATAAGGGACTATTTTTGGCCTCAGAAACATCTGGTTCCAGCGAGATGGTGCCATATCTCACACTGCTCTCGAAACAATCGATGTTTTGAAGGAGAAGTTCAGAGGTTTTCATCATTTCCCGTGATGGTGATGTTAACTGGCCCCCGAGGTCATGTGATTTAACGCCGTTGGATTACTTTTTGTGGGGTTATGTTAAATCTCGAGTTTATGTCAACAAGCCAGAAACAGTAAATGATGTTATGAATAACATCACGCGTGTTATTCGTGAAGTTGGACCTAATTTACGTTCTTCTGTCATTGGGTCAACCGTATACGCGGCGGTCACTTAACTGATGTTCTCTTCCACACATTAATTATGTTCCAAAATAAACCTCTATCATTTATAGAAGGTGTTTTATTTAAGTTCAAAGTTAGGACACCCTTGTTGGAACACCTTATATATGTGATTTGAATTAAAATTGTAATAGCCATTTTTTTTTAAAAAATCGAATATTTGGAAAAATGTTCCCTATAAAGCGATGTATTTCTTGTGAAATCTCGGTATAGAATTTTTGGGTGGAATGCAATAGCTACATGGCAGTGAAACTAAAAATAGGTGTTGATTTCGTATAGTTAAAAACACTTTTTATAGTAAATATAACTCTCCGGTAAACTTCAGAGGGCCTTGTATTGCAATAAGACAGTAAGGTTATGTAGTGTAGTTAGTATTTAGCTTCTGCTCTTGTAGCATTGACTCAAATAGTCAAGCGTCGTGATAAAGCACTTTTCAGTCAGTATACCCTCTTATAGATACCTAATTAGCAAATCAGAATGCTACTTAGTCGATAGTTTTAAAGTATGGTGTTCAAAAAGTAGTATCTCTTGTTGTTTTTCTTACATTCCTATAACCTCGCCGAGCGTGTGAGTACGGCATCTGGGAGTTCCTCTGACCTAGAGTTTTTGTGCTTTTTCTTGCTGCCCGTGGGCTGTAGCGGGCTGCTTGGTTGATTGGTCGTTCATCGCCCTCTTGGAACTTTAGGGAGTTCCGCGCGCCTATCGTTCCTTCACTTCCTCCTGAATCTCCCGCAGTACGCGACGTGTTCCTATAATGTGTACCAGGTATATAGGAAATGTATTCTATTACATTTTCCTGTTCATTTTTAGTGTTTGGCACACACTGTAAAAATGACGACAATTTGAAGTATAAAACAAGATGTAACGGTGCCTAATGGAATCAACGTTTAGATCATTGAAAGTGTAAATGTCTGTCATCCTTCTTTGTCTTAGCTAATTGTGTCTCGAGATGATAATCAGACAACAAGGCCCGCGAACAAACCAACATCGCTACGTTATTGTGTATTCACTTAAGTGTTCATGTCATACCTTTGCTTTCTCTGGCATCTCCACCCAAAAAGTCATTCTCATTTCAGAAGAAATACACGTTTTGTGGCTCCCTGAATAAAAAATTAGAAATATGCCCGTCAACAGCATAACTCAAAATAAAAGCGGGATAAATATCAAGTCTTTCTCCTCCAAAAATGCGACACCAACATTTTCAAGAACCACCCCACTCTAAACTACCCTTTACACGGAATATTCTCAAACGACTTGTATTAAAACAGCATATATTTAAGATATTTCATAACAAATAAAATGTTGTTTCTAACGCTCCCCATGTGGACTACGACCTCATTACACTAAACGCATTTCTGAGGTGCGGCACCTAGCGGGCGGAATCCGTTGCCTGCGATGTTGAGGATGGTGGTGGGATGAGAGGACCTACAGCTTTTACCGTGGACGGATATTTCACGCCAGCAAGTCAGAGGTGAAGGCGTGGATAGGGCCGACTTAAAATTGCCATTCCAGAGGCGGGACTCAAATCCCAAGCCGGAAACGCGGCGTCCTTACAAATAATTTTGTATAACTGGTGAACATTAAGAGATAGACAAAACATACTGATAAAAACACACAATTTATTTCAAATAACTTTTTATGTGACATCAGCCATTTCTCTAGGTATCCGTTGGTAGTTTTTCCAATTCTTCAATACTTGTCTAAAACAACTGCTTGTCGGGCTGTTAACACAGTATTTTAGCGGCGTAATAAACAAAGTCCAGATGACAGTGCTATACCAACTTTAACAGGATTTAAACAAAATGCTTGATCATAAAACAAGAAATATAAACCAACATTGTATTTTACGTTAAATCATAACCAGATTTAAATGCAGTACATTCCTGTCGAGATTTTCCTAGCAGTAGCTCTGATTCAATCTTCCGGCTCGAATTGAAACTTACAGAAGCTTGTTGTTTAAACACCGTGTCTCGTAATGTTACCGTCACTAGGAGGCATTGGTACGGTTCGGATCCAGGCGGCAGTGACAACGTCAACAAATGACTGACTATGCCTTTTATATTCATGCGGTATATATTGCATTTATTTATTTTATTTAATACAATTTAGAGAGCTTTTACAAAAAGGTTATTATATTCAACAAGTACGCAAAAATATTGTCGCTATCCACTTGTTTCTCTCAATATCATGGAAACTGTATGGTATTTTAAAGCCACAGTAAGCCCTTTTACAACATCTGGTTATCTATTCGTTTTCCTCTACAACAACATTTGTTCTTAAACTATATCTGCGAAGGTTTATCTCGATTAAGGTGAAGAAATAAACAGAACTTACATAAAAATAAACGATAATGTGTAGAGAGAGCCATGAGAATGTAACACATCAGATTTAATTGCTTCGCTTGTTTAGCCCTCTTCGTTTACTTTTCTCGAATCTCTTCAGAGCGATTGTGAAAGTTCGCCAGCGCCTGGGAAAAAAGCGGACGTTAATCATTGTAAATTGCTCGTTTTAAGTAACTGGTGGCGCACTTCCGGGTTAGCATCTGCTTTAGAATGTGATTGGTCGTTATCAACTGGCAACAAAGAATGCACAAATAAGGAGAGCAAAAGTCTGAGGTGCTACATTCACATGACTTTCTCTATCCTTTATCGTTTATTAGTGAGTATACAAACTATTCTTACTAAAGCTTAATCGAGATAAACCTTTGCAGAAATAGCTACATTACACATTTCGTGAGAACAGCGATAGAGAACAGCGATAGTCAAATGTTTAACAACTGCACGCTATATGCTGCCATACTGTTTCCATGACATCGCGAGAAACAACTGAAACAGCTACATTACACATTTCGTTATAGATACAAAGAGAACAGCGATAGTCAAATGTTTAACAACTGCACGCTATATGCTGCCTTACTGTTTCCATGACATCGCGAGAAACATCTGAATGTTGACAGGATTTTAAGAGAACGGCCAAGGAATGAAGAATACGAGCCATTAATAACAAATATGTCAGAAATGGCTGATGTTTTAAAGCGAATTAGATTTTTTTTGTGTAGCAGGTTTTCGTCTATCACTTAACGTTTACCAATTATACGAGATGATACAAAACTCCTTCCGAATGAAGAGGACTTCATAGCCTATTCCAGAAAATTCAACGTACGCATTTTATTTGTCATGTACATGTGTTTAATATGTGGTATTTTAATCAAAATCGTTAGAGTCAGTTTTGATAAAATAAAATGTTGTAAAAATGTACATGTAAGATATTCTTGCAAATCTTCGTGTGGCGTATTCGTATTTATCCGACTCTTTATTACTTTGTCTACTACGTATAGTAAGTAGGGGAAGTATTGTATTCCACACAAAAATTTGATACCGAGATTTTACCGGAAATACATGTTTTGAGACCCCCTGAATAAAAAAAAAGCATTTTTGGAAACATGTCCGTGTGTGTGTCTGTGAACAGCATAACTCAGAAACGAACAGTCGCATAAACACCAAACTTGGTATTTAAGTTCAGTATCTTCCAGAGATGCGACACGAACATTTTCAACAAAATTACCCCCCCCCAAATTACCCTTTACATGGAAGATTTTTCGAAAATTTTAATTTTCTCAAAAATGGCTCTAACGATTTTTATTAAAACATCATATGTTTAAGATATTTTCATGGCAAATAAAATGTATATCCTGAATTTTCTGGGAATGTCTCCAAAAGTATTCTTCATTGTGAACGACTTTTGCATAACTGGTAAACCATAAGAGATAGACAAAATTTTACTACACAAAAAATGTAGATCGCGTTAAAATACACAATTTATTTCATATACATTTCTTTTGTTGAGTGAACCGTTTTCGAGATATTGCTTGTTATTCCCTTAAATGTTTCAATACTTATTTTCTCAAATGGGAATTCGTTATTCATTTTTTTGTCTTGGATATGCAAAGAGTATTAATCTGTGGCAAAGGGAATGGTGCTGCACCTAGCAACCAGCTATTAAGAGATATGTATGTGCTTAAAGGCTACTGTATTTCTATATTCCCCTTGTAAATATATACTCCCCTTACATCTACAAGAAAATTAGCAATAAGATAGAGTCTGCAAATTTTTATCTCGATTAACATGAAGTAGATGGAGAATAAGCGTTTGTAGAAATAGTTTGTACAAGAGTAGAGAAAGTCATGTGAGTGTAACACATGAGATTTTGTTTGAGTTACGCTGTTCACAGAGACCGTTTTCTAAAAGTGCTTCTTTTGGATTGAGGGAGTCTCACGAAGGTGTATTTCCTGAAATCTCTGTATCATATGTTTGGGTGGAATGCACTACTCCTGTAGATAAGAACTCGGCGGTATCCCTGACCCAGAACAGTAAATTACATATGATGCTCGCTAACACAGAAAGATGCGCCATTCACTTGAACGAGAGGTGACCCAGGGGTCAGTTTACTCTCTTAGTTTATACAGCAACTATAATTGGAGAGAGATTCCGCGTTTCTTAACCTGGTTTTATGCTTGGTTGCTTATGATTACGCCCTAACAGGAAAGTCATGCTACATACGTGTTACAAGTCTATCAGTGCTCTGTTACGGTTGTAATCTGAAGTAGGGCGGCTTGAGCTACACTGTCTGCCAGATTACAACAAGAGCTCGTCTTAATAGTATTTCGAGATACAAATGCATAATTAGAGAGCAAGAACGAGTCCAAGTGGAGTATTTTCTGCTTTAGTGCGCCTAACCCATCTATATTGCACGACAGTAAGTAATAGAAGCAGCACCTGCGCGAAAATCAAATTAATTACTAGCATATGTTGCACATGGTGGTTCCAGCAACATTAACCGCAACTACATGATTGTTCGATACTCGCTTTATAAACAACTGTAAAGGCGATAGCTTGTTCTTATTAGCAGATTTCTGTGCACAAACGCCAGTAGCCACTTTTATATTGTCAATTCCGAAATTGTTCGTGTTTGACCTTCTCCGATTGGCAGTAGTTTTTATATAGAATATTCCATAGGTTATATGTCCTCTATTATTATAACAATAATTCCTTTGCTTCCCTTTTTATGTGACTGTATTTTGTGCTGAAAACCCTCTTTTAAACGATTTTATACCCATAGAAAAACAATTCAACGCATTCTTTATGCTGCAATCTTGAATATATAAACTAATATATATTTGCATGAAGCTGAACTAAAACAATCTGATGTGTTACACTCATATGACTTTCTCTACTCTTCTACAAACTATTTTTACAAACGCTTATTCTCCATCTACTTCATGTTAATCGGGAATTGGTAGGCTTTAAGTGATAGTCAAATGTTTTAAGAGCTGGTTGCTACCTAGAGTATTCGATTCTCTTTGCATTACAAGGGGAAAAAAAATGAATAACGAATTTGAGAAAAAGTATAAGTATTGGAAAATTTAAGTGAATAACAAGCAATATCTCGAAAATAGTTCACTCAACAAAAAAATGTATATGGCATAAATTGTGTATTTTAACGCGATCTACATTTCTTGTGTAGTAAAATTTTGTCTATCTCTTATGGTTTACCAGTTATGCAAAAGTCGTTCACAATGAAGAACACTTTTGGAGACATTTCCAGAAAATTCAACATATACATTTCATTTGTCATGAAAATATTTTAAACATATGATATTTTAAAATTTCAGAAAAATGTTCCATGTAAAGGGTAGTCTGGGATAGGGGGATTTTCTTGAAAACCTTGGTGTCGCATCTCTGGAAGATACTGAACCTAAATACCAAGTTTGGTGTTTATCCGACTGTTCGTTTCTGAGTTATGCTGTTCACAGACATACACACAGACATGTTTCCAAAAGTGGTTTTCTTTGATTCAGGGGGTCTCAAAACATATATTTCCGGTGAAATCTCGGTATCGAATTTTTGGGTGGAATACAATACTTCCCCTACTTACTATACTATGATAGCATATCCAGGATGGGTGATCAGTCCAATGTCTTGTGTCAGTAACAAGCAAACTCTGGATGATACCATATCCAGGATGGGTGATCAGTCCAATGTCTTGTGTCAGTAGCAAGCAATCTCTGGATGATAGCATATCCAGGATGTGTGATCAGCCCAATGTCTTGTGTCAGTAGCAAGCAAACTCTGGATCATAGCATATCCAGGATGTGTGATCAGTCCAATGTCTTGTGTCAGTAGCAAGCAAACTCTGGATCACAGCATATCCAGGATGGGTGATCAGTCCAATGTCTGTCGCGTAGCAAGAAAACCTTGGATGATACCATATCCAGGATGGGTGATCAGTCCAATGTCTTGTGTCAGTAGCAAGAAAACCCTGGATGATAGCGTATCCAGGATGTGTGATCAGTCCAATGTCTTGTGTCAGTAGCAAGCAAACTCTGGATGATAGCATATCGAGGATGAGGGTGATCAGCCCAATGTCTTGTGTCAGTAGCAAGCAATCTCTGGATGATAGCATATCCAGGATGTGTGATCAGCCCAATGTCTTGTGTCAGTAGCAAGCAAACTCTGGATCACAGCATATCCAGGATGTGTGATCAGTCCAATGTCTTGTGTCAGTAGCAAGCAATCTCTGGATGATAGCATATCCAGGATGTGTGATCACTCCAATGACTTGTGTCACTAGCAAGCAAACTCTGCATGATATCATATCCAGGATGGGTGATCAGTCCAATGTCTTCAGTCAGTAGCAAGCAAACTCTGGATCACAGCATATCCAGGATGTGTGATCAGTCCAATGTCTTGTTTCAGTAGCAAGCAAACTCTGTATCATAACATATCCAGGATGTGTGATCAGTCCAATGTCTTGTTTCAGTAACAAGCAAACTCTGTATCATAACATATCCAGGATGTGTGATCAGTCCAATGTCTTGTTTCAGAACAAGCAAACTCTGTATCATAACATATCCAGGATGTGTTATCAGTCCAATGTCTTGTTTCAGTAACAAGCAAACTCTGGATTATAGCATATCCAGGAGGTGTGATCAGTCCAATGACTTGTGTCAGTAGCAAGCAAACTCTGTATCATAACATATCCAGGATGTGTGATCAGTCCAATGTCTTGTTTCAGTAGCAAGCAAACTCTGGATTATAGCATATCCAGGATGTGTGATCAGTCCAATGTCTTGTTTCAGTAGCAAGCAAACTCTGTATCATAACATATCCAGGATGTGTGATCAGTCCAATGTCTTGTTTCAGTAACAAGCAAACTCTGGATTATAGCATATCCAGGATGTGTGATCAGTCCAATGACTTGTGTCAGTAGCAAGCAAACTCTGTATCATAACATATCCAGGATGTGTGATCAGCCCAATGTCTTGTGTCAGTAGCAAGCAAACTCTGTATCATAACATATCCAGGATGTGTGATCAGCCCAATGTCTTGTGTCAGTAACAAGCATACTCTGGATCATAACATATCCAGGATGTGTGATCAGCCCAATGTCTTGTGTCAGTAACAAGCAAACTCTGCATATCATATCCAGGATGGGTGATCAGTCCAATGTCTTGTGTCAGTAACAAGCAAACTCTGCATGATATCATATCCAGGATGGGTGATCAGCCCAATGTCTTGTGTCAGTAACAAGCAAACTCTGCATATCATATCCAGGATGTGTGATCAGTCCAATGTCTTGTGTCAGTAACAAGCAAACTCTGCATATCATATCCAGGATGTGTGATCAGCCCAATGTCTTGTGTCAGTAACAAGCAAACTCTGCATGATATCATATCCAGGATGGTTGATCAGTCCAATGTCTTGTGTCAGTAACAAGCAAACTCTGGATCACAGCATATCCCAGGATGGGTGATCAGACCAATGTCTTGTGTCAGTAGCAAGCAAACTCTGGATCACAGCATATCCAGGATGTGTGATCAGCCCAATGTCTTGTGTCAGTAGCAAGCAAACTCTGGATTAAAGCATATCCAGGATGTGTGATCAGCCCAATGTCTTGTGTCAGTAGCAAGCAAACTCTGGATCACAGCATATCCAGGATGTGTGATCAGTCCAATGTCTTGTGTCAGTAGCAAGCAAACTCTGGATTATAGCATATCCAGGATGTGTGATGAGTCCAATGTCTTGTGTCAGTAGCAAGCAAACTCTGTATCATAACATATCCAGGATGTGTGATCAGCCCAATGTCTTGTGTCAGTAGCAAGCAAACTCTGGATTATAGCATATCCAGGAAGTGTGATCAGCCCAATGTCTTGTGTCAGTAGCAAACAAACTCTGTATCATAACATATCCAGGATGGGTGGTCAGTCCAATGTCTTGTGTCAGTGACAAGCAAACTCTGTATCATAACATATCCAGGCTGTGTGATCAGTCCAATGTCTTGTGTCAGTAATAAACAAACACTGTATCATAACATATCCACGCTGTGTGATCAGTCCAATGTCTTGTGTCAGTAATAAACAAACTCTGTATCATAACATATCCAGGCTGTGTGATCAGTCCAATGTCTTGTGTCAGTAATAAACAAACTCTGTATCATAACATATCCAGGATGTGTGATCAGTCCAATGTCTTGTGTCAGTAACAAGCAAACTTTGGATTATAGCATATCCAGGATGTGTGATCAGTCCAATGTCTTGTGTCAGTAACAAGCAAACTTTGGATTATAGCATATCCAGGATGTGTGATCAGCCCAATGTCTTGTGTCCGTAATAAACAAACTCTGTATCATAACATATCCAGGCTGTGTGATCAGTCCAATGTCTTGTGTCCGTAATAAACAAACTCTGTATCATAACATATCCAGGCTGTGTGATCAGTCCAATGTCTTGTGTCCGTAATAAACAAACTCTGTATCATAACATATCCAGGCTGTGTGATCAGTCCAATGTCTTGTGTCCGTAATAAACAAACTCTTTATCATAACATATCCAGGCTGTGTTATCAGTCCAATGTCTTGTGTCAGTAATAAACAAACTCTGTATCATAACATATCCAGGCTGTGTGATCAGTCCAATGTCTTGTGTCAGTAACAAGCAAACTCTGGATTATAGCATATCCAGGCTGTGTGATCAGTCCAATGTCTTGTATCAGTAATAAACAAACTCTGTATCATAACATATCCAGGCTGTGTGATCAGCCCAATGTCTTGTGTCAGTAACAAGCAAACTCTGGATAATAGCATTTCCAGGCTGTGTGATCAGTCCAATGTCTTGTGTCAGTAACAAGCAAACTCTGGATTATAGCATATCCAGGCTGTGTGATCAGTCCAATGTCTTGTGTCCGTAACAAGCAAACTCTGGATTATAGCATATCCAGGATGTGTGATCAGTCCAATGTCTTGTGTCAGTAACAAGCAAACTCTGGATCACAGCATATCCAGGATGTGTGATCAGTCCAATTACTTGTGTCAGTAGCAAGCAAACTCTGTGTCATAACATATCCAGGCTGTGTGATCAGTCCAATGTCTTGTGTCAGTAACAAGCAAACTCTGGATCATAGCATATCCAGGATGTGTGATCAGTCCAATGTCTTGTGTCAGTAACAAGCAAACTCTGGATCATAGCATATCCAGGATGTGTGATCAGTCCAATGTCTTTCTTGTGTCAGTAACAAGCAAACTCTGCATGATACCATATCCAGGATGTGTGATCAGTCCAATGTCTTGTGTAAGTAACAAGCAAACTCTGCATGATACCATATCCAGGATGGGTGATCAGTCCAATGTCTTGTGTCAGTAACAAGCAAACTCTGGATGATAGCATATCCAGGATGGGTGATCAGTCCAATGTCTGTCGGGTAGCAAGAAAACTCTGCATGATACCATATCCAGGATGGGTGATCAGTCCAATCTCTTGTGTCAGTAGCAAGAAAAATCTGGATGATAGCGTATCCAGGATGGGTGATCAGTCCAATGTCTTGTGTTAGTAGCAAGCAAACTCTGGATGATACCATATCCAGAATGTGTGATCAGTCCAATGTCTTGTGTCAGTAGCAAGCAAACTCTGGATCACTGCATATCCAGGATGTGTGATCAGCCCAATGTCTTTTGTCAGTAGCAAGCAAACTCTGAATTATAGCATATCCAGGATGTGTGATCAGCCCAATGTCTTGTGTCAGTAGCAAGCAAACTCTGTATCATAACATATCCAGGATGGGTGATCAGTCCAATGTCTTGTGTCAGTAACAAGCAAACTCTGGATTATAGAATATCCAGGATGGTTGATCAGCCAAATGTCTTGTGTCAGTTGCAAGCAAACTCTGTATCATAACATATCCAGGATGTGTGATCAGTCCAATGTCTTGTGTTAGTAGCAAACAAACTCTGGATCACAGCATATCCAGGATGTGTGATCAGTCCAATGTCTGTCGCGTAGCAAGAAAACTCTGCATGATACCATATCCAGAATGGGTGATCAGTCCAATGTCTTGTGTTAGTAGCAAACAAACTCTGGATCACAGCATATCCAGGATGTGTGATCAGCCCAATGTCTTGTGTCAGTAGCAAGCAAACTCTGGATTATAGCATATCCAGGATGTGTGATCAGCCCAATGTCTTGTGTCAGTAGCAAGCAAACTCTGTATCATAACATATCGAGGATGGGTGATCAGTCCAATGTCTTGTGTCAGTAACAAGCAAACTCTGGATTATAGCATATCCAGGATGGGTGATCACCCCAATGTCTTGTGTCAGTTGCAAGCAAGCTCTGTATCATAACATATCCAGGATGTATGATCAGTCCAATGTCTTGTGTCAGTAATAAACAAATTCTGTATCATAACATATCCAGGCTGTGTGATCAGTCCAATGTCTTGTGTCAGTAACAATCAAACTCTGGATTATAGCATATCCAGGCTGTGTGAGCAGTCCAATGTCTTGTGTCAGTAACAAGCAAACTCTGGATTATAGCATATCCAGGATGTGTGATCAGTCCAATGTCTTGTGTCAGTAACAAGCAAACTCTGGATTCTAGCATATCCAGGATGTGTGATCAGTCCAATGTCTTGTGTCAGTAACAAGCAAACTCTGGATCATAGCATATCCAGGCTGTGTGATCAGCCCAATGTCTTGTGTCAGTAACAAGCAAACTCTGGGTCACAGCATATCCAGGATGTGTGATCATCCAATTACTTGTGTCAGTAGCAAGCAAACTCTGTATCATAACATATCCAGGATGTGTGATCAGTCCAATGTCTTGTGTCAGTAACAGGCAAACTCTGGATCATAGCATATCCAGGATGTGTGATCAGTCCAATGTCTTGTGTCAGTAACAAGCAAACTCTGGATCATAGCATATCCAGGATGTGTGATCAGTCCAATGTTTTTCTTGTGTCAGTAACAAGCAAACTCTGCAT
Organism: Deroplatys truncata; assembly: GCA_030765065.1. NCBI lineage: Eukaryota > Metazoa > Arthropoda > Insecta > Mantodea > Mantidae > Deroplatys > Deroplatys truncata. Next base: position 129,117,775 of record CM060989.1, on the reverse strand, counting down.
GATACCATATCCAGGATGTGTGATCAGACCAATGTCCTGTGTCAGTAGCAAGCAAACTGTGGATGATAGCATATCCAGGATGTGTGATCAGTCCAATGTCTTGTGTCAGTAACAAGCAAACTCTGTATCATAACATATCCAGGATGTGTGATCAGCCCAATGTCTTAGGTCAGTAACAAGCAAACTCCGGTTGATAGCATATCCAGGATGGGTGATCAATCCAATGTCTGTCGCGTAGCAAGAAAACTCTGCATGATACCATATCCAGGATGGGTGATCAGTCCAATGTCTTGTGTCAGTAGCAAGCAAACTCTGGATGATAGCATATCGAGGACGGGTGATCAGCCCAATGTCTTGTATCAGTAGCAAGCAATCTCTGGATGATAGCATATCCAGGATGTGTGATCAGCCCAATGTCTTGTGTCAGTAGCAAGCAAACTCTGGATCACAGCTTATCCAGGATGTGTGTTCAGTCCAAATACTTGTGTCAGTAGCAAGCAAACTCTGCATTATATCATATCCAGGATGGGTGATCAGTCCAATGTCTTGTGTCAGTAACAAGCAAACTCTGGATTATAGCATATCCAGGATGGGTGATCAGCCCAATGTTTGTGTCAGTAGCAAGCAAACTCTGTATTATAACATATCCAGGATGTGTGATCAGCCCAATGTCTTGTGTCAGTAGCAAGCAAACTCTGTATCACAACATATCCAGGATGTGTGATCAGCCCAATTTCTTGTGTCAGTAGCAAGCAAACTCTGGATTACAGCATATCCAGGATGTGTGATCAGCCCAATGTCTTGTGTCAGTAGCAAGCAAACTCTGTGTCATAACATATCCAGGATGGGTGATCAGTCCAATGTCTTATGTCAGTAACAAGCAAACTCTGGATTATAGCATATCCAGGAGGTGTGATCAGTCCAATGACTTGTGTCAGTAGCAAGCAAACTCTGTATCATAACATATCCAGGATGTGTGATCAGTCCAATGTCTTGTGTCAGTAGCAAGCAAACTCTGGATTATAGCATATCCAGGATGTGTGATCAGTCCAATGTCTTGCTTCAGTAGCAAGCAAACTCTGTATCATAACATATCCAGGATGTGTGATCAGTCCAATGTCTTGTTTCAGTAACAAGCAAACTCTGGATTATAGCATATCCAGGATGTGTGATCAGTCCAATGACTTGTGTCAGTAGCAAGCAAACTCTGTATCATAACATATCCAGGATGTGTGATCAGTCCAATGTCTTGTTTCAGTAGCAAGCAAACTCTGGATTATAGCATATCCAGGATGTGTGATCAGCCCAATGTCTTGTGTCAGTAGCAAGCAAACTCTGTATCATAGCATATCCAGGATGTGTGCTCAGTCCAATGTCTTGTGTCAGTAACAAGCAAACTCTGCATGATACCATATCCAGGATGTGTGATCAGTCCAATGTCTTGTGTCAGTAACAAGCAAACTCTGCATGATACCATATCCAGGATGTGTGATCAGTCCAATGTCTTGTGTCAGTAACAAGCAAACTCTGCATTATACCATATCCAGGATGTGTGATCAGTCCAATGTTTTGTGTCAGAGCAAGCAAACTCTGGATGATAGCATATCCAGGATGATTGATCAGCCCAAAGTCTTGTGTCAGCAGCAAGTAAACTCTGGATCATAGCATATCCAGGATGGATGATCAGCCCTAACCCTTGTGTCAGTAGCAAGCAAACTTTGGATGATACCATATCCAGGATGGGTGATCAGTCCAAAGCCTTGTGTCAGTAGCAAGTAAACTCTGGATGATAGCATATCCAGGATGATTGATCAGCCCAATGTCTTGTGTCAGCAGCAAGCAAACTCTGGATGATAGCCTATTCAGGATGATTGATCAGCCCAAAGTCTTGTGTCAGCAGCAAGCAAACTCTGGATCATAGCATATCCAGGATGATTGATCAGCCCAAAGTCTTGTGTCAGCAGCAAGCAAACTCTGGATCATAGCATATCCAGGATGGATGATCGGACCAATGTCTTGTGTCAGTAGCAAGGAAACTCTGTATCATAACATATCCAGGATGGGTGATCAGACCAATGTCTTGTGTCAGTAGCAAGCAAACTCTGGATCATAGCATATCCAGGATGGGTGATCAGACCAATGTCTTGTGTCAGCAGCAAGCAAACTCTGGATCATAGCATATCCAGGATGGATGATCAGCCCAAAGTGTTGTGTCAGCAGCAAGCAAACTCTGGATCATAGCATATCCAGGATGGGTGATCAGACCAATGTCTTGTGTCAGTAGCAAGCAAACTCTGGATCATAGCATATCCAGGATGGGTGATCAGACCAATGTCTTGTGTCAGTAGCAAGCAAACTCTGGATCATAGCATATCCAGGATGGGTGATCAGACCAATGTCTTGTGTCAGCAGCAAGCAAACTCTGGATCATAGCATATCCAGGATGGATGATCAGCCCAAAATGTTGTGTCAGCAGCAAGCAAACTCTGGATCATAGCATATCCAGGATGGGTGATCAGACCAATGTCTTGTGTCAGCAGCAAGCAAACTCTGGATGATAGCATATTCAGGATGATTGATCAGCCCAAAGTCTTGTGTCAGCAGCAAGCAAACTCTGGATCATAGCATATCCAGGATGATTGATCAGCCCAATGTCTTCTGTCAGCAGCAAGCAAACTCTGGATGATAGCATATTCAGGATGATTGATCAGCCCAAAGTCTTGTGTCAGCAGCAAGCAAACTCTGGATTATAGAATATCCAGGATGGTTGATCAGCCCAATGTCTTGTGTCAGTTGCAAGCAAACTCTGTATCATAACATATCCAGGATGTGTGATCAGTCCAATGTCTTGTGTTAGTAGCAAACAAACTCTGGATCACAGCATATCCAGGATGTGTGATCAGTCCAATGTCTGTCGCGTAGCAAGAAAACTCTGCATGATACCATATCCAGAATGGGTGATCAGTCCAATGTCTTGTGTTAGTAGCAAACAAACTCTGGATCACAGCATATCCAGGATGTGTGATCAGCCCAATGTCTTGTGTCAGTAGCAAGCAAACTCTGGATTATAGCATATCCAGGATGTGTGATCAGCCCAATGTCTTGTGTCAGTAGCAAGCAAACTCTGTATCATAACATATCGAGGATGGGTGATCAGTCCAATGTCTTGTGTCAGTAACAAGCAAACTCTGGATTATAGCATATCCAGGATGGGTGATCACCCCAATGTCTTGTGTCAGTTGCAAGCAAGCTCTGTATCATAACATATCCAGGATGTATGATCAGTCCAATGTCTTGTGTCAGTAATAAACAAATTCTGTATCATAACATATCCAGGCTGTGTGATCAGTCCAATGTCTTGTGTCAGTAACAATCAAACTCTGGATTATAGCATATCCAGGCTGTGTGAGCAGTCCAATGTCTTGTGTCAGTAACAAGCAAACTCTGGATTATAGCATATCCAGGATGTGTGATCAGTCCAATGTCTTGTGTCAGTAACAAGCAAACTCTGGATTCTAGCATATCCAGGATGTGTGATCAGTCCAATGTCTTGTGTCAGTAACAAGCAAACTCTGGATCATAGCATATCCAGGCTGTGTGATCAGCCCAATGTCTTGTGTCAGTAACAAGCAAACTCTGGGTCACAGCATATCCAGGATGTGTGATCATCCAATTACTTGTGTCAGTAGCAAGCAAACTCTGTATCATAACATATCCAGGATGTGTGATCAGTCCAATGTCTTGTGTCAGTAACAGGCAAACTCTGGATCATAGCATATCCAGGATGTGTGATCAGTCCAATGTCTTGTGTCAGTAACAAGCAAACTCTGGATCATAGCATATCCAGGATGTGTGATCAGTCCAATGTTTTTCTTGTGTCAGTAACAAGCAAACTCTGCATGATACCATATCCAGGATGTGTGATCAGACCAATGTCCTGTGTCAGTAGCAAGCAAACTGTGGATGATAGCATATCCAGGATGTGTGATCAGTCCAATGTCTTGTGTCAGTAACAAGCAAACTCTGTATCATAACATATCCAGGATGTGTGATCAGCCCAATGTCTTAGGTCAGTAACAAGCAAACTCTGGTTGATAGCATATCCAGGATGGGTGATCAATCCAATGTCTGTCGCGTAGCAAGAAAACTCTGCATGATACCATATCCAGGATGGGTGATCAGTCCAATGTCTTGTGTCAGTAGCAAGCAAACTCTGGATGATAGCATATCGAGGACGGGTGATCAGCCCAATGTCTTGTGTCAGTAGCAAGCAATCTCTGGATGATAGCATATCCAGGATGTGTGATCAGCCCAATGTCTTGTGTCAGTAGCAAGCAAACTCTGGATCACAGCTTATCCAGGATGTGTGATCAGTCCAAATACTTGTGTCAGTAGCAAGCAAACTCTGCATTATATCATATCCAGGATGGGTGATCAGTCCAATGTCTTGTGTCAGTAACAAGCAAACTCTGGATTATAGCATATCCAGGATGGGTGATCAGCCCAATGTTTGTGTCAGTAGCAAGCAAACTCTGTATTATAACATATCCAGGATGTGTGATCAGCCCAATGTCTTGTGTCAGTAGCAAGCAAACTCTGTATCACAACATATCCAGGATGTGTGATCAGCCCAATTTCTTGTGTCAGTAGCAAGCAAACTCTGGATTACAGCATATCCAGGATGTGTGATCAGCCCAATGTCTTGTGTCAGTAGCAAGCAAACTCTGTGTCATAACATATCCAGGATGGGTGATCAGTCCAATGTCTTATGTCAGTAACAAGCAAACTCTGGATTATAGCATATCCAGGAGGTGTGATCAGTCCAATGACTTGTGTCAGTAGCAAGCAAACTCTGTATCATAACATATCCAGGATGTGTGATCAGTCCAATGTCTTGTGTCAGTAGCAAGCAAACTCTGGATTATAGCATATCCAGGATGTGTGATCAGTCCAATGTCTTGTTTCAGTAGCAAGCAAACTCTGTATCATAACATATTCAGGATGTGTGATCAGTCCAATGTCTTGTTTCAGTAACAAGCAAACTCTGGATTATAGCATATCCAGGATGTGTGATCAGTCCAATGACTTGTGTCAGTAGCAAGCAAACTCTGTATCATAACATATCCAGGATGTGTGATCAGTCCAATGTCTTGTTTCAGTAGCAAGCAAACTCTGGATTATAGCATATCCAGGATGTGTGATCAGCCCAATGTCTTGTGTCAGTAGCAAGCAAACTCTGTATCATAGAATATCCAGGATGTGTGCTCAGTCCAATGTCTTGTGTCAGTAACAAGCAAACTCTGCATGATACCATATCCAGGATGTGTGATCAGTCCAATGTCTTGTGTCAGTAACAAGCAAACTCTGCATGATACCATATCCAGGATGTGTGATCAGTCCAATGTCTTGTGTCAGTAACAAGCAAACTCTGCATTATACCATATCCAGGATGTGTGATCAGTCCAATGTTTTGTGTCAGAGCAAGCAAACTCTGGATGATAGCATATCCAGGAAGATTGATCAGCCCAAAGTCTTGTGTCAGCAGCAAGTAAACTCTGGATCATAGCATATCCAGGATGGATGATCAGCCCTAACCCTTGTGTCAGTAGCAAGCAAACTTTGGATGATACCATATCCAGGATGGGTGATCAGTCCAAAGCCTTGTGTCAGTAGCAAGCAAACTGTGGATGATAGCATATCCAGGATGTGTGATCAGCCCAAAGCCTTGTGTCAGTAGCAAGTAAACTCTGGATGATAGCATATCCAGGATGATTGATCAGCCCAATGTCTTGTGTCAGCAGCAAGCAAACTCTGGATGATAGCCTATTCAGGATGATTGATCAGCCCAAAGTCTTGTGTCAGCAGCAAGCAAACTCTGGATCATAGCATATCCAGGATGATTGATCAGCCCAAAGTCTTGTGTCAGCAGCAAGCAAACTCTGGATCATAGCATATCCAGGATGGATGATCGGACCAATGTCTTGTGTCAGTAGCAAGCAAACTCTGTATCATAACATATCCAGGATGGGTGATCAGACCAATGTCTTGTGTCAGTAGCAAGCAAACTCTGGATCATAGCATATCCAGGATGGGTGATCAGACCAATGTCTTGTGTCAGCAGCAAGCAAACTCTGGATCATAGCATATCCAGGATGGATGATCAGCCCAAAGTGTTGTGTCAGCAGCAAGCAAACTCTGGATCATAGCATATCCAGGATGGGTGATCAGACCAATGTCTTGTGTCAGTAGCAAGCAAACTCTGGATCATAGCATATCCAGGATGGGTGATCAGACCAATGTCTTGTGTCAGTAGCAAGCAAACTCTGGATCATAGCATATCCAGGATGGGTGATCAGACCAATGTCTTGTGTCAGCAGCAAGCAAACTCTGGATCATAGCATATCCAGGATGGATGATCAGCCCAAAGTGTTGTGTCAGCAGCAAGCAAACTCTGGATCATAGCATATCCAGGATGGGTGATCAGACCAATGTCTTGTGTCAGCAGCAAGCAAACTCTGGATGATAGCATATTCAGGATGATTGATCAGCCCAAAGTCTTGTGTCAGCAGCAAGCAAACTCTGGATCATAGCATATCCAGGATGATTGATCAGCCCAATGTCTTCTGTCAGCAGCAAGCAAACTCTGGATGATAGCATATTCAGGATGATTGATCAGCCCAAAGTCTTGTGTCAGCAGCAAGCAAACTCTGGATCATAGCATATCCAGGATGATTGATCAGCCCAATGTCTTGTGTCAGCAGCAAGCAAACTCTGGATGATAGCATATTCAGGATGATTGATCAGCCCAAAGTCTTGTGTCAGCAGCAAGCAAACTCTGGATCATAGCATATCCAGGATGGATGATCAGCCTGGTATGTCTGGTATGGAAGTTAACAAGAAGGAAATGAAGGTAGTGCTGAAAGGATGATCGCGGATGAAATTATTCAACCCAGCATTCGCCTAGCGAAGGAGGAAAAGCGTGTAAAAATCTTTGGTCAGACTGTTCGGCCCCGGGGGTTGGAACCCGGGACCTCACACGTTACCACGGAGCCATACCTATAGCTGAGATAGATACAGTGCACTTTGCAATGCAACGAATATTTAGAAAAGCATAGGGATGCATTTAGTTTTTGAACCGTAGCAAAGCAGATTACACGCCAGCTTCCTGTTTGCCTGATAGCAGGGGAAAGGGACGGGCATCTCCATGAGAAAGTGCACTCCACATCGCTGATTACTCCTGTAAACTTTGGCCACCTTTGCCTTTCTCTGTTTCATGCACTTTACAATGTGGACCTGGCCTTCTATCTCAGACAATTACATTACAAAACCAAGGCGCGTGACATATTTTAAGAATTACTACTGCTTTACAATGTTGATCGATATTTAACTCTTAATTATATATAATGTATTATATTCGTATTTTAATCGAGATAAACATTTACAGAAACAGATTTTAGATACAAAGAGAACAGCGATAGTCAAATGTTTAACAACTGGACGCTATATGCTGCCTTAAAATTCCATACTCCTGACAAAGAACTGAATAGCGACAGAGGTTTAAAAGATCTGATGTGTTGCACTCACATGACTTTCTTCTACTCTTGTACAAACGCTTTTTCTCCAACTACTTCGTGTTAATCGAGATCTTACTGCTAATTTTCTTGTAGATGCAAGGGGAATATGGTAGGCTTTAAGCGATAGTCAAATATTTTAACGCTGGTTGCTATGTGGAGCATTCCAATCTCTTTGTATGTCCAGGACATAAAAAATCGAATAACTAATTCCCATTTGAGAAAAAGTACAAGTATTGGAACATTCAGACAAATAACAAGGAATATCTCTGAAATTGGCTCACTTCACACAAAGATGTATGTGACAAAAATTGTGCGTTTTAACGAGATATGCATATTTGAATAGTAAACTTTTGTCTGTCTTATTGTTTACCAGTTACAGAAAAGTCAATCAGAATGAAGAGGACTTTTGGGGATATTCCTAGAAAATTCAAGATATATATTTCATTCGCCATGAAAATATCTTAAATACGTGATATTACTCATTTGTGAGAAAATAAAAACTTTCGAAAAATGTTGCATGTCAAGGGTAGTCTGGGGTTTCGTTTTTGAGTTACGCTGTTCAGTCAAACACACACACACACACACGGCGATGTTCCCAAAAATGCTTTATTTGGTTTAAGGACACCTCAAAACATGTATTTCTAGTAAAATCTCGGCATTTAGTTTTTGGGTGGAATAAAATACTTCCCCTTCTTACTATACGTAGTAGAGAAAATAAAAAGTGTGTTGCATTCACATGGCATTCTCTACTCACTCTTCTACAAAAGCTTATTCTTCTATCTACTATTTAACACAGATAAACATTCGTTACACATCTCTTGTAGCTATAAGCAGAACACAGTAAGCTAGTCACATTTTTAAAAGGGTTTGAAATGCCATGTTCTTTGCTTGACCACGACCACTACTTGCTTCTTGAGAAAAATATAAGATTTTAAAATTCAGACCTACAATAAACAACAAAACATTTCATGAGACACAAATTGTGTGGTTGAACGAGATCTGTCTTACTGTTTACCGATTATACAAATGTGATTCAAAATGAAGAGGAATTCATAGGCTATTGCCACAGAATCCAACATATACGAGATTTCATTTCTTATGAAAGTATCTTAAACATGTGCTTTTAATGAGAATCGTTAAATCCATTGTTGAGAAAATGAACATTTTCGAAATATTTTGCATGTAAAGGGTAGTTCAGGGTGGCAGGATTTTCTTGAAAATGGTCCTGTCGCAGCCTTAGAAGATGCTGAAGGTAAATACCAAAATTGGTATTTAACCAGATATTTAGTTTTTTAAGTTATGTTACTCACGGATACACACGCACACACACACACGGATATGTTTCTAAAATGTTTTTTTGGATTCAGGGGGTCTCAAAACATGTATTTCCGGTGAAATCTCGGTATCGAATTTTTGGGTGGAATACAATACTTCCCCTACTTACTATACATAGTAGAGAAAGTAAGAATGAATAACGAAAGTATAAGTATTGGTAAATTTAAGGGAATAACAAGCAATATCTCGAAAATAGTTCACTCAAGAAAAAAAATGTAAATGACATGAATTGTGTATTTTAACGCGATGTACATTTTTGTGTAGTAAAATTTTATCTATCTCTTATGGTTTACCAGTTATGTAAAAGTCGTTCACAATGAAGAATACTTTTGGAGACATTCCCAGAAAATTCAAGTTATACATTTCATTTGTCATGAAAATATCTTAAACATATGATATTTTAATCAAAATCGTTAGAGCCATTTTTGAGAAAATTAAACTTTTCGAAAAATGTTCGATGTAAAGGGTAATCTGGGGTGGGTGGGGGGATTTTCTTGAAAACCTTCGTGTCGCATCTCTGGAAGATACTGAACCTAAATACCAAGTTTGCTGTTCACCCAACTGTTCGTTCCTGAATTATGCTGTTCACAGACACACACACGGACATGTTTCTTCAGCGGTTACAACTGGTAAATACTAAATTTAGCCTTGGAACGTTCCCTTCCCTTCATTACAGTGGACCGCCTGTGGTGCTGCGGCAGTAAGAAGCCGGCAGGCTGTCAGGAGAGTAGCGACGTATCAGTTGAGCGAAATTGTAACGGAATTCTTGGAGCTGTAAAAGTGTACTGTAACAAAGATAAATTGTGAGAGAAATTGCCTACCTCCTGTGGTCAGAACTAGGCCATCAAGCCCGCAGCCATTCTCTTCACCGAGTGAACTACTTCAGTCACCAGCTGCTTTATAAATCGTTAATGAGGGATGGGTGGTTGGTCTAATACTTTACATTTGTAAGTAACGTTATGCTAGATAAGGAATGAAAACACTCGAGATTTCACATGTGTCCCCAAACAGTTGCTGGGCTATAGTTCTTGATAAACCTTGACTGCGATGAATGCAACATTGATTAGAGTTCATCTCTAAATGAAAACATACAAAACAAGGAGAGAAAACGCATGCAGCGTTAACTGAGTTGTGGCTCACGCTTGGTAACAGTCTCGGCCATTACATTTACCTATTCCGGTGACCAAACTCTGTGAATCCAGCGGTAACAACTCACAGCTTATAACATGAGGAAATATTTCATATAACACTTCCTTAATTTTTACTTTCTCTACTACGTATAGTAAGTAGGGGAAGTATTGTATTCCACCCAAAAATTCAATACCGAGATTTCACCGGAAATACATGTTTTGAGACCTCCTGAATCCAAAAAAAGTATTTTTGGAAACATCTCCGTGTGTGTGTGTCTGTGTGTGTGTCTGTGAACAGCATAACTCAGAAACGAACAGTCGGATAAACACCAAACTTGGTATTTAGGTTCAATATCTTCCAGGGATGCGACACGAAGGTTTTCAACAAAATCCCCCCACCCCAGGATACCCTTTACATGGAAGATTTTTCGAAAATTTTAATTTTCTCAAAACTGGCTCTAACGATTTTGATTAAAATATCATATCTTTAAGATATTGTCATGACAAATAAAACGTATATCTTGAATTTTCTGGGAATGTCTCCAGAAGTGTTCTTCATTGTGAACGACTTTTGCGTAACTGGTAAACCATAAGAGATAGACAAAAGTGTACTACACAAAAAATGTAGATCGCGTTAAAATACACAATTCATGTCATTTACATTTTTTTTCTTGAGTGAACCATTTTCGAGATATTGCTTATTATTCTCTTAAATTTTTCAATACTTATTTTCTTAAATGATTTTCTTCATTTTTTACTTTCTCTACTACGTATAGTAAGTAGGGGAAGTATTGTATTCCACCCAAAAATTCGATACCGAGATTTCACCGGAAATATATGTTTTGAGACACCCTGAATCCAAAAAAAGCATTATTGGAAACATGTCCGTCTGTGTGTGTGTGTGTGTGTGTGTGTGTGTGTGTGTGTGTGTGTGTGTCTGACTGTGAACACCATAACTCAAGTCAGATAAACACCAAACTTGGTATTTAGGTTCAGTATCTTCCAGAGATGCGACACGAAGGTTTTCAAGAAAATCCCCCCACCCCAGAATACCCTTTACATGGAACATTTTTCGAAAATTTTAATTTTCTCAAAAATGGCTCTAACGGTTTTGATTAAAATATCATATGTTTAAGATATTTTTATGAAAAATAAAATGTATATCTTGAATTTTCTGGGAATGTCTCCAAAAGTATTCTTCATTGTGAATGACTTTTGCATAACTGGTAAACCATAAGAGATAGACAAAATTTTACTGCACAAAAAACGTAGATCGCGTTAAAATACACAATTTATGTCATATACATTTTGTTTGTTAAGTGAACCATTTTCCAGATATTGCTTGTTATTCCCTTAAATTTTGCAGTAGTTATACTTTTTCTCAAATTCGTGATTCATTTTTTTTTGTCCTGGTAATACAGAGAGAATGGAATACTCCACATAGGAACCAGCTCTTAAAACATTTGACTATCGCTTAAAGCCTACCATACTCCCCTTGCATCTACAAGAAAATTAGCAATAAGATTAACATCTCGATTAACATGAAGCATATGGAGAATAAGCGTTTGTAAAAATAGTTTGTACAAGAGTAGAGAAAGTCATGTGAGTGTAACACATCAGATTTTTTTGTCTTGGATATACAAAGAGTATTAATCTGTGGCAAAGGAAATGATGCTGCACCTAGCAACCAGCCATTAAGAGTAATGTCAATGCTTAAAGGCAACTGTATTTCTATACTGTCCTTGCAATTACAAAACAAGAGGAACATAGTACGCCTTAAGCGATAGTCAAATATTTTTAGAACTGGTCGCTATGTGTAAAACGTAATTCTCTTTGCATGTGAAAAGATCGTTTCTGCAAATGTTTATCTGGATTAATATGAAGTAGATGGAGAATAAGAGTTTTTACAAGAGTAGAGAAGGTCATGTGAGTGTAACACATCAGATTTTTTCTTAAACTTGTAAATGTGTCTAATATGCCTTTACGTCAAACGTGTATGCTAATGCATGTGGATGGGTAGTAGAGAGACTTAAGCCACAAACTTACTGTTTCTAAGTGTTCAATGGCTAAGTACTTATTACTGGATGAAAAAAATACACATGTGAATAATAGTAGAATCTTGTAACAAACACATTAGTTTTAGTTGTTCCATTTTCATGCAAAATATATTGGTTATATTTTAAAGATTGCAGAATAAAGTAGGATTGCTAGTATTTCTTTTCTATGGATAGAAAATCCTTTAAAAGAAACGTTTCAGCACAAAATATAGTTATATAAAATGGGAAGCAACAAAGAAATATTATTATTATTGTTATTAGCTTTAACTAACAATAGGGATATATAGGATCTTTCAACAAGAGAGTCCTATCTTTAACATGTGATACCTGCCGTTGTTATTGAGTTACAGTAGTCACGTGGTTACAGTTGTTATTGACAAATAGCCATGGAACGTTACAGCATTCAGCAACGCGTAGAAATTGTGAAAATTTATTATCATAATGGATCATCTGTTTGCCAAACCTCCCGGTATTACGTGAAGTTTACGGTGTGCATAATCGTCCCTGCGAGAGAACGATTGATCGATAAATTTGAAAGAAGTGGTTCTGTCAGCGATCAAAGAACGCCTGTACGTAAGCGCTCCAACGATAACATAGGCGCCGTTCGTGAGAGTGTACGCGAGAACGGAAACAAATCAATTGCTCGTCGAGCGCAAGAGTTGAGGCTTTCGCCGACCACAACTTGGCGAATTCCGCATCTGGACTTGAAGTTTCATGCTTACAAAATGGTGTTAAATCAAGAACTAAAGCCGAACGACCATAGGTTGTGCCGTGTATTCGTTGACTGGGCTATGGAGCAATTGGAAGCTGACCCGGATTTTTCTCGAAAAATCATCTTCAGCGACGATTCAAGAACGATCACTTCATCCGCAAAAGGTTCGTGTGTGGTGTGGATTTTGGTATGGTGGAATCATTGGTCCATATTTTTCCAAGATGAAGTTGGAGAAGCTCTAACTGTCAATGGAGAAAGATACCGGGCTCTTATAAGAGACTGTTTTTGGCCTCAATTGGATGGTATGGATCTCAGAAACATCTGGTTCCAGCAAGATGGTGCCACATGTCATAGTGCTCTAGAAACAATCGATCTTTTGAAGGAGAAGTTCAGAGGTTTCATTATTTCCCGTGGTGGTGATGTTAACTGGCCCCCGAGGTCCGGTGATTTAACGCCGTTGGATTACTTCTTGTGGGGTTATGTTAAATTTCGAGTTTATGTCAACAAGCCAGAAACAGTAAATGATCTTATGAATAACATCATGCGTATTATTCGTGAAGTTGGACCTAATTTACGTTCTTCTGTCATTGGGTCAACTGTATACGCGGCGGTCACTTAACTGATGTTCTCTTCCACACATAATGACATTATGTTCCAAAATAAAGCTCTATCATTTATAGAACATGTTTTATTTAAGTTCAAAGTTAGGACCCTCTTGTTGAAAGACCGTTTATAAGGTGTGGTGTTATCAAGATAAAAAAATGTGCCAATTGGAGAATGTAGAACAGGAAAAATTTCGGAATTAGCATGAATACAAAATTGGTTCCATGTGTTTATATACAGAAGACTGCTAATAAGAACATAATTCAGTGAAGAAGCTGTCGCCTTTACAGTTTTTATGAAGCGAGTATCGGTATTGGGATTCGAGGAATAGTGGCATCATCCCTTCACTAATTGTAAGTAATTTAAAGTTAAATTACTCGTAAATTTAGAACAATTTGAAAGAAAACTGAGAGAAATATTAGGTATTAATGTATTTTCTGTTTGATTACGAAAATCACTGTAGCCTAATTTTGAAAGAAAAGAGAAAACACAACAATGTAGTAAATGCTGGCCTTGTTTTCTGATGACATGAGCATAAGCAGGTTAATGTACGATAAAGGCAATACTTTGCTGACTGTCACCTCAGCATTCTTCTTCTTTCAAGGATTAAACCATTGTTTCGCTCCAGTTATTTCTGTAGACATCGCTGGTCTATAGTTCAAACTTGTGCAGACATTTTCATACCATTGTCTTCTATTTTCTCTGTAAGGCTAAATACTTTCACTTTCTTACGCATATCTTCACTACGTAGAGGAAGTACTGCATTCAATATCGAAACTTCATCGGAAATGCATGTTTTGAGGCCCCAACATTTTTCGAAAAAGGTCCGCGCGCGGATAAATACGAAAGTTGGTATTTGGGTTCAGAGCATTCCAAAGATGCGACACGACGATTTTCAAGAAAATGCCCCCCCACCCCAGACTACACTTTACATGGAACACTTTTCAAAGTTTTTTACTTTTTAAAAAATGGCTGTAGCGATTTTGATTAAAATACCATTTATTAAAGATATTTACATTAGAAATAAAATGTATATTTTGTATTTTCTGGGAATAGCCTCTGAAGCCCACTTCATTTGAAAGAAATTTTGTATAATCTTTGTATAACTGGTAAACGTTAAGTGATAGATGAAAACGTACTACACAAAAAATCTGATGTGTTACACTCACACGACTTTCTCTACTCTTGTACAAACTATTTTTACAAACGCTTATTCTCCATATGCTTCATGTTAATCGAGATGTTAATCTTATTGCTAATTTTCTTGTAGATGCAAGCGGAATATGGTAGACTTTAAGCGATAGTCAAATGTTTTAAGATCTGGTTACTATGTGGCGCGAATTTGAGAAAAAGTATAAGTATTGGAAAATTTAAGGAAATAACAAGCAATATCTCGAAAACGGTTCACTCAACAAAAAAATGTATATGACATAAATTGTGTATTTTAACGCGATCAACATTTTTTTGTGTAGTAAAATTTTGTCTATCTCTTATGGTTTATCAGTTTACCAAAAGTTGTTCACAATAAAGAATACTTTTGGAGACATTCCCAGAAAATTCAAGATATACATTTCATTTGTCATAAAAATATCTTAAAATATAATATTTTAATCAAAATCGTTAGAGCCATTTTTGAGAAAATTAAAATTTTCGAAAAATGTTCGATGTAAAGGGTAATCTGGGGTGGGGGGATTTTCTTGAAAACCTTCGTGTCGCATCTCTGGAAGATACTGAACCTAAATACCAAGTTTGCTGTTCACCCAACTGTTCGTTCCTGAATTATGCTGTTCACAGACACACACACGGACATGTTTTCAAAAATGCTTTTTTTTTGGATTCAGGGGATCTCAAAACATCTATTTCCTGTGAAATCTCGGTATCGAATTTTTGGGTGGAATACAATTCTTCCCCTACTTACTATACGTAGTAGAGAAAGTAAAAATGTAGGCCTCTTTAAGACACACAGTTTATTACAAATAAGTTTTTTGTGGCATGAGAAATTTCTGAGATATCCGTTATTAAACGTTCCAATTGTAAATTTCTTCGTCATTACCTTAAAGTGCTGTCAACATTCATCTGTTTCTCGTGATGTCATGGAAACAGTAAGGCAGCATATAGCGTCCAGTTGTTAAACATTTGACTATCGCTGTTCTCTTTGTATCAATAACGAAATGTGTAATGTAACTGTTTCAGTTGTTTCTCGCGATGTCATGGAAACAGCATATAGCGTCCAGTTGTTAAACATTTGACTATCGCTGTTCTCTGTGTATCTATAACGAAATGTGTAATGTAGCTGTTTCAGTTATTTCTCGCGATGTCATGGAAACAGCGTATAGCGCCCAGTTGTTAAACATTTGACTATCGCTGTTCTCTTTGTATCTATAACGAAATGTGTAATGTAGCTGTTTCAGTTGTTTCTCGCGATGTCATGGAAACAGCGTATAGCGCCCAGTTGTTAAACATTTGACTATCGCTGTTCTCTTTGTATCTATAACGAAATGTGTAATGTAGCTGTTTCAGTTGTTTCTCGCGATGTCATGGAAACAGCGTATAGCGCCCAGTTGTTAAACATTTGACTATCGCTGTTCTCTATAACGAAATGTGTAATGTAGGTGTTTCTGTAAAGATTTATTTGCATTAAAATGTAGTGGATAGAATAATAAGCTTTAATAACAATGTATTGTATACTGACGATAGAGGGTAGAGAAAGTCATGTGAATATATCACATCTGTTAAACTGTACCCTGTTACAAATGGTAAATATTTCATTTGTTCGATTGTTTTAATTGTTTGGTTATTGAGAGTGCATATCTCTGAAGGATACTACATACTCTGTAGTGTAAGGGTGAATTTATAGTTTTATTACCTACTGTTAACAGAAAGAGCAATACGAGAGATTTCCTTTCTGCTTTTTACTGTCTCTAGGAAGTATTGCAGTGTGTGTGTCTATGAAGAGCATACCTCAAAACCGAAAATTTGATTAAATGGCATATTTTAAGCTCAGCATCCAAGAATACGGCGCCAGGATTTTCAGGAAACCCCCCCCCCACCCCAAACATGCGAAAGAATGTCGTGTGTTCAAAATGAAATTGCTTGTGGCGTCAAGATATTATTTGTTACTGGTTTGAAATTTCAGACACTTAGGGTTTTTTCAAGCGATAAGCCGCTATTCGTTTTGTGTCGCGGTCATACAAAAACATGGAGCTTCAAAGACATCACACAGCGATCCAGTTTGATCTGTCACACTTAGCGCCGGCCGCACTGCAAGAGGAATAGCGTTCACTGACACATGATCACAATACGTGCTGCTGCAACTGTTAATCGTGAATGGCGTGTTTCGTTATCCGGTTGTTTGCTTTGTGTGTAATTATATACCCATTATGAGGCTCTTCATAAATACGAGGGCTGATCAACAAAGACTGAGACTGATTTTTTCCTGTAGCTTCCGTGACAGTTTCGTATCTGTAACATAAATATTTGAAAAGAGCGGGTTTTTATGTATAATGTTGGTAGGCAGCAGCACTCTCGTATTGGTAGGTTGGTAGTAATCTTCTATTTTGTAGACCCTACGTGCATTTCGTATACCAGACAATGGAGGTGATGCATTGTTTAAATCGATTATCACCGGTGATGAGTTATGGCTGCATCATTATGATCCTGAAGGAAAACAAGCCAGCACAGTGTGGAAATCGCCAGATTCTCCAACACCAAAAAAGGCAAAAGTTGTTCCATCTGCAGGGAAAGTGATGCTGATCACATTTTTTGACTGTAATGGAATGATTTACCAGCATGCAGTTCCCCCTCACAGCAGCATACTACACGTATTGGCTACACTGAGGAAGCACATTGCAAAGAAACGACCAGAGCTTTCTCGGACTGGGTGGCGACTTCCTGCCTCACGTCGCAAATCAAGTCATGATTCAACATTACCTGTGTACCACATCCACCTTATAGCCCCGATCTTGCACACTGTGACTTCTTTTATTCCCATCACTAAAGGCAAAGCTTAGGGGTATTCGATTTGAGAACTCTGAAGCAGTGCTCAAGAAACGTGAGGCGATTCTCAAGGACCTGACAAAGAACGGTCTGCAGCACGTGTTCAAGGACTGGCAGAGACGCTATAAAAAGTGCATTGAAGTAGGAGGGGACTACTTTGAAAAAGATCATGTAAACATTGAATTGGAGTAATAAACATCTGTGAAAAAAAATCAGTCTCAGTCTTTGCTGATCAGCCCTCGTACGATTGGACTGGCTCCCGAAAAAGTGCTGGATAATGTAAAGAAAAGTTACGACCACGAAGAAGGTGCAATACTCTAACAATTAACATAGTTCGTGCCAGTTTTAAAATTACTAAAGCTTCTAAAAGAAGTTGTGAAGGATTGTTTAATAACTACGGTTCAAGAAATTTGTGCTGATGTAGTTAATTCCTCTAGAGCCGTTGTTTATCACGTCGAACGGTCAGCGAGCGAATTTCAGAAATGACTTCCAATTTGGAAGAACAACTGAAAACAAAACTTCAGTTTGTGTTTGTAATAAATTGCAATGTTGCGTAAAAACACGTGTACGTCATTGATCAATGTCTATATTGCACGCGGAGGAACAACAGCTGATGCCTGAGTCCCCTACCTCTGACCTACTCTATTCTTCTTGTACCTTTGTTTTAGTTTATAATTGCCCAGCACAACTAAGTGCTGTACCAGTTGCAGATATAGTAGTCAATAAAATAAAACATCCGTCCTAAAACTACATGCGAGTCCCCGATGAGAAGAGAAGGTAAGGAAACAAGTACCACACTAGGTATCTTTAAGGTAGGGCTCAGCACCAGGTACTCGAGGAAGATGAAGTTGCCAATTCACAGTGAAGTTGTACATTCTGGATGTATGCAAAACCTGTTGTGGAACACCTGGATCTCAGTAGGAGAAGCACAACCCCATACAGAATGCAGTCAGCTCGTAGAGAGGATTTGCTGTTTAGAATGGAAGGATAAAGCTTATGTCTGATTGAGTTTAGTGTTGATGTGGTGACGATCAAGGTGAACTGCTCTATCAGTGTCCAATATTTGCTGGAGTAAGAGGTCTATGTAAGGCGAAAACACTTAGCAATGCGGCAGCGATTCAACTGGTGAAGAAAATTGTAGAGTTAAAGATGTAGTATCAATGAGAAGTGCAGTACTTGCTGTAGGTAGTGCAGGCGTATATACTGTAGATAACAGGGGCAAGAATGCTGCCCTGGGGCACACCAGGTAGTATGTTACGTGTCGCTCCAAGACGTACAGACAATTGGCGGTCCTGAAGACAACTGCTAATCAGGCGAAGCAAATAAAGTGGCAGGCCAATGCCATGGAGTTTATAAAGAAGGCCGTCGTGTCACACCCTATCAAACGCCTGAGTGAAATCTAAAAACGTCGCTACTGTATGATTTTTGGCTTCAAATCTACGGATTATGTTTTTAGTAAGAGCTGATGTGATACTCGGAATAACTGAGATGTCAGTAACGAAACGAAGGAGGCGTTTTTGAAGGAGCTTCTCTGTCAGCTTTGACAGAGTCGGTAAGAGGCTTATAGCTGGGCAGCAGTGACGTCAGCATGTTTCCAGGCTTCCGGAAAATTGCATTGTATAAGGAGGCAAGGAAGGCTATTGAGAAGTGCTTCAATACAAGCGGTGATATAGCTACACCGAGTTGTGTAATTAAAGTTTATCTGTATTAACAACATTTTGTAAGAATAGTGAGTAGAGAAAGTCCTATGAATACAACAAATCAGATACGAAGAATTCTATTACAACAAAAACAAACCATAATGATTGCTCAAACAGTAAAAGTTTGGTTTCGTTAGGGGGCCCTTAAATCGCCACAAGTAGGCTTGAATCTCTGACTAAGCCCCTTATCGCGCTTTCTTTACGTCTCTGGTCACTTGTAGTGCAGTCTCCCAATACATCCGCGTTCTAAACAAACAGACAGGTTGCTCGTTAAATGCACGGAAAGGCACACTTGTGTCACATTAACCATCTTTAAGACGGCGTGCCGCAGTCTGTCCATCTCGTTAGCCGCAATACTGACTGTAGGAAGAAGCGTTCCGCTCTTAACTTGGGTAACTTGGCTACATTTGCCGTGCACCTCCTGTTCACGAGTCCATGCCTCACTGAGATAACAATAATTAAGCACACGAGTTTAATATTTCCGTAGTCTTGATGGTCATTAGCGCCCTCAACTAGAAAATGGAGTTTGTGTTTCCATGCTTAGAAATATCTACAGTTGGTTATTTTGCATTAATACTACACTCTTTACAAGCTTTTTAATTGTAAACAATATCACACTTTCTAAAGTAATTTATGTACAAATGGCCTAAGCTTTGTAAAGGAAGCTACATTTAATAATATTTTAGCCAAAAACAAAGCAAAATCTAATACACATGACCTTCTTTAACCTCTATCTTTATTACTGGGTATACAAACTATTTTTACTAAACCTTATTACTTTCTCTACTACGTATAGTAAGTAGGGGAAGTATTGCATTCCACCCAAAAATTCGATACCAAGATTTCACCGGAAATATATGTTTTGAGACCCTCTGAATCCAAAAAATACCATTTTAGAAACATGTCCGCGTGTGTGTGTGTGTGTCTGTGAACAGCATAACTCAAAAACTAACAGTCGGATAAGCACCAAACTTGTTATTTAGGTTCAGTATCTTCCAGAGATGCGACACGAAGGTTTTCAAGAAAATCCCCCCACCCCAGACTACCCTTTACATGGACGATTTTTCGAAAATTTTAATTTTCTCAAAAATGGCTCTAACGATTTTGATGAAAATATCATATGTTTAGGATAATGTCATGAGAAATGAAATGTATATCTCGAATTTTCTGGGAATGTCTCCAAAAGTATTCTTCATTGTGAACGACTTTTGCATAACTGGTAAACCATAAGAGATAGACAAAATTTTACTACACAAAAAATGTAGATCGCGTTAAAATACACAACTTATGTCATATACATTTCTTTTGTTGAGTGAACCGTTTTCGAGATATTGCTTGTTATTTCCTTAAATTTTCCAATACTTATACTTTTTCTCAAATTCGTTATTCATTTTTTTATGTCCTGGACATGCAAAGAGAATGGAATGCGCCACATAGCAACCAGCGTTAAAATATTTGACTATCGCTTAAAAGCTACCATATTTCCCTTGCATCTACAAGAAAATTACCAATAAGATTGACATCTCGATATCTCGATTAACATGAAGTATATGGAGAAAAGGCGTTTGTAAAATTAGATTGTACAAGAGTAGAGAAAGTCATGTGAGTGTAACACATCAGATTTTTTTCCCTTCTACCTCATTTTAATCCAGATAAACCTTTACAGAAACAGCTACATTACACATTTCGTTATTGATACAAAGAGAACAGCGATAGTCAAATGTTTAACAACTGGACGCTATATGCTGCCTTACTGTTTCCATGACATCGCGAGAAACAAGTGAATGTTGACACACTTTAAGAGAACGACCAAGAAATGAACAATTCGAACCATTAATAACGGGTATCTCGGAAACAGCTTATGCCACAAAAAAACTTATTTGAAATAAATTATGCGTTTTAAAGAGATCTACATTTTTTTTGTGTTGTACGTTTTCGTCTATCACTTAATGTTTACGAGTTATACTAGGTTATACAAAATTCCTCCCGAACGAAAAGTACTTCCTAGGCTATTCCAAGAAAATTCAAGATATGCACTTTATTTGTCGTATAAATACATTCAATATATGATATATTAATCAAAGTTGTTAGTGGTATTTTTTAGAAAATCAAAATTTTAGAAAAATGTTCCATGTAAAGGGTAGCTGGGGCTGGGAGATTTTCTTGAAAATTTTTGTGTCGCGTCCTTGGAAGATACAAGTTTGGTATTTACCTCACTTTTCGTTTTTCAGTTATGCTATTCACAGACAGACACACAGACATGTTTCCAAAACTGCTTTTTTGTATTCAGGGGGTCTCAAAACATGTATTTCCGGTAAAATCTCGGTATCGAATTTTTGGGTGGAATACAATACTTCCCCTACTTATTATACGTAGTGGAAAAAGTAAAAAACGAGATGTTTAGTTGTTTTGTTAGCAGTCATTTTCATGTTTTGCCTTACACCAGCAATGAAGCGATTAAAAGTTATCATATTGCTTTCTGGATTTTTTGGGTAAGTACGACACGAGAAATTAATGATGTACAAAGACATAATGAGAAGTAAAACCTAATCAAACATGTGCAAATACAAAAGGTGATTGGACTTGAAAGCAAAGTTGGTCACAAAGCTTTAAGTTCGTATGCACTGCGTTAGAAGTTCTATTCTTAGGTCTTGCTGTCTAAAAGTGTATATTTTCACAATTTGGTGCGTTTAAATGTTTTAACAAGTGCTGAAGTTATAAAATGACTCTCGTGAATGAAGCAGAAGGTTACCACTGTATTACAAGAAGCAACATTCGAAAAGAAGCATTTTGTGCGTTTATAAATCTCAAAAGCCGTACACGAGAGAAAACTATATGGAACATCTATCACTTAGAAGACGGTAAAGGTTAAATGGGTTGGCACATGCAGCTGCGATGGGTCGCTTATCTTATGAATGATACATCACTACACGGTGCTATTTAAGCGCGCTTCATCTCTCCTTTCTCTACCAAGGTATTGCATTTCATATCAACATTTCACTGGAAACATATGTTTTGAGGCCCGAAATCAAATAATAATAATAATAATAAGGCATTTTTAGAAAAGTGTGGTTGTGTGTGTGTCTTTTTTATGGACGCTCTTTAACTATACGAGTCTTAGCGTCGCATTCTATATTGCACGTGAAAGACCGGAAATGTTGCTGACAGGCCTCTTTATCAGGCTTGAGGTTCTTTTACGTGCCGTAAATGTACCGGCTTTACTTTCCTTCCGAAGAAAGCCATACTATTGATTTTTACGCGCGAATAAAATACATCGCCCTCCGCAGGATTTTGTCGCGGTAACCTGTCGTGTTATCTTATTTGCTGAGCGCCTGTTATTGTTTTACTATTTTGAATTTTGGGTTCTTTGTCCTCCGGCTAGCTGTTATTACTCAGTCGAGCAAATATCTCTTGAACAGGGTGTGTAAACGGAAAGGAGTTGTTACTAAAAGATAACACTGATAAAAGAATTTGTTTTTACACTTTTATTGCCGTAACACTTAATTAATTTCACATATTTAATCTTGATACACGCCTGACTGAAACTGTTATCTTTTCGAATGTAACTACAATCACTTATTTGCCGCGCACTATTAATTCGCGTATTTCACATTTTGTAACTAACTTTACGACGCGAGAGATTCTGTAGAATTGCGTAACGTGTACTTCGTGAATGCTTCCGTGTAACTCACGAGAGAGATTTCTTAGAACTGCGCGACGTTTAACTTGTGAATGATTCTGCAGAACTGAGCGATACTTGCATTTGGCTCAAGAATTTATACTCCCTCACCCCGATATGCCTAAACATTATAATAGAGCTGCTATTGGTTAATAAATCGCGCCAACATTAGCGTCTATTTCGTCATCCAATCAAAGTTACAAACACATATGCTCTAGGGAACATATTCCCCCCATTTCTAAAGAAAGGCACGCTACTCTGACGTCATTTGTTTGTCTCTTCTAATTGATAAACAACTCACCCCCTCGCTAAATTGTTACCCGCTCCAATTGTCACTTTCAGTGAGGCCGTGTAAACGTATTTCCTAACAATGCTTATAGCTAACGAACATCTCAAATCATTGTCACACAATAATGTTAATTTACACTACAATCACTCTGGCATTTACAGTGTTGTGATATAAAATACTGCCTCAGATCAACACCAAACTTTTTATTTAAGTCCAGTACCTTCCAAATATGCTACACGAGCATTTTCAAGAAAATCCCCCCCCACCGAAAACTATCCTTTACATTGAGCAGTTTTCGAAATGTTTGATTTTTTAAAACCTGGCTATAACCATATATGAAGGATATTTACATGATGAATGAAATGTGAATAGCCTGTGAAGTGTTCATTCGGAAGGAATTTTGTATACAGCGGTAAATGTGAAACAACAGACGAAAACAAGAAATGTACATCTCTTTAAAACACACAATATATTTCAAATAATTTTTTGTGGCATAGGTCATTTCTGGAATTTCCGCTATTATTGGTTCGAACTATTCATTACTTGGCCATCATCTTCAAGCCGTGTCAACATTCACTTGTTTCTCGCGATGTCATGGAAACAGCATATAGCGTCCAGTTGTTAAACATTTGACTATCGCTGTTCTCTTTGTGTCTATAACGAAATGTGTAATGTAGCTGTTTCAGTTGTTTCTCGCGATGTCATGGAAACAGTAAGACAGCATATAGCGTCCAGTTGTTAAACATTTGACTATCGCTGTTCTCTTTGTATCTATAACGAAATGTGTAATGTAGCTGTTTCAGTTGTTTCTCGCGATGCCATGGAAACAGTAAGACAGCATATAGCGTCCAGTTGTTAAACATTTGACTATCGCTGTTCTCTATAACGAAATGTGTAATGTAGCTGTTTCTGTAAAGATTTATTTGGATTAAAATATAGTAGATAGAAAAATTAGCTTTAGTAAGAGTAGTTTGTATACCCAGAAATAAGTTATAGGGCGTAGAGAAATATATGTGAATGCATCACATAAGACTTTTGTGTTGTAACGCCTTTACAGGCATATGCAGCTACCAGCTGCCTGCCCGACGTTGCACGATTAGCGTGTTGTAAGATTTTTATGCTTTAAACCTCGCTGGTATACCTAATAACAGATGAGAAACACCCTAATATTGAAACAAAAGAATGTGAAACTTTGGTAAAACATCTGACTTCTTTAAGTTCTCCCCGACAGTCTTCCAAGTTCTGGAAATGCTGAATACCTTTTAAGTACACCTTGGTGGTGGAACCATCATCGGTCAGAATGGTCCAGAAACTTGTTAGATAATAACAGTAGGTGACATTTGTACCTTCTGTTTGCTCCAGTAGTTATTTAATAACACAAAAGTACGCAGTTTTCACATAATATAGAAACTCTGTAACATATACAACGAAATAGAAGTGAAGCTAGTGAATATGAGATTTTGCACTCCAAGGCCTCCAAGTTAACCTTTTCAGTTGTTAGTTACAAAATATAGGTTGATTTGTATTGTTTCCTGCCTTATAACATTATGCAACGAGCCCTGCTAAGGATATTGACTACGACAAAGCAAAACTTACTTGCACGAGGTTCATAAAAGTATTTTTACTTTCTCTACTACATATAGTAAGTAGGGGAAGTATTGCATTCCACCCAAAAATTCGATACCGAGATTTCACCGGAAATACATGTTTTGAGACCCACTGAATCCAAAAAAATCTTATGTGTTACACTCACATGACTTTCTCTACTCTTGTACAAATTATTTTTACAAACGCTTATTCTCCATCTACTTCATGTTAATCGAGATAAACATTTGCAGACCCTATCTTATTGCTACTTTTCTTGTCGATGTAAGGGGAATATATATTTACAAGGGCAATATAGAAATACAGTAGCCTTTAAGCACATACATCTCTCTTAATAGCTGGTTGCTAGGTGCAGCACCATTCCCTTTGCCACAAATAAATACTCTTTGCATATCCAAGACAAAAAAATGAATAACGAAATCCCATTTGAGAAAAGTATTGAAAAATTTAAGGGAATAACAAGTAATATCTCGAAAATGGTTCACTCAACAAACAAATGTATATGACATAAATTGTCTATTTTAACGCGATCTACATTTTTTGTGTAGTAAAATTTTGTCTATCTCTTATGGTTTACCAGTTATGCAAAAGTCGTTCACAATAAAGAATACTTTTGGAGACATTCCCAGGAAATTCAACATATACATTTTATTTGTGATAAAAATATCTTAAACATATGACATTTTAATCAAAATCCTTAGAGCCATTTTTGAGAAAATTAAACTTTTCGAAAAATCTTCCATGTAAAGGGTAATCTGGGGTGGGGGGGTTTTCTTGAAAACCTTCGTGTCGCATCTCTGGAAGATACTGAACCTAAATACCAAGTTTGGTGTTTATCTGACTGTTCGTTTCTGAGTTATGCTGTTCACAGACAGACACATGGACATGTTTCCAAAAATGCTTTTTACTTTCTCTACTACGTATACTAAGTAGGGGAAGTATTGCATTCCACCCAAAAATTCGATACCGAGATTTCACCGGAAATACATGTTTTGAGACCTCCTGAATCCAAAAAAAGCATTTTTGGAAACATGTCCGTGTGTGTGTCTGTGTGTGTGTGTCTGTGTGTGTGTGTCTGTGTGTGTGTCTGTGTGTCTGTGAACAGCATAACTCAGAAACGAACAGTCGGATAAACACCAAACTTGGTATTTAGATTCAGTATCTTCCAGAGATGCGACGCGAAGGTTTTCTAGAAAACCTCCCCACCCCACATTACCCTATAGAAGGAACATTTTTCGAAAATTTTAATGTTCTCAAAAATGGCTCTAACAATTTGGATTAAAATATCATATGTTTAAGATATTTTCATGACAAATAAAATGTATATCTTGAATTTCCTGGGAATGTCTCCAAAAGTATTCTTCATTGTGAACGACTTTTGCATAACTGGTAAACCATAAGAGATAGACAAAATTTTACTACAAACAAATGTAGATCTCGTTAAAATACACAATTTATGTCATATACATTTTTTTGGTTGGGTGAACCATTTTCGAGATATTGCTTGTTATTCCCTTAAACTTTTCCATACTTATTTTCTCAAATGTGAATTAGTTATTCATTTTTTTGTCTTGGATATGCAAAGAGTATTAATCTGTGGGAAAGGGAATGGTGCTGCACCTAGCAACCAGCTATTAAGAGGTATGTATGTGCTTAAAGGCTATTGTATTTCTATATTGCCCTTGTAATTATATATTCCCCTTACGTCTACAAGAAAATTAGCAATAAGATAGAGTCTGCAAATGTTTATCTCGATTAACATAAAGTAGATGGAGAATAAGGGTTTGTAAAAATAGTTTGTACAAGAGCAGAGAAAGTCATGTGAGTGTAACACATCAGATTTTTTCGTCATGAAGGCGTACTTCATGAAGAATATTAGATTTGTCAGAGCTCCAATAACGATTAGTTTGTGTACACACATGTCCACGAAGGTGTAACCAAGCCTCGTCCGTATGGGTCTATTTCACCATTGTGTACACCAGCCATGGCGAAACAACGCTTCACGAGTCAATTTGCGCTTCAGTTGACTCGCGCACTAACCCTCCGTAGCTTCACCCGCCCCTGCACCTCCTACTCATGTCAGCGTGGTCAGTACTACGTCAAACAGTGGTGGCTAGAAATGCCGCTTGCAAAGCAACGTTCGAAGAGCAGAACATTTCATGGAATGGGAGCAGAAGTTCTTCGTTGAGGATGGTGGCAATGCAAAATGTTTTATATGTTCCAAAGCGGAGTAATGCAATTCAGCATGAAACGCCATTACAATGCTTATCATTCCGAATATGCCAAGTTACAAGGTAAATTGAGTCTGTAATAATTATTATTATTATTATTATTAAACATTTTATTTAATGAGACTTTAATTCTTATTTAAACTACAGGTCAGACTGCTAATTTTTAATATGTTCACAGGACGCTTTGAAATTGATAGAAAACAATGGACCTAAACCAAGTACAAAGACTCAAACTATGGCTAGTTATATTGTAACCTGGGAAATTGCAAAGGCCTTAAGGCATTTAAGGAAGGAGATTTTATTAAAACATGTTTAATTGCTGGGATTTTATGTCCTCAACAGGTCCATAATTTCGAGTGTTTGCATATTTTCCGACAAACCACTGCAAAAAAGTTGAAGTGCTTTCTGCCGACGTAATAAGGCAGATGGATTTGAAAATGGCTGATTTTGTGCAGTTTTCTCCTGCAGTGGACAAGAGTACAGATGTAACTCACACCTCAATTGGCCATTTTCATTCGAGGTGTTGATAAGGAACCTAATGTTGAAGGGTATTTGCTCGATTTAGTCCCACTAAAAGGCAGCACTACTGACGAGGAGATATTTAAAGCTCTAAAAATTAGTATTGAAAGATATTGTTTACAGTGGCCAAAATTAGTATCAGACGGAGCAAAGGCCATGGTTAGGGAAAAAGTGGGTTGATTGACAGGTTAAAACATTTTTGTCAGTGATAAAGGTATTTAGAGCAATTTTTATGCTTGGCATTGTCTGTTGCATCAAGAAGCACTTTGTGCCAAGTCAGTTACACTACAATAGTGATGGATTGTGTTGTGAACAAAATAAAAGGAAGTGCTTTGAAACTCCGACAGTTTCGATATATATACTTAAAATATGGGAGAATCATTTCAAGATATTAAGTATTTATGTGATGTTAGATGGCTTAGCAGAGGTGCAATGTTACGTCGGTTCTTCGACCTCAGAGATGCATTCCCCGGATTCATGAAAGAAAAGGCAATTTATTTTAGCTTTACATTTACATTATTCTCATATGCTTTAAGGTCATTTTATTGTAATTTTATTGTTTCCTTATTTTAGGGAATGGAAATTTAGGAACTAAATAATGAGGTCTGGGTCTGCGACTTAGCTTTCTTATGCGATATATGTACGCACTTAAACTGAATACTACATTTCAACGACGCAATCAAAATATTGTTGATAAGTATATTTCAGTGCAGGCGTTCGTAAACACACTTTCACTCTGGGTAGATCACTTGAAAGAGTGGCAGGTACACTATTTTCCATGTTTAAATCTCCTTTCAAATTTCTCTTCAGATAAATTCAGTACTTACATTAGTATTCTCTTAACACTTAAAAGTGAATTTTGTGCTTACAGATTTCGTGATTTCAGGGTTTTTAAATATGATATATTATCCATTAAACATAGACGTAAGAAAGGCGAGAATCAATCTGCAAGAGGAACTGATTCATTTACAATCTGACGAAATATTGAAAGTCAGATGCAAGCATTTAATAGGAGTGGAATGTTTTAAAATCTTATGCGAGAATAAGTATCCGAAGCTTCGATCATATGCAATTTCCATGGAAGCAATGTTTTGTACAACGTACGTCTGTGAATAGTTATTTTCCATGATTAAATTAGTAAAAAGCAAATGCAGATCCCGACAGACGAACGAACATCTTCATGACCAGTTACGTCTAGCTGTAAACAACAAAATTGCCGATTTCGAATGTCTCATTGTAAACGACATCGGAGAAGCTTAATTTACTTTAAATACAGAGTACAGGACACCATTGAATGAGTTCGTTCTTTACCACTAACCCGCCCGCCTTCCAAATTTTCCCCCTTCCATAGCTTTGTTATCCAGGTTGCATCAAGGTGCTTCGGGGCAGGCTTACAGTCTCGCCATGCCTGGTGTACACTATTGAGACTCCACTAACAAATGTGCGCCTAACTGCAGGATCACCTGGTTGAAGAGCATGTGCCACAATTATTTTATATGGTTTTAACTTCAGCAATTTGGTAGCTCTTCGTGCAGAGCCATAAGGAATGCCTGCCTGCTGTGAAAGATGCCTAAGTGATTTTTGGGTCGAAATCTCCAAACGGTGACCAATGTCGTCTAATGTTTCTTCAGTTATGTTTTAGGTTTCTTAGCCTGAACACTTCCTGTGGCCTGAAATAGATTGTAAAGTTCATGGATTGTTGTACGGCCTGGAACTTCTACACCTGGA
The DNA here is from genome assembly GCA_030765065.1 of Deroplatys truncata. NCBI lineage: Eukaryota > Metazoa > Arthropoda > Insecta > Mantodea > Mantidae > Deroplatys > Deroplatys truncata. The sequence continues at coordinate 129,088,617 of CM060989.1, read as the reverse complement.
AATCTTTCTGCAAATCGTACTTTCACTTGGTGAGCTGACCGAGTTAACACATACGAATCATTAATAAATACACGCCGTGCAGTAGAAAACATATACTGAGCCATAATATACTTTGTGACTAGTTGTAGTTTAAAAAAGGGGTGGATTTTATGCCCAAGCACGTGACCTTAAAGATCTATTGCACATCCCCCCTTTCATCAGTTAAGCAGTCTGTTGCTGTTATGAACTTAACCAGACTGCTAACTGAGGCTTTCGATTGTTCATCTATCTTTGGAAAGTGATTGCCAAAAATACTTGCTCTTTGATTCGCAAGAGCAGGGCAATCAAATAGTAACAGTCTCATCTCCTTCTAGACATCTACTACAGATAGGGTTGTTAAACAATCCCATTCTGTATAGATTAAACTTTAGGGCACAGTGTCCTGTAATGAATCCTGTTGCCCATGCAAGTCTTCTTCTACTAAGACCACGCAAGGTACTTTGTCCTGCTGTTGTCCAGGTCTGTAATAAACAACTTGGAATGTCTGCAACCCTCAATGGAGTTCCAGTAGTTCTTGTGTTCTGCTTGAGCCCAGCACTTAATAGCCTGTTTCACTGGTCTGTAGGACACCACCAGTATAGGCTTTCTCATTGCCTGGTATACCTGTATGTCCTGGCACCCACATAAGTTGAACCTTATTGTGTTCAGCCAGGGTCATTAAGGATTCCTGGCATTCTGAGATGAACTTTGATTTTATTGATGGTGATTTAAGAGCAGCTTGACTGTCTGAGAGGATAAGAACACTTCTATTCTTATATCTCCTTTTAATGTTTTCCAGGATTGATAAACCTCAGCCTGGAAAACTGTAGCTAAGGTACCAAGACTATAAGAAATCTTGGTGCCATTACCGTAAAGCCCAGCCCCCGTTCCTGATTTGATTCTAGAACCATCAGTATACCAGATTGGGCCTTTGTTATTATGAGGTTTTACCAGTCTTTCCCATTCACCCCGCTGTGGATAGGAGACCGTAAAATTCAATTCAAACTTGAATCTTGGTTCAAGAATGTCAGTTCTCATCTTGAGTATCTGTTGTACATTCTTATCCCAAGGAAGCTTGAGATGTCCGGTATTAGACACTTTAGTTTGGCGACAAATACGGTGATACGCGATCATGGCTTGTGACTAAGTACAGGACAAAATAATAAATAACTCGTAATAACTGAACTACATCACATCGCCGTCAACTCAATACTGCACTTCACACTGCAGAGAAAAACCACGTCAACAGCGTGACCTTGTTTATAGCAGCAGTGCGTTATCATGTTTCCACTCGCCCAGTAGAAAAGCACCGCGCAGCCGGTTCGTAGTTTCTTGGCTCTCCCGTTGCTAATGAAATGTTTAATGAAGGTTTATCTGTATTAACAAGAGGCAGACAGAAGAATAAGCTTTTCTAAGAATAGCTTGTAGGTGAGTAGAGAAAGCCATATAACGGAGAATTTTTAAAACTGTTTCCAAGTCTACTCTTATCTTGCTGTACCCGTGGGTCGCTATGCGATGTCTTGGAAACTCCATACTATTTGCATGACCACGAGAAAAAACGGAAGCGACTTAATCATTGAAAATAATGTGATTTAGTTTCTCTACCCACAATCGTTTATGTTTGTACAACTTCCACAAACTATTCTTACTCAAGATTATTTTTCTACCTACTTCATTAATCAAGGTAAAGCTTTGCAGAAATAGCTACATTACGTATTTCGTTGAAGGGAGGAACAGGAGACCGAATCGACATTCAGATGCTTAACAGCGAGTCGCTATATGCTGGCTCATTCAGTGACTTGGCTAGAAACAACCGAATGGCGTCAGCACTTTAAGAATGGCAAAATAATAAAAAATATCTCGGAAATGAGTGATGCTGCAGAAAAGTTACTTGAAATAAATTGTGTGTTTTAAAGAGATATATACGTTATCTTTCTGTTTTGGTTTACTGGTTATGTAAAATTTATAGAAAAGTCATTCAGAGTGAATAGCACTTGATATGTGGTATTTTAATTAAATCGTTAAGAGCCATTTTTGAAGAAATAAAAAATATTGGGATTTTTTCATGTAAAGGGTAATTTAGGGATTTACTTGAAAATAATGTCGCATCTTTGGAACCTACTGTACTTAAATACCACGTGTACAACATTTCGGTTTTGTACAAGTGCTCTTTTTGGGTTCAGGCTGCCTCAAAACATGCATTTATGGTGAAGTTTCGGACTTGTTTTGGTGGAGTTCTGTGCAATAAAAATATCATCATAAGAGAGCAATTGGATGAGTCACGGTGATGATAACTAGACCAACAGTGACCACCACGCACCTTGTGCTTACCACCCCCAGGAGGGCTGCTCACAGAAGGCTTCCCTCTGGTGGAACCGAGCGAGGGAACTTTCAGCGACACTGCACATTCCCTAAGTCTACCTCAAACATGAAAGGGCAGTGAAATGATAGGAAAGGAGATACGTGATAGAAAATAAACCACTCCAAATTCGCCTTGTCGGCCAGGGAGAACCACGAAAACCCATGTTCAGAGTGGTCGATCCCAGGACCTCCTGAATGGTTACCTAGGAGCCGTCTCGCTCGGTTTCGTACACATTACAACAACAAAGGCACTTGATATACGGATTATCACGCAGCTGGTATCAAGATGGCTTCTGTCCCAGCAATATTTGCTGAAAGCAACATTTGGTGTATCACCTCTTTATCGCTCTTATCACTTCTCCCCATCTGTCCCGTTGTGTACATACACAATAAATGCGAGGGCAACACTGAAAATGTTTACAATCCCATTGCCGTGTAGTTTGTTAATTATCACCATTTAAATATTTTGTGTTCACTCAAAAATTAGTTTTGACTAGAGAACAACCACGGGCTATGATTTTGAATAGTCGTTAACGCCTAAACAATGTGAAGATCGGTTTAGAAATTCATTTTCTGAAAAAGGCCCATCTTAGACAACAATTTATAATTGGTACAGCGAATTCAAAAGAGATCGGGTTTTTGTTAATGATAAATTTCGTTAGGGACGCCCAAGAACTGCTGTTACTGATGAAAATATTGCCGCTGTTCGAGCAATACTTGAAGAAGATCGACGAACGGACATCTTATGAATTTATTCGAGCGACATTGGGCATTGGTATGAGTCAAACACTAAAAAATCTGATGTGTTACACTCACATAACTTTCTCTACTCTTGTACGAACTATTTTTACAAACTCTTATTCTCCATATGCTTCATGTTAATCGAGATAAACATTTATTGCTAATTTTCTTGTAGATGTAAGGGGAATATATATTTACAAGGGCAATATAGAACTACAGTAGCCTTTAAGCACATACATATCTCTTAATAGCTGGCTGCTAGGTGCAGCACCATTCCCTTTCCCACAGATTAATACTCTTTGTATATCCAAGACAAAAAAATGAATAATGGATTCCCATTTGAGAAAATAAGTATTGAAAAATTTAAGGGAATAACAAGCAATATCTCGAAAATGGTTCACTCAACAAAAAAAAAATGTATATGACATAAATTGTGTATTTTAACGCGATCTACATTTTTTGTGTGGTAAAAGTTTGTCTATCTATTATGGTTTACCAGTTATGCAAAAGTCGTTCACAATGAAGAATACTTTTGGAGACATTCCTAGAAAATTCAAGATATACTCTTTATTTTTCATGAAAATATCTTAAACATATGATATTTTAATCAAAATAGTTAGAGCCATTTTTGAGAAAATTAAAATGTTCGAAAAATGTTCCATGTAAAGGGTACTCTGGGGTGGGTGGATTTTCTTGAAAACCTTTGTGTCGCATCTCTGGAGGATACTGAACCTAAATACCAAGTTTGGTGTTTATCCGACTGTTCGTTTCTGAGTTATGCTGTTCACAGACACACACACAGACACACACACGGACATGTTTCCAAAAATGCTTTTTTTGGATTCAGGGGGTCTCAAAACATATATTTCTGGTGAAATCTCGGTATCGAATTTTTGGGTGGAATACAATACTTCCCCTACTTACTGTACATACGTAGTAGAGAAAGTAAAAATGTTACATTATGACAACCCGTCGTCGCTAAGAGCAAAACTAACAATTGAACATCTGGATGTCTTAAAGGTCAGCACCATAGAGCCCTGACCAAGAACCTTTTGATTTATTTTTGTTTCCAGAAATTAAACATAAAATGTGTTGAATCACTTTTTCGTCATCGTATGAACCACTGGAACGTTATTAAAACCTGGTTTCTGAAGCGCCTTAGGAAGATAGCCATCATTGCTTTAAAGATGGGTTTCATCGAATGCAAAAGTATATTGATGTTAAAGGGGAATATTTTTTAAAAATATAATATTTAAATTTTTTAAAACTATTTTTTTTTTAATTTTCAGTTTCGCTCTCGTAATAGTTGCAATCTCGGTTGAGTTAAGTTAGTTGTCTGAGATTTGAATTAATATTTTTCCACTGTTATTAGTAATTGGTAGCTTTAGTTCCCAACTTCAATTGTGGTTTTTACTTTCTCTACTACGTACAGCAAGTAGGGGAAGTATTGTATTCCACCCAAAAATTCGATACCGAGATTTCACCAGAAATACATGTTTTGAGTCCCCCTGAATCTAATAAAAGCATTTTTGGAAACATGTCCGTTTGTGTGTGTCTGTCTGTGAACAGCATAACTCAGAAACGAACAGTCGGATAAACACCAAACTTGGTATTTAGGTTCAGTATCTTTCAGAGATGCGACGCGAAGCTTTTCAAGAAAATCCCTCCACCCCAGACTACCCTTTACATGGAACATTTTTCGAAAATATTAATTTTCTCAAAAATGGCTAACGATTTTGATTAAAATATCATATCTTTAAGACATTTTTATGACAAATAAAATGTATATCTCAAATTTTCTGGGAATGTCTCCAAAAGTATTCTTCATTGTGAACGACTTTTTCATAACTGGTAAACCATAAGAGATAGACAAACTTTTACTACACGAAAAATGTAGATCGCATTAAAATACACAATTTATGTCATATACATTTCTTTTGTTGAGTGAACCGTTTCCGAGATATTGCTTGTTATTCCCTTAAATTTTCCAATACTTATACTTTTTCTCAAATTCGTTATTCATTTTTTTATGTCCTGGACATGCAAAGAGAATAGAAGGCGCCACATAGCAACCAGCGTTAAAATATTTGACTATCGCTTAAAACCTACCATATTCCCCTTGCATCTACAAGAAAATTAGCAATAAGATTAACATCTCAATATCTCGATTAACATAAAGCATATGGAGAATAAGCGTTTGTAAAAATAGTTTGTGCATGAGTGGGGAAAGTCATGTGAGTGTAACACATCAGAATTTTTTTTTGGATTCAGGGGGTCTCACAACATATATTTCCGGTGAAATCTCGGTATCGAATTTTTGGGTGGAATACAATACTTCCCCTACTTACGATACGTAGTAGAGAAAGTAAAAAAAAATCTGATGTGTTACACTCACATGACTTCCTCTACTCTTGTACAAACTATTTTTACAAACGCTTATTCTCCATATGCTTCATGTTAATCGAGATGTTAATCTTATTGCTAACTTTCTTGTAGATGCAAGGGGAATATGGTAGGTGTGAAGCGATAGTCAAATATTTTAACGCTGGTTGCTATGCGGCGCATTCCATTCTCTTTGCATGTCCAGGACATAAAAAAATGAATAACGAATTTGAGAAAAGGTATAAGTATTGGAAAATTTAAGGAAATAACAAGCAATATCTCGAAAACGGTTCGCTCAACAAAAGAAATGTATATGACATAAGTTGTGTATTTTAACGCGATCTACATTTTTTGTGTAGTAAAATTTTGTCTATCTCTTATGGTTTACCAGTTATGCAAAAGTCGTTCACAATGAAGAATACTTTTGGAGACATTCCCAGAAAATTCGAGATATACATTTCATTTCTCATGACATTATCTTAAACATATGATATTTTAATCAAAATCGTTAGAGCCGTTTTTGAGAAAATTAAAATTTTCGAAAAATGTTCCATGTAAAGGGTAGTCTGGGGTGGGGGCATTTTCTTGAAAACCTTCGTGTCGCATCTCTGGAAGATACCGAACCTAAATACCAAGTTTGGTGTTTATCGGACTGTTCGTTTCTGAGTTATGCTGTTCACAGACACACAGACAGACACACAGACACACAGACAGACACACAGACACACAGACAGACACACAGACACACAGACAGACACACACACGGACATGTTTCCAAAAATGCTTTTTTTGGATTCAGTGAGTCTCAAAACATGTCTTTCCGGTGAAATCTCGGAATCGAAATTTTGGGTGGAATACAATACTTCCCCTACTTACTATACGTAGTAGAGAAGGTAAAAAATGAATAACGAATTTGAGAAAAAGTATAAGTATTGGAAAATTTAAGGGAATAACAAGCAATATCTCGCAAACGGTTCACTCAACAAAAGAAATGTATATGACATAAATTGTGTATTTTAATGCGATCTACATTTTTTGTGTAGTAAAAGTTTGTCTATCTCTTATGGTTTACCAGTTATGAAAAAGTCGTTCATAACGAAGAATACTTTTGGAGACATTCCCAGAAAATTCGAGATATACATTTTATTTGTCATGACAATATCTTAAACATATGATATTTTAATCAAAATCGTTACAGCCGTTTTTGAGAAAATTAAAATTTTCGAAAAATGTTCCATGTAAAGGGTAGTCTGGGGTGGGGGCATTTTCTTGAAAACCTTCGTGTCGCATCTCTGGAAGATACCGAACCTAAATACCAAGTTTGGTGTTTATCGGACTGTTCGTTTCTGAGTTATGCTGTTCACAGACACACAGACAGACACACAGACACACAGACAGACACACAGACACACAGACAGACACACAGACACACAGACAGACACACACACGGACATGTTTCCAAAAATGCTTTTTTTGGATTCAGTGAGTCTCAAAACATGTCTTTCCGGTGAAATCTCGGTATCGAAATTTTGGGTGGAATACAATATTTCCCCTACTTACTATACGTAGTAGAGAAAGTAAAAAAGGTGTGTTACATTCAGATGAATTTCTCTAACCATTCTCCAACAAAGTATTCTTACAAAAGCTTCTCCTTCCATTGGTCAATCGAGATAAACACTTGTAGAAATGTTTTGTTACATATTTATACAATGGGAACACAGTAGACTTAAGAGCTTGTCGCTATGTCCTATTTGCTTGACCACAAGGGACAAAATGAATAACGAGTTCGCGTTTAAGAAAGGTATAAAGCAATAATGAGAATATCTCGAAACAGTATATGACATAACTTGTGTGTTCTAACCAGATCTAAGTTTTTGTGTAGTAAGATTTTGTCTTTTTCTTACAACTTAACAGTTATACTAAAGTCATTCAGAATGAAGAGCACTTTAGGAGGTATTCCCATAAAATTCATGGTAAACATTGTATTTGTCATGCAAATATCTTAAACATATAGCATTTTAATCAAAATATTTCGTGCCATTTTTTAAGAAAATAAAAAATAACTAAAATTGTTCCATGTAAGCTGTAGTTTGGGGTGATAGGATTTTGTTGAGAATCTTCGTACTGTGCCTTGGATGATACTGAACTTAAATACCAAGTTTGGTATCTGGTTATGCTGTTCTTTTTCCAAAAACGCTTTTCTTTATATGCAGGGAGTTCTAACGTGCATTTCCATTGAAATGTGGTAAGGAATGAAAGTTTCTGTACTGACTGTAAATAAGACTGATGTGTTACATTCATATGACTCTCTCTCCCTACCCATTAGCATTTGTTTCCATAAAATACTCTTACGAAAGCTTGTGTCAAGTTCGAGATAAAGATTTCGTTACAGGGTACACGCTACACGCTGCGTTTCTACGTGTATACTGTACTCAACAGCGAAGCACGACATGAAAACAATAATAACGTATATCTCGGAAATAGCCTATGCCACAAAAATGTATTTGAAGTAAACTGTTTGTTTGAAAGAGTTCCACATTCTTTGTCAAGTATGTTTTCGTCTATCTCGAAAAGTTTGCTAGTTGTACAAATTTACACAACATTCCTTCCCAGGTTGATCACAGAAAATCAACATGTACATTCCTTTTCTCATGAAAATATAGTAAAGATGTGGTGCTTTAATCAAAATCTTCGAAAAGTGTTCCGTGTAAAGGGTAGTCTAATGTGGGAGAATTTTCTTGAAAATGTTCATGTCGGATCTTCAGTGCCCAGAGTGGTATTTAACCGACTTTTCGTTTCTGAGTTATGCTGTTCACAGACACACGGACATTTTTCCAAAAATCCTTTTTTTGGATTCAAGGGGTCTCAAAACATGTATTTCCGGTGAAATTTCGGTATCGAATTTTTGGGTGGAATACGATACTTCCCCTACTTACTATACGTAGTAGAGAAAGTAAAAATCATTTTTGAAAACATGTCCGTGTGTGTGTCTGTGAACAGCATAACTCAGAAACAAACAGTCGGTTAAACACCAAACTTGGTATTTAGGTTCAGTATCTTCCGGAGATGCGACACGAAGGTTTTCAAGAACATCTCCCCACCCCAGACTACCCTTTACATGGAACATTTTTGGAAAATTTTAATTTTCTCAAAAATGGCTCTAACGATTTTGATTAAAATATCATATCTTTAAGATATTTTCATAACAAATGAAATGTATATCTTGAATTTTCTGGGAATGTCTCCAAAAGTATTCTTCATTGTGAACGACTTTTGCATAACTGGTAAACCATAAGGGATAGACAAAATTTTACTACACAAAAAATGTAGACCGCGTTAAAATACACAATTTATGTCATATACATTTATGTTGTTGAGTGAACCATTTTCGAGATATTGCTTGTTATTCCCTTAAATTTTTCAATACTTATTTTCTCAAATGGGAATTCGTTATTTATTTTTTGTCTTGGATATGCAAAGAGTATTAATCTGTGGCAAAGAGAATGGTGCTGCACCTAGCAACCAGCTATTAAGAGATATGTATGTGCTTAAAGGCTACTGTATTTCTATATTGTCCTTGTAAATATATATTCCCCTTACATCTACAAGAAACTTAGCAATAAGATAGAGTCTGCAAATGTTTATCTCGATTAACATGAAGTAGATGGAGAATAAGCGTTTGTAAAAATAGTTTGTACAAGAGTAGAGAAAGTCATGTGAGTGTAACACATCAGAATTTTTAAAGTGTAGACGAATATTTTCTTGAAGGGGTGTAGTTCTGTTGAAATCTGGTATCGAATGTCTAAGTGCAATACAAAATAGGGAAGTTGTAGAGAAAATAAAAACGTTTGTTCTTATAGTAAGATCTTTTAAACAACTGAGTTGATATTACTGGGAAGTATTAACTGTACGTACCTTTTAGGAACGGCGAGTCTGCGTTGCCGGAACATGCTGTCCACACTTCGTATCATGGTAATAGCTACACGCGACCTCAACCTTGCTCTTGGCTTCGCACTGCAAGGTCTGACCGCAACACTGCACTACACCTAACTGGCGAAGATGCTACCTTTAGCGGCGTGCGAACCTCACTGCCGATGTCGCGCACGCGCACCTTCCCCACCACTGCCCTCATTTTTCATCTCAAGGAAGTCATATTATGTGATGCAGCGCCGGTCGAACTATTAGATAATGTTCGTTCACTGCAAGGCTCCCACGACTCTTCCCTTCTCAACCGTTCTGACGGACATGGGCTATTTACAGAGCCCTTGTACTTGAATACGAGAACTTGCTTCTGAATAAGGCTTGACTTTAAGATGATAGTGCCATGGCGTAGAAGATAACTAACCTTACTCCTCTGAACTTGCATGTAAAATAGAACAAATGCCGCGGATATTTTATTCCAAGTAATATATATAGATGGTCACGACTTAGGATCGATACACAGACAAAACAAAAGAGCATAGAATCTTTTAGTACACTACGATACGCATGCGATACCAATACCGAAATCTTTTAATGATGCTCATACAAGAGAGTTTTGCACTTATAATGATGGTCTCACACTAGATATGTGTCCTTGGTAGCCATATTCACCTGTGTTTCTTGTATAGGGTGTTTCAACAAGAGTGTCCTATCTTTGAACTTAAATAAAACACATTCTATAAATGATAGAGGTTTATTTTGGAACATAATTAATGCCATTACGTGTGGAAGAGAACATCAGTTAAGTGACCGCCGCGTATACGGTTGATCCAATGACACAAGAACGTATATTAGGTCCAACTTCACGAATAACACGCGTGATGTTATTCATAAGATCATTTACTGTTTCTGGCTTGTTGACATGAACTCGAGATTTAACATAACCCCACAAGAAGTAATCCAACGGTGTTAAATCACATGACCTCCGGGGTCAGATAATATCACCACCACGGGAAATTATGAAACCTCTGAACTTCTTCAAAAGATTGATTGTTTCGAGAGCAGTATGACATGTGGCACCATCTTGCTGGAACCAGATGTTTCTGAGATCCATACCACCCAATTGAGGCCAAAAACAGTCCCTTATCTTTCTCCATTAACAGTTACAGCTTCTCTATCTTCATCTTGGAAAAAATATGGACCAATAGTTCCACCATACCAAAATCCACACCACACAGAAGCCTTTTGGGGATGAAGTGGTCATTCTTGAATCTGCATTGGATCGTGAATGCTCCAATAGCTGTAATTTTGTTTGTTAACACAACCATCCATCCAAAAGTGGGCTTCGTCGCTGAAGATGATTTTTCGACAAAAATCCGGGACAGCTTCCAATTGCTCCATAGCCCAGTCAGCGAATACACGGCGCTTGGGCTTTAGTTCTTGAGTTTACACCATTTTGTAAGCGTGAAACGTCAAGTCCAGATGCAGAATTCGCCAAGTTGTGGTCGGCGAAAGCCCCAATTCTTGCGCTCGACGAGCAATTGATTCGTTTCCGTTCTCGCGTACACTCTCACGAACGGCGCCTATGTTTTCGTTGGAGCGCTTACGTCGATTACGTACAGGCGTTCTTTGATCGCTGACAGAACCACTTCTTTCAAACGTATCGATCAATCGTTATCTCGCAGGGAACGATTATGCACACCGCAATACACGGAAGGTTTGGCGAACAGATGATCCATTTTGATAATATATGTTTATATGTTGCGAGTTTCCGTATTATGTGAAAACTATGCAGCTGTTATGTTATTAAATAACAATTATGCCACTATTACGCGACAGTCGATATCGATACTTGCTTTATAAACACTAAGAAGGCGATAGCTTGTTCACTTGTTCTTATTACTAGTTTTCTGTGTATAAACTCATGTAACCAGTTTAGTATTGTATGCTAATTTGACATTCTCCAACTGGCACAATTTTTACTTTCTTCACCACGTACATAGTAGAAAGAGAAGGCAATGCATAGCGAGATGTCACCGGAAATACATGTTTTGAGTCCCCCTAAACCAAAAACTTTTTTAGAAAAAGCTCTGTGTGTGTTCTGTCTATCTGTGTTTGTTCGTGTATCTGTGAATAGCGTAACTCAAAATTGAAAAGTCAGATAAATACCAAACCTGGTATTTAGGTTCAGTATCTTCCAACGATGCGACATGAAGATTTTCAAGAAAATCCCCCCACCCCAAACTATCCTTTACATGGAACGTTTTTCTAAATTTTTTATTTTCTAAAAATTGCCTCTAATCATTTTGATTAAAATACCATATATTAAAGATATTTACATCACAACTAAAATGTATATATTGTATTTTCTGGGAATCCCTGTGAAGTCCTATTCATTCCGAAGGAATTTTGTATAATCTTCCATAATTCGTAAACGTTAAGCGATAGACGAAAACACGTAGATCTCATTAAAACTCACAATTTATTTTAAATAAGTTTTTTGTACCATAAGCCATTTCTGAGATATCCGTTATTATAGATTCGAATTGTCCTGTTAACATTCAGTTGTTTCTTGCGATGTCATGGAAACAGTGTGGCAGCATATAGCGTCAGTTGTTAAACATTTGACTATCGCTGTTCTCTTTGTATCTATAACGAAATGTGTAATGTAGCTGTTTCAGTTGTTTCTCGCGATGTCATGGAAACAGCGTATAGCGCCCAGTTGTTAAACATTTGACTATCGCTGTTCTCTTTGTATCTATAACGAAATGTGTAATGTAGCTGTTTCAGTTGTTTCTCGCGATGTCATGGAAACAGCGTATAGCGTCAGTTGTTAAACAATTGACTATCGCTGTTCTCTTTGTATCTATAACGAAATGTGTAATGTAGCTGTTTCAGTTGTTTCTCGCGATGTCATGGGAACAGTATGGAATTTTAAGGCAGCATATAGCGTCCAGTTGTTAAACATTTGACTATCGCTGTTCTCTTTGTATCTATAACGAAATGTGTAATGTAGCTGTTTCAGTTGTTTCTCGCGATGTCATGGGAACAGTATGGAATTTTAAGGCAGCATATAGCGTCCAGTTGTTAAACATTTGACTATCGCTGTTCTCTTTGTATCTATAACGAAATGTGTAATGTAGCTGTTTCAGTTGTTTCTCGCGATGTCATGGGAACAGTATGGAATTTTAAGGCAGCATATAGCGTCCAGTTGTTAAACATTTGACTATCGCTGTTCTCTTTGTATCTATAACGAAATGTGTAATGTAGCTGTTTCAGTTGTTTCTCGCGATGTCATGGGAACAGTATGGAATTTTAAGGCAGCATATAGCGTCCAGTTGTTAAACATTTGACTATCGCTGTTCTCTTTGTATCTATAACGAAATGTGTAATGTAGCTGTTTCAGTTGTTTCTCGCGATGTCATGGGAACAGTATGGAATTTTAAGGCAGCATATAGCGTCCAGTTGTTAAACATTTGACTATCGCTGTTCTCTTTGTATCTATAACGAAATGTGTAATGTAGCTGTTTCAGTTGTTTCTCGCGATGTCATGGAAACAGTATGGAATTTTAAGGCAGCATATAGCGTCCAGTTGTTAAACATTTGACTATCGCTGTTCTCTTTGTATCTATAACGAAATGTGTAATGTAGCTGTTTCAGTTGTTTCTCGCGATGTCATGGGAACAGTATGGAATTTTAAGGCAGCATATAGCGTCCAGTTGTTAAACATTTGACTATCGCTGTTCTCTTTGTATCTATAACGAGATGTGTAATGTAGCTGTTTCTGTAAAAGTTTATCTCGATTAAAATGTAGTAGATAAAAAAATATGATATAAAATAGTTTATATACCCATTAATAAACCATACAGGATAGAGAAAGTCATGTGAATGTATCACATCAGATTTCTTTTTATCCTGAAGATGCCATAGAAGATGATCACCTATTGTTAGTCAACTTCAATAATATAAGTAATAATAGTAATAATAATAATTTCTCTGCGTGTCTTTTTATCTAACTATATTTTGTGCTGAAAGCTTTGTTTTAAAGGATTTTCGGTCGTATTTCCGTGTATTATATCACGTCTTAAGTTCTGACATTGACAGATTTTAGCCAACGGAGTGGGTAAAAGTAATGGCCGAGTCACCAAGCGGCAGCTTCAATCACACGATACGTGTTATACTCCTTCCCTATTGTTTTCATTTAGAGAGTCTGGTGTGGAATGTTGCTTTGTTTCAGCCACAGATCTATCAAGAACCATAGTCCAGCAACTCTTTGGGAACACGTGCATAACGTTAAGTAAACCAACTTTCAATAATGCAAAATTTAAACATTTGAAAGTATCGAAAAAGTATCTCAAGTAGCTGCTTCGAGGGGCGCAATAGAATGGGCTCAGGCGGCAAACATCATGCCCGTCGTCATCTGCATCTGGTAGTCCTTCGGATCTTTCCCCTTATCCCTCCCTGGGTCATGGTACAGGCACAAGGGGCCGACTGCCTGCGTGAAGTGCTCTGCCGCAATTTCGGAAGACCCTTTGTTCGTCCGTACCTTTTACGTTTACCATCGAACACAGCCTCTAGCCTTCAAATGAGGCTCCCACGGAAATTCGAAGAGCCCTAACCCAAGCAGTTAAAGCTGCTGTTGAAGTGCATTACTACGATTTCCCGATACACTCTGAGGTGGAGCGAAAAGTGGAGGATGGCCATCAGCCCGGGGAAGAGCTCTGCGCTTCTCCTGGCGAAGGTCCGTCGGTGGCGGCCTCTGAGGTTGCGGCGGAGGAGAATCCCCTGGGTTACCTCAGCCAAATACCTCGGAGTCACGCTTGACCGCGGCCTCACTTTCGCGCCACATGTCAGGGCAAAGGTCGGCCTCGGCCACTCCGCGCTCAGGCAGCTGTACCTTGTATTCCGCTCCACAATGCCCATACACCTCAAACTACGCCTATATCAGGCGATTGTCCCGCCCCTGATTCTGTACGGCTGCGAGGTCTGGGGATCGGCGGCAGCGACCACCATCCGCAGACTGCAAACCGTTCAGAACAGGGCGCTTCGGATGATCTATGATACCGAGCGTAGTGAGAGAACCCGCACCATGTACACGAAACTCACCTACCACACCAACCAGCTGGTTAACTCTTTGGGCCGCTACGACCACAAGGCGCCGCGGCGGAGAAAGAGCTACCGGTTGCCGAAGGACGGTTTGGGCCCCCGAGGCTGAGGCCTGCCAATCCCTCATTCCACAAACTTCCCCAAGTTAAGCAGTATTGGGCCCGGTCGCTAGCCCTGCCGCCAACTTGAGTACTCCCATCCTATCTTGCTTTGCTGCCATGCCGGCCTGCTTAACTTGACGACCACACAAGCGGTCGCCCAAGTTAAGCAGCATTGGGCTTGGTCACCACATGGTCGCTAGTCCGCCCATGAGGGAACACCGAGACCCAGCCAATGGTAGTGCACAAAGCTAAACCCCGCCCATGACAGATTGACAAACATCAAAAGCTTGTGTATATTCTTTTAACCTCCTTTATTGCACAGGTAAAGCCGCGTACGCGGCTAGGTACTGTGGCGATTATATTCCGCCCAGGTAAACCTGGGCGACCTCTTCTCGATTGCTGGATTACTGGATACACTCTGACAACTATTTCAATGTCCTGGAGCTATACAAATTGTCATTCCGTCTTGAACTGTCTCTACCATTGCAACCAGGGGCACCTCGCAAATTAAAACTCCCTCGAGTACCTTTTAACTTCTCTACTTCTCCTTGCAGTAAGCAGAGGAAGTATTGTGTTCCAACCAAAAATTCGATACCAGATTTCACCGGAAATGCATGTTTTGAGGCCTCCTGAATCCAAAAAAAAGCATTTTTAAAACATGTCTGTGTGTGTGTGTCTGTGAACAGTATAATTCATAAACGAACAGTCGGATAAACACCAAACTTGGTATTTAGGTTCAGTATCTTCCAGAGATGCGACACGAAGGTTTTCAAGAAAATCCCCCCACCCCAGATTACCCTTCATGGAACATTTTTCGACAATTTTAATTTTCTCAAAAAATGGCTCCAACGATTTCGACTAAAATATCATATGTTTAACATATTTTCATGACAAATGAAATGTATATCTTGAATTTTCTGGGAATGTCTCCAAAAGTATTCTTCATTGTGAACGACTTTTGCATAACTGGTAAACCATAAGAGATAGACAAAATTTTACTACACAAAAAATGTAGATCGCGTTAAAATACACAATTTATGTCATATACATTTTTTTTGTTGTGTGAACCATTTCCGAGATATTGCTTGTTAATCCCTTAAATTTTCCAATACTTATACTTTTTCTCAAATTCGCTATTCATTTTTTTGTCCTGGTAATGCAAAGAGAATGGAATACTTCACATAGCAACCAGCTCTTAAAATATTTGACTATCGCTTAAAGCCTACCATATTCCCCTTGCATCTACAAGAAAATTAGCAATAAGATTAACATGAAGCATATGGAGAATAAGCGTTTGTAAAAATAGTTTGTACAAGAGTAGGGAAAGTCATGTGAGTGTAATACATCAGATTTTTATAACAAGGTCCATGTGTCTGTGTGTGAACAGGATAACTGAATGACGTAGAGTCCGATAGTTATCTTAGTTACGATACTAAGGATGTCAATAAAATCCCACCCCCATCCTCTACTATCCTTTACATGAAATATTTTATGAAATTTTCGATATTCGCAAAAATAGTCATAATGATCTCTATTGAAATACTGTGTATTTAAGATATTTACATGTCAAATAAAATGTATATGTTGAATTTTGTGGGAATAGTCTTTGAAGTCCTCTTCATTCTGAAGGAATTTTGTATAATCTTGTATAGCTGGTAAACGTTAAGCGATGGACGAAAACGTACTGCACAAAAAATGTAGATCTCTTTAAAACACACAATTTATTTCAAAATAAGTTTTCTGTGGCAGCAGCCATTTCGGAGATATCCGTTATTAAATCCTCGAATTGTTCAATACTTGGTCCTTCTTTTAAAATACTGTCAACATTCAGTTGTTTCTCGCAATGTCATGGAAACAGCATATAGCGTGCAGTTGTTAAACATTTGACTATCGCTGTTCTCTTTGTATCTATAACGTAATGTGTAATGTAGCTGTTTCAGTTGTTTCTCGCGATGTCATGGAAACAGTAAGGCAGCATATAGCGTCCAGTTGTTAAACATTTGACTATCGCTGTTCCCTTTGTATCTATAACGTAATGTGTAATGTAGCTGTTTCTATAAAGGTTTATCTCGATTAGCATGAAGTAGGTAAAAAAAGGGAAGTTATATAAAAATAAACGTCAGTTGTTAGAGAAAGTCATGTGAGAGTAATACATCAGAAAATGTTTAATGGTTATGCAACAATTATGGCATTGCCATTGTCACGTTTACTCCACCTTCTCTGAGGCCTTTAGCTGCCAGTTTAAGAATGTTTTTAAAATGATTTTGATGTCCAACGTAATAGCTGATGGTATAAGAAATTGTTCGGAACTTTCTTATTTCCATTAGGTTGCGACACTTCAATAATGTATTTGATATCCGTGGAGTCCTTATGAAAGGTAAGATTTAACCAGTGGCTTATTTAAGCCGTTCATCAATTGTTTTAGACAGCACTGCCTTCCCTATTTGAAATGTCTCAAGTAAATTAGCACAAGAGCAGTCTGACGTGTTGCATCCGCATGCCTTTCTCTACCCACTCTCATAAAAGCTTATTCTTGTTAACACAGATAAACTTTCATTACATATTTACTTGAAGGCAGTAGCAACTTGAAACTGTACGTTTTGGGGTCGACATTGTCAGACAGCCCTGTGAAATATGAAACAGCATCTACTGCATAATAATAATTAGTAATGGGACGATATCATTGTCGTCCTCCGTGGTCTAGGGTGAGATATATGTTTTGTTTACGTAATAAATTACGTACTTTATTTTATTTGTCCCACAATTGGGAGCTAATTTGAAGAAGTTAATTGTTTTTGTTGCTGGTGTTGCGTAATGTTGCTTAATCTGTTTACGCAAACTTGAAGAGTTGTATTAATAGTAGCTCTGAGCGTCGGTTTGAATTTAATGCTAGCGTAATATTGTTTAAATCTGCCTCGGCTGCGTCAGTCTTAATTTAGAGTCAGGATTTTTATGCATGGTGTGGTAATGACAGTTATTGTAGACGTCACAGAATAAACTTCTTGCACATATTTATAAACCACTACACTTTTAAAAAGAACTGTGAGAAACTTTTATACACTCTCTTAACGCGTATATCTGTTTTTACTAAACGCCCGTAGAGAACACATTTTTCCATCTACACACTATCAAGTCTTGCTAGGAACTGAATAACCTCAACGGTTAAAACCTATAAGCTTCGGTATGGCAAGTCTCTGATTGGGTAATTCTAGTCCAATAGAATTTCTGCATTCAACTTAAAGCTTTTCTTTGCTGTTGATTGGCTAATTTTAAAACTGTCACTGAAACTACGTCATCATCGCTCTAATCATGACCAGTACATTTAAAAACTCTAAACACATTATTGCTACAATTACCTCATTATTACTCATTGTTAGCAAGCTAAACTTTACTATTCTCACAGTTCTTGCATTATTAGAGTATATAAAGTATTCATATTATATTAATAAAACATATTTACAATAAAAATAAACATTTGAAATGACTGTTACATAAATTTAAATAATTATTATATACATATTGTTTCAAGGCGGTCTGTTATTGAATTTACCTATTTTAAATTACAATTGAAATTATTCAGGTATTAAAATACTGCCTCAAGGGGCACCATACTAGCCTCTAGTTCCCGAGGTCACGCATTCACACCCGGCGGAGGGCGATGGATTTTTTCGGGCGTAAAGATTCTTAGCATGGCTTCCTTCGGAAGGGGAGTAAGGTCAGTGGTCCCGTGTCGTACATTTACGGCACGTAAAAGAACCTCAAGCCTGATAAAGAGGCCTCTGAGCAAAATGTCCGGTCTTTCACAGCCAATATAGAATGGGACGCTAAGGACCACAGCGGTTAAAGAGCGTCCATAAATAAAACTCAATTTATTTTCAGTTTTGTGTAGTTTATATCCGGGAGGTTGCTGAGATTACATCTAGAACATGTGGCTCTAAAAGTGTTTTCCTAGCAGCAAACACATCAGTGATCACAACTCTGGACATCTCGAAGGCTCATTGGGTTTTTTACAATGGCTAAGCGGAAGGATTGGAGAAACGTTTTTACTCTCTCCACTGCTTATTGCAGTACTGCATTCCAGCCAAGAATACGATATCGAGATTCACCGGAAAAACAGCTTTGGGGCTGTCTGGACAAATAAAACAAAGGCATTTTTAGAAAAGACCTGCGTATCTGAAGAGCGTAACTTACAACGCGGAGCTCAACATGGAGAAATGTTTCGTTATTTTATTTTCAAACTAAAATATCATGTGTTTAAGATATTTATTCGATAAATAAAATGTGTATCTTCAATTGTATGGGAGTAGCCTATCAATTCTTCTTCATTCTGAATGACTTCTCTATAACTGATAAACAGTAAGGGATATACAACAAATGTAGATGCAACACATGTCAAATATGTTTTACTTTCTCTACTACGTATAGTAAGTAGGGGAAGTATTGTATTCCACCCAAAAATTCGATACCGAGATTTCACCGGAAATACACGTTTTGAGACCTCCTGAATCCAAAATAAGCATTTTTGGAAACATGTCCGTGTGTGTGTCTGTCTGTGAACAGCATAACTCAGAAACGAACAGTCGGATAAACACCAAACTTGGTATTTAGGTTCAGTATCTTCCAGAGATGCGACACGAAGGTTTTCAAGAAAATCCCCCACCCCAGACTACCCTTTACATGGAACATTTTTCGAAAATTTTAATTTTCTCAAAAGTGGCTCTAACGATTTTGATTAAAATATCATATGTTTAAGATATTTTCATGACAAATAAAATGTATATCTCGAATTTTCTGGGAATGTCTCCAAAAGTATTCTTTATTGTGAACGACTTTTGCATAACTGGTAAACCATAAGAGATAGACAAAATTTTACTACACAAAAAATGTAGATCGCGTTAAAATACACAATTTATGTCATATACATTTTTGTTGTTGAGTGAACCATTTTCGAAATATTGCTTGTTATTTCCTTAAGTTTTTCAATACTTATTTTCTCAAATGGGAATTCGTTATTCATTACTTTCTCTACTACGTATAGTAAGTAGGGGAAGTATTGCATTCCACCCAAAAATTCGATACCGAGATTTCACAGGAAATATATGTTTTGAGATCTCCTGAATCCAAAACAAGCATTTTTGGAAACATGTCCGTGTGTGTGTCTGTGTGTGTGTGTGTGTGTGTGTGTGTGTGTGTGTGTCTGTGTGTGTGTCTGTGAACAGCATAACTCAAAAACGAACATTCGGATAAGCACCAAACTTGGTATTTAGGTTCAGTATCTTCCAGAGATGCGACACGAAGGTTTTCAAGAAAATCCCCCCACTCCAGACTACCCTCTACATGGAAAATGTTTCGAAAATTTTAATTTTCTCAAAAATGGCTCTAACGATTTTCATGAAAATATCATATTTATGTTTAAGATAATGTCATGAGAAATGAAATGTATATCTCGAATTTTCTGGGAATGTCTCCAAAAGTATTCTTCATTGTGAACGCCTTTTGCATAACTGGTAAACCATAAGAGATAGACAAAATTTTACTACACAAAAAATGTAGATCGCGTTAAAATAAACAACTTATGTCATACACATTTCTTTTGTTGAATGAACCGTTTTCGAGATATTGCTTGTTATTTGCTTAAATTTTCCAATACTTATTTTCTCAAATACGTTATTCATTTTTTTATGTCCTGACATGCAAAGAGAATGGAATGCGCCACATAGCAACCAGCGTTAAAATATTTGACTATCGCTTAAAAGCTACCATATTCCTCTTACATCTACAAGAAAATTACCAATAAGATTGACATCTCGATATCTCGATTAACATGAAGCACATAGAGAATAGGCGTTTGTAAAATTAGATTGTACAAGAGTAGAGAAAGTGATGTGAGTGTAACACATCAGATTTTTTACTTTCTCTACTACGTATAGTAAGTAGGGGAGGTATTGCATTCCACCCAAAAATTCGATACCGAGATTTCACCGGAAATACATGTTTTGAGACCTCCTGAATCCAAAAAAAGCATTTTTGGAAACATGTCCGTGTGTGTGTGTGTGTGTCTGTGAACAGCATAACTCAAAAACGAACAGTCGGATAAACACCAAACTTGGTATTTAGGTTCAGTATCTTCCAGAGATGCGACACGAAGGTTTTCAAGAAAATCCTCCCACCCCAGACTACCCTTTACATGGAACATTTTTCGAAAATTTTAATTTTCTCAAAAATGGCTCTAACGATTTTGATTAAAATATCATATGTTTAAGATAATGTCATGAGAAATGAAATGTATATCTCGAATTTTCTGGGAATGTCTCCAAAAGTATTCTTCATTGTGAACGACTTTTGCATAACTGGTAAAGCATAAGAGATAGACAAAATTTTACTACACAAAAAATGTAGATCGTGTTAAAATACACAATTTATGTCATATACATTTTTGTTGTTGAGTGAACCATTTTCAAGGTATTACTTGTTATTCCCTTAAATTTTCCAATACTTATTTTCTAAAATGGGAATTCGTTATTCATTTTTTTTGTCTTGGATATACAAAGAGTATTAATCTGTAGCAAAGGGAATGGTGCTGCACCTAGCAACCAGCTATTAAGATATATGTATGTGCTTAAAGGCTACTGTATTTCTATATTGCCCTGTAAATATATATTCCCCTTACATCTACAAGAAAATTAGCAATAAGATAGAGTCTGCAAATGTTTATCTTCATTAACATGAAGTAGATGGAGAATAAGCGTTTGTAAAAATAGTTTAAACAAGAGTAGAGAAAGTCACGTGAGTTTTTCTTTAAATGCTATTACTAATGTGTGTGATAATTTAAAATCTACCGCGTTATTGCTGTAAAGTCGATGAAACAGGGTCGCTACCACATCTGGACTTGTGCACGCTTGAAGAAGCTTCTGCGCGTGCGCAAACGGTATCACGCACTCTTTTATGTCAATGCCACCAGGTAGAAGTTAGAAGACGAGTTATACATTATTACTGTTAGCGATGGTACCTCGATACTCGGTGGTAAACCTTCGATACTTTTAAAAATTTAAGTTTTGCATTATTCAAAGCTGTTGCGTTTAACTATACACTAGATAATGAATGAGAGACCACGTCATTGCCTCCCACACGTCACCAAAGAGTTGCGGAACTGTAGTTCTTGATAGACCTTGACGGTGTTCCCTGTAGGTAAATGCAAAATTGTGTGTAAATGAAAACATGCAAAACAATGAGGGAAGGGGTAGAGGTACTGATGTAACATGCAGCGTTAACTGAGTTGTGAATTACGTTTCCTGGCTTGGTGACTGAATCTCGGGCGTTAGATTTACCTGCTCCGGTGATCAAAACCTGTGAATGCAGCAGCAGAAACAAATCAGAATTCGAGACGTGAGATGATATAGCGCATGGAAATATTTGTTATTTTTATTGTTTGAGTTTCATTTAAAATATATATTACTTACAGCAAAAAAACATAGTTACATAAAAACGGAAAAATAACTAACAACAGGGGATATATAACTTGTGCCATTATCAAGGGAAAATGCGAAACAGTAACAATTTCAGACTATACAAAATGGTTAGATTATTTTATACACAGAAAACTACTAATAAGAGCATAATTCAGTGAACACCTTCTTATAAAATGAATATTGAGAAATAATGGTATAATAATAATTGCGACGGTATTAATTGTAATGTTTATATTTGTGTATGTGTTTACTCAGCATGGTGAAGCCATCTTGTGACGTGATTCATTTGTTAGGTTTGTTAGCTCCATCTGGTGTTAGCAATTTGCGGCAGTATTAATGTTCGTTTAAAAGGATGCTACTCTTATTTTATTTAATTTTGGTTCTCTGTCCTCCGGCTAGCTACGATCTTGTTGGTCGAGCACTTCTCTTTATACAGGTTGTGTAAACGGAAAGGAATCTTTTATCCAAAGATAACACTGATGAAAGAAATTTGTTTTACACTTTTATTGTCGAACACGTTAACTATCACATTTACATATTGATCTTGACACTCGCCAAACTGAAACTGTTATAATAACTTCATTACTGATAATTCTTAATTCGCGTACTTCAACTTTTTGTATAATTAACTTTATAACACTTGAGATTTTTCATAACTCTGTTACGCGTAACCTGCAAATTGATATCCGAAGTGTGCCGTACAAATACTTTTGACGAACTGACGGGGTCTACCTCTAACCTACTCTTTTTATACTCCTTCACCCAGATATGCCTAAAGATTATAACTGAACTGCAATTGGCTAATAAAACGCGCCAACATTAGCGTCTATTTTTATATCCAATGAAAATTATGAATACATATGCTCTAGGGAAATGTTCCAGCAATTTCTACAGAAAAACGCGCCAACATTACGTAACTTCCTCGTTTCCAATAATGATAAACAGCTCACCCCCTCGCTGCATTATTGCGCGCTATTATTGTCAGTTTCAGTAAGGCCGTATAAACTTACTTCCCAACAATAATTACAATCAACAAACATTTCAAATCAATGTCACATAATAATGCATATTCATACTATAATCACTCTTTACATTTAAATAATTTATGATACAAATTACTGCATCATAATAATAATCATCATAATAATGTATTACCTTCTCTGCTACGTATAGTAAGTAGGGGAAGTATTGTATTCCACCCAAAAATTCCATACCGAGATTTCACCGGAAATATATGTTTTGAGACCCCCTGAATCCAAGAAAAGCATTATTGGAAACATGTCCGTGTGTATGTCTGTGTGTGTGTCTGTCTGTGAACAGCATAACTCAGAAACGAACAGTCGGATAAACACCAAACTTGGTATTTAGGTTCAGTATCTTCCAGGGATGCGACACGAAGATTTCCAAGAAAATCCCCCCACCACAGATTATCCTTTACATGGAACATTTTTCGAAAATTTTAATTTTCTCAAAAATGGCTCTAACGATTTTGATTAAAATATCATATGTTTAAGATATTTTATGACAAATAAAATGTATATCTTGAATTTTCTGGGAATGTCTGCAAAAGTGTTCTTCATTGTGAACGACTTTTGCATAACTGGTAAACCATAAGAGATAGACAAACGTTTACTACACAATAAATGTAGAACGCGTTAAAATACACAATTTATGTCATACATTTTTGTTGTTGAGTGAACCGTTTGCAAGATATTGCTTGTTATTACCTTAAATTTTCCAATACTTATACTTTTTCTCAAATTCGTTATTCATTTTTTACTTTCTCTACTACGTATAGTAAGTAGGGGAAGTATTGCATTCCACCCAAAAATTCGATACCGAGATTTCACCGGAAATACATGTTTTGAGACCTCCTGAATCCAAAAAAAGCATTTTTGGAAACATGTCCGTGTGTGTGTCTGTGTGTGTGTCTGTGTGTCTGTGTGTGTGTGTGTCTGTGTGTGTGTCTGTGAACAGCATAACTCAAAAACGAACAGTCGGATAAGCACCAAACTTGGTATTTAGGTTCAGTATCTTCCAGAGATGCGACACGAAGGTTTTCAAGAAAATCCCCCCACCCCAGACTACCCTTTACATGGAAGATTTTTCGAAAATTTTAATTTTCTCAAAAATGGCTCTAACGATTTTGATGAAAATATCATATGTTTAAGATAATGTCATGAGAAATGAAATGTATATCTCGAATTTTCTGGGAATGTCTCCAAAAGTATTCTTCATTGTGAACGACTTTTGCATAACTGGTAAACCATAAGAGATAGACAAAATTTTACTACACAAAAAATGTAGATCGCGTTAAAATACACAACTTATGTCATATACATTTCTTTTGTTGAGTGAACCGTTTTCGAGATATTGCTTGTTATTCCCTTAAATTTTCCAATACTTATACTTTTTCTCACATTCGTTATTCATTTTTTTTATGTCCTGGACATGCAAAGAGAATGGAATGCGCCACATAGCAACCAGCGTTAAAATATTTGACTATCGCTTAAAAGCTACCATATTTCCCTTGCATCTACAAGAAAATTACCAATAAGATTGACATCTCGATATCTCGATTAACATGAACCATATGGAGAATAAGCGTTTGTAAAATTAGATTGTACAAGAGTAGAGAAAGTCATGTGAGTGTAACACATCAGATTTTTTATGTCCTGGACGTGCAAAGAGAATGGAATGCACCACATAGCAACCAGCGCTTAAAATATTTGACTATCGCTTAAAAGCTACCATATTCCCCTTTCATCTACATGAAAATTACCAATAAGATTGACATCTCGATATCTCGATTAACATGAAGCATATGGAGAATAGGCGTTTGTAAAAATAGTTTGTACAAGAGTAGAGAAGCTCGTGTGAGTGTAACACATCGGATTTTTTTTATTTATAGACGCTCTTTAAGTGCTGTGGTTCTTAGCGTCCCATTGTATATTGGACGTGAAAGACCGGTAATTTTGCTCAGAGGCTCTTTATCAGGCTTGAGGTTCTTTTACGTGCCGTAAATCTACGACATGTGACCACCGGCTTTACTTTCCTTCCGAAAGAAGCCATGCTAAGGATTTTTATGCCCGAAAAAATCCATCGCCACCTTCCGCCGGGTTTGAACCCACGATCTCGGGAACTAGAGACTAGTATGGTACTCCTAGACCACGGAGGACGACATCAAGTAAATAGAACAATAAATTTTCGTAAGTAAAGCTTGTAGAAGCTATTGCAAAATGAAGGATATTGGGTACAGAAAGTGATACATCAGGATTTATTATATTTCAGTTAAGTTTGCGGCACGTATCCGTGACATGTAGTTGTACTTATACTATAACGATCGTTTAGAATCACTGTGGTATACGTTAATTCGTTATTTAATAACTGGAACAGGCAGATACGGGCGCGCCAGAGTCTGGACATACTGAAATACATATCTTCTTTCTAAAAGAAACATTCCTGGAAGCCCTTTGAACAACAAATAGAAGCTCTATCAAGTGAACCATAAGACCAGTTAAACACGTGGAGCGTTATTCGCAAATGATTTACAATAGTAGCTTATGTATTAGCGTGGATCTCTGAATATACTGCGCACCCGTTGTCACTTGATTATTGCGTCACGGAACCATTGTTTGGGGGCACTATGCACCCACTCGTGGACAGCCGAACCGTTTACCTCGGAGCGCGTCTTTAATGTTGTTAAATAAAGCATATTCAGATGGAGTGAGATTTAGTGAATACGAGGGGCACTATTTATATTTTGAGCCTAGTAATTAAAACAAAGTAATTTCTGATTGAAAACTGCTTTATTGTTTTTCAAAATATTCTCCTTTATGATTAATACACTTTTGCATCCGTTTCAACCATTTGTCAAAGCATTTATTCCAGTCTTCTTGAGACACCTCCTAAACATGGTGGTTGAAGGCATCAACGGTTTCTTCTGCCAACGAAAATCGTTGTCCACGCAATTTATTCTTGATGTTCGGGAACAAAAAGAAGTCATTGGGTGCCAAATCAGGACTGTATGGCGGATGATACATCAAATCGATTTTTGAGCCTTCAAATACTCTGTTGTTAGACGAGATGTGTGTGCGCTCGCATTGTCTTGATGAAGAACGATCCTACGGTTCTTGTTGGTTTTCCTTACTTCACCGAAGACTTCTGGAAAACAAATGGTTATGTACCATTCGGCATTGACCGTGTTACGTTCCTCTAAAGGCACTGTTGCCACATGGCCAGTTTTGCTGAAAAAGCAGGCGACCATTTACTTCGAGTGCGAACAACTTTTGTTGGATTTGCTTCAACTTGAAACACCCATACAGTCGACTGCTGTTTACATTCCGGCTCATACGCATAGATTCATGATTCGTCAACTGTTACAATTTTATATACGTATTTTGAGGCACCGCCATTGTATTTGTTGGGCATTTTTGTACACCAATCGACACGAGCATCTTTTTGAGATTGCGTCAAATTATGTGAGATCCAACGAGAGCAAACCTTTTTCACGGATAATCATGCAATATTTTATATATGCTAGTGGAACTAATACCTAGGGTTGCCTCAATCTCACAATATGTCGCATGGCGATCTTTCATTATTAGATTTTGCACAGCATCAATGTTTTCTGGCACAACAACTGATTTTGGACGACCTTCACGAACTTCATCATTGAGTGAACGGCGGCCATGATTAAATTCGTTATACCAGCGCTTCACAGTGGCAAAGGATGGAGCTTCGTCGCCAAATGTGGAAGTTAGTTGATCGATGCACTCTTGTCTTGATAATGCACGTCGAAAGTCGTAATAAACCATTGCACGAACATTTTCACGAGTTAATTCCATGTTTTTGTTGACACACAATTTTCAAGTTAGTGTAAGCAAAACAAATGACGCTCTATTGACAAAATGTTTGAAGTAGATTATGGTAAAAAATGTCAAACTTTCCATTGGAAACGCCAGATGGCACCTACAACATTCAGGGTTGCCAAGGCTCAAAATATAAATAGTGCCCCTCGAATGGTGGGTGTGGCACAAGATGAACCCCAGTGGAGCTGCAGCAGAACTCCTTTCGACCATTTTCCCTATAGCCGCTGCTCAATCCTGCGTCTAAGGTATCACAGTAGACCCTGCTGTGGAAGCCAGTATGACAGAGATCATCTGCAGATGGAGCAGCCGGGGACTTCCATTGGTGTTTCTTCTCAGGTATATGGCACCAGTCAACAGTCTCTCTGGATCATCTTTCTTGCTTTCCAGTAGTCGACGACAGACTAAAAATTTGTTTTCTTCTGGGCGTGTGTGAAGTCCTGTACAACCCAGTGTGCACCCACCTTTTTCATATCCAAATGGCCATGAATAATGGTGTGCAGGGTTGCGCGGCCGAGGCCTGTCTGCCATATTCCAGTTCATCAAAGGTTATGCGCCGATCAGCCATAATTAATCCAAACACAACCTCAATGTTCCTCCAATACCGCGATGTTGGCAGACGTCCAGTACTTACATTCTTGTGTGCAGATTCCTCCAACGTTTCAGTTGTAAACTGTCTTGTCGATGGCTTTCTTCAAAGGACAACAAGCGCTGTCCTTTCACTATAAACTCTGTTCACAACTGCCATCTAGTGTCTGTGTGGTATACTAGTGTTAGTTCTTCGTCCCACGAGAGCATGTGCCCGTAGATTAAACGGTGTATTTAAAAGAACGCAATTGTATATCATTTCCGAAGGCCCCTCATGTATGACCTGAAACAGAATTATCGTCTACGACACTTCCGTAACATTTGAAGTGAAGGGTGTCCCTAGTTATTCCGATTCCCCCCCCTCTACGTTGCTTAACCATACCACGTGGCTCGGTGTGTGCCTTCTATGTCTCATCCCTGTACCATACCATCTTGTTTGGTAACGTGTCCACAGAAGCCTTAGTGCCAGGTACCGTTCAGTCTACCTGTTTTATTATCTGTGAAGGTGGCTATTATCAACTATTTTCAGTTTTTACTTTCTCTACTACGTACAGTAAGTAGGGGAAATATTGTATTCCACCCAAAAATTCGATACCAAGATTTCACCGGAAATACATGTTTTGAGATCCCCTGAATCCAAAAAAAGCATTTTTGGAAGCATGTCCGTGTGTGTGTCTGTGAACAGCATAACTCAGAAACGAACAGTCGGATAAACACCAAACTTGGTATTTAGGTTCAGTATCTTCCAGAGATGCGACACGAAGGTTTTCAAGAAAATCCCCCCACACCAGATTACCCTTTACATGGAACATTTTTCGAAAATGGCTCTAACGATTTTTATTAAAATATCATATGTTTAAGATATTTTCCTGACAAATAAAATGTATATCTTGAATTTCCTGGGAATGTCTCCAAAAGTATTCTTCATTGTGAACGACTTTTACATAACTGGTAAACCATAAGAGATAGAAAAATGTTACTACACAAAAAATGTAGATCGCGTTAAAATACGCAATTTATGTCATATACATTTGTTGTTGAGTGAACCATTTTCGAGATATTGCTTGTTATTCCCTTAAATTTTTCAATACTTATTTTCTCAAATGGGAATTCGTTCTTCATTTTTTTGTCTTGGATATGCAAAGAGTATTGATCTGTGGCAAAGAAAATGGTGCTGTAAATATATATTCCCCTTACATCTACAAGAAAATTAGCAATAAGATAGAGTCTACAAATGTTTATCTCGATTAACATGAAGTAGATGGAGAATAAGCGTTTGTAAAAATAGTTTGTACAAGAGTAGAGAAAGTCGTGTGAGTGTAACACATCAGATTTTTACTATTATTTTAGACCTTAAGGTGGAACTTGGGCTCGTGGTGTTAATAATCCAGTCGAATAGGTTACGAATTTTTGGGTGGAATGCAATACGTTCGGTACCAACCACGTAGATGCGTGGTGGAGAAAGTAAAAATAATTAGGAAGTGGTATCTTTTAAAAGATTCGTTTCTTTAAACGAAATTGTAGCATACGAGTACAGTGGCATGTGGAAGTACCCACAATAAACAATTATAACAAGTTTTCCTTTGAACTGCTAATGGATTCTGTAAAACGCATCAAAATCCTTTAGCTTCACGAATAAAAATGTGAGCGTAAAATTAAAAGCATCGTGCAAAATGCTATTTTCCAGAGTTCTATTGTAATCAACCGAAACGGATGTCTGCTTCCTGCTTTTCTTTCCTTCCCTAACTCGAGTCACGTTAAATGCTCCGAACAGACATAAATCAGGGACGCAGGGGGGACAGACAAATTTTATGTTTCTAGTATTAATGTACTATGTTTAGATCAAGTTTAGGCACAACAAAATTAAATTGAGTTTTATTTATGGATGCTCTTTATCTGCTGTGGTCCTAGTATCCCATGGGCGTGAAAGACCGGAAGTTTTGCTCAGAGGCCTCTTTATCAGACTTGAGGTTCTTTTACGTGCCGTAAATCTACGACATGGGACCACCGAAGGAAGCCATGGTAATACTTAAAAAAATCCATCGCTCTCCGCCAATTTTAAAACCTGGACGAAATGCTGGATGAGTTGGCTATAGTTTTTCCGCGTGTAGTACATACAATAGTTTTAGTAAAAGCTCTCTCAATTACATTAAATAAATGTACTGCATAATGAGTCATTTGTTGCCTGAACCGTAGGTCGCAACAATACGAGATGCGGCTCGTTTCTAAATATCAACTTTGTGGAGGAAAAATCTCGGTAGTAGGAATAATCCTCCTGGACAGAAATACTGGTACAGGGTGAGCACGAAGATGTTGTCCATTTTGTTCATTACGTCGCTAAAATAGGGGTGAGGCATTTTTGGAAACATGTCCGTGTGTGTGTCTGTGAACAGCATAACTCAGAAACGGACAGTCGGATAAACACCAAACTTGGTATTTAGGTTCAGTATCTTCCAGAGATGCGACCGAAGGTTTTCAAGAAAATCCCCCACCCACCCCAGATTACCCTTTACATGGAACATTGTTCGAAAATTTTAATTTTCTCAAAAATGGCTCTAACGATTTTGATTAAAATATCATATATTTAAGATATCGTCATGACAAATGAAATGTATATCTCGAATTTTCTGGGAATGTCTCCAAAAGTATTCTTCATTGTGAACGACTTTTCCATAACTGGTAAACCATAAGAGATAGACAAAATTTTACTTCACAAAAAATGTAGTTCGCGTTAAAATACACAATTTATGTCATATACATTTTTGTTGTTGAGTGAACCATTTTCGAGATATTGCTTGTTATTCCCTTAAATTTTCCAATACTTATACTTTTTCTCAAATTCGTTATTCATTTTTTTTATGTCCTGGACATGCAAAGAGAATGGAATGCGCCACATAGCAACCAGCGTTAAAACATTTGACTATCGCTTAAAACCTACCATGTTCCCCTTGCATCTACAAGAAAGTTAGCAATAAGATTAACATCTCGATTAACATGAAGCAGCTAGGAGGCAGATTGGTACAGAATGTGGGGCAAGTTGACTACAAATGATTTATCAAAAACAAACATCGTGATCAAGCTATCAAAAACACTTTATTACGCACTTATCATAGTAAAAACATATAAACCTTTGTTAAACAATTCCTTGGAGTAAGATGTAACGTCCAAAGCTAAACACTTAAATGGCAATATTGAAACGAAAGACTGTACACAATTAATCAGAAATGTTCGAAAAACAATTGGCATGAGTGCAACAATTTACACCCAGACAAAGAGTCTGGCCCTCACGTGGTACGCCTGTATGCTTCGTCATCTCCACTTTACCTCCTTCTGCTTTCTCTTTTTATTCTTTTCGCAGGAAGGTCACTTCTTCTAATGCCCTCCTTTATTTTACTGCATTTGTCACTGGAGAATCTGATCGACAGTTACCTTCTGTATTTGTTTTCTTTCTAGTGGCCTGAACACCTCAGTGGAACGTGATGCTAGTAGTAGAGGACCCAGGTTCAGTTTTCATCTCCTTACAGACTGCATTTAAAGGAAGCAACTCTTCTAAAACACTGTTTATAGGCATTAACAGGGAGTTCGACAGCTACGAGCTCATTTTCATTTTCTACCGTTAGCTTGTCCGTTGCATACGCAGACAGGAGTCAATATCCTGGAAAATGTTTTCGTTGATCGGCCGGATCCCCTGATCAAGATTAATTCAAATAAGAGAGAACATTAATTACTATTAATCATTAATGACCTAATTTTAATTATATTAACGTTTGAAGTGATATAGTTCATATTATAATACTCATAAAGAACGCTACTGGTCATGCCCCCTTTTTAAAATTCCAATGAACAAAGCCATTTAGAAGCCCTTTAATACTGGATATGTACTGTGTGAATATTTACTAATCTTGCGGGAAAAACAACTTCTCACAAGTGATTGGCGCTTCAGTTGAGGACGCCAGGTATTGATGCCAATTTGAAGTAGTTTGTATTGAAGGAGTTGTATTATAGTTCAACTGTTGGGGAGCCAAACACTTTAAGTAGTTGCAACCGCACGTATGGTACCCGGTAGCCTTTGCCCTAATTTTTTAAAAATATTAACTTTGTAATTTGACTGTTTCTTTAAGTATTAAATATTTATGTTTGCCTCGGCTGCGTCAGTATTATTGTTAGAGGCACGTTTCTCTTAGCAGGGTTGTGGAACGACTTAGAAGGTAGGCTTACACAGATTATAATTTTTAATTCTTGATACGATTAATTAATTACACTTTTTAACACGTAAACTTATTTTTCGTCTCACACGAATACGTATTAAATCTCTCGAGGACACTTTTTGCGTCTGGTTAGTAACGCTGTCTGCAACCAACTGAATTGATTTTAACCGCCTTAACTTGTAAATTTCTGTATTTCAAGTCTCTGATTGGCTATTCCTAATCCAATAGAATACCTTCATTTAACTAAAGCTTTTTCTGGTTGTTGATTGGCTATTTTTAAACTGTCTCAAAATTTACATTATTGTTGCCGCAATAATGACTAGTAGCATTTAAACTTTAAGATTTATTATTACCTCAAGGTTACCTCATTGTTAGCAAGGTTAAACTTATTATTCTCACAGCTCCTACATTATTAAATTACGTAATACATTTATATAACATTGTTGAACATGTATACAATAATATAAGCATATGCAAAGACTGTTACATACATTTTACAAATTATTACATACACATATTGCTTCAAGGCGGGCTGTTATTGAATTATATATTATATAATTAGACTGAAATTATTTAAGTGTTAAAAATACTGCCTTACAGTGGAACGTGTGTTTGGAGGCCAGGAATGGTATGTCTGCAACCTGTTGAATAAGGGCTAAAATAAGAGCCTTGTGCCAACCTGCGCCCCTCTCTCCCTACTATGTTATCCTCCGTGGTGTAGTGGTTACTTCTGGTTCCCGAGGTCGCGGGTTCAAACCCGACGGAGGGCGATGGAGGGCGTAAAAATCCTTAGCATGGCTTCCTTCGGAAGGGAAGTAAAGCTGGTGGTCCCGTGTCGTAGATTTACGGCACGTAAAAGAACCTCAAACCTGATAAAGAGCTCTCTGAGCAAAATTACGAAAGCTGTTTTCTCTTTGATGATCTCGAACCAATGAGCCATTCAGTGGAATTAAACCATCAAGCATCCGCCAACAAGACAACCTTCTTTCGAGATCAGGAGCTGGAATATAGAATGGGACGCTAAGGACCACAGCAGTTAGAGAGCGTCAAATTAATGTTTACTTTCTCCATTACGTATAGTAAGTAGGGAAGTAATGTATTCCACCCAAAAATTCGATACCGAAATTTCACCGGAAATACATGTTTTGAGACCCCCTGAATCCAAAAAAAGCATTTTTGGAAACATGTCCGTGTGTGTGTCTGTGTGTCTATCTGTGAACAGCATAACAGCAGTCGGATAAACACCAAACTTGGTATTTGGGTTCAGTATCTTCCAGAGATGCGACACGAAGGTTTTCAAGAAAATCCCCCCACCCCAGATTACCCTTTGCATGGAACATTTTTCGAAAATTTTAATTTTCTCAAAATGGCTCTAACGATTTTGATTAAAATATCATATGTTTATCATATTTCCATGACAAATAAAATGTATATCTTGAATTTTCTGGGAATGTCTCCGAAAGTATTCTTCATTGTGAACGACTTTTGCATAACTGGTAAACCATAAGAGATAGACAAAATGTTACTACACAAAAAATGTAGATCGCGTTAAAATACACAATTTATCTCATATACATTTTTGTTGTTGAGTGAACCATTTTCGATATATTGCTTGTTATTTCCTTAAATTTTTCAATACTACTTTCTCAAATGGGAATTCGTTATTCATTTTTTTGTCTTGGATATGCAAGGAGTATAAATCTGTGCAAAAGGGAATGGTGCTGCACCTAGCAACCAGCTATTAAGAGATATGTATGTGCTTAAAGGCTACTGTTTTTCTATATTGGCCTTGTAAATATATATTCCCCTTACATCTACAAGAAAATTAGCAATAAGATAGAGTCTGCAAATGTTTATCTCGATTAACATGAAGTAGATGGAGAATAAGCGTTTGTAAAAATAGTCTGTACAAGAGTAGAGAAAGTCATGTGAGTGTAACACATCAGATTTTTTTTCGTCGTGTTAACACTCAGACAAGCAGCTGTTTTAGAGAGCCTGTACAAAAAAGGCTTTATTCGTCTTTGTAAAATTGTGAACCTCCGTCGGCGAATGTTCTCTCTCGTTTTGTTGGATCCTCCCCTTCCTGTTTAGCGTTCGTCGCACGCATTATGATGACGTGGAGCACGCACGGTGACTGAAATGCACTTTCGGAGACAATGGGCATGGTTGTTGGATTTTACTTAGGAGGTGCGTAACATTAGAGAAATATTTAAATGTGAACTGTCATACATTGGAGTTATCGTATTTAGATCCAGCTCGTCTCGAAAGAAGGTTGCCTTGCTGACGGGTGCTTGATGGTTTAATTCCACCGAATGGCTCACCAAAGAGGAAACAGCTTTCAATATCTTGTCTCTCTTCTGTTAAAAATGGCACCAGAGTTGTGACCGAAGGACTTATAATACTGTATTATACACGTAAAAAATGTTGTCTTACATCCACATGGTTTTCTCTACCCTTTGTAGCTTATTAGTCGGTATACAAATTATTCTTATGAAATTTTTGTTTCTATCTATTTAATTTTAATCCAGATAAACCTTTGCAGAAGTAACTACATTACACATTTCGTTATAGAATACAGAATGAACAGCGATAGTCAAATGTTTAACAACTGAACGCTATATGCTACCTTACTGTTTCCATGACATCGCGAGAAACAACTGAAACAGCTACATTACACATTTCGTTATAGATACAAAATGAACAGCGATAGTCAAATGTTTAACAACTGGACGCTATATGCTACCTTACTGTTTCCATGACATCGCGAGAAACAACTGAAACAGCTACATTACACATTTCGTTATAGAATACAGAATGAACAGCGATAGTCAAATGTTTAACAACTGAACGCTATATGCTACCTTACTGTTTCCATGACATCGCGAGAAACAACTGAAACAGCTACATTACACATTTCGTTATAGAATACAGAATGAACAGCGATAGTCAAATGTTTAACAACTGGACGCTATATGCTGCCTTACTGTTTCCATGACATCGCGAGAAACAACTGAAACAGCTACATTACACATTTCGTTATAGATACAAAATGAACAGCGATAGTCAAATGTTTAACAACTGGACGCTATATGCTACCTTACTGTTTCCATGACATCGCGAGAAACAACCGAAACAGCTACATTACACATTTCGTTATAGATACAAATACAAAGAGAACAGCGATAGTCAAATGTTTAACAACTGAACGCTATATGCTGCCTTACTGTTTCCATGACATCGCGAGGAACAACTGAAAATCGACGTGTTTAAATCTTTTGTGTGGTACGTTTTCGTCTACCGCTTAATTTACGAGTTATACAAGATTATACAAAATTCCTTCCGAATGCAGAAACATTTCTGGGCTATTTCTAGAAAATTCAAGATATACATCGTATTTGTATATAAATATCATTAATATATCGTATTTTGATCAATATTGTTGGAGGCAGTTTTTAAGAAATTAATTTTCGAAACATGATACCCTTTCCATGTAAAGGACAGTTGGAGTTCGGGAATTTTGTTGAAAATCTTGGTATCGCATCCTTGAAGGATACTAAACTCAAATACCAAGTGTGATATTTATCCGACTTTTCGTTTTAGAATTATGCTGTTCACAGACAGACAGACATGCTTTCAAAAATGCTTTGTTTGTATTTAGGGCTCCTCAAAACGTGTATCTCGGTGTCGAATTTTTGGGTTGAATGCAATACCTTCTCTATGTAGAAGAGAAAGTAAACAGCTAATAAATGTGTATTTTGCTAATGTGGTAGCCATGAGTGATGGGAACGCTGGCCGGTTCAGAAAGCGTTAGGGCGAGGTCTGTCTTCTTCTCGCAACATAGTTAATTTCTCGGAAGACACAGTGAACTATTTGTACTAAACCAGTTTTGATCCGTCCACTTTCTCCTACAGCCGCCCTTCTTTTTCCGCGTTGTATGTATCATGCTTGTTATGAGATTTTTATACCAGGATCAACTTTCCTTCCGACAAAGGGCGTTTAATATACGGTCCGGCATCTGCCAAAGTTTAAAGTTCGCTCCATAAGGATAAGAAAGTTGAGATTTCCTTTCAACTCACAATACTTTTATCTGCATTCCTAATTCGGCCGAAAGAGGAGGAAAGAATCACAGAGATTCGTTTCAGCTTATAAAATTAGGTTTGCATACAAATATGTAATTGATCCTACTTCCGAGACTCTCCATAGCACTTACTGCATGCTAGTGTTTCAACATATGTGGAATAATACACATAGTACTTGGGCGAAAATAAAATTAATTACTAGCAGGTCACCAACATTAACGTTAGTTAGCACATCACGGAAACTGGGGCAGTGTGGCCCTTTGTGCTTCGAACGCGAACCCCGGGAAGGAAAAACTCGAAGGGCGCCCCGAAAAGCAAGCATGGACGGGGTACCTAATGCTTTCATAGTCAACGTATCTGACGCCGCTCAAGCTCCGAACCCCCGGGGGATACCTGCTCCGTGAGCATCTGGAGGACGGAGGGAGAAACCTTTACAAAGCACACCACCACAACACGCTGCACACCGTCATCTGCTCCGTGAACACCTGGAGGACAGTGAGGGAGAAACCTTTACAAAGCACACCACCACAACACGCTGCACACCGTCGTCTGCTCAGTGAACACTTGGAGGACGCGAGAGAGAAACCTTTACAAATCACACCACCACAACACGCTGCACACCGTCGTCTGCTCCGTGAACACTTGGAGGACGCGAGAGAGAAACCTTTACAAAGCACACCACCACAACACGCTGCACACCGTCGTCTGCTCCGTTAACACCTGGAGGACAGTAAGGGATAAAACTTTACAAAGCACACCACCACAACACACTGCACACCGTCATCTGCTCCGTGAACACTTGGAGGACGCGAGGGAGAAACCTTTACAAAGCACACCACCACAACACGCTGCACACCGTCGTCTGCTCCGTGAACACTTGGAGGACAGTAAGGGAGAAACCTTTACAAAGCACACCACCACAACACGCTGCACACCGTCGTCTGCTCCGTGAACACTTGGAGGACAGTAAGGGAGAAACCTTTACAAAGCACACCACCACAACACGCTGCACACCGTCGTCTGCTCCGTGAACACTTGGAGGACAGTAAGGGAGAAACCTTTACAAAGCACACCACCACAACACGCTGCACACCGTCGTCTGCTCCGTGAACACTTGGAGGACGCGAGAGAGAAACCGTTACAAAGCACACCACCACAAC
This sequence comes from Deroplatys truncata, assembly GCA_030765065.1. Classification (NCBI taxonomy): domain Eukaryota; kingdom Metazoa; phylum Arthropoda; class Insecta; order Mantodea; family Mantidae; genus Deroplatys; species Deroplatys truncata. The sequence goes on along the minus strand of CM060989.1, from coordinate 129,051,615 downwards.
ACGTGCACATCATCGTCTGCTCCGTGAGCACCTGAAGGACAGTGAGGGAGAATCCTGTACAAAGCACACCACCACAACACGCTGCACACCGTCGTCTGCTCCGTGAACACTTGGAGTACGCGAGGGAGAAACCTTTACAAAGCACACCACCACAACACGTGCACATCATCGTCTGCTCCGTGAGCACCTGAAGGACAGTGAGGGAGAATCCTTTACAAAGCACACCACAACACGCTGCACACCGTCATCTGCTCCGTGAACACTTGGAGTACGCGAGGGAGAAACCTTTACAAAGCACACCACCACAACACGCTGCACACCGTCGTCTGCTCCGTGAGCACCTGGAGGACAGTGAGGGAGAAACCTTTACAAAGCACACCACCACAACACGCTGCACACCGTCGTCTGCTCCGTGAGCACCTGGAGGACAGTGAGGGAGAAACCTTTACAAAGCACACCACCACAACACGTGCACATCGTCGTCTGCTCCGTGAGCACCTGAAGGACAGTGAGGGAGAATCCTTTACAAAGCACACCACCACAACACGCTGCACACCGTCGTCTGCTCCGTGAACACTTGGAGTACGCGAGGGAGAAACCTTTACAAAGTACACCACAACACGCTGAACAGTGTGGCCTGCTCCTTCAACCCTGAAGTAGATTACGATGAAGCAGGAAGATCGTGCTGGAAATCGACTACTGACTGGGGGAAAACATTAAAAGCCCCCGTCATCTTCCGTGGTCTATGGGTACCATAATAGCCTTTAGTTCCCGAGGTCGTGAGTTCAAACTCGGCGGAGGGTGATGGTTTTTTCGGACGTAAAAATCCTTAGCATGGCTTCCTACGGAAGGGAAGTAAAGCCGGTGGTCCCGTGTTGTAGATTTTCGGCACGTAAAAGAACCTGTCACAGCAAAAGTGCCGGTCTTTCACGCCCAATATAGAATGGGAGCTAAGAACCTTAGTAGTTAAAGAGCATCTATAAAAATAATAATAATAATAATAATAATAATAATAATAATAAAAACACGAAAACCGAAGGTCAGACTTGGGCGGTCACCGAAAATCGAACCCGGGAGCTCCTGAATGAGAACCGCGGAGTATTCTCACTCAGTAACTTTCAGCAGCTTAAGGCTGGTTCACAACCAACGAGAACGAGAAAGTTGAAATACATGTATTCAAATGGGAGTGTTCACAACCGACGGGAAAGAAGAGTTGCCCAACTTTTAACTTTCTCGTTCTCGTTCCCGGGCACGGCATATTAGACTCTTCACTCTAGAGGTTATTCTAAGCGGCCGTGACATGAAACAGCCACTAGTGCTCTCTATAGTCGCAAGCTGGAAACATGAAAGTGGAAGGAATTAGTAGTAAATGTGCTTCCTAACCTCATCCGACACCCGCAAATCTAATCAACGTTGGTTCCTCTGGTGAAGGGGTCATTTGTAGTTTGTTTATATGCAACCTAAAACTGGCTTTTACCTAAAAAAACAATGGCAAAAGCTACAAAGAACAGCTAAAACCGGTGGAAATGAAAAAAGAACAATAAACAATTTTAATGTATGCCATTAAATAAAGGAATAAAGGTTTGGCATAAGTAGAGGGATCGGAAATGTTTACTCTATCGAATTTTGACGTTGGCTTGGCTAAATTGGAAGTAGGTGAAAAAATGTCATTGGTCAGTTAAAAACAAATGAAATCGCAATGCGCAAAATCGACTTTCACTCTGTGATCGATATGCATTCCCGTTCTCGTTACCGGGTGGTTGTGAACCTGCCTTTATACTTACCTTAAGTAAATATTAACAGCCGCGTAAAATTGAGCTATATATTCCGTGTCTCTAATAATAGGTATATGAGAGTTCATACACATGTGCTAACACTCAGGTACGTTAGGCTACCAGCACTGAATGCAGCAAATTCCACTTTCCACTATGACAGCATAAAAGGGAAGTGTATAACAAAACACTACGTCAAGGGCGCCGTTTCGGCTATCTTATCTGCGAATCGATTAAGGCCCTTACAAAAAAAGAACATAATACTTTCGCATGGCTTTCTCTAGTCAGTGCTTTACAAACTGTTCCTACAAAAGCATATGTTGTTATTAATCCAGATAAACTTTCAATTCACTTTTTCGTATTCAGTTTTTATACAGTGTGATGACGTGTTCTTTGTAGGTTGCGTCGGTACCCCTGTCTGATAGTTTCAAAGATTGCGCCGTTGGTGGCAGTCCCGGGTTCGATGCCCGCTCGGGTTAGAGTCGAACGCGCTGTAGTGGTAGAGATAGAAGTAATGCTAAAATTCACTGTACCTGTTCTCTCCATCCGACGTGGCTTCGTCTTGTCCTTCTCGCTGTTACCCTGACTAGTTGGTTCTCAGCGGTGATGTTTGCCTATCATGATTATTAATAAGCTCGTCGATCTCAGTGGTGGTACTAGGAGCTCAAGGGAAGAATTGACTACACACTGTAATGTTTGGTTTATGGCTATTTATTGTAACTTCCTCACTCTAATACTACAGAATGTTCCTGTTAACTTAACATAACTGTTTGACGGTTTCGGCTATTTCAACTGTTTCATCTAAAAATCAACTGTTCAACTGCTTCCTTTTTGGGTTGAATCTCGACTATTTAAAGAACACAATCTCCCACCTATAATTTTGGTATCGGATTTCTTATTGGTCAGTTTGTATATATCATGTGACCTTTTACCCGAGCTTCTCTTGGTAAAACTGCCGTTCTGTGTTATATTTGCCTCGCTCCATACTTCCGGAGCGGAAACAAACAGGGTCATAAAACTTTACCCTTCTATTCTAACACAAAAGATACCGTTTTCGCTGACCATGTGAACAGCATGTATCTACCCTAACTGCAGACGTTCTAAACTTAGTTAAACAGGAGCATTATGTACAAGACAAATATTACATTATACACCAAATTACTATTTACATGGTTTTCACATTGTATACATATATCATTTACATATCAAATTATAAACTGAAAATTTTAGCACATAATAAAATTACCTCGGGTACATTCAGTCTCAAGGTATAACCACCAGAAAAAGACGAGTAACAACTTACCAGCTGAGGAAACGCTTGAAAATTCAAACCAACGAGAGATATCTCACAAAAAAATTATATAAATTGGTGCTTTAGGAAGATATTTGTCTATCTCCTTATACAAGGTCAGTTTGAATAAAGACCACTTCACAGGATATCCCCAGAAAATTCAGGATATACAGTGGTTTTCCTTCATAGTGTGGCCGCCGCACGGTTGCTTGCACGCCGACCGCCGAGACGGTCATAACATCCCTGGAACCGCTTGACGTTCTACTAGTTACAATTACAATGTTAATACGGACATATCGTATATTGTAAATGCTGTCCTTGTCTATCCGCACATTTCTAACATCTTCTCAGCAAATTGTGATTCACACTCAAGAGTTCAATATCCCAAATTGACTGAATTTCTTGCCTGATGTTTAGCTTTTAGTTCTTACAATGAGCGGAGTTTGCTGTACACACCTTTTCTTTCAAGTTCCCTACAGGGTATCACGAGGGCCATAAATCCTTACCAGTTACTCTGTGTTCAGAAATGTCCTGAATTAAATTCAGTGACAGTATGTGGGGTAGCAAAGTCTTGTTGGAAAACTTCAGATTGATCAACGTTTCCCCAGCTGTTCAGAAAATAGTGTGAGCAAGTCATTCCCGTGTCTGCATTTATTGTTTGTTCTAAAAATGCAGGTCGTCTTATTATTCCGTAGCATTTACAGCGTCGTGCAAGGGAATTCGTGTATAAAATCGGGTTTCTCTGTACTCCAATATCTGTTATTTTGCAACGAAACATAGCCATGTAAATGAAACCATGCTTCGTCAGAGAAAATGCATGCCTTATCAATTCGCAGAAATTTACCCGACACTGATGATCACATGAAAAAAAATCTGATGTGTTACACTCACATGACTTTCTCTACTCTTGTACAAACTATTTTTACAAACGCTTATTCTCCATATGCTTCATGTTAATGGAGATATCAAGATGTCAATATTATTGATAATTTTCTTGTAGATGCAAGGGGAATATGGTAGGTTTTAAGCGATAGTCAAATATTTTAACGCTGGTTGCTATGCGGCGCATTCCATTCTCTTTGCATGTCCAGCACATAAAAAAATGAATAACGAATTTGAGAAAAAGTATAAGTATTGGAAAATTTAAGGAAATAACAAGCAATATCTCGAAAACGGTTCACTCAACAAAAAAAATGTATATGATATAAGTTGTGTATTTTAACGCGATCTACATTTTTTGTGTAGTAAAATTTTGTCTATCTCTTATGGTTTACCAGTTATGCAAAAGTCGTTCATAATGAAGAATACTTTTGGAGACATTCCCAGAAATTTCGAGATATACATTTCATTTCTCATGACATTATCTTAAACATATGATATTTTCATCAAAATCGTTAGAGCCATTTTTGAGAAAATTAAAATTTTCGAAAAATGTTCCATGTAAAGGGTAGTCTGGGGTGGGGGGATTTTCTTGAAAATCTTCGTGTCGCATCTCTGGAAGATACTGAACGTAAATACCAAGTTTGGTGTTTATCCGACTGTTAGTTTTTGAGTTATGCTGTTCACAGACACACACACAGACACACACACAGACACACACACGGACATGTTTCCAAAAATTCTTTTTTTGGATTCAGGAGGTCTCAAAACATGTATTTCCGGTGAAATCTCGGTATCGAATTTTTGGCTGGAATGCAATACTTCCCCTACTTACTATACGTAGTAGAGAAAGTAAAAATCTGATGTGTTACACTCACATGACTTTCTCTACTCTTGTACAATCTATTTTTACAAACGCCTATTCTCCATATGCTTCATGTTAATTGAGATATCGAGATGTCAATCTTATTGGTAATTTTCTTGTAGATGCAAGGGGAATATGGTAGCTTTTAAGCGATAGTCAAATATTTTAACGCTGGTTGCTATGTGGCGCATTCCATTCTCTTTGCATGTCCAGGACATAAAAAAAATGAATAACGAATTTGAGAAAAAGTATAAGTATTGAAATATTTAAGGAAATAACAAGCAATATCTCGAAAACGGTTCACTCAACAAAAGAAATGTATATGACATAAGTTGTGTATTTTAACGCGATCTAAATTTTTTGTGTAGTAAAATTCTGTCTATCTCTTACGGTTTACCAGTTATGCAAAAGTCGTTCACAATGAAGAATACTTTTGGAGACATTCCCAGAAAATTCGAGATATACATTTCATTTCTCATGAAATTATCTTAAACATATGATATTTTCATCAAAATCGTTAGAGCCATTTTTGAGAAAATTAAAATTTTCGAAAAATGTTCCATGTAAAGGGTAGTCTTGGGTGGGGGGATTTTCTTGAAAACCTTCGTGTCGCATCTCTGGAAGATACTGAACCTAAATACCAAGTTTGGTGTTTATCCGACTGTTCGTTTTTGAGTTATGCTGTTCAAAGACACACACACAGACACACAGACACACATACACACACACACACACGAACATGTTTCCAAAAATGCTTTTTTTGGATTCAGTGGGTCTCAAAACATGTATTTCCGGTGAAATCTCGGTATCGAATTTTTGGGTGGAATGCAATACTTCCCCTACTTACTATACGTAGTAGAGAAAGTAAAAAATGATAACGAATTTGAGAAAAAGTATAAGTATTGGAAAATTTAAGGAAATAACAAGCAATATCTCGAAAACGGTTCACTCAACAAAAGAAATGTATATGACATAAGTTGTGTATTTTAACGCGATCTACATTTTTTGTGTAGTAAAATTTTGTCTATCTCTTATGGTTTACCAGTTATGCAAAAGTCGTTCACAATGTAGAATACTTTTGGAGACATTCCCAAAAAATTCGAGATATACATTTCATTTCTTATGACATTATCTTAAACATATGATATTTTAATCAAAATCGTTAGAGCCATTTTTGAGAAAATTAAAATTTTCGAAAAATGTTCCATGTAAAGGGTAGTCTGGGGTGGGGGGAATTTCTTGAAAACCTTCGTGTCGCATCTCTGGAAGATACTGAACCTAAATACCAAGTTTGGTGTTTATACGACTGTTCGTTTCTGAGTTATGCTGTTCACAGACACACACACAGACACACACACACACACACACACACACACACACAGACACACACCGACATGTTTCCAAAAATGCTTTTTTTGGATTCAGGGGATCTCAAAACATGTATTTCTGGTGAAATCTCGGTATTGAATTTTTGGGTGGAATACAATACTTCCCCTACTTACTATATGTAGTAGAGAAAGTAATAACAGACCCCCATACATTGTAAAAACATCAAGCGAGAAAAGCACTCAATTTCGGATATGACTGAAACTGTCGTGAGAAGATGCCTGAAATATATGGGGGCATTATAACTGTTTTAGCGCGAGTCCGAGCTGCAGCGGTCAGTAAAGGAAACGGATTGTACATTTCATTTGTCATGAAATATCTTAAACGTATCAAAATCGTTAGAGCCATTTTTGGGAAAATCAAAGTTTTTTGAGTATTTTCCGTATAAAGTGTAGTTTCGTGTGGGACATTTTCTAAAAATCTTCGTGTCTCATACTTGGAAGATACTGAACCTAAATACAAAGTTTTATATATATATAAATATATATATCCTAATTTTCGTTTTTACTTTCTCTACTACGTATAGTAAGTAGGGGAAGTATTGTATTCCACCCAAAAATTCGATACCGATATTTCACCGGAAATACATGTTTTGAGACCCCCTGAATCCAAAAAAGCATTTTTGGAAACATGTTCGTGTGTGTGTGTGTGTCTGTGTGTGGTTTGTGAAGAGCATAACTCAGAAACGAACAGTCGGATAAACACCAAACTTGGTATTTAGGTTCAGTATCTTCCAAGGATGCGACACGAAAGTTTTCAAGAAAATCCCCCACCCCAGATTACCCTTTGCATGGAACATTTTTCGAAAAAGTTTAATTTTCTGAAAAATGGCTCTAACGATTTTGATTAAAATATCATATGTTTAAGATATTTTCATGACAAATAAAACGTATATCTTGAATTTTCTGGGAATGTCTCCAAAAGTGTTCTTCATTGTGAACGACGTCTGCAGAACTGGTAAACCATAAGAGATAGACAATATTTTACTACACAAAAAATGTAGATCGCGTTAAAATACACAATTTATGTCATATACATTTCTTTTTGTTGAGTGAACCATTTTCGAGATATTGCTTGTTATTCCCTTAAATTTTTCAATACTTATTTTCTCAAATGGGAATTCGTTATTCGTTTTTTGTCTTGGATATGCAAAGAGTTATAATCTGTGGCAAAGGGAATGGTGCTGCACCTAGCAACCAGCTATTAAGAGATATGTATGTGCTTAAAGGCTACTGTATTTCTATATTGCCCTTGTAAATATATATTCCCCTTACATCTACAAGAAACTTAGCAATAAGATAGAGTCTGCAAATGTTTATCTCGATTACCATGAAGTAGATGGAGAATAAGCGTTTGTAAAAATAGTATGTATAAGAGTAGAGAAAGTCATGTGAGTGTAACACATCAGATTTTTTAATTATGCTGTTCATACAAACACACGCGTGCGTGCGGACATTTTTCTAACAATTCTTTTGGGGGGGATTCAGGGGGTCTCAAAAGATGTAGGTATTTCCGGTGAAATCTCGGGATTGAATTTTTGTGTGGAATATAATTCCTTCTTTACGTGGGAGAGAAAGTAAAATGATGCATATGCCTCTAAGAACTGCTGAATGATTTTTTACCTCGAATGGTCGGACTAGGCTTCCCATTCTAAGAGAAGAATTAAATGGGCAGCTCAGCACCGCTCCACTTGGTGTATTGACCTTAATCTGACGGTCCGCTGATCCACTCGTTGTTTACTCGAGTGCAGCGGAATCTCAATGTCGAGGTCGACACGATTTCCCAGGTTCGCGTGCACACACCCCATACTCACGACATTGCTCTTTTAAACCAGAGACAGATCTCAAGTTGGGACGTCAACGACAAAATGACGGTTCGTTACATAGGTTTGTGAACGTTGGCAATGTTTCTTACGTCTATTTTCATTGGCTGAGATTGTGATTTCGAAAACAAAACGACGTCACGCCCCTCGGTGACCAAGCACAAAATGTCATCTCCCTGTCTCAACCAAGTATTGTCAAATATAAGCTGTCATGAAGAAACCCTACCACAATATTGGTAATTAGTAAACTTGTACTGCAAACCGTTTATTGTCCTAGGGTAAAAAGAAAGGAAATAGAGACAAAACAATTTCAGAATATGAAATACATGTTAATTAAATGAACTAGAATCTCTTCAAACAAATAACATATGGACCTTCTTGTGCTGCGTTTCCAATGTTTCTCGTGAAGATCTGAAACAGCTCCGCCACCTGCTTCAAACTTCGCGACCAGTTTCGCTTGAACGTGTAATATTGTGATTGAGTAGCTTGTTTACAATCATCAGCTGTTTCACCATTGCCCAGAACCTCTCAATAGGCCTGCACTGGGTTGTCCAGCTTGACAACGTATCTATGGCAGAAGAATTTTCCTGAGGCACTCATTGATGTATATATGTCACTGTTCATGTTATCATCCGTCACAAACGTGTGTGACAATGCCTGCCAGAACATCATGCTTACCATAGCTTCAATACGAATCTATGAATTAGGCTCTATAGAAACATACTGTAATGCATCCCATTCCACTTTGGTCTCGTCATCAACGATGTAAAAAAATCTGATGTGTTATACTCACATGACTTTCTCTACTCTTGTACAAACTATTTTTACAAACACTTATTCTCCATATGCTTCATATTAATCGAGATGTTCATCTTATTGCTAATTTTCTTGTAGATGCAAGGGGAATATGATAGATTTTAAGCGATAGTCAAATGTTTTAAGCGCTGGTTGCTATGTGGCGCATTCCATTCTCTTTGCATGTCCAGGACATAAAAAAAATGAACAACGAATTTGAGAAAAAGTATAAGTATTGGAAAATTTAAGGGAATAACAAGCAATATCTTGAAAACGGTTCACTCAACAAAAGAAATGTATATGACATAAATTGTGTATTTTAACCCGATCTAGATTTTTTGTGTAGTAAAATTTTATCTATCTCTTATGGTTTACGAGTTATGCAAAAGCCGTTCACAATGAAGAATACTTTTGGAGACATTCCCTGAAAATTCAAGATATACATTTTATTTGTCATGAAAATGTCTTAAACATATGATATTTTAATCAAAATCGTTAGAGCCATTTTTGAGAAAATTAAAATTTTCGAAAAATGTTCCACATAAAGGGTAGTCTGGGGTGGGAGGATTTTCTTGAAAACCTTCGTGTCGTATCTCTGGAAGATACTGAACCTAAATACCAAGTTTGGTGTTTATCCGACTGTTCGTTTCTGAGTTATGCTGTTCACAGACACACACACACACACACGGACATGTTTCCAAAAATGCTTTTTTTGGATTCAGGGGGTGTGAAGACATATATTTCCGGTGAAATCTCGGTATTGAATTTTTGGGTGGAATACAATACTTCCCCTACTTACTATACCTAGTAGAGAAAGTGAAAATTTTCCCCCGTAGGTATTGCTTTTTTATACAACTTTCTACAATTCGTTTTAGCCTTTTCCTGGTCTTCTTTTCTCATTCTTGCCACCTTTTGTCCTTTTACTGAGCGAATACCGTATTTTCTCCCGTTATTCATGACAGACACTTTTCTTTGCCATTTTCTGACTAGTTGCAGTAGGCTGGGGTCCACATCTTGTATTTCACGTCGGCGATAACGTTTAATAACGCGATTGATGCGTTGCACGCACACACCTAGTTCTTTGAAATGTCAATGCCTGATCAACCTGTGGAAAAACCGGGCTATCTGAATGTTTTCTTCCTGAGTTGATTTTGCTTTCGGCATGACTGCCACTTGGAACATAACATACACCCGTGTACTGAACTGCCTGCTTGATTTTGACCTTCACGACGACACCTAACGAGTTGAGACAATAACCCTATTCAACCCTTACTTCGGCGTTGTGCCCACCAGGTGACAAAATGGGCACATGAGTTCAGACAATGGTGTCCACAACGCCAGGAAAATTTGCAGTTGCATAAAATTCTTGAATCACTGTGGCTGTGCTTCCGTTTCTTTCTCCATGTATCTACACACTGTGGATTTCGGAACTCCGTTGCAGTCATCATTAATACGCAATGAGCTCCTGGAGGAGTGTTACCAATAACTATGAATCCGTAAAAGTAACCGATTCAGTATCTTCCAATATTTTCAACACTTCTCTTTTGGTAATCTGTAACGAGTCAGAAATTTTACAAACTCATTCGCTCATTGCTATCCCGTGTAGCAGGCTCTGGATCCATATGTTCAATAAATTGGTTGAACAACATTGCATATTCATGTTCGGTTACTGCAATTAAAGTAAATGTGATGTCGCCTGTCAAGAGCTAGAATACGTACACAACCTTTAAACTAGAGTTGACCGACCGTCAATGATTTGAAAATGGAGTCTCAAAAGTTGACGGGAACTTGGGCTGTCACAAGGATGACGTACATTGCTGAAACGGAACTTCCGCTTATAAGGAGCCGTCAACAGCTTGACAATACCTTCACGACGGTTGATGGCCTTTCTCTTTTTCCACCCAAAAATTCGATACCGAGATTTCACCGGAAATACAAGTTTTAAGATTCCCTGAATCCAAAAAAAGCAATTTTGGAAACCTGTCCGTGTGTTCTGTATGTCTGTATCTGTGTGTCTGTCTGTCTGTGTGTGTGTCTTCTGTCTGTGTGTGTCTGTCTGTCTGTGTGTATCTGTGTGTCTGTGTGTCCGTGAGTCTGCTCTGTCTGTATCTGTGTGTCCGTGAGTCTGTCTGACTGTGTGTCCGTGAGTCTGTCTGTCTGTGTGTTCTGTATGTCTGTATCTGTGTGTCTGTGTGTCTGTATCTGTGTGTCTGTCTGTCTGTATCTGTGTGTGTGTCTGTCTGTCTGTGTGTTCTGTATGTCTGTATCTGTCTGTCTGTGTGTCTGTCTGTCTGTGTGTGTCTGTCTGTATCTGTGTGTCCGTGAGTCTGTCTGTCTATGTGTCTGCCTGTGTGTGTCTGGCTGTATCTGTGTGTCCGTCAGTCTGTCTGCCTGTGTGACTGTCTGTCTGTATCTGTGTGTCCGTGAGTCTGTCTGTCTGTGTGTCTGTCTGTCTGTATTTGTGTGTCTGTGTGTCTGTCTGTCTGTCTGTGTGTGTCTGTCTGTGTGTGTCTGTCTGTGTGTCTGTCTGTATCTGTGTGCCCGTGAGTCTGTCTGTCTGTGTGTCTGTCTGTATCTGTGTGTCCGTGAGTCTGTCTGTCTGTGTGTCTGTCTGTCTGTATCTGTGTGTCCGTGAGTCTGTCTGTGTGTCTGTCTGTCTGTGTGTGTCTGTCTGTGTGTGTCCGTGTGTCTGTCTGTGTCTCCGTGAGTCTGTCTGTCTGTGTGTCTGTGTATCTGTCTGTCTGTGTGTGTCCGTGTGTGTGTCTGTCTGTGTGTGTGTCCGTGTGTGTCTGTCTGTGTGTGTGTGTCCGTGTGTCTGTTTGTCTCGGTGTCCGTGAGTCTCTCTGTCTGGCTGTGTGTGTCTGTCTGTCTTTGTGTCCGTGAGTCTGTCTGTGTGAGTCTGTCTGTCTGTGTGTGTACGTGTGTCTGTCTGTGTGTGTACGTGTGTCTGTCTGTCTGTGTGTGTGTCCGTGTGTCTGTTTGTCTCGGTGTCCGTGAGTCTCTCTGTCTGGCTGTGTGTGTCTGTCTGTCTTTGTGTCCGTGAGTCTGTCTGTGTGAGTCTGTCTGTCTGTCTGTGTGTGTCTGTGTGTCCGTGAGTCTGTCTGTCTGTGTGTCCGTGTATCTGTGTGTCTGTGAGTCTGTCTGTCTGTGTGTCCGTGTGTCTGTCTGTGTGTCCGTGTGTCTGTCTGTCTGTGTGTCCGTGTATCTGTGTGTCCGTGAGTCTGGCTGTCTAAGTGTGTCTGTCTGTGTGTGTGTCCGTGTGTCTGTCTGTGTCTCCGTGAGTCTGTCTATCTGTGTGTCTGTGTGTCTGTGTGTCTGTCTGTCTGTGTGTGTCCGTGTGTGTGTCTGTCTGTGTATACGTGTGTCTGTCTGTGTGTGTGTCCGTGTGTGTCCGTGTGTGTGTCTGTGTGTGTGTCCGTGTGTGTCCGTGTGACTGTCTGTGTGTGTGTCCGTGTGTCTGTCTGTGTGTGTGTCCGTGTGTGTACGTGTGTCTGTCTGTGTGTGTGTCCGTGTGTCTGTCTGTGTGTGTCCGTGTGTGTACGTGTGTCTGTCTGTGTGTGTGTCTGTGTGTGTGTCCGTGTGTGTCCGTGTGTCTGTCTGTGTGTGTGTTCGTGTGTCTGTCTCTGTGTGTGTCCGTGTCTGTCTGTGTGTCTGTCTGTGTGTGTGTCCGTGTGTCAGTCTGTGTGTGTCTGTCTGTGTGTGTGTCCGTGTGTCTGTCTATTTGTGTGTGTGTCCGTGTGTCTGTCTGTGTGTGTGTCCGTGTGTGTACGTGTGTCTGTCTGTGTGTGTGTCCGTGTGTCTGTCTGTGTGTGTGTTCGTGTGTCTGTCTATTTGTGTGTGTGTCCGTGTGTCTGTCTGTCTGTGTACGTGAGTCTGTCTGTCTGTGTGTCTGTCCGTCTGTCTGTGTGTCCGTGTGTCTGTCTGTGTGTGTCTGTCTGTCTGTGTGTGTTCGTGTGTATGTCTGTGTGTCTGTCTGTGTGTCCGTGTGTCTGTCTGTCTGTGTGTGTCCGTGTGTATGTCTGTCTGTCTGTGTGTGTCCGTCTGTGTGTGTCTGTGTGTCTGCCTGTGTGTCTGTCTGTCTGTGTGTCCGTGTGTGTCTGTCTGTGCGTGTGTTTGTCTGTCTGTGTGTGTCCATGTGTCTGTCTGTGTGTCTGCCTGTGTCTGTCTGTGTGTGTCCGTGTGTCTGTCTGTGTGACTGTCTGTCTGTCTGTGTGTCTGTCTGTCTGTGTGTGTCCGTGTGTCTGTCTGTGTGTGTCCGTGTGTGTGTCTGTCAGTCTGTGTGTCTGTCTGTGTGTGTCCGTTGGTGTCTGTCTGTGTGTACGTCTGTCTGTCTGTGTGTGTCCGTGTGTGTCTGTCTGTCTGTCTGTGTGTGTCCGTGTGTGTGTCTGTCTGTGTGTCTGTCTGTGTGTGTCCGTGTGTGTGTCTGTCTGTCTGTGTGTGTCCGTGTGTGTCTGTCTATCTGTCTGTGAGTGTCCTTGTGTGTGTCTGTCTGTCTGTCTGTGTGTGTCCGTGTGTGTCTGCCTGTGTGTGTCCGTGTGTGTGTCTGTCTGTGTGTGTCCGTGTGTGTGTCTGTCTATGTGTCTGTCTGTGTGTGTCCGTGTGTGTGTGTCTGTCTATGTGTCTGTCTGTGTGTGTCCGTGTGTGTCTGTCTGTCTGTGTGTGCATGTGTGTTTTTTGTCTGTGTGTCTGTCTGTGTGTGTCTGTCTGTCGGTCTGTCTGTGTGTGTGTCTGTCTGTCTGTCTGCATGTGTGTCTCTGTCTGTGTATGTCTGTCTGTGTGTGTCTGTCTGTGTGTATTTCTGTCTGTGTACCTGTGTGTCTGCCTGTCTGTCTATGTGTCTGTGTGTCTGTCTGTCTGTGTCTGTCTGTGTGTGTGTCCGTGTGTATCTGTGTGTCTGTCTGTGTGTCCGTGTGTCTGTCTGTCTGAGTCCGTGTGTGTGTCTTTCTGTCTGTCTGTGTATCTGTCTGAGTGTCTGTCTGTGTGTGTCTGTCTGTGTGTGGGTCTGTCTGTCTGACTGTGTGTCTGTGTGTGTGAGTGCCTGTCTGTGTGTGTCTGTCTGTCTGTATGTCTGTGTGTGTCTGTCTGTGTGTCTGTCTGTGTGTCTGCGTGTGTGTCTGTCTGTGTGTGTCTGTGTGTCTGTGGGTATCTGTGTGTCTGTGTGTCTATCTGTGTGTGTCTGTCTGTGTGTCCGTCTGTGTGTGTCTGTGTGTTTCTGTCTGTCTGTCTGTATGTGCTGTCTGTCTGTGTGAGTCCGTGTGTGTCTGTCTGTGTGTCTGTCTGTCTGTGTGTCTGTGTGTGTCTGTGTTTCTGTGTATGCCTCTCTGTGTGTGTCTGTCTGTGTGTGTCTGTCTGTGTGTCTGAATGTGTGTATCTGTCTGTGTGTGTCTGTCTGTGTGTGTCTATCTGTCTCTTTGTGTCTGTGTGTGTCTGTCTGTGTTTGTCTGTGTGTCTGTCTGTGTGTGTCAGTGTGTGTCTGTCTGTGTGTGTCTGTGTGTCTATCTGTGTGTGTCTGTGTGTGTCTGTGTGACTCTGTCTGTGTGTGTCTGTGTGTGTCTGTCTGTGTGTGTCTGTGTGTGTGTCTGTCTGTGTGTGTGTCTGCCTGTGTGTGTCTGTATGTGTCTGTCTGTATGTGTCTGTCTGTGTGTGTCTGTGTGTGTCTGTCTGTGTGTGTCTGTCTGTGTGTGTCTGTGTGTGTGTCTGTGTGAGTCTGTGTGTGTGTCTGTGTGTGTGTCTGTCTGTGTGTGTCTGTGTGTGTGATTGTGTGTCTGTCTAAGTGTGTGTGTCTGTCTGTGTGTGTCTGTCTGTGTGTGTCTGTGGGTCTGTCTGTGTGTGTCTGTGTGTCTGTCTGTGTGTGTCTGTGTGTGTCCGTGTGTGTCTTTCTGTCTGTGTGTGTCTGTGTGTCTGTCTGTCTGTGTGTGTCTGTGTGTGATGGTGTATGTCTGTGTGTCTGTCTGTGTGTGTCCGTGTGTGTGTCTATCTGTGTGTGCCTGTCTGTGTGTCTGTCTGTGTGTCTGTCTGTCTAGGTGTGTCCGTGTGTGTGTCTGTTTGTGTGTCTGTCTGTGTGTGTCCGTGTGTGTGTCTGTCTGTGTCCGTGTGTGTCCGAGTGTGTGTCTGTCTGTGTGTGATCTGTCTGTCTGTGTGTCCGTGTGTGTCTGTCAATCTGTCTGTCTGTCTGTGTGTCTGTCTGTCAGTGTGTCCGTGTGTGTGTCTGTCTGTCTGTCTGTGTGTCTCACTGTCTGTATGTCTGTGTGTCAGTGTGTCCGTGTGTCTGTTTGTCTGTCTGTGTGTCTGTGTGTCTGTGTGTCCGTGTGTGTGTCTGTGTGCCTGTGTAGCTGTGTGTCTCTCCGTGTGTGTCCGTGTGTGTCTGTCTGTCTGTCCGTGTGTGTGTCCGTGAATGTGTGTCTATCTGTCTGTCTGTGTGTGTCTGTATGTCTGTGTCTGTCTGTCTGTCTGTTTGTGTGTCTGTCTGTGTGTGTCTGTCTGTGTGTGTCTGTCTGTATGTCTGTCTGTGTGTGTCCGTGTGTGTGTCTGTCTGTGTGTGCCTGTCTGTGTGTGTGTCTGTCTGTGTGTGTCCGTGTGTGTGTCTGTCTGTCTGTGTCTGACCGTGTGTGTGTCTGTCTGTGTGTTGTCCGTGTGTGTCTGTCTGTGTGTGTCCGTGTGTGTGTTTGTCTGTGTGTCTGTCTGTGTGTGTGTCCGTGTGTGTCTGTCTGTGTGTGTCCGTGTGTGTCTGACTATGTGTGTCCGTGTGTGTGTCTGTCTATGTGTCTGTCTGTGTGTGTCCGTGTGTGTCTGTCTCTCTGTGTGTGCATGTGTGTTTTTTGTCTGTGTGTCTGTCTGTGTGTGTCTGTCTGTCGGTCTGTCTGTGTGTGTGTCTGTCTGTCTGTCTGCATGTGTGTGTCTGTCTGTGTATGTCTGTCTGTGTGTGTCTGTCTGTGTGTATTTCTGTCTGTGTACCTGTGTGTCTGCCTGTCTGTCTATGTGTCTGTGTGTCTGTCTGTCTGTGTCTGTCTGTGTGTGTCCGTGTGTATCTGTGTGTCTGTCTGTGTGTCCGTGTGTCTGTCTGTCTGAGTCCGTGTGTGTGTCTTTCTGTCTGTCTGTGTATCTGTCTGAGTGTCTTATTGTGTGTGTCTGTCTGTGTGTGGGTCTGTCTGTATGTCTGTGTGTGTCTGTCTGTGTGTCTGTCTGTGTGTCTGCGTGTGTGTCTGTCTGTGTGTGTCTGTGTGTCTGTGGGTGTCTGTGTGTCTGTGTGTCTATCTGTGTGTGTCTGTCTGTGTGTCCGTCTGTGTGTGTCTGTGTGTTTCTGTCTGTCTGTATGTGCTGTCTGTCTGTGTGTCTGTCTGTCTGTGTGTCTGTGTGTGTCTGTGTTTCTGTGTGTGCCTCTCTGTGTGTGTCTGTCTGTGTGTGTCTGTCTGTGTGTCTGTATGTGTGTATCTGTCTGTGTGTGTCTGTCTGTGTGTGTCTATCTGTCTCTTTGTGTCTGTGTGTGTCTGTCTGTGTTTGTCTGTGTGTCTGTCTGTGTGTGTCAGTGTGTGTCTGTCTGTGTGTGTCTGTGTGTCTATCTGTGTGTGTCTGTGTGTGTCTGTGTGACTCTGTCTGTGTGTGTCTGTGTGTGTCTGTCTGTGTGTGTGTCTGTGTGTGTGTCTGCCTGTGTGTGTCTGTATGTGTCTGTCTGTATGTGTCTGTCTGTGTGTGTCTGTGTGTGTCTGTCTGTGTGTGTCTGTCTGTGTGTGTCTGTGTGTGTGTCTGTGTGAGTCTGTGTGTGTGTCTGTGTGTGTCTGTCTGTGTGTCTGTGTGTCGATTGTGTGTCTGTCTAAGTGTGTGTGTCTGTCTGTCTGTGTCTGTCTGTGTGTAATTGTCTGTGTGTGTCTGTGGGTCTGTCTGTGTGTGTCTGTGTGTCTGTCTGTGTGTGTCTGTGTGTGTCCGTGTGTGTCTTTCTGTCTGTGTGTGTCTGTGTGTCTGTCTGTCTGTCTGTCTGTGTGTGTCTGTGTGTGATGGTGTATGTCTGTGTGTCTGTCTGTATGTGTCCGTGTGTGTCCGTGTGTGTGTGTCTGTCTGTGTGTGCCTGTCTGTGTGTCTGTCTGTCTGTGTGTGTCTGTTTGTCTGTGTGTCTGTCTGTCTAGGTGTGTCCGTGTGTGTCTGTTTGTGTGTCTGTCTGTCTGTGTGTGTCCGTGTGTGTCTGTCTGTGTCCGTGTGTGTCCGAGTGTGAGTCTGTCTGTGTGTGATCTGTCTGTCTGTCTGTGTGTCCGTGTGTGTCGGTCAATCTGTCTGTCTGTGTGTCTGTCTGTAAGTGTGTCCGTGTGTGTGTCTGTCTGTCTGTGTGTCTCACTGTCTGTATGTCTGTGTGTCAGTGTGTCCGTGTATCTGTTTGTCTGTCTGTGTGTCTGTGTGTCTGTGTGTCCGTGTGTGTCTGTGTGCCTGTGTAGCTGTGTGTCTCTCCGTGTGTGTCCGTGTGTGTGTCTGTCTGTCTGTGTGTCCGTGTGTGTCTGTCTGTCTGTCCGTGTGTGTGTCCGTGAATGTGTGTCTGTCTGTCTGTATGTCTGTGTCTGTCTGTCTGTCTGTTTGTGTGTCTGTCTGTGTGTGTCTGTCTGTGTGTGTCTGTCTCTGTGTATGTCTGTGTGTGTCTGTCTGTGTGTCTCTCTGTGTGTGTCCGTGTGTGTGTCTGTCTGTGTGTGCCTGTCTGTGTGTCTGTCTGTCTGTGTGTCTCCGTGTGTGTGTCTGTCTGTCTGTGTCTGACCGTGTGTGTGTCTGTCTGTGTGTTGTCCGTGTGTCTCTGTCTGTGTGTGTCTGTCTGTGTGTGTTTGTCTGTGTGTCTGTCTGTGTGTGTGTCCGTGTGTGTCTGTCTGTGTGTGTCCGTGTGTGTCTGTCTATGTGTGTCTGTGTGTCTGTCTGTGTGTCTGTCTGTGTGTGTGTCTGTCTGTGTGTGTCCGTGTGTGTGTCTGTCAGTCTTTGTGTCTGTCTTTCTGTGTGTGTCCGTGTCTGTGTCTGTGGGTCTGTCGGTAGGTGTGTCCATCCGTCTGTCTGTGTGTGTCTGTCTGTCTGTGTGTGTCCGTGTGTGTGTCTGGCTATGTGTCTGTCTGTGTGTGTCCGTGTGTGTGTCTGTCTATGTGTCTGTCTGTGTGTGTCCGTGTGTGTGTCTGTCTGTCTGTGTGTGTCCGTGAGTGTGTGTCTGTCTGACTGTGTGTGTCTGTCTGTCTGCCTGTCTGTGAGTGTCCGTGTGTATGTCTGTCTGCATGTGTGTGTCCGTGTGTGTGTCGGTCTGTGTATCTGTCTGTCTGTGTGTGTCCGTGTGTGTGTCTGTCTCTATGTCTGTCTGTGTGTGTCTGTCCGTCTGTGTGCGTCATTCTGTGTGTGTCTGTCTGTGTGTGTCTGCCTGTGTGTCTGTCTGTGTGTGTCTGTCTGTGTGTCTGTCTGTGTGTGTCCGTGTTGTGTCTATCTGTGAGTGCCTGTCTGTGTGCCTGTCTGTCTGTTTGTGTCCGTGTGTGTCTGTCTGTGTGTGTCTGTCTGTGTGTGTCTGTGTGTGTGTCTGTGTGAGTCTGTGTGTGTCTGTGTGTGTGTGTCTGTCTGTGTGTGTCTGTGTGTGTGATTGTGTGTCTGTCTAAGTGTGTGTGTCTGTCTGTGTGTGTCTGTCTGTGTGTGTCTGTGGGTTTGTCTGTGTGTGTCTGTGTGTCTGTCTGTGTGTGTCTGTGTGTGTCCGTGTGTGTCTTTCTGTCTGTGTGTGTCTGTGTGTCTGTCTGTCTGTGTGTGTCTGTGTGTGATGGTGTATGTCTGTGTGTGTCCGTGTGTGTGTCTGTCTGTGTGTGCCTGTCTGTGTGTCTGTCTGTCTGTGTGTGTCTGTTTGTCTGTGTGTCTGTCTGTCTCGGTGTGTCCGTGTGTGTGTCTGTTTGTGTGTCTGTCTGTGTGTGTCCGTGTGTGTGTCTGTCTGTGTCCGTGTGTGTCCGAGTGTGTGTCTGTCTGTGTGTGATCTGTCTGTCTGTCTGTGTGTCCGTGTGTGTCTGTCAATCTGTCTGTGTGTCTGTCTGTCAGTGTGTCCGTGTGTGTGTCTGTCTGTCTGTCTGTGTGTCTCACTGTCTGTATGTCTGTGTGTCAGTGTGTCCGTGTGTCTGTTTGTCTGTCTGTGTGTCTGTGTGTCTGTGTGTCCGTGTGTGTGTCTGTGTGCCTGTGTAGCTGTGTGTCTCTCCGTGTGTGTCCGTGTGTGTCTGTCTGTCTGTGTGTCCGTGTGTGTCTGTCTGTCTGTCCGTGTGTGTGTCCGTGAATGTGTGTCTATCTGTCTGTCTGTTTGTGTCTGTATGTCTGTGTCTGTCTGTCTGTCTGTTTGTGTGTCTGTCTGTGTGTGTCTGTCTGTGTGTGTCTGTCTGTGTGTGTCTGTCTGTGTGTGTCTGTCTGTGTGTCTGTCTGTGTGTGTCCGTGTGTGTGTCTGTCTGTGTGTGCCTGTCTGTGTGTGTGTCTGTCAGTGTGTGTCCGTGTGTGTGTCTGTCTGTCTGTGTCTGACCGTGTGTGTGTCTGTCTGTGTGTTGTCCGTGTGTGTCTGTCTGTGTGTGTCCGTGTGTGTGTTTGTCTGTGTGTCTGTCTGTGTGTGTGTCCGTGTGTGTCTGTCTGTGTGTGTCCGTGTGTGTCTGACTATGTGTGTCTTAGAGTCTGTCTGTGTGTCTGTCTGTGTGTGTGTCTTTCTGTGTGTGTCCGTGTGTGTGTCTGTCAGTCTTTGTGTCTGTCTGTCTGTGTGTGTCCGTGTCTGTGTCTGTGTGTCTGTCGGTAGGTGTGTCCGTCTGTCTGTCTGTGTGTGTCTGTCTGTGTGTGTCCGTGTGTGTGTCTGTCTATGTGTCTGTCTGTGTGTGTCCGTGTGTGTGTCTGTCTGTGTGTGTCCGTGTGTGTCTGTCTCTCTGTGTGTGCATGTGTGTTTTTTGTCTGTGTGTCTGTCTGTGTGTGTCTGTCTGTCGGTCTGTCTGTGTGTGTGTCTGTCTGTCTGTCTGCATGTGTGTGTCTGTCTGTGTATGTCTGTCTGTGTGTGTCTGTCTGTGTGTATTTCTGTCTGTGTACCTGTGTGTCTGCCTGTCTGTCTATGTGTCTGTGTGTCTGTCTGTCTGTGTCTGTCTGTGTGTGTCCGTGTGTATCTGTGTGTCTGTCTGTGTGTCCGTGTGTCTGTCTGTCTGAGTCCGTGTGTGTGTCTTTCTGTCTGTCTGTGTATCTGTCTGAGTGTCTGTCTGTGTGTGTCTGTCTGTGTGTGGGTCTGTCTGTCTGACTGTGTGTCTGTGTGTGTGCCTGTCTGTGTGTGTCTGTCTGTCTGTATGTCTGTGTGTGTCTGTCTGTGTGTCTGCGTGTGTGTCTGTCTGTGTGTGTCTGTGTGTCTGTGGGTGTCTGTGTGTCTGTGTGTCTATCTGTGTGTGTCTGTCTGTGTGTCCGTCTGTGTGTGTCTGTGTGTTTCTGTCTGTCTGTATGTGCTGTCTGTCTGTGTGTCTGTCTGTCTGTGTGTCTGTGTGTGTCTGTGTTTCTGTGTGTGCCTCTCTGTGTGTGTCTGTCTGTGTGTGTCTGTCTGTGTGTCTGTATGTGTGTATCTGTCTGTGTGTCTCTGTCTGTGTGTGTCTATCTGTCTCTTTGTGTCTGTGTGTGTCTGTCTGTGTTTGTCTGTGTGTCTGTCTGTGTGTGTCAGTGTGTGTCTGTCTGTGTGTGTCTGTGTGTCTATCTGTGTGTGTCTGTGTGTGTCTGTGTGACTCTGTCTGTGTGTGTCTGTGTGTGTCTGTCTGTGTGTGTGTCTGTGTGTGTCTGCCTGTGTGTGTCTGTATGTGTCTGTCTGTATGTGTCTGTCTGTGTGTGTCTGTGTGTGTCTGTCTGTGTGTGTCTGTCTGTGTGTGTCTGTGTGTGTGTCTGTGTGAGTCTGTGTGTGTGTCTGTGTGTGTCTGTCTGTGTGTCTGTGTGTGTGATTGTGTGTCTGTCTAAGTGTGTGTGTCTGTCTGTGTGTGTCTGTCTGTGTGTAATTGTCTGTGTGTGTCTGTGGGTCTGTCTGTGTGTGTCTGTGTGTCTGTCTGTGTGTGTCTGTGTGTGTCCGTGTGTGTCTTTCTGTCTGTGTGTGTCTGTGTGTCTGTCTGTCTGTCTGTCTGTGTGTGTCTGTGTGTGATGGTGTATGTCTGTGTGTCTGTCTGTATGTGTCCGTGTGTGTCCGTGTGTGTGTCTGTCTGTGTGTGCCTGTCTGTGTGTCTGTCTGTCTGTGTGTGTCTGTTTGTCTGTGTGTCTGTCTGTCTAGGTGTGTCCGTGTGTGTCTGTTTGTGTGTCTGTCTGTCTGTGTGTGTCCGTGTGTGTCTGTCTGTGTCCGTGTGTGTCCGAGTGTGAGTCTGTCTGTGTGTGATCTGTCTGTCTGTGTGTCCGTGTGTGTCTGTCAATCTGTCTGTCTGTGTGTCTGTCTGTAAGTGTGTCCGTGTGTGTGTCTGTCTGTCTGTGTGTCTCACTGTCTGTATGTCTGTGTGTCAGTGTGTCCGTGTATCTGTTTGTCTGCCTGTGTGTCTGTGTGTCTGTGTGTCCGTGTGTGTCTGTGTGCCTGTGTAGCTGTGTGTCTCTCCGTGTGTGTCCGTGTGTGTGTCTGTCTGTCTGTGTGTCCGTGTGTGTCTGTCTGTCTGTCCGTGTGTGTGTCCGTGAATGTGTGTCTGTCTGTCTGTATGTCTGTGTCTGTCTGTCTGTCTGTTTGTGTGTCTGTCTGTGTGTGTCTGTCTGTGTGTGTCTGTCTCTGTGTATGTCTGTGTGTGTCTGTCTGTGTGTCTGTCTGTGTGTGTCCGTGTGTGTGTCTGTCTGTGTGTGCCTGTCTGTGTGTCTGTCTGTCTGTGTGTGTCCGTGTGTGTGTCTGTCTGTCTGTGTCTGACCGTGTGTGTGTCTGTCTGTGTGTTGTCCGTGTGTCTCTGTCTGTGTGTGTCTGTCTGTGTGTGTCCGTGTGTGTGTTTGTCTGTGTGTCTGTCTGTGTGTGTGTGTCCGTGTGTGTCTGTCTGTGTGTGTCCGTGTGTGTCTGTCTATGTGTGTCTGTGAGTCTGTCTGTGTGTCTGTCTGTGTGTGTGTCTGTCTGTGTGTGTCCGTGTGTGTGTCTGTCAGTCTTTGTGTCTGTCTTTCTGTGTGTGTCCGTGTCTGTGTCTGTGGGTCTGTCGGTAGGTGTGTCCATCCGTCTGTCTGTGTGTGTCTGTCTGTCTGTGTGTGTCCGTGTGTGTGTCTGGCTATGTGTCTGTCTGTGTGTGTCCGTGTGTGTGTCTGTCTATGTGTCTGTCTGTGTGTGTCCGTGTGTGTGTCTGTCTGTCTGTGTGTGTCCGTGAGTGTGTGTCTGTCTGACTGTGTGTGTCTGTCTGTCTGCCTGTCTGTGAGTGTCCGTGTGTATGTCTGTCTGCATGTGTGTGTCCGTGTGTGTGTCGGTCTGTGTATCTGTCTGTCTGTGTGTGTCCGTGTGTGTGTCTGTCTCTATGTCTGTCTGTGTGTGTCTGTCCGTCTGTGTGCGTCATTCTGTGTGTGTCTGTCTGTGTGTGTCTGCCTGTGTGTCTGTCTGTGTGTCTGTCTGTGTGTGTCCGTGTTGTGTCTGTCTGTGAGTGCCTGTCTGTGTGCCTGTCTGTCTGTTTGTGTCCGTGTGTGTCTGTTTGTGTGTGTCTGTCTGTGTGTGTCTGTGTGTGTGTCTGTGTGAGTCTGTGTGTGTCTGTGTGTGTGTGTCTGTCTGTGTGTGTCTGTGTGCGTGATTGTGTGTCTGTCTGTGTGTGTCTGTCTGTGTGTGTCTGTGGGTCTGTACGTGTGTGTCTGTGTGTCTGTCTGTGTGTGTCTGTGTGTGTCCGTGTGTGTCTTTCTGTCTGTGTGTGTCTGTGTGTCTGTCTGTCTGTGTGTGTCTGTGTGTGATGGTGTATGCTTGTGTGTCTGTCTGTGTGTGTCCGTGTGTGTGTCTGTCTGTGTGTGCCTGTCTGTGTGTCTGTCTGTCTGTGTGTGTCTGTTTGTCTGTGTGTCTGTCTGTCTAGCTGTGTCCGTGTGTGTGTGTCTGTTTGTGTGTCTGTCTGTGTGTGTCCGTGTGTGTGTCTGTCTGTGTCCGTGTGTGTCCGAGTGTGTGTCTGTCTGTGTGTGATCTGTCTGTCTGTCTGTGTGTCCGTGTGTGTCTGTCAATCTGTCTGTCTGTCTGTGTGTCTTTCTGTCAGTGTGTCCGTGTGTGTGTCTGTCTGTCTGTCTGTGTGTCTCACTGTCTGTATGTCTGTGTGTCAGTGTGTCCGTGTGTCTGTTTGTCTGTCTGTGTGTCTGTGTGTCTGTGTGTCCGTGTGTGTGTCTGTGTGCCTGTGTAGCTGTGTGTCTCTCCGTGTGTGTCCGTGTGTGTCTGTCTGTCTGTCCGTGTGTGTGTCCGTGAATGTGTGTCTATCTGTCTGTCTGTGTGTGTCTGTATGTCTGTGTCTGTCTGTCTGTCTGTTTGTGTGTCTGTCTGTGTGTGTCTGTGTGTGTCCGTGTGTGTCTTTCTGTCTGTGTGTGTCTGTGTGTCTGTCTGTCTGTCTGTCTGTGTGTGTCTGTGTGTGATGGTGTATGTCTGTGTGTCTGTCTGTATGTGTCCGTGTGTGTCCGTGTGTGTGTCTGTCTGTGTGTGCCTGTCTGTGTGTCTGTCTGTCTGTGTGTGTCTGTTTGTCTGTGTGTCTGTCTGTCTAGGTGTGTCCGTGTGTGTCTGTGTGTCTGTCTGTGTGTGTCCGTGTGTGTGTTTGTCTGTGTGTCTGTCTGTGTGTGTGTCCGTGTGTGTCTGTCTGTGTGTGTCCGTGTGTGTCTGACTATGTGTGTCTGTGAGTCTGTCTGTGTGTCTGTCTGTGTGTGTGTCTGTCTGTGTGTGTCCGTGTGTGTGTCTGTCAGTCTTTGTGTCTGTCTGTCTGTGTGTGTCCGTGTCTGTGTCTGTGTGTCTGTCGGTAGGTGTGTCCGTCTGTCTGTCTGTGTGTGCTGTCTGTGTGTGTCCGTGTGTGTGTCTGTCTATGTGTCTGTCTGTGTGTGTCCGTGTGTGTGTCTGTCTATGTGTCTGTCTGTGTGTGTCCGTGTGTGTCTGTCTCTCTGTGTGTGCATGTGTGTTTTTTGTCTGTGTGTCTGTCTGTGTGTGTCTGTCTGTCGGTCTGTCTGTGTGTGTGTCTGTCTGTCTGTCTGCATGTGTGTCTGTCTGTGTATGTCTGTCTGTGTGTGTCTGTCTGTGTGTATTTCTGTCTGTGTACCTGTGTGTCTGCCTGTCTGTCTATGTATCTGTGTGTCTGTCTGTCTGTGTCTGTCTGTGTGTGTCCGTGTGTATCTGTGTGTCTGTCTGTGTGTCCGTGTGTCTGTCTGTCTGAGTCCGTGTGTGTGTGTCTTTCTGTCTGTCTGTGTATCTGTCTGAGTGTCTGTCTGTGTGTGTCTGTCTGTGTGTGGGTCTGTCTGTCTGACTGTGTGTCTGTGTGTGTGCCTGTCTGTGTGTGTCTGTCTGTCTGTATGTCTGTGTGTGTCTGTCTGTGTGTCTGCGTGTGTGTCTGTCTGTGTGTGTCTGTGTGTCTGTGGGTGTCTGTGTGTCTGTGTGTCTATCTGTGTGTGTCTGTCTGTGTGTCCGTCTGTGTGTGTCTGTGTGTTTCTGTCTGTCTGTATGTGCTGTCTGTCTGTGTGTCTGTCTGTCTGTGTGTCTGTGTGTGTCTGTGTTTCTGTGTGTGCCTCTCTGTGTGTGTCTGTCTGTGTGTGTCTGTCTGTGTGTCTGTATGTGTGTATCTGTCTGTGTGTCTCTGTCTGTGTGTGTCTATCTGTCTCTTTGTGTCTGTGTGTGTCTGTCTGTGTTTGTCTGTGTGTCTGTCTGTGTGTGTCAGTGTGTGTCTGTCTGTGTGTGTCTGTGTGTCTATCTGTGTGTGTCTGTGTGTGTCTGTGTGACTCTGTCTGTGTGTGTCTGTGTGTGTCTGTCTGTGTGTGTGTCTGTGTGTGTCTGCCTGTGTGCGTCTGTATGTGTCTGTCTGTATGTGTCTGTCTGTGTGTGTCTGTGTGTGTCTGTCTGTGTGTGTCTGTCTGTGTGTGTCTGTGTGTGTGTCTGTGTGAGTCTGTGTGTGTGTCTGTGTGTGTCTGTCTGTGTGTCTGTGTGTGTGATTGTGTGTCTGTCTAAGTGTGTGTGTCTGTCTGTGTGTGTCTGTCTGTGTGTAATTGTCTGTGTGTGTCTGTGGGTCTTTCTGTGTGTGTCTGTGTGTCTGTCTGTGTGTGTCTGTGTGTGTCCGTGTGTGTCTTTCTGTCTGTGTGTGTCTGTGTGTCTGTCTGTCTGTCTGTCTGTGTGTGTCTGTGTGTGATGGTGTATGTCTGTGTGTCTGTCTGTATGTGTCCGTGTGTGTCCGTGTGTGTGTCTGTCTGTGTGTGCCTGTCTGTGTGTCTGTCTGTCTCTGTGTGTCTGTTTGTCTGTGTGTCTGTCTGTCTAGGTGTGTCCGTGTGTGTCTGTTTGTGTGTCTGTCTGTCTGTGTGTGTCCGTGTGTGTCTGTCTGTGTCCGTGTGTGTCCGAGTGTGAGTCTGTCTGTGTGTGATCTGTCTGTCTGTGTGTCCGTGTGTGTCTGTCAATCTGTCTGTCTGTGTGTCTGTCTGTAAGTGTGTCCGTGTGTGTGTCTGTCTGTCTGTGTGTCTCACTGTCTGTATGTCTGTGTGTCAGTGTGTCCGTGTATCTGTTTGTCTGCCTGTGTGTCTGTGTGTCTGTGTGTCCGTGTGTGTCTGTGTGCCTGTGTAGCTGTGTGTCTCTCCGTGTGTGTCCGTGTGTGTGTCTGTCTGTCTGTGTGTCCGTGTGTGTCTGTCTGTCTGTCCGTGTGTGTGTCCGTGAATGTGTGTCTGTCTGTCTGTATGTCTGTGTCTGTCTGTCTGTCTGTTTGTGTGTCTGTCTGTGTGTGTCTGTCTGTGTGTGTCTGTCTCTGTGTATGTCTGTGTGTGTCTGTCTGTGTGTCTGTCTGTGTGTCTGTCTGTCTGTGTGTGTCCGTGTGTGTGTCTGTCTGTCTGTGTCTGACCGTGTGTGTGTCTGTCTGTGTGTTGTTCGTGTGTCTCTGTCTGTGTGTGTCTGTCTGTGTGTGTCCGTGTGTGTGTTTGTCTGTGTGTCTGTCTGTGTGTGTGTCCGTGTGTGTCTGTCTGTGTGTGTCCGTGTGTGTCTGTCTATGTGTGTCTGTGAGTCTGTCTGTGTGTCTGTCTGTGTGTGTGTCTGTCTGTGTGTGTCCGTGTGTGTGTCTGTCAGTCTTTGTGTCTGTCTTTCTGTGTGTGTCCGTGTCTGTGTCTGTGGGTCTGTCGGTAGGTGTGTCCATCCGTCTGTCTGTGTGTGTCTGTCTGTCTGTGTGTGTCCGTGTGTGTGTCTGGCTATGTGTCTGTCTGTGTGTGTCCGTGTGTGTGTCTGTCTATGTGTCTGTCTGTGTGTGTCCGTGTGTGTGTCTGTCTGTCTGTGTGTGTCCGTGAGTGTGTGTCTGTCTGACTGTGTGTGTCTGTCTGTCTGCCTGTCTGTGAGTGTCCGTGTGTATGTCTGTCTGCATGTGTGTGTCCGTGTGTGTGTCGGTCTGTGTATCTGTCTGTCTGTGTGTGTCCGTGTGTGTGTCTGTCTCTATGTCTGTCTGTGTGTGTCTGTCCGTCTGTGTGCGTCATTCTGTGTGTGTCTGTCTGTGTGTGTCTGCCTGTGTGTCTGTCTGTGTGTGTCCGTGTTGTGTCTGTCTGTGAGTGCCTGTCTGTGTGCCTGTCTGTCTGTTTGTGTCCGTGTGTGTCTGTTTGTGTGTGTCTGTCTGTGTGTGTCTGTGTGTGTGTCTGTGTGAGTCTGTGTGTGTCTGTGTGTGTGTGTCTGTCTGTGTGTGTCTGTGTGTGTGATTGTGTGTCTGTCTAAGTGTGTGTGTCTGTCTGTGTGTGTCTGTCTGTGTGTGTCTGTGGGTCTGTCTGTGTGTGTCTGTGTGTCTGTCTGTGTGTGTCTGTGTGTGTCCGTGTGTGTCTTTCTGTCTGTGTGTGTCTGTGTGTCTGTCTGTCTGTGTGTGTCTGTGTGTGATGGTGTATGTCTGTGTGTCTGTCTGTGTGTGTCCGTGTGTGTGTCTGTCTGTGTGTGCCTGTCTGTGTGTCTGTCTGTCTGTGTGTGTCTGTTTGTCTGTGTGTCTGTCTGTCTAGCTGTGTCCGTGTGTGTGTCTGTTTGTGTGTCTGTCTGTGTGTGTCCGTGTGTGTGTCTGTCTGTGTCCGTGTGTGTCCGATTGTGTGTCTGTCTGTGTGTGATCTGTCTGTCTGTCTGTGTGTCCGTGTGTGTCTGTCAATCTGTCTGTCTGTCTGTGTGTCTGTCTGTCAGTGTGTCCGTGTGTGTGTCTGTCTGTCTGTCTGTCTGTGTGTCTCACTGTCTGTATGTCTGTGTGTCAGTGTGTCCGTGTGTCTGTTTGTCTGTCTGTGTGTCTGTGTGTCCGTGTGTGTGTCTGTGTGCCTGTGTAGCTGTGTGTCTCTCCGTGTGTGTCCGTGTGTGTCTGTCTGTCTGTCCGTGTGTGTGTCCGTGAATGTGTGTCTATCTGTCTGTCTGTGTGTGTCTGTATGTCTGTGTCTGTCTGTCTGTCTGTTTGTGTGTCTGTCTGTGTGTGTCTGTGTGTGTCCGTGTGTGTCTTTCTGTCTGTGTGTGTCTGTGTGTCTGTCTGTCTGTCTGTCTGTGTGTGTCTGTGTGTGATGGTGTATGTCTGTGTGTCTGTCTGTATGTGTCCGTGTGTGTCCGTGTGTGTGTCTGTCTGTGTGTGCCTGTCTGTGTGTCTGTTTGTCTGTGTGTCTGTCTGTCTAGGTGTGTCCGTGTGTGTCTGTTTGTGTGTCTGTCTGTCTGTGTGTGTCCGTGTGTGTCTGTCTGTGACCGTGTGTGTCCGAGTGTGAGTCTGTCTGTGTGTGATCTGTCTGTCTGTCTGTGTGTCCGTGTGTGTTGGTCAATCTGTCTGTCTGTGTGTCTGTCTGTAAGTGTGTCCGTGTGTGTGTCTGTCTGTCTGTGTGTCTCACTGTCTGTATGTCTGTGTGTCAGTGTGTCCGTGTATCTGTTTGTCTGTCTGTGTGTCTGTGTGTCTGTGTGTCCGTGTGTGTCTGTGTGCCTGTGTAGCTGTGTGTCTCTCCGTGTGTGTCCGTGTGTGTGTCTGTCTGTCTGTGTGTCCGTGTGTGTCTGTCTGTCTGTCCGTGTGTGTGTCCGTGAATGTGTGTCTGTCTGTCTGTATGTCTGTTTCTGTCTGTCTGTCTGTTTGTGTGTCTGTCTGTGTGTGTCTGTCTGTGTGTGTCTGTCTCTGTGTATGTCTGTGTGTGTCTGTCTGTGTGTCTGTCTGTGTGTGTCCGTGTGTGTGTCTGTCTGTGTGTGCCTGTCTGTGTGTCTGTCTGTCTGTGTGTGTCCGTGTGTGTGTCTGTCTGTCTGTGTCTGACCGTGTGTGTGTCTGTCTGTGTGTTGTCCGTGTGTCTCTGTCTGTGTGTGTCTGTCTGTGTGTGTCCGTGTGTGTGTTTGTCTGTGTGTCTGTCTGTGTGTGTGTCCGTGTGTGTCTGTCTGTGTGTGTCCGTGTGTGTCTGTCTATGTGTGACTGTGTGTCTGTCTGTGTGTCTGTCTGTGTGTGTGTCTGTCTGTGTGTGTCCGTGTGTGTGTCTGTCAGTCTTTGTGTCTGTCTTTCTGTGTGTGTCCGTGTCTGTGTCTGTGGGTCTGTCGGTAGGTGTGTCCATCCGTCTGTCTGTGTGTGTCTGTCTGTGTGTGTCCGTGTGTGTGTCTGGCTATGTGTCTGTCTGTGTGTGTCCGTGTGTGTGTCTGTCTATGTGTCTGTCTGTGTGTGTCCGTGTGTGTGTCTGTCTGTCTGTGTGTGTCCGTGAGTGTGTGTCTGTCTGACTGTGTGTGTCTGTCTGTCTGCCTGTCTGTGAGTGTCCGTGTGTATGTCTGTCTGCATGTGTGTGTCCGTGTGTGTGTCGGTCTGTGTATCTGTCTGTCTGTGTGTGTCCGTGTGTGTGTCTGTCTCTATGTCTGTCTGTGTGTGTCTGTCCGTCTGTGTGCGTCATTCTGTGTGTGTCTGTCTGTGTGTGTCTGCCTGTGTGTCTGTCTGTGTGTGTCTGTCTGTGTGTCTGTCTGTGTGTGTCCGTGTTGTGTCTGTCTGTGAGTGCCTGTCTGTGTGCCTGTCTGTCTGTTTGTGTCCGTGTGTGTCTGTCTGTGTGTGTCTGTCTGTGTGTGTCTGTGTGTGTGTCTGTGTGAGTCTGTGTGTGTCTGTGTGTGTGTGTCTGTCTGTGTGTGTCTGTGTGTGTGATTGTGTGTCTGTCTAAGTGTGTGTGTCTGTCTGTGTGTGTCTGTCTGTGTGTGTCTGTGGGTCTGTCTGTGTGTGTCTGTGTGTCTGTCTGTGTGTGTCTGTGTGTGTCCGTGTGTGTCTTTCTGTCTGTGTGTGTATGTGTGTCTGTCTTTCTGTGTGTGTCTGTGTGTGATGGTGTATGTCTGTGTGTCTGTCTGTGTGTGTCCGTGTGTGTGTCTGTCTGTGTGTGCCTGTCTGTGTGTCTGTCTGTCTGTGTGTGTCTGTTTGTCTGTGTGTCTGTCTGTCTAGGTGTGTCCGTGTGTGTGTCTGTCTGTGTCCGTGTGTGTCCGAGTGTGTGTCTGTCTGTGTGTGATCTGTCTGTCTGTCTGTGTGTCCGTGTGTGTCTGTCAATCTGTCTGTGTGTCTGTCTGTCAGTGTGTCCGTGTGTGTGTCTGTCTGTCTGTCTGTGTGTCTCACTGTCTGTATGTCTGTGTGTCAGTGTGTCCGTGTGTCTGTTTGTCTGTCTGTGTGTCTGTGTGTCTGTGTGTCCGTGTGTGTGTCTGTGTGCCTGTGTAGCTGTGTGTCTCTCCGTGTGTGTCCGTGTGTGTCTGTCTGTCTGTGTGTCCGTGTGTGTCTGTCTGTCTGTCCGTGTGTGTGTCCGTGAATGTGTGTCTATCTGTCTGTCTGTGTGTGTCTGTATGTCTGTGTCTGTCTGTCTGTCTGTTTGTGTGTCTGTCTGTGTGTTTCTGTCTGTGTGTGTCTGTCTGTGTGTGTCTGTCTGTGTGTGTCTGTCTGTGTGTCTGTCTGTGTGTGTCCGTGTGTGTGTCTGTCTGTGTGTGCCTGTCTGTGTGTGTGTCTGTCTGTGTGTGTCCGTGTGTGTGTCTGTCTGTCTGTGTCTGACCGTGTGTGTGTCTGTCTGTGTGTTGTCCGTGTGTGTCTGTCTGTGTGTGTCCGTGTGTGTGTTTGTCTGTGTGTCTGTCTGTGTGTGTGTCCGTGTGTGTCTGTCTGTGTGTGTCCGTGTGTGTCTGACTATGTGTGTCTTAGAGTCTGTCTGTGTGTCTGTCTGTGTGTGTGTCTTTCTGTGTGTGTCCGTGTGTGTGTCTGTCAGTCTTTGTGTCTGTCTGTCTGTGTGTGTCCGTGTCTGTGTCTGTGTGTCTGTCGGTAGGTGTGTCCGTCTGTCTGTCTGTGTGTGTCTGTCTGTGTGTGTCCGTGTGTGTGTCTGTCTATGTGTCTGTCTGTGTGTGTCCGTGTGTGTGTCTGTCTATGTGTCTGTCTGTGTGTGTCCGTGTGTGTCTGTCTCTCTGTGTGTGCATGTGTGTTTTTTGTCTGTGTGTCTGTCTGTGTGTGTCTGTCTGTCGGTCTGTCTGTGTGTGTGTCTGTCTGTCTGTCTGCATGTGTGTGTCTGTCTGTGTATGTCTGTCTGTGTGTGTCTGTCTGTGTGTATTTCTGTCTGTGTACCTGTGTGTCTGCCTGTCTGTCTATGTGTCTGTGTGTCTGTCTGTCTGTGTCTGTCTGTGTGTGTCCGTGTGTATCTGTGTGTCTGTCTGTGTGTCCGTGTGTCTGTCTGTCTGAGTCCGTGTGTGTGTGTCTTTCTGTCTGTCTGTGTATCTGTCTGAGTGTCTGTCTGTGTGTGGGTCTGTCTGTCTGACTGTGTGTCTGTGTGTGTGCCTGTCTGTGTGTGTCTGTCTGTCTGTATGTCTGTGTGTGTCTGTCTGTGTGTCTGCGTGTGTGTCTGTCTGTGTGTGTCTGTGTGTCTGTGGGTGTCTGTGTGTCTGTGTGTCTATCTGTGTGTGTCTGTCTGTGTGTCCGTCTGTGTGTGTCTGTGTGTTTCTGTCTGTCTGTCTGTATGTGCTGTCTGTCTGTGTGTCTGTCTGTCTGTGTGTCTGTGTGTGTCTGTGTTTCTGTGTGTGCCTGTCTGTGTGTGTCTGTCTGTGTGTCTGTATGTGTGTATCTGTCTGTGTGTGTGTCTGTCTGTGTGTGTCTATCTGTCTCTTTGTGTCTGTGTGTGTCTGTCTGTGTTTGTTTGTGTGTCTGTCTGTGTGTGTCAGTGTGTGTCTGTCTGTGTGTGTCTGTGTGTCTATCTGTGTGTGTCTGTGTGTGTCTGTGTGACTCTGTCTGTTTGTGTCTGTGTGTGTCTGTGTGTGTCTGTCTGTGTGTGTGTCTGTGTGTGTCTGTCTGTGTGTGTCTGCCTGTGTGTGTCTGTATGTGTCTGTCTGTATGTGTCTGTCTGTGTGTGTGTCTGTCTGTGTGTGTCTCTCTGTGTGTGTCTGTGTGTGTGTCTGTGTGAGTCTGTGTGTGTGTCTGTGTGTGTGTCTGTCTGTGTGTCTGTGTGTGTGATTGTGTGTCTGTCTAAGTGTGTGTGTCTGTCTGTGTGTGTCTGTCTGTGTGTGTCTGTGGGTCTGTCTGTGTGTGTCTGTGTGTCTGTCTGTTTGTGTCTGTGTGTGTCCGTGTGTGTCTTTCTGTCTGTGTGTGTCTGTGTGTCTGTCTGTCTGTCTGTCTGTGTGTGTCTGTGTGTGATGGTGTATGTCTGTGTGTCTGTCTGTATGTGTCCGTGTGTGTCCGTGTGTGTGTCTGTCTGTGTGTGCCTGTCTGTGTGTCTGTCTGTCTGTGTGTGTCTGTTTGTCTGTATGTCTGTCTGTCTAGGTGTGTCCGTGTGTGTCTGTGTTTGTGTCTGTCTGTCTGTGTGTGTCCGTGTGTGTCTGTCAATCTGTCTGTCTGTGTGTCTGTCTGTAAGTGTGTCCGTGTGTGTGTCTGTCTGTCTGTGTGTCTCACTGTCTGTATGTCTGTGTGTCAGTGTGTCCGTGTATCTGTTTGTCTGTCTGTGTGTCTGTGTGTCTGTGTGTCCGTGTGTGTCTGTGTGCCTGTGTAGCTGTGTGTCTCTCCGTGTGTGTCCGTGTGTGTGTCTGTCTGTCTGTGTGTACGTGTGTGTCTGTATGTCTGTCCGTGTAAGTGTCCGTGAATGTGTGTCTGTCTGTCTGTATGTCTGTGTCTGTCTGTCTGTCTGTTTGTGTGTCTGTCTGTGTGTGTCTGTCTCTGTGTATGTCTGTGTGTGTCTGCCTGTGTGTCTGTCTGTGTGTGTCCGTGTGTGTGTCTGTCTGTGTGTGCCTGTCTGTGTGTGTGTCTGTCTGTCTGTCTGTTTGTGTGTCTGTCTGTGTGTGTCTGTCTGTGTGTGTCTGTCTGTGTGTGTCTGTCTGTGTGTCTGTCTGTGTGTGTCCGTGTGTGTGTCTGTCTGTGTGTGCCTGTCTGTGTGTGTGTCTGTCTGTGTGTGTCCGTGTGTGTGTCTGTCTGTCTGTGTCTGACCGTGTGTGTGTCTGTCTGTGTGTTGTCCGTGTGTGTCTGTCTGTGTGTGTCCGTGTGTGTGTTTGTCTGTGTGTCTGTCTGTGTGTGTGTCCGTGTGTGTCTGTCTGTGTGTGTCCGTGTGTGTCTGACTATGTGTGTCTGTGAGTCTGTCTGTGTGTCTGTCTGTGTGTGTGTCTGTCTGTGTGTGTCCGTGTGTGTGTCTGTCAGTCTTTGTGTCTGTCTGTCTGTGTGTGTCCGTGTCTGTGTCTGTGTGTCTGTCGGTAGGTGTGTCCGTCTGTCTGTCTGTGTGTGCTGTCTGTGTGTGTCCGTGTGTGTGTCTGTCTATGTGTCTGTCTGTGTGTGTCCGTGTGTGTGTCTGTCTATGTGTCTGTCTGTGTGTGTCCGTGTGTGTCTGTCTCTCTGTGTGTGCATGTGTGTTTTTTGTCTGTGTGTCTGTCTGTGTGTGTCTGTCTGTCGGTCTGTCTGTGTGTATGTCTGTCTGTCTGTCTGCATGTGTGTGTCTGTCTGTGTATGTCTGTCTGTGTGTGTCTGTCTGTGTGTATTTCTGTCTGTGTACCTGTGTGTCTGCCTGTCTGTCTATGTGTCTGTGTGTCTGTCTGTCTGTGTCTGTCTGTGTGTGTCCGTGTGTATCTGTGTGTCTGTCTGTGTGTCCGTGTGTCTGTCTGTCTGAGTACGTGTGTGTGTGTCTTTCTGTCTGTCTGTGTATCTGTCTGAGTGTCTGTCTGTGTGTGTCTGTCTGTGTGTGGGTCTGTCTGTCTGACTGTGTGTCTGTGTGTGTGCCTGTCTGTGTGTGTCTGTCTGTCTGTATGTCTGTGTGTGTCTGTCTGTGTGTCTGCGTGTGTGTCTGTCTGTGTGTGTCTGTGTGTCTGTGGGTGTCTGTGTGTCTGTGTGTCTATCTGTGTGTGTCTGTCTGTGTGTCCGTCTGTGTGTGTCTGCGTGTTTCTGTCTGTCTGTATGTGCTGTCTGTCTGTGTGTCTGTCTGTCTGTGTGTCTGTGTGTGTCTGTGTTTCTGTGTGTGCCTCTCTGTGTGTGTCTGTCTGTGTGTGTCTGTCTGTGTGTCTGTATGTGTGTATCTGTCTGTGTGTCTCTGTCTGTGTGTGTCTATCTGTCTCTTTGTGTCTGTGTGTGTCTGTCTGTGTTTGTCTGTGTGTCTGTCTGTGTGTGTCAGTGTGTGTCTGTCTGTGTGTGTCTGTGTGTCTATCTGTGTGTGTCTGTGTGTGTCTGTGTGACTCTGTCTGTGTGTGTCTGTGTGTGTCTGTCTGTGTGTGTGTCTGTGTGTGTGTCTGCCTGTGTGTGTCTGTATGTGTCTGTCTGTATGTGTCTGTCTGTGTGTGTCTGTGTGTGTCTGTCTGTGTGTGTCTGTCTGTGTGTGTCTGTGTGTGTGTCTGTGTGAGTCTGTGTGTGTGTCTGTGTGTGTCTGTCTGTGTGTCTGTGTGTGTGATTGTGTGTCTGTCTAAGTGTGTGTGTCTGTCTGTGTGTGTCTGTCTGTGTGTAATTGTCTGTGTGTGTCTGTGGGTCTGTCTGTGTGTGTCTGTGTGTCTGTCTGTGTGTGTCTGTGTGTGTCCGTGTGTGTCTTTCTGTCTGTGTGTGTCTGTGTGTCTGTCTGTCTGTCTGTCTGTCTGTGTGTGTCTGTGTGTGATGGTGTATGTCTGTGTGTCTGTCTGTATGTGTCCGTGTGTGTCCGTGTGTGTGTCTGTCTGTGTGTGCCTGTCTGTGTGTCTGTCTGTCTGTGTGTGTCTGTTTGTCTGTGTGTCTGTCTGTCTAGGTGTGTCCGTGTGTGTCTGTTTGTGTGTCTGTCTGTCTGTGTGTGTCCGTGTGTGTCTGTCTGTGTCCGTGTGTGTCCGAGTGTGAGTCTGTCTGTGTGTGATCTGTCTGTCTGTGTGTCCGTGTGTGTCTGTCAATCTGTCTGTCTGTGTGTCTGTCTGTAAGTGTGTCCGTGTGTGTGTCTGTCTGTCTGTGTGTCTCACTGTCTGTATGTCTGTGTGTCAGTGTGTCCGTGTATCTGTTTGTCTGCCTGTGTGTCTGTGTGTCTGTGTGTCCGTGTGTGTCTGTGTGCCTGTGTAGCTGTGTGTCTCTCCGTGTGTGTCCGTGTGTGTGTCTGTCTGTCTGTGTGTCCGTGTGTGTCTGTCTGTCTGTCCGTGTGTGTGTCCGTGAATGTGTGTCTGTCTGTCTGTATGTCTGTGTCTGTCTGTCTGTCTGTTTGTGTGTCTGTCTGTGTGTGTCTGTCTGTGTGTGTCTGTCTCTGTGTATGTCTGTGTGTGTCTGTCTGTGTGTCTGTCTGTGTGTGTCCGTGTGTGTGTCTGTCTGTGTGTGCCTGTCTGTGTGTCTGTCTGTCTGTGTGTGTCCGTGTGTGTGTCTGTCTGTCTGTGTCTGACCGTGTGTGTGTCTGTCTGTGTGTTGTCCGTGTGTCTCTGTCTGTGTGTGTCTGTCTGTGTGTGTCCGTGTGTGTGTTTGTCTGTGTGTCTGTCTGTGTGTGTGTCCGTGTGTGTCTGTCTGTGTGTGTCCGTGTGTGTCTGTCTATGTGTGTCTGTGAGTCTGTCTGTGTGTCTGTCTGTGTGTGTGTCTGTCTGTGTGTGTCCGTGTGTGTGTCTGACAGTCTTTGTGTCTGTCTTTCTGTGTGTGTCCGTGTCTGTGTCTGTGGGTCTGTCGGTAGGTGTGTCCATCCGTCTGTCTGTGTGTGTCTGTCTGTCTGTGTGTGTCCGTGTGTGTGTCTGGCTATGTGTCTGTCTGTGTGTGTCCGTGTGTGTGTCTGTCTATGTGTCTGTCTGTGTGTGTCCGTGTGTGTGTCTGTCTGTCTGTGTGTGTCCGTGAGTGTGTGTCTGTCTGACTGTGTGTGTCTGTCTGTCTGCCTGTCTGTGAGTGTCCGTGTGTATGTCTGTCTGCATGTGTGTGTCCGTGTGTGTGTCGGTCTGTGTATCTGTCTGTCTGTGTGTGTCCGTGTGTGTGTCTGTCTCTATGTCTGTCTGTGTGTGTCTGTCCGTCTGTGTGCGTCATTCTGTGTGTGTCTGTCTGTGTGTGTCTGCCTGTGTGTCTGTCTGTGTGTCTGTCTGTGTGTGTCCGTGTTGTGTCTGTCTGTGAGTGCCTGTCTGTGTGCCTGTCTGTCTGTTTGTGTCCGTGTGTGTCTGTTTGTGTGTGTCTGTCTGTGTGTGTCTGTGTGTGTGTCTGTGTGAGTCTGTGTGTGTCTGTGTGTGTGTGTCTGTCTGTGTGTGTCTGTGTGTGTGATTGTGTGTCTAAGTGTGTGTGTCTGTCTGTGTGTGTCTGTCTGTGTGTGTCTGTGGGTCTGTCTGTGTGTGTCTGTGTGTCTGTCTGTGTGTGTCTGTGTGTGTCCGTGTGTGTCTTTCTGTCTGTGTGTGTCTGTGTGTCTGTCTGTCTGTGTGTGTCTGTGTGTGATGGTGTATGTCTGTGTGTCTGTCTGTGTATGTCCGTGTGTGTGTCTGTCTGTGTGTGCCTGTCTGTGTGTCTGTCTGTCTGTGTGTGTCTGTGTGTCTGTCTGTCTAGGTGTGTCCGTGTGTGTGTCTGTTTGTGTGTCTGTCTGTGTGTGTCCGTGTGTGTGTCTGTCTGTGTCCGTGTGTGTCCGAGTGTGTGTCTGTCTGTGTGTGATCTGTCTGTCTGTCTGT
Source organism: Deroplatys truncata (assembly GCA_030765065.1). Lineage (NCBI taxonomy): Eukaryota > Metazoa > Arthropoda > Insecta > Mantodea > Mantidae > Deroplatys > Deroplatys truncata. Next base: position 129,015,726 of record CM060989.1, on the reverse strand, counting down.
GTGTCCGTGTGTGTCTGTCAATCTGTCTGTCTGTCTGTGTGTCTGTCTGTCAGTGTGTCCGTGTGTGTGTCTGTCTGTCTGTCTGTGTGTCTCACTGTCTGTATGTCTGTGTGTCAGTGTGTCCGTGTGTCTGTTTGTCTGTCTGTGTGTCTGTGTGTCTGTGTGTCCGTGTGTGTGTCTGTGTGCCTGTGTAGCTGTGTGTCTCTCCGTGTGTGTCCGTGTGTGTCTGTCTGTCTGTCCGTGTGTGTGTCCGTGAATGTGTGTCTATCTGTCTGTCTGTGTGTGTCTGTATGTCTGTGTCTGTCTGTCTGTCTGTTTGTGTGTCTGTCTGTGTGTGTCTGTCTGTGTGTGTCTGTCTGTGTGTGTCTGTCTGTGTGTCTGTCTGTGTGTGTCCGTGTGTGTGTCTGTCTGTGTGTGCCTGTCCGTGTGTGTGTCTGTCTGTGTGTGTCCGTGTGTGTGTGTGTCTGTCTGTGTCTGACCGTGTGTGTGTCTGTCTGTGTGTTGTCCGTGTGTGTCTGTCTGTGTGTGTCCGTGTGTGTGTTTGTTTGTGTGTCTGTCTGTGTGTGTGTCCGTGTGTGTCTGACTATGTGTGTCTGTGAGTCTGTCTGTGTGTCTGTCTGTGTGTCTGTCTGTCTGTGTGTCCGTGTGTGTCTGTCAATCTGTCTGTGTGTCTGTGTGTCTATCTGTGTGTGTCTGTCTGTGTGTCCGTCTATGTGTGTCTGTGTGTTTCTGTCTGTCTGTCTGTATGTGCTGTCTGTCTGTGTGTCTGTCTGTCTGTGTGTCTGTGTGTGTCTGTGTTTCTGTGTGTGCCTCTCTGTGTGTGTCTGTCTGTGTGTGTCTGTCTGTGTGTCTGTATGTGTGTATCTGTCTGTGTGTGTGTCTGTCTGTGTGTGTCTATCTGTCTCTTTGTGTCTGTGTGTGTCTGTCTGTGTTTGTCTGTGTGTCTGTCTGTGTGTGTCAGTGTGTCTATCTGTGTGTGTCTGTGTGACTCTGTCTGTGTGTGTCTGTGTGTGTCTGTGTGTGTCTGTCTGTGTGTGTGTCTGTGTGTGTCTGTCTGTGTGTGTCTGCCTGTGTGTGTCTGTATGTGTCTGTCTGTATTTGTCTGTCTGTGTATGTGTCTGTCTGTGTGTGTCTGTCTGTGTGTGTCTGTGTGTGTGTCTGTGTGAGTCTGTGTGTGTGTCTGTGTGTGTGTCTGTCTGTGTGTCTGTGTGTGTGATTGTGTGTGTCTAAGTGTGTGTGTCTGTCTGTGTGTGTCTGTCTGTGTGTAATTGTCTGTGTGTGTCTGTGGGTCTGTCTGTGTGTGTCTGTGTGTCTGTCTGTTTGTGTCTGTGTGTGTCCGTGTGTGTCTTTCTGTCTGTGTGTGTCTGTGTGTCTGTCTGTCTGTCTGTCTGTGTGTGTCTGTGTATGATGGTGTATGTCTGTGTGTCTGTCTGTATGTGTCCGTGTGTGTCCGTGTGTGTGTCTGTCTGTGTGTGCCTGTCTGTGTGTCTGTCTGTCTGTGTGTGTCTGTTTGTCTGTGTGTCTGTCTGTCTAGGTATGTCCGTGTGTGTCTGTTTGTGTGTCTGTCTGTCTGTGTATGTCCGTGTGTGTCTGTCTGTGTCCGTGTGTGTCCGAGTGTGAGTCTGTCTGTGTGTGATCTGTCTGTCTGTCTGTGTGTCCGTGTGTGTCTGTCAATCTGTCTGTCTGTGTGTCTGTCTGTAAGTGTGTCCGTGTGTGTGTCTGTCTGTCTGTCTGTGTGTCTCACTGTCTGTATGTCTGTGTGTCAGTGTGTCCGTGTATCTGTTTGTCTGTCTGTGTGTCTGTGTGTCTGTGTGTCCGTGTGTGTCTGTGTGCCTGTGTAGCTGTGTGTCTCTCCGTGTGTGTCCGTGTGTGTGTCTGTCTGTCTGTGTGTCCGTGTGTGTCTGTCTGTCTGTCCGTGTGTGTGTCCGTAAATGTGTGTCTGTCTGTCTGTATGTCTGTGTCTGTCTGTCTGTCTGTTTGTGTGTCTGTCTGTGTGTGTCTGTCTCTGTGTATGTCTGTGTGTGTCTGTCTGTGTGTCTGTCTGTGTGTGTGTCTGTCTGTGTGTGCCTGTCTGTGTGTCTGTCTGTCTGTGTGTGTCCGTGTGTGTGTCTGTCTGTCTGTGTCTGACCGTGTGTGTGTCTGTCTGTGTGTTGTCCGTGTGTCTCTGTCTGTGTGTGTCTGTCTGTGTGTGTCCGTGTGTGTGTTTGTCTGTGTGTCTGTCTGTGTGTGTGTCTGTGTGTGTCTGTCTGTGTGTGTCCGTGTGTGTCTGTCTATGTGTGTCTGTGAGTCTGTCTGTGTGTCTGTCTGTGTGTGTGTCTGTCTGTGTGTGTCTGTCTGTGTGTGTCCGTGTGTGTGTCTGTCAGTCTTTGTGTCTGTCTTTCTGTGTGTGTCCGTGTCTGTGTCTGTGGGTCTGTCGGTAGGTGTGTCCATCCGTCTGTCTGTGTGTGTCTGTCTGTCTGTGTGTGTCCGTGTGTGTGTCTGGCTATGTGTCTGTCTGTGTGTGTCCGTGTGTGTCTGTCTGTGTGTGTCCGTGTGTGTGTCTGTCTGTCTGTGTGTGTCCGTGAGTGTGTGTCTGTCTGACTGTGTGTGTCTGTCTGTCTGCCTGTCTGTGAGTGTCCGTGTGTATGTCTGTCTGCATGTGTGTGTCCGTGTGTGTGTCGGTCTGTGTATCTGTCTGTCTGTGTGTGTCCGTGTGTGTGTCTGTCTCTATGTCTGTCTGTGTGTGTGTCCGTGTGTGTCTGTCTGTGTGTGTCCGTGTGTGTCTGTCTATGTGTGTCTGTGTGTCTGTCTGTGTGTCTGTCTGTGTGTGTGTCTGTCTGTGTGTGTCCGTGTGTGTGTCTGTCAGTCTTTGTGTCTGTCTTTCTGTGTGTGTCCGTGTCTGTGTCTGTGGGTCTGTCGGTAGGTGTGTCCATCCGTCTGTCTGTGTGCGTCTGTCTGTGTGTGTCTGTCTGTGTGTGTCTGTCTGTGTGTCTGTCTGTGTGTGTCCCTGTTGTGTCTGTCTGTGAGTGCCTGTCTGTGTGCCTGTCTGTCTGTTTGAGTCCGTGTGTGTCTGTCTGTGTGTCTGTCTGTCTGTGTGTGTCCGTGTGTGTCTGGCTGTGTGTCCGTCTGTGTGTGTCCGTATGTGTCTGTCTGTCTGTGTGTGTCTGTCTATGTGTGTCTGTGTGTGTGAATGTCTGTCTGTCTGTTTGTGTCTGTGTGTGTCTGTATGTCTGTCTGTCCGTGTGTCTGTCTGTCTGTGAGTGTACGTGTGTCTGTCTGTCTTTCTGTGTCTGTCTGTCTGTGTGTGTCTGTCTGTCTGTCTCTGTGTGTGTCTGTCTGTGTTTGTCTGTCTGTGTGTGTCTGTCTGTGTGTCTGTCTGTCTGTTTGGTCGAGTGTCTGTCTGTATGTGTGACTGTCTGTCTGTGTGTGTCTGGCTGTCTGTGTGTGTCTGTGTGTCTGTCTGTATGTGTGTGTTTCCGGTTTTCTTATTGTCTGTCTGTCTTTGTGTGTGTGTCTGTGTGTCTGTGTATGTCTGTCTGTGTGTCTGTGTGTGTTTCTGTCTGTTTGTGTGTGTCTATCTGTCTGTGTGTGTCTGTTTATGTGTGTGTCTGTGTGTGTCTGTATGTGGTTGTTGTCTTCTGTCTGTTTGTGAATGTGTCTGTGTGTGTCTGTGTGTCTGTCTGTCTGTGTGTGTCAGTGTGTCTGTCTGTCTGTGTGTCTGTCTGTGTCTGTCTGTCTGGCTGTGTGTGTGTCTGTCTGTCTTTGTCTGTGTGTCTGTCTATCTTTGTCTGTCTGTCTTTGACTTTGTGTCCGCCTTTGTCTGTCTGTCTTTGTCTGTGTGTCTGTCTGACTGTCTTTGTCTGTGTGTCTGTCTGTCTTTGTATGTATGTCTGTCTGTCTGCCTTTGTGTGTGTGTCTGTCTGTCTGTCTTTGTCTGTGAGTCTGTATGTCCGTCTTTGTCTGTGTCTGTCTGTCTTTGTCCGTGTGTCTGTCTGTATTTGTCTGTGTGTGTCTGTCTGTGTTTGTCTGTGTGTCTTTCTGTGTGTATGTCTGTCTGTCTGTCTGTGTATGTGTCTGTCTATGTCTGTGTGTCTGTTTGTTTGTGTGTGTATCTGTCTGTCTTTGTCTGTGTGTGTGTCTGTCTGTGTTTGTCTGTGTGTCTGCATGTCTGTCTTTGTCTGTGTGTCTGTCTGTCTTTGTCTGTGTGTCTGTCTGTCTTTGTCTGTGTGTCTGTCTGTCTTTGTCTGTCTGTGTCTGTGTGTCTGCCTGTCTTTGTCTGTGTGTCTGTCTGCCTGTCTTTGTCTGGTTGTCTGTCTGTCTTTGTCTGTGTGTCTGTCTTTGTCTGTGCGTCTGTCTGTCTATCTTTGTCTGTGTGTCTGTCTGTCTGTCTTTGTCTGTGTGTCTGTCTTTGTCTCTGTGTCTGTCTGTCTTTGTCTGTGTGTCTGTCTGTCTTTGTCTGTGTGTTTGTCTTTGTCTGTGTGTCTGTCCATCTATCTTTGTCTGTGTGACTGTCTGTCTTTGTCTGTGTGTCTGTCTGTCTTTGTCTGTGTGTTTGTCTTTGTCTGTGTGTCTGTCCATCTATCTTTGTCTGTGTGACTGTCTTGGTCTGTGTGCCTGTCTTGGTCTGTGTGCCTGTCTTTGTCTGTGTGTCTGTCTCTGTCTGTGTGTCTGTCTTTGTCTGTGTGTCTGTCTTGGTGTGTGTCTGTCTTTGTCTGTGTTCCTGTCTTTGTCTGTGTGTCTGTGTTTGTCTGTGTGTCCGCATTTGTCTGTGTGTCTGTCTTTGTCTGTGTGTCTGTCTTTGACTGTGTGTCTGTCTTTGTCTGTATGTCTGCCTTTCTCTGTGTGTCTGTCTTTGTCTGCGTGTCTGTCTTTGTCTGCGTGTCTGTCTTTGTCTGTATGTCTGCCTTTCTCTGTCTGTCTGCATTTGTCTGTGTGTCTGTGTTTGTCTGTGTGTCTTTCTTTGTCTGTGTGTCTGTCTTTGTCTGTGTGTCTGTCTTTATGTCTGTGCCTGTCTTTGTCTGTTTGTCTCTCTTTGTCTGTGTGTCTGTCTTTGTTTGTCTGTCTGTTTTTGTCTGTGTGTCTGTCTGTTTTTGTCTGTGTGTCTGTCTGTCTGTCGTTGTGTATGTGTCTGTCAGTCTGTCTCTGTGTGTCTGTCTGTCTTTGTGTGTGTCTGTCTGTATGTGTCTGTGTGTCTGTCTGTCTTTGTGTGTATCTGTGTGCCTTTGTGTGTGTTTCTGTATCTGTGTGTCTTTGTCTGTGTGTCTGTCTGTCACTCTTAGTCTGTATGTGTGTGTGTCTGTCTGTCTTTGTGTCTATGTCTGTCTGCGTTAGTCTGTGTCTGTCTGTCTGTATGTGTCTGTGTGTCTGTCTGTCTGTCTTTGTGTATGTGTCTGTCTGTCTTTGTCTGTTTGTCTGTCTGTATGTGTGTGTGTCTGTCTTTGTGTATGTGTCTGTCTGTCTTTGTCTGTTTGTCTGTCTGTATGTGTGTGTGTCTGTCTGCGTTAGTCTGTGTGTGTCTGTCTGTATGTGTCTGTGTGTCTGTCTGTCTGTCTTTGTGTATGTGTCTGTCTGTCTTTGTCTGTTTGTCTATCTGTATGTGTCTGTGTGTCTGTGTGTCTGTCTGTCAGTCTTTGTGTGAGTGTCTGTCTTTGTGTGTGTCTGTCTGTTTTTCTTTGTGTGAGTGTCTGTCTTTGTGTGTGTCTGTCTGTCATTGTGTGAGTGTCTGTCTTTGTGTGTGTCTGTCTGTCAGTCTTTGTGTGAGTGTCTGTCTTTGTGTGTGTCTGTCTGTCAGTCTTTGTGTGAGTGTCTGTCTTTGTGTGTGTCTGTCTGTCTGTCATTGTGTGAGTGTCTGTCTTTGTGTGTGTCTGTCTGTCAGTCTTTGTGTGAGTGTCTGTCTTTGTGTGTGTCTGTCTGTCAGTCTTTGTGTGAGTGTCTGTCTTTGTGTGTGTCTGTCTGTCAGTCTTTGTGTGAGTGTCTGTCTTTGTGTGTGTCTGTCTGTCTGTCATTGTGTGAGTGTCTGTCTTTGTGTGTGTCTGTCTGTCAGTCTTTGTGTAAGTGTCTGTCTTTGTGTGTGTCTGTCTGTCAGTCTTTGTGTGAGTGTCTGTCTTTGTGTGTGTCTGTCTGTCATTGTGTGAGTGTCTGTCTTTGTGTGTGTCTGTGTGTCTGTCTTTGTGTGAGTGTCTGTCTTTGTGTGTGTCTGTCTGTCTGTCTTTGTGTGTGTGTGTCTGTCTGTCTGTCTTTGTGTGAGTGTCTGTCTTTGTGTGAGTGTCTGTCTTTGTGTGAGTGTCTGTCTTTGTGTGTGTGTCTGTCTGTCTGTCTTTGTGTGTGTGTCTGTCTGTCTTTGTGTGAGTCTGTCTGTCTGTCTTTGTGTGTGTGTCTGTCTGTCTGTCTTTGTGTGTGTGTCTGTCTGTCTGTCTTTGTGTGAGTGTCTGTCTTTGTGTGTGTGTCTGTCTGTCTTTGTGTGAGTGTCTGTCTGTCTGTCTTTGTGTGTGTCTGTCTTTGTTTGTGTGTCTGTCTGTCTGTCTTTGTGTGTGTGTCTGTCTGTCTGTCTTTGTGTGAGTGTCTGTCTGTCTGTCTTTGTGTGTGTGTCTGTCTGTCTGTCTTTGTGTGAGTGTCTGTCTGTCTGTCTTTGTGTGTGTGTCTGTCTGTCTGTCTTTGTGTGTGTGTCTGTCTGTCTGTCTTTGTGTGTGTGTCTGTCTGTCTTTGTGTGTGTGTCTGTCTGTCTTTGTTTGTGTGTCTGTCTGTCTGTCTGTCTTTGTGTGAGTGTCTGTCTGTCTTTGTGTGTGTGTCTGTCTGTCTGTCTTTGTTTGTGTGTCTGTCTGTCTGTCTTTGTTTGTGTGTCTGTCTGTCTTTGTTTGTGTGTGTGTCTGTCTGTCTGTCTTTGTTTGTGTGTCTGTCTGTCTGTCTTTGTTTGTGTGTCTGTCTGTCTGTCTTTGTTTGTGTGTCTGTCTGTCTGTCTTTGTGTGTGTGTCTGTCTGTCTGTCTTTGTGTGAGTGTCTGTCTGTCTGTCTTTGTGTGTGTGTCTGTCTGTCTTTGTGTGAGTGTCTGTCTGTCTGTCTTTGTGTGTGTGTCTGTCTTTGTGTGTGTGTCTGACTGTCTGTCTTTGTGTGAGTGTCTGTCTTTGTGTGAGTGTCTCTCTTTGTGTGAGTGTCTGTCTGTCTGTCTTTGTGTGAGTGTCTGTCTGTCTTTGTGTGAGTGTCTGTCTGTCTGTCTTTGTGTGAGTGTCTGTCTTTGTGTGTGTGTCTGTCTGTCTTTGTGTGTGTGTCTGACTGTCTGTCTTTGTGTGAGTGTCTGTCTGTCTGTCTTTGTGTGAGTGTCTGTCTTTGTGTGTGTGTCTGTCTGTCTTTGTGTGTGTGTCTGTCTGTCTTTGTGTGTGTGTCTGTCTTTGTGTGTGTGTCTGACTGTCTGTCTTTGTGTGAGTGTCTGTCTTTATGTGAGTGTCTGTCTGTCTGTCTTTGTGTGAGTGTCTGTCTGTCTTTGTGTGAGTGTCTGTCTGTCTGTCTTTGTGTGAGTGTCTGTCTGTCTGTCTTTGTGTGAGTGTCTGTCTTTGTGTGTGTGTCTGTCTGTCTGTCTTTGTGTGTGTCTGTCTGTCTTTGTGTGAGTGTCTGTCTGTCTTTGTGTGAGTGTCTGTCTGTCTGTCTTTGTGTGAGTGTCTGTCTGTCTTTGTGTGAGTGTCTGTCTGTCTGTCTTTGTGTGTGTCTGTCTGTCTGTCTTTGTGTGTGTCTGTCTGTCTGTCTTTGTGTGAGTGTCTGTCTGTCTGTCTTTGTGTGAGTGTCTGTCTGTCTGTCTTTGTGTGTGTGTGTCTGTCTGTCTTTGTGTGTGTCTGTCTGTCTGTCTTTGTGTGAGTGTCTGTCTTTGTGTGAGTGTCTGTCTGTCTGTCTTTGTGAGTATCTGTCTTTGTGTGAGTGTCTGTCTTTGTGTGAGTGTCTGTCTTTGTGTGAGTGTCTGTCTTTGTGTGAGTGTCTGTCTTTGTGTGAGTGTCTGTCTGTCTGTCTTTGTGAGTGTCTGTCTTTGTGTGAGTGTCTGTCTGTCTTTGTGTGAGTGTCTGTCTGTCTGTCTTTGTGAGTGTCTGTCTGTCTGTCTTTGTGTGAGTGTCTGTCTGTCTGTCTTTGTGTGTGTGTCTGTCTGTCCGTCTTTGTGTGTGTCTGTCTGTCTTTGTGTGAGTGTCTGTCTGTCTGTCTTTGTGTGTGTGTCTGTCTGTCTTTGTGTGAGTGTCTGTCTGTCTTTGTGTGAGTGTCTGTCTGTCTTTGTGTGAGTGTCTGTCTGTCTTTGTGTGTGTGTCTGTCTGTCTTTGTGTGAGTGTCTGTCTGTCTTTGTGTCTGTCTGTCTTTGTGTGTGTGTCTGTCTGTCTTTGTGTGTGTGTCTGTCTGTCTGTCTTTGTGTGAGTGTCTGTCTGTCTTTGTGTGAGTGTCTGTCTGTCTGTCTTTGTGTGAGTGTCTGTCTGTCTGTCTTTGTGTGAGTGTCTGTCTGTCTTTGTGTGAGTGTCTGTCTGTCTTTGTGTGTGTGTCTGTCTGTCTGTCTTTGTGTGAGTGTCTGTCTGTCTTTGTGTGAGTGTCTGTCTGTCTGTCTTTGTGTGAGTGTCTGTCTGTCTGTCTTTGTGTGAGTGTCTGTCTTTGTGTGTGTGTCTGTCTGTCTTTGTGTGTGTGTCTGTCTGTCTTTGTGTGAGTGTCTGTCTTTGTGTGTGTGTGTCTGTCTGTCTTTGTGTGTGTGTCTGTCTGTCTTTGTGTGTGTGTCTGTCTTTGTGTGTGTGTCTGTCTGTCTGTCTTTGTGTTAATTTCTGTCTTTGTGTGAGTGTCTGTCTGTCTGTCTTTGTGTGTGTGTTTTCTGTCTTTGTGTGTGTCTGTCTGTCTTTGTGTGAGTGTCTGTCTGTCTTTGTGTGTGTGTCTGTCTGTCTGTCTTTGTGTGAGTGTCTGTCTGTCTGTCTTTGTGTGAGTGTCTGTCTGTCTGTCTTTGTGTGAGTGTCTGTCTGTCTGTCTTTGTGTGAGTGTCTGTCTGTCTTTTTGTGTTAATTTCTGTCTTTGTGTGAGTGTCTGTCTGTCTGTCTTTGTGTGTGTGTCTGTCTGTCTTCGTGTGTGTCTGTCTGTCTTTGTGTGAGTGTCTGTCTGTCTTTGTGTGAGTGTCTGTCTGTCTTTGTGAGTGTCTGTCTGTCTTTGTGAGTGTCTGTCTGTCTTTGTGTGTCTGTCTGTCTGTCTTTGTGTGAGTGTCTGTCTGTCTTTGTGAGTGTCTGTCTGTCTTTGTGAGTGTCTGTCTGTCTGTCTTTGTGTGAGTGTCTGTCTGTCTTTGTGTGTCTGTCTGTCTGTCTTTGTGTGAGTGTCTGTCTTTGTGTGTGTCTGTCTGTCTTTGTGAGTCTGTCTGTCTGTCTTTGTGTGAGTCTATCTGTCTTTGTGTGTGTCTGTCTGTCTGTCTTTGTGTGTCTGTCTGTCTTTGTGAGTGTCTGTCTGTCTGTCTTTGTGTGAGTCTGTCTGTCTTTGTGAGTGTCTATCTGTCTTTGTGTGTGTCTGTCTGTCTGTCTTTGTGTGAGTCTGTCTGTCTTTGTGAGTGTCTGTCTGTCTGTCTTTGTGTGTCTGTCTGTCTGTCTTTGTGTGTGTCTGTCTGTCATTGTGTGTGTCTGTCTGTCTTTGTGTGAGTGTCTGTCTGTCTGTCTTTGTGTGAGTGTCTGTCTGTCTGTCTTTGTGTGAGTGTCTGTCTGTCTGTCTTTGTGTGAGTGTCTGTCTGTCTTTTTGTGTTAATTTCTGTCTTTGTGTGAGTGTCTGTCTGTCTGTCTTTGTGTGAGTGTCTGTCTGTCTTTTTGTGTTAATTTCTGTCTTTGTGTGAGTGTCTGTCTGTCTGTCTTTGTGTGTGTGTCTGTCTGTCTTTGTGTGTGTCTGTCTGTCTTTGTGTGAGTGTCTGTCTGTCTGTCTATGTGTGTGTGTCTGTCTGTCTGTCCTTGTGTGAGTGTCTGTCTGTCTGTCTTTGTGTGAGTGTCTTTCTGTCTGTCTTTGTGTGAGTGTCTGTCTTTGTGTGTGTGTCTTTCTGTCTGTCTTTGTGTGAGTGTCTGTCTGTCTGTCTTTGTGTGTGTCTGTCTGTCTGTCTTTGTGTGAGTGTCTGTCTTTGTGTGTGTCTGTCTGTCTTTGTGAGTGTCTGTCTGTCTGTCTTTGTGTGAGTGTCTGTCTTTGTGTGTGTGTCTGTCTGTCTGTCTTTGTGTGAGTGTCTGTCTTTGTGTGTGTGTCTGTCTGTCTTTGTGTGAGTGTCTGTCTTTGTGTGTGTGTCTGTCTGTCTTTGTGTGTGTGTCTGTCTGTCTGTCTTTGTGTGTGTCTGCCTGTCTGTCTTTGTGTGAGTCTGTCTTTGTGTGTCTGTCTTTCTTTGTGTGAGTGTTTGTCTTTGTGTGTGAGTCTGTCTTTGTCTGTCTGTCTGTCTTTGTGTGAGTGTCTGTCTTTGTGTGTGAGTCTGTCTTTGTCTGTCTGTCTGTCTTTTTGTGTGAGTCTGTCTTTGTCTGTCTGTCTGTCTTTGTGTGAGTGTCTGTCTTTGTGTGAGTGTCTGTCTGTCTGTCTTTGTGTGTGTCTGCCTGTCTGTCTTTGTGTGAGTCTGTCTTTGTGTGTCTGTCTTTCTTTGTGTGAGTGTTTGTCTTTGTGTGTGAGTCTGTCTTTGTCTGTCTGTCTGTCTTTGTGTGAGTGTCTGTCTTTGTGTGAGTGTCTGTCTTTGTGTGAGTGTCTGTCTTTGTGTGAGTGTCTGTCTTTGTGTGTGAGTCTGTCTTTGTCTGTCTGTCTGTCTTTGTGTGAGTGTCTGTCTTTGTGTGTGAGTCTGTCTTTGTCTGTCTGTCTGTCTTTTTGTGTGAGTCTGTCTTTGTCTGTCTGTCTGTCTTTGTGTGAGTGTCTGTCTTTGTGTGAGTGTCTGTCTTTGTGTGTGTCTGTCTTTGTGTGAGTGTCTGTCTTTATGTGTGTCTGTCTTTGTGTCTGTCTGTCTTTGTGTGTCTGTCTGTCTTTGTGTGAGTGTCTGTCTTTGTGTGAGTGTCTGTCTTTGTGTCTGTCTGTCTTTGTGTGTCTGTCTGTCTTTGTGTGAGTGTCTGTCTTTGTGTCTGTCTGTCTTTGTGTGAGTGTCTGTCTTTGTGTGTGTGTCTGTCTTTGTGTCTGTCTGCCTTTGTGTGTCTGTCTGTCTTTGTGTGAGTGTCTGTCTTTGTGTGTGTCTGTCTTTGTGTGTGTCTGTCTTTGTGTGTGTCTGTCTTTGTGTGTCTGTCTGTCTTTGTGTGTGTCTGTCTTTGTGTGTCTGTCTGTCTTTGTGTGAGTGTCTGTCTTTGAGTGTCTGTCTGTCTTTCTGAGTGTCTGTCTTTGTGTGTCTGTCTGTCTTTGTGTGAGTGTCTGTCTTTGTGTGTCTGTCTTTGTTTAAGTGTCTGTCTTTGTGTGTCTGTCTGTCTTTGTGTGAGTGTCTGTCTTTGTGTCTGTCTGTCTTTGTGAGTGTCTGTCTTTGTGTGTGTCTGTCTTTGTGTCTGTCTGTCTTTGTGAGTGTCTGTCTTTGTGTGTCTGTCTGTCTTTGTGTGAGTGTCTGTCTTTGTGTGTCTGTCTTTGTGAGTGTCTGTCTTTGTGTGAGTGTCTGTCTTTGTGAGTGTCTGTCTTTGTGAGTGTCTGTCTTTGTGTCTGTCTGTCTTTGTGAGTGTCTGTCTGTCTTTGTGAGTGTCTGTCTTTGTGTGTGTCTGTCTTTGTGAGTGTCTGTCTGTCTTTGTGTGTGTCTGTCTTTGTGAGTGTCTGTCTTTGTGTGTCTGTCTTTGTGAGTGTCTGTCTTTGTGTGAGTGTCTGTCTTTGTTAGTGTCTGTCTTTGTGAGTGTCTGTCTTTGTGTGAGTGTCTGTCTTTGTGAGTGTCTGTCTTTGTGTGTCTGTCTGTCTTTGTGTGAGTGTCTGTCTTTGTGTGTCTGTGTGTCTTTGTGAGTGTCTGTCTTTGTGTGTCTGTCTGTCTTTGTGAGTGTCTGTCTTTGTGTGTCTGTCTGTCTTTGTGTGAGTGTCTGTCTTTGTGTGAGTCTGTCTTTGTGTGAGTGTCTGTCTTTGTGTGTGTCTGTCTTTGTGTGTCTGTCTGTCTTTGTGTGTGTCTGTCTTTGTGTGAGTGTCTGTCTTTGTGTGTGTCTGTCTTTGTGTGTCTGTCTGTCTTTGTGTGAGTGTCTGTCTTTGTGTGTGTGTCTGTCTTTGTGTCTGTCTGTCTTTGTGTGAGTGTCTGTCTTTGTGTGTGTGTCTGTCTTTGTGTGTGTGTCTGTCTTTGTGTCTGTCTGTCTTTGTGTGAGTGTCTGTCTTTGTGTGTGTGTCTGTCTTTGTGTGTGTGTCTGTCTTTGTGTCTGTCTGTCTTTGTGTGAGTGTCTGTCTTTGTGTGAGTGTCTGTCTTTGTGTGTGTCTGTCTTTGTGTGTCTGTCTGTCTTTGTGTGAGTGTCTGTCTTTGTGTGTCTGTCTGTCTTTGTGTGACTGTCTGTCTTTGTGTGAGTGTCTGTCTTTGTGTCTGTCTGTCTTTGTGTGTCTGTCTGTCTTTGTGTGAGTGTCTGTCTTTGTGTGTGTCTGTCTTTGTGTGAGTGTCTGTCTTTGTGTGTGTCTGTCTTTGTGTGTGTGTCTGTCTTTGTGTGAGTGTCTGTCTTTGTGTGTGTCTGTCTTTGTGTGTGTCTGTCTTTGTGTGAGTGTCTGTCTTTGTGTCTGTCTGTCTTTGTGTGTGTCTGTCTTTGTGTGTGTGTCTGTCTTTGTGTGAGTGTCTGTCTTTGTGTGAGTGTCTGTCTTTGTGTGAGTGTCTGTCTTTGTGTGAGTGTCTGTCTTTGTGTCTGTCTGTCTTTGTGTGTTTCTGTCTTTGTGTGAGTGTCTGTCTTTGTGTGAGTGTCTGTCTTTGTGTGAGTGTCTGTCTTTGTGTCTGTCTGTCTTTGTGTGAGTGTCTGTCTTTGTGTGAGTGTCTGTCTTTGTGTCTGTCTGTCTTTGTGTGTCTGTCTGTCTTTGTGTCTGTCTGTCTTTGTGTGAGTGTCTGTCTTTGTGTGAGTGTCTGTCTTTGTGTGAGTGTCTGTCTTTGTGTCTGTCTGTCTTTGTGTGTCTGTCTTTGTGTGAGTGTCTGTCTTTGTGTGAGTGTCTGTCTTTGTGTGAGTGTCTGTCTTTGTGTGAGTGTCTGTCTTTGTGTGAGTGTCTGTCTTTGTGTGAGTGTCTGTCTTTGTGTCTGTCTGACTTTGTGTGAGTGTCTGTCTTTGTGTGAGTGTCTGTCTTTGTGTCTGTCTGTCTGTGTGTCTGTCTGTCTTTGTGTGAGTGTCTGTCTTTGTGTCTGTCTGTCTTTGTGTGAGTGTCTGTCTTTGTGTGAGTGTCTGTCTTTGTGTGAGTGTCTGTCTTTGTGTGAGTGTCTGTCTTTGTGTGTGTCTGTCTTTGTGTCTGTCTGTCTTTGTGTGTCTGTCTGTCTTTGTGTGAGTGTCTGTCTTTGTGTGAGTGTCTGTCTTTGTGTCTATCTGTCTTTGTGTGAGTGTCTGTCTTTGTGTGAGTGTCTGTCTTTGTGTGAGTGTCTGTCTTTGTGTGAGTGTCTGTCTTTGTGTGAGTGTCTGTCTTTGTGTGAGTGTCTGTCTTTGTGTGAGTGTCTGTCTTTGTGTGAGTGTCTGTCTTTGTGTGAGTGTCTGTCTTTGTGTGAGTGTCTGTCTTTGTGTCTGTCTTTGTGTGTGTGTCTGTCTTTGTGTGAGTGTCTGTCTTTGTGTGAGTGTCTGTCTTTGTGAGAGTGTCTGTCTTTGTGTGAGTGTCTGTCTTTGTGTGAGTGTCTGTCTTTGTGTCTGTCTGTCTTTGTGTGAGTGTCTGTCTTTGTGTGAGTGTCTGTCTTTGTGTGAGTGTCTGTCTTTGTGTGAGTGTCTGTCTTTGTGTGAGTGTCTGTCTTTGTGTCTGTCTATCTTTGTGTGAGTGTCTGTCTTTGTGTGAGTGTCTGTCTTTGTGTGAGTGTCTGTCTTTGTGTGTGTCTGTCTTTGTGTGTCTGTCTGTCTTTGTGTGTCTGTCTGTCTTTGTGTGAGTGTCTGTCTTTGTGTCTGTCTGTCTTTGTGTGTCTGTCTGTCTTTGTGTGAGTGTCTGTCTTTGTGTCTGTCTGTCTTTGTGTGAGTGTCTGTCTTTGTGTGTGTCTGTCTTTGTGTCTGTGTCTGTCTTTGTGTGTGTGTCTGTCTTTGTGTGTGTCTGTCTTTGTGTGAGTGTCTGTCTTTGTGTGTCTGTCTGTCTTTGTGTGAGTGTCTGTCTTTGTGTGTGTGTCTGTCTGTCTTTGTGTGTGTGTCTGTCTTTGTGTGTGTGTCTGTCTGTCTTTGTGTGAGTGTCTGTCTTTGTGTGAGTGTCTGTCTTTGTGTGAGTGTCTGTCTTTGTGTGAGTGTCTGTCTTTGTGTGAGTGTCTGTCTTTGTGTGAGTGTCTGTCTTTGTGTGTGTGTCTGTCTGTCTTTGTGTGAGTGTCTGTCTTTGTGTGAGTGTCTGTCTTTGTGTGAGTGTCTGTCTTTGTGTGAGTGTCTGTCTTTGTGTGAGTGTCTGTCTTTGTGTGAGTGTCTGTCTTTGTGTGAGTGTCTGTCTTTGTGTGAGTGTCTGTCTTTGTGTGTGTGTCTGTCTTTGTGTGAGTGTCTGTCTTTGTGTGTGTGTCTGTCTTTGTGTGAGTGTCTATCTTTGTGTGAGTGTCTGTCTTTGTGTGTGTCTGTCTTTGTGTGAGTGTCTGTCTTTGTGTGTGTCTGTCTTTGTGTGAGTGTCTGTCTTTGTGTGAGTGTCTGTCTTTGTGTGTGTGTCTGTCTTTGTGTGAGTGTCTGTCTTTGTGTGTGTGTCTGTCTTTGTGTGAGTGTCTGTCTTTGTGTGAGTGTCTGTCTTTGTGTGAGTGTCTGTCTTTGTGTGAGTGTCTGTCTTTGTGTGTGAGTGTCTGTCTTTGTGTGTGAGTCTGTCTTTGTGTGAGTGTCTGTCTTTGTGTGAGTGTCTGTCTTTGTGTGAGTGTCTGTCTTTGTGTGAGTGTCTGTCTTTGTGTGTGTGTGTCTGTCTTTGTGTGAGTGTCTGTCTTTGTGTGAGTGTCTGTCTTTGTGTGAGTGTCTGTCTTTGTGTGAGTGTCTGTCTTTCTGTGAGTGTCTGTCTTTGTGTGAGTGTCTGTCTTTGTGTGTGTGTCTGTCTTTGTGTGAGTGTCTGTCTTTGTGTGAGTGTCTGTCTTTGTGTGAGTGTCTGTCTTTGTGTGAGTGTCTGTCTTTGTGTGAGTGTCTGTCTTTGTGTGAGTGTCTGTCTTTGTGTGAGTGTCTGTCTTTGTGTGTTATTCTGTCTTTGTGTGAGTGTCTGTCTTTGTGTGAGTGTCTGTCTTTGTGTGTGTGTCTGTCTTTGTGTGAGTGTCTGTCTTTGTGTGAGTGTCTGTCTTTGTGTGAGTGTCTGTCTTTGTGTGTGTGTCTGTCTTTGTGTGAGTGTCTGTCTTTGTGTGTGTGTCTGTCTTTGTGTGAGTGTCTGTCTTTGTGTGAGTGTCTGTCTTTGTGTGTGTGTCTGTCTTTGTGTGTGTGTCTGTCTTTGTGTGAGTGTCTGTCTTTGTGTGAGTGTCTGTCTTTGTGTGTCTGTCTTTGTGTGAGTGTCTGTCTTTGTGTGAGTGTCTGTCTTTGTGTGAGTGTCTGTCTTTGTGTGTGTGTCTGTCTTTGTGTGAGTGTCTGTCTTTGTGTGAGTGTCTGTCTTTGTGTGAGTGTCTGTCTTTGTGTGTGAGTGTCTGTCTTTGTGTGTGTGTCTGACTTTGTGTGAGTGTCTGTCTTTGTGTGAGTATCTGTCTTTGTGTGAGTGTCTGTCTTTGTGTGAGTGTCTGTCTTTGTGTGAGTGTCTGTCTTTGTGTGAGTGTCTGTCTTTGTGTGAGTGTCTGTCTTTGTGTGAGTGTCTGTCTTTGTGTGTGTGTCTGTCTTTGTGTGAGTGTCTGTCTTTGTGAGTGTGTCTGTCTTTGTGTGTGTGTCTGTCTTTGTGTGAGTGTCTGTCTTTGTGTGTGTGTCTGTCTTTGTGTGAGTGTCTGTCTTTGTGTGTGTGTCTGTCTTTGTGTGTGTCTGTCTTTGTGTGAGTGTCTGTCTTTGTGTGAGTGTCTGTCTTTGTGTGTGTGTCTGTCTTTGTGTGAGTGTCTGTCTTTGTGTGTGTGTCTGTCTTTGTGTGTGTGTCTGTCTTTGTGTGTGTGTCTGTCTGCCTGTCTTTGTGTGAGTGTCTGTCTTTGTGTGAGTCTCTGTCTTTGTGTGTGTGTCTGTCTGTCTTTGTGTGAGTGTCTGTCTTTGTGTGAGTGTCTGTCTTTGTGTGTGTCTGTCTTTGTGTGTGTGTCTGTCTTTGTGTGAGTGTCTGTCTTTGTGTGTGTCTGTCGTTGTGTGTGTCTGTCTTTGTGTGTGTGTCTGTCTTTGTGTGAGTGTCTGTCTTTGTGTGTGTCTGTCTTTGTGTGTGTCTGTCTTTGTGTGTGTCTGTCTTTGTGTGTGTGTCTGTCTTTGTGTGTGTCTGTCTTTGTGTGTGTCTGTCTTTGTGTGTGTCTGTCTTTGTGTGAGTGTCTGTCTTTGTGAGTGTCTGTCTTTGTGTGAGTGTCTGTCTTTGTGTGTGTGTCTGTTTTTGTGTGAGTGTCTGTCTTTGTGTGTGTGTCTGTCTTTGTGTGAGTGTCTGTCTTTGTGTGTGTCTGTCTTTGTGTGAGTGTCTGTCTTTGTGTGTGTCTGTCTTTGTGTGAGTGTCTGTCTTTGTGTGAGTGTCTGTCTCTGTGTGTGTGTCTGTCTGTCTTTGTGTGAGTGTCTGTCTTTGTGTGAGTGTCTGTCTTTGTGTGTGTGTCTGTCTGTCTTTGTGTGAGTGTCTGTCTTTGTGTGAGTGTCTGTCTTTGTGTGTGTGTCTGTCTGTCTTTGTGTGTGTGTCTGTCTGTCTTTGTGTGTGTGTCTGTCTTTGTGTGTGTCTGTCTGTCTTTGTGTGTGTGTCTGTCTTTGTTTGTGTGTCTGTCTGTCTTTGTGTGTGTGTGTCTGTCTTTGTGTGAGTGTCTGTCTTTGTGTGTGTGTCTGTCTGTCTTTGTGTGTGTGTCTGTCTGTCTTTGTGTGTGTGTCTGTCTTTGTGTGTGTGTCTGTCTGTCTTTGTGTGTGTGTCTGTCTTTGTGTGTGTGTCTGTCTTTGTGTGTGTGTCTGTCTGTCTGTCTTTGTGTGAGTGTCTGTCTTTGTGTGAGTGTCTGTCTTTGTGTGTGTGTCTGTCTGTCTTTGTGTGAGTGTCTGTCTTTGTGTGTGTGTCTGTCTTTGTGTGTGTGTCTGTCTTTGTGTGAGTGTCTGTCTTTGTGTGAGTGTCTGTCTTTGTGTGTGTGTCTGTCTTTGTGTGTGTGTCTGTCTTTGTGTGTGTGTCTGTCTTTGTGTGTGTGTCTGTCTGTCTTTGTGTGAGTGTCTGTCTTTGTGTGTGTGTCTGTCTGTCTTTGTGTGTGTGTCTGTCTTTGTGTTTTGTGTCTGTCTGTCTTTGTGTGTTTCTGTCTGTCTTTGTGTGTGTGTCTGTCTGTCTTTGTGTGTGTGTCTGTCTTTGTCTGTGTGTCTGTCTGTCTTTGTGTGTGTGTCTGTCTTTGTGTGTGTGTCTGTCTTTGTGTGTGTGTCTGTCTTTGTGTGTGTGTCTGCCTGTCTTTGTGTGTGTCTGTCTTTGTGTGAGTGTCTGTCTTTGTGTGTGTGTCTGTCTTTGTGTGTCTGTCTGTCTTTGTGTGAGTGTCTGTCTTTGTGTGTGTCTGTCTTTGTGTGTGTGTCTGTCTTTGTGTGTGTGTCTGTCTTTGTGTGTGTGTCTGTCTTTGTGTGTGTGTGTCTTTGTGTGTGTGTCTGTCTGTCTTTGTGTGTGTCTGTCTTTGTGTGAGTGTCTGTCTTTGTGTGTGTGTCTGTCTTTGTGTGTCTGTCTGTCTTTGTGTGTGTGTCTGTCTTTGTGTGTGTCTGTCTTTGTGTGAGTGTCTGTCTTTGTGTGTGTGTCTGTCTTTGTGTGTCTGTCTGTCTTTGTGTGAGTGTCTGTCTTTGTGTGTGTGTCTGTCTTTGTGTGTGTGTCTGTCCTTTGTGTGTGTGTCTGTCTTTGTGTGTGTGTCTGTCTGTCTTTGTGTGTGTGTCTGTCTGTCTTTGTGTGTGTGTCTGTCTGTCTTTGTGTGTGTGTCTGTCTTTGTGTGTGTGTCTGTCTGTCTTTGTGTGTGTGTCTGTCTTTGTGTGAGTGTCTGTCTTTGTGTGTGTCTGTCTTTGTGTGAGTGTCTGTCTTTGTGTGTGTGTCTGTCTTTGTGTGAGTGTCTGTCTTTGTGTGTGTGTCTGTCTTTGTGTGAGTGTCTGTCTTTGTGTGAGTGTCTGTCTTTGTGTGTGTGTCTGTCTTTGTGTGTGTGTGTCTGTCTTTGTGTGAGTGTCTGTCTTTGTGTGTGTGTCTGTCTTTGTTTGTGTGTCTGTCTTTGTGTGAGTGTCTGTCTTTGTGTGTGTGTCTGTCTTTGTGTGAGTGTCTGTCTTTGTGTGTGTGTCTGTCTGTCTGTCTTTGTGTGAGTGTCTGTCTTTGTGTGTGTGTCTGTCTGTCTGTCTTTGTGTGTGTGTCTGTCTGTCTGTCTTTGTGTGTGTGTCTGTCTTTGTGTGTGTGTCTGTCTTTGTGTGTGTGTCTGTCTTTGTGTGTGTCTGTCTTTGTGTGTGTGTCTGTCTTTGAGTGAGTGTCTGTCTTTGTGTGAGTGTCTGTCTTTGTGTGTGTGTGTCTGTCTGTCTTTGTGTGAGTGTCTGTCTTTGTGTGTGTGTCTGTCTGTCTGTCTTTGTGTGAGTGTCTGTCTTTGTGTGAGTGTCTGTTTTTGTGTGAGTGTCTGTCTTTGTGTGAGTGTCTGTCTTTGTGTGAGTGTCTGTCTTTGTGTGAGTGTCTGTCTTTGTGTGAGTGTCTGTCTTTGTGTGAGTGTCTGTCTTTGTGTGAGTGTCTGTCTGTCTGTCTTTGTGTGAGTGTCTGTCTGTCTTTGTGTGTGTGTCTGTCTGTCTTTGTGTGTGTGTCTGTCTGTCTTTGTGTGAGTGTCTGTCTGTCTTTGTGTGAGTGTCTGTCTGTCTTTGTGTGAGTGTCTGTCTGTCTTTGTGTGTGTGTCTGTCTGTCTGTCTTTGTGTGTGTGTATGTCTTTGTGTGTGTGTCTGTCTGTCTGTCTTTGTGTGAGTGTATGTCTTTGTGTGTGTGTCTGTCTTTGTGTGAGTGTATGTCTTTGTGTGAGTGTATGTCTTTGTGTGTGTGTCTGTCTTTGTGTGAGTGTATGTCTTTGTGTGTTTATGTCTTTGTGTGAGTGTATGTCTTTGTGTGTGTGTCTGTCTTTGTGTGAGTGTATGTCTTTGTGTGTGTGTCTGTCTTTGTGTGAGTGTATGTCTTTGTGTGTGTGTCTGTCTTTGTGTGAGTGTATGTCTTTGTGTGTGTATGTCTTTGTGTGTGTGTCTGTCTTTGTGTGAGTGTATGTCTTTGTGTGTGTGTCTGTCTTTGTGTGAGTGTATGTCTTTGTGTGTGTGTATGTCTTTGTGTGAGTGTATGTCTTTGTGTGAGTGTATGTCTTTGTGTGTGTGTCTGTCTTTGTGTGAGTGTATGTCTGTGTCTGTCTGTCTGTCTTTGTGTGAGTGTCTGTCTGTCTTTGTGTGTGTGTCTGTCTGTCTGTCTTTGTGTGAGTCTGTCTTTGTGTGAGTCTGTCTTTGTGTGTGTCTGCCTGTCTGTCTTTGTTTGTGTCTGCCTGTCTGTCTTTGTGTGAGTGTCTGTCTGTCTGTCTTTGTGTGTGTCTGCCTGTCTGTCTTTGTGTGAGTCTGTCTTTGTGTGTGTGTCTGTCTGTCTGTCTTTGTGTGTCCGTGTCTGTGTCTGTCTGTGTGTGTCCGTCTGCCTGTGAGTGTCCGTGTGTGTCTGTCTGTCTGTGTGTGTCGGTGTGTGTCTGTCTGTCTGTGTGACAGTATGTGTGTGTCCGTGTATGTTTCTGTCTGTCTGTGTGTGTCCGTGTTTGTCTGTCTGTGTGTGTCCATGTGTGTGTCTGTCTGTCTGTGTGTGTCTGTCTGTCGGTCTGTGTGTGTGTCTGTCCGTGTGTATGTCTGTCTGTGTACTTGTGTCTGCCTGTCTGTCTGTGTGTCTGTATGTCTGTCTGTGTTTCCGTGTGAATCTGTGTGTCTGTCTGTGTGTGTGTCTGTGAGTCTGTCTGTGTGTCCGTGTGTCTGTCTCTCTGTGTGTTTGTACGTGTGTGTCTTTCTGTCTGTCTGTTTGTGTGTCTGTAAGTGAGTCTGTCTGTCTGTCTTTGTCTGTGTGTCTGTCTGTCTATCTTTGTCTGTCTGTCTGTCTGTCTTTGTCTGTGTGTCTGTCTGTGTGTGTCCGTGTGTGTGTCTGTCTGTGTCCGTGTGTGTCTGTCTGTGTCCGTGTGTGTCCGAGTGTGTGTCTGTCTGTGTGTGTCCGAGTGTGTGTCTGTCTGTGTCCGTGTGTGTCCGAGTGTGTGTCTGTCTGTGTGTGATCTGTCTGTCTGTGTGTCCGTGTGTGTCTGTCATTCTGTCTGTCTGTCTGTGTGTCTGTCTGTCAGTGTGTCCGTGTGTGTGTCTGTCTGTCTGTCTGTGTGTCTCACTGTCTGTATGTCTGTGTGTCAGTGTGTCCGTGTGTCTGTTTGTCTGTCTGTGTGTCTGTGTGTCTGTGTGTCCGTGTGTGTGTCTGTGTGCCTGTGTAGCTGTGTGTCTCTCCGTGTGTGTCCGTGTGTGTCTGTCTGTCTGTGTGTCCGTGTGTGTCTGTCTGTCTGTCCGTGTGTGTGTCCGTGAATGTGTGTCTGTCTGTCTGTCTGTGTGTGTCTGTCTGTTTGTGTGTCTGTCTGTGTGTGTCGGTCTGTGTGTGTCTGTCTGTGTGTCTGTGTGTGTCCGTGTGTGTGTCTGTCTGTGTGTGCCTGTCTGTGTGTCTGTCTGTCTGTGTGTGTCCGTGTGTGTGTCTGTCTGACTGTGTCTGACCGTGTGTGTGTCTGTCTGTGTGTTGTCCGTGTGTGTCTGTCTGTGTGTGTCTGTCTGTGTGTGTCCGTGTGTGTGTTTGTCTGTGTGTCTGTCTGTGTTTGTGTCCGTGTGTGTCTGTCTGTGTGTGTCCGTGTGTGTCTGTCTATGTGTGTCTGTGAGTCTGTCTGTGTGTCTGTCTGTGTGTGTGTCTGTCTGTGTGTGTCCGTGTGTGTGTCTGTCAGTCTTTGTGTCTGTCTGTCTGTGTGTGTCCGTGTCTGTGTCTGTGTGTCTGTCGGTAGGTGTGTCCGTCTGTCTGTCTGTGTGTGTCCGTGTTTGTGTCTGTCTATGTGTCTGTCTGTGTGTGTCCGTGTGTGTGTCTGTCTATGTGTCTGTCTGTGTGTGTCCGTGTGTGTATGTCTCTCTGTGTGTGCATGTGTGTTTTTTGTCTGTGTGTCTGTCTGTGTGTGTCTGTCTGTCGGTCTGTCTGTGTGTGTGTCTGTCTGTCTGCATGTGTGTGTCTTATTGTGTATGTCTGTCTGTGTGTGTCTGTCTGTGTG
This sequence comes from Deroplatys truncata, assembly GCA_030765065.1. NCBI lineage: Eukaryota > Metazoa > Arthropoda > Insecta > Mantodea > Mantidae > Deroplatys > Deroplatys truncata. Next base: position 128,994,384 of record CM060989.1, on the reverse strand, counting down.
TATTTCTGTCTGTGTACCTGTGTGTCTGCCTATCTGTCTATGTGTCTGTGTGTCTGTCTGTGTCTGTCTGTGTGTGTGTCCGTGTGTATCTGTGTATCTGTCTGTGTGTCCGTGTGTCTGAGTCCGTGTGTGTGTCTTTCTGTCTGTTTGTGTATCTGTCTGAGTGTCTGTCTGTGTGTGTCTGTCTGTGTGTGGGTCTGTCTGTCTGACTATGTGTCTGTGTGTGTGTGCCTGTCTGTGTGTGTCTGTCTGTCTGTATGTCTGTGTGTGTCTGTCTGTGTGTCTGCGTGTGTGTCTGTCTGTGTGTGTCTGTGTGTCTGTGGGTGTCTGTGTGTCTGTGTGTCTATCTGTGTGTGTCTGTCTGTGTGTCCGTCTGTGTGTGTCTGTGTGTTTCTGTCTGTCTGTCTGTCTGTATGTGCTGTCTGTCTGTGTGTCTGTCTGTCTGTGTGTCTGTGTGTGTCTGTGTTTCTGTGTGTGCCTCTCTGTGTGTGTCTGTCTGTGTGTGTCTGTCTGTGTGTCTGTATGTGTGTATCTGTCTGTGTGTGTGTCTGTCTGTGTGTGGCTATCTGTCTCTTTGTGTCTGTGTGTGTCTGTCTGTGTTTGTCTGTGTGTCTGTCTGTGTGTGTCAGTGTGTGTCTGTCTGTGTGTGTCTGTGTGTCTATCTGTGTGTGTCTGTGTGACTCTGTCTGTGTGTGTCTGTGTGTGTCTGTGTGTGTCTGTCTGTGTGTGTGTCTGTGTGTGTCTGTCTGTGTGTGTCTGCCTGTGTGTGTCTGTATGTGTCTGTCTGTGTGTGTGTCTGTCTGTGTGTGTCTGTGGGTGTGTCTGTGTGAGTCTGTGTGTGTGTCTGTGTGTGTGTCTGTCTGTGTGTGTCTGTGTGTGTGATTGTGTGTCTTTCTAAGTGTGTGTGTCTGTCTGTGTGTGATTGTCTGTGTGTGTCTGTGGGTCTGTCTGTGTGTGTCTGTGTGTCTGTCTGTGTGTGTCTGTGTGTGTCCGTGTGTGTCTTTCTGTCTGTGTGTGTCTGTGTGTCTGTCTGTCTGTGTGTGTCTGTGTGTGATGGTGTATGTCTGTGTGTCTGTCTGTATGTGTCCGTGTGTGTCCGTGTGTGTGTCTGTCTGTGTGTGCCTGTCTGTGTGTCTGTCTGTCTGTGTGTGTCTGTTTGTCTGTGTGTCTGTCTGTCTAGGTGTGTCCGTGTGTGTCTGTTTGTGTGTCTGTCTGTCTGTCTGTGTGTGTCCGTGTGTGTCTGTCTGTGTCCGTGTGTGTCCGAGTGTGAGTCTGTCTGTGTGTGATCTGTCTGTCTGTCTTTGTGTCCGTGTGTGTCTGTCAATCTTTCTGTCTGTGTGTCTGTCTGTGTGTCCGTGTGTGTGTCTGTCTGTCTGTCTGTCTGTCTGTGTGTCTCACTGTCTGTATGTCTGTGTGTCAGTGTGTCCGTGTGTCTGTTTGTCTGTCTGTGTGTCTGTGTGTCTGTGTGTCCGTGTGTGTGTCTGTGTGCCTGTGTAGCTGTGTGACTCTCCGTGTGTGTCCGTGTGTGTGTCTGTCTGTCTGTGTATCCGTCTGTGTCTGTCTGTCTGTCCGTGTGTGTGTCCGTGAATGTGTGTCTGTCTGTCTGTCTGTGTGTGTCTGTATGTCTGTGTCTGTCTGTCTGCCATTTTGTGTGTTTGTCTGTGTGTGTCTGTCTCTGTGTATGTCTGTGTGTCTGTCTGTGTGTGTCCCTGTGTGTGTCTGTCTGTGTGTGCCTGTCTGTGTGTCTGTCTGTCTGTGTGTGTCCGTGTGTGTGTCTGTCTGTCTGTGTCTGACCGTGTGTGTGTCTGTCTGTGTGTTGTCCGTGTGTGTCTGTCTGTGTGTGTCCGTGTGTGTGTTTGTCTGTGTGTCTGTCTGTGTGTGTGTCCGTGTGTGTCTGTGTGTGTTCGTGTGTGTCTGTCTATGTGTGTCTGTGAGTCTGTCTGTGTGTCTGTCTGTGTGTGTGTCTGTCTGTGTGTGTCCGTGTGTGTGTCTGTCAGTATTTGTGTCTGTCTGTCTATGTGTGTCCGTGTCTGTGTCTGTGTGTCTATCGGTAGGTGTGTCCGTCCGTCTGTCTGTGTGTGTCTGTCTGTCTGTGTGTGTCCGTGTGTGTGTCTGTCTGTGTCTGTCTGTGTGTGTCCGTGTGTGTGTCTGTCTATGTGTCTGTCTGTGTGTGTCCGTGTGTGTGTCTGTCTGTCTGTGTGTCTGTCTGTCTGTGTGTGTCCGTGAGTGTGTGTCTGTCTGACTGTGTGTGTCTGTCTGTCTGCCTGTCTGTTAGTGTCCGTGTGTATGTCTGTCTGTCTGTGTGTGTCCGTGTGTGTGTCGGTCTGTGTGTCTGTCTGTCTGTGTGTGTCCGTGTGTGTGTCTGTCTCTATGTCTGTCTGTGTGTGTCTGTCCGTCTGTGTGTGTCTATCTGTGTGTGTCTGTCTGTGTGTGTCTGCCTGTGTGTCTGGCTGTGTGTGTCCGTGTGTGTGTCTGTCTGTGAGTGCCTGTCTGTGTGCCTGTCTGTCTGTTTGTGTCCGTGTGAGTCTGGCTGTGTGTCTGTCTGTGTGTGTGTCCGTGTGTGTCTGTCTGTGTGTAGGTCTGTCTGTGTGTGTCTGTCTATGTGTGTCTGTGTGTGAATGTCTGTCTGTCTGTTTGTGTCTGTGTATGTCTGTATGTCTGTCTGTCCGTGTGTCTGTCTGTCTGTGAGTGTACGTGTGTCTGTCTGTCTTTCTGTGTCTGTCTGTCTGTGTGTGTCTGTCTGTCTGTCTCTGTGTGTGTCTGTCTGTGTGTGTCTGTCTGTTTGGTCGAGTGTCTGTCTGTATGTGTGACTGTCTGTCTGTGTGTGTCTGGCTGTCTGTGTGTGTCTGTGTGTCTGTCTTTGTGTGTGTCTGTCTGTATGTGTGTGTTTCCGGTTGTCTTATTGTCTGTGTGTCTTTGTGTGTGTGTCTGTGTGTCTGTGTATGTCTGTCTGTGTGTCTGTGTGTGTTTCTGTCTGTTTGTGTGTGTCTATCTGTCTGTGTGTGTCTGTTTATGTGTGTGTCTGTGTGTGTCTGTATGTGGTTGTTGTCTTCTGTCTGTTTGTGAATGTGTCTGTGTGTGTCTGTGTGTCTGTCTGTCTGTTTGGTAGTGTGTCTGTCTGTCTGTGTGTCTGTCTGTGTCTGTCTGGCTGTGTGTGTCTGTCTGTCTTTGTCTGTGTGTCTGTCTATCTTTGTCTGTCTGTCTTTGACTTTGTGTCCGCCTTTGTCTGTCTGTCTTTGTCTGTGTGTCTGTCTGACTGTCTTTGTCTGTATGTCTGTCTGTCTGCCTTTGTGTGTGTGTCTGTCTGTCTGTCTTTGTCTGTGAGTCTGTATGTCCGTCTTTGTCTGTGTGTCTGTCTGTCTTTGTCTGTGTGTCTGTCTGTATTTGTCTGTGTGTGTCTCTCTGTGTTTGTCTGTGTGTCTTTCTGTGTGTATGTCTGTCTGTCTGTGTATGTGTCTGTCTATGTCTGTGTGTCTATTTGTCTGTGTGTGTATCTGTCTGTCTTTGTCTGTGTGTGTGTCTGTCTGTGTTTGTCTGTGTGTCTGCATTTCTGTCTTTGTCTGTGTGTTTGTCTGTCTTTGTCTGTGTGTCTGTCTGTCTTTGTCTGTGTGTCTGTCTGTCTTTGTCTGTGTGTCTGTCTGTGTTTGTCTGTCTGTGTCTGTGTGTCTGCCTGTCTTTGTCTGTGTGTCTGTCTGCCTGTCTTTGTCTGGTTGTCTGTCTGTCTTTGTCTGTCTGTCTTTGGCTGTGTGTCTGTCTTTGTCTGTGTGTCTGTCTTTGTCTGTGCGTCTGTCTGTTATCTTTGTCTGTGTGTCTGTCTGTCTTTGTCTGTGTGTCTGTCTTTGTCTGTGTGTCTGTCCATCTATCTTTGTCTGTGTGACTGTCTTGGTCTGTGTGCCTGTCTTGGTCTGTGTGCCTGTCTTTGTGTGTGTGCCTGTCTTTGTCTGTGTGTCTGTCTCTGTCTGTGTGTCTGTCTTTGTCTGTGTGTCTGTCTTGGTGTGTGTCTGTCTTTGTCTGTGTGCCTGTCTTTGTCTGTGTGTCTGTGTTTGTCTGTGTGTCCGCATTTGTCTGTGTGTCTGTCTTTGTCTGTGTGTCTGTCTTTGACTGTGTGTATGTCTTTGTCTGTATGTCTGCCTTTCTCTGTGTGTCTGCCTTTGTCTGCGTGTCTGTCTTTGTCTGTGTGTCTGTCTTTGTCTGTATGTCTGCCTTTCTCTGTCTGTCTGCATTTGTCTGTGTGTCTGTCTTTGTCTGTGTGTCTTTCTTTGTCTGTGTGTCTGTCTTTGTCTGTGTGTCTGTCTTTGTCTGTGTGTCTGTCTTTATGTCTGTGCCTGTCTTTGTCTGTTTGTCTGTCTTTGTCTGTGTGTCTGTCTTTGTTTGTCTGTCTGTCTGTCTTTGTCTGTGTGTCTGTCTGTCTGTCGTTGTGTATGTGTCTGTCAGTCTGTCTTTGTGTGTCTGTCTGTCTTTGTGTGTGTGTCTGTCTGTATGTGTCTGTGTGTCTGTCTGTCTTTGTGTGTGTCTGTGTGCCTTTGTTTGTGTTTCTGAATGTGTGTGTCTTTGTCTGTGTGTCTGTCTGTCTGTCTTAGTCTGTATGTGTCTGTGTGTCTGTCTGTCTTTGTGTCTATGTCTGTCTGCGTTAGTCTGTGTGTGTCTGTCTGTATGTGTCTGTGTGTCTGTCTGTCTGTCTTTGTGTATGTGTCTGTCTGTCTTTGTCTGTTTGTCTGTCTGTATGTGTGTGTGTCTGTCTTTGTGTATGTGTCTGTCTGTCTTTGTCTGTTTGTCTGTCTGTATGTGTGTGTGTCTGTCTGCGTTAATCTGTGTGTGTCTGTCTGTATGTGTCTGTGTGTCTGTCTGTCTTTGTGTATGTGTCTGTCTGTCTTTGTCTGTTTGTCTGTCTGTATGTGTCTGTGTATCTGTCTGTCTGTCTTTGTGTATGTGTCTGTCTGTCTGTCTTTGTGTATGTGTCTGTCTGTCTTTGTCTGTTTGTCTGTGTGTATGTGTCTGTGTGTCTGTGTGTCTGTCTGTCTGTCTTTGTGTGAGTGTCTGTCTTTGTGTGTGTCTGTCTGTTATTCTTTGTGTGAGTGTCTGTCTTTGTGTGTGTCTGTGTGTCTGTCTTTGTGTGAGTGTCTGTCTTTGTGTGTGTCTGTCTGTCTGTCTTTGTGTGTGTGTGTGTCTGTCTGTCTGTATTTGTGTGAGTGTCTGTCTTTGTGTGTGTCTGTCTGTCTGTCTTTGTGTGTGTGTCTGTCTGTCTTTGTGTGAGTGTCTGTCTTTGTGTGAGTGTCTGTCTGTCTGTCTTTGTGTGTGTGTCTGTCTGTCTGTCTTTGTGTGTGTGTCTGTCTGTCTTTGTGTGAGTCTGTCTGTCTGTCTTAATGTGTGTGTCTGTCTGTCTGTCTTTGTGTGAGTCTGTCTGTCTTTGTGTGAGTGTCTGTCTGTCTGTCTTTGTGTGTGTGTCTGTCTGTCTGTCTTTGTGTGAGTGTCTGTCTTTGTGTGAGTGTCTGTCTGTCTGTCTGTCTTTGTGTGAGTGTCTGTCTGTCTGTCTTTGTGTGAGTGTCTGTCTGTCTTTTTGTGTTAATTTCTGTCTTTGTGTGAGTGTCTGTCTGTCTGTCTTTGTGTGAGTGTCTGTCTGTCTTTTTGTGTTAATTTCTGTCTTTGTGTGAGTGTCTGTCTGTCTGTCTTTGTGTGTGTGTCTGTCTGTCTTTGTGTGTGTCTGTCTGTCTTTGTGTGAGTGTCTGTCTGTCTGTCTATGTGTGTGTGTGTCTGTCTGTCTGTCCTTGTGTGAGTGTCTGTCTGTCTGTCTTTGTGTGAGTGTCTTTCTGTCTGTCTTTGTGTGAGTGTCTGTCTTTGTGTGTGTGTCTTTCTGTCTGTCTTTGTGTGAGTGTCTGTCTGTCTGTCTTTGTGTGTGTCTGTCTGTCTGTCTTTGTGTGAGTGTCTGTCTTTGTGTGTGTCTGTCTGTCTTTGTGTGTGTCTGTCTGTCTGTCTTTGTGTGAGTGTCTGTCTTTGTGTGTGTGTCTGTCTGTCTGTCTTTGTGTGAGTGTCTGTCTTTGTGTGTGTGTCTGTCTGTCTTTGTGTGAGTGTCTGTCTTTGTGTGTGTGTCTGTCTGTCTTTGTGTGTGTGTCTGTCTGTCTGTCTTTGTGTGTGTCTGCCTGTCTGTCTTTGTGTGAGTCTGTCTTTGTGTGTCTGTCTTTCTTTGTGTGAGTGTTTGTCTTTGTGTGTGAGTCTGTCTTTGTCTGTCTGTCTGTCTTTGTGTGAGTGTCTGTCTTTGTGTGTGAGTCTGTCTTTGTCTGTCTGTCTGTCTTTTTGTGTGAGTCTGTCTTTGTCTGTCTGTCTGTCTTTGTGTGAGTGTCTGTCTTTGTGTGAGTGTCTGTCTGTCTGTCTTTGTGTGTGTCTGCCTGTCTGTCTTTGTGTGAGTCTGTCTTTGTGTGTCTGTCTTTCTTTGTGTGAGTGTTTGTCTTTGTGTGTGAGTCTGTCTTTGTCTGTCTGTCTGTCTTTGTGTGAGTGTCTGTCTTTGTGTGAGTGTCTGTCTTTGTGTGAGTGTCTGTCTTTGTGTGAGTGTCTGTCTTTGTGTGTGAGTCTGTCTTTGTCTGTCTGTCTGTCTTTGTGTGAGTGTCTGTCTTTGTGTGTGAGTCTGTCTTTGTCTGTCTGTCTGTCTTTTTGTGTGAGTCTGTCTTTGTCTGTCTGTCTGTCTTTGTGTGAGTGTCTGTCTTTGTGTGAGTGTCTGTCTTTGTGTGTGTCTGTCTTTGTGTGAGTGTCTGTCTTTATGTGTGTCTGTCTTTGTGTCTGTCTGTCTTTGTGTGTCTGTCTGTCTTTGTGTGAGTGTCTGTCTTTGTGTGAGTGTCTGTCTTTGTGTCTGTCTGTATTTGTGTGTCTGTCTGTCTTTGTGTGAGTGTCTGTCTTTGTGTCTGTCTGTCTTTGTGTGAGTGTCTGTCTTTGTGTGTGTGTCTGTCTTTGTGTCTGTCTGCCTTTGTGTGTCTGTCTGTCTTTGTGTGAGTGTCTGTCTTTGTGTGTGTCTGTCTTTGTGTGTGTCTGTCTTTGTGTGTGTCTGTCTTTGTGTGTGTCTGTCTTTGTGTGTCTGTCTGTCTTTGTGTGTGTCTGTCTTTGTGTGTCTGTCTGTCTTTGTGTGAGTGTCTGTCTTTGTGTGTCTGTCTGTCTTTCTGAGTGTCTGTCTTTGTGTGTCTGTCTGTCTTTGTGTGAGTGTCTGTCTTTGTGTGTCTGTCTTTGTTTAAGTGTCTGTCTTTGTGTGTCTGTCTGTCTTTGTGTGAGTGTCTGTCTTTGTGTCTGTCTGTCTTTGTGAGTGTCTGTCTTTGTGTGTGTCTGTCTTTGTGTCTGTCTGTCTTTGTGAGTGTCTGTCTTTGTGTGTCTGTCTGTCTTTGTGTGAGTGTCTGTCTTTGTGTGTCTGTCTTTGTGAGTGTCTGTCTTTGTGTGAGTGTCTGTCTTTGTGAGTGTCTGTCTTTGTGAGTGTCTGTCTTTGTGTCTGTCTGTCTTTGTGAGTGTCTGTCTGTCTTTGTGAGTGTCTGTCTTTGTGTGTGTCTGTCTTTGTGAGTGTCTGTCTGTCTTTGTGTGTGTCTGTCTTTGTGAGTGTCTGTCTTTGTGTGTCTGTCTTTGTGAGTGTCTGTCTTTGTGTGAGTGTCTGTCTTTGTGAGTGTCTGTCTTTGTGAGTGTCTGTCTTTGTGTGAGTGTCTGTCTTTGTGAGTGTCTGTCTTTGTGTGTCTGTCTGTCTTTGTGTGAGTGTCTGTCTTTGTGTGTCTGTCTGTCTTTGTGAGTGTCTGTCTTTGTGTGTCTGTCTGTCTTTGTGAGTGTCTGTCTTTGTGTGTCTGTCTGTCTTTGTGTGAGTGTCTGTCTTTGTGTGAGTCTGTCTTTGTGTGAGTGTCTGTCTTTGTGTGTGTCTGTCTTTGTGTGTCTGTCTGTCTTTGTGTGTGTCTGTCTTTGTGTGAGTGTCTGTCTTTGTGTGTGTCTGTCTTTGTGTGTCTGTCTGTCTTTGTGTGAGTGTCTGTCTTTGTGTGTGTGTCTGTCTTTGTGTCTGTCTGTCTTTGTGTGAGTGTCTGTCTTTGTGTGTGTGTCTGTCTTTGTGTGTGTGTCTGTCTTTGTGTCTGTCTGTCTTTGTGTGAGTGTCTGTCTTTGTGTGTGTGTCTGTCTTTGTGTGTGTGTCTGTCTTTGTGTCTGTCTGTCTTTGTGTGAGTGTCTGTCTTTGTGTGAGTGTCTGTCTTTGTGTGTGTCTGTCTTTGTGTGTCTGTCTGTCTTTGTGTGAGTGTCTGTCTTTGTGTGTCTGTCTGTCTTTGTGTGAGTGTCTGTCTTTGTGTGAGTGTCTGTCTTTGTGTCTGTCTGTCTTTGTGTGTCTGTCTGTCTTTGTGTGAGTGTCTGTCTTTGTGTGTGTCTGTCTTTGTGTGAGTGTCTGTCTTTGTGTGTGTCTGTCTTTGTGTGTGTGTCTGTCTTTGTGTGAGTGTCTGTCTTTGTGTGTGTCTGTCTTTGTGTGTGTCTGTCTTTGTGTGAGTGTCTGTCTTTGTGTCTGTCTGTCTTTGTGTGTGTGTCTGTCTTTGTGTGTGTGTCTATCTTTGTGTGAGTGTCTGTCTTTGTGTGAGTGTCTGTCTTTGTGTGAGTGTCTGTCTTTGTGTGAGTGTCTGTCTTTGTGTCTGTCTGTCTTTGTGTTTTTCTGTCTTTGTGTGAGTGTCTGTCTTTGTGTGAGTGTCTGTCTTTGTGTGAGTGTCTGTCTTTGTGTCTGTCTGTCTTTGTGTGAGTGTCTGTCTTTGTGTGAGTGTCTGTCTTTGTGTCTGTCTGTCTTTGTGTGTCTGTCTGTCTTTGTGTCTGTCTGTCTTTGTGTGAGTGTCTGTCTTTGTGTGAGTGTCTGTCTTTGTGTGAGTGTCTGTCTTTGTGTCTGTCTGTCTTTGTGTGAGTGTCTGTCTTTGTGTGAGTGTCTGTCTTTGTGTGAGTGTCTGTCTTTGTGTGAGTGTCTGTCTTTGTGTGAGTGTCTGTCTTTGTGTGAGTGTCTGTCTTTGTGTGAGTGTCTGTCTTTGTGTCTGTCTGACTTTGTGTGAGTGTCTGTCTTTGTGTGAGTGTCTGTCTTTGTGTCTGTCTGTCTGTGTGTCTGTCTGTCCTTGTGTGAGTGTCTGTCTTTGTGTCTGTCTGTCTTTGTGTGAGTGTCTGTCTTTGTGTGAGTGTCTGTCTTTGTGTGAGTGTCTGTCTTTGTGTGAGTGTCTGCCTTTGTGTGTGTCTGTCTTTGTGTCTGTCTGTCTTTGTGTGTCTGTCTGTCTTTGTGTGAGTGTCTGTCTTTGTGTGAGTGTCTGTCTTTGTGTCTATCTGTCTTTGTGTGAGTGTCTGTCTTTGTGTGAGTGTCTGTCTTTGTGTGAGTGTCTGTCTTTGTGTGAGTGTCTGTCTTTGTGTGAGTGTCTGTCTTTGTGTGAGTGTCTGTCTTTGTGTGAGTGTCTGTCTTTGTGTGAGTGTCTGTCTTTGTGTGAGTGTCTGTCTTTGTGTGAGTGTCTGTCTTTGTGTCTGTCTTTGTGTGTGTGTCTGTCTTTGTGTGAGTGTCTGTCTTTGTGTGAGTGTCTGTCTTTGTGAGAGTGTCTGTCTTTGTGTGAGTGTCTGTCTTTGTGTGAGTGTCTGTCTTTGTGTCTGTCTGTCTTTGTGTGAGTGTCTGTCTTTGTGTGAGTGTCTGTCTTTGTGTGAGTGTCTGTCTTTGTGTGAGTGTGTGACTTTGTGTGAGTGTCTGTCTTTGTGTGAGTGTCTGTCTTTGTGTCTGTCTATCTTTGTGTGAGTGTCTGTCTTTGTGTGAGTGTCTGTCTTTGTGTGAGTGTCTGTCTTTGTGTGTGTCTGTCTTTGTGTGTCTGTCTGTCTTTGTGTGTCTGTCTGTCTTTGTGTGAGTGTCTGTCTTTGTGTCTGTCTGTCTTTGTGTGTCTGTCTGTCTTTGTGTGAGTGTCTGTCTTTGTGTCTGTCTGTCTTTGTGTGAGTGTCTGTCTTTGTGTGTGTCTGTCTTTGTGTCTGTGTCTGTCTTTGTGTGTGTGTCTGTCTTTGTGTGTGTCTGTCTTTGTGTGTGTCTGTCTTTGTGTGAGTGTCTGTCTTTGTGTGTCTGTCTGTCTTTGTGTGAGTGTCTGTCTTTGTGTGTGTGTCTGTCTGTCTTTGTGTGTGTGTCTGTCTTTGTGTGTGTGTCTGTCTGTCTTTGTGTGAGTGTCTGTCTTTGTGTGAGTGTCTGTCTTTGTGTGAGTGTCTGTCTTTGTGTGAGTGTCTGTCTTTGTGTGAGTGTCTGTCTTTGTGTGAGTGTCTGTCTTTGTGTGTGTGTCTGTCTGTCTTTGTGTGAGTGTCTGTCTTTGTGTGAGTGTCTGTCTTTGTGTGAGTGTCTGTCTTTGTGTGAGTGTCTGTCTTTGTGTGAGTGTCTGTCTTTGTGTGAGTGTCTGTCTTTGTGTGAGTGTCTGTCTTTGTGTGAGTGTCTGTCTTTGTGTGTGTGTCTGTCTTTGTGTGAGTGTCTGTCTTTGTGTGTGTGTCTGTCTTTGTGTGAGTGTCTGTCTTTGTGTGAGTGTCTGTCTTTGTGTGTGTCTGTCTTTGTGTGAGTGTCTGTCTTTGTGTGTGTCTGTCTTTGTGTGAGTGTCTGTCTTTGTGTGAGTGTCTGTCTTTGTGTGTGTGTCTGTCTTTGTGTGAGTGTCTGTCTTTGTGTGTGTGTCTGTCTTTGTGTGAGTGTCTGTCTTTGTGTGAGTGTCTGTCTTTGTGTGAGTGTCTGTCTTTGTGTGAGTGTCTGTCTTTGTGTGTGAGTGTCTGTCTTTGTGTGTGTGTCTGTCTTTGTGTGAGTGTCTGTCTTTGTGTGAGTGTCTGTCTTTGTGTGAGTGTCTGTCTTTGTGTGAGTGTCTGTCTTTGTGTGTGTGTGTCTGTCTTTGTGTGAGTGTCTGTCTTTGTGTGAGTGTCTGTCTTTGTGTGAGTGTCTGTCTTTGTGTGAGTGTCTGTCTTTCTGTGAGTGTCTGTCTTTGTGTGAGTGTCTGTCTTTGTGTGTGTGTCTGTCTTTGTGTGAGTGTCTGTCTTTGTGTGAGTGTCTGTCTTTGTGTGAGTGTCTGTCTTTGTGTGAGTGTCTGTCTTTGTGTGAGTGTCTGTCTTTGTGTGAGTGTCTGTCTTTGTGTGAGTGTCTGTCTTTGTGTGTGTGTCTGTCTTTGTGTGAGTGTCTGTCTTTGTGTGAGTGTCTGTCTTTGTGTGTGTGTCTGTCTTTGTGTGAGTGTCTGTCTTTGTGTGAGTGTCTGTCTTTGTGTGAGTGTCTGTCTTTGTGTGTGTCTGTCTTTGTGTGAGTGTCTGTCTTTGTGTGTGTGTCTGTCTTTGTGTGAGTGTCTGTCTTTGTGTGAGTGTCTGTCTTTGTGTGTGTGTCTGTCTTTGTGTGTGTGTCTGTCTTTGTGTGAGTGTCTGTCTTTGTGTGAGTGTCTGTCTTTGTGTGTCTGTCTTTGTGTGAGTGTCTGTCTTTGTGTGAGTGTCTGTCTTTGTGTGAGTGTCTGTCTTTGTGTGTGTGTCTGTCTTTGTGTGAGTGTCTGTCTTTGTGTGAGTTTCTGTCTTTGTGTGAGTGTCTGTCTTTGTGTGTGAGTGTCTGTCTTTGTGTGTGAGTGTCTGTCTTTGTGTGTGTGTCTGTCTTTGTGTGAGTGTCTGTCTTTGTGTGAGTATCTGTCTTTGTGTGAGTGTCTGTCTTTGTGTGAGTGTCTGTCTTTGTGTGAGTGTCTGTCTTTGTGTGAGTGTCTGTCTTTGTGTGAGTGTCTGTCTTTGTGTGAGTGTCTGTCTTTGTGTGTGTGTCTGTCTTTGTGTGAGTGTCTGTCTTTGTGTGTGTCTGTCTTTGTGTGTGTGTCTGTCTTTGTGTGAGTGTCTGTCTTTGTGTGTGTGTCTGTCTTTGTGTGAGTGTCTGTCTTTGTGTGTGTGTCTGTCTTTGTGTGTGTCTGTCTTTGTGTGAGTGTCTGTCTTTGTGTGAGTGTCTGTCTTTGTGTGTGTGTCTGTCTTTGTGTGAGTGTCTGTCTTTGTGTGTGTGTCTGTCTTTGTGTGTGTGTCTGTCTTTGTGTGTGTGTCTGTCTGCCTGTCTTTGTGTGAGTGTCTGTCTTTGTGTGAGTCTCTGTCTTTGTGTGTGTGTCTGTCTGTCTTTGTGTGAGTGTCTGTCTTTGTGTGAGTGTCTGTCTTTGTGTGTGTCTGTCTTTGTGTGTGTGTCTGTCTTTGTGTGGGTGTCTGTCTTTGTGTGTGTCTGTCGTTGTGTGTGTCTGTCTTTGTGTGTGTGTCTGTCTTTGTGTGAGTGTCTGTCTTTGTGTGTGTCTGTCTTTGTGTGTGTCTGTCTTTGTGTGTGTCTGTCTTTGTGTGTGTGTCTGTCTTTGTGTGTGTCTGTCTTTGTGTGTGTCTGTCTTTGTGTGTGTCTGTCTTTGTGTGAGTGTCTGTCTTTGTGAGTGTCTGTCTTTGTGTGAGTGTCTGTCTTTGTGTGTGTGTCTGTTTTTGTGTGAGTGTCTGTCTTTGTGTGTGTGTCTGTCTTTGTGTGAGTGTCTGTCTTTGTGTGTGTCTGTCTTTGTGTGAGTGTCTGTCTTTGTGTGTGTCTGTCTTTGTGTGAGTGTCTGTCTTTGTGTGAGTGTCTGTCTCTGTGTGTGTGTCTGTCTGTCTTTGTGTGAGTGTCTGTCTTTGTGTGAGTGTCTGTCTTTGTGTGTGTGTCTGTCTGTCTTTGTGTGAGTGTCTGTCTTTGTGTGAGTGTCTGTCTTTGTGTGTGTGTCTGTCTGTCTTTGTGTGTGTGTCTGTCTTTGTGTGTGTGTCTGTCTTTGTGTGTGTCTGTCTGTCTTTGTGTGTGTGTCTGTCTTTGTTTGTGTGTCTGTCTGTCTTTGTGTGTGTGTGTCTGTCTTTGTGTGAGTGTCTGTCTTTGTGTGTGTGTCTGTCTGTCTTTGTGTGTGTGTCTGTCTGTCTTTGTGTGTGTGTCTGTCTTTGTGTGTGTGTCTGTCTGTCTTTGTGTGTGTGTCTGTCTTTGTGTGTGTGTCTGTCTTTGTGTGTGTGTCTGTCTGTCTGTCTTTGTGTGAGTGTCTGTCTTTGTGTGAGTGTCTGTCTTTGTGTGTGTGTCTGTCTGTCTTTGTGTGAGTGTCTGTCTTTGTGTGTGTGTCTGTCTTTGTGTGTGTGTCTGTCTTTGTGTGAGTGTCTGTCTTTGTGTGAGTGTCTGTCTTTGTGTGTGTGTCTGTCTTTGTGTGTGTGTCTGTCTTTGTGTGTGTGTCTGTCTTTGTGTGTGTGTCTGTCTGTCTTTGTGTGAGTGTCTGTCTTTGTGTGTGTGTCTGTCTGTCTTTGTGTGTGTGTCTGTCTTTGTGTTTTGTGTCTGTCTGTCTTTGTGTGTTTCTGTGTGTCTTTGTGTGTGTGTCTGTCTGTCTTTGTGTGTGTGTCTGTCTTTGTCTGTGTGTCTGTCTGTCTTTGTGTGTGTGTCTGTCTTTGTGTGTGTGTCTGTCTTTGTGTGTGTGTCTGTCTTTGTGTGTGTCTGTCTTTGTGTGTGTGTCTGCCTGTCTTTGTGTGTGTCTGTCTTTGTGTGAGTGTCTGTCTTTGTGTGTGTGTCTGTCTTTGTGTGTCTGTCTGTCTTTGTGTGAGTGTCTGTCTTTGTGTGTGTCTGTCTTTGTGTGTGTGTCTGTCTTTGTGTGTGTGTCTGTCTTTGTGTGTGTGTCTGTCTTTGTGTGTGTGTGTCTTTGTGTGTGTGTCTGTCTGTCTTTGTGTGTGTCTGTCTTTGTGTGAGTGTCTGTCTTTGTGTGTGTGTCTGTCTTTGTGTGTCTGTCTGTCTTTGTGTGTGTGTCTGTCTTTGTGTGTGTCTGTCTTTGTGTGAGTGTCTGTCTTTGTGTGTGTGTCTGTCTTTGTGTGTCTGTCTGTCTTTGTGTGAGTGTCTGTCTTTGTGTGTGTGTCTGTCTTTGTGTGTGTGTCTGTCTTTGTGTGTGTGTCTGTCTTTGTGTGTGTGTCTGTCTGTCTTTGTGTGTGTGTCTGTCTGTCTTTGTGTGTGTGTCTGTCTGTCTTTGTGTGTGTGTCTGTCTTTGTGTGTGTGTCTGTCTGTCTTTGTGTGTGTGTCTGTCTTTGTGTGAGTGTCTGTCTTTGTGTGTGTCTGTCTTTGTGTGAGTGTCTGTCTTTGTGTGTGTGTCTGTCTTTGTGTGAGTGTCTGTCTTTGTGTGTGTGTCTGTCTTTGTGTGAGTGTCTGTCTTTGTGTGAGTGTCTGTCTTTGTGTGTGTGTCTGTCTTTGTGTGTGTGTGTCTGTCTTTGTGTGAGTGTCTGTCTTTGTGTGTGTGTCTGTCTTTGTTTGTGTGTCTGTCTTTGTGTGAGTGTCTCTCTTTGTGTGTGTGTCTGTCTTTGTGTGAGTGTCTGTCTTTGTGTGTGTGTCTGTCTGTCTGTCTTTGTGTGAGTGTCTGTCTTTGTGTGTGTGTCTGTCTGTCTGTCTTTGTGTGTGTGTCTGTCTGTCTGTCTTTGTGTGTGTGTCTGTCTTTGTGTGTGTGTCTGTCTTTGTGTGTGTGTCTGTCTTTGTGTGTGTCTGTCTTTGTGTGTGTGTCTGTCTTTGAGTGAGTGTCTGTCTTTGTGTGAGTGTCTGTCTTTGTGTGTGTGTGTCTGTCTGTCTTTGTGTGAGTGTCTGTCTTTGTGTGTGTGTCTGTCTGTCTGTCTTTGTGTGAGTGTCTGTCTTTGTGTGAGTGTCTGTTTTTGTGTGAGTGTCTGTCTTTGTGTGAGTGTCTGTCTTTGTGTGAGTGTCTGTCTTTGTGTGAGTGTCTGTCTTTGTGTGAGTGTCTGTCTTTGTGTGAGTGTCTGTCTTTGTGTGAGTGTCTGTCTTTGTGTGAGTGTCTGTCTGTCTGTCTTTGTGTGAGTGTCTGTCTGTCTTTGTGTGTGTGTCTGTCTGTCTTTGTGTGTGTGTCTGTCTGTCTTTGTGTGAGTGTCTGTCTGTCTTTGTGTGAGTGTCTGTCTGTCTTTGTGTGAGTGTCTGTCTGTCTTTGTGTGTGTGTCTGTCTGTCTGTCTTTGTGTGTGTGTATGTCTTTGTGTGTGTGTCTGTCTGTCTGTCTTTGTGTGAGTGTATGTCTTTGTGTGTGTGTCTGTCTTTGTGTGAGTGTATGTCTTTGTGTGAGTGTATGTCTTTGTGTGTGTGTCTGTCTTTGTGTGAGTGTATGTCTTTGTGTGTGTATGTCTTTGTGTGAGTGTATGTCTTTGTGTGTGTGTCTGTCTTTGTGTGAGTGTATGTCTTTGTGTGTGTGTCTGTCTTTGTGTGAGTGTATGTCTTTGTGTGTGTGTCTGTCTTTGTGTGAGTGTTTGTCTTTGTGTGTGTATGTCTTTGTGTGTGTGTCTGTCTTTGTGTGAGTGTATGTCTTTGTGTGTGTGTCTGTCTTTGTGTGAGTGTATGTCTTTGTGTGTGTGTATGTCTTTGTGTGAGTGTATGTCTTTGTGTGAGTGTATGTCTTTGTGTGTGTGTCTGTCTTTGTGTGAGTGTATGTCTGTGTCTGTCTGTCTGTCTTTGTGTGAGTGTCTGTCTGTCTTTGTGTGTGTGTCTGTCTGTCTGTCTTTGTGTGAGTCTGTCTTTGTGTGTGTCTGCCTGTCTGTCTTTGTGTGTGTCTGCCTGTCTGTCTTTGTGTGTGTGTCTGTCTGTCTGTCTTTGTGTGAGTCTGTCTTTGTGTGAGTCTGTCTTTGTGTGTGTGTCTGTCTGTCTGTCTTTGTGTGTCCGTGTCTGTGTCTGTCTGTGTGTGTCCGTCTGCCTGTGAGTGTCCGTGTGTGTCTGTCTGTCTGTGTGTGTCGGTGTGTGTCTGTCTGTCTGTGTGACAGTATGTGTGTGTCCGTGTATGTTTCTGTCTGTCTGTGTGTGTCCGTGTTTGTCTGTCTGTCTGTGTGTGTCCATGTGTGTGTCTGTCTGTCTGTGTGTGTCTGTCTGTCGGTCTGTGTGTGTGTCTGTCCGTGTGTATGTCTGTCTGTGTACTTGTGTCTGCCTGTCTGTCTGTGTGTCTGTATGTCTGTCTGTGTTTCCGTGTGAATCTGTGTGTCTGTCTGTGTGTGTGTCTGTGAGTCTGTCTGTGTGTCCGTGTGTCTGTCTCTCTGTGTGTTTGTACGTGTGTGTCTTTCTGTCTGTCTGTTTGTGTGTCTGTAAGTGAGTCTGTCTGTCTGTCTTTGTCTGTGTGTCTGTCTGTCTATCTTTGTCTGTCTGTCTGTCTTTGTCTGTGTGTCTGTCTGTGTGTGTCCGTGTGTGTGTCTGTCTGTGTCCGTGTGTGTCCGAGTGTGTGTCTGTCTGTGTGTGTCCGAGTAAGTGTCTGTCTGTGTCCGTGTGTGTCCGAGTGTGTGTCTGTCTGTGTGTGATCTGTCTGTCTGTGTGTCCGTGTGTGTCTGTCATTCTGTCTGTCTGTCTGTGTGTCTGTCTGTCAGTGTGTCCGTGTGTGTGTCTGTCTGTCTGTCTGTGTGTCTCACTGTCTGTATGTCTGTGTGTCAGTGTGTCCGTGTGTCTGTTTGTCTGTCTGTGTGTCTGTGTGTCTGTGTGTCCGTGTGTGTGTCTGTGTGCCTGTGTAGCTGTGTGTCTCTCCGTGTGTGTCCGTGTGTGTCTGTCTGTCTGTGTGTCCGTGTGTGTCTGTCTGTCTGTCCGTGTGTGTGTCCGTGAATGTGTGTCTGTCTGTCTGTCTGTTTGTGTGTCTGTCTGTGTGTGTCGGTCTGTGTGTGTCTGTCTGTGTGTCTGTCTGTGTGTGTCTGTCTGTGTGTCTGTGTGTGTCCGTGTGTGTGTCTGTCTGTGTGTGCCTGTCTGTGTGTCTGTCTGTCTGTGTGTGTCCGTGTGTGTGTCTGTCTGACTGTGTCTGACCGTGTGTGTGTCTGTCTGTGTGTTGTCCGTGTGTGTCTGTCTGTGTGTGTCTGTCTGTGTGTGTCCGTGTGTGTGTTTGTCTGTGTGTCTGTCTGTGTTTGTGTCCGTGTGTGTCTGTCTGTGTGTGTCCGTGTGTGTCTGTCTATGTGTGTCTGTGAGTCTGTCTGTGTGTCTGTCTGTGTGTGTGTCTGTCTGTGTGTGTCCGTGTGTGTGTCTGTCAGTCTTTGTGTCTGTCTGTCTGTGTGTGTCCGTGTCTGTGTCTGTGTGTCTGTCGGTAGGTGTGTCCGTCTGTCTGTCTGTGTGTGTCCGTGTTTGTGTCTGTCTATGTGTCTGTCTGTGTGTGTCCGTGTGTGTGTCTGTCTATGTGTCTGTCTGTGTGTGTCCGTGTGTGTATGTCTCTCTGTGTGTGCATGTGTGTTTTTTGTCTGTGTGTCTGTCTGTGTGTGTCTGTCTGTCGGTCTGTCTGTGTGTGTGTCTGTCTGTCTGCATGTGTGTGTCTTATTGTGTATGTCTGTCTGTGTGTGTCTGTCTGTGTGTATTTCTGTCTGTGTACCTGTGTGTCTGCCTATCTGTCTATGTGTCTGTGTGTCTGTCTGTGTCTGTCTGTGTGTGTGTCCGTGTGTATCTGTGTATCTGTCTGTGTGTCCGTGTGTCTGAGTCCGTGTGTGTGTCTTTCTGTCTGTCTGTGTATCTGTCTGAGTGTCTGTCTGTGTGTGTCTGTCTGTGTGTGGGTCTGTCTGTCTGACTATGTGTCTGTGTGTGTGTGCCTGTCTGTGTGTGTCTGTCTGTCTGTATGTCTGTGTGTGTCTGTCTGTGTGTCTGCGTGTGTGTCTGTCTGTGTGTGTCTGTGTGTCTGTGGGTGTCTGTGTGTCTGTGTGTCTATCTGTGTGTGTCTGTCTGTGTGTCCGTCTGTGTGTGTCTGTGTGTTTCTGTCTGTCTGTCTGTATGTGCTGTCTGTCTGTGTGTCTGTCTGTGTGTCTGTGTGTGTCTGTGTTTCTGTGTGTGCCTCTCTGTGTGTGTCTGTCTGTGTGTGTCTGTCTGTGTGTCTGTATGTGTGTATCTGTCTGTGTGTGTGTCTGTCTGTGTGTGGCTATCTGTCTCTTTGTGTCTGTGTGTGTCTGTCTGTGTTTGTCTGTGTGTCTGTCTGTGTGTGTCAGTGTGTGTCTGTCTGTGTGTGTCTGTGTGTCTATCTGTGTGTGTCTGTGTGACTCTGTCTGTGTGTGTCTGTGTGTGTCTGTGTGTGTCTGTCTGTGTGTGTGTCTGTGTGTGTCTGTCTGTGTGTGTCTGCCTGTGTGTGTCTGTATGTGTCTGTCTGTGTGTGTGTCTGTCTGTGTGTGTCTGTGTGTGTGTCTGTGTGAGTCTGTGTGTGTCTGTGTGTGTGTCTGTCTGTGTGTGTCTGTGTGTGTGATTGTGTGTCTTTCTAAGTGTGTGTGTCTGTCTGTGTGTGATTGTGTGTCTTTCTAAGTGTGTGTGTCTGTCTGTGTGTGATTGTCTGTGTGTGTCTGTGGGTCTGGCTGTGTGTGTCTGTGTGTCTGTCTGTGTGTGTCTGTGTGTGTCCGTGTGTGTCTTTCTGTCTGTGTGTGTCTGTGTGTCTGTCTGTCTGTGTGTGTCTGTGTGTGATGGTGTATGTCTGTGTGTCTGTCTGTATGTGTCCGTGTGTGTCCGTGTGTGTGTCTGTCTGTGTGTGCCTGTCTGTGTGTCTGTCTGTCTGTGTGTGTCTGTTTGTCTGTGTGTCTGTCTGTCTAGGTGTGTCCGTGTGTGTCTGTTTGTGTGTCTGTCTGTCTGTCTGTGTGTGTCCGTGTGTGTCTGTCTGTGTCCGTGTGTGTCCGAGTGTGAGTCTGTCTGTGTGTGATCTGTCTGTCTGTCTTTGTGTCCGTGTGTGTCTGTCAATCTTTCTGTCTGTGTGTCTGTCTGTGTGTCCGTGTGTGTGTCTGTCTGTCTGTCTGTGTGTCTCACTGTCTGTATGTCTGTGTGTCAGTGTGTCCGTGTGTCTGTTTGTCTGTCTGTGTGTCTGTGTGTCTGTGTGTCCGTGTGTGTGTCTGTGTGCCTGTGTAGCTGTGTGACTCTCCGTGTGTGTCCGTGTGTGTGTCTGTCTGTCTGTGTATCCGTCTGTGTCTGTCTGTCTGTCCGTGTGTGTGTCCGTGAATGTGTGTCTGTCTGTCTGTCTGTGTGTGTCTGTATGTCTGTGTCTGTCTGTCTGCCTGTTTGTGTGTTTGTCTGTGTGTGTCTGTCTCTGTGTATGTCTGTGTGTCTGTCTGTGTGTGTCCCTGTGTGTGTCTGTCTGTGTGTGCCTGTCTGTGTGTCTGTCTGTCTGTGTGTGTCCGTGTGTGTGTCTGTCTGTCTGTGTCTGACCGTGTGTGTGTCTGTCTGTGTGTTGTCCGTGTGTGTCTGTCTGTGTGTGTCCGTGTGTGTGTTTGTCTGTGTGTCTGTCTGTGTGTGTGTCCGTGTGTGTCTGTGTGTGTTCGTGTGTGTCTGTCTATGTGTGTCTGTGAGTCTGTCTGTGTGTCTGTCTGTGTGTGTGTCTGTCTGTGTGTGTCCGTGTGTGTGTCTGTCAGTATTTGTGTCTGTCTGTCTATGTGTGTCCGTGTCTGTGTCTGTGTGTCTATCGGTAGGTGTGTCCGTCCGTCTGTCTGTGTGTGTCTGTCTGTCTGTGTGTGTCCGTGTGTGTGTCTGTCTGTGTCTGTCTGTGTGTGTCCGTGTGTGTGTCTGTCTATGTGTCTGCCTGTGTGTGTCCGTGTGTGTGTCTGTCTGTCTGTGTGTCTGTCTGTCTGTGTGTGTCCGTGAGTGTGTGTCTGTCTGACTGTGTGTGTCTGTCTGTCTGTCTGCCTGTCTGTTAGTGTCCGTGTGTATGTCTGTCTGTCTGTGTGTGTCCGTGTGTGTGTCGGTCTGTGTGTCTGTCTGTCTGTGTGTGTCCGTGTGTGTGTCTGTCTCTATGTCTGTCTGTGTGTGTCTGTCCGTCTGTGTGTGTCTATCTGTGTGTGTCTGTCTGTGTGTGTCTGCCTGTGTGTCTGTCTGTGTGTGTCCGTGTGTGTGTCTGTCTGTGAGTGCCTGTCTGTGTGCCTGTCTGTCTGTTTGTGTCCGTGTGAGTCTGGCTGTGTGTCTGTCTGTGTGTGTGTCCGTGTGTGTCTGTCTGTGTGTAGGTCTGTCTGTGTGTGTCTGTCTATGTGTGTCTGTGTGTGAATGTCTGTCTGTCTGTTTGTGTCTGTGTATGTCTGTATGTCTGTCTGTCCGTGTGTCTGTCTGTCTGTGAGTGTACGTGTGTCTGTCTGTCTTTCTGTGTCTGTCTGTCTGTGTGTGTCTGTCTGTCTGTCTCTGTGTGTGTCTGTCTGTGTGTGTCTGTCTGTTTGGTCGAGTGTCTGTCTGTATGTGTGACTGTCTGTCTGTGTGTGTCTGGCTGTCTGTGTGTGTCTGTGTGTCTGTCTTTGTGTGTGTCTGTCTGTATGTGTGTGTTTCCGGTTGTCTTATTGTCTGTGTGTCTTTGTGTGTGTGTCTGTGTGTCTGTGTATGTCTGTCTGTGTGTCTGTGTGTGTTTCTGTCTGTTTGTGTGTGTCTATCTGTCTGTGTGTGTCTGTTTATGTGTGTGTCTGTGTGTGTCTGTATGTGGTTGTTGTCTTCTGTCTGTTTGTGAATGTGTCTGTGTGTGTCTGTGTGTCTGTCTGTCTGTTTGGTAGTGTGTCTGTCTGTCTGTGTGTCTGTCTGTGTCTGTCTGTCTGGCTGTGTGTGTCTGTCTGTCTTTGTCTGTGTGTCTGTCTATCTTTGTCTGTCTGTCTTTGACTTTGTGTCCGCCTTTGTCTGTCTGTCTTTGTCTGTGTGTCTGTCTGACTGTCTTTGTCTGTATGTCTGTCTGTCTGCCTTTGTGTGTGTGTCTGTCTGTCTGTCTTTGTCTGTGAGTCTGTATGTCCGTCTTTGTCTGTGTGTCTGTCTGTCTTTGTCTGTGTGTCTGTCTGTATTTGTCTGTGTGTGTCTCTCTGTGTTTGTCTGTGTGTCTTTCTGTGTGTATGTCTGTCTGTCTGTGTATGTGTCTGTCTATGTCTGTGTGTCTATTTGTCTGTGTGTGTATCTGTCTGTCTTTGTCTGTGTGTGTGTCTGTCTGTGTTTGTCTGTGTGTCTGCATTTCTGTCTTTGTCTGTGTGTCTGTCTGTCTTTGTCTGTGTGTCTGTCTGTCTTTGTCTGTGTGTCTGTCTGTCTTTGTCTGTGTGTCTGTCTGTGTTTGTCTGTCTGTGTCTGTGTGTCTGCCTGTCTTTGTCTGTGTGTCTGTCTGCCTGTCTTTGTCTGGTTGTCTGTCTGTCTTTGTCTGTCTGTCTTTGGCTGTGTGTCTGTCTTTGTCTGTGTGTCTGTCTTTGTCTGTGCGTCTGTCTGTTATCTTTGTCTGTGTGTCTGTCTGTCTTTGTCTGTGTGTCTGTCTTTGTCTGTGTGTCTGTCCATCTATCTTTGTCTGTGTGACTGTCTTGGTCTGTGTGCCTGTCTTGGTCTGTGTGCCTGTCTTTGTGTGTGTGCCTGTCTTTGTCTGTGTGTCTGTCTCTGTCTGTGTGTCTGTCTTTGTCTGTGTGTCTGTCTTGGTGTGTGTCTGTCTTTGTCTGTGTGCCTGTCTTTGTCTGTGTGTCTGTGTTTGTCTGTGTGTCCGCATTTGTCTGTGTGTCTGTCTTTATCTGTGTGTCTGTCTTTGACTGTGTGTATGTCTTTGTCTGTATGTCTGCCTTTCTCTGTGTGTCTGCCTTTGTCTGCGTGTCTGTCTTTGTCTGTGTGTCTGTCTTTGTCTGTATGTCTGCCTTTCTCTGTCTGTCTGCATTTGTCTGTGTGTCTGTCTTTGTCTGTGTGTCTTTCTTTGTCTGTGTGTCTGTCTTTGTCTGTGTGTCTGTCTTTGTCTGTGTGTCTGTCTTTATGTCTGTGCCTGTCTTTGTCTGTTTGTCTGTCTTTGTCTGTGTGTCTGTCTTTGTTTGTCTGTCTGTCTGTCTTTGTCTGTGTGTCTGTCTGTCTGTCGTTGTGTATGTGTCTGTCAGTCTGTCTTTGTGTGTCTGTCTGTCTTTGTGTGTGTGTCTGTCTGTATGTGTCTGTGTGTCTGTCTGTCTTTGTGTGTGTCTGTGTGCCTTTGTTTGTGTTTCTGAATGTGTGTGTCTTTGTCTGTGTGTCTGTCTGTCTGTCTTAGTCTGTATGTGTCTGTGTGTCTGTCTGTCTTTGTGTCTATGTCTGTCTGCGTTAGCCTGTGTGTGTCTGTCTGTATGTGTCTGTGTGTCTGTCTGTCTGTCTTTGTGTATGTGTCTGTCTGTCTTTGTCTGTTTGTCTGTCTGTATGTGTGTGTGTCTGTCTTTGTGTATGTGTCTGTCTGTCTTTGTCTGTTTGTCTGTCTGTATGTGTGTGTGTCTGTCTGCGTTAATCTGTGTGTGTCTGTCTGTATGTGTCTGTGTGTCTGTCTGTCTTTGTGTATGTGTCTGTCTGTCTTTGTCTGTTTGTCTGTCTGTATGTGTCTGTGTATCTGTCTGTCTGTCTTTGTGTATGTGTCTGTCTGTCTGTCTTTGTGTATGTGTCTGTCTGTCTTTGTCTGTTTGTCTGTGTGTATGTGTCTGTGTGTCTGTCTGTCTGTCTTTGTGTGAGTGTCTGTCTTTGTGTGTGTCTGTCTGTTATTCTTTGTGTGAGTGTCTGTCTTTGTGTGTGTCTGTGTGTCTGTCTTTGTGTGAGTGTCTGTCTTTGTGTGTGTCTGTCTGTCTGTCTTTGTGTGTGTGTGTGTCTGTCTGTCTGTATTTGTGTGAGTGTCTGTCTTTGTGTGTGTCTGTCTGTCTGTCTTTGTGTGTGTGTCTGTCTGTCTTTGTGTGAGTGTCTGTCTTTGTGTGAGTGTCTGTCTGTCTGTCTTTGTGTGTGTGTCTGTCTGTCTGTCTTTGTGTGTGTGTCTGTCTGTCTTTGTGTGAGTCTGTCTGTCTTAATGTGTGTGTCTGTCTGTCTGTCTTTGTGTGAGTGTCTGTCTTTGTGTCTGTCTGTCTTTGTGTGAGTGTCTGTCTTTGTGTGTGTGTCTGTCTTTGTGTCTGTCTGCCTTTGTGTGTCTGTCTGTCTTTGTGTGAGTGTCTGTCTTTGTGTGTGTCTGTCTTTGTGTGTGTCTGTCTTTGTGTGTGTCTGTCTTTGTGTGTCTGTCTGTCTTTGTGTGTGTCTGTCTTTGTGTGTCTGTCTGTCTTTGTGTGAGTGTCTGTCTTTGTGTGTCTGTCTGTCTTTCTGAGTGTCTGTCTTTTGTGTCTGTCTGTCTTTGTGTGAGTGTCTGTCTTTGTGTGTCTGTCTTTGTTTAAGTGTCTGTCTTTGTGTGTCTGTCTGTCTTTGTGTGAGTGTCTGTCTTTGTGTCTGTCTGTCTTTGTGAGTGTCTGTCTTTGTGTGTGTCTGTCTTTGTGTCTGTCTGTCTTTGTGAGTGTCTGTCTTTGTGTGTCTGTCTGTCTTTGTGTGAGTGTCTGTCTTTGTGTGTCTGTCTTTGTGAGTGTCTGTCTTTGTGTGAGTGTCTGTCTTTGTGAGTGTCTGTCTTTGTGTCTGTCTGTCTTTGTGAGTGTCTGTCTGTCTTTGTGAGTGTCTGTCTTTGTGTGTGTCTGTCTTTGTGAGTGTCTGTCTGTCTTTGTGTGTGTCTGTCTTTGTGAGTGTCTGTCTTTGTGTGTCTGTCTTTGTGAGTGTCTGTCTTTGTGTGAGTGTCTGTCTTTGTGAGTGTCTGTCTTTGTGAGTGTCTGTCTTTGTGTGAGTGTCTGTCTTTGTGAGTGTCTGTCTTTGTGTGTCTGTCTGTCTTTGTGTGAGTGTCTGTCTTTGTGTGTCTGTCTGTCTTTGTGAGTGTCTGTCTTTGTGTGTCTGTCTGTCTTTGTGAGTGTCTGTCTTTGTGTGTCTGTCTGTCTTTGTGTGAGTGTCTGTCTTTGTGTGAGTCTGTCTTTGTGTGAGTGTCTGTCTTTGTGTGTGTCTGTCTTTGTGTGTCTGTCTGTCTTTGTGTGTGTCTGTCTTTGTGTGAGTGTCTGTCTTTGTGTGTGTCTGTCTTTGTGTGTCTGTCTGTCTTTGTGTGAGTGTCTGTCTTTGTGTGTGTGTCTGTCTTTGTGTCTGTCTGTCTTTGTGTGAGTGTCTGTCTTTGTGTGTGTGTCTGTCTTTGTGTGTGTGTCTGTCTTTGTGTCTGTCTGTCTTTGTGTGAGTGTCTGTCTTTGTGTGTGTGTCTGTCTTTGTGTGTGTGTCTGTCTTTGTGTCTGTCTGTCTTTGTGTGAGTGTCTGTCTTTGTGTGAGTGTCTGTCTTTGTGTGTGTCTGTCTTTGTGTGTCTGTCTGTCTTTGTGTGAGTGTCTGTCTTTGTGTGTCTGTCTGTCTTTGTGTGAGTGTCTGTCTTTGTGTGAGTGTCTGTCTTTGTGTCTGTCTGTCTTTGTGTGTCTGTCTGTCTTTGTGTGAGTGTCTGTCTTTGTGTGTGTCTGTCTTTGTGTGAGTGTCTGTCTTTGTGTGTGTCTGTCTTTGTGTGTGTGTCTGTCTTTGTGTGAGTGTCTGTCTTTGTGTGTGTCTGTCTTTGTGTGTGTCTGTCTTTGTGTGAGTGTCTGTCTTTGTGTCTGTCTGTCTTTGTGTGTGTGTCTGTCTTTGTGTGTGTGTCTGTCTTTGTGTGAGTGTCTGTCTTTGTGTGAGTGTCTGTCTTTGTGTGAGTGTCTGTCTTTGTGTGAGTGTCTGTCTTTGTGTCTGTCTGTCTTTGTGTTTTTCTGTCTTTGTGTGAGTGTCTGTCTTTGTGTGAGTGTCTGTCTTTGTGTGAGTGTCTGTCTTTGTGTCTGTCTGTCTTTGTGTGAGTGTCTGTCTTTGTGTGAGTGTCTGTCTTTGTGTCTGTCTGTCTTTGTGTGTCTGTCTGTCTTTGTGTCTGTCTGTCTTTGTGTGAGTGTCTGTCTTTGTGTGAGTGTCTGTCTTTGTGTGAGTGTCTGTCTTTGTGTCTGTCTGTCTTTGTGTGAGTGTCTGTCTTTGTGTGAGTGTCTGTCTTTGTGTGAGTGTCTGTCTTTGTGTGAGTGTCTGTCTTTGTGTGAGTGTCTGTCTTTGTGTGAGTGTCTGTCTTTGTGTGAGTGTCTGTCTTTGTGTCTGTCTGACTTTGTGTGAGTGTCTGTCTTTGTGTGAGTGTCTGTCTTTGTGTCTGTCTGTCTGTGTGTCTGTCTGTCCTTGTGTGAGTGTCTGTCTTTGTGTCTGTCTGTCTTTGTGTGAGTGTCTGTCTTTGTGTGAGTGTCTGTCTTTGTGTGAGTGTCTGTCTTTGTGTGAGTGTCTGCCTTTGTGTGTGTCTGTCTTTGTGTCTGTCTGTCTTTGTGTGTCTGTCTGTCTTTGTGTGAGTGTCTGTCTTTGTGTGAGTGTCTGTCTTTGTGTCTATCTGTCTTTGTGTGAGTGTCTGTCTTTGTGTGAGTGTCTGTCTTTGTGTGAGTGTCTGTCTTTGTGTGAGTGTCTGTCTTTGTGTGAGTGTCTGTCTTTGTGTGAGTGTCTGTCTTTGTGTGAGTGTCTGTCTTTGTGTGAGTGTCTGTCTTTGTGTGAGTGTCTGTCTTTGTGTGAGTGTCTGTCTTTGTGTCTGTCTTTGTGTGTGTGTCTGTCTTTGTGTGAGTGTCTGTCTTTGTGTGAGTGTCTGTCTTTGTGAGAGTGTCTGTCTTTGTGTGAGTGTCTGTCTTTGTGTGAGTGTCTGTCTTTGTGTCTGTCTGTCTTTGTGTGAGTGTCTGTCTTTGTGTGAGTGTCTGTCTTTGTGTGAGTGTCTGTCTTTGTGTGAGTGTGTGTCTTTGTGTGAGTGTCTGTCTTTGTGTGAGTGTCTGTCTTTGTGTCTGTCTATCTTTGTGTGAGTGTCTGTCTTTGTGTGAGTGTCTGTCTTTGTGTGAGTGTCTGTCTTTGTGTGTGTCTGTCTTTGTGTGTCTGTCTGTCTTTGTGTGTCTGTCTGTCTTTGTGTGAGTGTCTGTCTTTGTGTCTGTCTGTCTTTGTGTGTCTGTCTGTCTTTGTGTGAGTGTCTGTCTTTGTGTCTGTCTGTCTTTGTGTGAGTGTCTGTCTTTGTGTGTGTCTGTCTTTGTGTCTGTGTCTGTCTTTGTGTGTGTGTCTGTCTTTGTGTGTGTCTGTCTTTGTGTGAGTGTCTGTCTTTGTGTGTCTGTCTGTCTTTGTGTGAGTGTCTGTCTTTGTGTGTGTGTCTGTCTGTCTTTGTGTGTGTGTCTGTCTTTGTGTGTGTGTCTGTCTGTCTTTGTGTGAGTGTCTGTCTTTGTGTGAGTGTCTGTCTTTGTGTGAGTGTCTGTCTTTGTGTGAGTGTCTGTCTTTGTGTGAGTGTCTGTCTTTGTGTGAGTGTCTGTCTTTGTGTGTGTGTCTGTCTGTCTTTGTGTGAGTGTCTGTCTTTGTGTGAGTGTCTGTCTTTGTGTGAGTGTCTGTCTTTGTGTGAGTGTCTGTCTTTGTGTGAGTGTCTGTCTTTGTGTGAGTGTCTGTCTTTGTGTGAGTGTCTGTCTTTGTGTGTGTGTCTGTCTTTGTGTGAGTGTCTGTCTTTGTGTGTGTGTCTGTCTTTGTGTGAGTGTCTGTCTTTGTGTGAGTGTCTGTCTTTGTGTGTGTCTGTCTTTGTGTGAGTGTCTGTCTTTGTGTGTGTCTGTCTTTGTGTGAGTGTCTGTCTTTGTGTGAGTGTCTGTCTTTGTGTGTGTGTCTGTCTTTGTGTGAGTGTCTGTCTTTGTGTGTGTGTCTGTCTTTGTGTGAGTGTCTGTCTTTGTGTGAGTGTCTGTCTTTGTGTGAGTGTCTGTCTTTGTGTGAGTGTCTGTCTTTGTGTGTGAGTGTCTGTCTTTGTGTGTGTGTCTGTCTTTGTGTGAGTGTCTGTCTTTGTGTGAGTGTCTGTCTTTGTGTGAGTGTCTGTCTTTGTGTGAGTGTCTGTCTTTGTGTGTGTGTGTCTGTCTTTGTGTGAGTGTCTGTCTTTGTGTGAGTGTCTGTCTTTGTGTGAGTGTCTGTCTTTGTGTGAGTGTCTGTCTTTCTGTGAGTGTCTGTCTTTGTGTGAGTGTCTGTCTTTGTGTGTGTGTCTGTCTTTGTGTGAGTGTCTGTCTTTGTGTGAGTGTCTGTCTTTGTGTGAGTGTCTGTCTTTGTGTGAGTGTCTGTCTTTGTGTGAGTGTCTGTCTTTGTGTGAGTGTCTGTCTTTGTGTGAGTGTCTGTCTTTGTGTGTGTGTCTGTCTTTGTGTGAGTGTCTGTCTTTGTGTGAGTGTCTGTCTTTGTGTGTGTGTCTGTCTTTGTGTGAGTGTCTGTCTTTGTGTGAGTGTCTGTCTTTGTGTGAGTGTCTGTCTTTGTGTGTGTGTCTGTCTTTGTGTGAGTGTCTGTCTTTGTGTGTGTGTCTGTCTTTGTGTGAGTGTCTGTCTTTGTGTGAGTGTCTGTCTTTGTGTGTGTGTCTGTCTTTGTGTGTGTGTCTGTCTTTGTGTGAGTGTCTGTCTTTGTGTGAGTGTCTGTCTTTGTGTGTCTGTCTTTGTGTGAGTGTCTGTCTTTGTGTGAGTGTCTGTCTTTGTGTGAGTGTCTGTCTTTGTGTGTGTGTCTGTCTTTGTGTGAGTGTCTGTCTTTGTGTGAGTGTCTGTCTTTGTGTGAGTGTCTGTCTTTGTGTGTGAGTGTCTGTCTTTGTGTGTGAGTGTCTGTCTTTGTGTGTGTGTCTGTCTTTGTGTGAGTGTCTGTCTTTGTGTGAGTATCTGTCTTTGTGTGAGTGTCTGTCTTTGTGTGAGTGTCTGTCTTTGTGTGAGTGTCTGTCTTTGTGTGAGTGTCTGTCTTTGTGTGAGTGTCTGTCTTTGTGTGAGTGTCTGTCTTTGTGTGTGTGTCTGTCTTTGTGTGAGTGTCTGTCTTTGTGTGTGTGTCTGTCTTTGTGTGTGTGTCTGTCTTTGTGTGAGTGTCTGTCTTTGTGTGTGTGTCTGTCTTTGTGTGAGTGTCTGTCTTTGTGTGTGTGTCTGTCTTTGTGTGTGTCTGTCTTTGTGTGAGTGTCTGTCTTTGTGTGAGTGTCTGTCTTTGTGTGTGTGTCTGTCTTTGTGTGAGTGTCTGTCTTTGTGTGTGTGTCTGTCTTTGTGTGTGTGTCTGTCTTTGTGTGTGTGTCTGTCTGCCTGTCTTTGTGTGAGTGTCTGTCTTTGTGTGAGTCTCTGTCGTTGTGTGTGTGTCTGTCTGTCTTTGTGTGAGTGTCTGTCTTTGTGTGAGTGTCTGTCTTTGTGTGTGTCTGTCTTTGTGTGTGTGTCTTTCTTTGTGTGAGTGTCTGTCTTTGTGTGTGTCTGTCGTTGTGTGTGTCTGTCTTTGTGTGTGTGTCTGTCTTTGTGTGAGTGTCTGTCTTTGTGTGTGTCTGTCTTTGTGTGTGTCTGTCTTTGTGTGTGTCTGTCTTTGTGTGTGTGTCTGTCTTTGTGTGTGTCTGTCTTTGTGTGTGTCTGTCTTTGTGTGTGTCTGTCTTTGTGTGAGTGTCTGTCTTTGTGAGTGTCTGTCTTTGTGTGAGTGTCTGTCTTTGTGTGTGTGTCTGTTTTTGTGTGAGTGTCTGTCTTTGTGTGTGTGTCTGTCTTTGTGTGAGTGTCTGTCTTTGTGTGTGTCTGTCTTTGTGTGAGTGTCTGTCTTTGTGTGTGTCTGTCTTTGTGTGAGTGTCTGTCTTTGTGTGAGTGTCTGTCTCTGTGTGTGTGTCTGTCTGTCTTTGTGTGAGTGTCTGTCTTTGTGTGAGTGTCTGTCTTTGTGTGTGTGTCTGTCTGTCTTTGTGTGAGTGTCTGTCTTTGTGTGAGTGTCTGTCTTTGTGTGTGTGTCTGTCTGTCTTTGTGTGTGTGTCTGTCTTTGTGTGTGTGTCTGTCTTTGTGTGTGTCTGTCTGTCTTTGTGTGTGTGTCTGTCTTTGTTTGTGTGTCTGTCTGTCTTTGTGTGTGTGTGTCTGTCTTTGTGTGAGTGTCTGTCTTTGTGTGTGTGTCTGTCTGTCTTTGTGTGTGTGTCTGTCTGTCTTTGTGTGTGTGTCTGTCTTTGTGTGTGTGTCTGTCTGTCTTTGTGTGTGTGTCTGTCTTTGTGTGTGTGTCTGTCTTTGTGTGTGTGTCTGTCTGTCTGTCTTTGTGTGAGTGTCTGTCTTTGTGTGAGTGTCTGTCTTTGTGTGTGTGTCTGTCTGTCTTTGTGTGAGTGTCTGTCTTTGTGTGTGTGTCTGTCTTTGTGTGTGTGTCTGTCTTTGTGTGAGTGTCTGTCTTTGTGTGAGTGTCTGTCTTTGTGTGTGTGTCTGTCTTTGTGTGTGTGTCTGTCTTTGTGTGTGTGTCTGTCTTTGTGTGTGTGTCTGTCTGTCTTTGTGTGAGTGTCTGTCTTTGTGTGTGTGTCTGTCTGTCTTTGTGTGTGTGTCTGTCTTTGTGTTTTGTGTCTGTCTGTCTTTGTGTGTTTCTGTGTGTCTTTGTGTGTGTGTCTGTCTGTCTTTGTGTGTGTGTCTGTCTTTGTCTGTGTGTCTGTCTGTCTTTGTGTGTGTGTCTGTCTTTGTGTGTGTGTCTGTCTTTGTGTGTGTGTCTGTCTTTGTGTGTGTGTCTGCCTGTCTTTGTGTGTGTCTGTCTTTGTGTGAGTGTCTGTCTTTGTGTGTGTGTCTGTCTTTGTGTGTCTGTCTGTCTTTGTGTGAGTGTCTGTCTTTGTGTGTGTCTGTCTTTGTGTGTGTGTCTGTTTTTGTGTGTGTGTCTGTCTTTGTGTGTGTGTCTGTCTTTGTGTGTGTGTGTCTTTGTGTGTGTGTCTGTCTGTCTTTGTGTGTGTCTGTCTTTGTGTGAGTGTCTGTCTTTGTGTGTGTGTCTGTCTTTGTGTGTCTGTCTGTCTTTGTGTGTGTGTCTGTCTTTGTGTGTGTCTGTCTTTGTGTGAGTGTCTGTCTTTGTGTGTGTGTCTGTCTTTGTGTGTCTGTCTGTCTTTGTGTGAGTGTCTGTCTTTGTGTGTGTGTCTGTCTTTGTGTGTGTGTCTGTCTTTGTGTGTGTGTCTGTCTTTGTGTGTGTGTCTGTCTGTCTTTGTGTGTGTGTCTGTCTGTCTTTGTGTGTGTGTCTGTCTGTCTTTGTGTGTGTGTCTGTCTTTGTGTGTGTGTCTGTCTGTCTTTGTGTGTGTGTCTGTCTTTGTGTGAGTGTCTGTCTTTGTGTGTGTCTGTCTTTGTGTGAGTGTCTGTCTTTGTGTGTGTGTCTGTCTTTGTGTGAGTGTCTGTCTTTGTGTGTGTGTCTGTCTTTGTGTGAGTGTCTGTCTTTGTGTGAGTGTCTGTCTTTGTGTGTGTGTCTGTCTTTGTGTGTGTGTGTCTGTCTTTGTGTGAGTGTCTGTCTTTGTGTGTGTGTCTGTCTTTGTTTGTGTGTCTGTCTTTGTGTGAGTGTCTGTCTTTGTGTGTGTGTCTGTCTTTGTGTGAGTGTCTGTCTTTGTGTGTGTGTCTGTCTGTCTGTCTTTGTGTGAGTGTCTGTCTTTGTGTGTGTGTCTGTCTGTCTGTCTTTGTGTGTGTGTCTGTCTGTCTGTCTTTGTGTGTGTGTCTGTCTTTGTGTGTGTGTCTGTCTTTGTGTGTGTGTCTGTCTTTGTGTGTGTCTGTCTTTGTGTGTGTGTCTGTCTTTGAGTGAGTGTCTGTCTTTGTGTGAGTGTCTGTCTTTGTGTGTGTGTGTCTGTCTGTCTTTGTGTGAGTGTCTGTCTTTGTGTGTGTGTCTGTCTGTCTGTCTTTGTGTGAGTGTCTGTCTTTGTGTGAGTGTCTGTTTTTGTGTGAGTGTCTGTCTTTGTGTGAGTGTCTGTCTTTGTGTGAGTGTCTGTCTTTGTGTGAGTGTCTGTCTTTGTGTGAGTGTCTGTCTTTGTGTGAGTGTCTGTCTTTGTGTGAGTGTCTGTCTTTGTGTGAGTGTCTGTCTGTCTGTCTTTGTGTGAGTGTCTGTCTGTCTTTGTGTGTGTGTGTGTGTCTGTCTGTCTTTGTGTGAGTGTCTGTCTGTCTTTGTGTGAGTGTCTGTCTGTCTTTGTGTGAGTGTCTGTCTGTCTTTGTGTGTGTGTCTGTCTGTCTGTCTTTGTGTGTGTGTATGTCTTTGTGTGTGTGTCTGTCTGTCTGTCTTTGTGTGAGTGTATGTCTTTGTGTGTGTGTCTGTCTTTGTGTGAGTGTATGTCTTTGTGTGAGTGTATGTCTTTGTGTGTGTGTCTGTCTTTGTGTGAGTGTATGTCTTTGTGTGTGTATGTCTTTGTGTGAGTGTATGTCTTTGTGTGTGTGTCTGTCTTTGTGTGAGTGTATGTCTTTGTGTGTGTGTCTGTCTTTGTGTGAGTGTATGTCTTTGTGTGTGTGTCTGTCTTTGTGTGAGTGTATGTCTTTGTGTGTGTATGTCTTTGTGTGTGTGTCTGTCTTTGTGTGAGTGTATGTCTTTGTGTGTGTGTCTGTCTTTGTGTGAGTGTATGTCTTTGTGTGTGTGTATGTCTTTGTGTGAGTGTATGTCTTTGTGTGAGTGTATGTCTTTGTGTGTGTGTCTGTCTTTGTGTGAGTGTATGTCTGTGTCTGTCTGTCTGTCTTTGTGTGAGTGTCTGTCTGTCTTTGTGTGTGTGTCTGTCTGTCTGTCTTTGTGTGAGTCTGTCTTTGTGTGTGTCTGCCTGTCTGTCTTTGTGTGTGTCTGCCTGTCTGTCTTTGTGTGTGTGTCTGTCTGTCTGTCTTTGTGTGAGTCTGTCTTTGTGTGAGTCTGTCTTTGTGTGTGTGTCTGTCTGTCTGTCTTTGTGTGTCCGTGTCTGTGTCTGTCTGTGTGTGTCCGTCTGCCTGTGAGTGTCCGTGTGTGTCTGTCTGTCTGTGTGTGTC
The DNA here is from genome assembly GCA_030765065.1 of Deroplatys truncata. Classification (NCBI taxonomy): domain Eukaryota; kingdom Metazoa; phylum Arthropoda; class Insecta; order Mantodea; family Mantidae; genus Deroplatys; species Deroplatys truncata. The sequence goes on along the minus strand of CM060989.1, from coordinate 128,962,978 downwards.
GGTGTGTGTCTGTCTGTCTGTGTGACAGTATGTGTGTGTCCGTGTATGTTTCCGTCTGTCTGTGTGTGTCCGTGTTTGTCTGTCTGTCTGTGTGTGTCCATGTGTGTGTCTGTCTGTCTGTGTGTGTCTGTCTGTCGGTCTGTGTGTGTGTCTGTCCGTGTGTATGTCTGTCTGTGTACTTGTGTCTGCCTGTCTGTCTGTGTGTCTGTATGTCTGTCTGTGCTTCCGTGTGAATCTGTGTGTCTGTCTGTGTGTGTGTCTGTGAGTCTGTCTGTGTGTCCGTGTGTCTGTCTCTCTGTGTGTTTGTACGTGTGTGTCTTTCTGTCTGTCTGTTTGTGTGTCTGTAAGTGAGTCTGTCTGTCTGTCTTTGTCTGTGTGTCTGTCTGTCTATCTTTGTCTGTCTGTCTGTCTTTGTCTGTGTGTCTGTCTGTGTGTGTCCGTGTGTGTGTCTGTCTGTGTCCGTGTGTGTCCGAGTGTGTGTCTGTCTGTGTGTGTCCGAGTAAGTGTCTGTCTGTGTCCGTGTGTGTCCGAGTGTGTGTCTGTCTGTGTGTGATCTGTCTGTCTGTGTGTCCGTGTGTGTCTGTCATTCTGTCTGTCTGTCTGTGTGTCTGTCTGTCAGTGTGTCCGTGTGTGTGTCTGTCTGTCTGTCTGTGTGTCTCACTGTCTGTATGTCTGTGTGTCAGTGTGTCCGTGTGTCTGTTTGTCTGTCTGTGTGTCTGTGTGTCTGTGTGTCCGTGTGTGTGTCTGTGTGCCTGTGTAGCTGTGTGTCTCTCCGTGTGTGTCCGTGTGTGTCTGTCTGTCTGTGTGTCCGTGTGTGTCTGTCTGTCTGTCCGTGTGTGTGTCCGTGAATGTGTGTCTGTCTGTCTGTCTGTGTGTGTCTGTCTGTTTGTGTGTCTGTCTGTGTGTGTCGGTCTGTGTGTGTCTGTCTGTGTGTCTGTCTGTGTGTGTCTGTCTGTGTGTCTGTGTGTGTCCGTGTGTGTGTCTGTCTGTGTGTGCCTGTCTGTGTGTCTGTCTGTCTGTGTGTGTCCGTGTGTGTGTCTGTCTGACTGTGTCTGACCGTGTGTGTGTCTGTCTGTGTGTTGTCCGTGTGTGTCTGTCTGTGTGTGTCTGTCTGTGTGTGTCCGTGTGTGTGTTTGTCTGTGTGTCTGTCTGTGTTTGTGTCCGTGTGTGTCTGTCTGTGTGTGTCCGTGTGTGTCTGTCTATGTGTGTCTGTGAGTCTGTCTGTGTGTCTGTCTGTGTGTGTGTCTGTCTGTGTGTGTCCGTGTGTGTGTCTGTCAGTCTTTGTGTCTGTCTGTCTGTGTGTGTCCGTGTCTGTGTCTGTGTGTCTGTCGGTAGGTGTGTCCGTCTGTCTGTCTGTGTGTGTCCGTGTTTGTGTCTGTCTATGTGTCTGTCTGTGTGTGTCCGTGTGTGTGTCTGTCTATGTGTCTGTCTGTGTGTGTCCGTGTGTGTATGTCTCTCTGTGTGTGCATGTGTGTTTTTTGTCTGTGTGTCTGTCTGTGTGTGTCTGTCTGTCGGTCTGTCTGTGTGTGTGTCTGTCTGTCTGCATGTGTGTGTCTTATTGTGTATGTCTGTCTGTGTGTGTCTGTCTGTGTGTATTTCTGTCTGTGTACCTGTGTGTCTGCCTATCTGTCTATGTGTCTGTGTGTCTGTCTGTGTCTGTCTGTGTGTGTGTCCGTGTGTATCTGTGTATCTGTCTGTGTGTCCGTGTGTCTGAGTCCGTGTGTGTGTCTTTCTGTCTGTCTGTGTATCTGTCTGAGTGTCTGTCTGTGTGTGTCTGTCTGTGTGTGGGTCTGTCTGTCTGACTATGTGTCTGTGTGTGTGCCTGTCTGTGTGTGTCTGTCTGTCTGTATGTCTGTGTGTGTCTGTCTGTGTGTCTGCGTGTGTGTCTGTCTGTGTGTGTCTGTGTGTCTGTGGGTGTCTGTGTGTCTGTGTGTCTATCTGTGTGTGTCTGTCTGTGTGTCCGTCTGTGTGTGTCTGTGTGTTTCTGTCTGTCTGTCTGTATGTGCTGTCTGTCTGTGTATCTGTCTGTGTGTCTGTGTGTGTCTGTGTTTCTGTGTGTGCCTCTCTGTGTGTGTCTGTCTGTGTGTGTCTGTCTGTGTGTCTGTATGTGTGTATCTGTCTGTGTGTGTGTCTGTCTGTGTGTGGCTATCTGTCTCTTTGTGTCTGTGTGTGTCTGTCTGTGTTTGTCTGTGTGTCTGTCTGTGTGTGTCAGTGTGTGTCTGTCTGTGTGTGTCTGTGTGTCTATCTGTGTGTGTCTGTGTGACTCTGTCTGTGTGTGTCTGTGTGTGTCTGTGTGTGTCTGTCTGTGTGTGTGTCTGTGTGTGTCTGTCTGTGTGTGTCTGCCTGTGTGTGTCTGTATGTGTCTGTCTGTGTGTGTGTCTGTCTGTGTGTGTCTGTGTGTGTGTCTGTGTGAGTCTGTGTGTGTCTGTGTGTGTGTCTGTCTGTGTGTGTCTGTGTGTGTGATTGTGTGTCTTTCTAAGTGTGTGTGTCTGTCTGTGTGTGATTGTGTGTCTTTCTAAGTGTGTGTGTCTGTCTGTGTGTGATTGTCTGTGTGTGTCTGTGGGTCTGTCTGTGTGTGTCTGTGTGTCTGTCTGTGTGTGTCTGTGTGTGTCCGTGTGTGTCTTTCTGTCTGTGTGTGTCTGTGTGTCTGTCTGTCTGTGTGTGTCTGTGTGTGATGGTGTATGTCTGTGTGTCTGTCTGTATGTGTCCGTGTGTGTCCGTGTGTGTGTCTGTCTGTGTGTGCCTGTCTGTGTGTCTGTCTGTCTGTGTGTGTCTGTTTGTCTGTGTGTCTGTCTGTCTAGGTGTGTCCGTGTGTGTCTGTTTGTGTGTCTGTCTGTCTGTCTGTGTGTGTCCGTGTGTGTCTGTCTGTGTCCGTGTGTGTCCGAGTGTGAGTCTGTCTGTGTGTGATCTGTCTGTCTGTCTTTGTGTCCGTGTGTGTCTGTCAATCTTTCTGTCTGTGTGTCTGTCTGTGTGTCCGTGTGTGTGTCTGTCTGTCTGTCTGTGTGTCTCACTGTCTGTATGTCTGTGTGTCAGTGTGTCCGTGTGTCTGTTTGTCTGTCTGTGTGTCTGTGTGTCTGTGTGTCCGTGTGTGTGTCTGTGTGCCTGTGTAGCTGTGTGACTCTCCGTGTGTGTCCGTGTGTGTGTCTGTCTGTCTGTGTATCCGTCTGTGTCTGTCTGTCTGTCCGTGTGTGTGTCCGTGAATGTGTGTCTGTCTGTCTGTCTGTGTGTGTCTGTATGTCTGTGTCTGTCTGTCTGCCTGTTTGTGTGTTTGTCTGTGTGTGTCTGTCTCTGTGTATGTCTGTGTGTCTGTCTGTGTGTGTCCCTGTGTGTGTCTGTCTGTGTGTGCCTGTCTGTGTGTCTGTCTGTCTGTGTGTGTCCGTGTGTGTGTCTGTCTGTCTGTGTCTGACCGTGTGTGTGTCTGTCTGTGTGTTGTCCGTGTGTGTCTGTCTGTGTGTGTCCGTGTGTGTGTTTGTCTGTGTGTCTGTCTGTGTGTGTGTCCGTGTGTGTCTGTGTGTGTTCGTGTGTGTCTGTCTATGTGTGTCTGTGAGTCTGTCTGTGTGTCTGTCTGTGTGTGTGTCTGTCTGTGTGTGTCCGTGTGTGTGTCTGTCAGTATTTGTGTCTGTCTGTCTATGTGTGTCCGTGTCTGTGTCTGTGTGTCTATCGGTAGGTGTGTCCGTCCGTCTGTCTGTGTGTGTCTGTCTGTCTGTGTGTGTCCGTGTGTGTGTCTGTCTGTGTCTGTCTGTGTGTGTCCGTGTGTGTGTCTGTCTATGTGTCTGCCTGTGTGTGTCCGTGTGTGTGTCTGTCTGTCTGTGTGTCTGTCTGTCTGTGTGTGTCCGTGAGTGTGTGTCTGTCTGACTGTGTGTGTCTGTCTGTCTGTCTGCCTGTCTGTTAGTGTCCGTGTGTATGTCTGTCTGTCTGTGTGTGTCCGTGTGTGTGTCGGTCTGTGTGTCTGTCTGTCTGTGTGTGTCCGTGTGTGTGTCTGTCTCTATGTCTGTCTGTGTGTGTCTGTCCGTCTGTGTGTGTCTATCTGTGTGTGTCTGTCTGTGTGTGTCTGCCTGTGTGTCTGTCTGTGTGTGTCCGTGTGTGTGTCTGTCTGTGAGTGCCTGTCTGTGTGCCTGTCTGTCTGTTTGTGTCCGTGTGAGTCTGGCTGTGTGTCTGTCTGTGTGTGTGTCCGTGTGTGTCTGTCTGTGTGTAGGTCTGTCTGTGTGTGTCTGTCTATGTGTGTCTGTGTGTGAATGTCTGTCTGTCTGTTTGTGTCTGTGTATGTCTGTATGTCTGTCTGTCCGTGTGTCTGTCTGTCTGTGAGTGTACGTGTGTCTGTCTGTCTTTCTGTGTCTGTCTGTCTGTGTGTGTCTGTCTGTCTGTCTCTGTGTGTGTCTGTCTGTGTGTGTCTGTCTGTTTGGTCGAGTGTCTGTCTGTATGTGTGACTGTCTGTCTGTGTGTGTCTGGCTGTCTGTGTGTGTCTGTGTGTCTGTCTTTGTGTGTGTCTGTCTGTATGTGTGTGTTTCCGGTTGTCTTATTGTCTGTGTGTCTTTGTGTGTGTGTCTGTGTGTCTGTGTATGTCTGTCTGTGTGTCTGTGTGTGTTTCTGTCTGTTTGTGTGTGTCTATCTGTCTGTGTGTGTCTGTTTATGTGTGTGTCTGTGTGTGTCTGTATGTGGTTGTTGTCTTCTGTCTGTTTGTGAATGTGTCTGTGTGTGTCTGTGTGTCTGTCTGTCTGTTTGGTAGTGTGTCTGTCTGTCTGTGTGTCTGTCTGTGTCTGTCTGTCTGGCTGTGTGTGTCTGTCTGTCTTTGTCTGTGTGTCTGTCTATCTTTGTCTGTCTGTCTTTGACTTTGTGTCCGCCTTTGTCTGTCTGTCTTTGTCTGTGTGTCTGTCTGACTGTCTTTGTCTGTATGTCTGTCTGTCTGCCTTTGTGTGTGTGTCTGTCTGTCTGTCTTTGTCTGTGAGTCTGTATGTCCGTCTTTGTCTGTGTGTCTGTCTGTCTTTGTCTGTGTGTCTGTCTGTATTTGTCTGTGTGTGTCTCTCTGTGTTTGTCTGTGTGTCTTTCTGTGTGTATGTCTGTCTGTCTGTGTATGTGTCTGTCTATGTCTGTGTGTCTATTTGTCTGTGTGTGTATCTGTCTGTCTTTGTCTGTGTGTGTGTCTGTCTGTGTTTGTCTGTGTGTCTGCATTTCTGTCTTTGTCTGTGTGTCTGTCTGTCTTTGTCTGTGTGTCTGTCTGTCTTTGTCTGTGTGTCTGTCTGTCTTTGTCTGTGTGTCTGTCTGTGTTTGTCTGTCTGTGTCTGTGTGTCTGCCTGTCTTTGTCTGTGTGTCTGTCTGCCTGTCTTTGTCTGGTTGTCTGTCTGTCTTTGTCTGTCTGTCTTTGGCTGTGTGTCTGTCTTTGTCTGTGTGTCTGTCTTTGTCTGTGCGTCTGTCTGTTATCTTTGTCTGTGTGTCTGTCTGTCTTTGTCTGTGTGTCTGTCTTTGTCTGTGTGTCTGTCCATCTATCTTTGTCTGTGTGACTGTCTTGGTCTGTGTGCCTGTCTTGGTCTGTGTGCCTGTCTTTGTGTGTGTGCCTGTCTTTGTCTGTGTGTCTGTCTCTGTCTGTGTGTCTGTCTTTGTCTGTGTGTCTGTCTTGGTGTGTGTCTGTCTTTGTCTGTGTGCCTGTCTTTGTCTGTGTGTCTGTGTTTGTCTGTGTGTCCGCATTTGTCTGTGTGTCTGTCTTTGTCTGTGTGTCTGTCTTTGACTGTGTGTATGTCTTTGTCTGTATGTCTGCCTTTCTCTGTGTGTCTGCCTTTGTCTGCGTGTCTGTCTTTGTCTGTGTGTCTGTCTTTGTCTGTATGTCTGCCTTTCTCTGTCTGTCTGCATTTGTCTGTGTGTCTGTCTTTGTCTGTGTGTCTTTCTTTGTCTGTGTGTCTGTCTTTGTCTGTGTGTCTGTCTTTGTCTGTGTGTCTGTCTTTATGTCTGTGCCTGTCTTTGTCTGTTTGTCTGTCTTTGTCTGTGTGTCTGTCTTTGTTTGTCTGTCTGTCTGTCTTTGTCTGTGTGTCTGTCTGTCTGTCGTTGTGTATGTGTCTGTCAGTCTGTCTTTGTGTGTCTGTCTGTCTTTGTGTGTGTGTCTGTCTGTATGTGTCTGTGTGTCTGTCTGTCTTTGTGTGTGTCTGTGTGCCTTTGTTTGTGTTTCTGAATGTGTGTGTCTTTGTCTGTGTGTCTGTCTGTCTGTCTTAGTCTGTATGTGTCTGTGTGTCTGTCTGTCTTTGTGTCTATGTCTGTCTGCGTTAGCCTGTGTGTGTCTGTCTGTATGTGTCTGTGTGTCTGTCTGTCTGTCTTTGTGTATGTGTCTGTCTGTCTTTGTCTGTTTGTCTGTCTGTATGTGTGTGTGTCTGTCTTTGTGTATGTGTCTGTCTGTCTTTGTCTGTTTGTCTGTCTGTATGTGTGTGTGTCTGTCTGCGTTAATCTGTGTGTGTCTGTCTGTATGTGTCTGTGTGTCTGTCTGTCTTTGTGTATGTGTCTGTCTGTCTTTGTCTGTTTGTCTGTCTGTATGTGTCTGTGTATCTGTCTGTCTGTCTTTGTGTATGTGTCTGTCTGTCTGTCTTTGTGTATGTGTCTGTCTGTCTTTGTCTGTTTGTCTGTGTGTATGTGTCTGTGTGTCTGTCTGTCTGTCTTTGTGTGAGTGTCTGTCTTTGTGTGTGTCTGTCTGTTATTCTTTGTGTGAGTGTCTGTCTTTGTGTGTGTCTGTGCGTCTGTCTTTGTGTGAGTGTCTGTCTTTGTGTGTGTCTGTCTGTCTGTCTTTGTGTGTGTGTGTGTCTGTCTGTCTGTATTTGTGTGAGTGTCTGTCTTTGTGTGTGTCTGTCTGTCTGTCTTTGTGTGTGTGTCTGTCTGTCTTTGTGTGAGTGTCTGTCTTTGTGTGAGTGTCTGTCTGTCTGTCTTTGTGTGTGTGTCTGTCTGTCTGTCTTTGTGTGTGTGTCTGTCTGTCTTTGTGTGAGTCTGTCTGTCTTAATGTGTGTGTCTGTCTGTCTGTCTTTGTGTGAGTCTGTCTGTCTTTGTGTGAGTGTCTGTCTGTCTGTCTTTGTGTGTGTGTCTGTCTGTCTGTCTTTGTGTGAGTGTCTGTCTTTGTGTGAGTGTCTGTCTGTCTGTCTGTCTTTGTGTGTGTGTCTGTCTGTCTGTCTGTCTTTGTGTGTGTGTCTGTCTGTCTTTCTGTGAGTCTGTCTGTCTGTCTTTGTGTGTGTGTCTGTCTGTCTGTCTTTGTGTGTGTGTCTGTCTGTCGGTCTTTGTGTGAGTGTCTGTCTTTGTGTGTGTGTCTGTCTTTGTGTGTCTGTCTGTCTTTGTGTGTCTGCCTGTCTTTGTGTGAGTGTCTGTCTTTGTGTGAGTGTCTGTCTTTGTGTGTCTGTCTGTCTTTGTGTGAGTGTCTGTCTGTCTTTGTGTGTCTGTCTGTCTTTGTGTGAGAGTCTGTCTGTCTTTGTGTGTCTGTCTGTCTTTGTGTGAGTGTCTGTCTTTGTGTGAGTGTCTGTCTTTGAGTGTCTGTCTGTCTTTGTGTGAGTGTCTGTCTTTGTGTGTCTGTCTGTCTTTGTGTGAGTGTCTGTCTGTCTTTGTGTGAGTGTCTGTCTGTCTTTGTGAGAGTGTCTGTCTGTCTTTGTGTGAGTGTCTGTCTGTCTTTGTGTGAGTGTCTGTCTTTGTGTGAGTGTCTGTCTTTGTGTGAGTGTCTGTCTGTCTTTGTGTGAGTGTCTGTCTGTCTTTGTGTGAGTGTCTGTCTTTGTGTGAGTGTCTGTCTTTGTGTGAGTGTCTGTCTTTGTGTGAGTGTCTGTCTTTGTGTGAGTGTCTGTCTTTGTGTGAGTGTCTGTCTTTGTGTGAGTGTCTGTCTGTCTTTGTGTGAGTGTCTGTCTTGGTGTGTCTGTCTGTCTTTGTGTGTCTGTCTGTCTTTGTGTGAGTGTCTGTCTTTGTGTGAGTGTCTGTCTTTGTGTGTCTGTCTGTCTTTCTGTGTCTGTCTGTCTTTGTGTGAGTGTCTGTCTTTGTGTGAGTGTCTGTCTTTGTGTGAGTGTCTGTCTTTGTGTGAGTGTCTGTCTTTGTGTGAGTGTCTGTCTTTGTGTGAGTGTCTGTCTTTGTGTGAGTGTCTGTCTTTGTGTGTGTGTCTGTCTTTGTGTGTCTGTCTGTCTTTGTGTGAGTGTCTGTCTTTGCGTGTGTCTGTCTTTGTGTGTCTGTCTGTCTTTGTGTGAGTGTCTGTATTTGTGTGTGTGTCTGTCTTTGTGTGTCTGTCTGTCTTTGTGTGTCTGTCTGTCTTTGTGTGTGTCTGTCTTTGTGTGTGTCTGTCTTTGTGTGTCTGTCTGTCTTTGTGTGTGTGTCTGTCTGACTTTGTGTGAGTGTCTGTCTGTCTGTCTTTGTGTGTGTCTGTCTTTGTTTGTATGTCTGTCTGTCTGTCTTTGTGTGAGTGTCTGTCTGTCTGTCTGACTTTGTGTGAGTGTCTGTCTGTCTGTCTTTGTGTGTGTCTGTCTGTCTTTGTGTGAGTGTCTGTCTGTCTTTGTGTGAGTGCCTGTCTTTGTCTGTGTGTCTGTCTGTCTGTCTTTGTGTATGTGTCTGTCTTTGTGTATGTGTCTGTCTGTCTTTGTCTGTTTGTCTGTCTGTATGTGTCTGTGTGTGTCTGTCTTTGTGTGAGTGTCTGTCTTTGTGTATGTGTCTGTCTGTCTTTGTCTGTTTGTCTGTCTGTATGTGTCTGTGTGTGTGTCTGTCTGACTTTGTGTGAGTGTCTGTCTGTCTGTCTTTGTGTGTGTCTGTCTTTGTTTGTATGTCTGTCTGTCTGTCTTTGTTTGTATGTCTGTCTGTCTGTCATTGTGTGTGTGTCTGTCTGTCTTTGTGTGTGTGTCTGTCTGTCTTTGTTTGTATGTCTGTCTGTCTGTCTTTGTTTGTATGTCTGTCTGTCTGTCTTTGTGTGTGTGTCTGTCTGTCTTTGTGTGTGTGTGTCTGTCTGTCTTTGTTTGTATGTCTGTCTGTCTGTCTTTGTGTGTGTCTGTCTGTCTGTCTTTGTGTGTGTCTGTCTGTCTTTGTTTGTATGTTGTCTGTCTGTCTTTGTGTGTGTGTCTGTCTTTGTGTGTGTGTTTGTCTGTCTGTCTTTGTCTGTCTGACTGTCTTTGTTTGTATGTCTGTCTGTCTGTCTTTGTGTGTGTGTCTGTCTGTCTTTGTGTGTGTCTGTCTGTCTGTCTTTGTTTGTATGTCTGTCTGTCTGTCTTTGTGTGTGTGTCTGTCTTTGTGTGAGTGTCTGTCTGTCTTTGTGTGTCTGACTGTCTGTCTTTGTGTGAGTGTCTGTCTTTGTGTGAGTGTCTGTCTCTCTGTCTTTGTGTGAGTGTCTGTCTGTCTGTCTTTGTGTGAGTGTCTGTCTTTGTGTGTGTGTCTGTCTGTCTTTGTCTGTCTGTCTTTGTGTGTGTCTGTCTGTCTGTCTTTGTGTGAGTGTCTGTCTGTCTGTCTTTGTGTGTGTGTCTGTCTGTCTGTCTTTGTGTGAGTGTCTGTCTTTGTGTGTGTGTCTGTCTGTCTTTGTGTGAGTGTCTGTCTGTCTGTCTTTGTGTGTGTCTGTCTGTCTGTCTTTGTGTGAGTGTCTGTCTTTGTGTGTGTCTGTCTGTCTTTGTGTGAGTGTCTGTCTGTCTTTGTGCGAGTGTCTGTCTTTGTGTGTGTGTCTGTCTGTCTGTCTTTGTGTGAGTGTCTGTCTGTCTTTGTGTGAGTGTCTGTCTTTGTGTGTGTCTGTCTGTCTTTGTGTGTGTGTCTGTCTGTCTTTGTGTGAGTGTCTGTCTTTGTGTGTGTGTCTGTCTGTCTGTCTTTGTGTGAGTGTCTGTCTTTGTGTGAGTATCTGTCTGTCTTTGTGTGAGTGTCTGTCTGTCTTTGTGTGAGTGTCTGTCTGTCTTTGTGTGAGTGTCTGTCTGTCTTTGGGTGAGTGTCTGTCTGTCTTTGTGTGAGTGTCTGTCTTTGTGTGAGTGTCTGTCTGTCTTTGTGTGAGTGTCTGTCTGTCTTTGTGTGAGTGTCTGTCTGTCTTTGTGTGAGTGTCTGTCTTTGTGTGAGTGTCTGTCTGTCTTTGTGTGAGTGTCTGTCTTTGTGTGAGTGTCTGTCTGTCTTTGTGTGAGTGTCTGTCTTTGTGTGAGTGTCTGTCTGTCTTTGTGTGAGTGTCTGTCTGTCTTTGTGTGAGTGTCTGTCTGTCTTTGTGTGAGTGTCTGTCTGTCTTTGTGTGAGTGTCTGTCTTTGTGTGAGTGTCTGTCTTTGTGTGAGTGTCTGTCTGTCTTTGTGTGAGTGTCTGTCTTTGTGTGAGTGTCTGTCTTTGTGTGAGTGTCTGTCTTTGTGTGAGTGTCTGTCTTTGTGTGAGTGTCTGTCTGTCTTTGTGTGAGTGTCTGTCTGCCTTTGTGTGAGTGTCTGTCTTTGTGTGAGTGTCTGTCTGTCTTTGTGTGTGTGTCTGTCTTTGTGTGTGTGTCTGTCTGTCTTTGTGTGAGTGTCTGTCTGTCTTTGTGTGAGTGTCTGTCTGTCTTTGTGTGAGTGTCTGTCTTTGTGTGAGTGTCTGTCTTTGTGTGAGTGTCTGTCTTTGTGTGATTGTCTGTCTTTGTGTGTGTGTCTGTCTGTCTTTGTGTGAGTGTCTGTCTTTGTGTGAGTGTCTGTCTTTGTGTGAGTGTCTGTCTTTGTGTGAGTGTCTGTCTTTGTGTGAGTGTCTGTCTTTGTGTGAGTGTCTGTCTTTGTGTGTGTGTCTGTCTTTGTGTGAGTGTCTGTCTGTCTTTGTGTGAGTGTCTGTCTTTGTGTGTGTCTGTCTGTCTTTGTGTGAGTGTCTGTCTTTGTGTGAGTGTCTGTCTTTGTGTGAGTGTCTGTCTTTGTGTGAGTGTCTGTCTTTGTGTGAGTGTCTGTCTTTATGTGAGTGTCTGTCTGTCTTTGTGTGAGTGTCTGTCTTTGTGTGTGTGTCTGTCTGTCTTTGTGTGAGTGTCTGTCTTTGTGTGAGTGTCTGTCTTTGTGTGAGTGTCTGTCTTTGTGTGAGTGTCTGTCTTTGTGTGAGTGTCTGTCTTTGTGTGAGTGTCTGTCTTTGTGTGAGTGTCTGTCTTTGTGTGAGTGTCTGTCTTTGTGTGTGTCTGTCTTTGTGTGAGTGTCTGTCTTTGTGTGTGTGTCTGTCTTTGTGTGAGTGTCTGTCTTTGTGTGTGTGTCTGTCTTTGTGTGAGTGTCTGTCTTTGTGTGAGTGTCTGTCTTTGTGTGTGTGTCTGTCTTTGTGTGAGTGTCTGTCTTTGTGTGAGTGTCTGTCTTTGTGTGAGTGTCTGTCTTTGTGTGTGTGTCTGTCTTTGTGTGTGTGTCTGTCTTTGTGTGAGTGTCTGTCTTTGTGTGAGTGTCTGTCTTTGTGTGTGTGTCTGTCTTTGTGTGTGTGTCTGTCTTTGTGTGAGTGTCTGTCTTTGTGTGTGTGTCTGTCTTTGTGTGAGTGTCTGTCTTTGTGTGAGTGTCTGTCTTTGTGTGAGTGTCTGTCTTTGTGTGAGTGTCTGTCTTTGTGTGAGTGTCTGTCTTTGTGTGTGTGTCTATCTGTCTGTCTTTGTGTGAGTGTCTGTCTTTGTGTGAGTGTCTGTCTTTGTGTGTGTGTCTGTCTGTCTGTCTTTGTGTGAGTGTCTGTCTTTGTGTGAGTGTCTGTCTTTGTGTGTGTGTCTGTCTGTCTGTCTTTGTGTGAGTGTCTGTCTTTGTGTGTGTGTCTGTCTGTCTGTCTTTGTTTGAGTGTCTGTCTTTGTGTGAGTGTCTGTCTTTGTGTGAGTGTCTGTCTTTGTGTGAGTGTCTGTCTGTCTGTCTTTGTGTGAGTGTCTGTCTTTGTGTTTGTGTCTGTCTGTCTGTCTTTGTGTGAGTGTCTGTCTTTGTGTGAGTGTCTGTCTGTCTGTCTTTGTGTGAGTGTCTGTCTTTGTGTGAGTGTCTGTCTTTGTGTGTGTGTCTGTCTGTCTGTCTTTGTGTGAGTGTCTGTCTTTGTGTGTGTGTCTGTCTGTCTGTCTTTGTGTGAGTGTCTGTCTTTGTGTGAGTGTCTGTCTTTGTGTGAGTGTCTGTCTTTGTGTGTGTGTCTGTCTGTCTGTCTTTGTGTGAGTGTCTGTCTTTGTGTGTGTCTGTCTGTCTTTGTGTGTGTCTGTCTGTCTTTGTGTGTGTGTCTGTCTGTGTTTTTTGTGAGTCTGTCTGTCTTTGTGTACGTGTCTGTCTTTGTGTGTGTCTGTCTGTCTTTGTGTGTGTCTGTCTTTGTGTGAGTGTCTGTCTTTGTGTGTGGGTCTGTCTTTGTGTGTGTGTCTGTCTTTGTGTGAGTCTGTCTGTCTTTGTGTGTGTGTCTGTCTTTGTGTGTGTGTCTGTCTTTGTGTGAGTGTCTGTCTTTGTGTGTGTGTCTGTCTTTGTGTGAGTCTGTCTGTCTTTGTGTGTGTGTCTGTCTTTGTGTGAGTATCTGTCTTTGTGTGTGTCTGTCTGTCTTTGTGTGTGTCTGTCTGTCTTTGTGTGTGTGTCTGTCTGTGTTTGTGTGAGTCTGTCTGTCTTTGTGTGTGTCTGCCTGTCTGTCCTTGTGTGAGTCTGTCTGTGTTTGTGTGTGTCTGTCTGTGTTTGTGTGTGTCTGTCTGTGTTTGTGTGTGTCTGTCTGTGTTTGTGTGTGTCTGCCTGTCTTTCCTTGTGTGAGTCTGTCTGTCTGTCTTTGTGTGTGTCTGCCTGTCTGTCCTTGTGTGAGTCTGTCTGTCTGTCTTTGTGTGTGTCTGCCTGTCTGTCCTTGTGTGAGTCTGTCTGTCTGTCTTTGTGTGTGTCTTCCTGTCTGTCCTTGTGTGAGTCTGTCTGTCTGTCTTTGTGTGAGTCTGTCTGTCTGTCCTTGTGTGAGTCTGTCTGTCTGTCCTTGTGTGAGTCTGTCTGTCTGTCCTTGTGTGAGTCTGTCTGTCTGTCTTTGTGTGTGTCTGCCTGTCTGTCCTTGTGTGAGTCTGTCTGTCTGTCTTTGTGTGTGTCTGCCTGTCTGTCCTTGTGTGAGTCTGTCTGTCTGTCTTTGTGTGTGTCTGCCTGTCTGTCCTTGTGTGAGTCTGTGTGTCTGTCTTTGTGTGTGTCTGCCTGTCTGTCCTTGTGTGAGTCTGTCTGTCTGTCTTTGTGTGTGACTGCCTGTCTGTCCTTGTGTGAGTCTGTCTGTCTGTCTTTGTGTGTGTCTGTCTTTGTCTATCTGTCTGTATGTTTCCGTGTGTGTTTGTCTGTCTGTCTGTGTGTGTCCGTGTGTGTGTGTCTGTCTGTGTGTGTCCGTCTGCCTGTGAGTGTCCGTGTGTGTCTGTCTGTCTGTGTGTGTCCGTGTGTGTCTGTCTGTCTGTGTGACAGTATGTGTGTGTCCGTGTATGTTTCTGTCTGTCTGTGTGTGTCCGTGTTTGTCTGTCTGTCTGTGTGTGTCCATGTGTGTGTCTGTCTTTCTGTGTGTGTCTGTCTGTCGGTCTGTGTGTGTGTCTGTCCGTGTGTATGTCTGTCTGTGTACTTGTGTCTGCCTTTCTGACTGTGTGTCTGTATGTCTGTCTGTGTGTCCGTGTGAATCTGTGTGTCTGTCTGTGTGTGTGTCTGTGAGTCTGTCTGTGTGTCCGTGTGTCTGTCTCTCTGTCTGTTTGTACGTGTGTGTCTTTCTGTCTGTCTGTTTGTGTGTCTGTAAGTGAGTCTGTCTGTCTGTCTTTGTCTGTGTGTCTGTCTGTCTATCTTTGTCTGTCTGTCTGTCTTTGTCTGTGTGTCTGTCTGTGTGTGTCCGTGTTTGTCTGTCTGTGTGTGTTTATTTGTGTGTCTGTCTGTCTGTCTGTCTGTGTGAGTCTGTCTGTCGGACTGTGTGTGTGTCTGTGTGTATGTCTGTCTGTCTGTGTACCTGTGTGTCTGCCTGTCTGTCTGTGTGTCTGTATGTCTGTCTGTTTTTCCGTGTGTATCTGTGTGTCTGTCTGTGTGTGTGTCTGTGAGTCCGTCTGTGTATCCGTGTGTCTGTCTGTCTGTGTGTGTCCGTGTGTGTCTTTCTGTCTGTCTGTTTGTGTGTCTGTAAGTGAATCTGTCTGTCTATCTTTGTCTGTGTCTGTCTGTCTATCTTTGCCTGTGTGTCTGTCTTTGTCTGTGAGTCTGTCTGTCTGTCTATCTTTGTCTGTGTGTCTGTCTTTGTCTATGAGTCTATCTTTGTCTGTGAGTGTGTCTGTCTGTCTATCTTTGTCTGTGTGTCTATCTTTGTCTGTGTGTCTGTCTTTGTCTGTGTCTGTGTGTCGTTCTGTCCTTGTCTGTGTGTTTGTTTTCTGCCTTTGTGTGTGTGTCTGTCTGTCTGTCTTTGTCTGTGTGTCTGTATGTCCGTCTTTGTCTGTGTGTCTATCTGTCTTTGTCTGTGTGTCTGTGTGTCTGTCTTTGTCTGTGTGTCTGTCTGTGTGTGTCTGTCCGTCTTTCTGTGTGTATGTGTATCTGTCTGTCTGTGTATGTGTCTGTCTATGTCTGTGTATGTGTCTGTCATTGTCTGTGTGTCGGTCTGTTTGTGTGAGTATCTGTCTGTCTTTGTCTGTGTGTCTGCCTGTCATTCTTTGTCTGTGTGTCTGTCTGTCTTTGTCTGTGTGTCTGTCTCTCTTTGTCTGTGTGTCTGTCTGTCTGTCTTTGTCTATCTGTCTGTGTCTGTGTGTCTGCCTGTCTTTGTCTGTGTGTCTTTCTGCCTGTCTTTGTCTGGTTGTCTGTCTGTCTTTGTCTGTCTGTCTTTGGCTGTGTGTCTGTCTGTGTGTCTGTCTTTGTCTGTGCGTCCGTCTGTCTATCTTTGTCTGTGTGTCTGTCTGTCTGTCCTTGTCTGTGTGTCTGTCTTTGTCTCTGCGTCTGTCTGTCTGTCTGTCTTTGTCTGTGTGTCTGTCTTTGTCTCTGTGTCTGTCTGTCTGTCTTTGTCTGTGTGTCTGTCCATGTATCTTTGTTTTGTGACTGTCTTGGTCTGTGTGCCTGTCTTTGTCTGTGTGTCTGTCTATGTCTGTGTGTCTGTCTTTCTATGTGTGTCTGTCTTTGTCTGTGTGTCTGTCTTTGTCTGTGTGACTGTCTTTGTCTGTGTGTCTGTCTTTGTCTGTTTGTCCGCCTTTGTCTGTGTGTCTGTCTTTGTCTGTGTGCCTGTCTTTGTCTGTGTGTCTGTTTTGTCTGTATGTCTGCCTTTCTCTGTATGTCTGCCTTTGTCTGTGTGTCTGTCTTTGTCTGTGTGTCTGTCTTTTTGTGTATGTCTGCCTTTCTCTGTGCGTCTGCCTTTGTCTGTGTGTCTATCTTTGTCTGTGTGTCTTTCTTTGTCTTTGTGTCTGTCTTTGTCTGTGTGTCTGTCTTTGTCTGTGTGTCTGTCTTTGTGTCTGTGCCTGTCTTTGTCTGTTTGTCTGTCTTTGTCTGTGTGTCTGTCTTTGTTTGTCTGTCTGTCTTTGTCTGTGTATCTGTCTTTGTGTGTGTCTGTCTTTGTCTGTGTGTGTATTCTTTGTTTGTGTGTCTGTATTTGTCTGTGTGTCTGTCTTTGTATGTGTGTCTGTCTGTCTGTCATTGTCTGTCTGTCTGTCTTTGTCTGTGTGTCTTTCTGTCTTTGTCTGTGTGTCTGTCTTTGTCTGTGTGTCTGTCATTGTCTGTCTGTCTGTCTTTGTCTGTGTGTCTTTCTGTCTTTGTTAGTGTGTCTGTCTTTGTCTGTGTGTCTAACTTTGTCTGTGTGTCTGTCTGTCTTTGTCTGTGTGTCTGTATTTGTTTGTGTGTCTTTCTGTCTTTGTCTGTGTGTCTGACTTTGTCTGTGTGTCTTTCTGTCTTTGTCTGTAAGTCTGTCTGTCTTTGTCTGTGTGTCTGACTTTGTCTGTGTGTCTGTCTGTCTTTGTCTGTGTGTCTGTCTGTCTTTGTCCGTGTGTCTTTCTGTCTTTGTCTGTGTGTCTGTCTGTCTTTGTCTGTGTGTCTTTCTGTCTTTGTCTGTGTGTCTGTCTGTCTTTGTCTGTGTGTCTGTCTGTCTTTGTCTGTGTGTCTTTGTGTCTTTGTCTGTGTGTCTGTCTGTCTTTGTCTGTGTGTCCGTCTGTCTTTGTCTGTGTGTCTGTCTGTCTTTGTCTGTTTGTCTTTCTGTCTTTGTCTGTGTGTCTGTCTGTCTTTGTCTGTGTGTCTGTCTGTCTGTCTTTGGCGGTGTGTCTGACTTTGTCTGTGTGAATGTCTGTGTTTGTCTGTGTGTCTGTCTGTCTTTGTCTGTGTGTCTGACATTGTCTGTGTGTCTGTCTGTCTTTGTCTGTATGTCTGTCTGTCTTTGTCTGTGTGTCTGACTTTGTCTGTGTGTCTTTCTGTTTTTGTCTGTGTGTCTGTCTGTCTTTGTCTGTGTGTCTGACTTTGTCTGTGTGTTTGTCTGTCTTTGTCTGTGTGTCTGTCTGTCTTTGTCTGTGTGTCTGTCTGTCTGTCTTTGTCTGTGTGTCTGTCTGTCTGTCTTTGTCTGTGTGTCTGTCTGTCTGTCTTTGTCTATGTGTCTGTCTGTCTGTCTTTGTCTGTGTGTCTGTCTGTCTTTGTCTGTGTGTCTGTCCTTGTCTGTGTGTCTGTGTGTCTGTCTTTGTCTGTGTGTCTGTCTGTCTTTGTCTGTGTGTCTGACTTTGTCTGTGTGTCTGTCTGTCTGTCTGTCTTTGTTTGTGTGTCTGTCTTTGTCTGTGTGTCTGCCTGTCTGTCGTTGTGTATGTGTCTGTCTGTCTTGGTGTGTGTGTCTGTCTGCCTTAGTCTGTATGTGTCTGTGTGTCTGTCTCTCGTACTTTGTGTGTGTCTGTGTGTCTGTGTGTCTTTGTGTGTGTCTGTATGTGTGTGTCTTTGTCTGTGTGTCTGTCTGTCTTAGTATGTATGTGTCTGTGTGTCTGTATGTGTCTGTGTGTCTGTATGTGTCTGTCTGTCTGTCTTTGTGTGTGTGTCTGTCTGTCTTAGTCTGTATGTGTCTGTGTGTCTGTATGTGTCTGTGTGTCTGTATGTGTCTGTCTGTCTTTGTGTGTGTGTCTGTCTGTCTTAATCTGTGTGTGTTTGTCTTTATGTGTCTGTGTGTCTGTTTATCTGTCTTTGTCTGTTTGTCTGTCTGTATGTGTGTGTGTCTGTCTGTCTGTATGTGTGTGTTTGTCTGTCTTTGTCTGTCTGTCTCTCTTCGTGTGTGTGTCTGTCTCTTCTTTGTGTGTGTGTCTTTCTTTGTCTGTGTGTCTGTCTGTCTGTCGTTGTGTGTGTCTGTAAGTCTGGCTTTGTCTGTCTGTCTTTGTCTGTCAGTCTGTCTTTGTGTGTGTCTGTCTTTGTGTGTGTCTGTCTTTGTCTGTCTGTCTGTCTTTGTGTGTGTCTGTCTGTCAGTCGTTGTGTATGTCTGTCTGTCTGATTTTGTCTGTCTGTCTGTCTGTCCGTCTTTGTGTGTGTGTCTGTCTTTGTCTGTGTGTCTGTCTCTATGTGTGTCTGTCTCTGTGTGTGTGTGTCTGTCGTTGTCTGTGTGTCTGTCTTTGTCTGTGTGTCTGTCTTTGTGTGTGTGTCTGTCTTTGTCTATGTGTCTGTCTTTCTCTGTGTGTCTTTCTTTGTCTGTATGTCTGTCTTTGCCTGTGTGTCTGTCTTTGTGTGTGTGTCTGTCTTTGTGTGTGTCTGTTTTTGTCTGTGTGTCTGTCTTTGTCTGTGTGTCTGTCTATGTCTGTGTGTCTGTCTTTGTCTGTGTGTCTGTCTTTGTCTGTGTGTCTGTCTGTCTTTGTGTGTGTGTCTTTCTGCCTTTGTCTGTGTGTCTGTATGTCTGTCTTTGTCTGTGTGTCTGTCTGTCATTGAGTGTGTCTGTATGTCTGTCTTTGTCTGTGTGTCTGTCTGTCTGTGTGTCTGTCAGTCATTGAGTGTGTCTGTATGTCTGTCTTTGTCTTTGTGTCTGTCTGTCATTGAGTGTGTCTGTATGTCTGTCATTGAGTGTGTCTGTATGTCTGTCTTTGTCTGTGTGTCTGTATGTCTGTCTTTGTCTGTGTGTCTGTCTTTGTGTGTGTGTCTGTCTTTCTGTCTTTGTCTGTGTGTCTGTCTTTGTGTGTGTCTGTCTGTCTGTCTTTGTCTGTGTGTCTGTCTGTCTTTGTGTGTGTGTCTGTATGTCTGTCTTTGTCTGTGTGTCTGTCTGTCTTTGTGTGTGTGTCTGTCTTTGTTTGTGTGTCTGTCTATCTGTCTGTGTGTGTGTCTGTCTTTGTGTGTGTCTGTCTGTCATTGAGTGTGTCTGTATGTCTGTCTTTGTCTGTGTGTCTGTCTTTGTGTGTGTGTCTGTCTGTCTGTGTGTGTGTCTGTCTGTCTGTGTGTGTGTGTGTCTGTCTTTGTGTGTGTGTCTGTCTTTGTCTGTGTGTCTGTCTGTCTGTCTGTGTGTGTCTGTCTTTGTGTGTGTGTGTCTGTCTGTCATTGAGTGTGTCTGAATGTCTGCCTTTGTCTGTGTGTCTGTCTTTGTCTGTGTGTCTCTCTTTGTCTGTGTGTCTGTCTTTGTCTGTATGTCTGTCTTTGTGTGTGTGTGTCTGTCTCTGTCTGTGTGTCTGTCTTTGTCTGTATGTCTGTCTTTGTCTGTGTGTCTGTCTTTGTCTGTGTGTCTGTCTATCTGTCTTAGTGTGTGTCTCTCTGTCATTGAGTGTGTCTGTATGTCTGTCTTTGTCTGTGTATCTGTCTTTGTCTGTGTGTCTGTCTGTCTTTGTGTGTGTGTCTGTCTTTGTCTGTGTGTCTGTCTGTGTGTGTGTGTCTGTCTTTGTGTGTGTCTGTCTGTCTGTCTGTGTGTGTGTCTGTCTTTGTGTGTGTGTCTGTCTGTCTGTCTCTGTCTGTCTGTCTGTCTTTGTTTGTGTGTCTGTCAGTCGTTGTTTGTGTCTGTCTCTCTGTCTTTGTCTGTTTGTGTGTCTGTCCGTCTTTGTGTGGGTGTCTGTCTTTGTCTGTCTGTCATTCTTTGTGTGTGTGTCTGTCTGTCTTTGTCTGTTTGTCTGTCCGTCCGTCTTTGTGTGGGTGTCTGTCTTTGTCTGTTTGTCTGTCGTTGTGTGTGTGTCTGTCTGTCTTTGTGTGAGTGTCTGTCTGTCTTTGTCCGTGTGTCTGTCTGTCTTTGTCTGTGTGTCTGTCTTTGTCAGTCTGTCTTTGTATGTGTGTCTGTCTGTCTTTGTCTGTGAGTCTGTATGTCCGTCTTTGTCTGTGTGTCTGTCTGTATTTGTCTGTGTGTGTCTGTCTGTGTGTGTCTGTGTGTCTTTCTGTGTGTATGTCTGTCTGTCTGTGTATGTGTCTGTCTATGTCTCTGTGTCTGCCTCTCTGTGTGTGTATCTGTCTGTCTTTTCTGTGTGTGTCTGTCTTTGTCTGTCTGTCTGTCTTTGTGGCTGTGCCTGTCTTTGTCAGTTTGTAATCTTTGTCTGTGTGTCTGTCTTTGTTTGTCTGTCTGTCTTTTTCTGTGTGTCTGTCTTAGTCTGTGTATCTGTCTTTGTGTGTGTCTGTCTATGTCTGTATGTGTATTCTTTGTCTGTGTGTCTGTATTTGTCTGTGTGTCTGTCTTTGTATGTGTGTCTGTCTGTCTGTCATTGTCTGTCTGTCTGTCTTTGCTTGTGAGTCTTTCTGTCTTTGTCTGTGTGTCTTTCCGTCTTTGTCTGTGTGTCTGTCTTTGTCTGTGTGTCTGACTTGTCTGTGTGTCTGTCTTTGTCTGTCTGTCTGTCTTTGTCTGTGTGTCTGTCTTTGTTTGTGTGTCTGTCTTTGTCTGTGTGTCTGTCTTTGTCTGTGTGTCTGCCTGTCTGTCGTTGTGTATGTGTCTGTCTGTCTTTGTGTGTGTGTCTGTCTGTCTTAGTCTGTGTGTGTGTCTGTCTGTATGTGTCTGTGTGTCTGTCTCTCTGACTTTGTGTGTGTCTGTGTGTCTGTGTCTTTGTGTGTGTCTTTGTGTGTGTCTTTGTCTGTGTGTCTGTCTGTCTGTCTTAGTCTGTATGTGTCTTTGTGTCTGTCTGTCTTTGTGTGTGTGTATGTCTGTCTTAGTCTGTATGTGTCTGTCTGGTTGTGTGTGTCTTTGTGTGTGTCTGTATGTGTGTCTGTCTGTCTGTCCTTGTGTGTGTGTAAGTCTGTCTTAGTCTGTGTGTGTCTGTCTGTATGTGTCTGTGTGTCTGTCTATCTGTCTTTGTCTGTGTGTCTGTCTGTATGTGTGTGTGTCTGTCTGTCTGTATGTGTGTGTTTGTCTGTCTTTGTCTGTCTGTCTCTCTTCTTGTGTGTGTCTGTCTCTCTTTGTGTGTGTGTCTGTCTTTGTCTGCGTGTCTGTCTGTCTGTCGTTGTGTGTGTGTCTGTAAGTCTGTCTTTGTCTGTGTGTCTGTCTGTCTTTGTCTGTGTGTCTGTCTTTGTCTGTCTGTCTGTCTGTCTTTGTGTGTGTCTGTCTGTCTTTGTCTGTGTGTCTGTCTTTGTCTGTCTGTCTGTCTTTGTGTGTGTCTGTCTGTCTTTGTGTGTGTCTGTCTGTCTTTGTCTGTCTGTCTTTGTGTGTGTCTTTCTTTCTTTGTGTGTGTCTGTCTGTCTTTGTGTGTGTCTGTCTGTCTGTCTGTCTGTGTGTCTGTCTGTGTCTGTCTGTCTGGCTGTGTGTGTCTGTCTGTCTTTGTCTGTGTGTCTGTCTATCTTTGTCTGTCTGTCTTTGACTTTGTGTCCGCCTTTGTCTGTCTGTCTTTGTCTGTGTGTCTGTCTAACTGTCTTTGTCTGTATGTCTGTCTGTCTGCCTTTGTGTGTGTGTCTGTCTGTCTGTCTTTGTCTGTGAGTCTGTATGTCCGTCTTTGTCTGTGTGTCTGTCTGTCTTTGTCTGTGTGTCTGTCTGTATTTGTCTGTGTGTGTCTCTCTGTATTTGTCTGTGTGTCTTTCTGTGTGTATTTCTGTCTCTCTGTGTATGTGTCTGTCTATGTCTGTGTGTCTATTTGTCTGTGTGTGTATCTGTCTGTCTTTGTCTGTGTGTGTGTCTGTCTGTGTTTGTCTGTGTGTCTGCATTTCTGTCTTTGTCTGTGTGTCTGTCTGTCTTTGTCTGTGTGTCTGTCTGTCTTTGTCTGTGTGTCTGTCTGTCTTTGTCTGTGTGTCTGTCTGTGTTTGTCTGTTTGTGTCTGTGTGTCTGCCTGTCTTTGTCTGTGTGTCTGTCTGCCTGTCTTTGTCTGGTTGTCTGTCTGTCTTTGTCTGTCTGTCTTTGGCTGTGTGTCTGTCTTTGTCTGTGTGTCTGTCTTTGTCTGTGCGTCTGTCTGTTATCTTTGTCTGTGTGTCTGTCTGTCTGTCTTTGTCTGTGTGTCTGTCTTTGTCTCAGTGTCTGTCTGTCTTTGTCTGTGTGTCTGTCTGTCTGTCTTTGTCTGTGTGTTTGTCTTTGTCTGTGTGTCTGTCCATCTATCTTTGTCTGTGTGACTGTCTTGGTCTGTGTGCCTGTCTTGGTCTGTGTGCCTGTCTTGGTCTGTGTGCCTGTCTTTGTCTGTGTGCCTGTCTTTGTCTGTGTGTCTGTCTCTGTCTGTGTGTCTGTCTTTGTCTGTGTGTCTGTCTTGGTGTGTGTCTGTCTTTGTCTGTGTGCCTGTCTTTGTCTGTGTGTCTGTGTTTGTCTGTGTGTCCGCATTTGTCTGTGTGTCTGTCTTTGTCTGTGTGTCTGTCTTTGACTGTGTGTATGTCTTTGTCTGTATGTCTGCCTTTCTCTGTGTGTCTGCATTTGTCTGCGTGTCTGTCTTTGTCTGTGTGTCTGTCTTTGTCTGTATGTCTGCCTTTCTCTGTCTGTCTGCATTTGTCTGTGTGTCTGTCTTTGTCTGTGTGTCTTTCTTTGTCTGTGTGTCTGTCTTTGTCTGTGTGTCTGTCTTTGTCTGTGTGTCTGTCTTTATGTCTGTGCCTGTCTTTGTCTGTTTGTCTGTCTTTGTCTGTGTGTCTGTCTTTGTTTGTCTGTCTGTCTGTCTTTGTCTGTGTGTCTGTCTGTCTGTCGTTGTGTATGTGTCTGTCAGTCTGTCTTTGTGTGTCTGTCTGTCTTTGTGTGTGTGTCTGTCTGTATGTGTCTGTGTGTCTGTCTTTGTGTGTGTCTGTGTGCCTTTGTTTGTGTTTCTGAATGTGTGTGTCTTTGTCTGTGTGTCTGTCTGTCTGTCTTAGTCTGTATGTGTCTGTGTGTCTGTCTGTCTTTGTGTCTATGTCTGTCTGCGTTAGTCTGTGTGTGTCTGTCTGTATGAGTCTGTGTGTCTGTCTGTCTGTCTTTGTGTATGTGTCTGTCTGTGTTTGTCTGTTTGTCTGTCTGTATGTGTGTGTGTCTGTCTTTGTGTATGTGTCTGTCTGTCTTTGTCTGTTTGTCTGTCTGTATGTGTGTGTGTCTGTCTGCGTTAATCTGTGTGTGTCTGTCTGTATGTGTCTGTGTGTCTGTCTGTCTGTCTTTGTGTATGTGTCTGTCTGTCTTTGTCTGTTTGTCTGTCTGTATGTGTCTATGTGTCTGTCTGTCTGTCTTTGTGTATGTGTCTGTCTGTCTGTCTTTGTGTATGTGTCTGTCTGTCTTTGTCTGTTTGTGTGTGTGTATGTGTCTGTGTGTCTGTGTGTCTGTCTGTCTGTCTTTGTGTGAGTGTCTGTCTTTGTGTGTGTCTGTCTGTTATTCTTTGTGTGAGTGTCTGTCTTTGTGTGTGTCTGTGTGTCTGTCTTTGTGTGAGTGTCTGTCTTTGTGTGTGTCTGTCTGTCTGTCTTTGTGTGTGTGTCTGTCTGTCTGTATTTGTGTGAGTGTCTGTCTTTGTGTGTGTCTGTCTGTCTGTCTTTGTGTGTGTGTGTCTGTCTGTCTGTCTTTGTGTGAGTGTCTGTCTTTGTGTGAGTGTCTGTCTGTCTGTCTTTGTGTGTGTGTCTGTCTGTCTGTCTTTGTGTGTGTGTCTGTCTGACTTTGTGTGAGTCTGTCTGTCTGTCTTTGTGTGTGTGTCTGTCTGTCTGTCTTTGTGTGAGTCTGTCTGTCTTTGTGTGAGTGTCTGTCTGTCTGTCTTTGTGTGTGTGTCTGTCTGTCTTTGTGTGAGTGTCTGTCTTTGTGTGAGTGTCTGTCTGTCTGTCTGTCTTTGTGTGTGTGTCTGTCTGTCTGTCTTTGTGTGTGTGTCTGTCTGTCTTTGTGTGAGTCTGTCTGTCTGTCTTTGTGTGTGTGTCTGTCTGTCTGTCTTTGTGTGTGTGTCTGTCTGTCGGTCTTTGTGTGAGTGTCTGTCTTTGTGTGTGTGTCTGTCTTTGTGTGTCTGTCTGTCTTTGTGTGTCTGCCTGTCTTTGTGTGAGTGTCTGTCTTTGTGTGAGTGTCTGTCTTTGTGTGTCTGTCTGTCTTTGTGTGAGTGTCTGTCTGTCTTTGTGTGTCTGTCTGTCTTTGTGTGAGAGTCTGTCTGTCTTTATGTGTCTGTCTGTCTTTGTGTGAGTGTCTGTCTTTGTGTGAGTGTCTGTCTTTGAGTGTCTGTCTGTCTTTGTGTGAGTGTCGGTCTTTGTGTGTCTGTCTGTCTTTGTGTGAGTGTCTGTCTGTCTTTGTGTGAGTGTCTGTCTGTCTTTGTGTGAGTGTCTGTCTGTCTTTGTGTGAGTGTCTGTCTGTCTTTGTGTGAGTGTCTGTCTTTGTGTGAGTGTCTGTCTTTGTGTGAGTGTCTGTCTGTCTTTGTGTGAGTGTCTGTCTTTGTGTGAGTGTCTGTCTTTGTGTGAGTGTCTGTCTGTCTTTGTGTGAGTGTCTGTCTTTGTGTGAGTGTCTGTCTTTGTGTGAGTGTCTGTCTGTCTTTGTGTGAGTGTCTGTCTTTGTGTGTCTGTCTGTCTTTGTGTGTCTGTCTGTCTTTGTGTGAGTGTCTGTCTTTGTGTGAGTGTCTGTCTTTGTGTGTCTGTCTGTCTTTGTGTGTCTGTCTGTCTTTGTGTGAGTGTCTGTCTTTGTGTGAGTGTCTGTCTTTGTGTGAGTGTCTGTCTTTGTGTGAGTGTCTGTCTTTGTGTGAGTGTCTGTCTTTGTGTGTGTGTCTGTCTTTGTGTGTCTGTCTGTCTTTGTGTGAGTGTCTGTCTTTGTGTGAGTGTCTGTCTTTGTGTGAGTGTCTGTCTTTGTGTGAGTGTCTGTCTTTGTGTGTGTCTGTCTTTGTGTGTCTGTCTGTCTTTGTGTGAGTGTCTGTCTTTGTGTGTGTGTCTGTCTTTGTGTGTCTGTCTGTCTTTGTGTGTCTGTCTGTCTTTGTGTGTGTCTGTCTTTGTGTGTGTCTGTCTTTGTGTGTCTGTCTGTCTTTGTGTGTGTGTCTGTCTGACTTTGTGTGAGTGTCTGTCTGTCTGTCTTTGTGTGTGTCTGTCTTTGTTTGTATGTCTGTCTGTCTGTCTTTGTGTGAGTGTCTGTCTGTCTGTCTGTCTGACTTTGTGTGAGTGTCTGTCTGTCTGTCTGTCTTTGTGTGTGACTGTCTGTCTTTGTGTGAGTGTCTGTCTGTCTTTGTGTGAGTGCCTGTCTTTGTCTGTGTGTCTGTCTGTCTGCCTTTGTGTATGTGTCTGTCTTTGTGTATGTGTCTGTCTGTCTTTGTCTGTTTGTCTGTCTGTATGTGTCTGTGTGTGTGTCTGTCTTTGTGTGAGTGTCTGTCTTTGTGTATGTGTCTGTCTGTCTTTGTCTGTTTGTCTGTCTGTATGTGTCTGTGGGTGTGTCTGTCTGACTTTGTGTGAGTGTCTGTCTGTCTGTCTTTGTGTGTGTCTGTCTTTGTTTGTATGTCTGTCTGTCTGTCTTTGTTTGTATGTCTGTCTGTCTGTCTTTGTGTGTGTGTCTGTCTGTCTTTGTGTGTGTGTCTGTCTGTCTTTGTTTGTATGTCTGTCTGTCTGTCTTTGTTTGTATGTCTGTCTGTCTGTCTTTGTGTGTGTGTCTGTCTGTCTTTGTGTGTGTGTGTCTGTCTGTCTTTGTTTGTATGTCTGTCTGTCTGTCTTTGTGTGTGTCTGTCTGTCTGTCTTTGTGTGTGTCTGTCTGTCTGTCTTTGTTTGTATGTCTGTCTGTCTGTCTTTGTGTGTGTGTCTGTCTTTGTGTGTGTGTTTGTCTGTCTGTCTTTGTCTGTCTGACTGTCTTTGTTTGTATGTCTGTCTGTCTGTCTTTGTGTGTGTGTCTGTCTGTCTTTGTGTGTGTCTGTCTGTCTGTCTTTGTTTGTATGTCTGTCTGTCTGTCTTTGTGTGTGTGTCTGTCTTTGTGTGAGTGTCTGTCTGTCTGTCTTTGTGTGTCTGACTGTCTGTCTTTGTGTGAGTGTCTGTCTTTGTGTGAGTGTCTGTCTGTCTGTCTTTGTGTGAGTGTCTGTCTGTCTTTGTGTGAGTGTCTGTCTTTGTGTGTGTGTCTGTCTGTCTTTGTCTGTCTGTCTTTGTGTGTGTCTGTCTGTCTGTCTTTGTGTGAGTGTCTGTCTGTCTTTGTGTGAGTGTCTGTCTTTGTGTGTGTGTCTGTCTGTCTGTCTTTGTGTGAGTGTCTGTCTTTGTGTGAGTGTCTGTCTGTCTTTGTGTGAGTGTCTGTCTTTGTGTGTGTCTGTCTGTCTTTGTGTGTGTGTCTGTCTGTCTTTGTGTGAGTGTCTGTCTTTGTGTGTGTGTCTGTCTGTCTGTCTTTGTGTGAGTGTCTGTCTTTGTGTGAGTGTCTGTCTGTCTTTGTGTGAGTGTCTGTCTGTCTTTGTGTGAGTGTCTGTCTGTCTTTGTGTGAGTGTCTGTCTGTCTTTGTGTGAGTGTCTGTCTGTCTTTGTGTGAGTTTCTGTCTGTCTTTGTGTGAGTGTCTGTCTTTGTGTGAGTGTCTGTCTGTCTTTGTGTGAGTGTCTGTCTTTGTGTGAATGTCTGTCTTTGTGTGAGTGTCTGTCTTTGTGTGAGTGTCTGTCTGTCTTTGTGTGAGTGTCTGTCTTTGTGTGAGTGTCTGTCTTTGTGTGAGTGTCTGTCTGTCTTTGTGTGAGTGTCTGTCTGTCTTTGTGTGAGTGTCTGTCTTTGTGTGAGTGTCTGTCCTTGTGTGAGTGTCTGTCTGTCTTTGTGTGAGTGTCTGTCTGTCTTTGTGTGAGTGTCTGTCTTTGTGTGAGTGTCTGTCTTTGTGTGAGTGTCTGTCTTTGTGTGAGTGTCTGTCTGTCTTTGTGTGAGTGTCTGTCTTTGTGTGAGTGTCTCTCTTTGTGTGAGTGTCTGTCTTTGTGTGAGTGTCTGTCTTTGTGTGAGTGTCTGTCTGTCTTTGTGTGAGTGTCTGTCTGTCTTTGTGTGAGTGTCTGTCTTTGTGTGAGTGTCTGTCTTTGTGTGTGTGTCTGTCTGTCTTTGTGTGTGTGTCTGTCTTTGTGTGTGTGTCTGTCTGTCTTTGTGTGAGTGTCTGTCTGTCTTTGTGTGAGTGTCTGTCTTTGTGTGAGTGTCTGTCTTTGTGTGAGTGTCTGTCTTTGTGTGAGTGTCTGTCTTTGTGTGTGTGTCTGTCTGTCTTTGTGTGAGTGTCTGTCTTTGTGTGAGTGTCTGTCTTTGTGTGAGTGTCTGTCTTTGTGTGAGTGTCTGTCTTTGTGTGAGTGTCTGTCTTTGTGTGAGTGTCTGTCTTTGTGTGTCTGTCTTTGTGTGAGTGTCTGTCTGTCTTTGTGTGAGTGTCTGTCTTTGTGTGTGTGTCTGTCTGTCTTTGTGTGAGTGTCTGTCTTTGTGTGAGTGTCTGTCTTTGTGTGAGTGTCTGTCTTTGTGTGAGTGTCTGTCTTTGTGTGAGTGTCTGTCTTTATGTGAGTGTCTGTCTGTCTTTGTGTGAGTGTCTGTCTTTGTGTGTGTGTCTGTCTGTCTTTGTGTGAGTGTCTGTCTTTGTGTGAGTGTCTGTCTTTGTGTGAGTGTCTGTCTTTGTGTGAGTGTCTGTCTTTGTGTGAGTGTCTGTCTTTGTGTGAGTGTCTGTCTTTGTGTGAGTGTCTGTCTTTGTGTGTGTCTGTCTTTGTGTGAGTGTCTGTCTTTGTGTGTGTGTCTGTCTTTGTGTGTGTGTGTCTGTCTTTGTGTGAGTGTCTGTCTTTGTGTGTGTGTCTGTCTTTGTGTGAGTGTCTGTCTTTGTGTGAGTGTCTGTCTTTGTGTGAGTGTCTGTCTTTGTGTGTGTGTCTGTCTTTGTGTGAGTGTCTGTCTTTGTGTGTGTGTCTGTCTTTGTGTGTGTGTCTGTCTTTGTGTGAGTGTCTGTCTTTGTGTGTGTGTCTGTCTTTGTGTGAGTGTCTGTCTTTGTGTGTGTGTCTGTCTTTGTGTGTGTGTCTGTCTTTGTGTGAGTGTCTGTCTTTGTGTGAGTGTCTGTCTTTGTGTGTGTGTCTGTCTTTGTGTGTGTGTCTGTCTTTGTGTGAGTGTCTGTCTTTGTGTGTGTGTCTGTCTTTGTGTGAGTGTCTGTCTTTGTGTGAGTGTCTGTCTTTGTGTGAGTGTCTGTCTTTGTGTGTGTGTCTGTCTGTCTGTCTTTGTGTGAGTGTCTGTCTTTGTGTGAGTGTCTGTCTTTGTGTGTGTGTCTGTCTGTCTGTCTTTGTGTGAGTGTCTGTCTTTGTGTGAGTGTCTGTCTTTGTGTGTGTGTCTGTCTGTCTGTCTTTGTGTGAGTGTCTGTCTTTGTGTGAGTGTCTGTCTTTGTGTGAGTGTCTGTCTTTGTGTGAGTGTCTGTCTTTGTGTGTGTGTCTGTCTGTCTGTCTTTGTGTGAGTGTCTGTCTTTGTGTGAGTGTCTGTCTTTGTGTGAGTGTCTGTCTGTCTGTCTTTGTGTGAGTGTCTGTCTTTGTGTGAGTGTCTGTCTGTCTGTCTTTGTGTGAGTGTCTGTCTTTGTGTGAGTGTCTGTCTGTCTGTCTTTGTGTGAGTGTCTGTCTTTGTGTGAGTGTCTGTCTTTGTGTGTGTGTCTGTCTGTCTGTCTTTGTGTGAGTGTCTGTCTTTGTGTGTGTGTCTGTCTGTCTGTCTTTGTGTGAGTGTCTGTCTTTGTGTGAGTGTCTGTCTTTGTGTGAGTGTCTGTCTTTGTGTGTGTGTCTGTCTGTCTGTCTTTGTGTGAGTGTCTGTCTTTGTGTGTGTCTGTCTGTCTTTGTGTGTGTCTGTCTGTCTTTGTGTGTGTGTCTGTCTGTGTTTTTGTGAGTCTGTCTGTCTTTGTGTGTGTGTCTGTCTTTGTGTGAGTGTCTGTCTTTGTGTGTGTCTGTCTGTCTTTGTGTGTGTCTGTCTTTGTGGGAGTGTCTGTCTTTGTGTGTGTGTCTGTCTTTGTGTGTGTGTCTGTCTTTGTGTGAGTCTGTCTGTCTTTGTGTGTGTGTCTGTCTTTGTGTGTGTGTCTGTCTTTGTGTGAGTGTCTGTCTTTGTGTGTGTGTCTGTCTTTGTGTGAGTGTCTGTCTTTGTGTGTGTGTCTGTCTTTGTGTGTGTGTCTGTCTTTGTGTGAGTCTGTCTGTCTTTGTGTGTGTGTCTGTCTTTGTGTGAGTATCTGTCTTTGTGTGTGTCTGTCTGTCTTTGTGTGTGTCTGTCTGTCTTTGTGTGTGTGTCTGTCTGTGTTTGTGTGAGTCTGTCTGTCTTTGTGTGTGTCTGCCTGTCTGTGTTTGTGTGTGTCTGTCTGTGTTTGTGTGTGTCTGTCTGTGTTTGTGTGTGTCTGTCTGTGTTTGTGTGTGTCTGTCTGTGTTTGTGTGTGTCTGCCTGTCTTTCCTTGTGTGAGTCTGTCTGTCTGTCTTTGTGTGTGTCTGCCTGTCTGTCCTTGTGTGAGTCTGTCTGTCTGTCTTTGTGTGTGTCTGCCTGTCTGTCCTTGTGTGAGTCTGTCTGTCTGTCTTTGTGTGTGTCTTCCTGTCTGTCCTTGTGTGAGTCTGTCTGTCTGTCTTTTTGTGAGTCTGTCTGTCTGTCCATGTGTGAGTCTGTCTGTCTGTCCTTGTGTGAGTCTTTCTGTCTGTCCTTGTGTGAGTCTGTCTGTCTGTCTTTGTGTGTGTCTGCCTGTCTGTCCTTGTGTGAGTCTGTCTGTCTGTCTTTGTGTGTGTGTCTGCCTGTCTGTCCTTGTGTGAGTCTGTCTGTCTGTCTTTGTGTGTGTCTGCCTGTCTGTCCTTGTGTGAGTCTGTGTGTCTGTCTTTGTGTGTGTCTGCCTGTCTGTCCTTGTGTGAGTCTGTCTGTCTGTCTTTGTGTGTGACTGCCTGTCTGTCCTTGTGTGAGTCTGTCTGTCTGTCTTTGTGTGTGTGTCTGTCTTTGTCTATCTGTCTGTATGTTTCCGTGTGTGTTTTCTGTCTGTCTGTCTGTCTGTCTGTGTGTGTCCGTGTGTGTGTGTCTGTCTGTGTGTGTCCGTCTGCCTGTGAGTGTCCGTGTGTGTCTGTCTGTCTGTGTGTGTCCGTGTGTGTCTGTCTGTCTGTGTGACAGTATGTGTGTGTCCGTGTATGTTTCTGTCTGTCTGTGTGTGTCCGTGTTTGTCTGTCTGTCTGTGTGTGTCCATGTGTGTGTCTGTCTTTCTGTGTGTGTCTGTCTGTCGGTCTGTGTGTGTGTCTGTCCGTGTGTATGTCTGTCTGTGTACTTGTGTCTGCCTTTCTGTCTGTGTGTCTGTATGTCTGTCTGTGTGTCCGTGTGAATCTGTGTGTCTGTCGGTGTGTGTGTCTGTGAGTCTGTCTGTGTGTCCGTGTGTCTGTCTCTCTGTCTGTTTGTACGTGTGTGTCTTTCTGTCTGTCTGTTTGTGTGTCTGTAAGTGAGTCTGTCTGTCTGTCTTTGTCTGTGTGTCTGTCTGTCTATCTTTGTCTGTCTGTCTGTCTTTGTCTGTGTGTCTGTCTGTGTGTGTCCGTGTTTGTCTGTCTGTGTGTGTTTATTTGTGTGTCTGTCTGTCTGTCTGTCTGTGTGAGTCTGTCTGTCGGACTGTGTGTGTGTCTGTGTGTATGTCTGTCTGTCTGTGTACCTGTGTGTCTGCCTGTCTGTCTGTGTGTCTGTATGTCTGTCTGTGTGTGTGTCTGTGAGTCCGTCTGTGTATCCGTGTGTCTGTCTGTCTGTGTGTGTCCGTGTGTGTCTTTCTGTCTGTCTGTTTGTGTGTCTGTAAGTGAATCTGTCTGTCTATCTTTGTCTGTGTCTGTCTGTCTATCTTTGCCTGTGTGTCTGTCTTTGTCTGTGAGTCTGTCTGTCTGTCTATCTTTGTCTGTGTGTCTGTCTTTGTCTATGAGTCTATCTTTGTCTGTGAGTGTGTCTGTCTGTCTATCTTTGTCTGTGTGTCTATCTTTGTCTGTGTGTCTGTCTTTGTCTGTGTCTGTGTGTCGTTCTGTCCTTGTCTGTGTGTTTGTTTTCTGCCTTTGTGTGTGTGTCTGTCTGTCTGTCTTTGTCTGTGTGTCTGTATGTCCGTCTTTGTCTGTGTGTCTATCTGTCTTTGTCTGTGTGTCTGTCTGTCTGTCTTTGTCTGTGTGTCTGTCTGTGTGTGTCTGTCTGTCTTTCTGTGTGTATGTGTATCTGTCTGTCTGTGTATGTGTCTGTCTATGTCTGTGTATGTGTCTGTCATTGTCTGTGTGTCGGTCTGTTTGTGTGAGTATCTGTCTGTCTTTGTCTGTGTGTCTGCCTGTCATTCTTTGTCTGTGTGTCTGTCTGTCTTTGTCTGTGTGTCTGTCTCTCTCTGTCTGTTCGTCTGTCTGTCTGTCTTTGTCTATCTGTCTGTGTCTGTGTGTCTGCCTGTCTTTGTCTGTGTGTCTGTCTGCCTGTCTTTGTCTGGTTGTCTGTCTGTCTTTGTCTGTCTGTCTTTGGCTGTGTGTCTGTCTGTGTGTCTGTCTTTGTCTGTGCGTCCGTCTGTCTATCTTTGTCTGTGTGTCTGTCTGTCTGTCTTTGTCTGTGTGTCTGTCTTTGTCTCTGCGTCTGTCTGTCTGTCTGTCTGTCTTTGTCTGTGTGTCTGTCTTTGTCTCTGTGTCTGTCTGTCTGTCTTTGTCTGTGTGTCTGTCCATGTATCTTTGTTTTGTGACTGTCTTTGTCTGTGTGTCTTTCTTTGTCTTTGTGTCTGTCTTTGTCTGTGTGTCTGTCTTTGTCTGTGTGTCTGTCTTTGTGTCTGTGCCTGTCTTTGTCTGTTTGTCTGTCTTTGTCTGTGTGTCTGTCTTTGTTTGTCTGTCTGCCTTTGTCTGTGTATCTGTCTTTGTGTGTGTCTGTCTTTGTCTGTGTGTGTATTCTTTGTTTGTGTGTCTGTATTTGTCTGTGTGTCTGTCTTTGTATGTGTGTCTGTCTGTCTGTCATGGTCTGTCTGTCTGTCTTTGTCTGTGTGTCTTTCTGTCTTTGTCTGTGTGTCTGTCTTTGTCTGTGTGTCTGTCATTGTCTGTCTGTCTGTCTTTGTCTGTGTGTCTTTCTGTCTTTGTTAGTGTGTCTGTCTTTGTCTGTGTGTCTAACTTTGTCTGTGTGTCTGTCTGTCTTTGTCTGTGTGTCTGTATTTGTTTGTGTGTCTTTCTGTCTTTGTCTGTGTGTCTGACTTTGTCTGTGTGTCTTTCTGTCTTTGTCTGTATGTCTGTCTGTCTTTGTCTGTGTGTCTGACTTTGTCTGTGTGTCTGTCTGTCTTTGTCTGTGTGTCTGTCTTTGTCCGTGTGTCTTTCTATCTTTGTCTGTGTGTCTGTCTGTCTTTGTCTGTGTGTCTTTCTGTCTTTGTCTGTGTGTCTGTCTGTCTTTGTCTGTGTGTCTGTCTGTCTTTGTCTGTGTGTCTTTGTGTCTTTGTCTGTGTGTCTGTCTGTCTTTGTCTGTGTGTCCGTCTGTCTTTGTCTGTGTGTCTGTCTGTCTTTGTCTGTTTGTCTTTCTGTCTTTGTCTGTGTGTCTGTCTGTCTTTGTCTGTGTGTATTTCTGTCTTTGTCTGTGTGTCTGTCTGTCTTTGTCTGTGTGTCTGACTTTGTCTGTGTGAATGTCTGTCTTTGTCTGTGTGTCTGTCTGTCTTTGTCTGTGTGTCTGACATTGTCTGTGTGTCTGTCTGTCTTTGTCTGTATGTCTGTCTGTCTTTGTCTGTGTGTCTGACTTTGTCTGTGTGTCTTTCTGTCTTTGTCTGTGTGTCTGTCTGTCTTTGTCTGTGTGTCTGACTTTGTCTGTGTGTTTGTCTGTCTTTGTCTGTGTGTCTGTCTGTCTTTGTCTGTGTGTCTGTCTGTCTGTCTGTCTTTGTCTGTGTGTCTGTCTGTCTGTCTTTGTCTGTGTGTCTGTCTGTCTGTCCTTGTCTGTGTGTCTGTCTGTCTGTCTTTGTCTGTGTGTTTGTCTGTCTTTGTCTGTGTGTCTGTCCTTGTCTGTGTGTCTGTGTGTCTGTCTTTGTCTGTGTGTCTGTCTGTCTTTGTCTGTGTGTCTGACTTTGTCTGTGTGTCTGTCTGTCTGCCTGTCTTTGTTTGTGTGTCTGTCTTTGTCTGTGTGTCTGCCTGTCTGTCGTTGTGTATGTGTCTGTCTGTCTTGGTGTGTGTGTCTGTCTGCCTTAGTCTGTATGTGTCTGTGTGTCTGTCTCTCTGACTTTGTGTGTGTCTGTGTGTCTGTGTGTCTTTGTGTGTGTCTGTATGTGTGTGTCTTTGTCTGTGTGTCTGTCTGTCTTAGTATGTATGTGTCTGTGTGTCTGTATGTGTCTGTGTGTCTGTATGTGTCTGTCTGTCTGTCTTTGTGTGTGTGTCTGTCTGTCTTAGTCTGTATGTGTCTGTGTGTCTGTATGTATCTGTGTGTCTGCATGTGTCTGTCTGTCTGTCTTTGTGTGTGTGTCTGTCTGTCTTAGTCTGTGTGTGTTTGTCTTTATGTGTCTGTGTGTCTGTTTATCTGTCTTTGTCTGTTTGTCTGTCTGTATGTGTGTGTGTCTGTCTGTCTGTATGTGTGTGTTTGTCTGTCTTTGTCTGTCTGTCTCTCTTCGTGTGTGTGTCTGTCTCTTCTTTTTGTGTGTGTCTTTCTTTGTCTGTGTGTCTGTCTGTCTGTCGTTGTGTGTGTGTCTGTAAGTCTGGCTTTGTCTGTCTGTCTTTGTCTGTCAGTCTGTCTTTGTGTGTGTCTGTCTTTGTGTGTGTCTGTCTTTGTCTGTCTGTCTTTGTGTGTGTCTGTCTGTCAGTCGTTGTGTATGTCTGTCTGTCTGATTTTGTCTGTCTGTCTGTCTGTCCGTCTTTGTGTGTGTGTCTGTCTTTGTCTGTGTGTCTGTCTCTATGTGTGTCTGTCTCTGTGTGTGTGTGTCTGTCGTTGTCTGTGTGTCTGTCTTTGTCTGTGTGTCTGTCTTTGTGTGTGTGTCTGTCTTTGTCTGTGTGTCTGTCTTTCTCTGTGTGTCTTTCTTTGTCTGTATGTCTGTCTTTGCCTGTGTGTCTGTCTTTGTGTGTGTGTCTGTCTTTGTGTGTGTCTGTTTTTGTCTGTGTGTCTGTCTTTGTCTGTGTGTCTCTCTTTGTCTGTGTGTCTGTCTATGTCTGTGTGTCTGTCTTTGTCTGTGTGTCTGTCTTTGTCTGTGTGTCTGTCTGTCTTTGTGTGTGTGTCTGTCTGCCTTTGTCTGTGTGTCTGTATGTCTGTCTTTGTCTGTGTGTCTGTCTGTCATTGAGTGTGTCTGTATGTCTGTCTTTGTCTGTGTGTCTGTCTGTCTGTGTGTCTGTCAGTCATTGAGTGTGTCTGTATGTCTGTCTTTGTCTTTGTGTCTGTCTGTCAATGAGTGTGTCTGTATGTCTGTCATTGAGTGTGTGTGTATGTCTGTCTTTGTCTGTGTGTCTGTATGTCTGTCTTTGTCTGTGTGTCTGTCTTTGTGTGTTAGTCTGTCTGTCTGTCTTTGTCTGTGTGTCTGTCTTTGTGTGTGTCTGTCTGTCTTTGTCTGTGTGTCTGTATGTCTTTGTGTGTGTGTCTGTCTTTGTGTGTGTGTCTGTATGTCTGTCTTTGTCTGTGTGTCTGTCTGTCTTTGTGTGTGTGTCTGTCTTTGTCTGTGTGTCTGTCTATCTGTCTGTGTGTGTGTCTGTCTTTGTGTGTGTGTCTGTCTGTCATTGAGTGTGTCTGTATGTGTGTCTTTGTGTTTGTGTGTCTGTCTGTCTTTGTCTGCTTGTCTGTCTGTCTGTGTGTGTGTCTGTCTGTCTGTGTGTGTGTCTGTCTTTGTGTGTGTCTGTCTTTGTCTGTGTATCTGTCTGTCTGTGTGTGTGTCTGTCTTTGTGTCTGTGTGTCTGTCTGTCATTGAGGGTGTCTGTATGTCTGTCTTTGTCTGTGTGTCTGTCTTTGTCTGTGTGTCTGTCTTTGTCTGTATGTCTGTCTTTGTGTGTGTGTCTGTCTCTGTCTGTGTGTCTGTCTTTGTCTGTATGTCTGTCTTTGTCTGTGTGTCTGTCTTTGTCTGTGTGTCTGTCTTTGTCTGTGTGTCTGTGTATCTGTCTTTGTGTGTGTGTCTGTCTGTCATTGAGTGTGTCTGTATGTCTGTCTTTGTCTGTGTATCTGTCTTTGTCTATGTGTCTGTCTTTGTCTGTGAGTCTGTCTTTGTCTGTATGTCTGTCTTTGTCTGTGTGTCTGTCTGTCTTTGTGTGTGTGTGTGTCTGTCTTTGTCTGTGTGTCTGTCTGTGTGTGTGTCTGTCTTTGTGTGTGTGTCTGTCTGTCTGTCTTTGTCTGTGTGTCTGTCTGTCTGTGTGTGTGTCTGTCTATGTGTGTGTGTCTGTCTGTCTGTCTTTGTCTGTCTGTCTGTCTTTGTTTGTGTGTCTGTCAGTCGTTGTTTGGGTCTGTCTCTCTGTCTTTGTCTGTTTGTCTGTCTGTCCGTCTTTGTGTGGGTGTCTGTCTTTGCCTGTGTGTCTGTCTTTGTCTGTGCGTCTGTCTGTCTATCTTTGTCTGTGTGTCTACCTGTCTGTCTTTGTCTGTGTGTCTGTCTGTGTGTGTGTCTGTCTTTGTGTGTGTGTCTGTCTGTCTGTCTTTGTCTGTCTGTCTTTGTTTGTGTGTCTGTCAGTCGATGTTTGTGTCTGTCTCTCCGTCTTTGTCTGTTTGTCTGTCTGTCCGTGTTTGTGTGGGTGTCTGTCTTTGTCTGTCTGTCATTCTTTGTGTGTTTGTCTGTCTGTCTTTGTCTGTTTGTCTGTCCGTCCGTCTTTGTGTGGGTGTCTGTCTTTGTCTGTTTGTCTGTCGTTGTGTGTGTGTCTGTCTGTCTTTGTCTGTGTGTCTGTCTTTGTCAGTCTGTCTTTGTATGTGTGTCTGTCTGTCTTTGTCTGTGAGTCTGTATGTCCGTCTTTGTCTGTGTGTCTGTCTGTCTTTGTCTGTGTGTCTGTCTGTATTTGTCTGTGTGTGTCTGTCTGTGTGTGTCTGTGTGTCTTTCTGTGTGTATGTCTGTCTGTCTGTGTATGTGTCTGTCTGTCTGTGTGTGTATCTGTCTGCCTTTGTCTGTTTTGTCTGTCTGTGTTTGTCTTACGTCTGCCGGTCTGTCTTTGTCTGTGTGTCTGTCTGTCTTTGTCTGTGTGTCTGTCTGTCGTTGTCTGTGTGTCTGTCTGTCTTTGTCTGTGTGTCTGTCTGTCTTTGTCTGTGTGTCTGTGTCCTTGTGACTGCCTGTCTTTGTCTGTGTGTGTCTGTCTGTCTTTGTCTGTGTGTCTGTCTGTCTTTGTCTGTGTGTCTGTCTGTCTTTGTCTGTGTGTCTGTCTGTCTTTGTCTGTCTGTCTGTGTCTGTGTGACTGCCTGTCTTTGTCTGTGTGTCAGTCTGCCTGTCTTTGTCTGGTGTTCTGTCTCTCTTTGTCTGTCTGTCTTTGGCTGTGTGTCTGTCTGTGTGTCTGTCTTTGTCTGTGTGTCTGTCTTTGTCTGTGCGTCTGTCTGTCTATCTTTGTCTGTGTGTCTGTCTGTCTCTCTTTGTCTGTGTGTCTGTCTTTGTCTCTGTGTCTGTCTGTCTTTGTCTGTGTGTCTGTCTGTCTTTGTCTGTGTGTTTGTCTTTGTCTGTGTGTCTGTCCATCTATCTTTGTCTGTGTGACTGTCTTGGTCTGTGTGCCTGTCTTTGTCTGTGTGTCTGTCTCTGTCTGTGTGTCTGTCTTTGTCTGTGTGTCTGTCTTGGTGTGTGTGTCTGTCTTTGTCTGTGTGCCTGTCTTTGTCTGTGTGTCTGTGTTTGTCTGTGTGTCCGCCTTTGTCTGTGTGTCTGTCTTTGTCTGTGTGTCTGTCTTTGACTGTGTGTCTGTCTTTGTCTGTGTGTCTGCCTTTGTCTGTGTGTCTGCCTTTGTCTGCGTGTCTGTCTTTGTCTGTGTGGCTGCATTTGTCTGTGTGTCTGTCATTGTCTGTGTGTCTTTCTTTGTCTGTGTGTCTGTCTTTGTCTGTGTGTCTGTCTTTGTCTGTGTGTCTGTCTTTGTGTCTGTGGCTGACTTTGTCTGTTTGTCTGTCTTTGTCTGTGTGTCTGTCTTTGTTTGTCTGTCTGTCTTTGTCTGTGTGGCTGTCTGTCTGTCGTTGTGTATGTGTCTGTCAGTCTGTCTTTGTGTGTCTGTCTGTATGTGTCTGTGTGTCTTTCTGTCTTTGTGTGTGTAAGTGTGCCTTTGTGTGTGTTTCTGTTTGTGTGTGTCTTAGTCTGTGTGTCTGTCTGTCTTAGTCTGTATGCGTCTGTGTGTCATTCTGTCTTTGTATACGTGTCTGTCTGCGTTAGTCTGTGTGTCTGTCTGTCTGTCTTTGTGTATGTGTCTGTTTGTCTGTCTGTATGTGTGTGTGTCTGTCTGTCTGTATGTGTGTGTTTGTCTGTCTTTGTCTGTCTGTCTCTCTTTGTGTGTGTGTGTCTGTCTCGCTTTGTGTGTGTGTCTGTCTCGCTTTGTGTGTGTGTCTGCCTGTCTTTGTCTGTGTGTCTGTCTGACTTTGTCTGTGTGCCTGTCTTTGTCTGTCTGTCTTTGTGTGTGTCTGTCTGTCTTTGTGTGAGTGTCTGTCTGTCCGTCTTTATGTGTGTCTGTCTGTCTGTCTGTCTTTGTCTGTCTGTCTGTCTTTGTGTGTGTGTCTGTCTCGCTTTGTGTGTGTGTCTGCCTGTCTTTGTCTGTGTGTCTGTCTGACTTTGTCTGTGTCCCTGTCTTTGTCTGTCTGTCTTTGTGTGTGTCTGTCTGTCTTTGTGTGAGTGTCTGTCTGTCCGTCTTTGTGAGTGTCTGTCTGTCTTTGTCTGTCTGTCTGTCTTTGTGTGTGTGTCTGTCTGTCTGGCTTTGTGTGTGTCTGTCTGTCTGTCTTTGTGTGAGTCTGTCTGTCTTTGTGTGTGTGTCTGTCTTTGTGTGTCTGTCTGTATGTGTCCGTGTGTGTTTGTCTGTCTGTGTGTCTGTCTGTGTGTGTCCGTGTGTGTGTCTGTCTGTGTGTCTGTGTGTGTCCGTGTGTGTGTCTGTCTGTGTGTGTCCGTCTGTCTGTGAGTGTCCGTGTGTGTCTGTCTGTCTGTGTGTGTCCGTGTGTGTCTGTCTGTCTGTGTGACAGTATGTGTGTGTCCGTGTATGTGTCTGTCTGTCTGTGTGTGTCCGTGTTTGTCTGTCTGTCTGTGTATGTCTGTCTGTGTGTGTGTCTGTCTGTGTGTATGTCTGTCTGTCTGTGTGACAGTATGTGTGTGTCCGTGTATGTGTCTGTCTGTGTGTGTCCGTGTGTGTGTCTGTCTGTCTGTGTGTGTCCATGTGTGTGTCTGTCTGTCTGTGTGTGTCCGTGTGTGTCTGTCTGTCTGTGTGACAGTATGTGTGTGTCCGTGTATGTGTCTGTCTGTCTGTCTGTGTGTGTCCGTGTTTGTCTGTCTGTGTATGTCTGTCTGTGTGTGTGTCTGTCTGTGTGTATGTCTGTCTGTCTGTGTGACAGTATGTGTGTTTCCGTGTATGTGTCTGTCTGTCTGTGTTTTCCTGTGTGTGTCTGTCTGTCTGTGTGTGTCCATCTGTCTGTGTGACAGTATGTGTGTGTCCGTGTGTGTGTCTGTCTGTCTGTGTGTGTCCATCTGTCTGTGTGACAGTATGTGTGTGTCCGTGTATGTGTCTGTCTGTCTGTCTGTGTGTGTCCGTGTGTGTCTGTCTGTCTGTGTGACAGTATGTGTGTGTCCGTGTATGTGTCTGTCTGTCTGTTTGTCTGTGAATGTCTGTCTGTGTGTGTGTCTGTCTGTGTGTATGTCTGTCTGTCTGTCTGTGTACCTGTGTGTCTGCCTGTCTGTCTGTGTGTCTGTATGTCTGTCTTTGTTTCCGTGCGCCTGTCTGTATGTGTGTGAATTTCTGTCTGTGTGTGTCTGCCTATCTGTATGTGTCTGTGTGTCTGTCTGTCTTTGTGTATGTGTCTGTATGTCATTCTGTGTGTGAATCTGTCTGTCTGTGTGTGAATGTGTCTGTCTGTCTGTGAATGTGTCTGTCTGTGTGTGTCTGTTTGTCTGTCGGTGTGTGTCTGTCTGTCTGTTTCTGTGTGTCTGGCTGTGTGTCTGTCTGTCTGTGTGTGTCTGTCTGTTTGTGTGTGTGTCTGTCTGTCTGTTTGTTTGTCTGTGTGTGTCTGTCTTTGTCTGTGTGTCTGTCTGCCTGTCTTTGTCTGTGTGTCTGTCTGCCTTTCTTTGTGTTACTGTCTTTGTCTGTCTGTCTTTGTCTGTGTGTCTGTCTGTCTATCTTTATCAGTTTGTCTGTCTGTCTTTGTGTGTGTCTGTCTTTGTCTGTGTGTCTGTCTATCTTTCTATCTTTGTCTGTGTGTCCGTCTTTGTCTGTGTGTCTGTCTGTCTTTGTCTGTGTGTCTGTCTGTCTGTCTTTGTCTGTGTGTCTGTCTGTATTTGTCTTTGTGTGGCTGTGTGTGTCTGTGTGTCTTTCTGTGTGTATGTGTATCTGTCTGTCTGTGTATGTGTCTGTCTATGTCTGTGTATGCGTCTGTCTATGTCTGTGTGTCTGTCTGTTTGTGTGTGTATCTTTCTGTCCTTGTCTGTGTGTCTGCCTGTCATTCTTTGTTTGTGTGTCTGTCTGTCTTTGTCTGTGTGTCTGTCTGTCTTTGTCTGTGTGTCTGTCTTTCTGTCTTTGTCTGTCTATGTGTGTCTGTGTGTCTGCCTGTCTTTGTCTGTGTGTCTGTCTGCCTGTCTTTGTCTGGTTGTCTGTCTGTCTTTGTCTGTCTGTCTTTGGCTGTGTGTCTGTCTGTGTGTCTGTCTTTGTCTGTGCGTCTGCCTGTCTATCTTTGTCTGTGTGTCTGTCTGTCTATCTTTGTCTGTGTGTCTGTCTTTGTCTGTGCGTCTGCCTGTCTATTTTTGTCTGTGTGTCTGTCTGTCTATCTTTGTCTGTGTGTCTGTCTTTCTCTCTCTGTCTGTCTGTCTTTGTCTGTGTGTCTGTCTGTCTGTCTTTGGCTGTGTGTCTGTCTTTGTCTGTGTGTCTTTCTTTGTCGTTGTGTCTGTCTTTTTCTGTGTGTCTGTCTTTGTCTGTGTGTTCGCCTTTGTCTGTGTGTCTGTCTTAGTCTCTGTATCTGTCTTTGTTTGTGTGTCTGTTTTTGTCTGTATGCCTGCCTTTCTCTGTGTGTCTGCCTTTGTCTGTGTGTCTGTCTTTGTCTGTGTGTCTATCTTTGTCTGTATGTCTGCCTTTCTCTGTGTGTCTGCCTGTGTCTGTGTGTCTGTCTTTGTCTGTGTGTCTTTCTTTGACTTTGTGTCTGTCTTTATCTGTGTGTCTGCCTTTCTCTGTGTGTCTGCCTCTGTCTGTTTGTCTGTCTTTGTCTGTGTGTCTGGCTTTGTTTGTCTGCCTGTCTTTGTCTGTGTGTCTGTCTTAGTCTGTGTATCTGTCTTTGTGTGTGTCTGTCTGTCTGTATTTGTGTGTGTCTGTCTGTCTTTGTCTGTCTGTCTTAGTGTGTTTCTGTCTGTCTGTCTTTCTGTGTGTCTGTCTGTCTGTCTTTGTGTGTGTCTGTCTGTCTTTGTCTGTCTGTCTGTCTTTGTGTGTGTCTGTCTGTCTTTGTGTGTGTCTGTCTGTCTTTGTGTGTGTCTGTCTTTGTGTGTGTCTGTCTGTCTTTGTGTGTCTGTCTGTCTTTGTGTGTGTCTGTCTGTCTGTCTTTGTGTGTGTCTGTCTGTCTTTGTCTGTCTGTCTTTGTGTGTGTCTGTTTTCTTTCTGTGTGTCTGTCTGTCTTTGTGTGTGTCTGTCTGTCTTTGTATGTGTCTGTCTGTCTTTGTCTGTGTGTCTGTCTTTGTCTGTCTGTCTTTGTGTGTGTCTGTCTGTCTTTGTCTGTCTGTCTGTCTTTGTGTGTGTCTGTCTCTCTGTCTTTCTCTGTGTGTCTGTCTTTGTCTGTCTGTCTGTCTTTGTGTGTGTCTGTCTCTCTGTCTTTGTCTGTGTGTCTGTCTGTCTGTCGTTGTGTGTGTCTGTCTCTCTGTCTTTGTCTGTTTGTCTGTCTTTGTCTGTGTGTCTGTCTTTGTCTGTCTGTCTGTCTTTGTCTGTCTGTCCGTCGTTGTGTGTGTCTGTCTCTCTGTAATTGTCTGTCTGCCTGGCTTTGTCTGTCTGTCTGTCGTTGTGTGTGTCTGTCTCTCTGTCTTTGTCTGTGTGTCTGTCTGTCTGTCGTTGTGTGTGTCTGTCTCTCTGTCTTTGTCTGTCTGTCTGTCGTTGTGTGTGTCTGTCTCTCTGTCTTTGTCTGTCTGTCTGTCGTTGTGTGTGTCTATCTATCTGTCTTTGTCTGTCTGTCTGTCGTTGTGTGTGTCTGTCTCTCTGTCTTTGTCTGTCTGTCTGTCGTTGTGTGTGTCAATCTCTCTGTCTTTGTCTGTGTGTCTGTCTTTGTGTGTGTCTGTCTGTCTGTCTTTGTCTGTGTGTCTGTCGTTGTGTGTGTCTGTCTCTCTGTCTTTGTCTGTGTGTCTGTCGTTGTGTGCGTCTGTCTCTCTGTCTTTGTCTGTCTGTCTGTCGTTGTGTGTGTCTGTCTCTCTGTCTTTGTCTGTCTGTCTGTCGTTGTGTGTGTCTGTCTCTCTGTCTTTGTCTGTGTGTCTGTCTGTCTGTCGTTGTGTGTGTCTGTCTCTCTGTCTTTGTCTGTGTGTCTGTCTTTGTCTGTCTGTCTGTCTCGCTGTCTTTGTCTGTGTGTCTGTCTGTCTGTCGTTGTGTGTGTCTGTCTCTCTGTCTTTGTCTGTGTGTGTCTGTCTGTCGTTGTGTGTGTCTGTCTCTCTGTCTTTGTCTGTGTGTCTGTCTGTCTGTCGTTGTGTGTATCTGTCTCTCTGTCTTTGTCTGTGTGTCTGTCTTTGTCTGTCTGTCTGTCTTTGTGTGTGTCTGTCTCTCTGTCTTTGTCTGTGTCTCTGTCTGTCTGTCGTTGTGTGTGTCTGTCTCTCTGTCTTTGTCTGTCTGTCTGTCTTTGTGTGTATCTGTCTCTCTGTCTTTGTCTGTGTGTCTGTCTTTGTCTGTCTGTCTGTCGTTGTGTGTGTCTGTCTCTCTGTCTTTGTCTGTGTGTCTGTCTTTGTCTGTCTGTCTGTCGTTGTGTGTGTCTGTCTCTCTGTCTTTGTGTGTCTGTCTGTCTGTCTGTCGTTGTGTGTGTCTGTCTGTCTGTCATTGTCTGTGTCTGTCTTTGTCTGTCTGTCTGTCGTTGTGTGGGTCTGTCTGTCTGTCGTTGTGTGTGTCTGTCTGTCTGTCGTTGTGTGTGTCTGTCTCTCTGTCTTTGTCTGTGTGTCTGTCTTTGTCTGTCTGTCTGTCTTTGTGTGTGTCTGTCTCTCTGTCTGTGTCTGTGTGTCTGTCTGTCTGTCTTTCTGTCTTTGTCTGTTTGTCTGTCTGTCCATCTTTGTGTGAGTGTCTGTCTTTGTCTGTCTGTCTTTGTGTGTGTGTCTGCCTGTGTGTCTTTCTGTGTGTCTGTCTGTCTGTATGTTCGTGTGTGTCTGTCTGTCTGTGTGTGTCCGTGTGTGTCTCTCTGTGTGTCTGTCTGTCTGTGTGTCTGT
Source organism: Deroplatys truncata (assembly GCA_030765065.1). NCBI lineage: Eukaryota > Metazoa > Arthropoda > Insecta > Mantodea > Mantidae > Deroplatys > Deroplatys truncata. The sequence continues at coordinate 128,921,586 of CM060989.1, read as the reverse complement.
CTGTCTGTGTGTGTCCGTGTGTGTGTCTGTCTGTCTGTGTGTCTGTTGTGTGTGTCCGTGTGTGTGTGTCTGTCTGTGTGTGTCCGTCTGTCTGTGAGTGTCCGGTATCTGTCTGTCTGTGTGTGTCCGTGTGTGTCTGTCTGTCTGTCTGTGTGTGTGTCTGGCTGTCGGTCTGTGTGTGTCTGTCTGTCTGTGTACCTGTGGTTCTGCCTGTCTGTCTGGGTGTCTGTATGTCGGTCTGTGTGTCTGTCAGTCTGTCTGTGTCGGTCTGTGTGTCTTTCTGTGTGTGTGTCCGTGTGTATCTGTGTGTGTGTCTGTGTGTCTGTCTATGTGTCCGTGTGTCTGTCTGTCTGTGTGTGTCCGTGTGTGTATATCTGTCTGTCTGTGTTTCTGTCTGTTTGTGTGTCTGTGTGTGGATCTGTCTGTCTGACTGTGTGTCTGTGTGTGTCTGCCTGTCTGTGTGTGTCTGTCAGTGTGTGACTGCCTGTGTGACTGTGTGTGTGTCTGTGTGTGTCTGTGTGTCTATCTGTGTGTGTCTGTCTGTGTGAGTCTCTCTGTGTGTGTCTGTCTGTGTGTCTGTCTGTCTGTGTTCTGTGTGTGTCTGTCTATGTGTGTCTGTCTATGTGTGTCTGTCTGTGTGTGTCTGTGTGTCTGTGTGTGTCTATCTGTGTGTGTCTGTCTGTGTGTGTGTCTGTCTGTGCGTGTCTGTGTGTGTCTGTGTGATTCTGTCTGTGTGTGTCTATGTGATTCTGTCTGTGTGTGTCTGTGTGTGTCTGTGTGTCTTTATGTGTGTCTGTGTGTGTCTGTGTGTGTCTGTCTGTGTGTGTGTCTGTATGTATGTGTATGTCTGTTTCTGTCTGTGTATGTCTGTGTGTATCTGTGTGTGTCTGTCTGTGTGTGTGTCTGTGTGTGTCTGTGTGAGTCTGTGTGTGTCAGTGTGTGTCTGTGTGTGTGGTAAAATGTGTGTCTGTGTGTGTGATTGTTTGTCTGTCTAAGTGTGTGGGTCTGTCTGTGTGTCTTTCTGTGTGTCTGTGTGTGTCTGCGTGTGTCTGTGTGTGTCTGTCTGTGTGTGTGTCTGACTGTGTGTGTCTGTATGTATGTGTATGTATGTTTCTGTCTGTGTATGTCTGTGTGTATCTGTGTGTCTCTGTCTGTGTGTGTGTCTGTGTGTGTCTTTGTGAGTCTGTGTGTGTCAGTGTGTGTCTGTGTGTGTGGTACTGTGTGTGTCTGTGTGTGTGATTGTTTGTCTGTCTAAGTGTGTGGGTCTGTCTGTGTGTGTCTGTCTGTGTGTGATTGTCCTTGTCTGTATGTCTGCCTTTGTGTGTGTCTGTCTGTCCTTTCTGTGTGTCTGTATTGCCGACTTTGTCTGTGTGTCTGTCTGTCTGTCTTTGTCTGTGTGTCTGTATTTGTCTGTGTGTGTCTGTCTGTGTGTGTGTGTCTGTGTGTCTTCCTGTCTGTGTGTCTGTCTTTGTCTGTGTGTGTGTCTGTGTGTCTGCCTGTCTGTCTTTGTGTGTCTATCTGTCTTTGTCTGTTATTCTCTCTGTCTTTGTCTTTGTGTCTGTCGGAATTTGTCTGTGTGTCTGTCTGTCTTTGTGTGTCTGTGTCTGTGTGTCTGCCTGTCTTTGTCTGTCTGTGTGTTTGTCTTTCTTTGTCTGTGTGTCTTTCTGTCTGTCTTTGTGTCTGTCTGTCTTTGTCTGTGTGTCTCTCTGTCTTTGTGTGTGTCTGTCTGTCTTTGTGTGTGTCTGTCTGTCTGTCTTTGTCTGTGTGTCTGTCTGTCTTTGTGTGTGTGTCTGTCTGCCTTTGTCTGTGTGTCTGTATGTCATTCTTTGTCTGTGTGTCTGTCTGTCATTGAGTGTGTCTGTATGTCTGTCTTTGTCTGTGTGTCTGTCTGTCTGTGTGTCTGTCTGTCATTGAGTGTGTCTGTATGTCTGTCTTTGTCTTTGTGTCTGTCTGTCATTGAGTGTGTCTGTATGTCTGTCATTGAGTGTGTGTGTATGTCTGTCTTTGTCTGTGTGTCTGTATGTCTGTCTTTGTCTGTGTGTCTGTCTTTGTGTGTTAGTCTGTCTGTCTGTCTTTGTCTGTGTGTCTGTCTTTGTGTGTGTCTGTCTGTCTGTCTTTGTCTGTGTGTCTGTCTCTCTTTGTGTGTGTGTCTGTGTGTCTGTCTTTGTGTGTGTGTCTGTATGTCTGTCTTTGTCTGTGTGTCTGTCTGTCTTTGTGTGTGTGTCTGTCTTTGTCTGTGTGTCTGTCTATCTGTCTGTGTGTGTGTCTGTCTTTGTGTGTGTGTCTGTCTGTCATTGAGTGTGTCTGTATGTGTGTCTTTGTCTGTGTGTCTGTCTTTGTGTGTGTCTGTCTGTCTGTCTTTGTCAGTGTGTCTGTCTGTCTGTGTGTGTGTCTGTCTGTCTGTGTGTGTGTCTGTCTTTGTGTGTGTGTCTGTCTTTGTCTGTGTGTCTGTCTGTCTGTGTGTGTGTCTGTCTGTCATTGAGTGTGTCTGTATGTCTGTCTTTGTCTGTGTGTCTGTCTTTGTCTGTGTGTCTGTCTTTGTCTGTATGTCTGTCTTTCTGTGTGTGTCTGTCTCTGTCTGTGTGTCTGTCTTTGTCTGTATGTCTGTCTTTGTCTGTGTGTCTGTCTGTGTCTGTGTGTCTGTCTTTGTCTGTGTGTCTGTGTATCTGTCTTTGTGTGTGTGTCTGTCTGTCATTGAGTGTGTCTGTATGTCTTTCTTTGTCTGTGTATCTGTCTTTGTCTATGTGTCTGTCTTTGTCTGTGTGTCTGTCTTTGTCTGTATGTCTGTCTTTGTCTGTGTGTCTGTCTGTCTTTGTGTGTGTGTGTCTGTCTTTGTCTGTGTGTCTGTCTGTGTGTGTGTCTGTCTTTGTGTGTGTGTCTGTCTGTCTGTCTTTGTCTGTGTGTCTGTCTGTCTGTGTGTGTGTCTGTCTGTCTGTCTTTGTCTGTCTGTCTGTCTTTGTTTGTGTGTCTGTCAGTCGTTGCTTGGGTCTGTCTCTCTGTCTTTGTCTGTTTGTCTGTCTGTCCGTCTTTGTGTGGGTGTCTGTCTTTGTCTGTGTGTCTGTCTTTGTCTGTGCGTCTGTCTGTCTATCTTTGTCTGTGTGTCTACCTGTCTGTCTTTGTCTGTGTGTCTGTCTGTGTGTGTGTCTGTCTTTGTGTGTGTGTCTGTCTGTCTTTGTTTGTGTGTCTGTCAGTCGTTGTTTGTGTCTGTCTCTCTGTCTTTGTCTGTTTGTCTGTCTGTCCGTGTTTGTGTGGGTGTCTGTCTTTGTCTGTTTGTCATTCTTTGTGTGTGTGTCTGTCTTTGTCTGTTTGTCTGTCCGTCCGTCTTTGTGTGGGTGTCTGTCTTTGTCTGTTTGTCTGTCGTTATGTGTGTGTTTGTCTGTCTTTGTGTGAGTGTCTGTCTGTCTTTGTCCGTGTGTCTGTTTGCCTTTGTCTGTGTGTCTGTCTTTGTAAGTCTGTCTTTGTATGTGTGTCTGTCTGTCTTTGTCTGTGAGTCTGTATGTCCGTCTTTGTCTGTGTGTCTGTCTGTCTTTGTCTGTGTGTCTGTCTGTATTTGTCTGTGTGTGTCTGTCTGTGTGTGTCTGTGTGTCTTTCTGTGTGTATGTCTGTCTGTCTGTGTATGTGTCTGTCTGTCTGTGTGTGTATCTGTCTGTCTTTGTCTGTGTGTGTCTGTCTGTGTTTGTCTGTACGTCTGCCGGTCTGTCTTTGTCTGTGTGTCTTTCTGTCTTTGTCTGTGTGTCTGTCTGTCTTTGTCTGTGTGTCTGTCTGTCTTTGTAGGTCTGTCTGTCTTTGTCTGTGTGTCTGTGTCATTGTGACTGCCTGTCTTTGTCTGTGTGTGTGTCTGTCTGTCTTTGTCTGTCTGTCTGTGTCTGTGTGACTGCCTGTCTTTGTCTGTGTGTCAGTCTGCCTGTCTTTGTCTGGTGTTCTGTCTCTCTTTGTCTGTCTGTCTGTGGCTGTGTGTCTGTCTGTCTTTGTCTGTCTGTCTTTGTCTGGTGTTCTGTCTCTCTTTGTCTGTCTGTCTTTGGCTCTGTGTCTGTCTGTCTGTCTTTGTCTGGTGTTCTGTCTCTCTTTGTCTGTCTGTCTTTGTCTGGTGTTCTGTCTCTCTTTGTCTGTCTGTCTTTGTCTGGTGTTCTGTCTCTCTTTGTCTGTCAGTCTTTGTCTGGTGTTCTGTCTGTCTTTGTCTGTCTGTCTTTGTCTGGTGTTCTGTCTCTCTTTGTCTGTCTGTCTTTGGCTGTGTGTCTGTCTGTGTGTCTGTCTTTGTCTGTGTGTCTGTCTTTGTCTGTGCGTCTGTCTGTCTATCTTTGTCTGTGTGTCTGTCTGTCTGTCTTTGTCTGTGTGTCTGTCTTTGTCTCTGTGTCTGTCTGTCTTTGTCTGTGTGTCTGTCTGTCTGTCTTTGTCTGTGTGTTTGTCTTTGTCTGTGTGTCTGTCCATCTATCTTTGTCTGTGTGACTGTCTTGGTCTGTGTGCCTGTCTTTGTCTGTGTGTGTGTCTCTGTCTGTGTGTCTGTCTTTGTCTGTGTGTCTGTCTTGGTGTGTGTGTCTGTCTTTGTCTGTGTGCCCGTCTTTGTCTGTGTGTCTGTGTTTGTCTGTGTGTCCGCCTTTGTCTGTGTGTCTGTCTTTGTCTGTGTGTCTGTCTTTGACTGTGTGTCTGTCTTTGTCTGTGTGTCTGTCTTTGTCTGTGTGTCTGCCTTTGTCTGCGTATCTGTCTTTGTCTGTGTGTCTGCATTTGTCTGTGTGTCTGTCATTGTCTGTGTGTCTTTCTTTGTCTGTGTGTCTGTCTTTGTCTGTGTGTCTGTCTTTGTCTGTGTGTCTGTCTTTGTGTCTGTGGCTTCTTTGTCTGTTTGTCTGTCTTTGTCTGTGTGTCTGTCTTTGTTTGTCTATCTGTCTTTGTCTGTGTGTGTCTTTGTTTGTGTGGCTGTCTGTCTGTCGTTGTGTATGTGTCTGTCAGTCTGTCTTTGTGTGTCTGTCTGTATGTGTCTGTGTGTCTGTCTGTCTTTGTGTGTGTAAGTGTGCCTTTGTGTGTGTTTCTGTATGTGTGTGTCTTTGTCTGTGTGTCTGTCGGTCTGTCTTAGTCTGTATGTGTCTGTGTGTCATTCTGTCTTTGTGTACGTGTCTGTCTGCGTTAGTCTGTGTGTGTCTGTCTGTATGTGTCTGTGTGTCTGTCTGTCTGTCTTTGTGTATGTGTCTGTTTGTCTGTCTGTATGTGTGCGTGTCTGTCTGTCTGTATGTGTGTGTTTGTCTGTCTTTGTCTGTCTGTCTCTCTTCGTGTGTGTGTCTGTCTCGCTTTGTGTGTGTGTCTGTCTTTGTCTGTGTTTCTGTCTGTCTGTCGTTGTGTGTTTGTCTGTAATTCTGTCTTTGTCTGCCTGTCTTTGTCTGTGTGTCTGTCTGACTTTGTCTGTGTGTCTGTCTTTGTCTGTCTGTCTTTGTGTGTGTCTGTCTGTCTGTCTTTGTGTGAGTGTCTGTCTGTCCGTCTTTGTGTGTGTCTGTCTGTCTGTCTTTGTGTGAGTGTCTGTCTGTCCGTCTTTGTGTGTGTCTGTCTGTCTTTGTGTGTGTCTGTCTGTCTTTGTGTGAGTGTCTGTCTGTCCGTCTTTGTGTTTGTCTGTCTGTCTTTGTGTGTGTCTGTCTGTCTGTCTTTGTGTGAGTGTCTGTCTGTCCGTCTTTGTGTTTGTCTGTCTGTCTTTGTGTGTGTCTGTCTGTCTGTCTTTGTGTGAGTGTCTGTCTGTCCGTCTTTGTGTGTGTCTGTCTGTCTGTCTTTGTCTGTCTGTCTGTCTTTGTGTGTGTGTCTGTCTGTCAGTCGTTGTGTGTCTGTCTGTCACTCTGTCTTTGTCTGTCTGTCTGTCATTGTGTTCGTGTCTGTCTGTCTGATTTTGTCTGTCTGTCTGTCTTTTTCTGTTTGTCTGTCAGTCCGTCTTTGTGTGAGTGTCTGTCTTTGTCTGTCTGTCTGTCTTTGTGTGTGTCTGTCTGTCTGTCATTGTGTTCGTGTCTGTCTGTCTGATTTTGTGTGTCTGTCTGTCTTTGTCTCTTTGTCTGTCTGTCCGTCTTTGTGTGAGTGTCTGTCTTTGTCTGTCTGTCTGTCTTTGTGTGTGTGTCTGTCTGTCTTTGTGTGTGTGTCTGTCTGTCTGTCTTTGTGTGAGTCTGTCTGTCTTTGTGTGTGTGTGTCTGTCTTTGTGTGTCTGTCTGTATGTGTCCGTGTGTGTTTGTCTGTCTGTGTGTCTGTCTGTGTGTGTCCGTGTGTGTGTCTGTCTGTGTGTCTGTGTGTGTCCGTGTGTGTCTGTCTGTGTGTGTCCGTCTTTCTGTGAGTGTCCGTGTGTGTCTGTCTGTCTGTGTGTGTCCGTGTGTGTCTGTCTGTGTGACAGTATGTGTGTGTCCGTGTATGTGTCTGTCTGTCTGTGTGTGTATGTGTCTGTCTGTCTGTGTGTGTATCTGTCTGCCTTTGTCTGTTTTGTCTGTCTGTGTTTGTCTTACGTCTGCCGGTCTGTCTTTGTCTGTGTGTCTGTCTGTCTTTGTCTGTGTGTCTGTCTGTCGTTGTCTGTGTGTCTGTCTGTCTTTGTCTGTGTGTCTGTCTGTCTTTGTCTGTGTGTCTGTGTCCTTGTGACTGCATGTCTTTGTCTGTGTGTGTCTGTCTGTCTTTGTCTGTGTGTCTGTCTGTCTTTGTCTGTGTGTCTGTCTGTCTTTGTCTGTCTGTCTGTGTCTGTGTGACTGCCTGTCTTTGTCTGTGTGTCAGTCTGCCTGTCTTTGTCTGGTGTTCTGTCTCTCTTTGTCTGTCTGTCTTTGGCTGTGTGTCTGTCTGTGTGTCTGTCTTTGTCTGTGTGTCTGTCTTTGTCTATGCGTCTGTCTGTCTATCTTTGTCTGTGTGTCTGTCTGTCTCTCTTTGTCTGTGTGTCTGTCTTTGTCTCTGTGTCTGTCTGTCTTTGTCTGTGTGTCTGTCTGTCTTTGTCTGTGTGTTTGTCTTTGTCTGTGTGTCTGTCCATCTATCTTTGTCTGTGTGACTGTCTTGGTCTGTGTGCCTGTCTTTGTCTGTGTGTCTGTCTCTGTCTGTGTGTCTGTCTTTGTCTGTGTGTCTGTCTTGGTGTGTGTGTCTGTCTTTGTCTGTGTGCCTGTCTTTGTCTGTGTGTCTGTGTTTGTCTGTGTGTCCGCCTTTGTCTGTGTGTCTGTCTTTGTCTATGTGTCTGTCTTTGACTGTGTGTCTGTCTTTGTCTGTGTGTCTGCCTTTGTCTGTGTGTCTGCCTTTGTCTGCGTGTCTGTCTTTGTCTGTGTGGCTGCATTTGTCTGTGTGTCTGTCATTGTCTGTGTGTCTTTCTTTGTCTGTGTGTCTGTCTTTGTCTGTGTGTCTGTCTTTGTCTGTGTGTCTGTCTTTGTGTCTGTGGCTGACTTTGTCTGTTTGTCTGTCTTTGTCTGTGTGTCTGTCTTTGTTTGTCTGTCTGTCTTTGTCTGTGTGTCTTTGTTTGTGTGGCTGTCTGTCTGTCGTTGTGTATGTGTCTGTCAGTCTGTCTTTGTGTGTCTGTCTGTATGTGTCTGTGTGTCTGTCTGTCTTTGTGTGTGTAAGTGTGCCTTTGTGTGTGTTTCTGTTTGTGTGTGTCTTTGTCTGTGTGTCTGTCTGTCTTAGTCTGTATGTGTCTGTGTGTCATTCTGTCTTTGTGTACGTGTCTGTCTGCGTTAGTCTGTGTGTCTGTCTGTCTGTCTTTGTGTATGTGTCTGTTTGTCTGTCTGTATGTGTGTGTGTCTGTCTGTCTGTATGTGTGTGTTTGTCTGTCTTTGTCTGTCTGTCTCTCTTTGTGTGTGTGTCTGCCTCGCTTTGTGTGTGTGTCTGTCTCGCTTTGTGTGTGTGTCTGCCTGTCTTTGTCTGTGTGTCTGTCTGACTTTGTCTGTGTGCCTGTCTTTGTCTGTCTGTCTTTGTGTGTGTCTGTCTGTCTTTGTGTGAGTGTCTGTCTGTCCGTCTTTATGTGTGTCTGTCTGTCTGTCTGTCTTTGTCTGTCTGTCTGTCTTTGTGTGTGTGTCTGTCTCGCTTTGTGTGTGTGTCTGCCTGTCTTTGTCTGTGTGTCTGTCTGACTTTGTCTGTGTGCCTGTCTTTGTCTGTCTGTCTTTGTGTGTGTCTGTCTGTCTTTGTGTGAGTGTCTGTCTGTCCGTCTTTGTGAGTGTCTGTCTGTCTGTCTTTGTCTGTCTCTCTGTCTTTGTGTGTGTGTCTGTCTGTCTGGCTTTGTGTGTGTCTGTCTGTCTGTCTTTGTGTGAGTCTGTCTGTCTTTGTGTGTGTGTCTGTCTTTGTGTGTCTGTCTGTATGTGTCCGTGTGTGTTTGTCTGTCTGTGTGTCTGTCTGTGTGTGTCCGTGTGTGTGTCTGTCTGTGTGTCTGTGTGTGTCCGTGTGTGTGTCTGTCTGTGTGTGTCCGTCTGTCTGTGAGTGTCCGTGTGTGTCTGTCTGTCTGTGTGTGTCCGTGTGTGTCTGTCTGTCTGTGTGACAGTATGTGTGTGTCCGTGTATGTGTCTGTCTGTCTGTGTGTGTCCGTGTTTGTCTGTCTGTCTGTGTATGTCTGTCTGTGTGTGTGTCTGTCTGTGTGTATGTCTGTCTGTCTGTGTGACAGTATGTGTGTGTCCGTGTATGTGTCTGTCTGTGTGTGTCCGTGTGTGTGTCTGTCTGTCTGTGTGTGTCCTTGTGTGTGTCTGTCTGTCTGTGTGTGTCCGTGTGTGTCTGTCTGTCTGTGTGACAGTATGTGTGTGTCCGTGTATGTGTCTGTCTGTCTGTCTGTGTGTGTCCGTGTTTGTCTGTCTGTGTATGTCTGTCTGTGTGTGTGTGTCTGTCTGTGTGTATGTCTGTCTGTCTGTGTGACAGTATGTGTGTTTCCGTGTATGTGTCTGTCTGTCTGTGTTTTCCTGTGTGTGTCTGTCTGTCTGTGTGTGTCCATCTGTCTGTGTGACAGTATGTGTGTGTCCGTGTGTGTGTCTGTCTGTCTGTGTGTGTCCATCTGTCTGTGTGACAGTATGTGTGTGTCCGTGTATGTGTCTGTCTGTCTGTGTGTGTCCGTGTGTGTCTGTCTGTCTGTGTGACAGTATGTGTGTGTCCGTGTATGTGTCTGTCTGTCTGTGTGTGTCCATGTGTGTGTCTGTTTGTCTGTGTATGTCTGTCTGTGTGTGTGTCTGTCTGTGTGTATGTCTGTCTGTCTGTCTGTGTACCTGTGTGTCTGCCTGTCTGTCTGTGTGTCTGTATGTCTGTCTTTGTTTCCGTGCGCCTGTCTGTATGTGTGTGAATTTCTGTCTGTGTGTGTCTGCCTATCTGTATGTGTCTGTGTGTCTGTCTGTCTTTGTGTGTGTGTCTGTCTGTCTGTATGTGTGTGTGTCCGTGTGTCTGTTTGTCTGTAGGTCTTTGTGTATGTGTCTGTATGTCATTCTGTGTGTGAATCTGTCTGTCTGTGTGTGAATGTGTCTGTCTGTCTGTGAATGTGTCTGTCTGTGTGTGTCTGTTTGTCTGTCGGTGTGTGTCTGTCTGTCTGTTTCTGTGTGTCTGGCTGTGTGTCTGTCTGTCTGTGTGTGTCTGTCTGTTTGTGTGTGTGTCTGTCTGTCTGTTTGTCTGTGTGTGTCTGTCTTTGTCTGTGTGTCTGTCTGCCTGTCTTTGTCTGTGTGTCTGTCTGCCTTTCTTTGTGTTACTGTCTTTGTCTGTCTGTCTTTGTCTGTGTGTCTGTCTGTCAATCTTTATCAGTTTGTCTGTCTGTCTTTGTGTGTGTCTGTCTTTGTCTGTGTGTCTGTCTATCTTTCTATCTTTGTCTGTGTGTCCGTCTTTGTCTGTGTGTCTGTCTGTCTTTGTCTGTGTGTCTGTCTGTCTGTCTTTGTCTGTGTGTCTGTCTGTATTTGTCTTTGTGTGTCTGTGTGTGTGTCTGTGTGTCTTTCTGTGTGTATGTGTATCTGTCTGTCTGTGTATGTGTCTGTCTATGTCTGTGTATGTGTCTGTCTATGTCTGTGTGTCTGTCTGTTTGTGTGTGTATCTGTCTGTCCTTGTCTGTGTGTCTGCCTGTTATTCTTTGTTTGTGTGTCTGTCTGTCTTTGTCTGTGTGTCTGTCTGTCTTTGTCTGTGTGTCTGTCTTTCTGTCTTTGTCTGTCTATCTGTGTCTGTGTGTCTGCCTGTCTTTGTCTGTGTGTCTGTCTGCCTGTCTTTGTCTGGTTGTCTGTCTGTCTGTGTGTCTGTCTTTGTCTGTGCGTCTGCCTGTCTATCTTTGTCTGTGTGTCTGTCTGTCTATCTTTGTCTGTGTGTCTGTCTTTGTCTGTGCGTCTGCCTGTCTATTTTTGTCTGTGTGTCTGTCTGTCTATCTTTGTCTGTGTGTCTGTCTTTCTCTCTCTGTCTGTCTGTCTTTGTCTGTGTGTCTGTCTGTCTGTCTTTGGCTGTGTGTCTGTCTTTGTCTGTGTGTCTATCTTTGTCGTTGTGTCTGTCTTTTTCTGTGTGTCTGTCTTTGTCTGTGTGTTCGCCTTTGTCTGTGTGTCTGTCTTAGTCTCTGTATCTGTCTTTGTTTGTGTGTCTGTTTTTGTCTGTATGCCTGCCTTTCTCTGTGTGTCTGCCTTTGTCTGTGTGTCTGTCTTTGTCTGTGTGTCTATCTTTGTCTGTATGTCTGCCTTTCTCTGTGTGTATGCCTTTGTCTGTGTGTCTGTCTTTGTCTGTGTGTCTTTCTTTGACTTTGTGTCTGTCTTTGTCTGTGTGTCTGTTTTTGTCTGTATGTCTGCCTTTCTAAGTGTGTCTGCCTTTGTCTGTGTGTCTGTCTTTGTCTGTGTGTCTATCTTTGTCTGTATGTCTGCCTTTCTCTGTGTGTCTGCCTGTGTCTGTGTGTCTGTCTTTGTCTGTGTGTCTTTCTTTGACTTTGTGTCTGTCTTTATCTGTGTGTCTGCCTTTCTCTGTGTGTCTGCCTTTGTCTGTTTGTCTGTCTTTGTCTGTGTGTCTGGCTTTGTTTGTCTGCCTGTCTTTGTCTGTGTGTCTGTCTTAGTCTGTGTATCTGTCTTTGTGTGTGTCTGTCTGTCTGTATTTGTGTGTGTCTGTCTGTCTTTGTCTGTCTGTCTTAGTGTGTTTCTGTCTGTCTGTCTTTCTGTGTGTCTGTCTGTCTGTCTTTGTGTGTGTCTGTCTGTCTTTGTCTGTCTGTCTGTCTTTGTGTGTGTCTGTCTGTCTTTGTGTGTGTCTGTCTGTCTTTGTGTGTGTCTGTCTTTGTGTGTGTCTGTCTGTCTTTGTGTGTCTGTCTGTCTTTGTGTGTGTCTGTCTGTCTGTCTTTGTGTGTGTCTGTCTGTCTTTGTCTGTCTGTCTTTGTGTGTGTCTGTTTTCTTTCTGTGTGTCTGTCTGTCTTTGTGTGTGTCTGTCTGTCTTTGTATGTGTCTGTCTGTCTTTGTCTGTGTGTCTGTCTTTGTCTGTCTGTCTTTGTGTGTGTCTGTCTGTCTTTGTCTGTCTGTCTGTCTTTATGTGTGTCTGTCTCTCTGTCTTTCTCTGTGTGTCTGTCTTTGTCTGTCTGTCTGTCTTTGTGTGTGTCTGTCTCTCTATCTTTGTCTGTGTGTCTGTCTGTCTGTCGTTGTGTGTGTCTGTCTCTCTGTCTTTGTCTGTTTGTCTGTCTTTGTCTGTGTGTCTGTCTTTGTCTGTCTGTCTGTCGTTGTGTGTGTCTGTCTCTCTGTAATTGTCTGTCTGCCTGGCTTTGTCTGTCTGTCTGTCGTTGTGTGTGTCTGTCTCTCTGTCTTTGTCTGTGTGTCTGTCTGTCTGTCGTTGTGTGTGTCTGTCTCTCTGTCTTTGTCTGTGTGTCTGTCGTTGTGTGTGTCTGTCTCTCTGTCTTTGTCTGTCTGTCTGTCGTTGTGTGTGTCTATCTATCTGTCTTTGTCTGTCTGTCTGTCGTTGTGTGTGTCTGTCTCTCTGTCTTTGTTTGTCTGTCTGTCGTTGTGTGTGTCAATCTCTCTGTCTTTGTCTGTGTGTCTGTCTTTGTGTGTGTCTGTCTGTCTGTCTTTGTCTGTGTGTCTGTCGTTGTGTGTGTCTGTCTCTCTGTCTTTGTCTGTGTGTCTGTCGTTGTGTGCGTCTGTCTCTCTGTCTTTGTCTGTCTGTCTGTCGTTGTGTGTGTCTGTCTCTCTGTCTTTGTCTGTCTGTCTGTCGTTGTGTGTGTCTGTCTCTCTGTCTTTGTCTGTGTGTCTGTCTGTCTGTCGTTGTGTGTGTCTGTCTCTCTGTCTTTGTCTGTGTGTCTGTCTTTGTCTGTCTGTCTGTCTTTGTGTGTGTCTGTCTCGCTGTCTTTGTCTGTGTGTCTGTCTGTCTGTCGTTGTGTGTGTCTGTCTCTCTGTCTTTGTCTGTGTGTGTCTGTCTGTCGTTGTGTGTGTCTGTCTCTCTGTCTTTGTCTGTGTGTCTGTCTGTCTGTCGTTGTGTGTGTCTGTCTCTCTGTCTTTGTCTGTGTGTCTGTCTTTGTCTGTCTGTCTGTCTTTGTGTGTGTCTGTCTCTCTGTCTTTGTCTGTGTCTCTGTCTGTCTGTCGTTGTGTGTGTCTGTCTCTCTGTCTTTGTCTGTCTGTCTGTCTTTGTGTGTATCTGTCTCTCTGTCTTTGTCTGTGTGTCTGTCTTTGTCTGTCTGTCTGTCGTTGTGTGTGTCTGTCTCTCTGTCTTTGTCTGTGTGTCTGTCTTTGTCTGTCTGTCTGTCGTTGTGTGTGTCTGTCTCTCTGTCTTTGTGTGTCTGTCTGTCTGTCTGTCTGTCTGTCTGTCTGTCGTTGTGTGTGTCTGTCTGTCTGTCATTGTCTGTGTCTGTCTTTGTCTGTCTGTCTGTCGTTGTGTGGGTCTGTCTGTCTGTCGTTGTGTGTGTCTGTCTGTCTGTCGTTGTGTGTGTCTGTCTCTCTGTCTTTGTCTGTGTGTCTGTCTTTGTCTGTCTGTCTTTGTGTGTGTCTGTCTCTCTGTCTGTGTCTGTGTGTCTGTCTGTCTGTCTTTGTCTGTTTGTCTGTCTGTCCATCTTTGTGTGAGTGTCTGTCTTTGTCTGTCTGTCTTTGTGTGTGTGGCTGCCTGTGTGTCTTTCTGTGTGTCTGTCTGTCTATCTTTGCCTGTCTGTCTGTATGTTCGTGTGTGTCTGTCTGTCTGTGTGTGTCCGTGTGTGTCTCTCTGTGTGTCTGTCTGTCTGTGTGTCTGTCTGTCTGTGTGTGTCCGTGTGTGTGTCTGTCTGTCTGTGTGTCTGTTGTGTGTGTCCGTGTGTGTGTGTCTGTCTGTGTGTGTCCGTCTGTCTGTGAGTGTCCGGTATCTGTCTGTCTGTGTGTGTCCGTGTGTGTCTGTCTGTCTGTCTGTGTGTGTGTCTGGCTGTCGGTCTGTGTGTGTCTGTCTGTCTGTGTACCTGTGGTTCTGCCTGTCTGTCTGGGTGTCTGTATGTCGGTCTGTGTGTCTGTCAGTCTGTCTGTGTCGGTCTGTGTGTCTTTCTGTGTGTGTGTCCGTGTGTATCTGTGTGTGTGTCTGTGTGTCTGTCTATGTGTCCGTGTGTCTGTCTGTCTGTGTGTGTCCGTGTGTGTATATCTGTCTGTCTGTGTTTCTGTCTGTTTGTGTGTCTGTGTGTGGATCTGTCTGTCTGACTGTGTGTCTGTGTGTGTCTGCCTGTCTGTGTGTGTCTGTCTGTGTGTGACTGCCTGTGTGACTGTGTGTGTGTGTGTCTGTGTGTGTCTGTGTGTCTATCTGTGTGTGTCTGTCTGTGTGAGTCTCTCTGTGTGTGTCTGTCTGTGTGTCTGTCTGTCTGTGTTCTGTGTGTGTCTGTCTATGTGTGTCTGTCTATGTGTGTCTGTCTGTGTGTGTCTGTGTGTCTGTGTGTGTCTATCTGTGTGTGTCTGTCTGTGTGTGTGTCTGTCTGTGCGTGTCTGTGTGTGTCTGTGTGATTCTGTCTGTGTGTGTCTATGTGATTCTGTCTGTGTGTGTCTGTGTGTGTCTGTGTGTCTTTATGTGTGTCTGTGTGTGTCTGCGTGTGTCTGTGTGTGTCTGTCTGTGTGTATGTCTGCCTGTGTGTGTCTGTATGTATGTGTATGTCTGTTTCTGTCTGTGTATGTCTGTGTGTATCTGTGTGTGTCTGTCTGTGTGTGTGTCTGTGTGTGTCTGTGTGAGTCTGTGTGTGTCAGTGTGTGTCTGTGTGTGTGGTAAAATGTGTGTCTGTGTGTGTGATTGTTTGTCTGTCTAAGTGTGTGGGTCTGTCTGTGTGTCTTTCTGTGTGTCTGTGTGTGTCTGCGTGTGTCTGTGTGTGTCTGTCTGTGTGTGTGTCTGACTGTGTGTGTCTGTATGTATGTGTATGTATGTTTCTGTCTGTGTATGTCTGTGTGTATCTGTGTGTCTCTGTCTATGTGTGTGTCTGTGTGTGTCTTTGTGAGTCTGTGTGTGTCAGTGTGTGTCTGTGTGTGTGGTACTGTGTGTGTCTGTGTGTGTGATTGTTTGTCTGTCTAAGTGTGTGGGTCTGTCTGTGTGTGTCTGTCTGTGTGTGATTGTCCTTGTCTGTATGTCTGCCTTTGTGTGTGTCTGTCTGTCCTTTCTGTGTGTCTGTATTGCCGACTTTGTCTGTGTGTCTGTCTGTCTGTCTTTGTCTGTGTGTCTGTATTTGTCTGTGTGTGTCTGTCTGTGTGTGTGTGTGTCTGTGTGTCTTCCTGTCTGTGTGTCTGTCTTTGTCTGTGTGTGTGTCTGTGTGTCTGCCTGTCTGTCTTTGTGTGTCTATCTGTCTTTGTCTGTTATTCTCTCTGTCTTTGTCTTTGTGTCTGTCGGAATTTGTCTGTGTGTCTGTCTGTCTTTGTGTGTCTGTGTCTGTGTGTCTGCCTGTCTTTGTCTGTCTGTGTGTTTGTCTTTCTTTGTCTGTGTGTCTTTCTGTCTGTCTTTGTGTCTGTCTGTCTTTGTCTGTGTGTCTCTCTGTCTTTGTGTGTGTCTGTCTGTCTTTGTGTGTGTCTGTCTGTCTGTCTTTGTCTGTGTGTCTGTCTGTCTTTGTGTGTGTGTCTGTCTGCCTTTGTCTGTGTGTCTGTATGTCATTCTTTGTCTGTGTGTCTGTCTGTCATTGAGTGTGTCTGTATGTCTGTCTTTGTCTGTGTGTCTGTCTGTCTGTGTGTCTGTCTGTCATTGAGTGTGTCTGTATGTCTGTCTTTGTCTTTGTGTCTGTCTGTCATTGAGTGTGTCTGTATGTCTGTCATTGAGTGTGTGTGTATGTCTGTCTTTGTCTGTGTGTCTGTATGTCTGTCTTTGTCTGTGTGTCTGTCTTTGTGTGTTAGTCTGTCTGTCTGTCTTTGTCTGTGTGTCTGTCTTTGTGTGTGTCTGTCTGTCTGTCTTTGTCTGTGTGTCTGTCTGTCTTTGTGTGTGTGTCTCTGTGTCTGTCTTTGTGTGTGTGTCTGTATGTCTGTCTTTGTCTGTGTGTCTGTCTGTCTTTGTGTGTGTGTCTGTCTTTGTCTGTGTGTCTGTCTATCTGTCTGTGTGTGTCTGTCTTTGTGTGTGTGTCTGTCTGTCATTGAGTGTGTCTGTATGTGTGTCTTTGTCTGTGTGTCTGTCTTTGTGTGTGTCTGTCTGTCTGTCTTTGTCTGTGTGTCTGTCTGTCTGTGTGTGTGTCTGTCTGTCTGTGTGTGTGTCTGTCTTTGTGTGTGTGTCTGTCTTTGTCTGTGTGTCTGTCTGTCTGTGTGTGTGTCTGTCTGTCATTGAGTGTGTCTGTATGTCTGTCTTTGTCTGTGTGTCTGTCTTTGTCTGTGTGTCTGTCTTTGTCTGTATGTCTGTCTTTCTGTGTGTATCTGTCTCTGTCTGTGTGTCTGTCTTTGTCTGTATGTCTGTCTTTGTCTGTGTGTCTGTCTGTGTCTGTGTGTCTGTCTTTGTCTGTGTGTCTGTGTATCTGTCTTTGTGTGTGTGTCTGTCTGTCATTGAGTGTGTCTGTATGTCTGTCTTTGTCTGTGTATCTGTCTTTGTCTATGTGTCTGTCTTTGTCTGTGTGTCTGTCTTTGTCTGTATGTCTGTCTTTGTCTGTGTGTCTGTCTGTCTTTGTGTGTGTGTCTGTCTTTGTCTGTGTGTCTGTCTGTGTGTGTGTCTGTCTTTGTGTGTGTGTCTGTCTGTCTGTCTTTGTCTGTGTGTCTGTCTGTCTGTGTGTGTGTCTGTCTGTCTGTCTTTGTCTGTCTGTCTGTCTTTGTTTGTGTGTCTGTCAGTCGTTGCTTGGGTCTGTCTCTCTGTCTTTGTCTGTTTGTCTGTCTGTCCGTCTTTGTGTGGGTGTCTGTCTTTGTCTGTGTGTCTGTCTTTGTCTGTGCGTCTGTCTGTCTATCTTTGTCTGTGTGTCTACCTGTCTGTCTTTGTCTGTGTGTCTGTCTGTGTGTGTGTCTGTCTTTGTGTGTGTGTCTGTCTGTCTGTCTTTGTTTGTGTGTCTGTCAGTCGTTGTTTGTGTCTGTCTCTCTGTCTTTGTCTGTTTGTCTGTCTGTCCCTGTTTGTGTGGGTGTCTGTCTTTG
This sequence comes from Deroplatys truncata, assembly GCA_030765065.1. Taxonomy (NCBI): domain Eukaryota; kingdom Metazoa; phylum Arthropoda; class Insecta; order Mantodea; family Mantidae; genus Deroplatys; species Deroplatys truncata. Next base: position 128,905,195 of record CM060989.1, on the reverse strand, counting down.
TCTGTTTGTCATTCTTTGTGTGTGTGCCTGTCTGTCTTTGTCTGTTTGTCTGTCCGTCCGTCTTTGTGTGGGTGTCTGTCTTTGTCTGTTTGTCTGTCGTTATGTGTGTGTCTGTCTGTCTTTGTGTGAGTGTCTGTCTGTCTTTGTCCGTGTGTCTGTTTGCCTTTGTCTGTGTGTCTGTCTTTGTAAGTCTGTCTTTGTATGTGTGTCTGTCTGTCTTTGTCTGTGAGTCTGTATGTCCGTCTTTGTCTGTGTGTCTGTCTGTCTTTGTCTGTGTGTCTGTCTGTATTTGTCTGTGTGTGTCTGTCTGTGTGTGTCTGTGTCTGTCTGTCTGTGTGTGTATCTGTCTGTCTTTGTCTGTGTGTGTGTCTGTCTGTGTTTGTCTGTACGTCTGCCGGTCTGTCTTTGTCTGTGTGTCTGTCTGTCTTTGTCTGTGTGTCTGTCTGTCTTTGCCTGTGTGTCTGTCTGTCTTTGTAGGTCTGTTTGTCTTTGTCTGTGTGTCTGTGTCATTGTGACTGCCTGTCTTTGTCTGTGTGTGTGTCTGTCTGTCTTTGTCTGTCTGTCTGTGTCTGTGTGACTGCCTGTCTTTGTCTGTGTGTCAGTCTGCCTGTCTTTGTCTGGTGTTCTGTCTCTCTTTGTCTGTCTGTCTGTGGCTGTGTGTCTGTCTGTGTGTCTGTCTCTCTTTGTCTGTCTGTCTTTGTCTGGTGTTCTGTCTCTCTTTGTCTGTCAGTCTTTGTCTGGTGTTCTGTCTGTCTTTGTCTGTCTGTCTTTGTCTGGTGTTCTGTCTCTCTTTGTCTGTCTGTCTTTGGCTGTGTGTCTGTCTGTGTGTCTGTCTTTGTCTGTGTGTCTGTCTTTGTCTGTGCGTCTGTCTGTCTATCTTTGTCTGTGTGTCTGTCTGTCTGTCTTTGTCTGTGTGTCTGTCTTTGTCTCTGTGTCTGTCTGTCTTTGTCTGTGTGTCTGTCTGTCTGTCTTTGTCTGTGTGTTTGTCTTTGTCTGTGTGTCTGTCCATCTATCTTTGTCTGTGTGACTGTCTTGGTCTGTGTGCCTGTCTTTGTCTGTGTGTGTGTCTCTGTCTGTGTGTCTGTCTTTGACTGTGTGTCTGTCTTGGTGTGTGTGTCTGTCTTTGTCTGTGTGCCCGTCTTTGTCTGTGTGTCTGTGTTTGTCTGTGTGTCCGCCTTTGTCTGTGTGTCTGTCTTTGTCTGTGTGTCTGTCTTTGACTGTGTGTCTGTCTTTGTCTGTGTGTCTGTCTTTGTCTGTGTGTCTGCCTTTGTCTGCGTATCTGTCTTTGTCTGTGTGTCTGCATTTGTCTGTGTGTCTGTCATTGTCTGTGTGTCTTTCTTTGTCTGTGTGTCTGTCTTTGTCTGTGTGTCTGTCTTTGTGTCTGTGGCTGTCTTTGTCTGTTTGTCTGTCTTTGTCTGTGTGTCTGTCTTTGTTTGTCTATCTGTCTTTGTCTGTGTGTGTCTTTGTTTGTGTGGCTGTCTGTCTGTCGTTGTGTATGTGTCTGTCAGTCTGTCTTTGTGTGTCTGTCTGTATGTGTCTGTGTGTCTGTCTGTCTTTGTGTGTGTAAGTGTGCCTTTGTGTGTGTTTCTGTATGTGTGTGTCTTTGTTTTGTGTCTGTCGGTCTGTCTTAGTCTGTATGTGTCTGTGTGTCATTCTGTCTTTGTGTACGTGTCTGTCTGCGTTAGTCTGTGTGTGTCTGTCTGTATGTGTCTGTGTGTCTGTCTGTCTGTCTTTGTGTATGTGTCTGTTTGTCTGTCTGTATGTGTGTGTGTCTGTCTGTCTGTATGTGTGTGTTTGTCTGTCTTTGTCTGTCTGTCTCTCTTCGTGTGTGTGTCTGTCTCGCTTTGTGTGTGTGTCTGTCTGTCTTTGTCTGTGTTTCTGTCTGTCTGTCGTTGTGTGTTTGTCTGTAATTCTGTCTTTGTCTGCCTGTCTTTGTCTGTGTGTCTGTCTGACTTTGTCTGTGTGTCTGTCTTTGTCTGTCTGTCTTTGTGTGTGTCTGTCTGTCTGTCTTTGTGTGAGTGTCTGTCTGTCCGTCTTTGTGTGTGTCTGTCTGTCTGTCTTTGTGTGAGTGTCTGTCTGTCCGTCTTTGTGTGTGTCTGTCTGTCTTTGTGTGTGTCTGTCTGTCTTTGTGTGAGTGTCTGTCTGTCCGTCTTTGTGTTTGTCTGTCTGTCTTTGTGTGTGTCTGTCTGTCTGTCTTTGTGTGAGTGTCTGTCTGTCCGTCTTTGTGTGTGTCTGTCTGTCTGTCTTTGTCTGTCTGTCTGTCTTTGTGTGTGTGTCTGTCTGTCAGTCGTTGTGTGTCTGTCTGTCACTCTGTCTTTGTCTGTCTGTCTGTCATTGTGTTCGTGTCTGTCTGTCTGATTTTGTCTGTCTGTCTGTCTTTTTCTGTTTGTCAGTCTGTCCGTCTTTGTGTGAGTGTCTGTCTTTGTCTGTCTGTCTGTCTTTGTGTGTGTCTGTCTGTCTGTCATTGTGTTCGTGTCTGTCTGTCTGATTTTGTGTGTCTGTCTGTCTTTGTCTCTTTGTCTGTCTGTCCGTCTTTGTGTGAGTGTCTGTCTTTGTCTGTCTGTCTGTCTTTGTGTGTGTGTCTGTCTGTCTTTGTGTGTGTGTCTGTCTGTCTGTCTTTGTGTGAGTCTGTCTGTCTTTGTGTGTGTGTGTCTGTCTTTGTGTGTCTGTCTGTATGTGTCCGTGTGTGTTTGTCTGTCTGTGTGTCTGTCTGTGTGTGTCCGTGTGTGTGTCTGTCTGTGTGTCTGTGTGTGTCCGTGTGTGTGTCTGTCTGTGTGTGTCCGTCTGTCTGTGAGTGTCCGTGTGTGTCTGTCTGTCTGTGTGTGTCCGTGTGTGTCTGTCTGTGTGTGTCCGTGTATGTGTCTGTCTGTCTGTGTGTGTCCGTGTTTGTCTGTCTGTCTGTGTATGTCTGTCTGTGTGTGTGTCTGTCTGTGTGTATGTCTGTCTGTGTGACAGTATGTGTGTGTCCGTGTATGTGTCTGTCTGTGTGTGTCCGTGTGTGTGTCTGTCTGTGTGTGTCCATGTGTGTGTCTGTCTGTCTGTGTGTGTCCGTGTGTGTGTCTGTCTTTCTGTGTGTGTCCGTGTGTGTCTGTCTGTCTGTGTGACAGTATGTGTGTGTCCGTGTATGTGTCTGTTTTCTGTCTGTCTGTGTGTGTCCGTGTTTGTCTGTCTGTCTGTCTGTGTGTGTCTGTCTGTGTGTATGTCTGTCTGTCTGTGTGACAGTATGTGTGTTTCCGTGTATGTGTCTGTCTGTGTGTGTCCGTGTGTGTGTCTGTCTGTCTGTGTGTGTCCATCTGTCTGTGTGACAGTATGTGTGTGTCCGTGTGTGTGTCTGTCTGTCTGTGTGTGTCCATCTGTCTGTGTGACAGTATGTGTGTGTCCGTGTATGTGTCTGTCTGTCTGTGTGTGTCCGTGTGTGTCTGTCTGTCTGTGTGACAGTATGTGTGTGTCCGTGAATGTGTCTGTCTGTCTGTGTGTGTCCATGTGTGTGTCTGTCTGTCTGTGTATGTCTGTCTGTGTGTGTGACTGTCTGTGTGTATGTCTGTCTGTCTGTCTGTGTACCTGTGTGTCTGCCTGTCTGTCTGTGTGTCTGTATGTCTGTCTGTGTTTCCGTGTGTATCAATGTGTCTGTCTGTGTGTGTCTGTGAGTCCGTCTGTGTGTCCGTGTGTCTGTGTGTCTGTGTGTGTCCGTGTGTGTCTTTCTGTCTGTCTGTTTGTGTGTCTGTAAGTGAATCTGTCTGTCTATCTGTGTCTGTGTGTCTGTCTATCTTTGTCTGTGTGTCTGTCTTTGTCTGTGAGTCTGTCTGTGTGACTCTCTTTGTCTGTGAGTCTGTCTGTCTGTGTGTCTGTCTGTCTATCTTTGTCTGTGTGTCTGTCTTTGTCTGTGTGTCTGTCTTAGTCTGTGAGTCTGTCTGTCTGTGTGTCTGTCTTTGTCTGTGAGTCTGTATGTCTGTGTGTCTGTCTGTCTATCTTTGTCTATGTGTCTGTCTTTGTCTGTGTGTCTGTCTTTGTCTGTGAGTCTATCTTTGTCTGTGTGAGTGTCTGTCTGTCTATCTTTGTCTGTGTGTCTATCTTTGTCTGTGTGTCTGTCTTTGTCTGTGAGTGTGTCTGTCTGTCTGTGTCTGTGTGTCTATCTGTCTTTGTCTGTGTGTCTGTCTGTCTGTCTTTGTGTGTGTGTCTGTCTGACTGTCTTTGTCTGTGTGTCTGTCTGTCTTTGTCTTTGTGTCTGTTTGTCTGTCTTTGTCTGTGTGTCTGTATGTCTGCCTTTGTGTGTGTGTCTGTCTGTCTTTGTCTGTGTGTCTGTAAGTCTGCCTTTGTGTGTGGGTATGTCTGCCTTTGTGTGTCTGTCTGACTTTGTCTGTGTGTCTGTATGTCTGCCTTTGTGTGTGTGTCTGTCTGCCTATGTGTGTGTGTCTGTCTGCCTTTGTGTGTGTGTGTCTGTCCGTCTTTGTCTGTGTGTCTGTCTGTCTTTGTCTGTGTGTCTGTATGTCCGTCTTTGTCTGTGTGTCTGTCTGTCTTTGTCTGTGTGTCTGTATGTCCGTCTTTGTCTGTGTGTCTGTCTGTCTTTGTCTGTGTGTCTGTATGTCCGTCTTTGTCTGTGTGTCTGTCTGTCTTTGTCTGTGTGTCTGTATGTCCGTAATTGTCTGCGTGTCTGTCGGTCTTTGTCTGTGTGTCTGTCTGCCTTTGTGTGTGTGTCTGTCTGTCTTTGTCTGTGTGTCTGTATGTCCGTCTTTGTCTGTGTGTCTGTCTGTCTTTGTCCTTGTGTCTGTCTATCTGCCTTTGTGTGTGTCTGTCTGTCTGTCTTTGTCTGTGTGTCTGTATGTCCGTCTTTGTCTGTGTGTCTGTCTGTCTTTGTCTGTGTGTCTGTCTGTCTGTCTGTCTTTGTGTGTGTATGTCTATCTTAGTCTGTGTGTGTCTGTCTGTATGAGTCTGTGTGTCTGTATGTCTGTCTTTGTCTGTTTGTCTGTCTGTATGTGTGTGTGTCTTTAAGTCTGTCTTTGTCTGTCTGTCATTGTCTGTGTGTCTGTCTTTGTCTGTCTGTCTTTGTGTGTGTGTCTGTCTATGTCCGTGTGTCTGTCTTTGTCTGTGTGTCTGTCTGTCTTTGTGTGTGTGTCTGCCTTTGTCTGTGTGTCTGTCTTTGTCTGTGTAACTGTCTTTGTCTGTGTGCCTGTCTTTGTCTCTGTGTGTAGGTTAGTCTATGGTTCTGTCTTTGTCTTTCTTTCTTTGTATGTGTCTGTCTGTATTTGTCTGTGTTTCTGTCTGTCTGTCTTTGTCTGTCTGTCTTTGTATGTGTCTGTCTTTGTCTGTGTGTCTGTCTTTGTCTGTGTGTCTGTCTTTGTCTGTTGGTCTGTCTTTGTCTGTGTGTCTGTCTTTGTCTGTGTGTCTGTTTTTGTGTGTGTCTGTCTTTGTCTGTGTGTCTGTCTTTGTTTGTGTGTGTCTGTCTGTCTTTGTCTGTGTGTCTGTCTTTGTCTGTGTGTCTATCTTTGTATGTGTGTCTGTCTGTCTTTGTTTGTGTGTGTGTCTGTCTGTCCTGGTCTGTGTGTCTGTCTTTGTCTGTGTGTCTATCTTTGTGTGTGTGTGTCTGTTTTTGTGTGTGTCTGTCTTTGTCTGTGTGTCTGTCTTTGTCTGTGTGTCTGTTTTTGTGTGTGTCTGTCTTTGTCTGTGTGTCTGACTTTGTTTGTGTGTGTGTCTGTCTGTCTTTGTCTGTGTGTCTGTCTTTGTCTGTGTGTCTATCTTTGTATGTGTGTCTGTCTGTCTGTCTTTGTGTGTGTGTCTGTCTGTCTTTGTCTGTCTGTCGTTGTGTATGTGTCAGTCTGTCTGTCTGTATGTGTGTGTCCGTGTGTCTGTCTGTCTTTGTGTGTGTGTCTGTCTGTCTGCCTGTATGTGTCTGTCTGTGTGTATCTGTCTGTCTGTGTCGGTCTGTCTGAGTGTGTGTCGGTCTATCTGTATGTTTTTGTCTGTGTGTGTCTGTCGTTCTGTGTGTGTGTCTGTCTATCTGTCTTCGTCTGTGTGTGTGTCTGTCTGTGTGTGTCTGTCTGTCTGTCTGTGTGTGTCCGTGTGTGTGTCTGTCTGTCTGTGTGTGAATGTCTGTCTGTTTGTGTCTGTGTGTGTCTGTATGTCTGTCTGTATCTTTTTGTATGTTTGTGTCTGTTTGTGTCTGTCTGTGTGTGTCTGTCTGTCTGTGTCTTTCTGTCTGTTTCTGTCTGTTTGTGTCTGTCTGTGTGTGTCTGTCTGTGTGTGTCCGTGTGTGTGTCTGTCTGTCTGTGTGTCTGTCTGTCTGTGTGTGAATGTCTGTCTGTTTGTGTCTGTGTGTATCTGTCTGTCTGTATGTGTCTGTTTGTGTCTGTGTGTGTCTGTCTGTCGCTATGTGTCTGTCTGTCTGTGTGTGTATGTGTGTCTGTTTTTCGTCTTTGTGTGTCTGTCTGTCTGTGTGTGTCTGTCTGTGTGTGTCTGACTGTGTGTCTGTCTGTCTGTCTGTGTGTCCGTGCGCCTGTCTGTGTGTGTCTGTCTGTGTGTGTCTGCCTATCTGTATGTGTCTGTGTGTCTGTCTGTCTTTGTGTGTGTGTCTGTCTGTCTGTATGTGTGTGTGTCCGTGTGTCTGTTTGTCTGAAGGTCTTTGTGTGTGTGTCTGTATGTCATTCTGTGTGTGAATCTGTCTGTCTGTGTGTGAATTTGTCTGTCTGTCTGTGAATGTGTCTGTCTGTGTGTGTCTGTCTGTTTTCGGGGTGTGTCTGTTTGTCTGTCGGTGTGTGTCTGTCTGTCTGTTTCTGTGTGTCTGGCTGTGTGTCTTTCTGTCTGTGTGTGTCTGTCTGTTTGTGTGTGTGTCTGTCTGTCTGTTTGTCTGTGTGTGTCTGTCTTTGTCTGTGTGTCTGTCTTTGTTTGTGTGTGTCTGTCTGTCTTTGTCTGTGTGTCTGTCTTTGTCTGTGTGTCTATCTTTGTATGTGTGTCTGTCTGTCTTTGTTTGTGTGTGTGTCTGTCTGTCCTGGTCTGTGTGTCTGTCTTTGTCTGTGTGTCTATCTTTGTATGTGTGTCTGTTTTTGTGTGTGTCTGTCTTTGTCTGTGTGTCTTTCTTTGTCTCTGTGTCTGTTTTTGTGTGTGTCTGTCTTTGTCTGTGTGTCTGTCTTTGTTTGTGTGTGTGTCTGTCTGTCTTTGTCTGTGTGTCTATCTTTGTATGTGTGTCTGTCTGTCTGTCTTTGTGTGTGTGTCTGTCTGTCTTTGTCTGTCTGTCGTTGTGTATGTGTCAGTCTGTCTGTCTGTATGTGTGTGTCCGTGTGTCTGTCTGTCTTTGTGTGTGTGTCTGTCTGTCTGCCTGTATGTGTCTGTCTGTGTGTATCTGTCTGTCTGTGTCGGTCTGTCTGAGTGTGTGTCGGTCTATCTGTATGTTTTTGTCTGTGTGTGTCTGTCGTTCTGTGTGTGTGTCTGTCTATCTGTCTTCGTCTGTGTGTGTGTCTGTCTGTGTGTGTCTGTCTGTCTGTCTGTGTGTGTCCGTGTGTGTGTCTGTCTGTCTGTGTGTGAATGTCTGTCTGTTTGTGTCTGTGTGTGTCTGTATGTCTGTCTGTATCTTTTTGTATGTTTGTGTCTGTTTGTGTCTGTCTGTGTGTGTCTGTCTGTCTGTGTCTTTCTGTCTGTTTCTGTCTGTTTGTGTCTGTCTGTGTGTGTCCGTGTGTGTGTCTGTCTGTCTGTGTGTGAATGTCTGTCTGTTTGTGTCTGTGTGTATCTGTCTGTCTGTATGTGTCTGTTTGTGTCTGTGTGTGTCTGTCTGTCGCTATGTGTCTGTCTGTCTGTGTGTGTATGTGTGTCTGTTTTTCGTCTTTGTGTGTCTGTCTGTCTGTGTGTGTCTGACTGTGTGTCTGTCTGTCTGTCTGTGTGTCCGTGCGCCTGTCTGTGTGTGTCTGTCTGTGTGTGTCTGCCTATCTGTATGTGTCTGTGTGTCTGTCTGTCTTTGTGTGTGTGTCTGTCTGTCTGTATGTGTGTGTGTCCGTGTGTCTGTTTGTCTGAAGGTCTTTGTGTGTGTGTCTGTATGTCATTCTGTGTGTGAATCTGTCTGTCTGTGTGTGAATTTGTCTGTCTGTCTGTGAATGTGTCTGTCTGTGTGTGTCTGTCTGTTTTCGGGGTGTGTCTGTTTGTCTCTCGGTGTGTGTCTGTCTGTCTGTTTCTGTGTGTCTGGCTGTGTGTCTTTCTGTCTGTGTGTGTGTCTGTCTGTTTGTGTGTGTGTCTGTCTGTCTGTTTGTCTGTGTGTGTCTGTCTTTGTCTGTGTGTCTGTCTGCCTGTCTTTGTCTGTGTGTCTGTCTGCCTTTCTTTGTGTTACTGTCTTTGTCTGTCTGTCTTTGTCTGTGTGTCTGTCTGTCTATCTTTATCAGTTTGTCTGTCTGTCCTTGTGTGTGTCTGTCTTTGTCTGTGTGTCTGTCTATCTTTCTATCTTTGTCTGTGTGTCCGTCTTCTTCTGTGTGTCTGTCTGTCTTTGTCTGTGTGTCTGTCCGTCTGTCTTTGTCTGTGTGTCTGTCTGTATTTGTCTTTGTGTGTCTGTGTGTGTGTCTGTGTGTCTTTCTGTGTGTATGTGTATCTGTCTGTCTTTGTATGTGTCTGTCTATGTCTGTGTATGTGTCTGTCTATGTCTGTGTGTCTGTCTGTTTGTGTGTGTATCTGTCTGTCTTTGTCTGTGTGTCTGTCTGTCTTTGTCTGTGTGTCTGTCTTTCTGTCTTTGTCTGTCTATCTGTGTCTGTGTGTCTGCCTGTCTTTGTCTGTGTGTCTGTCTGCCTGTCTTTGTCTGGTTGTCTGTCTGTCTTTGTCTGTCTGTCTTTGGCTGTGTGTCTGTCTGTGTGTCTGTCTTTGTCTGTGCGTCTGCCTGTCTATCTTTGTCTGTATGTGTCTGTGTGTCATTCTGTCTTTGTGTACGTGTCTGTCTGCGTTAGTCTGTGTGTGTCTGTCTGTATGTGTCTGTGTGTCTGTCTGTCTGTCTTTGTGTATGTGTCTGTTTGTCTGTGTGTCTGTCTGTCTGTATGTGTGTGTTTGTCTGTCTTTGTCTGTCTGTCTCTCTTCGTGTGTGTGTGTCTGTCTCGCTTTGTGTGTGTGTCTGTCTGTCTTTGTCTGTGTTTCTGTCTGTCCGTCTTTGTGTGTGTCTGTCTGTCTTTGTGTGTGTCTGTCTGTCTGTCTTTGTGTGAGTGTCTGTCTGTCCGTCTTTGTGTTTGTCTGTCTGTCTTTGTGTGTGTCTGTCTGTCTGTCTTTGTGTGAGTGTCTGTCTGTCCGTCTTTGTGTGTGTCTGTCTGTCTGTCTTTGTCTGTCTGTCTGTCTTTGTGTGTGTGTCTGTCTGTCAGTCGTTGTGTGTCTGTCTGTCTCTCTGTCTTTGTCTGTCTGTCTGTCATTGTGTTCGTGTCTGTCTGTCTGATTTTGTCTGTCTGTCTGTATGTGTCTGTGTGTCTGTATGTCTGTCTTTGTCTGTTTGTCTGTCTGTATGTGTGTGTGTCTTTAAGTCTGTCTTTGTCTGTCTGTCATTGTCTGTGTGTCTGTCTTTGTCTGTCTGTCTTTGTGTGTGTGTCTGTCTATGTCCGTGTGTCTGTCTTTGTCTGTGTGTCTGTCTGTCTTTGTGTGTGTGTCTGCCTTTGTCTGTGTGTCTGTCTTTGTCTGTGTAACTGTCTTTGTCTGTGTGCCTGTCTTTGTCTCTGTGTGTAGGTTAGTCTATGGTTCTGTCTTTGTCTTTCTTTCTTTGTATGTGTCTGTCTGTATTTGTCTGTGTTTCTGTCTGTCTGTCTTTGTATGTGTCTGTCTTTGTCTGTGTGTCTGTCTTTGTCTGTGTGTCTGTCTTTGTCTGTTGGTCTGTCTTTGTCTGTGTGTCTGTCTTTGTCTGTGTGTCTGTTTTTGTGTGTGTCTGTCTTTGTCTGTGTGTCGGTCTTTGTTTGTGTGTGTCTGTCTGTCTTTGTCTGTGTGTCTGTCTTTGTCTGTGTGTCTATCTTTGTATGTGTGTCTGTCTGTCTTTGTTTGTGTGTGTGTCTGTCTGTCCTGGTCTGTGTGTCTGTCTTTGTCTGTGTGTCTATCTTTGTATGTGTGTCTGTTTTTGTGTGTGTCTGTCTTTGTCTGTGTGTCTGTTTTTGTGTGTGTCTGTCTTTGTCTGTGTGTCTGTCTTTGTTTGTGTGTGTGTCTGTCTGTCTTTGTCTGTGTGTCTGTCTTTGTCTGTGTGTCTATCTTTGTATGTGTGTCTGTCTGTCTGTCTTTGTGTGTGTGTCTGTCTGTCTTTGTCTGTCTGTCGTTGTGTATGTGTCAGTCTGTCTGTCTGTATGTGTGTGTCCGTGTGTCTGTCTGTCTTTGTGTGTGTGTCTGTCTGTCTGCCTGTATGTGTCTGTCTGTGTGTATCTGTCTGTCTGTGTCGGTCTGTCTGAGTGTGTGTCGGTCTATCTGTATGTTTTTGTCTGTGTGTGTCTGTCGTTCTGTGTGTGTGTCTGTCTATCTGTCTTCGTCTGTGTGTGTGTCTGTCTGTGTGTGTCTGTCTGTCTGTCTGTGTGTGTCCGTGTGTGTGTCTGTCTGTCTGTGTGTGAATGTCTGTCTGTTTGTGTCTGTGTGTGTCTGTATGTCTGTCTGTATCTTTTTGTATGTTTGTGTCTGTTTGTGTCTGTCTGTGTGTGTCTGTCTGTCTGTGTCTTTCTGTCTGTGTCTTTCTGTCTGTTTCGGTCTGTTTGTGTCTGTCTGTGTGTGTCCGTGTGTGTGTGTGTCTGTCTGTGTGTCTGTCTGTGTGTGAATGTCTGTCTGTTTGTGTCTGTGTGTATCTGTCTGTCTGTATGTGTCTGTTTGTGTCTGTGTGTGTCTGTCTGTCGCTATGTGTCTGTCTGTCTGTGTGTATGTGTGTCTGCTTTTCGTCTTTGTGTGTCTGTCTGTCTGTGTGTGTCTGTCTGTGTGTGTCTGACTGTGTGTCTGTCTGTCTGTCCGTGTGTCTGTCTGTGTGTGTCTGTCTGTGTGTGTCTGCCTATCTGTATGTGTCTGTGTGTCTGTCTGTCTTTGTGTGTGTGTCTGTCTGTCTGTATGTGTGTGTGTCCGTGTGTCTGTTTGTCTGAAGGTCTTTGTGTGTGTGTCTGTATGTCATTCTGTGTGTGAAGCTGTCTGTCTGTGTGTGAATTTGTCTGTCTGTCTGTGAATGTGTCTGTCTGTGTGTGTCTGTCTGTTTTCGGGGTGTGTCTGTTTGTCTGTCGGTGTGTGTCTGTCTGTCTGTTTCTGTGTGTCTGGCTGTGTGTCTTTCTGTCTGTGTGTGTGTCTGTCTGTTTGTGTGTGTGTCTGTCCGTCTGTTTGTCTGTGTGTGTCTGTCTTTGTCTGTGTGTCTGTCTGCCTGTCTTTGTCTGTGTGTCTGTCTGCCTTTCTTTGTGTTACTGTCTTTGTCTGTCTGTCTTTGTCTGTGTGTCTGTCTGTCTATCTTTATCAGTTTGTCTGTCTGTCCTTGTGTGTGTGTCTGTCTTTGTCTGTGTGTCTGTCTATCTTTCTATCTTTGTCTGTGTGTCCGTCTTTGTCTGTGTGTCTGTCTGTCTTTGTCTGTGTGTCTGTCCGTCTGTCTTTGTCTGTGTGTCTGTCTGTATTTGTCTTTGTGTGTCTGTGTGTGTGTCTGTGTGTCTTTCTGTGTGTATGTGTATCTGTCTGTCTTTGTATGTGTCTGTCTATGTCTGTGTATGTGTCTGTCTATGTCTGTGTGTCTGTCTGTTTGTGTGTGTATCTGTCTGTCTTTGTCTGTGTGTCTGTCTGTCTTTGTCTGTGTGTCTGTCTTTCTGTCTTTGTCTGTCTATCTGTGTCTGTGTGTCTGCCTGTCTTTGTCTGTGTGTCTGTCTGCCTGTCTTTGTCTGGTTGTCTGTCTGTCTTTGTCTGTCTGTCTTTGGCTGTGTGTCTGTCTGTGTGTCTGTCTTTGTCTGTGCGTCTGCCTGTCTATCTTTGTCTGTATGTGTCTGTGTGTCATTCTGTCTTTGTGTACGTGTCTGTCTGCGTTAGTCTGTGTGTGTCTGTCTGTATGTGTCTGTGTGTCTGTCTGTCTGTCTTTGTGTATGTGTCTGTTTGTCTGTGTGTCTGTCTGTCTGTATGTGTGTGTTTGTCTGTCTTTGTCTGTCTGTCTCTCTTCGTGTGCCTGTCTGTCTCGCTTTGTGTGTGTGTCTGTCTGTCTTTGTCTGTGTTTCTGTCTGTCCGTCTTTGTGTGTGTCTGTCTGTCTTTGTGTGTGTCTGTCTGTCTGTCTTTGTGTGAGTGTCTGTCTGTCCGTCTTTGTGTTTGTCTGTCTGTCTTTGTGTGTGTCTGTCTGTCTTTGTGTGAGTGTCTGTCTGTCCGTCTTTGTGTGTGTCTGTCTGTCTGTCTTTGTCTGTCTGTCTGTCTTTGTGTGTGTGTCTGTCTGTCAGTTGTTGTGTGTCTGTCTCTCTGTCTTTGTCTGTCTGTCTGTCATTGTGCTCGTGTCTGTCTGTCTGATTTTGTCTGTCTGTCTGTCTGTTTCTGTTTGTCTGTCTGTCCGTCTTTGTGTGAGTGTCTGTCTTTGTCTGTCTGTCTGTCTTTGTGTGTGTCTGTCTGTCTGTCATTGTGTTCGTGTCTGTCTGTCTGATTTTGTGTGTCTGTCTGTCTTTGTCTCTTTGTCTGTCTGTCCGTCTTTGTGTGAGTGTCTGTCTTTGTCTGTCTGTCTGTCTTTGTGTGTGTGTCTGTCTGTCTTTGTGTGTGTGTCTGTCTGTCTGTCTTTGTGTGAGTCTGTCTGTCTTTGTGTGTGTGTGTGTCTGTCTTTGTGTGTCTGTATGTGTCCGTGTGTGTTTGTCTGTCTGTGTGTCTGTCTGTGTGTGTCCGTGTGTGTGTCTGTCTGTGTCTGTGTGTGTCCGTGTGTGTGTCTGTCTGTGTGTGTCCGTCTGTCTGTGAGTGTCCGTGTGTGTCTGTCTGTCTGTGTGTGTCCGTGTGTGTCTGTCTGTCTGTGTGACAGTATGTGTGTGTCCGTGTATGTGTCTGTCTGTCTGTGTGTGTCCGTGTTTGTCTGTCTGTCTGTGTATGTCTGTCTGTGTGTGTGTCTGTCTGTGTGTATGTCTGTCTGTGTGACAGTATGTGTGTGTCCGTGTATGTGTCTGTCTGTGTGTGTCCGTGTGTGTGTCTGTCTGTGTGTGTCCATGTGTGTGTCTGTTTGTCTGTGTGTGTCCGTGTGTGTCTGTCTTTCTGTGTGTGTCCGTGTGTGTCTGTCTGTCTGTGTGACAGTATGTGTGTGTCCGTGTATGTGTCTGTCTGTCTGTCTGTCTGTGTGTGTCCGTGTTTGTCTGTCTGTCTGTCTGTGTGTGTCTGTCTGTGTGTATGTCTGTCTGTCTGTGTGACAGTATGTGTGTTTCCGTGTATGTGTCTGTCTGTCTGTGTGTGTCCGTGTGTGTCTGTCTGTCTGTGTGTGTCCATCTGTCTGTGTGACAGTATGTGTGTGTCCGTGTGTGTGTCTGTCTGTCTGTGTGTGTCCATCTGTCTGTGTGACAGTATGTGTGTGTGCGTGTATGTGTCTGTCTGTCTGTGTGTGTCCGTGTGTGTCTGTCTGTCTGTGTGACAGTATGTGTGTGTCCGCGAATGTGTCTGTCTGTCTGTGTGTGTCCATGTGTGTGTCTGTCTGTCTGTCTGTGTATGTCTGTCTGTGTGTGTGACTGTCTGTGTGTATGTCTGTCTGTCTGTCTGTGTACCTGTGTGTCTGCCTGTCTGTCTGTGTGTCTGTATGTCTGTCTGTGTTTCCGTGTGTATCTATGTGTCTGTCTGTGTGTGTGTCTGTGAGTCCGTCTGTGTGTCCGTGTGTCTGTGTGTCTGTGTGTGTGTCCGTGTGTGTCTTTCTGTCTGTCTGTTTGTGTGTCTGTAAGTGAATCTGTCTGTCTATCTTTGTCTGTGTGTCTGTCTATCTTTGTCTGTGTGTCTGTCTTTGTCTGTGAGTCTGTCTGTGTGACTCTCGTTGTCTGTGAGTCTGTCTGTCTGTCTGTGTGTCTGTCTGTCTATCTTTGTCTGTGTGTCTGTCTTTGTCTGTGTGTCTGTCTTAGTCTGTGAGTCTGTCTGTCTGTCTGTGTGTCTGTCTTTGTCTGTGAGTCTGTATGTCTGTGTGTCTGTCTGTCTATCTTTGTCTATGTGTCTGTCTTTGTCTGTGTGTCTGTCTTTGTCTGTGAGTCTATCTTTGTCTGTGTGAGTGTCTGTCTGTCTATCTTTGTCTGTGTGTCTATCTTTGTCTGCGTGTCTGTCTTTGTCTGTGAGTGTGTCTGTCTGTCCGTGTCTGTGTGTCAATCTGTCTTTGTCTGTGTGTCTGTCTGTCTGTCTTTGTGTGTGTGTCTGACTGACTGTCTTTGTCTGTGTGTCTATCTGTCTTTGTCTTTGTGTCTGTTTGTCTGTCTTTGTCTGTGTGTCTGTATGTCTGCTTTGTGTGTGTGTCTGTCTGTCTTTGTCTGTGTGTCTGTAAGTCTGCCTTTGTGTGTGGGTATGTCTGCCTTTGTGTGTCTGTCTGACTTTGTCTGTGTGTCTGTATGCCTGCCTTTGTGTGTGTGTCTGTCTGCCTATGTGTGTGTGTCTGTCTGCCTTTGTGTGTGTGTGTCTGTCTGTCTTTGTCTGTGTGTCTGTATGTCTGCCTTTGTCTGTGTGTCTGTCTGTCTTTGTCTGTGTGTCTGTATGTCCGTCTTTGTCTGTGTGTCTGTCTCTCTGTCTGTGTGTCTGTATGTCCGTCTTTGTCTGTGTGTCTGTCTGTCTTTGTCTGTGTGTCTGTATGTCCGTCTTTGTCTGTGTGTCTGTCTGTCTTTGTCTGTGTGTCTGTATGTCCGTCTTTGTCTGTGTGTCTGTCTGTCTTTGTCTGTGTGTCTGTATGTCCGTAATTGTCTATGTGTCTGTCGGTCTTTGTCTGTGTGTCTGTCTGCCTTTGTGTGTGTGTGTCTGTCTGTCTGTCTTTGTCTGTGTGTCTGTATGTCCGTCTTTGTCTGTGTGTCTGTCTGTCTTTGTCCTTGTGTCTGTCTATCTGCCTTTGTGTGTGTCTGTCTGTCTGTCTTTGTCTGTGTGTCTGTATGTCCGTCTTTGTCTGTGTGTCTGTCTGTCTTTGTCTGTGTGTCTGTCTGTCTGTCTGTCTTTGTGTGTGTATGTCTGTCTTAGTCTGTGTGTGTCTGTCTGTATGTGTCTGTGTGTCTGTATGTCTGTCTTTGTCTGTTTGTCTGTCTGTATGTGTGTGTGTCTGTCTGTCTGTATGTGTGTGTTTGTCTGTCTGTCTCTCTTCGTGTGTGTGTCTGTCTCTCTTCGTGTGTGTGTCTGTCTGTCTGTCGTTGTGTGTGTGTCTTTAAGTCTGTCTTTGTCTGTCTGTCATTGTCTGTGTGTCTGTCTTTGTCTGTCTGTCTTTGTGTGTGTGTCTGTCTATGTCCGTGTGTCTGTCTTTGTCTGTGTGTCTGTCTGTCTTTGTGTGTGTGTCTGCCTTTGTCTGTGTGTCTGTCTTTGTCTGTGTAACTGTCTTTGTGTGCCTGTCTTTGTCTCTGTGTGTAGGTTAGTCTATGGTTCTGTCTTTGTCTTTCTTTCTTTGTATGTGTCTGTGTGTATTTGTCTGTGTTTCTGTCTGTCTGTCTTTGTCTGTCTGTCTTTGTATGTGTCTGTCTTTGTCTGTGTGTCTGTCTTTGTCTGTGTGTCTGTCTTTGTCTGTGTGTCTGTCTTTGTCTGTGTGTCTGTCTTTGTCTGTGTGTCTGTTTTTGTGTGTGTCTGTCTTTGTCTGTGTGTCTGTCTTTGTTTGTGTGTGTCTGTCTGTCTTTGTCTGTGTGTCTGTCTTTGTCTGTGTGTCTATCTTTGTATGTGTGTCTGTCTGTCTTTGTCTGTGTGTCTGTCTTTGTTTGTGTGTGTGTCTGTCTGCCTGGTCTGTGTGTCTGTCTTTGTCTGTGTGTCTATCTTTGTATGTGTGTCTGTTTTTGTGTGTGTCTGTCTTTGTCTGTGTGTCTGTCTTTGTCTGTGTGTCTGTTTTTGTGTGTGTCTGTCTTTGTCTGTGTGTCTGTCTTTGTTTGTGTGTGTGTCTGTCTGTCTTTGTCTGTGTGTCTGTCTTTGTCTGTGTGTGTATCTTTGTATGTGTGTCTGTCTGTCTGTCTTTGTGTGTGTGTCTATCTGTCTTTGTCTGTCTGTCGTTGTGTATGTGTCAGTCTGTCTGTCTGTATGTGTGTGTCCGTGTGTCTGTCTGTCTTTGTGTGTGTGTCTGTCTGTCTGCCTGTATGTGTCTGTCTGTGTGTATCTGTCTGTCTGTGTCGGTCTGTCTGAGTGTGTGTCGGTCTATCTGTATGTTTTTGTCTGTGTGTGTCTGTCGTTCTGTGTGTGTGTCTGTCTATCTGTCTTCGGTTGTGTGTGTGTCTGTCTGTGTGTGTCTGTCTGTCTGTCTGTGTGTGTCCGTGTGTGTGTCTGTCTGTCTGTGTGTGAATGTCTGTCTGTTTGTGTCTATGTGTGTCTGTATGTCTGTCTGTATCTTTTTGTATGTTTGTGTCTGGCTGTGTGTGTCCGTCTGTCTGTGTCTTTCTGTCTGTTTCTGTCTGTTTGTGTCTGTCTGTGTGTGTCTGTCTGTGTGTGTCCGTGTGTGTGTCTGTCTGTCTGTGTGTCTGTCTGTCTGTGTGTGAATGTCTGTCTGTTTGTGTCTGTGTGTATCTGTCTGTCTGTATGTGTCTGTTTGTGTCTGTGTGTGTCTGTCTGTCGCTATGTGTCTGTCTGTCTGTGTGTGTATGTGTGTCTGTTTTTCGTCTTTGTGTGTCTGTCTGTCTGTGTGTGTCTGTCTGTGTGTGTCTGACTGTGTGTCTGTCTGTCTGTGTGTCCGTGCGCCTGTCTGTGTGTGTCTGTCTGTGTGTGTCTGCCTATCTGTATGTGTCTGTGTGTCTGTCTGTCTTTGTGTGTGTGTCTGTCTGTCTGTATGTGTGTGTGTCCGTGTGTCTGTTTGTCTGAAGGTCTTTGTGTGTGTGTCTTTATGTCATTCTGTGTGTGAATCTGTCTGTCTGTGTGTGAATGTGTCTGTCTGTCTGTGAATGTGTCTGTCTGTGTGTGTCTGTCTGTTTTCGGGGTGTGTCTGTTTGTCTGTCGGTGTGTGTCTGTCTGTCTGTTTCTGTGTGTCTGGCTGTGTGTCTGTCTGTCTGTGTGTGTGTCTGTCTGTTTGTGTGTGTGTCTGTCTGTCTGTTTGTCTGTGTGTGTCTGTCTTTGTCTGTGTGTCTGTCTGCCTTTCTTTGTGTTACTGTCTTTGTCTGTCTGTCTTTGTCTGTGTGTCTGTCTGTCTATCTTTATCAGTTTGTCTGTCTGTCCTTGTGTTTGTCTGTCTTTGTCTGTGTGTCTGTCTATCTTTCTATCTTTGTCTGTGTGTCCGTCTTTGTCTGTGTGTCTGTCTGTCTTTGTCTGTGTGTCTGTCCGTCTGTCTTTGTCTGTGTGTCTGTCTGTATTTGTCTTTGTGTGTCTGTGTGTGTGTCTGTGTGTCTTTCTGTGTGTATGTGTATTAATCTGTCTGTGTATGTGTCTGTCTATGTCTGTTTATGTGTCTGTCTATGTCTGTGTGTCTGCCTTTGTCTGTGAGTCTGATGTCTGTGTGTCTGTCTGTCTATCTTTGTCTATGTGTCTGTCTTTGTCTGTGTGTCTGTCTGTCTTTGTCGGTGTGTCTGTCTTTCTGTCTTTGTCTGTCTATCTGTGTCTGTGTGTCTGCCTGTCTTTGTCTGTGTGTCTGTCTGCCTGTCTTTGTCTGGTTGTCTGTCTGTCTTTGTCCGTCTGTCTTTGGCTGTGTGTCTGTCTGTGTGTCTGTCTTTGTCTGTGCGTCTGCCTGTCTATCTTTGTCTGTGTGTCTGTCTGTCTTTGTGTGTGTGTCTGTCTGTCTGTATGTGTGTGTGTCCGTGTGTCTGTTTGTCTGAAGGTCTTTGTGTGTGTGTCTGTATGTCATTCTGTGTGTGAATCTGTCTGTCTGTGTGTGAATTTGTCTGTCTGTCTGTGAATGTGTCTGTCTGTGTGTGTCTGTCTGTTTTCGGGGTGTGTCTGTTTGTCTCTCGGTGTGTGTCTGTCTGTCTGTTTCTGTGTGTCTGGCTGTGTGTCTTTCTGTCTGTGTGTGTGTCTGTCTGTTTGTGTGTGTGTCTGTCTGTCTGTTTGTCTGTGTGTGTCTGTCTTTGTCTGTGTGTCTGTCTGCCTGTCTTTGTCTGTGTGTCTGTCTGCCTTTCTTTGTGTTACTGTCTTTGTCTGTCTGTCTTTGTCTGTGTGTCTGTCTGTCTATCTTTATCAGTTTGTCTGTCTGTCCTTGTGTGTGTCTGTCTTTGTCTGTGTGTCTGTCTATCTTTCTATCTTTGTCTGTGTGTCCGTCTTCTTCTGTGTGTCTGTCTGTCTTTGTCTGTGTGTCTGTCCGTCTGTCTTTGTCTGTGTGTCTGTCTGTATTTGTCTTTGTGTGTCTGTGTGTGTGTCTGTGTGTCTTTCTGTGTGTATGTGTATCTGTCTGTCTTTGTATGTGTCTGTCTATGTCTGTGTATGTGTCTGTCTATGTCTGTGTGTCTGTCTGTTTGTGTGTGTATCTGTCTGTCTTTGTCTGTGTGTCTGTCTGTCTTTGTCTGTGTGTCTGTCTTTCTGTCTTTGTCTGTCTATCTGTGTCTGTGTGTCTGCCTGTCTTTGTCTGTGTGTCTGTCTGCCTGTCTTTGTCTGGTTGTCTGTCTGTCTTTGTCTGTCTGTCTTTGGCTGTGTGTCTGTCTGTGTGTCTGTCTTTGTCTGTGCGTCTGCCTGTCTATCTTTGTCTGTATGTGTCTGTGTGTCATTCTGTCTTTGTGTACGTGTCTGTCTGCGTTAGTCTGTGTGTGTCTGTCTGTATGTGTCTGTGTGTCTGTCTGTCTGTCTTTGTGTATGTGTCTGTTTGTCTGTGTGTCTGTCTGTCTGTATGTGTGTGTTTGTCTGTCTTTGTCTGTCTGTCTCTCTTCGTGTGTGTGTGTCTGTCTCGCTTTGTGTGTGTGTCTGTCTGTCTTTGTCTGTGTTTCTGTCTGTCCGTCTTTGTGTGTGTCTGTCTGTCTTTGTGTGTGTCTGTCTGTCTGTCTTTGTGTGAGTGTCTGTCTGTCCGTCTTTGTGTTTGTCTGTCTGTCTTTGTGTGTGTCTGTCTGTCTGTCTTTGTGTGAGTGTCTGTCTGTCCGTCTTTGTGTGTGTCTGTCTGTCTGTCTTTGTCTGTCTGTCTGTCTTTGTGTGTGTGTCTGTCTGTCAGTCGTTGTGTGTCTGTCTGTCTCTCTGTCTTTGTCTGTCTGTCTGTCATTGTGTTCGTGTCTGTCTGTCTGATTTTGTCTGTCTGTCTGTATGTGTCTGTGTGTCTGTATGTCTGTCTTTGTCTGTTTGTCTGTCTGTATGTGTGTGTGTCTTTAAGTCTGTCTTTGTCTGTCTGTCATTGTCTGTGTGTCTGTCTTTGTCTGTCTGTCTTTGTGTGTGTGTCTGTCTATGTCCGTGTGTCTGTCTTTGTCTGTGTGTCTGTCTGTCTTTGTGTGTGTGTCTGCCTTTGTCTGTGTGTCTGTCTTTGTCTGTGTAACTGTCTTTGTCTGTGTGCCTGTCTTTGTCTCTGTGTGTAGGTTAGTCTATGGTTCTGTCTTTGTCTTTCTTTCTTTGTATGTGTCTGTCTGTATTTGTCTGTGTTTCTGTCTGTCTGTCTTTGTATGTGTCTGTCTTTGTCTGTGTGTCTGTCTTTGTCTGTGTGTCTGTCTTTGTCTGTTGGTCTGTCTTTGTCTGTGTGTCTGTCTTTGTCTGTGTGTCTGTTTTTGTGTGTGTCTGTCTTTGTCTGTGTGTCGGTCTTTGTTTGTGTGTGTCTGTCTGTCTTTGTCTGTGTGTCTGTCTTTGTCTGTGTGTCTATCTTTGTATGTGTGTCTGTCTGTCTTTGTTTGTGTGTGTGTCTGTCTGTCCTGGTCTGTGTGTCTGTCTTTGTCTGTGTGTCTATCTTTGTATGTGTGTCTGTTTTTGTGTGTGTCTGTCTTTGTCTGTGTGTCTGTTTTTGTGTGTGTCTGTCTTTGTCTGTGTGTCTGTCTTTGTTTGTGTGTGTGTCTGTCTGTCTTTGTCTGTGTGTCTGTCTTTGTCTGTGTGTCTATCTTTGTATGTGTGTCTGTCTGTCTGTCTTTGTGTGTGTGTCTGTCTGTCTTTGTCTGTCTGTCGTTGTGTATGTGTCAGTCTGTCTGTCTGTATGTGTGTGTCCGTGTGTCTGTCTGTCTTTGTGTGTGTGTCTGTCTGTCTGCCTGTATGTGTCTGTCTGTGTGTATCTGTCTGTCTGTGTCGGTCTGTCTGAGTGTGTGTCGGTCTATCTGTATGTTTTTGTCTGTGTGTGTCTGTCGTTCTGTGTGTGTGTCTGTCTATCTGTCTTCGTCTGTGTGTGTGTCTGTCTGTGTGTGT
This sequence comes from Deroplatys truncata, assembly GCA_030765065.1. Classification (NCBI taxonomy): domain Eukaryota; kingdom Metazoa; phylum Arthropoda; class Insecta; order Mantodea; family Mantidae; genus Deroplatys; species Deroplatys truncata. Next base: position 128,884,896 of record CM060989.1, on the reverse strand, counting down.
CTGTCTGTCTGTCTGTGTGTGTCCGTGTGTGTGTCTGTCTGTCTGTGTGTGAATGTCTGTCTGTTTGTGTCTGTGTGTGTCTGTATGTCTGTCTGTATCTTTTTGTATGTTTGTGTCTGTTTGTGTCTGTCTGTGTGTGTCTGTCTGTCTGTGTCTTTCTGTCTGTGTCTTTCTGTCTGTTTCGGTCTGTTTGTGTCTGTCTGTGTGTGTCCGTGTGTGTGTGTGTCTGTCTGTGTGTCTGTCTGTGTGTGAATGTCTGTCTGTTTGTGTCTGTGTGTATCTGTCTGTCTGTATGTGTCTGTTTGTGTCTGTGTGTGTCTGTCTGTCGCTATGTGTCTGTCTGTCTGTGTGTATGTGTGTCTGCTTTTCGTCTTTGTGTGTCTGTCTGTCTGTGTGTGTCTGTCTGTGTGTGTCTGACTGTGTGTCTGTCTGTCTGTCCGTGTGTCTGTCTGTGTGTGTCTGTCTGTGTGTGTCTGCCTATCTGTATGTGTCTGTGTGTCTGTCTGTCTTTGTGTGTGTGTCTGTCTGTCTGTATGTGTGTGTGTCCGTGTGTCTGTTTGTCTGAAGGTCTTTGTGTGTGTGTCTGTATGTCATTCTGTGTGTGAATCTGTCTGTCTGTGTGTGAATTTGTCTGTCTGTCTGTGAATGTGTCTGTCTGTGTGTGTCTGTCTGTTTTCGGGGTGTGTCTGTTTGTCTGTCGGTGTGTGTCTGTCTGTCTGTTTCTGTGTGTCTGGCTGTGTGTCTTTCTGTCTGTGTGTGTGTCTGTCTGTTTGTGTGTGTGTCTGTCCGTCTGTTTGTCTGTGTGTGTCTGTCTTTGTCTGTGTGTCTGTCTGCCTGTCTTTGTCTGTGTGTCTGTCTGCCTTTCTTTGTGTTACTGTCTTTGTCTGTCTGTCTTTGTCTGTGTGTCTGTCTGTCTATCTTTATCAGTTTGTCTGTCTGTCCTTGTGTGTGTCTGTCTTTGTCTGTGTGTCTGTCTATCTTTCTATCTTTGTCTGTGTGTCCGTCTTTGTCTGTGTGTCTGTCTGTCTTTGTCTGTGTGTCTGTCCGTCTGTCTTTGTCTGTGTGTCTGTCTGTATTTGTCTTTGTGTGTCTGTGTGTGTGTCTGTGTGTCTTTCTGTGTGTATGTGTATCTGTCTGTCTTTGTATGTGTCTGTCTATGTCTGTGTATGTGTCTGTCTATGTCTGTGTGTCTGTCTGTTTGTGTGTGTATCTGTCTGTCTTTGTCTGTGTGTCTGTCTTTGTCTGTGTGTCTGTCTTTCTGTCTTTGTCTGTCTATCTGTGTCTGTGTGTCTGCCTGTCTTTGTCTGTGTGTCTGTCTGCCTGTCTTTGTCTGGTTGTCTGTCTGTCTTTGTCTGTCTGTCTTTGGCTGTGTGTCTGTCTGTGTGTCTGTCTTTGTCTGTGCGTCTGCCTGTCTATCTTTGTCTGTATGTGTCTGTGTGTCATTCTGTCTTTGTGTACGTGTCTGTCTGCGTTAGTCTGTGTGTGTCTGTCTGTATGTGTCTGTGTGTCTGTCTGTCTGTCTTTGTGTATGTGTCTGTTTGTCTGTGTGTCTGTCTGTCTGTATGTGTGTGTTTGTCTGTCTTTGTCTGTCTGTCTCTCTTCGTGTGCCTGTCTGTCTCGCTTTGTGTGTGTGTCTGTCTGTCTTTGTCTGTGTTTCTGTCTGTCCGTCTTTGTGTGTGTCTGTCTGTCTTTGTGTGTGTCTGTCTGTCTGTCTTTGTGTGAGTGTCTGTCTGTCCGTCTTTGTGTTTGTCTGTCTGTCTTTGTGTGTGTCTGTCTGTCTGTCTTTGTGTGAGTGTCTGTCTGTCCGTCTTTGTGTGTGTCTGTCTGTCTGTCTTTGTCTGTCTGTCTGTCTTTGTGTGTGTGTCTGTCTGTCAGTTGTTGTGTGTCTGTCTCTCTGTCTTTGTCTGTCTGTCTGTCATTGTGCTCGTGTCTGTCTGTCTGATTTTGTCTGTCTGTCTGTCTGTTTCTGTTTGTCTGTCTGTCCGTCTTTGTGTGAGTGTCTGTCTTTGTCTGTCTGTCTGTCTTTGTGTGTGTCTGTCTGTCTGTCATTGTGTTCGTGTCTGTCTGTCTGATTTTGTGTGTCTGTCTGTCTTTGTCTCTTTGTCTGTCTGTCCGTCTTTGTGTGAGTGTCTGTCTTTGTCTGTCTGTCTGTCTTTGTGTGTGTGTCTGTCTGTCTTTGTGTGTGTGTCTGTCTGTCTGTCTTTGTGTGAGTCTGTCTGTCTTTGTGTGTGTGTGTCTGTCTTTGTGTGTCTGTATGTGTCCGTGTGTGTTTGTCTGTCTGTGTGTCTGTCTGTGTGTGTCCGTGTGTGTGTCTGTCTGTGTCTGTGTGTGTCCGTGTGTGTGTCTGTCTGTGTGTGTCCGTCTGTCTGTGAGTGTCCGTGTGTGTCTGTCTGTCTGTGTGTGTCCGTGTGTGTCTGTCTGTCTGTGTGACAGTATGTGTGTGTCCGTGTATGTGTCTGTCTGTCTGTGTGTGTCCGTGTTTGTCTGTCTGTCTGTGTATGTCTGTCTGTGTGTGTGTCTGTCTGTGTGTATGTCTGTCTGTGTGACAGTATGTGTGTGTCCGTGTATGTGTCTGTCTGTGTGTGTCCGTGTGTGTGTCTGTCTGTGTGTGTCCATGTGTGTGTCTGTCTGTCTGTGTGTGTCCGTGTGTGTCTGTCTTTCTGTGTGTGTCCGTGTGTGTCTGTCTGTCTGTGTGACAGTATGTGTGTGTCCGTGTATGTGTCTGTCTGTCTGTCTGTCTGTGTGTGTCCGTGTTTGTCTGTCTGTCTGTCTGTGTGTGTCTGTCTGTGTGTATGTCTGTCTGTCTGTGTGACAGTATGTGTGTTTCCGTGTATGTGTCTGTCTGTCTGTGTGTGTCCGTGTGTGTCTGTCTGTCTGTGTGTGTCCATCTGTCTGTGTGACAGTATGTGTGTGTCCGTGTGTGTGTCTGTCTGTCTGTGTGTGTCCATCTGTCTGTGTGACAGTATGTGTGTGTGCGTGTATGTGTCTGTCTGTCTGTGTGTGTCCGTGTGTGTCTGTCTGTCTGTGTGACAGTATGTGTGTGTCCGCGAATGTGTCTGTCTGTCTGTGTGTGTCCATGTGTGTGTCTGTCTGTCTGTCTGTGTATGTCTGTCTGTGTGTGTGACTGTCTGTGTGTATGTCTGTCTGTCTGTCTGTGTACCTGTGTGTCTGCCTGTCTGTCTGTGTGTCTGTATGTCTGTCTGTGTTTCCGTGTGTATCTATGTGTCTGTCTGTGTGTGTGTCTGTGAGTCCGTCTGTGTGTCCGTGTGTCTGTGTGTCTGTGTGTGTGTCCGTGTGTGTCTTTCTGTCTGTCTGTTTGTGTGTCTGTAAGTGAATCTGTCTGTCTATCTTTGTCTGTGTGTCTGTCTATCTTTGTCTGTGTGTCTGTCTTTGTCTGTGAGTCTGTCTGTGTGACTCTCGTTGTCTGTGAGTCTGTCTGTCTGTCTGTGTGTCTGTCTGTCTATCTTTGTCTGTGGGTCTGTCTTTGTCTGTGTGTCTGTCTTAGTCTGTGAGTCTGTCTGTCTGTCTGTGTGTCTGTCTTTGTCTGTGAGTCTGTATGTCTGTGTGTCTGTCTGTCTATCTTTGTCTATGTGTCTGTCTTTGTCTGTGTGTCTGTCTTTGTCTGTGAGTCTATCTTTGTCTGTGTGAGTGTCTGTCTGTCTATCTTTGTCTGTGTGTCTATCTTTGTCTGCGTGTCTGTCTTTGTCTGTGAGTGTGTCTGTCTGTCCGTGTCTGTGTGTCAATCTGTCTTTGTCTGTGTGTCTGTCTGTCTGTCTTTGTGTGTGTGTCTGACTGACTGTCTTTGTCTGTGTGTCTATCTGTCTTTGTCTTTGTGTCTGTTTGTCTGTCTTTGTCTGTGTGTCTGTATGTCTGCTTTGTGTGTGTGTCTGTCTGTCTTTGTCTGTGTGTCTGTAAGTCTGCCTTTGTGTGTGGGTATGTCTGCCTTTGTGTGTCTGTCTGACTTTGTCTGTGTGTCTGTATGCCTGCCTTTGTGTGTGTGTCTGTCTGCCTATGTGTGTGTGTCTGTCTGCCTTTGTGTGTGTGTGTCTGTCTGTCTTTGTCTGTGTGTCTGTATGTCTGCCTTTGTCTGTGTGTCTGTCTGTCTTTGTCTGTGTGTCTGTATGTCCGTCTTTGTCTGTGTGTCTGTCTCTCTGTCTGTGTGTCTGTATGTCCGTCTTTGTCTGTGTGTCTGTCTGTCTTTGTCTGTGTGTCTGTATGTCCGTCTTTGTCTGTGTGTCTGTCTGTCTTTGTCTGTGTGTCTGTATGTCCGTCTTTGTCTGTGTGTCTGTCTGTCTTTGTCTGTGTGTCTGTATGTCCGTAATTGTCTATGTGTCTGTCGGTCTTTGTCTGTGTGTCTGTCTGCCTTTGTGTGTGTGTGTCTGTCTGTCTGTCTTTGTTTGTGTGTCTGTATGTCCGTCTTTGTCTGTGTGTCTGTCTGTCTTTGTCCTTGTGTCTGTCTATCTGCCTTTGTGTGTGTCTGTCTGTCTGTCTTTGTCTGTGTGTCTGTATGTCCGTCTTTGTCTGTGTGTCTGTCTGTCTTTGTCTGTGTGTCTGTCTGTCTGTCTGTCTTTGTGTGTGTATGTCTGTCTTAGTCTGTGTGTGTCTGTCTGTATGTGTCTGTGTGTCTGTATGTCTGTCTTTGTCTGTTTGTCTGTCTGTATGTGTGTGTGTCTGTCTGTCTGTATGTGTGTGTTTGTCTGTCTGTCTCTCTTCATGTGTGTGTCTGTCTCTCTTCGTGTGTGTGTCTGTCTGTCTGTCGTTGTGTGTGTGTCTTTAAGTCTGTCTTTGTCTGTCTGTCATTGTCTGTGTGTCTGTCTTTGTCTGTCTGTCTTTGTGTGTGTGTCTGTCTATGTCCGTGTGTCTGTCTTTGTCTGTGTGTCTGTCTGTCTTTGTGTATGTGTCTGCCTTTGTCTGTGTGTCTGTCTTTGTCTGTGTAACTGTCTTTGTGTGCCTGTCTTTGTCTCTGTGTGTAGGTTAGTCTATGGTTCTGTCTTTGTCTTTCTTTCTTTGTATGTGTCTGTGTGTATTTGTCTGTGTTTCTGTCTGTCTGTCTTTGTCTGTCTGTCTTTGTATGTGTCTGTCTTTGTCTGTGTGTCTGTCTTTGTCTGTGTGTCTGTCTTTGTCTGTGTGTCTGTCTTTGTCTGTGTGTCTGTCTTTGTCTGTGTGTCTGTTTTTGTGTGTGTCTGTCTTTGTCTGTGTGTCTGTCTTTGTTTGTGTGTGTCTGTCTGTCTTTGTCTGTGTGTCTGTCTTTGTCTGTGTGTCTATCTTTGTATGTGTGTCTGTCTGTCTTTGTCTGTGTGTCTGTCTTTGTTTGTGTGTGTGTCTGTCTGTCCTGGTCTGTGTGTCTGTCTTTGTCTGTGTGTCTATCTTTGTATGTGTGTCTGTTTTTGTGTGTGTCTGTCTTTGTCTGTGTGTCTGTCTTTGTCTGTGTGTCTGTTTTTGTGTGTGTCTGTCTTTGTCTGTGTGTCTGTCTTTGTTTGTGTGTGTGTCTGTCTGTCTTTGTCTGTGTGTCTGTCTTTGTCTGTGTGTGTATCTTTGTATGTGTGTCTGTCTGTCTTTGTGTGTGTGTCTGTCTGTCTTTGTCTGTCTGTCGTTGTGTATGTGTCAGTCTGTCTGTCTGTATGTGTGTGTCCGTGTGTCTGTCTGTCTTTGTGTGTGTGTCTGTCTGTCTGCCTGTATGTGTCTGTCTGTGTGTATCTGTCTGTCTGTGTCGGTCTGTCTGAGTGTGTGTCGGTCTATCTGTATGTTTTTGTCTGTGTGTGTCTGTCGTTCTGTGTGTGTGTCTGTCTATCTGTCTTCGGTTGTGTGTGTGTCTGTCTGTGTGTGTCTGTCTGTCTGTCTGTGTGTGTCCGTGTGTGTGTCTGTCTGTCTGTGTGTGAATGTCTGTCTGTTTGTGTCTATGTGTGTCTGTATGTCTGTCTGTATCTTTTTGTATGTTTGTGTCTGTCTGTGTGTGTCCGTCTGTCTGTGTCTTTCTGTCTGTTTCTGTCTGTTTGTGTCTGTCTGTGTGTGTCTGTCTGTGTGTGTCCGTGTGTGTGTCTGTCTGTCTGTGTGTCTGTCTGTCTGTGTGTGAATGTCTGTCTGTTTGTGTCTGTGTGTATCTGTCTGTCTGTATGTGTCTGTTTGTGTCTGTGTGTGTCTGTCTGTCGCTATGTGTCTGTCTGTCTGTGTGTGTATGTGTGTCTGTTTTTCGTCTTTGTGTGTCTGTCTGTCTGTGTGTGTCTGTCTGTGTGTGTCTGACTGTGTGTCTGTCTGTCTGTGTGTCCGTGCGCCTGTCTGTGTGTGTCTGTCTGTGTGTGTCTGCCTATCTGTATGTGTCTGTGTGTCTGTCTGTCTTTGTGTGTGTGTCTGTCTGTCTGTATGTGTGTGTGTCCGTGTGTCTGTTTGTCTGAAGGTCTTTGTGTGTGTGTCTTTATGTCATTCTGTGTGTGAATCTGTCTGTCTGTGTGTGAATGTGTCTGTCTGTCTGTGAATGTGTCTGTCTGTGTGTGTCTGTCTGTTTTCGGGGTGTGTCTGTTTGTCTGTCGGTGTGTGTCTGTCTGTCTGTTTCTGTGTGTCTGGCTGTGTGTCTGTCTGTCTGTGTGTGTGTCTGTCTGTTTGTGTGTGTGTCTGTCTGTCTGTTTGTCTGTGTGTGTCTGTCTTTGTCTGTGTGTCTGTCTGCCTTTCTTTGTGTTACTGTCTTTGTCTGTCTGTCTTTGTCTGTGTGTCTGTCTGTCTATCTTTATCAGTTTGTCTGTCTGTCCTTGTGTTTGTCTGTCTTTGTCTGTGTGTCTGTCTATCTTTCTATCTTTGTCTGTGTGTCCGTCTTTGTCTGTGTGTCTGTCTGTCTTTGTCTGTGTGTCTGTCCGTCTGTCTTTGTCTGTGTGTCTGTCTGTATTTGTCTTTGTGTGTCTGTGTGTGTGTCTGTGTGTCTTTCTGTGTGTATGTGTATTAATCTGTCTGTGTATGTGTCTGTCTATGTCTGTTTATGTGTCTGTCTATGTCTGTGTGTCTGCCTTTGTCTGTGAGTCTGATGTCTGTGTGTCTGTCTGTCTATCTTTGTCTATGTGTCTGTCTTTGTCTGTGTGTCTGTCTGTCTTTGTCGGTGTGTCTGTCTTTCTGTCTTTGTCTGTCTATCTGTGTCTGTGTGTCTGCCTGTCTTTGTCTGTGTGTCTGTCTGCCTGTCTTTGTCTGGTTGTCTGTCTGTCTTTGTCCGTCTGTCTTTGGCTGTGTGTCTGTCTGTGTGTCTGTCTTTGTCTGTGCGTCTGCCTGTCTATCTTTGTCTGTGTGTCTGTCTGTCTATCTTTGTCTGTGTGTCTGTCTTTCTCTCTCTGTCTGTCTGTCTTTGTCTGTGTGTCTGTCTGTCTGTCTTTGGCTGTGTGTCTGTCTTTGTCTGTGTGTCTGTCTTTGTCGTTGTGTCTGTCTTTGTCTGTGTGTCTGTCTTTGTCTGTGTGTTCGCCTTTGTCTGTGTGTCTGTCTTAGTCTCTGTGTCTGTCTTTGTTTGTGTGTCTGTTTTTGTCTGTATGCCTGCCTTTCTCTGTGTGTCTGCCTTTGTCTGTGTGTCTGTCTTTGTCTGTGTGTCTATCTTTGTCTGTATGTCTGCCTTTCTCTGTGTGTATGCCTTTGTCTGTGTGTCTGTCTTTGTCTGTGTGTCTTTCTTTGACTTTGTGTCTGTCTTTGTCTGTGTGTCTGTTTTTGTCTGTATGTCTGCCTTTCTATGTGTGTCTGCCTTTGTCTGTGTGTCTGTCTTTGTCTGTGTGTCTATCTTTGTCTGTATGTCTGCCTTTCTCTGTGTGTCTGCCTTTGTCTGTGTGTCTGTCTTTGTCTGTGTGTCTTTCTTTGACTTTGTGTCTGTCTTTATCTGTGAGTCTGCCTTTCTCTGTGTGTCTGCCTTTGTCTGTTTGTCTGTCTTTGTCTGTGTGTCTGTCTTTGTTTGTCTGCCTGTCTTTGTCTGTGTGTCTGTCTTAGTCTGTGTATCTGTCTTTGTGTGTGTCTGTCTTTGTCTGTATGTGTATTCTTTGTCTGTCTGTCTGTCTTTGTCTGTGAGTCTTTCTGTCTTTGTCTGTGTGTCTTTCCGTCTTTGTCTGTGTGTCTGTCTTTGTCTGTGTGTCTGACTTTGTCTGTGTGTCTGTCTGTCTTTGTCTGTCTGTCTGTCTTTGTCTGTGTGTCTGTCTTTGTTTGTATGTCTGTCTTTGTTTGTGTGTCTGTCTTTGTCTGTGTGTCTGCCTGTCTGTCGTTGTGTATGTGTCTGTCTGTCTTTGTGTGTGTGTGTCTGTCTGTCTTAGTCTGTGTGTGTCTGTCTGTATGTGACTGTGTGTCTGTCTCTCTGACTTTGTGTGTGTCTGTGTGTCTGTGTGTGTGTCTCTATGTGTGTGTCTTTGTCTGTGTGCCTGTCTGTCTGTCTTACTCTGTATGTGTCTGTGTGTCTGTCTGTCTTTGTGTGTGTATGTCTGTCTTAGTCTTTGTGTGTCTGTCTGTATTTGTCTGTGTGTCTGTCTGTCTGTCTTTGTCTCTTTGTTGTCTGTATGTGTGTGTGTCTGTCTGTATGTGTGTGTTTGTCTGTCTTTGTCTGTCTGTCTCTCTTCTTGTGTGTGTCTGTCTCTCTTTGTGTGTGTGTCTGTCTTTGTCTGTGTGTCTGTCTGTCTGTCGTTGTGTGTGTGTGTCTGTAAGTCTGTCTTTGTCTGTCTGTCTTTGTCTGTGTGTCTGTCTGTCTTTGTCTGTCTGTCTGTCTTTGTTGTTTTCTGTCTGTCTTTGTCTGTCTGTCTGTCTTTGTGTGTGTCTGTCTGTCAGTCGTTGTGTGTGTCTGTCTCTCTGTCTTTGTCTGTGTGTCTGTCTGTCTGTCGTTGTGTGTGTCTGTCTGTCTGATTTTGTCTGTCTGTCTGTCTTTGTCTGTTTGTCTGTCTGTCCATCTTTGTGTGAGTGTCTGTCTTTGTCTGTCTGTCTTTGTGTGTGTGTCTGTCTGTGTGTCTGTCTGTCTGTCTTAGTGTGTGTCTGTCTGTCTATCTTTGTCTGTCTGTCTGTATGTGTCCGTGTGTGTCTGTCTGTCTGTGTGTGTCCGTGTGTGTCTCTCTGTGTGTCTGTCTGTGTGTGTCCGTGTGTGTGTCTGTCTGACTGTGTGTCTGTCTGTGTGTGTCCGTGTGTGTGTCTGTCTGTGTGTGTCCGTCTGTCTGTCTGTGAGTGTCCGTGTGTGTGTCTGTCTGTCTGTGTGTGTCCGTGTGTGTGTGTCTGTCTGTGTGACTGTATACGTGTGTCCGTGTATGTGTCTGTCTGTCTGTGTGTGCCCGTGTGTTTTTCTGTCTGTGTGTGTCCGTGTGTGTCTGTCTGTCTGTGTGTGTCCATGTGTGTGTCTGTCTGTCTGTCTGTGTGTGTCTGGCTGTCGGTCTGTGTGTGTCTGTCTGTCTGTGTACCTGTGTGTCTGCCTGTCTGTCTGTGTGTCTGTATGTCTGTCTGTGTGTCTGTCAGTCTGTCTGTGTCTGTGTGTGTGTCTGTCTGTGTGTGTGTCTGTCTGTGTGTGTGTCCGTGTGTATCTGTGTGTGGGTCTGTGTGTCTGTCTATGTGTCCGTGTGTCTGACTGTCTGTGTGTGTCCGTGTGTATTTCTGTCTGTCTGTGTGTCTGTCTGTTTGTGAGTCTGTGTGTGGATCTGTCTGTCTGACTGTGTGTCTGTGTTTGTCTGCCAGTCTGTGTGTGTGTCTGTCTGTGTGTGTCTGTCTGTGTGTGTCTGCCTGTGTATCTGTGTGTGTCTGTGTGTCTGTGTGTGTCTGTGTGTCTATCTGTGTGTGTCTGTGTGTTTCTGTCTGTCTGTGTGAGTCTGTCTATGTGTGTCTGTCTGTGTGTCTGTCTGTCTGTCTGTGTTTTGTGTGTGTGTCTGTCTATGTGTGTCTGTTTGTGTGTGTCTGTATGTGTGTGTCTGTCTGCGTGTGTCTGTGTGTGTCTGTCTGTCTGTGTGTGTCTATCTGTGTGTGTCTGTCTGGTGTGTGTCCGTGTGTGTCTGTGTGTCTGTCTGGCTGAGTGTCTGCCTGTCTGTGTCCGTGTGTGTGTCTGTCTGTGTGTCTGTCTGCCTGTGTGTGTCTGTGTGATTCTGTCTGTGTGTGTCTGTGTGTCTGTCTGTGTGTGTCTGTCTAAATGTGTCTGTCTGTATGTTTCATTCTGTGTGTATCTGTGTGTGTCTGTCTGTGTGTGTCTGTGTGTGTCTGTGTGTGTGATTGTGTGTGTGTCTGTGTGTGTGGGTCTGTCTGTGTGTGTGTCTGTCTGTGTGTGTCTGTGTGTCGGTCTGTGTGTGTCTGTGTGTGTCTGTCTGTGTGTGTCTGTGTGTTTCCGTGTGTGTCTTTCTGTCTGTGTGAGTCTGTGTGTCTGTGAGTTTCTGTGTGTCTGTGTGTGTATGTCTGTGTGTGTCTGCCTGTGTGTGTCTGTATAAACGTGTCTGTCTGTATGTTTCATTCTGTGTGTGTCTGTCTGTGTGTGTCTGTCTATGTGTGATTGTCTGTGTGTGTCTGTCTGTCGGTCTGTGTGTGTCTGTGTGTGTCTCTGTGTGTCTGTCTGTGTGTGTCTGTGTGTCGGTCTGTGTGTGTCTGTCTGTCTGTGTGTGTCCGTGTGTGTGTTTCTGTCTGTTTTGAGTCTGTGTGTCTGTGTGTGTTTCTGTCTGTCTGTGTGTGCCTGTCTGTGTGTGTCTGTGTGCTGTCTGTCTGTCTTTCTGTGTGTGTTTGTCTGTGTGTGTCTGTGCGTGTTAGTCTGTGGTTGTTGTCTTCTGTCTTTTTGTGAATGTGTCTGTCTGTGTGTATGTCTGTGTCTGTCTGTCTGTGTGTGTTTGTGTGTCTGTCTGTGTGTGTCTGTCTGTGTCTGTCTGTCTGTGTGTGTCTGTCTGTCTTTGTATGTGTCTCTTCTGTCTTTGTCTGTCTGTCTTTGTCTGTGTGTCTGTCTGTCTGCCTTTGTGTGTGTCTGTCTGTCTTTGTCTGTGTGTCTGTTGTCCGTCTTTGTCTGTGTGTCTGTCTGTCTGTCCCTTTCTGTGTGTCTGTCTGTCTTTATCTGTGTGTCTGTCTGTGTGTGTCTGTCTGTCTGTGTGTGTCTGTCTGTCTTGTGTGTGTCTGTGTGCTGTCTGTCTGTCTTTCTGTGTGTGTTTGTCTGTGTGTGTCTGTGTGTGTCAGTCTGTGGTTGTTGTCTTCTGTCTTTTTGTGAATGTGTCTGTCTGTGTGTATGTCTGTGTCTGTCTGTCTGTGTGTGTTTGTGTGTCTGTCTGTGTGTGTGTCTGTCTGTGTGTGTCTGTCTGTCTTTGTATGTGTCTCTGTCTGTCTTTGTCTGTGTGTCCGCCTTTGTCTGTCTGTCTTTATTATGTGTGTCTGTCTGTCTGTCTTTGTCTGTGTGTCTGTCTGTCTGCCTTTGTATGTGTCTGTCTGTCTTTGTCTGTGTGTCTGTTGTCCGTCTTTGTCTGTGTGTCTGTCTGTCTCTTTCTGTGTGTCTGTCTGTCTTTGTCTGTGTGTCTGTCTGTGTGTGTCTGTCTTGTGTGTGTCTGCTGTGTCTGTCTGTCTGTCTGTCAGTGTGTGTGTCTGTCTTTTTCTGTGTGTCTGTCTGTCTTTGTCTGTGTGTCAGTCTTTGTCTGTATGTCTTTGTCTTTCTGTCTGTCTTTGTCTGTGTGTCCGCCTTTTTTGTCTGTCTGTCTATCTTTATTTGTGGGTCTGTCTCTCTGTCTGTCTGTTTTGTGTGTGTGTCTGTCTGTCTGTATTTGTCTGTGTGTCTGTCTGTCTGCCTTTGTGTGTGTCTGTCTGTATGTCTGTCTTTGTCTGTGTGTCTGTCTGTCGTTGTCTGTGTGTCTGTCTTTGTCTGTGTGTCTGTCTGCCTGTGTGTCTTTGTGTGTGTCTGTCTGCCTGTCTGTCTTTGTCTGTGTGTCTGTCTTTGTCTGTGTGTCTATCTTTTCTGTGTGTCTGTCTGTATGTCTGTCTTTGTGTGTGTCTGTCTTCCTGTCTGTCTTTGTCTGTGTGTCTGTCTGTCGTTGTCTGTGTGTCTGTCTGTATGTCTGTGTGTCTGTCTTTGTCTGTGTGTCTGTATTTGTGTGTGTCTGTCTTTGTCTGTGTGTCTGTGTGTCTGTCTGTATGTGTGTGTCTGTCTTTGTGTGTGTCTGTCTTTGTGTGTGTCTGTCTTTGTCTGTGTGTCTGTCTTTGTCTGTGTGTCTGTCTTTGTAAGTGTGTCTGTCTTTGTGTGTGTCTGTCTTTGTCTGTGTGTCTGTCTGTGTGTGTGTCTGTCTTTGTCTGTGTGTCTGTCTTTGTGTGTGTCTGTCTTTGTCTGTATGTAAGTGTGTCTGTCTGTATGTCTGTGTGTCTGTCTTTGTGTGTGTCTGTCTTTGTCTGTGTGTCTGTCTGTATGTCTGTCTTTGTGTGTGTCTGTCTGCCTGTCTGTCTTTGTCTGTGTGTCTTTCTGTCGTTGTCGGTGTGTCTGTCTGTCATTGTCTGTGTGTCTGTCTTTGTCTGTGTGTCTGTCTGTCTTTGTCTGTGTGTCTGTCTGTCTTTCTATGTGTGTCTGTCTGTCTTTGTCTGTGTGTCTGTCTGTCTTTGTCTGTGTAACTGTCTGTCTTTGTCTGTGTGTCTGTCTGTCTTTCTATGTGTGTGTGTCTGTCTTTGTCTGTGTGTCTGTCTTTGTCTGTTTGTTGTCCTTGTCTGTGTGTCTATCTTTGTCTGTGTGTCTGTCTGTCTTTGTCTGCGTGTCTGTCTTTGTCTGTCTGTCTTTCTATGTGTGTCTGTCTGTCTGTCTTTGTATGTGTGTCTGTATTTGTCTGTCTGTCTTTGTCTCTGTGTCTGTCCGTGTGTCTGTCTGTGTGTCTGTCTGTGTGTGTGTCTGTCTGTCTGTGTATCTGCTGTGCCTGTCTGTGTGTGTGTCTGTCTGTCTTTGTCGGTGTGTCTGTCTGTCTTTTTCTGTGAGTCTGTCTTTGTCTGTGTGTCCGCCGTTGTCTATGTCTGTCTGTCTGTCTTTGTCTGTGTGTCTGTCTGTCTTTGTCTGTGTGTCTGTCTGTCTTTATCTGTGTGTCTGTATGTCTGTCTTTGTCTGTGTGTCTGTCTGTCTATCTTTGTCTGTGTGTCTGTCTGTCTTTGTCTGTGTGTGTCTGTCTTTGTCTGTGTGTGTGTCTGTCTTTGTCTGTGTGTGTGTATGTCTTTGTCTGTGTGAGTCTGTCTGCCTTGTCTGTGTGTGTCTGTCTGTCTTTTACTGTGTGTCTGTCTGTCTTTGTCTGTGTGTGTCTGTCTGTCTTTGTCTGTGTGTGTCTGTCTGTCTGTCTTTGTCTGTCTGTCTGTCTTTGTCTGTGTGTGTCTGTCTTTGTCTGTGTGTGTCTTTCTTTGTCTGTGTGTCTGTCTGTCTGTCTTTGTCTGTGTGTCTGTCTGTCTATCTCTCTTTGTCTGTGTGTGTGTCTGTCTTTGTCTGTGTGTCTGTCTGTCTTTGTCTATGTGTGTCTGTCTGTGTGTGTCTGTGTGTCTGTCTGTGTGTGTCTTTCTGTCTGTCTGTGTGTGTATCTGACTGTGTCTGTGTGTCTGTCTATCTGTGTGTGTATCTGTCTGTCTTTGTCTGTGTGTTTGTATGTCTATCTGTCTTTGTCTGTGTGTCTGACTGTCTGTCTTTGTTTTGTGTCTGTCTGTCTTTGTCTGTGTGTCTGTCTGTCTTTGTCTGTGCGTCTGTTTGTCTGTCTCTTTCTGTGTGTCTCTCTGTCTTTGTCTGTGTGTCTGTCTGTCTTTGTCTGTGTGTCTGTCTTTGTGTGTGTATGTCTGTCTACCTTTGTCTTTGTGTATGTCTGTCTTTGTCTGTGTGTCTGTCTGTGCCTGTGTTTGCCTGTCTTTGTCTGTGTGTCTGTCTTTCTTTGTCTGTGCGTCTGTTTGTCTGTCTCTTTCTGTGTGTCTGTCTGTTTTTACTGTGTGTCTGTCTGTCTTTGACTGTGTGTCTGTCTTTGTGTGTGTGTCTGTCTGTCCACCTTTGTCTGTGTGTATGTCTGTCTTTGTCTGTGTGTCTGTCTGTCTGTCTTTGTCTGTCTGTCTGCGCCTGTGTGTCTGCCTGTCTTTGTCTGTATGTCTGTCTATCTGTCCTTGTCTGTGTGTCTGTCTCTCTGTCTTTGTCCGTGTGTTTGTCTGTCTGTCTTTGTCTGTGTGTCTGTCTGTCTTTGTCTGTGTGTCTGTCTGTCTTTGTCTGTGTGTCTGTCTGTCTTTGTCTGTGTGTCTGTCTGTCTTTGTCTGTGTGTCTGTCTGTCTTTGTCCGTGTGTTTGTCTGTCTGTGTCGTTTTCTGTGTGTCTGTCTGTCTTTGTCTCTGTGTTTGTCTGTCTGTGTCCGTGTGTTTGTCTGTCTGTGTCTTTTTCTGTGTGTCTGTCTGTCTTTGTCCGTGTGTTTGTCTGTCTGTGTCTTTGTCTGTGTGTCTGTCTGTCTGTGTCTTTGTCTGTGTGTCTGTCTGTCTTTGTCTGTGTGTCTGTCTGTCTTTGTCCGTGTGTTTGTCTGTCTGTGTCTTTTTCTGTGTGTCTGTCTGTCTTTGTCTGTGTGTTTGTCTGTCTGTGTCTGTGTGTTTGTCTGTCTGTGTCTTTGTCTGTGTGTCTGTTTCTCTGTGTCTTTGTCTGTGTGTTTGTCTGTCTTTGTCCGTGTGTTTGTCGGTCTGTGTCTTTGTCTGTGTGTCTGTCAGTCTTTGTCTGTGTGTTTGTCTGTCTTTGTCTGTGTGTTTGTCTGTCTGTGTCTTTTTCTGTGTGTCTGTCTGTCTTTGTCCGTGTGTTTGTCTGTCTGTGTCTTTGTCTGTGTGTCTGTCTGTCTTTGTCTGTGTGTCTGTCTGTCTTTGTCTGTGTGTCTCTCTGTCTTTGTCTGTGTGTCTGTCTGTCTTTGTCTGTGTGTGTCTGTCTTTGTCTGTGTTTCTGTCTGTCTGTCTTTGTCTGTGTGTCTGTCTTTGTCTGTGTTTCTGTCTGTCTTTGTCTGTGTGTCTGTCTGTCTGTCTTTATCTGTGTGTCTGTCTTTGTCTGTGTGTGTGTCTTTGTCTGTGTGCCTGTCGTTGTTTGTGTGTCTGTCTTTGTCTGTGTGTGTGTCTTTGTCTGTGTTTCTGTCTGTCTTTGTCTGTGTGTCTGTCTGTCTTTGTCTGTGTGTCTCTCTGTCTTTGTCTGTGTGTCTGTCTGTCTTTGTCTGTGTGTCTGTCTGTCTTTGTCTGTGTTTCTGTCTGTCTGTCTTTGTCTGTGTGTCTGTCTGTGTCTGTGTTTCTCTCTGTCTTTGTCTGTGTGTCTGTCTGTCTGTCTTTATCTGTGTGTCTGTCTTTGTCTGTGTGTGTGTCTTTGTCTGTGTGCCTGTCGTTGTTTGTGTGTCTGTCTTTGTGTGTGTGTCTTTGTCTGTGTTTCTGTCTGTCTTTGTCTGTGTGTCTGTCTGTCTGTCTTTATCTGTGTGTCTGTCTTTATCTGTGTGTCTGTCTTTGTCTGTGTGTCTGTCTGTCTTTATCTGTGTGTCTGTCTTTATCTGTGTGTCTGTCTTTGTCTGTCTGTCTTTGTCTGTGTGCCTGTCGTTGTTTGTGTGTCTGTCTTTTCCTGTCCGTCTGTATTTGTCTGTCTTTCTCTGTCCGTCTATCTTTGTCTGTTTGTCTGTCTTTGTCTGTCTGTCTTTGTCTGTGTGACTGTTTTTGTCTATCTTTATCTGTGTGTCTGTCTTTATCTGTCTGTCTGTCTTTGTCTGTGTGTCTGTCTGTCTGTCTTTATCTGTGTGTCTGTCTTTGTCTGTCTGTCTTTGTCTGTGTGCCTGTCGTTTTTTGTGTGTCTGTCTTTTCCTGTCCGTCTGTATTTGTCTGTCTTTCTCTGTCCGTCTATCTTTGTCTGTTTGTCTGTCTTTGTCTGTCTGTCTTTGTCTGTGTGACTGTTTTTGTCTGTCTTTGTCTGTCTGTCTTTGTTTGTGTGACTGTTTTTGTCTGTGTGTCTGTTTTTTATCTTTGTCTGTGTGTCTGTCTTTGTCTTTTGGTCTTTGGCTGTCTTTGTTTGTCTGTGTTTGTCTGTCTTCGTCTGTATGTCTGTCTTTGTCTGTCTGTGTTTGTCTGTGTGTCTGTCTTTGTCTGTGTGCCTGTCTTTGTCTATCTGTCTGTCTTTGTCTGTCTGTCTATGTCTGTCTTTCTGTCTTTGTGTGTCTGTCTGTCTTTGTCTGTCTGTCTATGTCTGTCTGTCTGTCTTTGTGTGTCTGTCTGTCTTTGTCTGTCTGTCTATGTCTGTCTGTCTATGTCTGTCTGTCTTTGTCTGTCTGTCTATGTCTGTCTGTCTGTCTTTGTGTGTCTGTCTTTCTTTGTCTGTCTGTCTTTGTCTGTCTGTCTATGTCTGTCTGTCTGTCTTTGTGTGTCTGTCTGTCTTTGTCTGTCTGTCTATGTCTGTCTGTCTGTCTTTGTGTGTCTGTCTGTCTGTCTTTGTGTGTCTGTCTATGTCTGTCTGTCTGTCTTTGTGTGTATGTCTGTCTGTCTGTCTATGTCTGTCTGTCTGTCTTTGTGTGTCTGTCTGTCTTTGTCTGCCTGTCTATGTCTGTCTGTCTTTGTGTGTATGTCTGTCTGTCTGTCTGTCTTTGTGTGTCTGTCTGTCTGTCTGTCTATGTCTGTCTGTCTGTCTGTCTGTGTGTCTGTCTGTCTTTCTGTGTGTCTGTGTGTCTGTCTGTCTGTCTGTGTGTCTGTCTATGTCTGTCTGTCTTTGTGTGTATGTCTGTCTGTCTGTCTGTCGTTCTGTGTCTGTCTGTCTGTCTGTCTATGTCTGTCTGTCTGTCTGTCTATGTCTGTCTGTCTGTCTGTCTGTGTGTCTGTCTGTCTATGTCTGTCTTTGTCTGTCTATGTCTGTCTGTCTTTGTGTGTCTGTCTGTCTATGTCTGTCTTTGTCTGTCTGTCTATGTCTGCCTCTCTGTCTGTGTGTCTGTCTGTCTATGTCTGTCTTTGTCTGTCTGTCTATGTCTGTCTGTCTGTCTTTGTGTGTATGTCTGTCTGTCTGTCTGTCTATGTCTGTCTGTCTGTCTTTGTGTGTCTGTCTGTCTATGTCTGTCTTTGGCTGTCTGTCTGTCTGTGTCTATGTCTGTCTGTCTGTCTGTCTATGTCTGTCTGTCTGTCTGTCTTTCTGTGTCTGTCTGTCGTTGTGTGTGTGTCTGTCTGTCGTTGTGTGTGTCTGTCTTTGTCTGTCTGTCTGTCTTTGTCTGTGTGTCTGTCTTTGTCTGTCTGTCTGTCTTTGTCTGTGTGTGTGTCTGTCGGTCTGTCTTTGTCTGTCTGTCTTTGTGTGTGTTGCTTTCTGTCTGTCTTTGTCTGTCTGTATTTGTCTGTCTGTCTTTGTCTGTCTTTGTCTGTCTGTCGTTGTGTGTGTCTGTCTTTGTCTGTGTGTCTGTCTTTGTCTGTGTGTCTGTCTTTGTCTGTGTGTCTGTCTTTGTCTGTGTGTGTGTCTGTCGGTCTGTCTTTGTCTGTCTGTCTTTGTGTGTGTTGCTTTCTGTCTGTCTTTGTCTGTCTGTCGTTGTGTGTGTCTGTCTTTGTCTGTGTGTCTGTCTTTGTCTGTGTGTCTGTCTTTGTGTGTCTGTCGGTCTGTCTTTGTCTGTGTGTCTGTCTTTGTCTGTGTGTCTGTCTTTGTCTGTGTGTCTGTCTATGTCTGTGTGTGTGTCTGTCGGTCTGTCTTTGTCTGTCTGTCTTTGTGTGTGTTGCTTTCTGTCTGTCTTTGTCTGTCTGTCTTTGTCTGTGTGTGTGTCTGTCTGTCTTTGTCTGTCTGTCTTTGTCTGTCTGTCTTTGTCTGTCTGTCTTTGTCTGTCTGTCTTTGTGTGTGTTGCTTTCTGTCTGTCTTTGTCTGTCTGTCGTTGTGTGTGTCTGTCTTTGTCTGTGTGTCTGTCTTTGTCTATTTGTCGTTGTCCATCTGTCTTTGTCTGTGTGTCTGTCTTTGTCTGTGTGTCGTTGTGTGTGCCTCTTTTTGTCTGTGTGTCGTTGTGTGTGTCTGTCTTTGTCTGTGTGTCGTTGTGTGTGTCTGTCTTTGTCTGTCTTTGTCTGTCTGTCGTTGTGTGTGTCTGTCTTTGTCTGTCTTTGTCTGTCTGTCTGTCTATGTCTGTCTGTCTGTCTTTGTGTGTCTGTCTGTCTATGTCTGTCTTTGTCTGTCTGTCTGTCTGTGTCTATGTCTGTCTGTCTGTCTGTCTATGTCTGTCTGTCTGTCTTTATGTGTCTGTCTGTCGCTGTGTGTGTGTCTGTCTGTCGTTGTGTGTGTCTGTCTTTGTCTGTCTGTCTGTCTTTTTCTGTGTGTCTGTCTTTGTCTGTCTGTCTTTGTTTGTGTGTGTGTCTGTCGGTCTGTCTTTGTCTGTCTGTCTTTGTGTGTGTTGCTTTCTGTCTGTCTTTGTCTGTCTGTCTTTGTCTGTCTTTGTCTGTCTGTCGTTGTGTGTGTCTGTCTTTGTCTGTGTGTCTGTCTTTGTCTGTGTGTCTGTCTTTGTCTGTGTGACTGCCTTTGTCTGTGTGTGTGTCTGTCGGTCTGTCTTTGTCTGTCTGTCTTTGTGTGTGTTGCTTTCTGTCTGTCTTTGTCTGTCTGTCTTTGTCTGTTTGTGTGTCTGTCTGTCTTTGTCTGTCTGTCTTTGTCTGTCTGTCTTTGTCTGTCTGTCTTTGTGTGTGTTGCTTTCTGTCTGTCTTTGTCTGTCTGTCGTTGTGTGTGTCTGTCTTTGTCTGTGTGTCTGTCTTTGTCTATTTGTCGTTGTCCATCTGTCTTTGTCTGTGTGTCTGTCTTTGTCTGTGTGTCGTTGTGTGTGTCTGTCTTTGTCTGTGTGTCGTTGTGTGTGTCTGTCTTTGTCTGTGTGTCGTTGTGTGTGTCTGTCTTTGTCTGTCTTTGTCTGTCTGTCGTTGTGTGTGTCTGTCTTTGTCTGTCTCTGTCTGTCGTTGTTTTTGTCTGTCTTTGTCTGTCTTTGTCTATTTGTCGTTGTCCATCTGTCTTTGTCTGTGTGTCTGTCTTTGTCTGTGTGTCGTTGTGTAAGTGTCTTTCTGTCTTTGTCTGTGTGTCTGTCTTTGTCTGTCTATCTGTCTTTGTCTGTGTGTCTGTCTTTGTCTGTGTGTCTGTCTTTGTCTGTGTGTCGTTGTGTAAGTGTCTTTCTGTCTTTGTCTGTGTGTCTGTCTTTGTCTGTGTGTCTGTCTTTGTCTGTCTGTCTTTGTCTGTGTGTCGTTGTGTAAGTGTCTTTCTGTCTTTGTCTGTGTGTCTGTCTTTGTCTGTGTGTCTGTCTTTGTCTGTCTGTCTGTCTTTGTCTGTGTGTCTGTCTTTGTCTGTGTGTCTGTCTTTGTCTGTCTGTCTGTCTTTGTCTGTGTGTCGTTGTGTAAGTGTCTTTCTGTCTTTGTCTGTGTGTCTGTCTTTGTCTGTGTGTCTGTCTTTGTCTGTCTGTCTGTCTTTGTCTGTGTGTCTTTCTGTCTTTCTGTCTGTCTTTCTGTGTGTCTGTCTTTGTCTGTGTGTCGTTGTGTAAGTGTCTTTCTGTCTTTCTGTCTATCTTTGTCTGTGTGTCTGTCTTTGTCTGTGTGTCTGTCTTTGTCTGTGTGTCTGTCTTTGTCTGTGTGTCTGTCTTTGTCTGTGTGTCTGTCTTTGTCTGTGTGTCTGTCTTTGTCTGTGTGTCTGTCTTTGTCTGTGTGTCTGTCTTTGTCTGTGTGTCTGTCTTTCTGTGTGTCTGTCTTTGTCTGTGTGTCTGTCTTTGTCTGTCTATCTGTCTTTGTCTGTGTGTCTATCTTTGTCTGTGTGTCTGTCTTTGTCTGTGTGTCTGTCTTTCTGTGTGTCTGTCTTTGTCTGTATGTCTGTCTTTGTCTGTCTATCTGTCTTTGTCTGTGTGTCTGTCTTTGTCTGTGTGTCTGTCTTTGTCTGTGTGTCTGTCTTTGTCTGTGTGTCGTTGTGTAAGTGTCTATTTGTCGTTGTCCATCTGTCTTTGTCTGTGTGTCTGTCTTTGTCTGTGTGTCTGTCTTTGTCTGTGTGTCGTTGTGTAAGTGTCTATTTGTCGTTGTCCATCTGTCTTTGTCTGTGTGTCTGTCTTTGTCTGTGTGTCTGTCTTTGTCTGTGTGTCGTTGTGTAAGTGTCTTTCTGTCTTTCTGTCTATCTTTGTCTGTGTGTCTGTCTTTGTCTGTGTGTCTGTCTTTGTCTGTGTGTCTGTCTTTGTCTGTGTGTCTGTCTTTGTCTGTGTGTCTGTCTTTGTCTGTGTATCTGTCTTTGTCTGTGTGTCTGTCTTTGTCTGTGTGTCTGTCTTTGTCTGTGTGTCGTTGTGTAAGTGTCTTTCTGTCTTTCTGTCTGTCTTTGTCTGTGTGTCTGTCTTTGTCTGTGTGTCGTTGTGTAAGTGTCTTTCTGTCTTTCTGTCTGTCTTTGTCTGTGTGTCTGTCTTTGTCTATGTGTCGTTGTGTAAGTGTCTTTCTGTCTTTCTGTCTGTCTTTGTCTGTGTGTCTGTCTTTGTCTGTGTGTCTGTCTTTGTCTGTGTGTCTGTCTTTGTCTGTGTGTCTGTCTTTGTCTGTGTGTCTGTCTTTGTCTGTGTGTCTGTCTTTGACTGTGTGTCTGTCTTTGTCTGTGTGTCGTTGTGTAAGTGTCTATTTGTTGTTGTCCATCTGTCTTTGTCTGTGTGTCTGTCTTTGTCTGTCTGTCTGTCTTTGTCTGTGTGTCTGTCTTTGTCTGTGTGTCTGTCTTTGTCTGTGTGTTTTTCTTTGACTGTGTGTCTGTCTTTGTCTGTGTGTCTGTCTTTGTCTGTGTGTCTGTCTTTGTCTGTCTGTCTGTCTTTGTCTGTGTGTCTGTCTTTGTCTGTGTGTCTGTCTTTGTCTGTGTGTCTGTTTTTGTCTGTGTGTCTGTCTTTGTCTGTGTGACTGTCTGTCTTTGTCTGTGTGTCTGTCTTTGTCTGTGTGTCTGTGTTTGTCTGTCTGTCTGTCTTTGTCTGTGTGTCTGTCTTTGTCTGTGTGTCTGTCTTTGTCTGTGTGTCTGTCTTTGTCTGTGTGTCTGTCTTTGTCTGTGTGTCTGTCTTTGTCTGTGTGTCTGTCTTTGTCTGTGTGTCTGTCTTTGTCTGTGTGTCTGTCTTTGTCTGTGTGTCTGTCTTTCTGTGTGTCTGTCTTTGTCTGTGTGTCTGTCTTTGTCTGTCTATCTGTCTTTGTCTGTGTGTCTATCTTTGTCTGTGTGTCTGTCTTTGTCTGTGTGTCTGTCTTTCTGTGTGTCTGTCTTTGTCTGTATGTCTGTCTTTGTCTGTCTATCTGTCTTTGTCTGTGTGTCTGTCTTTGTCTGTGTGTCTGTCTTTGTCTGTGTGTCTGTCTTTGTCTGTGTGTCGTTGTGTAAGTGTCTATTTGTCGTTGTCCATCTGTCTTTGTCTGTGTGTCTGTCTTTGGCTGTGTGTCTGTCTTTGTCTGTGTGTCGTTGTGTAAGTGTCTATTTGTCGTTGTCCATCTGTCTTTGTCTGTGTGTCTGTCTTTGTCTGTGTGTCTGTCTTTGTCTGTGTGTCGTTGTGTAAGTGTCTTTCTGTCTTTCTGTCTATCTTTGTCTGTGTGTCTGTCTTTGTCTGTGTGTCTGTCTTTGTCTGTGTGTCTGTCTTTGTCTGTGTGTCTGTCTTTGTCTGTGTATCTGTCTTTGTCTGTGTGTCTGTCTTTGTCTGTGTGTCTGTCTTTGTCTGTGTGTCGTTGTGTAAGTGTCTTTCTGTCTTTCTGTCTGTCTTTGTCTGTGTGTCTGTCTTTGTCTGTGTGTCGTTGTGTAAGTGTCTTTCTGTCTTTCTGTCTGTCTTTGTCTGTGTGTCTGTCTTTGTCTATGTGTCGTTGTTAAAGTGTCTTTCTGTCTTTCTGTCTGTCTTTGTCTGTGTGTCTGTCTTTGTCTGTGTGTCTGTCTTTGTCTGTGTGTCTGTCTTTGTCTGTGTGTCTGTCTTTGTCTGTGTGTCTGTCTTTGACTGTGTGTCTGTCTTTGTCTGTGTGTCGTTGTGTAAGTGTCTATTTGTTGTTGTCCATCTGTCTTTGTCTGTGTGTCGGTCTTTGTCTGTCTGTCTGTCTTTGTCTGTGTGTCTGTCTTTGTCTGTGTGTCTGTCTTTGTCTGTGTGTCTGTCTTTGACTGTGTGTCTGTCTTTGTCTGTGTGTCTGTCTTTGTCTGTGTGTCTGTCTTTGTCTGTGTGTCTGTCTTTGTCTGTCTGTCTGTCTTTGTCTGTGTGTCTGTCTTTGTCTGTGTGTCTGTCTTTGTCTGTGTGTCTGTCTTTGTCTGTGTGTCTGTCTTTGTCTGTGTGACTGTCTGTCTTTGTCTGTGTGTCTGTCTTTGTCTGTGTGTCTGTGTTTGTCTGTCTCTCTGTCTTTGTCTGTGTGTCTGTCTTTGTCTGTGTGTCTGTCTTTGTCTGTGTGTCTGTCTTTGTCTGTGTGTCTGTCTTTGTCTGTGTGTCTGTCTTTGTCTGTCTGTCTGTCTTTGTCTGTGTGTCTGTCTTTGTCTGTGTGTCTGTCTTTGTCTGTGTGTCTGTCTTTGTCTGTGTGTCTGTCTTTGTCTGTGTGTCGTTGTGTAAGTGTCTATTTCTCGTTGTCCATCTGTCCTTGTCTGTGTGTCTGTCTTTGTCTGTCTGTCGTTGTGTAAGTGTCTATTTGTCGTTGTCCATCTGTCTTTGTCTGTGTGTCTGTCTTTGTCTGTCTGTCGTTGTGTAAGTGTCTATTTGTCGTTGTCCATCTGTCTTTGTCTGTGTGTCTGTCTTTGTCTGTGTGTCGTTGTGTAAGTTTCTATTTGTCGTTGTCCATCTGTCTTTGTCTGTGTGTCTGTCTTTGTCTGTGTGTCGTTGTGTAAGTGTCTATTTGTCGTTGTCCATCTGTCTTTGTCTGTGTGTCTGTCTTTGTCTGTGTGTCTGTCTTTGTCTGTGTGTCTGTCTTTGTCTGTGTGTTTGTCTTTGTCTATTTGTCGTTTTGTAAGTGTCTTTCTGTCTTTCTGTCTATCTTTGTCTGTCTGTCGTTGTGTAAGTGTCTTTCTGTCTGTCTGTCTGTCTGTCTTTGTCTGTCTGTCTGTCCTTGTCTGTGTGTCTGTGTGTCGTTGTGTGTGTCTGTCTTTGTCTGTCTTTGTCTGTGTGTCTGTGTGTCGTTGTGTAACTGTCTTTCTGTCTGTCTGTCTTTGTCTGTGTGTCTGTCTGTCTTTGTCTGTGTGTCTGTGTGTCTATCTGTCTTTGTCTGTCTTTGTCTGTGTGTCTGTCTGTCTTTGTCTGTCTTTGTCTGTGTGTCTGTGTGTCGTTGTGTAACTGTCTTTCTGTCTGTCTGTCTTTGTCTGTGTGTCTGTCTGTCTTTGTCTGTGTGTGTGTCTGTCTGTCTTTGTCTGTGTGTCTGTGTGTCGTTGTGTAACTGTCTTTCTGTCTGTCTGTCTTTGTCTGTGTGTCTGTCTGTCTGTCTTTGTCTGTGTGTCTGTGTGTCGTTGTGTAACTGTCTTTCTGTCTGTCTTTGTCTGTGTGTCTGTCTTTGTCTGTGTGTCTGTCTTTGTCTGTGTGTCTGTCTTTGTCTGTGTGTCTGTCTGTCTTTGTCTGTGTGTCTGTCTGTCGTTGTGTAAGTGTCTTTCTGTCTGTCTGTCTATCTTTGTCTGTCTGTCTTTGTCTGTCTTTGTCTGTGTGTCTGTCTGTCTTTGTCTGTGTGTCTGTCTATCTTTTTCTGTCTGTCTGTCTGTCGTTGTGTAAGTGTCTTTCTGTCTGTCTGTCTATCTTTGTCTGTGTGTCTGTCTGTCTTTGTCTGTGTGTCTGTCTGTCGTTGTGTCTTTCTGTCTGTCTGTCTATCTTTGTCTGTCTTTGTCTGTGTGTCTGTCTTTGTCTGTGTGTCTGTCTTTGTCTGTGTGTCTGTCTTTGTCTGTGTGTCTGTCTGTCGTTGTGTCTTTCTGTCTGTCTGTCTATCTTTGTCTGTCTTTGTCTGTCTGTCTGTCTTTGTCTGTCTGTCTTTGTCTGTGTGTCTGTCTTTGTCTGTGTGTCTGTCTTTGTCTGTGTGTCTGTCTTTGTCTGTGTGTCTGTCTTTGTCTGTGTGTCTGTCTTTGTCTGTGTGTCTGTCTTTGTCTGTGTGTCTGTCTTTGTCTGTGTGTCTGTCTTTGTCTGTGTGTCTGTCTGTCGTTGTGTAAGTGTCTTTCTGTCTGTCTGTCTATCTTTGTCTGTCTTTGTCTGTCTGTCTGTCTTTGTCTGTCTGTCTTTGTCTGTGTGTCTGTCTTTGTCTGTGTGTCTGTCTGTCGTTGTGTGTGTGTCTGTCGTTGTGTAAGTGTCTTTCTGTCTGTCTGTCTATCTTTGTCTGTCTGTCTTTGTCTGTGTGTCTGTCTTTGTCTGTGTGTCTGTCTGTCGTTGTGTAAGTGTCTTTCTGTCTGTCTGTCTATCTTTGTCTGTCTTTGTCTGTCTGTCTGTCTTTGTCTGTGTGTCTGTCTTTGTCTGTGTGTCTGTCTTTGTCTGTGTGTCTGTCTTTGTCTATGTGTCTGTCTTTGTCTGTGTGTCTGTCTTTGTCTGTGTGTCTGTCTTTGTCTGTGTGTCTGTCTTTGTCTGTGTGTCTGTCTTTGTCTGTGTGTCTGTCTGTCGTTGTGTATGTCTGTCTTTGTCTGTCTGTCTGTCTGTGTGTGTCTGTCTGTCTGTGTGTGTGTCTGTCTTTGTCTGTGTGTCTGTCGTTGTGTGTGTCTGTCTTTGTCTGTGTGTCTGTCTTTGTCTGTCTGTCTGTCGTTGTGTCTTTCTGTCTGTCTGTCTATCTTTGTCTGTCTTTGTCTGTCTGTCTGTCTGTCTGTCTTTGTCTGTGTGTCTGTCTTTGTCTGTGTGTCTGTCTGTCGTTGTGTAAGTGTCTTTCTGTCTGTCTGTCTATCTTTGTCTGTCTGTCTGTCTTTGTCTGTGTGTCTGTCTGTCTTTGTTTGTGTATCTGTCTTTGTCTGTGTGTCTGTCTTTGTGTGTGTGTCTGTGTGTCGTTCTGTAAGTGTCTTTCTGTCTGTCTGTCTATCTTTGTCTGTCTGTCTGTCTTTGTCTGTGTGTCTGTCTTTGTCTGTGTGTCTGTCTTTGTGTGTGTGTCTGTCTTTGTCTGTGTGTCTGTCCTTGTGTGTGTGTCTGTCTTTGTCTGTGTGTCTGTCTTTGTCTGTGTGTCTGTCTTTGTCTGTGTGTCTGTCTTTGTCTGTGTGTCTGTCTTTGTGTGTGTGTCTGTCTGTGTCTGTGTGTCTGTCTTTGTCTGTGTGTCTGTCTTTGTCTGTGTGTCTGTCTTTGTGTGTGTGTCTGTCTTTGTCTGTGTGTCTGTATTTGTCTGTGTGTCTGTCTTTGTCTGTGTGTCTGTCTTTGTCTGTGTGTCTGTCTTTGTGTGTGTGTGTCTGTGTGTCGTTCTGTAAGTGTCTTTCTGTCTGTCTGTCTATCTTTGTCTGTCTGTCTGTCTTTGTCTGTGTGTCTGTCTTTGTCTGTGTGTCTGTCTTTGTCTGTGTGTCTGTCTTTGTCTGTGTGTCTGTGTGTCGTTCTGTAAGTGTCTTTCTGTCTGTCTGTCTATCTTTGTCTGTCTGTCTGTCTTTGTCTGTGTGTCTGTCTGTCGTTGTGTGTGTCTGTCTTTGTCTGTCTGTCTGTCTTTGTGTGTGTGTCTGTCTGTCGTTGTTTGTGTCTGTCTTTGTCTGTGTGTCTGTCTGTCGTTGTGTCTGTCTATCTTTGTCTGTCTGTCTGTCTTTGTCTGTGTGACTGTCTGTCGTTGTGTGTGTCTGTCTTTTTCTGTCTGTCTGTCTGTCGTTGTGTGTGTCTGTCTTTGTCTGTGTGTCTGTCTGTCGTTGTGTCTGTCTATCTTTGTCTGTCTGTCTGTCTTTATCTGTGTGTCTGTCTTTGTCTGTGTGTGTGTCTTTGTATGTGTGCCTGTCGTTGTTTGTGTGTCTGTCTTTGTCTGTGTGTGTGACTTTGTCTGTGTTTCTGTCTGTCTTTGTCTGAGTGTCTGTCTTTGTCTGTGTGTCTCTCTGTCTTTGTCTATGTGTCTGTCTGTCTTTGTCTGTGTGTCTGTCTGTCTTTGTCTGTGTTTCTGTCTGTCTGTCTTTGTCTGTGTGTCTGTCTTTGTCTGTGTTTCTGTCTGTCTTTGTCTGTGTGTCTGTCTGTCTTTATCTGTGTGTCTGTCTTTGTCTGTGTGTGTGTCTTTGTCTGTGTGCCTGTCGTTGTTTGTGTGTCTGTCTTTGTCTGTGTGTGTGTCTTTGTCTGTGTTTCTGTCTGTCTTTGTCTGTGTGTCTGTCTGTCTGTCTTTATCTGTGTGTCTGTCTTTATCTGTGTGTCTGTCTTTGTCTGTCTGTCTTTGTCTGTGTGCCTGTCGTTGTTTGTGTGTCTGTCTTTTCCTGTCCGTCTGTATTTGTCTGTCTTTCTCTGTCCGTCTATCTTTGTCTGTTTGTCTGTCTTTGTCTATCTGTCTTTGTCTGTGTGACTGTTTTTGTCTGTCTTTATCTGTGTGTCTGTCTTTATCTGTCTGTCTGTCTTTGTCTGTGTGTCTGTCTGTCTGTCTTTATCTGTGTGTCTGTCTTTGTCTGTCTGTCTTTGTCTGTGTGCCTGTCGTTGTTTGTGTGTCTGTCTTTTCCTGTCCGTCTGTATTTGTCTGTCTTTCTCTGTCCGTCTATCTTTGTCTGTTTGTCTGTCTTTGTCTGTCTGTCTTTGTCTGTGTGACTGTTTTTGTCTGTCTTTGTCTGTCTGTCTTTGTTTGTGTGACTGTTTTTGTCTGTGTGTCTGTCTTTTTTATCTTTGTCTGTGTGTCTGTCTTTGTCTTTTGGTCTTTGGCTGTCTTTGTTTGTCTGTGTTTGTCTGTCTTCGTCTGTATGTCTGTCTTTGTCTGTCTGTCTATGTCTGTCTGTCTGTCTTTGTGTGTCTGTCTGTCTTTGTCTGTCTGTCTATGTCTGTCTGTCTGTCTTTGTGTGTCTGTCTGTCTTTGTCTGTCTGTCTATGTCTGTCTGTCTATGTCTGTCTGTCTATGTCTGTCTGTCTTTGTCTGTCTGTCTATGTCTGTCTGTCTGTCTTTGTGTGTCTGTCTTTCTTTGTCTGTCTGTCTTTGTCTGTCTGTCTATGTCTGTCTGTCTGTCTTTGTGTGTCTGTCTGTCTTTGTCTGTCTGTCTATGTCTGTCTGTCTGTCTTTGTGTGTCTGTCTGTCTGTCTTTGTGTGTCTGTCTATGTATGTCTGTCTGTCTGTCTATGTCTGTCTGTCTGTCTTTGTGTGTCTGTCTGTCTTTGTCTGTCTGTCTATGTCTGTCTGTCTGTCTTTGTGTGTATGTCTGTCTGTCTGTCTTTGTGTGTCTGTCTGTCTATGTCTGTCTGTCTGTCTGTGTGTCTGTCTGTCTGTCTGTCTTTCTGTGTCTGTCTGTCTGTCTGTGTGTCTGTCTGTCTGTCTGTGTGTCTGTCTATGTCTGTCTGTCTGTCTTTGTGTGTATGTCTGTCTGTCTGTCTGTCTTTCTGTGTCTGTCTGTCTGTCTATGTCTGTCTGTCTGTCTATGTCTGTCTGTCTGTCTATGTCTGTCTTTGTCTGTCTGTCTATGTCTGTCTGTCTGTCTTTGTGTGTCTGTCTGTCTATGTCTGTCTTTGTCTGTCTGTCTATGTCTGTCTGTCTGTCTGTGTGTCTGTCTGTCTATGTCTGTCTTTGTCTGTCTGTCTATGTCTGTCTGTCTGTCTTTGTGTGTATGTCTGTCCGTCTGTCTATGTCTGTCTGTCTGTCTTTGTGTGTCTGTCTGTCTATGTCTGTCTTTGTCTGTCTGTCTGTCTGTGTCTATGTCTGTCTGTCTGTCTGTCTATGTCTGTCTGTCTGTCTGTCTTTCTGTGTCTGTCTGTCGTTGTGTGTGTGTCTGTCTGTCGTTGTGTGTGTCTGTCTTTGTCTGTCTGTCTGTCTTTGTCTGTGTGTCTGTCTTTGTCTGTCTGTCTGTCTTTGTCTGTGTCTGTCGGTCTGTCTTTGTCTGTCTGTCATTGTGTGTGTTGCTTTCTGTCTGTCTTTGTCTGTCTGTCTTTGTCTGTCTTTGTCTGTCTGTCGTTGTGTGTGTCTGTCTTTGTCTGTGTGTCTGTCTTTGTCTGTGTGTCTGTCTTTGTCTGTGTGTCTGTCTTTGTCTGTGTGTGTGTCTGTCGGTCTGTCTTTGTCTGTCTGTCTTTGTGTGTGTTGCTTTCTGTCTGTCTTTGTCTGTCTTTGTCTGTCTGTCGTTGTGTGTGTCTGTCTTTGTCTGTGTGTCTGTCTTTGTCTGTGTGTCTGTCTTTGTCTGTGTGTCGTTGTGTAAGTGTCTATTTGTCGTTGTCCATCTGTCTTGGTCTGTGTGTCTGTCTTTGTCTGTGTGTCGTTGTGTGTGTCTGTCTTTATCTGTGTGTCGTTGTGTGTGTCTGTCTTTGTCTGTGTGTCTGTCTTTGTCTGTGTTTCGTTGTGTGTGTCTGTCTTTGTCTGTCTTTGTCTGTCTGTCGTTGTGTGTGTCTGTCTTTGTCTGTCTTTGTCTGTCTGTCGTTGTGTGTGTCTGTCTTTGTCTCTCTTTGTCTATTTGTCGTTGTCCATCTGTCTTTGTCTGTGTGTCTGTCTTTGTCTGTGTGTCTGTCTTTGTCTGTCTGTCTGTCTTTGTCTGTGTGTCGTTGTGTAAGTGTCTTTCTGTCTTTGTCTGTGTGTCTGTCTTTGTCTGTCTGTCTATCTTTGTCAGTCTATCTGTCTTTGTCTGTGTGTCTGTCTTTGTCTGTGTGTCTGTCTTTGTCTGTGTGTCTGTCTTTGTCTGTGTGTCTGTCTTTGTCTGTCTGTCTTTGTCTGTGTGTCTGTCTTTGTCTGTCTGTCTGTCTTTCTGTGTGTCTGTCTTTGTCTGTGTGTCTGTCTTTGTCTGTGTGTCTGTCTTTGTCTGTGTGTCTGGCTTTGTCTGTGTGTCTGTCTTTGTCTGTGTGTCTGTCTTTGTCTGTGTGTCTGTCTTTCTGTGTGTCTGTCTTTGTCTGTGTGTCTGTCTTTGTCTGTCTATCTGTCTTTGTCTGTGTGTCTATCTTTGTCTGTGTGTCTGTCTTTGTCTGTGTGTCTGTCTTTGTCTGTGTGTCTGTCTTTGTCTGTGTGTCTGTCTTTGTCTGTGTGTCTGTCTTTGTCTGTGTGTCTGTCTTTCTGTGTGTCTGTCTTTGTCTGTGTGTCTGTCTTTGTCTGTGTGTCTGTCTTTGTCTGTGTGTCTGTCTTTCTGTGTGTCTGTCTTTGTCTGTGTGTCTGTCTTTGTCTGTCTATCTGTCTTTGTCTGTGTGTCTATCTTTGTCTGTGTGTCTGTCTTTGTCTGTGTGTCTGTCTTTGTCTGTGTGTCTGTCTTTGTCTGTGTGTCTGTCTTTGTCTGTGTGTCTGTCTTTCTGTGTGTCTGTCTTTGTCTGTGTGTCTGTCTTTGTCTGTGTCTATCTTTGTCTGTGTGTCTGTCTTTGTCTGTCTATCTGTCTTTGTCTGTGTGTCTATGTTTGTCTGTGTGTCTATCTTTGTCTGTGTGTCTGTCTTTGTCTGTGTGTCTATCTTTGTCTGTGTGTCTGTCTTTGTCTGTCTATCTGTCTTTGTCTGTGTGTCTGTCTTTGTCTGTGTGTCTGTCTTTGTCTGTGTGTCTGTGTTTGTCT
The DNA here is from genome assembly GCA_030765065.1 of Deroplatys truncata. Classification (NCBI taxonomy): domain Eukaryota; kingdom Metazoa; phylum Arthropoda; class Insecta; order Mantodea; family Mantidae; genus Deroplatys; species Deroplatys truncata. Next base: position 128,855,510 of record CM060989.1, on the reverse strand, counting down.
GTGTGTCTGTCTTTGTCTGTCTGTCGTTGTGTAAGTGTCTATTTGTCGTTGTCCATCCGTCTTTGTCTGTGTGTCTGTCTTTGTCTGTGTGTCGTTGTGTAAGTGTCTATTTGTCGTTGTCCATCTGTCTTTGTCTGTGTGTCTGTCTTTGCCTGTGTGTCGTTGTGTAAGTGTCTATTTGTCGTTGTCCATCTGTCTTTGTCTGTGTGTCTGTCTTTGTCTGTCTGTCGTTGTGTAAGTGTCTATTTGTCGTTGTCCATCTGTCTTGGTCTGTGTGTCTGTCTTTGTCTGTGTGTCGTTGTGTAAGTGTCTATTTGTCGTTGTCCATCTGTCTTTGTCTGTGTGTCGTTGTGTAAGTGTCTATTTGTCTTTCTGTCTGTCTTTGTCTGTGTGTCTGTCTTTGTCTGTGTGTCGTTGTGTAAGTGTCTATTTGTCGTTGTCCATCTGTCTTTGTCTGTGTGTCTGTCTTTGTCTGTGTGTCGTTGTGTAAGTGTCTATTTGTCTTTCTGTCTGTCTTTGTCTGTGTGTCTGTCTTTGTCTGTCTGTCTGTCTTTGTCTGTGTGTCTGTCTGTCGTTGTGTGTGTCTGTCTTTGTCTGTCTGTCTGTCTTTGTGTGTGTGTCTGTCTGTCGTTGTTTGTGTCTGTCTTTGTCTGTGTGTCTGTCTGTCGTTGTGTCTGTCTATCTTTGTCTGTCTGTCTGTCTTTGTCTGTGTGTCTGTCTGTCGTTGTGTGTGTCTGTCTTTGTCTGTCTGTCTGTCTGTCGTTGTGTGTGTCTGTCTTTGTCTGTGTGTCTGTCTGTCGTTGTGTCTGTCTATCTTTGTCTGTCTGTCTGTCTTTATCTGTGTGTCTGTCTTTGTCTGTGTGTGTGTCTTTGTCTGTGTGCCTGTCGTTGTTTGTGTGTCTGTCTTTGTCTGTGTGTGTGACTATGTCTGTGTTTCTGTCTGTCTTTGTCTGTGTGTCTGTCTGTCTTTGTCTGTGTGTCTCTCTGTCTTTGTCTGTGTGTCTGTCTGTCTTTGTCTGTGTGTCTGTCTGTCTTTGTCTGTGTTTCTGTCTGTCTGTCTTTGTCTGTGTGTCTGTCTTTGTCTGTGTTTCTGTCTGTCTTTGTCTGTGTGTCTGTCTGTCTGTC